>OY728163.1:618776864-621276864 GCA_963277665.1 Viscum album | reverse complement strand
GTCGGACATTATGAAATATTTTGTCATTGCCTCGGCCAAGACGTCTAATGATTAAGGCCTCGGCCAATTCCACATCTACTTGTCTCATGAGACCTACCGATGCATCGATGGGTTATAGTGGGCCCCACCCATAACATAATAATTCCAATTCATTCCTCATATGAATGGGGATAAACATAAACAATATATACATTCATATTTAAACTATCATATGAAATGTAACTATCTTTCCCCAATCATTAAACTTATAACACTAACCATTCCGAGTAATATGGTGAATGGTTTTAGGATAGATCATCCGCTATAGAGTTAGTCATAAACCATTAAATCAAATAATGTAGATTAATTCATAAATTATTAAACCCAATAATACCATGGAATCAACAAGAGTGTTGAATTAGATGAAAACGCTCTTATAAAATCATTAAGAAATTCTAGAGACAAATACTCATTTATTTTGAAAAGAAGAGTTATTTTTAAAAAAATCATTGTATAAAACTAGAAGTGAATAAAGACAGTATTTTCATAGTAAAATAAGGGATTTTATAAAGATAATGGTTTCCAAAAATAGATTATAGAGTTCCCTTGAAAATAGGTAAGAATTTGAGAAATTCCCTTGAATCGGGCTTGTTTTTTTGAAACAATTTTGAATGTTCATTTTAAAACATGTAACTATCCATTAAATAAGGAAGGATTCTGGTTTGTAAACATATATATTATACTGACAAAAAATATATGAGGAGTACATAAAAATAAATAAGAATTTCATTGAGGTAATTAGATAAGGAAAGTATCCTGAATGAAAATGGATGTTCAGGTGGAAAACCCTTACCTTAACTCCAAATGTGTTCCACTATTGAACTTAAGATCCTAGAATATGAAATTATACTTATTAATAACTTATTTAAGAACCTATTAGAAATTTATTTAGTTTATAATAATTCTGTTTAGTTCATTTATACCCTTATTTCTAAGTTATTATATTGAATTTCGTTGTTCTGAGGTGTTCGTTTTCTTTATTTTCATAATCGGTTCACTTGTTTTTAAGTAATGGAGTTCATGTGGAATGGTTATAAATCTCCAATATTGGAATTATATATTATTTATGAACATAAATAATTGATAATGGTCATTTATATCATTTGGTTACATGGAATGAGGATGAATCATTAGATGATATCCACTTCGATTATTCGGTGGTATTTGGATTATTATGAACTAGTTTTGTCATATAACTAAATTATATGTACATATTATGGTTCCTGAATATTAATTCGGTTATAATACATATATTATAGTCTGTTTAAACCATAAATATGGTTTCATGACCAGTAATGAGGAAGAAATTGAAGAATGAAACATCGTCATCCACGAATGGTATAAATTAGAACCTCATGGACGTTGATTTCATTTATAAAAATAAAAGGGAGGGAGTAAGAGTATTTTGGATGTTTCTTCCATTAACAAGATATAATTCTAGTATATAGATGATACTGGATTTATCATAATCATTTGGACAGAGGGTGTGATGAGAATATAGCAATGAAGATAAATTGAAATGAAACCAAAAGAAAATGAAGGGTGCTTTACCTCTTGAAATAACCTCCTTGAGAAACTCATTAAGGGAAGGGGTTTTGGTATTTTTGAAAGACCAGAAGCTTCTTGGACGTGTGGAGAGACTTGGAAATGGTAATTGGGAAGAACTTTGAGTAGAATCAAGGCTTAGAGGGGTGAAGATAAGAGGGAGGGTTGAGGGGTTTTAATAGTGGAGGAGAGGAATAAATTTTGAATATTTAATTCATTATTTTATTATTTCCCCCAAGAAAATCTATAGTGTTGTTTCATGTGACCCCTAAAAGTGATAAGTGCATGTGAGTTATAACCAAGTGGCCTTGCATCACTTGTAATGTCATTAATAGTGTATTTAACTGATAATTTGTATATACGGTATTTTATCGTATTTCATTATTTATAAAAAATTCTAGAATTTCAAAAAAAATCCCAAAAATTCACCCTAACCATTTTTCAATGTGTAGAATTCAAAAATGAACTCCATTTTTCAGAATTAATTTTATAAATATTATTAATTTAATATTTAAATAAATTCATAGTTAATTCAAAAAATAACAATCTTAAAGTGCAATTAGTTTTATTTCTCATTGCAAAACTAATTAACATCTCATTATCTTATTTCCTTGAGAAAATAAAATAAAATTATTATTTACTATTCATTAGGGTCATATTAATATTCATATCAGTATTCATAAGGGTATGTTACTATTCAGCAAAAATCAAGTTTGTTCTATTAGACACCAAATGATTTACTGATCACAACTCTAGCTGACCATTTTTTGAAATTCAAAACATAGAAGAGGAAAATTTTTGTTTAATTGCTAGATTATAAAATTTAATTCTATATTTATTTTCAAAACCATGTGGTTTTAAATATTTGTTTTGACTATACATACCATACCAAATTTTTATCTTCATAATGTGTGCCCACAATGTGTCCCATAAACTAGAGGTGTCTTCATCCTTAATAGAAAGTTGTCATGTCTTCTCATTCCCTAAAAATGTCATAATAGAAGATGACTTTCAAACATGGCCCATGTTCATTATTTATGTACCTATCCCACATCATTTCCTCATATCCAAGATCCTTAATATCATGGATTAAAGTTATTCCTTCAATACATGTAGAATAATATAGAGTATTCTAGATTAAAAATAATCCTGTAATGGGACAAAAAAATATTATGGTGCATGTCAAAAAAAACAAATATTTGAATTCATAGTACAATTTGGATAACCCTCTAATTTTTTCTTATTTCTCACATTGAACATGACTCGGGTGAGCTATGAGATTTTAGGAAATTCTTCCAATTTGTAAAATTAAACCCTTCCATGAATCAAGGTATAGGTTTTCCAATCCTATATTACCTTAAACAACTTAGAGTGTTCTCCCTTACATGACATGTCCTATGTTACACATGATACAAATATGTGTAAGGAACTATATTAGAACAATTTTTGTATTGATTATATCTCTAACAAGATATATAGTGATGCCTGATTCCACATCCTATCCCAATAGAATGGAATGAAAATTTCCCTTTTCCCTAATATATGAGCTAGATCCATGCAAGGATATCCTTATGTGAACCATGAAAAGCTTGGTCTCTAATTCTCAATGGGTGTAATAATTAAATATTATGATAGACTCAAGTATGAATACTTCCATATGATTTCATAATATCCTCATTCCATAAATTACAATTCACTATTTTGATAAACATATATCCTCATAAACCTTCCTTGGTTATTGGAGACAAGACTATCTTACTTTGAGGGAAACCTTTGTTTTGACTATGCATACTGAAAACAATTTTTATTTGTATAATGTGTTCCCCAAATGTGGCCCATCAATAAGATTCATCTTTTTTCCTTAGGAGAAGGTCCTCTTGTCACTATGCTCCCTAAAAGAAATACAATGGAATCCATCATTCAAATATGGTCTATGTACATTACATATGTTCCTATCCCATGTAACTATCTCATATTTTAGAACCAAAATATAGTGATTTTCAATATTCCTTATCCATAATCAAAATATGATGGAAGCATACTCATCAGCTAAGTCCTCCTTTTATTTGGATTAGTAAAATCTTTAGACAGAAATAGAAAAGACACCAAGCTTGTGGGTCCACCCAAATACCCCAAAAAATATCAAGTTATGCTCATTATTGCCCTTGGACTAGAAAAAATTTAGATATCTTACTATATCCATTCCTAAAATTTTCTTTATGATATTCAAAAAATTATTCAAAAACATGAAAACAGATAATTATTAAAAATAGGATAGATCTAGTGTTATGTTGGTGGTAATTATACCTATACTCATCTAAAATTAATGCCTTAATATGAAACAAAAATCATTATAACATAAGTATTCATAATTACCACTATGATTGTTATTTAGTGGTTTGATGATCTAGAATATCTTAATGCCACCATTTAAAGTATTGCAAGTTATTAGAAGATAATTGTTGAAAAGATATGACAGATAAATAAAAAGTGACAAATTTTTCATTTACTCATCAAAAGTGGATAAAGGAGGAACATATACAACCCATAGTCTCTCCTTGAAAATATAAGTAAAAATAAACAAAAAAATATCTATAGAAAACATTGAGAAGTTTCGTAAAAAAAATAAACTAATTCCTAGAAAGAAGAATCGAGGGACTACTGATGATTGGTTCTCAATCAACTTCCTCCTTGGCTAATTGAAATGCATGATTAAATTAGGAATCTAAATCCCAACTTATTTATCTAATGGCTTCTAGTCCCGTGTTTTTTGATGAAAAAAATTCCTTTACTCTTACTATCTAATCCTCATATTCTCCCAGTTCTATAGTCTACACAATGATCCAATCATGGAGTTACACTTCCTCAGTAAACAAATAATGTATCTCCTTATAAAATCTTTCAAAGTTGTCGCATGAATGTAGGAATAATTAAATTGGATGATATTATATTCTCATCCACCAACTCCTCTTGAGAAATAAGAACTTTATGTATAAGGATATATAGATGTTTGTAGTCAAACCCACCCACACAAAAGTTGAGGAAGAGTTGATGGAGAGTTTATAACTTGTTTGAAATATTCTCTATGGTAGTCTCTATTATAATAGTGAAAATTTTAAACCAATCCCATTTCTATACAATCTGAATTTTGAGGTAAGGGTTTGGATCTAGACTCTTCTCACCTATTTCTAGATTTATATATTCTTGAATCAGGTTCACTATAGATGGGATTTATTCAATTAGCAACATGGTTTTAGGAAAACCCTCTATCACCACCTCTTGTGAAATCTTAGGGATTGAGTCAGTAAGCCTAACATATATTGATAAAGTTCTTGGTACCATTTTTTTGGGATCAATTTTAGTGACATGATCGACAAAATTGATAAAAAATATGATTTTATACCACTTATAATATGAAGTGGGTTGAAGATGAAAATTCCCTAGAGTTCTTCAAAAGTTTATACATAAAATTTTTTATTTAAAAAATGAGAACTAGATTGGTAAATGAGTGGCATAGAGAAATAAATGGATTATTTACCCATCCTATCGACCTCCATAATATTTCATCTAGAAAATAATCCACCTGTGACTTATAATACTTATGTTACAAGTTATTTGGAGAACCAATGGGTGGAAGTAAAATTCTCATGCCAATATCCTTACGTATAAGCTTAAACCAATGTTTATGGAGGATGGAAGGGTGTGAATCCCCCCTTATCCCTAGTGAGAGTATAATATTCATCTTATTTTAGGCATCAAAACTGATGCATGAACCTATAAGGAGTATAAGGTTCAAAACTGATCACTCTGTCTATCTAAGAAGTTACAATGCTCTCTCAAAATGAGATTATGTAAGAATTTTCTTCTAAAGTTCATCCCCCAATATCTATTATAGTACCAAATGGTGTAAATTGGGGAATAAATGTAAAGATAGGTGTATTTATTAGTAGCTCAATAATGTCCTCAGTTTCAAAATATATTGGATGAATATCAGCAATATTGAGATTTTTTTTGGTGGAAAATAGAATAAGGAATTGTTTCATTATATTGATATTCATAAAACTCATATTTCTTTTCTACCTAACCATATAAAATTTGGTCCACTGAAGTTTTTTAGAAGCCTTTCTTCTTTCATGTGACCCAGTATCTTATAAAATTGATCAAGTGTGGGTAAAACCAAATTAATGGGTTGTCCTTGTACCAACATGTAAACCATTACTAAGGTGTTGACCCTAACTTATATGTAGGAATAATAGGTTAGAAAAATATATACACATAAAAACATAGAATAGAACCCCTCTAGCCTAAAATATAGAGATATATCCATCCGAACATTATAACCCCTTGTGGTGTATTAACCCACAATGAGGGTGGCCTAGTATGAGTCTGGACCACATCGGTACTTCTGGGTAGGGTGAGTCCGGGTATACATGACCTTTTTCTTCTTCCCACTAGGTTATAAGAATATTTTTACCCAATCATGAAATGTGAAGATTGAGTATTTATGAATAGGGTGGCCTAATTATTTGTATACTATAATTAACAAGTCTCTTACCAGTGGAAGAATCTTTTTGGTATAAACCCAAGTGTTAGTTATAGGAAGGGACACATCATACATCCTCCCAATAATTAGCATTCCTCTTAGTTGATTGAAATACTATAAGTTAATACCTACCTCAAAGTGTGGTTGATGAAATTTATTAGTGTTTTAACACCAATGATTAATCAATTCATGGAAGATCTCAATTGGAGGATACATTGAAAATTGGGAAAACCCTGTGGCATAATACTCTCGAATGGCCTCAGATCACTCAACATATTTGGTTTAGTTCTAACACACCTAGAATGCATAGTCCCATTCATCATAGAAACTCCCATCTGGTCACATGTCCCACTTTAAACTTCACCTTCCATTCAAACTATACCTTGAAAGGATAAAGATAGAAAAGTAGCTTAAGGTAGATGTTTCAAGGGATATATCATGAATATATTGATCACCCTAAGTATCTAGATAGATAATCAAAATGAATACATTCCCTTGACTTGACTCTAGGAATATGTAGCTAGTGGGAGAGGTGTTTACATGAGCACTATTTGAGTAAACTTTAAACCAATAATATAGAAAATTTCATCTAGACATTAGGATTAGGGGGTCATCTTACAATCCAAAATTATACAGATATAATCTCCCTATAAATGGATACATCTAGAACTCCTATAGATGAATATCCTTCAATATCCCATATCGAGGAATAATATGGTATCAAGGGTCATCTCAACATTCCCACCATGAACATATCTACACTAAATGGAAGTCATTAAACTAGATAGCTACATTGGATAATCACCCATTGTTTCCAAAAAAAGTTACAAAACATTTTAGTTTTATGGGTTCAAGGAAAATGGAAGTAAATTTATAAAATAATTGAATTTCTAATATTTCATTAGATGTTATTGTTATCACATCATGTAATATGTGGCATTCAAAACATTTAGGTAACTATGTGGATCATCCCATTATAGTGAGAAAATAATTATACCTTGAAGGGAAATATTTAGTTTGTTTACATACAATTTTTTAGACTACAAGTGTTCAGTGTGCAGAAGAGTTTGGCCACAAAGGGAAATTAGTACGTAGAAGGGGTTATAGTCTGCAAGCTCAGAGTGATTCTAAAAGTTCCTATCATCGATACTTTACTAATGACTTCAAACATACACCTTTATATTGGAATTATCTCTCATCTAGGTTCACTATTATAAAGTAAAGCATTGAACCTGTCAAATTTCTTCCTTGGAATGTTCCCTTCATTATGCTAATTGAACCCCATTCTAATGGGAACATTTTTTGGGGCCAAAAATTTCCCAAGAGTCATAGAAAATTATTATAAATTTAGGAAATCTATAATCAGGTTATAAAAATGATGCATGGGATTAAAAATAGTAAATTATATAGAATCAAAAAGTATACATCTCCTTCTTTCATATTGTACTCTTTATATAGTATTGTAGCTTCACAAGGCATCCTTAGCAACCAGAATCATTTTCAGTGAAATGTGAAAATATCAGAACCATCGTAAACTATTTTTATTGAGGGAATGAGCCAGTAATATCATGACCCTCAAAAAATTATTTTGTGACTAGAGTTAGTAATATATTATCCCCAGTAAATGATTTTTGTTTGCAGCTTAAGACAATAATATCATTCCCCGCGCAAATTATTTTCATTTATGGCATAAGGTAGTCATATAATTCCACCCCGATGATTTTCATTTGTAGAGTGAGGTGGTAATATCACACCCCCACCACGACAAATGATTTTCATTTGTGGTTTGAGGTGTTTTTCTTATTTCTTTCGTAAACAGAAATTGTTTACGATGTGAGCCGATGACTCGACCTCTCCTAAAAATGAAAATCCTTTATGGAGGAGGTGATGATTTTATTTCCCACTACATAATTCAAGGTATGATTTTTTACTAACCATACATTTATTTAAAATGGTTATTTCCATACCATATAAACACATGGTTTCCTCACTAGTATAAGGAGTGACAACATTAACAGATAGTGGGGAGACGACAAAGAGAGAGAAAAGGATAAGGTTGAAGAAGACTAAATGAGAAACATCTGGTTCAGTAGCTAATTCTCTTACCATATACTGAAAAGTAAAATGAGATCCCATAAATGGATCCTAAAATAAAAGTTGATATCCCATAGAGGGATACCCATAAAAAGAAAAAGGACCCACCTGGTTATCTAAAAAGGGGACCCCCTTTCACAAATAAAAACCCTTATATAGAAGAACCCCTTTATGATGCCCCATCTAGCATCGTGATAATGGTTTGCAGAATGGGGTATCCTTAGGGAACTTCATTATTTTTATATTGCTTAAATCCTTCTATACAATGTTATAATTCATCTTATACACTCTTAAAACTATAAAAATGTTTTAATCTAACCTTTACCAAAACCTAATAATTCCATCAATGAGACCCCTCCCCCCATAGCCACTGGATTTATCCATCCTAGGGATGAGACACATCAGTGTGTATATTTTAGGATCATGTGTTCCTATGGTAAAGGAATATACCACATTCAGTCTACCCAATATATTGGATCCTCGGAATACGAACAAAAATGCATTATCATGGTAATGATGATCCCAGCCTTAGAGATGCTGGATATAGTTCAGGAAACATTATTCATTCCACATACTTCCTAAAATGTTAATCAAATAATATTATACCTAATTCTAGTGTGTAATCCCTAACATAGGGTTTTGAAGATAATTAGTAAAATTTTAATGGTTGATCCCTACCTTTATCATTCACTCCCTCGTCACAGCCTCATCCTCATCCACCATCAAATGAGGAGCGAGTGTTTCCCATGGGCATCCTTACTAGAGTAAGACCCTAGCCTTTATTCAAGATTCCATATTACTCTTCCTTTCTATATCTCAATACTCATCCAATAGTAGATGAGGAAGAAGGTTTAACAGGGGATTTTGAATCTAGTATAAGCCCTTCCCAAACATGATTGATAAATGTGGGGATATTATATTATCTCATGTTTCTCACACAGATCATGACTCATGCAGTCAGTAACGATCATGACACTAACATGATCAAAACTATTAAATAGGACTCCCACTAGGTGTAATCCAAAAAACATGTTTCCATATCTTAATGGGATATATTACCCATGGGACCACTTTTATTGGGTTATATCTTTCAATGAAGTAACAAATGGGTCTCCCTAGAAGTTGTAGGTCCCAATATTCTCAAACTACATGGGATTTGGTTCCCATCCCAGTAACATTCATATAAAGCCTCCCTAGGTATCAAACTTGACCCATTAAATCAACCATCATTATCTCTAGGCCATATTACTACTGGTGCCAATAATCTAATCCTCATTGATCTATATTCCTGGTGATAGCTTTCTTCATATGGACACATTCCTTGTAATATTTATCCATTCCCATCAGGGGATATTCCCCATTATGTCAAAAATCAAGGGCTTATCATACATAAGTCTCAAACCAACATTTTATATTAACATTTTTTCCAAGACATCCTTGCTACATGTCACTCAAATATATGGTCTGGTCCTTGTCACAAGACCCTAAAATGTAAAACATGTATCGTTAGGTGTCATCAAATTATATGGGTTCTGATTCATTTCACAAGGATACATAGCAAAACTCTCTCATGGAATTGATCTGAACATCAAAACTCCAACTATCCCCTTGGATGGAAATAAACTCTAGAGTACCCAATTATAAGGCATTAAATCATGATTCTTTAAAATAAATCATGAATAGGTAAATAATGAGATGAGATGGAGAACCTATGATATATACAGATAAATATATCAGTAGAGAAACTTGGATACATACATATATTTCCATTGTTAGAGAAACATTGACACACATATATGGTTACTCTCATATGTATTGATTATTTATTACATATGTGAAAGGAATATGACCCTATATTTGGTTTTATAAAGGGTTCACAAATATGACTTATATATATATAGGGGAGTCTCATAGTATATAATAACCCCCCCACCCCTAAAAAAATGTGATGAGCCTGACCTCCCATCCTTTCAACCAATTTAAGTCCCTAATAATTATTATAAAAATTATTGGTTATCATCTTCCTTTTGAAATCATATCCACATCAGGGATAGAAGAACTATTCGGTGTTTCAGATTCCATGAATAAATTAAGTCGAAACCTATCCCAAAAATGGGTACGAAATAGTAGGTTTATTATGGTAAAAGAGGAAATTATTCCATCATCTATTGAATAAAAATAATTACATAATTATCATTTGTATAAATCAATTATACTTTTAAAACAAATCATGAAATATTGTTATGAAAAATGAACTATGTTAGAATCATTAAGATGGTAGGTCATACGTACACATAAGTAATGTTTCCACTTTTCAATGATCATGATAAAAATGAGGTAAGTATTATTTTAATCTTTAAAAAACAAAAAATATATTATAAATAGTATATTGTTTCTTTAAATAAACATATATATATTCTATCCATATGATACGGTGATGAAAAACGAATCACATCGCTTTGTGAAGGTATTACTCCATACATATGCACCAACGACAATATCATTTTTAAATGAATGTAAATATATAAAAATATGTGATATATTACTTTTAAATAATGATAAATATGTTATTAATATCATATATATACATTAAATCCATCATTATGACCATCTGTGAGAGGTGATGATGGAAGACTATTTACATGGGTTTGTGAGGTGGTTGTCTGTTGTACACACGAACAATGGTTTTGTTTACCATTTCATGGAAGTGGAGATTGATATATGGTATTAAAATATCATAAAAACATATAAGTATATGGAATATTTTTCTAGAATGTTTTAAGAATATTTTAAGGTGTTATAATAAGAATCAAACTAAAAACACATGATTAAGAACAATACAACTTCTTTGGATAAACTCTTTTTATTTACACCTATAGCCTTCATAAGTTGGACTTATAATCAAAAAAATCCATATATGATGTGTGTATTTATTTAAGTATGGTATTTGGGGAGTTATTGGTTGAACTAAAGGGATATTTAAGTGTATATAGAAGAGAATAAGGGGTCTCCTTTTATAAGTGGGAGAAAGGACACATTTGGAATTTTTAAAATGAATAAAATATATTAATGTATTACTCAATAAAAATAGCTCCAAAATAGACCAATTTTGAATATTAAATTATATAGGTTTGAAATATTTCTATTAAATATAAATTAGAAAATTTTTTAGGTCTTTTTAACCCTTATCTATTTCATTTTACCCCTCGGTAAACTTGTTTTAACCTTAATTATGGTAATATATTTTTACTATTTTTACTATTCATTATGATGAAAAATTAAATTCAAATTATTAGATAATATTAATTTTTATTATTAAAAATATGGAATCCATTTTATCAAATTAAATTCATATAATTGGAAAAAATTTATTTATAATTGAACCCGAAAAATATAGTGAAAAATGGTTTTCTAGAAAAATGTTTTCTATGTATAGAAATGTTATTATTCATAATTAAAGTATAAAATTTATTCCAAATACCATAATTTGATTATAATAAATATAATTGAAAACATTTTTCCTTTAAAATAATTTAATATAAATTATAACTTTGTAAATTCTTGAAATATAAATTCAGTTTTCAAAAAAGCGGTATTTTTTACTATTCATTGAAAAAATAAACTTTTCTGCAATGTCAAAAAAAATACACCCTAAGATAATTCTAATATAATTATTTTGAAAATGAAGTTAATTTTATCAAATAAATTTTCTAAAAGTGGAAAAAATTAATTATATTATTTTCTCACAAAAATCAATATAAATCATTTTTGAAGAAAATGTATTTTTTAAGAATAAAATTACTTTACTAAAAAATGAGTTTTTATTTCCTAAGAATTAATAAATAAATTTTTATCTATTGTGACCTTAATATATATATCATTATGGTATTATTCATATTCGTACTCAATAATTCAACAACAATGTTATAATGGTCAAATTTAAATAATAATATTTCATGGATCATTTATGCTCGATGTTGCATGTTGTATATGTTATTGAACATAATGTTCTTTTAGAATATCGGGATATTGCATTTTCCCGATGAAAGAATCAATCATGGTCCTATACCATACATGATCCAACAAAAACTAAGGTTTATTTTTACACCCAAGTACTATGTGTTGGAGTTGGTTACCAAGAAACAACATTTATGTACATTGCGATAACCTGTATTCATTGTTTTGAATATTAATAAACCCCTTATCACATCATGATTGTTCTTATACATAACACAGTATATGATAATTTCTTGAGAGTATTTTTCACACTAATAGGTCATAGTAGTTCACTTCCATGATGAGAACCCATAAGTTCTCAGACACTATTATTGAATATATATTCTATGGATAGATGATATAATTTTAGGGACACAAATGATATGGGCTATCGAGAGTAGAGACATATAAGACTTTTAGGATCCTTCTAATGGTGTACAAACATGGTAATATCTAATGTAGTATATTATTAGAATGAGTTCCTCTAGTAGGATATCCATATTCATATGGGTCATTATATTTTCCTATCTATGGACATGTGTATTGATCATTAAACTTTAAATTTAATATTAATGAATATTGTAAATTGCGTACATTGATGTATTAATGAAAACCATGATGACATATGTTCACCGTGAGGTAGGATACATTGGATGTGTCTTGAGTAAAATTTATTTAATGAATAATGTGAGAAAGTATTTTTTCCATTCACTTATTTAATGGAAGTTGATATCTTGGGCCCTTAGATGTAAATGATAATAGCCTAAATAAATCCATGGCCATAGTGTTCTATGGGAAAGTTCGATTACTGAAAACTCAAAGAAAGGGGCATCGATCACATAGGTTGATGGCACTGATGTGTAACCTGATTGATAATAGATATCATGATAAAGTGATTATATTACACAGTAAACATCCATATGAGGTATTATATAATTTTGACATTAACTTCTTTCTATATGGGTGTCTTTGCATGTTGTTAGATGATAACCTTGGAATTTAAGATGTTTTTTCTATTTCCAATTAGAAAGAGGCCTAGGGGTTACACACTAAGTGTATCTAGAATCTTAGTTATATAACATATTATTATTTATTATTTAACAAGTTGAATAAATATAATTATCACATGTGTTTTAATAATTATTCATGTTTTATTGATCATATATATTTTGTCACCAGTTATTCGAAAGAATATTATGTGAGAAGAATATTTAATAAATATTTATTTATTATTTTGTTGATATAATATTAATTTATTTATTGGTGAAAAATGAAGTGATGCGTATTTGTAAAATAAATAAATATTATTCAAGGCCAGATAAATATTTTGGAGGAATGGAAAACCGAGTTTAATAGTATCGTGAGAAAAAATATTTATTGAATATTATTTGAATAAATAATATTTCATTTTAATTCATGAGTTTAGCACATGTCGATAAATAATATTACTATTAATATTATGATTGACATGGGTTTCCATAGGGATTAAATAAATAATAATGGGCACTTGTGAAATTATTTATTTTTAATCCTAGCAGTATATAAACACAATTATATTATTTTCCATGTGATCCAGCTCATTTTTTTATTATACACAATGAGTATGGTCAATCCTCTTGAAAAACTAGAGAGATCCATTCTCCTAGAAAGATCCCAATAATAGAGAGTGATCTTTCTCCACTTCCCACTCTTGAGTCTAGATAGATCAATGAGAAATATTTGGAAGCGATTCTCTAGGAGATCAAAGGAAAACGACACAATAGATAAGATCTTCCATCCTAGCACTTAGAGGTTCCTACAGTGATGTTCAGAATTTATAAAACACATGTGGATCACTACTAGATGGAATATTATCTTAATTCCTACAATGTAATGACAGTACGGTGTAGATCTATTGTCAGATTAATCAATGAAGAAAGAATTCTCAAAAGGAAATTCTTTAATTAATTAAATTAATTATAAATAATATCTGATGATCTTGTGCTTGGTTTCAATGTTATTTCACATGTCTGTTTTCTTTAATTCAATCTTGTTGATCATGGGGTTTATCATCATGAAAATCTTGTATTGATCATCAATAATGAAAAAAGGAAAAGTTGGTCATGACCCATCTCATGCTTCCACAGCATCCAGAACCGATATGTGGTATCATAGGGATCACGTGATTATCTATAATATATAAAGATCATTGACTGATTTATGTATTTTTAATTTAGTTTCAAATTCAATTTTGTTCATTATTTAATCCAAATTTTGAGATCTAATTCTTCCTCTTTCATTTCTCATAGAACAAATCAAATTGAATAATTTTATGAGTGAAATAAAATCGAAGATATCATCCGGAGGTTCCAAGGATTCTCACTAGATAAAACAATATTACACATCATGTAACTGTAACTACACTCCATGTACTAGTGTTCAATGTACCAAGAATTAATATAGAATTAACTCAATGTGTGTGCATTTATTTTGCATGGTGTATTTAATTTTACACCACCAGTTGAATGGGACATCCTGGCACACAGTCATCCATAGTGCACGCCATGTAGCCCATGTACATGGCATATAGTGTTGTAGTCATAAAAGGGTCATGTATCTTCTTACACACCTTACCTAACTGGTGGATGTGTAACTCGGAGACCTCATACTGTGTATCTCATCTTCATTCTGTGTACTTTATTTTTTTCCATGGAATGGTTTACATGATGAGTCCATAGACATGTCCCACGGATAGACAGTGACAATGGTACATATCATTTAGTTGGATTGTACTTGTTGTGTACTTATACCAATTTAAGAAAAATTAAAATTTATTTATGATACTTTGTAAACCTTATCAACATGTTCTTGTGTTCGGTCATTGATTTTAATGGACACACAATGTGATGGTTTTTAATATATATAAATGTTTAATTAATATTTATGTAATGTTTCGATCCCCATATCATGTATGAGTAATACTATAGTTATTACTCAACATGCATTGAAGCATAAAATGTGATATAAATATCATGTAATATGTGTAATCATTAAGTTGATAATACACATCATGAAATCATGTGATAAGTCTTGTATAGCACATATCATAGGAGTAAATATTATAGAAGTATACTACATTTTGGGTAGATCCAGATGGGTATTCACTATGTTATATCCAAGGTACATTTATGTATAACATTTATTTTAAATAATTTTTTTTTTAAATTGTTATGGATGAGAATATCAAGGAAATTTGGATGAGAATTAATATAAAACAATTGATTAATTAAATAAGACGATTAATTGATCTGAGCATAATTTATATTAAATAATAACGATTAAGAATTGAATGCTAGTTTTATTAAATGTGTAATTTGTTTCATGATAATGGATAGTCCTGAGATTAGACTAAGACCTATTGATGTGATTGGTTTCATTTAATTAATTATTAAATTAAATAGTTATCTTGCATGCCATCTCCCCTCTGATTATATATGGGACTATGTGCCCATAGTTTCTTTTTTTTAAACCACTTCCCCTCACCTGCATGTGAGTAAAAGCATATGTAATGGATGGAGCTTCCAATTTAATGGAAGTGGTTAAATTTTGGAGCTGAGGTGAAATCATTCCAAGATAGAGATATAGGTAGATAAGTGGAAAGTTATAACATGAACCTTAATTGTTTAAAGGTGTTTTCACCCTAGATTAAAAGTTTTTTTTATAATATACTAGATAAACTAACCATTATTTAAAGCTCTTGATCATACAAATTTATTATTTTATTTATGTCAATAAATTTGGTTATTTCATTAGGGATGTTTTTTCATGATCACGTGAATTAATTAATTAACAATCATGCAAGATAGAACTAAAATAAAATATCATATGCATAAATATTATTTAAGACATTTTTAATCACATAAGTAAATCCAATTAATATTTGAAAGAATGTAATAAATACAATAATTGGATATTTACACATAAAAGATAAAATCTATCAATTATATATATTTAGTTAGTTTAGACTTACACTACTTAAGTTAAAATAAAACCATAGTTTGAAGTTCTAAACTAGCTATGGTCGGTATGATTTCAATTCTCGGAGAATTTTAACATAAATTTTTGGGTTGACTTAACATGGTTCGCATCATGGGTTGACTTCAAAAGCAAGACTTGGAGTAATTGAGGGCAAGAGTTGAGGAAATAAAATTTAAGGATTTTAGTATTGGGGAGTCCACTCAACAGATCGAGGAATAGTGAATTAATGCAGTTGGAATTTGTAATTTCTTCTTAAACCCATTCAATTTTATTAATAAATCAAAGTTGGGGTAATTAGAAGGGTAATATGGATCCTTGACACTAAAATATCCAAGAAATCGGATTTTATGAAGCTAATGGTGAGGGATATTGGGTTTTGATAAAATAATGGATGATTAATAAATATAATTTTTATTTATTTTTCAAAATTTTATTATATAAACTAATAAATATATGCTCATATTATTTTTATAAAAAATAATAAATTGACTTCAAACATATCACTAATATCTATATTTGAGAAGAATAACCATCTCATCTGCACAAATTTCCAAGTGTGTAAAGGTTATTACATGTTATCCTATGCCCTGAAAGTAAATTACATGTTCTATAAAAACTTATTCTCGATGTTCCTGGAATGAGGAAAGAAGGGAAGAGTTGTCTATATATGATAAACATTTGAAAAATGCTACAAATATTCAGTGTTTCATGTTTTCATCCATGACTAATAAGCTTTTTAGGTAAAATGAGGACACTGATTCATATATCATGATATCTCACCTTTGGGATCTCTATCAAGGGAGGGCGAGATAAGAGATATACGATATCTCTAATGCTTTGTTTACAACTATGCTTGGAGAGTCTTCCCCATTTCTATATCATATAGTAAATATTATTGGCTACATTGAACACTTATATATCTTAGGGATTAAATTCCCAGATGGGTTTTGTGTAGATATCATACTTTCCTCACTACACCATACCTTCTCTAGTTTTATAATTAATTATAATATGAGAAATAATGATAAGATTATTTTAGAACTTCTTGCTCTAATTTTCCAAGTAGATAAGGACTTCAGGTGTAACAAACCTCTAGTCCTTATGAGGAATAAAAATAGGAAGTATAAGAGAAAGGGTCCCAAGACTCACAACGTCTCTAAATCTCTTGGTCACCATCCTACTAAGAAGATAAAGATACAGATGTGGGGAAAGGAAAAAAGAAATAGTATGTTTTACATGTGGAAAGGAAGGACGTGGAAGAATAAATGTACCCAAAATCAAGGGAACTATAAAGGTGGATTTTTTTATCAAGTTTTATCCTTCAATATATAAATATTGGTATTAGATACATCTTATGGTGCTCAAATATGTATCCAAATGTAGGAACCAAGTAGATTCTGAAATAATTCTAGACGAGAGGTGGATCTACAAGCTGTCATTGGTGAGAGACTTGCTTCTATAGCCATTGGTGACTACCACCTTTCATTGTCAATGGTAATGATTTTGGTTTTAACGTATTGTTATTATGTACCAATTTTTACTAAGAATATAATTTATTTTATCATGCCTAGATGTAGATGGTTTTATTTTCATGTTTGAAATAAAATTTGTTTCTTTTATAAAGACAACATATGTTATGGTATGGTGCATTTAAATAACATTATTTATGTATTAAATTACAAAACCCAAGTATTTTAAATTGATAATGATTCATGTTCACATGACTCGTATAACACCCAACTATGGTATCATCATCTTGGACATGTAAATGAGAAGTGGTTGGAAAAGCTCTATCAAGATGGTAATTTTGACTCTTCTGATCTAAAACAACATGAAATATATCATTATTGTTTGTAAGGAGAAATAAAGAAACTTCCATTCAATAGACACAGTAAAAGGGCCAAAGACATTCTAAGATTAGTACACACTAATGTGTGGAGAGCATTTCTAGTTAAAGCTAGAGGTGGGTATTATTACTTCATAACTTTTATTGATAACTTGATTAGGTATTCTTATGCCTACTTGATGAGGTATAAGTTTGAGTCCTTTATTAAATTCAATGAATTCAAGAATTAAATAAATAGTCAACATCGAAATAATATTCAATCATACTGAGGTGGTGAATATCTTAACCAATAGTTTATCATATTTATATGGGATTTTTGTAATCTATCTCAACTCACTCCACCTTACACGCCATAGTGGAATGCTTTTAATGAAATGAGTAATTATAAATTATTATACATGCTACATTTGATGATTAGTCATGCATATGTTTCATTATAATTTTGGGTATATTAATTACAAAATATGGAATATATATTAAACCATGTACAAAATAAAGTGGGAAATGGAATTACCTTTGAGTTATGGAGTGTAAAAAATATGTTCTTTTATATACATTTGTATGGGGTTGTGAGGCATTTTTTAAGGCCTTCTTAGGAAAAAATCTAACACCCTATGGCATGAAGTGTATCCTTATTGGGTATCCCACATAAATAAAGGGAAACTACCTATACATCCCCTCATACATGAAATTGGTTTTTATTAGACAATCCATATTTCTTGAGAGATAGCACATCTTCAATAAGGATAGTGGGAGTAATATTGACATTAATGAATTTAATGCTCAAGATACACAAGATTTGGTACATGAATAGATTCAATAGGTCCCCATGGAAGAATTAATTCTTATAACACAAGTGTTATGTAGGAGCACAAGAGAGGAAAGGGAACTATAGAGAAATGGATTTCTAGTAACTGAAGATGGTGACACGTTATTACTTTAAAATGATGAACCTCTCTCCTATAAAGAGGACATAGAGACCTCAGAAGATGCAATATGGAAAGAAACCAAGAATTATGAAATGGATTCCATGTATCAGAACCATATTTGGGTTCTAATTGATGCAACATTTGATGTAAAACCCATTGAATGAAAATAGGTATTCAAGAGGAAACTATAAATATAAGGTAAAGTAAATACCTATAAAGTAAGGGTAGTAGCTAAAGGGTTTAAACAACATCAAGTAATTGACTAAGATGAAACATTTTCACTAGTTTCCATAATTAAATCCACTATTATTCTACTTTCTATAGAATCTTATCATGACTATGAAATTTTGAAAATGGATGTCAAAACTAATTTCCCTAATGAGAACCTTCAGGAAAATGTCTATATGAAACAACCAAAAGGGTTTTTGACTCTAGGTGATGCCAAAAATTTTTATATGAAAATTTTATTTGATGAAGCTATAAAATTTTATTGAATTTGATCCATGTGTTTACAATAGGTTTAGTGAGAATGTATTTGTTATCCTGGTAGTATATTTTGATGAAATATTACTTATAAGAAACAAAATAACAGTCATATAGTTTATTAAGTAACGGTTAAATAATTTTTTATCAATGAAGGACTTAGGTGAAGCATCATGTATTATAGGGATCAAGATCATTTGTGATACATCCAAGTGGATACTTGGACTAAGTCAAAGTAAAAAACATTTACTAGATACTAAAGATATTTAGTATGGAACAATCCAAGAGTGTATTGGTTTTATTGTCACATTTTATACATATTTCAAAGAAAATGTTTCATCGTAAATATCTAGAGAAATAGATAATGAGTAAGATCTCATACACTTTTGTAATATAATCAATCATGTATTCCATGTTATATACTAGACATGATGTTTCATATGCATTGATCATGGTAAAAATATATCATGAAAATCCAAGATAATTAAATTGGTCTGTAGTTAATTCTATCCTTAAGAATATAAGAAGAACTAAGGATATGTTTCTGGTGTATGGGGGAGGCAAGGATCTCGTCAGTTGGGGTAATACTGATACTAGTTTTCAAACAGATCAGAATGATCTGAAGATGTAGTCATGATATGTTTTTTGTCTCAATAGAAGAGCTATGAGCTAAAATAGTTCAAATAAGCCAGTTTCTACTAGTTCCATACAGGAGTCTGAGTATATAGTGACATTGGATTCATCTATGGATTCCATTTGGATATAAATCTTTGTCTAGGAACTTGATGTGGTATGTAGCATTAAAGAACCTATCATTTTGTATTGTGATAATACTACAATGGTGGATCTTGAAAAGAGCTAAGGTCAGACCAATAGATAAGAAATATACTCCATAAGTATTACCTCTTGAGATATTTTTATCCAAGGGGTGATGTTACAGTAACCAGAGTTCCCACAGAAGAGAACCTGGTGGACCCATTGACTAAAGGCATGTCTCAATAGAATTATGAGTTCATGTGAGAGCTAGCTAGCTAACAGTTTTTCGTAGTTGGATATAGTGTAAGTGGTATTTTATTAGAGTTGGTTCCATGTAACCAAATAAAATATACATTATGATACCATGTATTCATAGTTTTGAATATTAATAAACTCTTTAGCATATCATGATTATTCTTCTATGTAACATAGTATGTGGTAATTTCCTCAAAGTAGTTGTCATAATAAAACGTCATAGCAGTTATCAAATATGATGAGAACCAATAAGTTATACTACAATATTCCTAAATATATGTTCTATGGTAGGATGATATCATTTAAGGGACCCAAATGATACAGGCTATCAGGGTCTAGACTCATTAGACTTTGATGAACATTCAAATGGTGTACAACCATGGTAATATCAAGTGTATGATATTATGAGAATGCTACCTGTCAGTAGGAAATCCACATTCATATGCTTCATTGGATTTTCTCATCTACAGACATATGTATTGATCCTTATGATTTAAGATTATTATTAATGAAAATTATAAGTTGCATACTTTGATGTATTTATGAAAACTATGATGACATATGTTCGTGGTGAGGTAGGACATGTTGGGTGTGTCACGAGTAATATTGAATTAATGAATAATGATAGAAATTTTTTTTTTTTTTGATTTTCCTTAATAGAATTTGATATCTCATTCCCTTTTATGGAAATTATATAGCCTAAATAATTCCACATCTATGGTGTTTTTTGAGAAAGTTTGATTTTTCAAAATTCAATGAAAGAGTCATTGAGCACATAGGTCGATGGCACCAGTGTGAAACTTTATTGATTAGAGATATTTTGATAAATGGATTATATTACATAGTAAACAAATGTATGAAGTATTATGTCATTGTGACATTAACTTATTTCTCTATGAGTTCCTTGGAATGTTTCTAGACACTAACCATGGACTTTGGGTTGTTGTTCCTAATACCACTGAGAAATATGTCTAGTGGGTCACACACTAAGTGTATCTATAATTTTAGTTAATTAATATATTAATATCTATTATTTAACAAGATAAATAAATAATATTCCTAAATGTGGTTTAATAATTATTCATGTTTCGCTGATCACACTTATTCCATCACCTGTTATTCGAGAGAATATTATGCGAGTAGAATATTTTATAAATATTTATTTTCTATTTAGTGAAAATAATATTTATATATTTATTGGAGAATAATGTAGTGATATTTATTTTTTAAATAAATATTCGGTATTCAAGGCCTGATAAATATTATGGGGAATGGCAGATCGATCTTAATTGTCGATGAGAAATAATAAATATTGAGTGTTATTTGAATAAATAATATTTATTTTTAATTCATGAGCTTATCACATGCCGAGAAATAATAATTTTATTAATATTATTATTTACATGGGGTTTAATATTTATTAAATAAATATTACAGTTCACTTTTTTAATTAATTATTTATAACTGTAGTGGTATATAAGCCCAATTATATTATTTTTCAAGTGAGATAATTCATTTGTTTGTTGTGCACAACGAATCCATAGAATCCTCTCGAAAACCTAGGGAGCTCCCTTCTACACGAATGATCCCAAGAATATAGAGTGATATTTCTCCACCTACCACTCTAAAGTCTAGGGAGATCAATGAGAATGATTGGGAAGTTATTCTCAAATTGGTCAAAGGCGAAAAATGCAAGTGATATAATCTTTTATGCTCGTACCCAGAGATTTCTAGAGAAACGTTCAGAGATTTGTGGAACACATGAGGGTTACCACTATAAAAAATATTCTCTTGATTCCTATATTGAAATGAACGTTCAATTTATATCTATTTTAGAATCCATCAATGAAGAAATAATTCTCACAATTTAACTGTTTAATTAACATGGGGTTCCAAATGGATTAAATAAATAATTTGTGATAATCCTACACTTGGTTATGAAATTATATCACTTTTATATTTTCAGTTATTCATTTTCTTTGATCATGTTTTCTATCATCATGTAAATATTGGATTGATTATCAATCATGATAAAAAGAAAAGTTGTACATGGCCCATTTCACACTTCCGATGTGCCAGAAACCTACACTCCGGTCACCCGAGCATGGTGTGAGTAAGCCTCACTTGGGAACTACTAAAAATGTCCCCAAAATTAATTGTAAATAACTTTTATGAACATTTGATATAATCATTTGAATAAATAAATAAAATATAGAAGCATTAATAAATAAACTATTGTCAGCCTTCAGGTTCTAAGGTGACGCCTAGGATAAAATTTTCTAGGTTTGTCCAGTTCCATATATCTATATGCACAATATGTCGTCAAGAATTATCATTAGGCCTTAGGAATCATACTATGAATCCATTATTCAACATTTTTCATCACTAATTACTAGGTGATAATCCTAAGAAATCAATAGTACAAGTCTTAAACCTATCCCAACATGTTCATCATTGGATATGAATAGAATTGAGCTCAATGGTTGATCTCTATGTGGTAATCTTAGGTGATCAACATTATCATGCTCAAAGTTAAATCCCTAAAATGTAATATTGAGTGATCCATAGTATTAGGCTCAAAGTATGATCTATTGGAGGTAATCCAGCATGATCCAGATTATTAGACTATGAGTCTGATCCTCATGAGGTAATCCCAAGTGATCTATAGTATAAGGCTCTGTAGATAATATGTAAGAGGTAATCCTAAGTAATTATATAGTATCATGATCTTTGACTGATCCACAGTAGGTAATACTAAGTGAACCATATCCATTGGGAGTCATCACCAATTCCTAGGAGGTGACCCTAGGAAAATTATCTTTAGGCATCATCAGGGTTTCCTGGGAGGTGATTCTAGGAAATTATTAGTTAATTGGAAGAAGAAGAATCCTAGGTAATCTCTTAGGAATCCCACATATAACCAAAGGCCAAATACCCGGTGATATCCTAGTAATTCGTCCACTAAGACTTAAGGGTATTGCTTCCCTCAAGTAGTATATCATAATAATAATAATAACATGGGTTCCCCAACTGCCCCAACCTATCTCACATAACCATGGATATCCACTAAAATGAATGGATTATCCTCCCCACTATAACCATAATAGGAACTCGTTGTCAGTTTAGGCTATAAGGTGACACTCACAATCATCTACAGCCATACCCATGATTAACCCATTAAAGGGTCAGTCTATCACTAGGGAACCCTCCAATTCTCCAAAAGGACACATCATATTTTGGATACCCTATATGTGTTCCTTTATCCATTACTCATCTCTTGGGTAAACACCCATCACTTAGAGGGAATAATATGCCTCATATTGATAATAATTATTTCATGACCCCACTAGCCTTATAGGATAAAACCCACCAGCAGCACTCCAAGAAGATTTCTTAAAGCACGTCTCACATCTCATGTTATTCTAGGTTCTTCGACTAACCCAACCTGTCATCAATATTCCCATAGTACACCCTCCAGGGTACTCACATAATAACTATGGAGGATTAATAACCCCACTATATAATAAAATAGCTAAACATATATATATATCTCAATGTTTATTCATGTCCTATAGGGTAAAATCATTCTCAGTCTTCCACTCATCACTACTCAAGGGTTATAACATCCTTCCTAGGTCCACTATGTTCAATTAATTAATTTTATTCTCACCCATCAAGGTCCATATATCCCATAATACACTTTTATAATGAAGGCCTTCGACCACAATTTTATGGGAACTAACGTGGTACTCATAGGTCTGTAGTGGACCTTGTCACTCTATCCATTAATAGGAATTTGATTTACATAAAACAATCCATTTCAAAGTAAATGATTTATTTTAAAAAAAAGTCAATCACCCTCAGTGGTGACACCACATATCAAATTCATGCATAAATAAAAATAATTAAGGAAAGTAGTATACTCAAGGGAACACCAACTTCATATAGAGTTACCATCATTTAAATCTACTCATCCAATATAGCCCCACTCTTCCAAGCCTAGAATCATTCTTACACCATAAATTTATGCCTTATCTCAATACATAATTTTTTAAAAAATAAATTAAATAAATTTATTATTTATTTTAAAATTTTATTCAATTAATAATAATTACTAATAAAACATAGTTTCACCTTTTGAGGTATATTCCTTGAGCAAAAGGCTGATCACCACACCCAACATTCATCTAGATCATTGACACATTAAATCCAAAATTCACTCACCCTATACAAAGGATAATTTCAATAAAAACATAAAAAACATTAATTATATCATACTAGTGACATAATATTAAAAATTAATATAAAATATAATGAGTTCATCATCATAGAACATCACATATCTCAGCTAAGAAAAAGGCTTGTATTATCTAGTTTATTCCACTTTAATCCACTAGAATTGTCATTAAAAAACCTCACCTGGAAATAATGGATCAACCATGGAGAAATAGGGTAGGAAATTGAGAAATAATTAAATATAATGTTAGATTTACCTTATGATTCCCTTTAGATCAAACAGAACATAATTCTGGTAAGAATCAAGGGAGATCCCCACTTTGAGTCGAAGATGTTGGAGAGAGTCCCCCCTCAGTCAAGCCCCACATTGTACAACTGTGAAAAAGGCCTTAAAATCCCTTAAATTAAAATATTAAACGTTTTCCCTATTTTTTTGAACACTATTCACATCCCTCCATGTAAGGTTTCACGTAAAGTGATCCAAAGTACGGGGATTAGTCAATTTATAGGGATCCGTCTATGTAGGGATGATACATGAAAAGTTATTTTATATAGAGATCCAAACATATGAATCTATCTATATAGGGATATGTGATTTAGGTGTATCTATCCATTATAGAAGAATCCATGTAATGGGATTGAGATTCCTAGGGGATCATGAAATCTCTGTGAGAGAGGGGTGAATCAGGTGTGACAATCATTTACCGATTAAGTTCAACTAAAATTATTCGTTTAAGTTTATCGAACCAATTTTTTCAGTTAGGATATATGGATATTAAGTATGATACTTCGTTAATTTTCAATTATTCTATGTAGATAATTTGATGTAAAAACACACAAGGATTGGTAAATGGTTTATCTTTAATGTGATAATATTCTCCTTAACATGTCAACTCCTATTGAGTCACAAATTTTCCTCTAATAATCATTTAAATAATTACATGTTGTGTGAGAAGTTATTATCCTTAACCCACAGTGTTCATCCCACCAAATTTTAAAAAATTAATATTACACATGTGGTTGAGCTATCTCCTAAAAAACTCCTTCAACAACTCAGTTATTATTATTATGTTGCTTTTAATAGAACCCCTGGTCTTCAAAATTTCCTCTTGAACTTCCTCATATAAAAAACTTTTACTATCTCTTGATCATTTACTAAACTATTCATGAACATTATCTTATTTTCATACCCATAGAATGGAAATCTGTAACTCTCACTTGAAAATCAATATCCATTACTTCCATAATTTTTTTTATTGATGTCATTTTGGATTTCCTCCTTTTGGTATTCTAGATTTAGAGAAATCACTAAATACTTCAGAACTTCATGTTCTAGTTTTCTTATACATCAACATTTATGGTCTTCCAATAGATTTTTTTAGTTAGTTACTTTCTATAATTTTTCATTTTGATAATATCAATAGCTATCCCAATTTTCTATATAATTAAAACATGTGTTATTCACCTTTTATATATCCAATCTTCCTTTGATAAATTAGGGGAACACATAAGATTAAATTTATAATTCATGTGTTCCAAACTCTTGAATTTACCTCCTTTAATATCTTTTGAATATATTTGAATTTCATATCTTAAGAGCTCCTATGAAACATGGAATAAAAAATATTTAAGTCATCCTCATACATTACCTCAAATTATGAACATCACTTCCATGAATATTTGAATTTGTACTTACAAATCATAATAATAAAATTGTTGGATTTATAAAAAATTTAAGTAATACATTCATATTTTATAAAATATTCTTTTTTACAAATCAATTAGTTTTTTATGGTTCAATATTTTCATTAAATAATTCTTCTGAATCCTTTAGTACATCAAACATTATCTAGCATGATTCATGTGATTCTAATAGATTCTATCTGATGAAAATTCATTTAGTTATAACTAGGATTCTATCTTATTCTTTAAATTAAAATAACTTCATCCTTCAGCTTCTGATATTTTTAACTTCCACTTATCTAGACATACCTCATCTTTCAATCCTTATATCTTCCCATAATCGTATCTCCCATCATATGATACATTAATATTCCATACATTTAGGATTCCTTATATCCTTTCATTAGATTAGTAAAATAAATTTTTATTACAGTTGATACTTCATATTTACATCAACCAATTTTTATCAATAAAACTATTATCTTGAGCTTTAGGGATTTGACCTTTAGTCACACTCATAGTTAGGCTTTTATCTTTTATTTTTTCAGATCTTAGGACTCTTCTCAAGAACTTACTCATTATTCCAGTGATTTATTATTTCTTATATCAATTATTCGTCTTCTAGTAACTTCATAATTATATGATTCCTTAAATACATCCTCAACTATTGTAAAGTATAAATTTGTAAATTTGACTCAGCCGACATCAATGTTTTTCTGCCAATTGAGTGATGTTCTTCCAAAGAATAAGTATTGCAGCATTGTCTAAATTATAATTTTCAATCATTCAGTAGTTCTAGATTATAGTCTTGTACTTCCCAAGAATTTAAACATTACACTACAAAAAATTTATTATTTATCTTTAGTGAACTCATAAAACTTCTTCTATAATATCTTTCAAGAATCGGCTTCTAGTCTTCTTAAAAAATTACATGTTATGGTTTCACAACTCTCTATATATTATAATCATATAAAGATCATTAAGTAAAATATATTTAATTCATATTCTAGTGGTTCTTCTCTGTATTTACTTTCCATATTTGTTTATGAAACTCTATTTTTATGTTTAACATCACCTTACATTCCTCTAAAATGAATCATTGGGATTTTATCAACCGTTCACTGTAATTCATCCTTTTGATCATCCTGGTTTCTTAAAGTTCTCTATTTTTCTTCTAATTGATCTGAATTTAGGATTAATTTTTTCACTATATATTCTTACTAATTATGAAGGTTTATCTCTTATAGTACTATTCTTCTGATGAACATCTCCCCTTTATAATATTCATTATGGTCTTCAATCACCCCATCTACTAGCACTTACTTATTCAAGTCCAAGTATTAGTGATAGTTCTTCTTTATCCTTTAAGAATTGTAATAAATAAAATTAAGATCAGTTCTACAAAATCTTTATGTACATGGATGATTTTGTTTATAAAATATTTCATGTATTTCTACTTCGTAAATTGGTGGAAATATTTCTATTTATCATCAATACTTCTAGTCAACATTCAAAAGTATATCTTGCATAAACAAGGTTCCTCCATCCAATGGATCATTCATATGGAGCATGTCCTTTCATTAGATTTCTTTTAGGGAATCCATAGATAAAAATCCCTTCAAATCAATCATATACTTTTCCCTAAACCATTGAAAATAAATTCAATATATCATCATCATCATTATATGAGGGGAACTTCAATCTCCTCCTTTGGATTTGTTGTCAATACCCATACAAAAAACATTAATTCAATGATATTACCCACCCATCTTATTAGTATCAAATAGAAATTTTATTTTATCTAAATTATTTAGAAAATTTATTTGAGGCACATTCTTTATCAATTCTCTCCCCTGTGATGATTTGATTTCGAATACCCCTTATTGAAATCTTGGTGTGAGGGAGAAACTCTATCCACGCCACTTCGGTGGTGGCATGGTAGTGACGGAGAGGGGTACAAAAACGCCATTATTTGGGAGGTTCATGGGTCGAATCCTGGGATTCTGCTTTCAGGGAAAGCCTCTCCCCCGGGATCCACTCGTCTTTTCGGGTCGCTTGGTCTCAATTGGGCAGGAAAACTGAGGTGTGGCCCAGTGTGCTGACGGATTACATTGACAAACCATTGTCGATCGGGCTATCACCATCCGAGACGCTCTTCCATATCGGCTAGAAATAGCTCATTCCTTGGCTAGGTCTCTACCTCAGGGTAGTGACCTCTTCATGGGGGAGGGGGTTACCATGTTTATAGGGTTCAAAAAGGCCACACATGGGAATTCCCTTTTAAAAATAAGAGAAACTCTCTCTACAACTTTTCTATTTCTCTCTTTTTATTTAATTGAACTTAATATAAACCCTAAAGTTTTCTAGATAAGGATAAAATAATTTTTTTTAAAGTAATAATCCATAAATAACCCAATTTTAAGTCAATGTGAGGTATTCTTGGTCTAGAAAATAAGAGTGATTAACCCAAACATTAAATATGTATATAAAGATACCAAGTGATGCCAACATTTACAAAAATCTTCTTTTAGAGATAATTTCATCATATTTTCATTCAATATGCATTACTGAATCAATATAAATAAATATAACAAAAAACACTCAATCATAAAAAGAATTTTTCTCCCCATTTTAAGAAAATACTTACTTTTTCATCAATAAAACAATTTTCTCCCATTTTAATTATAATGTATTTATTGTATGAGGTTGGTATAGTATTGATAAATTACCATAAAGTTTATTATCACTTTAGTTATATAGATATTTTCTATCCAGAGAATCAATATTATATAGATATTTTGTCTTCGAGAACTTCTATTATTAATCCATAATATTTTCTCAGCATCTGATGTCAGAGAACTTTTTTTGTCTTGAATATGACATTTTTTTCTTTAACATTTTAACATTATGAAATAACTGAGTTCAACTTCACCTCATAGGTTACCCATGAATTATGTCGCCTTTAATTCTTATTTCAATATTGGATCTCTAGAATATATGAATTAATATGGTAGATCTTATATTTTCCTTAATTATAGCAATAGTATTGGGACCTTTTTCTCAACCCAAAAACTATCTTCATTATAGCTTCATTTTTATTCATTCCTTCACCCTTAACATTATGAGAATCAATCTTCTTAGGAGGTATAGATTACTTCCATTTTCCTTCTGTTTTCACTTTGTGAGGATAGTTCTTCTTAGTTTTTTCTAAAAAGGTGTATAAACTTTTCTTTTCTTACACTTATAACCTATCTTCATCCTCAAATTTTTCTGCCCATATAATCATGAAAACCTTATGAATATTTTCATATTTATTATTCTACAGTGAATTTTTATTCGAAGAACTTTTTTTATTCTGATTCATGATTATTTATATTCACTATCTTCTCCTATCTAGGTAATATTCTCATGAAATTTTCATGATTGTGTCCATCTAACTTACCCCTTCCAAAAAACATCTTATGTTATTATAAGTTACTCTTCATAAGTAACTGTAGGTTAACTTTTACTTCTTTATCAGTGATATCTTATATAATCCCAATCTACTTGTTTCTTTTTCAGATTTACTGACTTTCAAGCTCATTCTTAATTTCATTAAATTGAAAATTCAAGTAAATTTTACAATTATCCATTATATAACTTTTTCTTTTACATAAGTAAAATATTTTCTTGGGCATGATGTATTCTTCTTATATGGGTGAAACATTCCTTATATCTTCTTATTTGATTTAATCTTTAGATATACCTATAATATATCTTTCTTTTATTTTCCTTCATGCTTTTTGGACTCAAAATATTAGTCCTCTATGAGTTTTTCTTGGTAAAATTAATCCATAAAATCTTCTCTATGACCACTTCTTTCAAAACTTCCACCTAAATTTTTAAGATATTAAAATCTATTGGATGTTAGTAAATTTTTCTTTTTCTATGATGTTTGGGCGTACTTAGCTAATTTTCCCTTACTATCCATTCTTCTCCCACCTAATTTTGATCTTACTTGTTTTCTATAACTTGGAATATTATGCCAACATTCAATGAGCATGTGTTTGAATTTTAATTGGATGAGACTTCTTGCAAGACTCTTTTATTATAGATATTTAATTATTTCTTCAAGAAATCTTAAGGGTAACTCCTTCCCTTTTCTTTTCTTACTTGTACTATAACGACCAAGCATTTTCATATGTAAATATTACATCTTTTTAGATTAATATTCAATATATTACATAAGCACATGCATGAGGTTTATAATGTCTTGGTGACTTTAGAGACTAGATAAACAATCATCTTATTTCATGAAATATCTTAAACATATATAATAAAGATCTTACCACATAGTACTCTTCTTAGATATATCCTATTTAAAATCTTTTTTCAAAACATGGGGAAAAGAAACCTAAGAAAGGGTGAGATAATATGCTTAGTAAAGGTAAAGAAGGGAGATATCAACGTAACATGATTATTAGGGTATGATAACATGATATTAACATTTAGAAACTAATACCCTATATATCATAGATCATAATCTTGAATCAAGGCATAAATATTAGCAGCTCATAAGACATGAATCATAAAGAAGCCAAAGAACATAGTCCATGAGATTATAACCTCAGTATTGGACATATAATTATGGCATACACATAATCATAAAAAATCATTTACTTGTGTAACAACCAGTTTTTTTAAATGATGTTTTTTTATTGAAATAAATGTGTATTATATTATATTATACACAAACAACACATTGAGAAACCAACAACACATTATTTAATTAATGAAAATTTTTACATTAGACAAAGAATAAACCCATTGAAATTCCAAATTTTACAAGGGTACAAATATTGAAAATAAAAAAAACTATAATGGAAAAATATATATCTCCCCAATATGCAAGAATCATCCCTCCCACAAAAAACACTATAGAAAAGAAAAAATATATTTGTAATCTAATCAAAATTATAGAAAATGGAAATATACATCCTTGAGAAGAATTTATTTGGATAAATAATTAAGGGATGTAGAGGTATTTATAAGAGTTAATGTGACTATTGGAAAAGTAATATGACCATTGGAATAGTAACTTGACCGTTGGTAATAGTAACTTAACTGTTTGGAATAGTAACTTGACTGTTGGAATAGTAATTTTACATGAAAATAATAAATTTTGATATAAATAATTTTTCCAAAGTTTAATTTAAGTAAATATAAATATTATAATGCTAGAAAATAAATAACATGATTAAAAAACACAAAAAAAATATAAGCACATTTTTAATAAATTGTATTTTCAAGTATATTGTAAAAATCGTATTTTTTATATTAAAAAATGAAATTACATATGATATAAATTTATTTTGATAAAATTAATATCATTTTTCAAACAACCATGTTTAAATTTTCTAATTGTGATCTTTTTGGTAATTTTCACAAATACTTCAATTTTCAGGTGAATAGAAAAAATAAAGTTTTTCTTATAACATGTGTATCTTAAATTATATCATTCAAGATTTAATAATGAAATAATAATTCATAGAGCTTGAGGTTCATCCAAAATATATTTAATTTCGTAAATGATTCATTAAAAATCAATAAACATAATTTCCAAACCAAAAAATCATTTTCCAAAACCTAAAGTCAGAAGTAAACCCTTAAAATAACATTTTTATTTTTTCCACTTTCATTTTTAATAAACCTAGTGAATTTGAATTATAAAAAGGTTTAGACTCCTAAAAACAATTATACTATATTAATATATTATTTTTATTTTCAAAAAACCACTATTACAAGTTTTTTCATTGATATAGTGTTTTATTTAATATTTTATTCTAAAGATACGCCTCTCCTCATGTATGAATAATCCCTCTCCATCTACTTGGAAAACCACTCCCCCATACCTTCCAAATCCATTGTTATTCCCAAATCCTCTATCATAAAACATTAAAATCCTTATAGATGTTATGGAGTAATATAACTCTATTCATCAAGGAAGTCTAGTGTCGTACAAGAGAAGCCACATTGAGGAAAGATTACGTTCTTTTCAAACTATTCTCTCATGTTTTTCTTCTTATCTATATTTTTCCAATTTATTTTAAAGTAACATCTTCTAAGATTTAATTATGAATAATTTTAACATTAAATTAATGATTTTAACCTACTCTAAGAATTATATTTTTTAGGTATTTATATTTTATAACTATTTTTCTTCATTTTTTGACAATGTTCCCACTAACAGTCGGTTAACCACAAATGTTGATTTTTTAAACTTATCTTTTATCACCAAATAAATGGATGGTAATAATAAATTATTTATTATAAGTAAATTCATATGTATATATATGTTAGGATTCTGTAATTTATTCTTTTAATTTATAAATGACCTCAAAAAAAATAGCAACATTGAAACAAAACGGGAAAATCTAATGAGAACATGGTTTCAAAATAATTAAAATTTAACAAAGATAATTATAAATTAGAATCCAATAATAATAATTTATAATTAGTAGAAAAAATGATCATAGTTAACTTCTGGATCTATGTGTGTAATAATCCTATGTTTATTATTCAGGAGGCGGAAAAGCGATGAAATAAAGTGAGATATAAGGTAAGGGGAATCTTAAAACCAACTCTTTTACTTTAGGTTATCTCTATTTCATGTCATTTTTGGTATTGGTATTCATATAATGTTTCATAAAAATAATTTCACTATACTTACCTTTTCTTTCAGGGATATAAATTTTTACACCTTTATTTTTAATCCAAATACAATGATTTCCCAAAAAGACATTTCTTTACAAAATATATCTTTGAGTCCTCTTGATTAGTTTATTCTTCACTCAAGATTGATTATTTTTGTACCAAATATTCCTTCCAATGTTCATTTGGTCACCCTAAAATATTATTCATGAAATTCTTATATATGAAATACATATGAAACCCATTCCATAATTTTTTTTATTTCATGACTATGATTGTTATAAGTTCTATGGGTAATGCATGATTATGTGAATGTTATGATGTGATGGGTGGTCCTATAATTCTATATCCCTCCAATACATTGGGTAATGTGATATATCTCATGATATAATCTATATTATGTGTGAACATGTTGCTAGCTTTGTTCGTAATGATGATGTAATGAGTATGTATATCTATTATGCGTGAACATGATGCTAGATTTATTCAAAACTATGTGTTGTATTTGAACCATGTGACATGATGATTCATTTTATGTATTTAAAAATTTCATGCATGTATCAAATTTTTCTCTCATAATGTTTATGATGATCCTATTCTTATGATATGATGATTTTGATCATGCTCACCCATGTATTATTGGTTCTTGTCCCTTATTCCTCCCCTTATCAAGCATGTAGATCACCCCTTTCTTTGATGTATATCCTTAAGTGACTGTATATACTAAAGATAATGTGAGAATTTAAAAAGATAAATAATATTATTATTATTGATGTTTATGAATTATTATGCATAAGTGGTGAATGATCCTAATTTTACCAACATGCGAAACCTTTTGATCCTTGAATGTATAAATATTATATTTTTTATCTTTAAAATGATGTAATATTAATGTAAATAAAAATTCAGGTTGCTATACCATACCATTCAAGTATTACAACCAAGATTATCATAGTGTATTAGGCTCACTCTCCATTCCCTCATATTAGTCAAGGTTTACTCCCAAAATGATCATAGTGGAAAAAGTCCTTTACTGAACTGTGTTCACTCTGCATTTCATTCCTGTTTATATTAGGATATATCAATCATTATCCAATAAATTATAGAGATTTAAAATTACAGTCCCACCCAACTTGGTTTAAAACATACCCACCAATCTTTTCTTATAACGTAACCACATTCCTTGGTTATAATTTAACCACAATCTGTGGTTATAACGCAACCACCATACTTGGATATAACATAATAATTTTCCATATTTTTTAATGGAACCACCCATCACATAATGAAAACCAGACATATATGTGCCAACACATAATAAAACATTCATCATGTCATCAAATCATAACCCATTCAAGGGAAACAGGTTTCATAAACATTTTATCAATTCAACATGGCATTACCCATGAAATAAACAGGTTTTAAAAAAATGCATTGTTACAATCATAAAAAAGCTATATAAATAATAATAATGGAATCATTGGATTGTATCCCTAATAAAACAAAAACAACCCAAATTTATTTTTCATTTTTAAATAAAAATTCAATTGAAATATCATTAAAATTTTCTTTAGGAAACTATCCTTTATATTTTGAAATCAATTATTTAAAATCTTAAAAGTAACCAAATATTAATGAAAAACAAATTCTCTTAAAATCACCTTGGAAACTTATCAGGGAATATTTAATTCATTTATTTTCCATGATTGCGGAAAATATCATCCATTTCATACACGATAAAGCAATTATTTCTTTCACATTTTTTGTAAAATTTCAAAAGTACCTCATTTCATAATTAGAAAAGAATATTAATTTTTAAGGATTTTTTTAAAATTAAAACAATGGTAAAATGACTTAAATCAATCTTTGTATAATATTAAAAACATTCTTTAAAATATTTTTTAAAATCATGGATATGGAAGAAAAATAATTTTCAACCGAAGAGAGAAATAAAATTGATTTACACTAAAAACATTATTTTGGTCTCTTAAGTGCATAAATAGAGGAAAATGAAAAAAACATTTTATTTCAATAAATAACCATATTAATATAAAAATCATGAGTTTATTAAGATATATATAATAATATTTCATAATCAAATGTATAAACATAAACAATCCCAATAAAAAAAGAGACTGTATCATAAAACCCTTACCACTTTGATAACTATTGAATCGTAATCCCCATGAATGAAATAAAATTATGTAGATATTTAAATACCTATACATTTAATTAGAAACATAATAATAAAAATTAATGATAAGTACATTCACCACATAAAAAACAAGTGGTGAATATGGCATGTGTCTCATAAAGATAAAAGTGAGATGAAAATCCCTTACCTCAAGTAGTAACATTCATCTTACATGTTAAAATATAATGTATAATAAATATATACTTGTTATAAATCTATTATAAAACCATAATATTGTTCATATTTTCATATATTATTCACTTATAACCTTTTATCATCTGTTTATTAACAATTCTTTACTAAAATCATTATTTTTGGTGATATATGCTTCGTTTTTTAATGCATGTTATGGTTCGGTTGTTTTAGTCCTTGAAATTTGATCATAATTACATAATCTCAGGTATGTTAATAATGATATAAATATCATATTTATTCATTATATAGGTATTTATTATAATACTTTAAAGTGAGAGATAGAAAAGTAATTACATCGTTTATGAAGACGGTAGGCCATATGTATGCATGAACGATGTTTACATTTTCTTGATGAATGGAATGAAAAAAAAGATAAAAAACATATCACATTTTAAGAATAATTTTTATTTCATATTTATCATATAAATTCATTAAATATTTACTTTTTATTATACATGTCAAAATAAAATAAAATACGAATCACATCGCTTTCTGGAGATGGTAGTCCTAACATACACACGAGTGACATTATCATTTTCTAATGGATTGGAAGATAAGAAGGTAGATTTGATATTATAATTATAAGAGTATAAATATGAAATATATGTCATATATAAACATTATATCCATAATTATATCCTTTCTTGAGAGGAAGTCATAGAAAATGAATTGCATCAGTTCACGAGGCGGTAGTCCTCCGTACACACGATCGACAGTGTTGTTTCCCATTTGATAGAGGAGGAGACATATATAGGTTATGAAATTAAAAAAAATTATGTATTTATAAGATACGGATTTTATTATATCATAAAATTTTAAGAATATTTTTAATAGGTGGAAGAAGAAATAATACAAAAATGCTTGGTTAATAATGATTCCTCTTCTTCAAACAACCTCCTTAGGTTTGCTCAAAAATCCTTTTTAGGGGGATTTCTTAATCAGAATATGGAATATAGGACATAGGGAGAGAATAATGTAATTTGGGCTATTATTTTATGAAAAAAAGGTTTTTTAAGTGTGATTAGGAGCGAATTGGCGGGTTCTCTTTTATAAATGGGGGAGAGGACACACATAGAATTTTTTAAAATAAAAAATATACCCTCATATTACACATGTTAAAAGGCAATGAAATGGATAATTATCAAAAAATATATTATATAAGGTCCAAATATGGACATAAAATAGTATTTGGATAAGTTTTGTGTCATTTTATCCCTTAGATTTTATGTTTAACCCTTCGATAAACCTGTTTTAACCTAAACAGCAATAATAAATTTTTTATAATTTTTACTATTCATTATAACCAAAAATTAAGTTGAAATTATTATATAATATTAATTATTATGATTCAAAACCTAGAATTGATTTTTCCAAATTCAATTCAATAAAGTGAAGTAATTTAGTTCAAAATAAAATCTGTATATGCAGTAAAATGTGGTTTTCCAAAAAAAGGGTTTTCCTAATTATAAAATGTTTTTATAATAAATCTTAACACAATATTTATTAAAATGACCTATATTTAATTAATAATAATATAATTGAACTAATTTTACTTTTAAAATCATCTTAAAATAATATTGAACATGCGAATTATTTAAATGAAAATGTTTTTTTGTTAAAAATTAGTATTTTCACTATTTATAGAAAAATAAATCTTTTCAAAAACATTTCAAAAATTCACACTAAGATAATTTTAACTTATTGATTTAAAAAATGGATTTTGTTTTCTTAAATAAATTTTATAAAATTTTGAAAATTTACTTTTATTATTTTTTCAGAAAATAGTAATAAAAATCATTTTTAGAAAATAAAATTGTATTTTTGAAGCATGTAAAGACTACCAAAAATTAAGTGTCTATCTATCAATATATTTTATTTATGTAAATAATTTTTACTAAATTTAAAAAAATTAATTATTTCTATTCATACCAAAAAGTTTAACATCTTGGTTATAATGACCATGTTTAAATAACAATATTGATAGTATATTAGGCTCCACTAAAAGACGATGTTGCGTGTGACATAAAAAATCAAAGAAAATAAATTTATTTCAAAAAAATCATAAAATCTCAAATTGTTACATTATAAACCCCTTATAATTAATTTATCCCCTGAAATTCATCACTCTCATACAAACAAATGGGGATGCCTCATAATATCAATAGGTTCTCATATAGGTTCTTCAACTGTTTGGTTTCACCAAAAAAAATAGACCAGCTGAATAGTCTTGTATCGTACCAATTTATCTCTATGATCCAAAATCTACACTGGTTTTTACTCATAATAAATTTCTATATCTAGTGGTATGACATCTGAGTTTAGTATATGTGAAGTTTCAAGTATATACTTTCTCAATATAGATAAATAGGACACATCATGAACTTGAGAGAGGTTTGGTGGAAGCATCAAGTGATAAGATACCATCCCTACTTGATCAAGAATATCAAAAGGGGGAATATAAATAGGTTTTATCTTTCATTTCTTCCCAAATATAGAAAATTATCAGGATAAACTTCTCACCAACTTCCAATTCAAGATCACACTGATGATTTCTATCATAACTTTTCCATAAACTCTGAGCGGCCTTGATGTGATGCTGAATGCATTTTACTTTCCCTATCATTTCCTTAGTAATATCATGCCCCAATAGATTTATTTCTCCAACTTCATCTTATCTCATTAAAGGTCTACACATATTTCCATTGAGGGCCTCATAAAGAGCCATCTTAATGCTTGAATGAAAGTTGTTGTTGTATGAAAAATCAACTTGAGGAAGGTTTTGATCCTAATCACCCCTGAAATCCATATAAAACATCTTATCATATACTCTATGTTTTTTGTGGTTCTCTTGGTTTGAGCATCTATCATAGGATGATTCAAAACGCTGAAACTCAAATCTGTATTAAGGGATTGCTGAAGACTTCTCCAAAACTTTGAGGTAATGTTTGGATCCCAATAAGATACAATATAATATGGTAATGTATTAAAACTTACCAATTAATTAATGTATATCCTAGAAATCTGATCCAAATAGAAATCCTATTTTGTAGAAATGAACTGTACTGACTTCGTGAAGTGATCAACTACAACCCATAGAGAATTATGGCCTTTAAACATTCCTGAGAGTTTAATGAAAAAATCCATGGTGATTTTAGCTCATTTCGATTCTAGTGTGGGAAATGTTTATATCACCCCCATAGAATTTTATCTCTCATTATTAACTTGGTGACATAAAATGCATCAAGATATATACACGTCAATATCTCTCTTCATGTCATCCTATTAGAAATACAATTTGAAATCTATATACATTTTTATACTTTAGAGATGAATATAGAATGAATAATTATAAGATTCCTCCAATAGATCCTTCTTTAAATATGTTATATATGGAATACATAAACAGTTCCTAAATGTTATTACTCTTTTACAATCAATGTTAAATTGGTAACATTTCTCACATACTTCCACATATCTATATCTTCTTTATTCACAACTTGAATCCACACTTGTATAGATAGTTGAATACTCATTTGACAAAGACAATATTTCTCTATTTTCTTCAATATTTCGAGATACATCCTTTTAAAATCCATATATATTGGATCTTTTGTGATCCTCATCATGGATGAGTTGGCATGATCCTTTCGACTCGAAGCATTTTCCACTTTGTTCTCCTTCTTAAGGTGGTAATGTATTGAGCAATTATAGTCTTTAATCAGCTCCAACCATCATCTATGGATTATATTCAACTCTTTATATGTGAATATATACTTTAAACTTTTATAATCAGTATATATATCACATCTTTATCTGTAAATATAATTTTTCAATATATTTAATGAATAAATTATCATAACTAACTCAAAATCATGTGTTGGGTAATTTTTCTCATGAACTTTCAATTCTCATTATCCATAAGCTACCAATATATCATTCTAGCTGATAACACATCCTAATCCCTTATTTAATGTATCACTATATATTAAAAAACTTCTCCACTATAGGTTAAAGTAATAAATCGTACGGTGACTAACCTTCTCATTAGTTCCTTGAAATTTTATTCACATTCATTTTCCATAGGATCATGGATTTCTTCTGAGTAAACTTTGTGTGCAGTTTAGATATTCATGATAAATTCTAATCAAATCATTAATAACATCCTAAAAAACAAGAAAACTTTAGATCTCAGTCATAGTGGTTTTTCTAGGATAACATTCAATAACTTTTCTCTTTAATGGATCCAAAGATATACTATCTATTGAGATTATATGAACTAAAAAGGAATCCTTTTACATCCGAAATTAACACTTTATAAATTTTTCATATAATTTCTACTTATGTAGGGCCTTCAGTATAATCCTCAAGTGATCCTCAAGCCCTTCCTTTCTCTTTTAATATATATGAATATTGTCTATAAAGACTACCACAAACTGGTCAAGATAATCTCAAAATACTCTATTCATTAAATCTATGAAGATATCAGTGGAATTTGTAAGACCAAATGGCATCACTATATATTCATAATGTTCATAACCTTTACGAAATGTTGACTTGTGTATATCATCCTTCTTAACCATCAATTGATAATTTCTATAATGTTTTTTTAATAAGGGGTTCCATATACCCAACTTTAACAATACTTATTGATTACCATACCATGTATACAATGATTTATTCATGACATAGACATACCATTATAGTGTTGATATTTCTATTTCCACTATTTAAATGGTAATTTCTATAGATTATTTGTTATATAAAAAATTTATAGCAGCTATCAAGCTATAATGAGAACCTTGAGATACTATGAAATTAATCTTAAACAAATATTCAATGGTCAAGATACATCACTCTGACCAGAAATAGATGATGTCTGGCCATTAGGTTTTGTGGGCTCATAAGCATTCACATTTATTCTCAAGAAGTTCGCACATGGTAATATCTAATAGGTGAGATCGTGACGAATGACCCCCCAATAATAACACCACATGTTTTAGGTGTCATTGGTAGTTCCTATCTATAAACATATATTTTGGCCTCTTGACTTTATATCATTATCAATGTGTAAAATTTGATCACAAGCTTTGATCCAATGAAAAAACCAGTACATTGAAGTCGTGGTGAGGTGTCTTGTGTGGGTTGTGTCTGTTGTTGTATGAAATTGGTTGAATGGTCAAGATAGAATTTCTCACTTCCAAGTTGAGAAAGTGTTATCTTGATCCTATTTTATCATGATGGTAGTACATTTATAAAACATTGTCAAAGGTAGTCGAAGGTAAGTAGGTTCAGTTAGATTATGAAATAATAAAGCGATAAAGGATGATGACAAAATTGTGCATCCTGATTTATGATATATCACGAGGCATAGAGATTATATAACAAAGTGTGTGTTCGTAGGATGGTTGTCATTTCTATGTTATTCATTATATCTTTAGGGGTCTTGATGGGTTGCTAGAATCAACTCCTGATCTATGAATAGTATTCACTATTATTGATATAATAGATTAGAGGGTCACACAAAATAGCATATTCAACTGCTTACCCTATTCTGGTGGATATGTGTATAGGACATGGTGGTCCCCACCACGGGGTCTGAGAGTTGTCTAATTATTACAAATCACCAATGAATAAATAAATTCATTATTAATTTGAGTATAGAATAATTGGGTTTAATTTTATTTATTAAAATTATTCACAAGGCATTTCGTGAATACGTGAAAAATATTATATGAAAAAATATTATTTTAATATTCAATGTTCATTTAATATTACAAGAATGAGAAGTCAAGTAAATGAGTCGGTTTTATCATGTAATAAATTTATAATATATTAAAATAAAGTGAGAAAAATATAAATGACATTATGACATGGTTAGTTTATCAAAACGTGTCATTTATTGCTTATTTATTGGGTGTTTTAATTTATGGGGGTTAGGGAACCCTTTTTCGGATATTTGAGCATCCACTATATAAAGCAGACTCTAAGAAACTTCCAATTACTATTCACTCATTTAGAATTGAGAGGCTATATCTCCACCAATATCATAGATAGAAAAGGCTCTCTCTGATTGATCAATCTAAGAATGCCTTCGATGGATCGAAGGGACTGGATTGAGGTGTTCATCATGAAATAGAAGTAATATTCGGAGCTCTATCCTAGAACCAAGAGTTTCACGAAAGGCAATCACATGGATTCTTGAAGAATGTGTGGACGATCTAGAGGGGTTTGAGTTCAGATATTTCAAGAAACGTTCACCGATGATAGTCTGTTTCGAGTGCTCTTTTATCTAAATGAGGTATTCATTCAATTTTATTTTTATGTTTTATTAGTTTATGTAAGATCCTCTAATATTTACCGAGGCTCTGATCATGCGAGACAACATAGATTCATCACTCAGGTGATGAAAAATTTTAAATCCTCAGCACATCGGTATCCATACATGCCCAGATACCAGTAATTGGTACCATAGTGAGTTTCATGAATTTTATGAGCTAAGAAAAAATTATTTGCATTAAATTAAGTATAGGGATTTAATTCATCCACAAAAAAAACAACACATCGATCTGATATTGAATGGTCAAGTTATAGGCATACAAAAAAATTTATATGAATCATAATTGGGTTTTATAGATACTAAAACTGAATAAAAATTTCATGTCCATTCATGTTCTTTATTTTTTAACGAATTTCTGGTGGGACATCGATTCCAAAAAATTGTGAAATTTTAGAAAAACACAATTTGGTGGAATCTTGAGAATTTATGATTGGACCCAGATTCCACCAAATTGGAAAATTGCAGGAAAATAAAAAAAACATTTCTATTCCCTACAAAATTTGGCTGAATAAAAAAATAACAAATCGTAAGAGTGATATGGGGGCATAATTTCATTGGTAGCTAATAAAAAATCCTAAATTTTAGGCTTAAGAAAACATTTGTTTAAAATATGGAAGCTTCATGTGGATTTGAGCCACTAGGCCATTCTCCTTCCCAACCAAACACCGCCTGCCCGTCAACCCGAGGTCGGCCTTGTCGGCCTTCGCTGGTACCAACTCCACCCGTCGGAGCTCCTACGGCCCGCTGTCTACCCCTGAAAACCCTCTTCACACAAACCCTCACCACTGTTTACCTTCCATGTATTGGCCTCTATTTTCCATCCAGTCAACCCATGGTCCAATGTGGGTCATCCCAACCCAATACGGGTCATACCGAGTACTATAAGACCTGATTCAGTCTTGGACTGGTTCTAACCTTTCTGAAACCAGAATGCACAATTCTGCCTAGTAAAAACAGACTTACATAGGTTCAACCCAACCCGCAATGGGACCTGACCAGGTTTCAGGGCTTGAATTTTTTTAAATATAATCTAAATTAAATTATGAATTTTGGATTACAAAAAGAAATTCATATTCTAAAAATTAATTTAATATTGGTATAAAATAAATTAATTGGTTTATTTAATTTTTGGATTAAAATTTTAATTAATCTTGGGACCGAAGTAAATTAAATTATTTGAATTAAAATAATTTGTTTAATTTGTTTAATTTTCCTCATACTTAAATTTATTACATTTTAATTTTTATCACAAATTTAATTTACCCATAGACTAGTCTTGAGCATCATTTGTGCATGTCTAGTTTTAGTTAATTATTTATTGCAACCACATGTGATGTTTGTAATATTTAATTAAGTTTTTTTATGGTTTACGCATCATATTATTCATTTAAATTTTTATAAGGGACTTTTATCCCATCAGTTTATTAATGTATGTATATTTTCACTTCTTAAGACCCCCTTCTCTATATGTGAGTATATTTGGATTTTGACGATGATGTTGTAAGTCACAGACCATTCCAAGCCGAGGAAAAAACCCAGATGGGCTATAGACACACTGAACCGGGGATGATCTATGTCATGATTCAAGACCCAAATCAGTTATGATACCCCTAGGTCATTGTTGATCTATTAAGTTTAAATGGATCAACTTATATTATATTCTCAAGACCAGTCAAATAATTTTTTTCATTTATGAATTTATTTATCATTTTATGCATTTTAATGTCTTTGAAAAACACGTAAAATAATAAACTGAATAAGGGTGAGAACTTAGTATGAACATGTTTAATAGAAATGGATTTCATTAATCGTATATTATTAAAAACACCTCAAAGAAATATTAAATCATGAACATATTTTGTCACTCAATTTTGAAGATAACCTGGTGTCTGGGCTGCTCATCATCCAATTTTGAGGGTGCCCACTATTAACGGGGAGTTCTTATGCAAGAGATGGGTTGGCATAACTAATGTTGGAAGCAAAAAAAATAGAAAAACTTAGTTTGTTACAACTTTAGAGGAAAGAGTAAAGTAAATTGTAACATCCCAAACCCGAAAAAACCACCTGAACACTGCTAAATGGGTCGGGTGTTACTACCTTAGGTGCACATCCCCGAACGCCAAATACTACTGACTAGCAGCGAGGGTCTGATAGCTATAGCGGGGAGGCTATACCCTCTCGGAGGATAATAATGGTACTGGTCCGAGCAATAATATATAACATGCAGCAGAAATAAAAGACTCAGTAGACTCGAACCAGACCCGCAGAACGGAAGCACAATCTATAGCAGATAAACTACAGAAGCAAAGTAGGAACAACAACAACAGAAATTAAACACAAAAGCATACTGAAACCACTTGTAACAAATACTAGAACAAAAAAGTCATGCATCCATAGCAAGTCAAGATATAAAGGGGCATCAATGGACAATCAACAGTAGGTACAATAAACAAGGTAAGCATGCTAATACAAGAAAGAAGACAAAACAAAGTAAACTCAAGCTAGGCATGACCTCAAGGTCCATACTAGTCTCTATAAAACAACTAATACAATCCATCTCCTAAAGCTGATCTCTTTCCTATGCGTAAATCCATAAAGTCTACATGTGTCCTGAAGGGCTCGTGTAGGGTGTGATACGAATCTCAGTAGGATACCACCCAATGGTGTATACCTAATATAAGTGTTTATACAACCATGAAATTATAAGGAATGTAGTAAACAATACGATGCACAAATAAACATAAACACTACTGGTGCTCAGCAGGCACCATGGAGTGTTACCTGCTTCAGTCAACGCCAAAATCTCTGTCATGTAACCTGGTACCATGTGCCTCCTAACACCTCGTATCTCAATTAATGATGTCCTAAAGGCACGCCTAAAAAATAATAACTCTGCTTGAAAACCCACGTCTACCCATGGCACAACAACCAGAGGAACAATGATGTCTGTCCTCAAATAGGAACTAGAGGGACCGTGATGTCTTCCCTCAAATCAATAATCGAATGGACAATGATGTCTGCCCTCAAATCACAGTGATCCTCTAACCCCAAACTGATAGTCTCAACGATATCCTCTAAAGGCTTCTCACCTTCCCTGTGGCTTCCGATGGTAAGCACCCCCAAACCAATTGTACCTAACCACATCTATTGGGGGCCTCTACCCAATGAGTGGTCAAACCCACCTCATCACAGAGTTTACCTGTGTGCACACTACTCAAAGTTTCAGGTGAGAGGTAATCACCAAAATAAGATCCCAAGCCATAACATCTCTAACACCTCATGTTCCTGTGACCATGTCACTCAAGTCCAATAGTCTCGCCATCCCAGTAACCTAGGTCATGCCCAACCTGACAATCACACTACCGCAAGCTGACGTCCATGATGCCCAATCTCGTGGTCATAACCACCCAATGTAATTTGGGTCAATCCCAACATGTGATCAAAATCACTCAATAATACCCAAGCCATGCCCAAAAAAACATGAAGGTTCCAGCATATGCAATATCACACATCACATATATATAAGCAACATAAACATTGTAAAAAGGAAAAACAATTAAACATTTGAATTACACTAGAAATGTGTTGTCCCAAACCAGCACCAAGGTCTTGAAAGAATCTAAAAATCTTAATCATTCTCAACAATTCAAACTCAGCAGTTTAATTCACAGCAATTCAATTATAACCATTTTAGCATCCCCAACCAAAATACCCCAAATGAGCAGAGACCTCTAACCCAACCTCACTCGAGCATAACAATAACAGGATAAGGGAATACCCAAAGATATCCCACAATGAATATGGTCAATTAGATATAATTAAACAAGGGTCTCTCTCAATACCCGACGTCACGCTACAAATCCACAACCCCCAAATGACCACAAAAACACAAAACAATGTATGCACCACCTACCTGAGACTCGTAGGCATAGGCACGTCTGATATCAAGATCCAATTCGAAGTCAATCTTCATAGATCTAAATTTCAATCAAATTCAGACAATTTTGATCAGATGGAAACTGCAGTGTGTGGGGCAAAGAAACTAGAACGAAAGAGGGCGCATAGGTTTAGCCTCCTCGATACGATCCCGCAGTCACTGACGGATTGAAGAACGGATGTCGGATGAAGAATCTAGGAGAAGAAACACTCTTGGCCTCCCAGAGTGTCACAGTCTGAAGCCAAGGAAGAAGATAGTTCAAGAAATTAGACGCGACGCTCCCCCATATAAGTGAATAAAAATAAAATTACACGGCCTGTATGAAGGACTACACGCCGTGTCGTATATTTTTTCATTCTCTGAGTTAAGCAGAGGTAGCCACACGGCTTGGATGCGCCACCCAGGTCAACACATGGCTAAGATTCAACCGATACATTGAAGGAAGATAAAAAATGTGTCAAGTAACACTACATCCCATGTAGTAGGAAATTATTACACGGTCACCAAACTGCATGTACTCGACCAGTATGCGGCCATTACATGCCTAACATACACACAACATGTACTTTGGAGTACACGATGTATAATCTAGAAATTTCCAGAACATCCCAGATTTTCCCAGTTTTCTAAAAAACAAGTCAAAAACACATTTCTAACTGACATAAATCTAAAAAATTCAAAGTGGGTTGGGATTTTGACCCCTTCCAAAAACTCGGTTTCTAATAATCTCACCACCTTAACATAGCTCGTCCCCGAGCTATCAAACGAAACCCGGAGATGACACCAAACATACCCATCCCAGTCAAGAAACCTAGACTACCCTGATATCAAAGGTTTTGGATAAATTCCACAAGGGGCTCCCAACCTTAGGAATTTCCTTACTCAGTCTCAACCTGAAAAAAACTCAAACCAAGCAAAGTTCCAACGACCTCTTTCCTGGACCCATGGTCCTTCTGTGATGCATAATCACCCATACACCTCATCGGTGCTTCCGTGTCATTTCTAACACCCAAATGTATCCCACACCGTATCGGTGTCCGCCTCCATGAGGTCATGCATCCCATGGATGATCAAAACAAAACCTAGTGCCTTGCACCTCATGTAACCCTTATCCTCGATGCCCCAATGCCCACAACTCCTCAAGTAACCCCCATCCTCGATGCTCCTGATGCTATGCATATCACACATATATATAAATAACACACACCTGAAATGGTGTCAATCCCACTTACTAACAACTAGTCAGTTCACATATATCTTCTGCACCTTGTGCACTCAAAACAGACATGCCTCAGTAGGTCATACCAAAAAAAATAAGGAAGTCACAACCATACTCGCGGTGTACCTTTTACCGTCATCGGCTTACCAGCCTGCTCAGCCCCTGACAGCTCCACGATGTGCAACTGACCTGACACACGGCTGCCTGAAGCCTGTCCTCCCTATAGTTTTTCACCAGTCACCAGACACTAACACCTCAGTTGGGTCCCACTACCTCTTCCATGTCCTCCTCGTGTAGCTAAAACTCATCTACCCTCTCTTGGTACTGAACCTGAACCAACTCCAGATGCCACAGTCTGTCTTAGTCCATGATTACCGGCTGTTTGAGAAGGATTCATGTAGAACCTCTCGAGATACCCAACCTTTCTACATACACGGGATTCCTTTGGAGGCCTATCACACTAAGTCTAGACATGCCCTGGCTACCCACACTAAAAGAAAACCACTGAAGAAATTCTACGATGTGGTCTAGCTGAGTCCTTGGACTAACTTCCCATGCTGGAACTCATCCCGTCCTTTCTTCCTGGAATCCAAACCATCACCTGAAGTCATCGTTCGACCTAAGTGAGACCTCTCTTTCTCCTTTCCCTCTGCTAGGAGCGCCTGATTCACCACCTCTGAGAAAGAACCCAACCTGAAGATATTTACCTGGATTCGAATGGTGTGTCATAATATATCCTCTAAGTGCCTCACCCTTGTCGAGTCATTGCTTACCATACCAAGTGCAAAGTGAGACAGCTCAGTGAAAGTAGCTGCATAGTCCATGATGAACATGTCTCCCTACTAAAGGCTCTAGAACTCTTGAGCTCTCTCTATCCTTATTGTCTTTAGGTAAAAGTTCTTGAATAACCTATCCTTGATGTCCTTCCATGATAGTCCTTCATGTCTGCGAGCCGGAACCTTCACATCCCACCAATGATTTGTCGATCCTCTCAGCATATACGTCGCAAGCTTGACCCTCCACCTAAGAGGTGTCTCAAGCTGCCAGAAGATCATCTGCATGCTTTTTATCCATTTCTCATCCACCTATGGACCACCCTCACCCCGAAAAAGGGGTTGGTGCTACGACTGGAACTCCTATGTCAAATATGCCATAGAGGGATTTCTACCCTGTACAGCTCTTTCGATCCACTGAAAAACACATACTAGGCGAGATCGAAACTATTCATCGAGCCACGACCCGAACGCTATCAAACCCAGCTGCCCTGTCTGCACTAGATCCAGAAGCTGATCTTGTACCTAAGCCTATACTTATGGCTCATGCTCTGCCTGCACCGGATCCTAAACCTGATCCTGCTCCTATGGCACTGTACCATCTCCTACCTAACGCTCCATCTGAGTCATCCAGAAGGAACATGTTGAATACCATCAATGTTCAGACATCCCATATATACATATACCATATATTCAATACAGATAAGGAAAGCAGTAAAGAGGCAGAATATAACAACTACCCTTATTATCCCTTATCGCACCCCATTCCCATGAAATCCATGTAACACCTCGAGATTTTATGAAAAAATATTCTTTTAATTTCATTAATGTCTTGCGTTGTATTCTACACCAAGATTACCTTGCTCTATACGCAACACCGTATTAGCTTGTAGTATACGCAACACTATTCTTGGACCGTGTTACACACAATTTTGATAATAGTTATTCTACGCAACATTGAGTATATATATATATATATATATATATTAAATGTATAAATGAAATATGGTTGGATTCTGTTATACGAAACAACGAAGGATTCTTTCACAACACGCAACCCTGACTTGGCTTGCATTACACGCAATCACGACCTTCCTCGATAGCGTGTGTTGTACGCAATACCGGGTTTTAATAAACAATGTTATATTATTATAATATTGTCATGAACTAGCCGTTATGAATAGTATTAACTAAATTTTGAATTTTATAACATTATTATTCATCTTACACATTTCTAGAACATGGTATAAGAACAAAATAAATTTTTCGGGTAAAATAAGTATTTTTCAAAAAATGCAGTTTTACCGCCTTTTGATGGCGCACCCACATTAAATATAGTTTTTGACATGTTTATATGTTCAATTTGACAAAATAATATTCTTCTTTTGAATCAGGATGTAAAAATTTACATTAGATAAATTTTTGATATTTTTCCGATAACTTTCATATTTTAATGAATAGTAAAAACACGCTATATTTTAATTAAAAACAACTTTTTTTTCATCGTAATATCTTATGTGGTTAAATTATAATATTGAATTGTTTTAAAGTATATTTAGAATATATTTTTACCACTTAATATAATGTTGGTCATTGGACACAATTTTACAATTAAACCGAACATAAACAAGTGTCAATCTTTTGATAGTTATTATCTCTTAAAAACACACTTTTTGTTTTGACAGCGGGAATTAATTTTAAATTAATTTCTGCCACTTCTGTGTTTTGAATTTAGAAAAATGGATTCCATATTTGGAATCAGGATGTTCAAATTGTGTAAATAGGTAACTTTTATTTTTAGACATTTTGAATAATTACTGCGGTAAATATTTTATTTACCATGGTTAAGGGTAAATCCGGTAAATAAGGGTTAAAAAATAATATTATAATAATATTAAATTACCCTAAAACGTGTCTTAACCCTTTTGGTTGATACATGGTCGACCATGGGCATCTCTGGGTCGATTTTGGGACCCCATTGATCCACTTGTAAGTGATAATGACACTTTATTTTAATTAAGTTAAAATGAATACAAAATTGACACAAGCATATATCTTTTAGAAAAACAATTGTTACATAGGGTTATATATGTTGGATTTTAGATTATAAATATTCATTAGAAATATAAAATGATTTCCTACATAATGGTATTTTATTTGTAATTTTTAGACTTTAAATAATTTAATTTATTTATGACACAATGATGATGCAGTAATTATCTTATTAATGAAATATTGACATAATTGATGTTATAAACACCAAAATAAATGTAATTTGAGACTTTTTATGAATTACACTAATTTTCTAGGTTACTATGATATATTAATGTTGATTTAATTAACTTGATTTGAATATTTAATTCTGTTATGACTTTCACAAAAATCATATATCAAATAGTGTCAAAATTGACACAAAATAGTTTTTAAATCAAATATTATATTATTAATTGTTATTTTATTCCTAAAAATCTAAGTTTCGGCCAAATGACTTAGATAAGGATATATATATTAATAATAAACAATTTTGGGTTCGTTTGGCATGTTATAGTAAGTGTATTAACCATATAGTGAAAGAAAACAAAAAGACACGGTAAAAGTTAAATTATTTAACTTGGAGTTAAATCTAATTGATAAGGTTAAAATAATATCCTAAACTTGTCTAAATTCTATTGGTTGATAGTATTTCGACCCATCCCAACCTTAGCTTCGAAATAATACCCTTTGGAACCATTATAAACCGATTTTGACTTTAATATAAAATAATATTTTGAGATATTCCTAAGGTGCCCCTCTCCTCCCTTATAAAAGGACACCTCCTCCCTCTCCTCCTCACACCAATTTGAGCACTCAAGCTCGGCCAAACCCTGCCAAAATCCCTTCTCCACTTCCCTAGAAACATCCTAGAGGTTCTGGTCTTCCTCAAAGACCAATTCTAGTGCCCTAAGAGGAGGTCTCAAAGAGGCACTTCAAAGAAGAGGTAATTACCGTTACCAATTCTTTCATCTTTATTTCTTCTTCCAGTTCTTCTTCTTAGGTTGTTTCATTATGAAGTAATAACATAAATATCACTAATATACTGATATGTTATTATAAGTATGAAACAACCCTATTTCACCATCTATCCATCCTACGGAAAAAGAAATCACCGCGCGTGCGTACGTACGGAATACCGTCTCCACGCCGTGGTGTAATCTATTTTCCACCACCACCTTACATGGATGGGTATAATGGTGTAAAGAATAACTATACATAGTTATTAAAACATCATATTGATTCTGATATATTGTATAATCCACTCCAATTCAATTCAATATTTATAGAAATGATATCATCGCTCGTGCGTACGTACGGACTACCGTCTCCACGACGCGATGAGATTCATTCTCCATGTTAACCATTTAAGAATGATTATAAAGTATATATAAGAAATAATAATGAAATATATGACATTATAAAGCTACTGGATTTATGTATATATATATATATATGTATTTCATCTACTTACTTCCATTTCAAGACAATAAGGAAAGTAAAACAGCGTTCATGCGTACGTACGGACTACCGTCTCCATGAACGGTGTTTTTCGTTTTATTTATCTATCTATTATATATATATATATATACTGAATATATATTATATATAAATCATATTTTATATTCTGGAAGTAAGTAAATCATGATATAAGTAATAATGATGTCAAGAACAACAAGTCAAAACACCTACGATAAATGAAACGATTTTACCCAAAACGCTTCTTTAACATGGAATTTACAAAAGAACGGGTAATATAATGTCATAAGTGAACCATATATGATATCATAACAATGAATATGATTCTGTAATAAGTCAATAACATGATTTAAATCATTATACAGGAGGTTCGGAAACTTACAAAGCAAGTCGGACCTAAGGTAAGGGAAATATCACAATCTCATTTTTATCCGAGATTGTTTATTCGTAAGTATTTACTGGGGTTTATTTTATCATCCACATCCATGTTTCCTCAATATGTAATATTATTTCCATCCAACTACAATGGTTTAAATCCAATTTTACCCTTTGGTTAGTTTTTAGTAAAAGATATGAAAGGAATCTTTTGTCGTTTATCGTACGAGGTACATTTTGACTTTTTCGACAAAAGTACAAAGAATGTTTTTTTTAACTTATACGGCACGAACGGATTTCTACTGTTTTATAAAGCCTTATTTTCATGAAGCTTCCTCTAAAAGATTTCATGACTATTTTAAATAAAATCTCTTTCTTTTAAAATTGCATGACGTTCTGTGAAAAGAAATTGATTTTGAAGAAGAAAGGATATTTTCCTCAAGAATTTAATTCAAGTGTTTTATCAAAATTATTTTCCATCTAAGATAATAAAGGGTTCTGTTTCTATCCATATTTTTACATTGATTTGACTATGTTGTGATGTAATTATGTTTATGAATTCCTTTATCTTATATGAATTGTTTTATGATGTCATGTTGTTTAAGAATCCCATTTTTATTACATGGGTTACGCTATGATGTATGGTTTATGATAATGTGGCACACATAAGAAAGGATTCATTATAAGATGGGTGGGACCTATATCTCCCTCCAATGCATTGGGTAAAGATTTTATATCTCATGAGATAGACATGGCTGGAATGGTAGGTTATACCGGTTCAGTGAAACAGGACTGAAACGAGGGTTACTCGATTCAGAAAGGGACTTTGTCCACTAAGATAGTCTTGGAAATGAGTCATGACTAACAAGAAATAATTTTCCATGATTATGTGTGCATGCCACAAAGTTTCAAGTTTCATGTTATGATTATGGTGATCTCATTTTCACTTCTATGATTTTTTCCGTGTTAAGATTTTATGATCTCTTTTGCAGGTTATGATTTTCAAAAAGATATGATATGATTTTTATTTCTTTTGTATACCCTTACTGAGCATTTGAGCTCACCCTTTTATGTTTTCTTTTCCCCAGGACATAAAGAAAGGTTTTAGGTAAAAAAAAGGGAATATCTTTATGGGAGATGTTGAAGATCTTTCCCCACGATTAGAAGATTTTATTCCGAGTTTCCAAAGACACTAAACTATTACGATCCTTGTGTGTTTGTTTTTGTTATGTACTAAGTATTCCGCAAATGTAATGTAATTTCCATGTACGATAAGCTTCGGGTCTCTACAGTTGGTATCAGAGGAAAGGTTTAGTCAACCTTTGGAAACTAGGACGCGAAAACGTTAGTGAGATCCCTAGAGATATTTCTAAGGTATGTCTAGGGATGTCCCTAAGGATAAGTATACGTATAGGATATAGCCATAGAACTATGGTAATGATATTAGATTAAACCTAAGATGTTAGATATTGAAGTTACTCCCCCTTTATTATGATTTTTGCCTCTAACACTATTTTTTTTGGGGTTTTAGAAAATCGTTGGAAACAAGATGATTCACGATAATGGAGGATATGGTGGACAATGGAATGATATTCTTCATAATGAAATGGGATTTGGATGTCCAAACATCATTATTATGCCGAATCAGCAGTCTCATAATATGATCAATAAAGTAAAATTTGGTAAGTTTCCTGACTCGGCTAATAAGAGAAAGATGGAGTTTCATGATGATCATAGAGGAAAGAAAGTTCAATTCCCCCTATGTAAATCATGTGGGAAGAGGCATCAAGGAGAATGTTTCAAAGGAACTGGAAGATGCTTTGGGTGTGGAAAAGAAGGACACAAAGCAAGTAAGTGCAAAGGAAAAGGTTCAGTTAACACCATGGATGAGGATAATGGTATTGCTACGACATCAACAATGGTTAAATGTTTTAAATGTGGAATGTATGGGCATTATGCAAACCAATGCCCTAAGGGAAAGTCTCGTGAAGATAATCAGTATGGTCATATGGGAAGTATTTATGTTGATGATGATGAAGAGACTACAAATGATATGTGAGAGGAAATAATTGTTGAAGCTCGGTCAATGGTTTAAGAATGTAGTGGAATGATTACATGTTTATCATGTGTAATGTTGTATAAGTAATCTCATGGTACTATGGAATAAAGAGACATGTAAGGATTGTTACATTGCTGTCTGATTAATGTTACCAGTAACCATGAAAGGTTATTCAGATACTTTTGGAAAGTAGAAAGGATAAGAAGATAATGAGATGTTTGATTGTATTCATGAGCTCATGATTGATATAAGGACCAAGTGATATCATGGTTTGAGTATATAGAATTTTGAGGATTTTGGTATGTGGAAAGTGTTAACTTTTAACTGCATTCAAGTTTTCACTAAGATTCAATGGGTATTCAAGAGAGTACAAGATTAAGGCCTTTGAATGTTTGGAATGTGTCCAACAAGATATATCTTATGATATATGGGGATCAACGATGGTATTAAATCTCTGGTAATCGTTTTCACTATGTTATGAGAATGGACTGCAATATTATGGATAGGCCTAAAGATTGGAATGGATTGTGTTGGACGTAAGTTAGTATTGTTTAAGGATAGAAATTTTTTTTCGATATTATTGATGGGATGTTATAGTAATATAGTTTTGGAAAAAGGACAACCTGCAGGACGGGCGACACGCCATCGCTTCGGACAAGGCTATGGGAATCGAACCCACAACCGAAGTGCGACTGGCCTTTATCGCCTACCACTGGCCTACAGGAAGTCCCTGTTTAGTAGAAACTAGTTTTATTATATTAAGCAATATGATATATGAAGTATAAGTCCATTTTAGGAACCATATATGATTAATCTCACTATAGATCGATTTATGCATATAATTTTTGCTAACCTTTTGTTTGAGACAGATGGAATGACCCGTCATTCTGATCTGCTAACACTTCACGAATAACAAATTCAACTTCATTTATTTAAGAGATGAAGTGGAAATTGTTCAAGGCACGAACAACAGTGAGATTGTACCAAAATAAAGTAAGTATTTATTCTAATTCAAATTTTCAACTTTAGGGGAAATGATCTTGAAAACCAAAAATGTTGTCCTAGTGATCTTATATCTGATTAATCAGATGGTACCTTAGATCGTCACAAATTTATGGATTTGTGATTGTTGGCTTTTCCATAGCCATGTTGTCTACCACTCTCCATCAGAACATGATGGTTAGATTTCTCTTCCATATCCATATTTTCACCTATGTGGAAACCCAATGATTAGTTTATTTGGGTAACCGTTACGTTTCATACTTTTGTTTTTAAAGATAAGTTTTGGTATTCCTTTTTACGATGTGGGTTTCTATCAAAGAAACTTTCAAATAGTAAACCATTTATAACCCCGACGAATTTCGAGGGCGAAATTCATTTTAAGGGGGGTAGAATGTAACACCTCGAGATTTTATGAAAAATATTCTTTTAATTTCATTAATGACTTGCGTTGTATTCTACACCAAGATTACCTTGCGCTATACGCAACACCGTATTAGCTTGTAGTATACGCAACACTATTCTTGGACCGTGTTACACACAATTTTGATAATAGTTATTCTACGCAACATTGAGTATATATATATATATATATTAAATGTATAAATGAAATATGGTTGGATTCTGTTATACGAAACAACGAAGGATTCTTTCACAACACGCAACCCTGACTTGGCTTGCATTACACGCAATCACGACCTTCCTCGATAGCGTGTGTTGTACGCAATACCGGGTTTTAATAAACAATGTTATATTATTATAATATTGTCATGAACTAGCCGTTATGAATAGTATTAACTAAATTTTGAATTTTATAACATTATTATTCATCTTACACATTTCTAGAACATGGTATAAGAACAAAATAAATTTTTCGGGTAAAATAAGTATTTTTCAAAAAATGCAGTTTTACCGCCTTTTGATGGCGCACCCACTTTAAATATAGTTTTTGACATGTTTATATGTTCAATTTGAAAAAATAATATTCTTCTTTTGAATCAGGATGTAAAAATTTACATTAGATAAATTTTTGATATTTTTCTGATAACTTTCATATTTTAATGAATAGTAAAAACACGCTATATTTTAATTAAAAACAACTTTTTTTTCATCGTAATATCTTATGTGGTTAAATTATAATATTGAATGGTTTTAAAGTATATTTAGAATATATTTTTACCACTTAATATAATGTTGGTCATTGGACACAATTTTACAATTAAACCGAACATAAACAAGTGTCAATCTTTTGATAGTAATTATCTCTTAAAAACACGCTTTTTGTTTTGACAGCGGGAATTAATTTTAAATTAATTTCTTCCACTTCTGTGTTTTGAATTTAGAAAAATGGATTCCATATTTGGAATAAGGATGTTCAAATTGTGTAAATAGGTAACTTTTATTTTTAGACATTTTGAATAATTACTGCGGTAAATATTTTATTTACCATGGTTAAGGGTAAATCCGGTAAATAAGGGTTAAAAAATAATATTATAATAATATTAAATTACCCTAAAACGTGTCTTAACCCTATTGGTTGATACATGGTCGACCATGGGCATCTTTGGGTCGATTTTGGGACCCCATTGATCCACTTGTAAGTGATAATGACACTTTATTTTAATTAAGTTAAAATGAATACAAAATTGACACAAGCATATATCTTTTAGAAAAACAATTGTTACATAGGGTTATATGTGTTGTATTTTAGATTATAAATATTAATTAGAAAGATAAAAAGATTTACTACATAAAGGTATTTTATTTTTAATTTTTATACTTTAAATAATTTAATTTATTTATGACACAATGATGATGCAGTAATTATATTATTAATGAAATATTGACATAATTGATGTTATAAACACCAAAATAAATGTAATTTGAGACTTTTTATGGATTCCACTAATTTTCTAGGTTACTATGATATATTAATGTTGATTTAATTAACTTTATTCGAACATTTAATTCTGTTATGACATTCAAAAAAATCATATATCAAATAGTGTCAAAATTGACACAAAATAGTTTTTAAATCAAATATTATATTATTAATTGTTATTTTATTCCTAAAAATCTAAGGTTCGGACAAATGACTTAGATAAGGATATATATATTAATAATAAACAATTTGGGGTTCGTTTGGCATGTTATAGTAAGTGTATTAACCATATAGTGAAAGAAAACAAAAAGACACGGTAAAAGTTAAATTATTTAACTTGGAGTTAAATCTAATTGATAAGGTTAAACTAATATCCTAAACTTGTCTAAATTCTATTGGTTGATAGGATTTCGACCCATACCCACCTTATCTTAAAAATAAGACCCTTTGGACCCATTATAAATTGATTTTGACTTTAATATAAAATAATATTTTGAGATATTCCTAAGGTGCCCCTCTCCTCCCTTATAAAAGGACACCTCCTCCCTCTCCTCCTCACACCAATTTGAGCACTCAAGCTCGGCCAACCCCTGCCAAAATCCCTTCTCCACTTCCGTAGCAACATCCTAGAGGTTCTGGTCTTCCTCAAAGACCAATTCTATTTCCCTAAGAGGAGGTCTCAAAGAGGCACTTCAAAGAAGAGGTAATTACCGTTACCAATTCTTTCATCTTTATTTCTTCTTCCACTTCTTCTTCTTAGGTTGTTTCATTATGAAGTAATAACATCAGTATCACTCATATACTGATATGTTATTATAAGTATGAAACAACCCTATTTCACCATCTATCCATCCTATGGAAAAATAAATCACCGCACGTGCGTACGTACGGAATACCGTCTCCACGCCGTGGTGTAATCTATTTTCCACCACCACCTTACATGGATGGGTATAATGGTGTAAAGAATAACTATACATAGTTATTAAAACATCATATTGATTCTGATATATTGTATAATCCACTCCAATTCAATTCAATATTTATAGAAATGATATCATTGCTCGTGCGTACGTACGGACTACCGTCTCCACGACGCGATGAGATTCATTCTCCATGTTAACCATTTAAGAATGATTATAAAGTATATATAAGAAATAATAATGAAATATATGACATTATAAAGCTACTGGATTTATGTATATATATATATATGTATGTCATCTACTTACTTCCATTTCATGACAATAAGGAAAGTAAAACAGTGTTCATGCGTACGTACGGACTACCGTCTCCATGAACGGTGTTTTTCGTTTTATTTATCTATCTATTATATATATATATATACTGAATATATATGATATATAAATCATATTTTATATTATGGAAGTAAGTAAATCATGATATAAGTAATAATGATGTCAAGGACAACAAGTCAAAACACCTACGATAAATGAAACGATTTTACCCAAAACGCTTCTTTAACATGGAATTTACAAAAGAACGGGTAATATAATGTCATAAGTGAACCATATATGATATCATAACAATGAATATGATTCTGTAATATGTCAATAACATGATTTAAATCATTATACAGTAGGTTAGGACACTTACAAAGAAAGTCGGACCTAAGGTAAGGGAAATATCACAATCTCATTTTTATCCAAGATTGTTTATTCGTAAGTATTTACTGGGGTTTATTTTATCATCCACATCCATGTTTCCTCAATATGTAATATTATTTCCATCCAACTACAATGGTTTAAATCCAATTTTACCCTTTGGTTAGTTTTTAGTAAAAGATATGAAAGGAATCTTTTGTCGTTTATCGTACGAGGTACATTTTGACTTTTTCGACAAAAGTACAAAGAATGTTTTTTTTAACTTATACGGCACGAACGGATTTCTACTGTTTTATAAAGCCTTATTTTCATGAAGCTTCCTCTAAAATATTTCATGACTATTTTCAATAAAATCTCTTTCTTTTAAAATTGCATGATGTTTTGTGAAAAGAAATTGATTTTGAAGAAGAAAGGATATTTTCCTCAAGAATTTAATTCAAGTGTTTTATCAAAATTATTTTCCATCTAAGATAATAAAGGGTTCTGTTTCTATCAATATTTTTACATTGATTTGACTATGTTGTGATGGAATTATGTTTATTAATTCCTTTATCTTATATTAATTGTTTTATGATGTCATGTTGTTTAAGAATCCCATTTTTATTACATGGGTTACGCTATGATGTATGGTTTATGATTATGTGGCACACATAAGAAAGGATTCATTATAAGATGGGTGGGACCTATATCTCCCTCCAATGCATTGGGTAAAGATTTTATATCTCATGAGATAGACATGGCTGGAATGGTAGGTTATACCGGTTCAGTGAAACAGGACTGAAACGAGGGTTACTCGATTCAGAAAGGGACTTTGTCCACTAAGATAGTCTTGGCAATGAGTCATGACTAACAAGAAATGATTTTCCATGATTATGTGTGCATGCCACAAAGTTTCAAGTTTCATGTTATGATTATGGTGATCTCATTTTCACTTCTATGATTTGTTCCGTGTTAAGATTTTATGATCTCTTTTGCAAGTTATGATTTTCAAAAAGATATGATATGATTTTTATTTCTTTTGTATACCCTTACTGAGCATTTGAGCTCACCCTTTTATGTTTTCTTTTCCACAGGACATAAAGAAAGGTTTTAGGTAAAAAAAAGGGAATATCTTTATGCGATATGTTGAAGATCTTTCCCCACGATTAGAAGATTTTATTCTGAGTTTCCAAAGACACTAAACTATTACGATCCTTGTGTGTGTGTTTTTGTTATGTACTAAGTATTCCGCAAATGTAATGTAATGTCCATGTACGATAAGCTTCGGGTCTCTACAATCCCGACCTCGTGGGCTCCTTACCCACACTCAATAGAGCCAAGTATCAAAAGTACCTCAGGCCATACTCGTCCTAACAACCAACATTGCCTCAAACCGACGACTGAGTCGCCTAATCCTGATGATCAAAATCACCTCAACCATAGTACATGCCTGCTCGCACAAGATCCAGACCCAAATACCCTACCACATAAAATTATACAATATATATAAATCATGGTATATTACATTGCAATCAACAAGAAATTATACCCGTATTTTCACCCTTCCCATTTCAAAATCATCTATAACATGGAAATTGATATTATTCGTATGGTATTATCACTTCACAAAGCATACGTGCAGTTATGAAATTAAAATACCCTACAAATGAGCCTTTCAAAAGCCCAAAAATCATGCATTTCCATATTGGGGTAGGGTCCAATTCTCCCTTACCGCACCGGGTCAAGGGTCACATATCACAATCAATAACATCACACACCAAGTGAGACACCGAGGTGGAAATCATATAAACTATAATCTCAGAAAAATCAAAACAAGAATTCCCACTCAAGGGAACTTGGTCCATCACTCATACATGGGGCTGCAGGCACCCATGCCCAAGCTATAATCCTAGTTCCAATTACAACCTATCTCCATTCTACCATATCCCAAATATTAATCCAGAAGAAATAAAAAGAGAAGTCTCAAAAAAACTTTATAACATCCCAAACCCGAACAGCCACCCGAACAGTGATAAATGGGTCAGATGTTACTACCTTAGGTGCACCTCCCTGAACACCAAAGGTTTCCGACTAATAGTGAGGGTCTGATAGGTATAGTGGGGAGGATATACCCACTCAGAGGATAATAAAGGTACTGGTTTGAGAAATAATATATAACATGAAGTGAAAATAAACAACTCAGTAGACACAAACTAGGCCCGTAGAGCAGAAGCACAATCAACAACAGATAAACAACAGAAGCAAAGTAGAAACAACAACATCGAAAGGTAAACACAACAGCATGTTAAAACCACTTGTAACAACTACTATAACAGACAAGTCATGCATCCATAGTGAGTCAAGATATAAAGGGGAACCAATGGATAACCAAAAGTAGCTACAATAAACAAGGTATGCATGCTGATACAGGAAATAAAGAAAAACAAAGTAAACTATATCTAGGCATGACCTCAAGGTCCATACCAGTCTCCATGAAACCACTAATACAATCCAACTCTTGAAGATGATCTCTTTCTTGCATGGAAATCCATAAAGTCTACATGCATCCTGAAGGGTCCTTGCAGGGTGTGAGACGAATCTCAATAGGATACTACCCAACGGTGCGTACCTAATATAAGTGTTTAATCAGACATAGATTTATAAGGAAAGAAATAAACAAGTCGATACAAAAATAAACATAAACTCCACTTGTGCTTAGCAACCACTATGGAGTGTCATCTGCTTCGGTCAATACTAGAATATCTATCATGTTACCTAGCACCATGTGCCAACTGAAACATAGTGTCTTAAGTACAAGCATTCTGAAGGCACTCCCAAACAATATTACCCCTACTCGAAATCCCACATCTTCCCATGGCAGAACAACCAAATGAACATCGATGCCTTTCCTCAAATAGGAACACAAGGGACAATGATGTCTTCCCTCAAATCATTAACTAGAGGGACATCAATTTATGCCCTTAAATCAGTAACTAAAGGGATAGCGATGTCTGGTCTCAAATCACGGCGAGCTTCTTCCCCCAACCTAATAGCCTCAACGCTATCCCCTAAATGCTCCTCACCTTTCACATGGCTTCATATAGAAAGAACCACCAAACCAATTGTACCTAATTGCATCTATCAAGGGACTCTACCCAATGAGTGTTCAAAACCACCTCATCACGAATTTTACCTGTGTGCACACTACTCAAAGTTCCGGGTGAGTGGTAATCACCAAAATAAGTTCCCAAGGCACAACATCTCTGACACCTCGTGTCCTTGCGACCATGTCGCTCAAGTCCGATGGCCTCGCCATCCAAGTAACACATGCCATGCCCAACCTGATGGTCACACATCCTCATGCCGACATCCATGATGCCCAATCCCATGGTTAGAACCATCCAATGTAATTTGGTCCAAGCCCAACCTGTGATAAACATCACTCAACAATACCTATGTCATTCCCAATATAACCCGAAGGTTCCAACATATGCAATATCACACATCACATATATATACGCATCAAAAACATTGTAAACAGGAAAAACAATTAAACATTTGAATTGCACTAGAAATTTGTTGTCCCAAACTTGAACCAAGGTCTTGAAAGCCTCTAACAATATTAATCATTCTTAACAATTCAATATCAACATTTTAATTCACAGTAATTCAATTATACCAATTTTGGCATCCCCGACCAAAGTGCCCCAAATGAGCAGCTACCTTTAACCCAACCTTTCTCAAGCATAACTGGATAACGGAATACCCAACGATATCCTACAATGTATACAGTCAATTCAATATAATTAAACAAGGGTCTCTCTCAATACCCATCATCGCGCTAAAAATATGCAACCCCCAAATGACCACGAAAACATGAAATAAGGTATGCACCACCTATCTGAATCTCATAGATGTAGACACAACTGATATCAAGCTCCAATTTAAATCTAATCTTTGTAGATCTACATTTATATCAAATCCCAACAATTTTGCTCGGATGGAAACTACAGTGTGTAAGGAAAAGAAACTAGAACGAAAGAGGGTGCGTGGTTTTAGCCTTCCTGATGCGCTTCTGCTGCCACCGATGGATTGAAGAACAAAAGTTAGATGAAGAATCTAGGATAAGAATCATTCTTAGCCTCCTGGAGTTTCATAGTTCGAAACCAGGGAAGAATAAGATAGTTTTGGAAATTAGACGCGACACTCTCCCATATAAGTGAAGAAAAATTAAATTACACAATGTGTATGAAGGACTACACACCATGTGGTAGCTTTGTCTATACTCCGAATTAAGTGGAGGTAGCCACATGGCTTGGATGCACCACAAGGGTCAACACACAAATAAGATTTAGTCGTTACAGGGAAGAAAGATATACGGCGTGTCAAGTAACACTACACACCGTGTAGTAAGAAATTATTAAACGGAGACCACATGGCATGTACTCGACTAGAATGTGGCTGGTACAGGCCTAACATACACACGGCGTGTACTTTGGAGTACATGACATGTAATCTAGAAATTTCCATAACTTCCGAGATTTTCCAGTTTTATTAGAAACAAGTAAAAAATACATTTCAAACCAACAAAATTATCAAAAATTCAAATTAGGATTAGATTTTGACCTATTAAAAAACCCAAGTTCTTAAATAAATCATTTTTATGATTTTATAATTTAGGACTTTACTCAATAGATCAAGCATCCATGAGTCAATGTGGTTATTCAATCTAGTGCATACCTTTGAATTATCTAATTAGTGTCATAGCCAAAGTTTGTATATTGTGAAGATGGGTTTCAAGGATCTTTTCTACTAGAATACTCAAGAGAGAGTATTCTGATTCTAATATAGATGGTTTCTAGGGTTTGATAAAATAGTGGGATATGTTTGATGATTATATTATTCATTAATTTATAATTAGTAATAAAGATAAAATTACTAATATGATAGATTTTATTTTTTGTAGAAAATGGAATTTAATACCACAAGTAAATATCAATAATATTGGACAATGAAAACATCCAAACTTTTATTATTTTCCAACAAGTAGTATGATAATTTGAACAAAGTAATATGATATATGAAATTTAAGGTGTCAGTGAGTCGCCATCACATGTTGATCCACCTCAAGAATCGAGGGTGAGAAAAATTATTAATGGAGAATCATGTATGAGGCATATGATGGTTATTGCATCATTATATCATCAAATTCTAATATGAGTTATGAATAAAACATTTATAAATGGATAATTTGACAAGTTGTCTCATCTCCAAGAAGCTTGCAAGGAGAAAGTGAAGTTATATATGAATGAGTGATGATTACTCTGGGTATGTGTAAATTGAAAGGTGGGTCATGATCTTTCAAGACATACCTTTATTACATCTTTATCACCCATTTAATTTATTCTTGTTTAATACTTAATAATTAGAATTATGGAGAAAAATAATTATTACATTTTGTTTAAGGTTCTTCAAGTTGATAATAACTTGAAGAAAGCTTCATCTTTAGTTCTTATGGTGAACAAGTTGAATGACGAGGCAAAAAGTTCTATGGAAAGTGTGACACCAAATGCACCTTTTCAATGTCCTTCAAAGGAAATAAGTTAGTTATCATAAAAGAGGATATTTTCTTCACATGTCACAAGATAAATCTATGGATGTGTAAATTAAATGAAAATAATTGAATAAGTAAGTAGTAACTTATTATTTAGGTATATTCATCATTATTTTTGATGTTTATATCATACTTCTTGTTTATTAAATACAATATTCCTATAAAATATTTTCATTGAAATATAGTAACCTGGTAAGATAAGAAAAATTACAATAATTAAGGTGTGTTCTCCAAGTGGCTGAGAAATGGCAGTTCCTAGGTTAGTGGTGAGAAAAACACAACATCCAATTTCCATGTAAATGGTTCTAATTAAACTTTTGTTATGTATTACCAAATCATCAATATCTTGTGTATAATTGACATATAGGGGGGGCTATTCTAGTCTTATAATCTATGTTGTTTTCGACATCTAATGATCAACTAATAGTTCAGTAATACTTGAATCATTGAAAATACATTATGAATATAAAATTTAAGACTTATATACCTAGTTGTAGAAAGATAATACTTTTTAAATAAAAAATAAATAGTTTTAAAGGATATACCCAGAATGGTTTTAAACTCTTTGGAGTTAAAGAAATTAGGTATTATAAAAATACTTATGAACATAATTTTGGATAAATAAAACTTTTGAAATAAAGGTAAATCATAAAGATTTCAGAATTAGTTCGGTTAGAGAGAATGAACTATTCCAAGTGTAAAATAGAGGTAATTATAAAACATAATATTACTATAAGTATTTTAAGGAATGTAAAAGTGAAGTGAATAATATGCATGATCAGAAAATATATGAGTTTATTTGGCCCACATGTGGAAGAATATCTTGACCAAGAATATATCAATCATTATAATGTATCTTGGAGTAATCCCTAAATGCACAAAACCTTATCCACATAAAAGTTATGACACTAATATGGAGGATCAATAATGATTTTTATATGTTAACATTGATCAATATAATATAGAATGGAGTAATTCTGAAATTAACATTTCCTATAGACATCTGAATCATAATGTATGTAAAAGGAATATCAATGCTAAAACTTATAACCATTGTAGATAATTCCATTATTTTTCAAGACATTAATTGAAAATAAAAATATTATCCCATAAAAAATGGAAAATATCATAATAAATGGATATCATATAAGTAATAGTATGATGTAAATACATTATGTCATATGAACATGTGTTTAGATGTAATGTTTTTGTTAGGATATAATCATGTTTTCATCAAGAAAAACATGATGTGCATTTATAGTAATTATCCAAAAGTTTCTAAGGATATTTCAAAAAACCTTATAAAATAAGATATATAGTCAGCTTATAGACTGTATTTCTATAAGATAGTGCATATATCTATTTGATATAGTGGGAGAATGGATTACTTAGGTTTAGTAAATTCCTTAGATGAAAAAATAGTTGACATTAGAACAAGTTCCACAAGAGAATTTGGAAAGGAATTTTCTAGATACATACTTTATAGGAAGGATAAAACCATGGTAATGGTTTTATATTCTCTGTGTCCGATGGTAAATTATTCATTGAGAATAATAATTCCTAAAAGTATTTAGTATATGGGATTTAGCTAAAATTGGCAAGATCAATTAGAATTCAATAATGGATTCCATGTATCAAAATACAAGGGGATTATTGTTTTTAATAATACAGTCTTTTTTCAAGTGAGACTATACATGGATGGTATACGAATAAAACAAATGAGGATCTATTGGTAATACCAAGTAGTTATGGGTAAATCCATTAAAATTTTACTTGTCATATCTAGTTTATATGATCATTATATTGTGCATTGGATTTCAAGACCACCAATCCTAGAAGGTGTTTATATGATTCAACTAAAAAGGGTTGGTGACTCTATAGAATGCTAATAAAGTGTGTACGATATTGAAACTATTTTTGGATTAATGTAAGAAAAACATAATAGGATACACATTTTGAAGGAATATTTTCCATGTGCCTACAAGATGTTAGTAGGAGTGTGAACTTTTTTCATTTGAAATGTGATTGGTAACATATTGAAAACAACTATTGGTATTGTAGTTTGTTAAGACTAGGATGAAAGTAACTCTTTAGAGATTGACTTAAAGTAGAAACCTAATTTCTAAGGAACCAGACTGAGGTAGATCTAAAGATTTATTATACCTAGCCAATGGTATATATACTTTCAAGGTATTAAAAAATACAAGTTGAGACAATTTGAGAGAGAATTATTACCAATGTCACATGGAATAAATCTCTCCAAGAATATATGTATTGGAATATAAGGAGTTTATTGAGGTGAGTATAATTTCATACACTTCTACAATAGATCAATCACACATTACATTATATGTATAAGAAATGATATTTCCAATATATACTTTATGGCAGGAAAATATCAACTATATCCAATAGAACGGCAAGGGAACTAGTCAGAACCATCCGATTTTAATTTAGCAAATACAAAAGAAATGTACCTAGTCTGTGGGTAGGAAGGGATAATATTTAAAAGGGGACACAAACTAGTATTTCTATAGATCAACATGATCTAATATCATATTTAGGATAAGATAATGAAAAATAAAATCCCATTCAAGTGAGTGGTAGACATACATACAAAAAATGAGTACGTTATAGCTTCCAAGGAAGCTAAATAACTAGTGTAGATTATGAAATTATTTGTGATAGTTATTTTAATAGTAAATAGTAATTATTTTTTTATCATAATATAAAATATGATAATTATATTACTGGTACTAGTAAAGATTTCAAGTTTGGACAGTGAACAAAAGGATATGTACTTAGGTTTTATATCTCTTTAGGAGTCTTACGCAAAGAGGTGTGGTCGCATATAGAAGAATATCCATGTAGTGGAAATGTGTCAGAACCATGACTAAATTCATAATTCAGTAGAAACATGATCTCACCATGTGAGAGATAACATGAATGGTTAACAAGCAAGCTATAGTGTAAAGGGTGATTTAATAACTGGTTCCCTAGAACCAACTGGAAAAATGCTTTCCGATTACCATACAATGTATATAGTAAGTTACACATGATGTAAACATATAATTATAGTGTTGATATTTATTCATCCACTATTTAAATGGTAATTTCCAAATATTTTTTTGTCATATTAAAAATTATAGCAATTATTAGGCTATAATAAGAACCATGAAAAACTATAAAATTAATCTTAAGAAAATGTTATATGGTCTAGATACATCATTCTGACTGGATATAGAAGATGTCTGGCTATCAGGTGTTGTGGGTTTATAAGCATTGAGACTTTTTATCATGAAGTTTGAACTTGATAATCTATAGTAGGTGAGATCATTAGGGCTGACCATCTAATAAGAACACCACATGTTTGATATGTAATTGGTTGTTCCCATCATAAACATGTGTTTTAGTCTCCTGAATTAATATCAATATCAATGTGTACCCTTTGATCCCTTATGATTCATATAAAAACCATGACATTAAAGTTGTGGTGAGGTTGTTTGTGTTGGGTGCATCTTTGGTGGTATGACATTGGCTGAATGGTCAAGATAGAATTTATCACTTCCAAGTCGAGGAAGTGATATCTCAGACCTAGTTTATCAGGATGGTTGTACCTTCTTAAATACTTATCCAAGGTATTCTAAGGTATGTATATATAGTTATATCAATACATAATAAATAAAGAAGGAATTATGGTTTAAGTGTGCATCTTACTTTATGAGATATCATGATACAATGAAATTATAATACATAGTGTGTGTTTGTAGGATGGTTGTAGATTCTTTGATTATTCTATATCTATATAGGGGCCTTAATGGCTTACTAGACTCTACTTTTGGTCTTTTAATGGTATTCATTTCAATTGAAATAAGGTCGTAGATGTAACAACCTAAAAATTTCAAGCATTGTTTTCTTTTAATAAATGTTTATTGAATGAGTTGATTTATAAATGTATAAAAAATATTACCTTTATGGGTAAGTATATTTAAATTTTAAACCTATGTTTTAATCATCTAGGAATTAAATTATTTTCTTTAATAAACATAAGTTTTAATCATAAGATAATTTATGATATAGTATTTTATTAAACACAATAAATGAGACATCTCAATATTTATATTTGGTTAAAATACCAATGATACATTATAATACAATAGAAGAACACCTCTTTAGACTAAATATTATGGAATTTTAAATATACAACAACCATTAGGAATAGAAGCAGAAAAAGTAAAACAAACTTTCCAGTAGAGATATTAAAGCTTTCATCGTCTAGATCAATCATCAGTAGGAGCCCTCTGAAGATGATGATGATAAAAATATAAATAAGTGGAAAACAAGCATCATTCTCATGAGTAGATTACTAATGTGCATTGAGTCTAAATACTAAAATTCATTCTAAGTGATCTATTTATAGAAAACTGTTTGGGACTGTTGGTATATAGCCATTTTGGTTTTCAAACAAAAGAAAAATGTAATAAATAATAAAATGTGGGTATAATCGGTGTCGCTTTAGCAGTGGTGTAGTGGTGGGTGGTTGAGGGTCATAGCAACAGTGTTTGGTGAGGTCTGGGATTTGATTCCTGGGAGCCCGCTCTTGGTGTAATTTTGGCCTCCCATGTACCACTCGTCTTGCCAGGTCACCCGGTGTCTCATCATGTGGGCATAAGGGAACACTTTACCTTGCTGACAGATTTGTGTGTCTATCCATCTCTGATTGAGGTGTTACCCCATGGGATGCTCTATCATCTTGGCTAACAACGACTCATTCTCGACTGAGGCTTCTCTTGATGATCTCTCTATGGGGAGGGGTTCCTAGGTGTAGAGGGTTCGAAAAATCCACTCCTAGGAATTCCCTTTTAAAGAAATAAAATGTGGGTATAATCGTTGGAAAACTTTTATAAATTATACATATAGATGATTATTTCATTTGAAAATATGTGTCATTATTAAATCAAGTAAAAAGAATAAATATTTAAAGACATTAGAATTAATAAATGCATTTAGCTTCACCTTTTTATTTTGGTTTTCAAAACATATATTATAAGTTCTTATGATAAATAAAAATCATTTTAATAATGACTATATATATTTCACCCTCTCTATAAAATATCTATTGATCTTGTGGCACTCACACGTATAAAAATGGTATAAATTATAAGATGCACACACACACATATAGAAATGGAATATGTTTATCAATATATATATATATATATATATTTACAGTGTAATAGAAAAAAATACAAAATGAAATAGCAAATATAAAAAAATAGGAAAAAGAAACTTGGTTGTCATCTTCTTCCTCGGTACAGCTCGACCCACCAAACCAGGTCATGCCGACCCTACCGTCGTCGACCACCTACACTACCCAATAAGTCCCCTTCCCAATCATATTCATCCTGGATATCGACTCCAACTGAGCCCTTCACATAGCTGACAGTTGCCACCTCCCTCCATTGTTCATCGCTTTAGTCCGCAAGCTATGGTGATCCTGAAACAATACTACCCGGTCATCTTCTCAACCCTTCACCTGATTCAAGATATCAATAGTTCTTAAACAGTTCTCATAGATTCCTCTCAGATTACCTTGGAAGTTTAATCTTATATATATATATATATATGGGTACCCAGGGAAACTTCCTCATTGGAAAAACCCTTAGCAGAACCTCTCGTTAGAGAAATCCAAGCCCAGGCCTTTGCCCCTCTTTCCCCACTGATTGAACACATCAAGTAGGCATAAACACAATGCCTTAACCTGATCTGGGAAGACCAAGGATCTGACTTCAATTATTTTTCTAGGTAAGGGGAATAATTTTATTTTATACACATGGATATATATTATTTTTCATATTTCATGCATATACATATTTATGTGATAATTTCAAGTTTATGTTATAACGCATCCATTTTTATCAATACCAATAAAACTCATTTATTCAAGAGTCTTAGTTTTAAATTTATTATCAAATGAGGATGTGTTATTTTATCATTCCAAATTTTCATTTTTTCCAAATATATAAGTACATGTATATATATATATTGCATATACTTTCATGTTTTCAAATATATATATATATATATATATATTATGCATGTATGATTTACAATTTCTTCAAGTTCATGTTTTAGAATTTAAATCTATTATTTATATATATAAATATACATACATGAATGTCATTGAATGTTTTCTAAAATTCATGTTTTACAAGTATTATAACATCTTCAAATATTTTAATTTGGAATTAAACAGTGCATAATTGTTTATTTTGAAGATATTAATTTTATCATTAATATATGTGTCATATAATTTTTATTTTAAAATAATAAGTTAAGGGTATATTTACTTTTACTTATAATTGTTTATGAGAGTAATATTATATATATTCATATATATTTAATGAGATTATTTTTTGAAAATAGTAATTTCACAATTACTGTTATGCACGCCATTATTTTAAATTCTTACATTTTATGTACTAATGATAATTATAAGAATGAAAGCTTAAATGTCCATTATTTTTTGTGAATTTTTTTATATATTATTTAATGTGTCAAAACATAAAATTGTGATTTGAGAAAATGAGTATTTAATACTTTTATCTAGGTATGAGTATAGACCATGTAAATGAAAAATGACATGAGATTCGATAGTGCCAAATCATAGAAGTTATTTTCCTATGAAAATAAATATTTATATATTTTTAAATGTTCGTGTGTATTCAATGCATTATTATGTTTTCAAATTAAAAGCCCCAGTGGAATATGTATATATATATGTAATGAAATCTAAAAAATGTTTTTAAAAAAATATCACATGGACATTGTAAATAAGAAGGGGAATGTGTGGTACCCATTCCTAACACGCGTGGGGAGGATCAAGACCACATTTAATGTTTAAATAGCCCAAATGTTTTGTTTTCAAATGCTTTCTCACTATTTTCTAAAAAAACCATTGGATTATTTTAAACAATTTTCAAGCATAAGTATTTTCAAAATTTATTATAATATTTTCCAAAGCGTATCTATTGTCACAGTCTTTAAAAGAATTTCCAAAATAATAATTTTCAAAAGAGTATATTTATATTTTTTCAAAAGACTAATTATTTCCAAATAAATTTTCAAAATAATTCTTCTAAAGGATTCTCAGAAGAGTTTTAAAAAATCTATTATATTTTCAAAGGTGTTTTTAAAATCATGTTTTCAAAATTATAAGTATTTTAAGAAGAATTTCGAAATCACTTTCAAAAAGCTATGTTTTTATAAAAATATTTATCAAATGTATTTTCAAATTTATTTTCAAAAGATTTTTCAAAAGAATTTTTCAAAAGATATAAGTATTTTAAAAAGTTTTTACACTCGATTTTCAAAAAAACCCTTATTGGGGAAGGTTTTCTCACCCTATTTTTTTATAAAATATTTTTAGGTTCATATAGAGATTTTATAGAGTTTAGCTCAATTAAGATCTAGCACTAACAAAGATTCATCACTACCTTTTTATTATAGTTTTAACTTTGATAATATGTAAATATGGTCTTTTCCCCAAAACCTAAACTGGAAAATTCCTCAGTTGTAAATGTCTGTATATTTTTCATTTACTTTTAAATAAATAAAAAAAAATATAGTATTCTTTTCATCGGATCTGGGTGCGCAGGTCTAGGGCTTTACACTAAAGGGTTACACTAATAGCGTATTCAAGTGTCTTCCCTTTTCTAAAAAATATGTGTATATTAAAAGGTTGGCCCTAACACGGGGCCTGAGATTTGTCCAAGTATTAATGATCATCAACAAAGAAATAAATTCATTTTTATTGAGTATAGAATAATTGGGTTGAATTTATTTATTAAAAGTATTCAAAAGTTTTTTAGTGAATACGTAGAAAATATTATATGAAAAAATATTATTTTAATATTCAAAACTTTTTACTGTTGTGGGAATTAGGACCCGAGTAAATTAATTATTTTATCATATAATATACATATTATATATTATAAATATGTGATAAAAATATAAATGAAATTATGAAAAAGTTAGTTAATCATAATGTTTCATTTAGTGCTTATTTTGTGGGTGCTTTAATTTCTAGGGGGTGGAGAACCCTTTCCATATATTTTAGTATCCACTGTATAAATAATAGGATAATCCCATTACAATGACTATTCAATCATTTAGAATTGATAGATTCTCTATATTCCCATATCCTATTGAGATAAATTCTCTCTCAGAGTGATTGATCCCAGAATATATTTGATGGTTTGAAGCGATGATATCGAGGTGAATATCACAACATCGAAGGAATCATTGAAGCTCTACACTATCACTTAGAATTCGATGAATAATGATTGTGTAGATTCATAAAGTAGTTTGGGATAATATAGAGGTTCTTAAGTCCAGATCCTTTAAGTAATGGTCACCAGTGATGAGCTGTTATCAAGATCACTTCAATCCAAATAATGTATTCATTCTTTTTTTATTAATTCTCATGAGATCCTCATACCTCTATTATGGATCTAATATTCAGAGATGATGTAGTTTCATCACTCTGATGATGAGTTTTTTTAAATCTCCAACCCATCGACTTCCATTTTGCACCTTGATACAAGAAGAATAAAGTTCAATCTTAGAAAATTACAGAGCTCTACAAAGTTGATCAAACTAGTCATCAATACAGGGTAGAGGATACTTTTTCTTAATTGTGATCTTGTTTATCTCCTAATAATCAATGAATATTCACATTTATCAATCATTATTATTATTATAAAAAGAACATTTTCACCCCAAGGTGACATAATTGTCTAAATAAACCTATTTTCAATATTCTCCTAGAGTTTCTTCTTCAATTCACACGACTAAATTAGTTCCATTATACAAGTAGTCATTGAAATGGGTGTATCACCAGGTATGAGTTCTATAGATAACTTAACCTATTGATTCGAAGGTAGGATATAATATTCTAGAAATAAATTAACAAAATCCCACAAAATAGGCATATCATTGATATTGAGTTTCTTTACAACCATCTAAGATAAACACCCCTTTTGAATCAGAATTAAGTCTCATAAAATGTATGTAATTTTTAATGGATGTTTATATGGATCCTTGCATTGATAAATGATCATGGGTTCATTTGAAATATAAATGAGATTTTTCTCCATTGTAAATTGATATGAGATCCATATAAGTAAATCCAAACCATGCTTAGGATCACATCAAATTAAACCTGATGGAGAATCACAATATTTGAAGAAAGAACATTCCCTAAAACCTCATTCAGATAGGAACTATAGATTTGATATGTGAGCATTATACCATTTGATGTTTTATCGCTGAATCAAAATCTAACCATTGATTATATGAATTAAAATTCATTAATACTTTTCATTATATAAATGAATTCCTAAAACAATTATTAAATAGGTACTCCATCATTTGAGCATACTTGTAAACAGCTTAACTTTATCTTTCTACATTCTGTCCTTTAGTAAAACAAAATGGTTAGCATGATCATCATGAAACTTTAATCTATTCAGTCAATCATGAAAAATTCTTTATAGGATGTCTATATATGGACACCTTATTTTCAATATATGAACCTTATGTTTAACCCTCGTCATTCATGGTTATTATCTATTTAAATCCTTCATGATATTTCATAATGAGTTTGGGAATTTCCAAAACATATCCTCAAGGTGTGTCAAACTAGGTGTATTGTAAGGCATGTTATCATTCACCATGTTTCAATCAAGTCCAATAAAAATGCACCCTTTTGGGGTTATTATCCCTTGGTACAAATGTGACAAATCAATATCAAATTCGGTGATCCGTCGTTGCGTCGTAGAATCCTAGTGTAGAATTCCTCTAGCGGTGATCCACATGTGTGCCACGTATCTCGGGACGTCGCCGAAGGGATCTCCAGGTGCTAGCGTGGAAGAACCTTTGCTTGCAATGTCTACCTTCGATCGCCTTGATCTCTCCGTCTTGAGAGCATTCTTTGGGGAAGGAGTTCTTTCGGGCTTGAAATAATTCTTCAGAATTGTTATGCACAACGATTCTCTTGTGGAAAAGTTTTGGGGTTGTGAGTATATTTATAATTTTGTTTGAGGTTATAGAGTTATGACAATAATTAACTGTGTTATGCATTTAATTTATTTCCTTAACTTTTATTGAAAACCCTCGTGTTGAATTATTAATTCCTTGACATGCACCCATGATGATTATTATAAATATCATTTAATAAAACTATATTATATACTCAAAATCCCAACTGAAAAAACTACACAGCTTGTAATCATTAATACACGGTGTATACTCGTTTTCCATAAAACTACATGACGTGTATATTTAATATACACGGTGTGTACTTTTATTTTCTTTTATTTCCTCCACCACCTTTATCAGACCATGATTAATGGATATTTATTTCATAAATAAATGTAACTTCATTACTTGCTAATAAACATATTATTTCACCCATAATATATTCTATCGAATAACTAGTGTTGAAATAAATGTGATTAGGCATCCTTAAATAATTATTAAACCACAGTCGGGAATAATATTTATTTAACTTGTTAAAATAATATTTAACTAAGATACATGGAAACAATTAGTGTGTGACCCTCTAGGCCTCTTTCTCAGTGGCATTAGGAGGAGCCTGCCTAAAGTCCAAGGTAAGAGTCTAGCAACATGCCAAGGCACCCATAGAGAATGAAGTTAACACCGAAATGATGTGTCACCTCATACAAACTCTTACCATGTAATATAATCCCTTCATCTCAATATCTCTAATCAAGTGGGTTTCATGCTAGAGCCATCAACACATGTTCTTGATTATTCTTTCTTTGACTTCCTGGAATTGAACTCTCCCATACCTTACCATTTCCATGGATTTATTTTGGATATATAAATTCCATCAAAGGGCCTGAGATATCTACTTCTATTATGGAACATGAGGGACAAATCCTTTCTCGCATTATCTATTAATGCAGTATTACTCATGACGCACCCAACATATCCTACCTCGCTGCGAACAGTGTGTCATCACAGTTTTCGTCAATACATCTAAGTGTGTGAGTTTTAATACCCATTAATAATAATCTTAAAGTCTAAGGACCAATACACACGTCTGCATATAGGAACATACAATGACACTATGAAATGTAAATTTCTTAATGGCGGGCCTCGTTCTCATAATATCCTCCTGGATATTACCAAGGGCGCACACCATGAGAAGGTGCCTCAATGTTTTATGATTCCTCACCCCTAATGATGTGTATTATTTGTTCCCCTTAAATAATATCATCAGTCCATATAACATATATTCAAGAAAAGTTTTATGGCACTTCTTGGTTCTCATCATAGCAGGGATCTTCTATGAACCTTTAATACAATAGCTGTCTTTGGGACATTATCACATGCATTGTCACGCAGAAGAACAATCAAGATGTGATAAGGCTTTTATTAATGAATAAAGTACAAAGTAGTTGGTTCTTGGCCACCAACTCCAACATACTCCCACTTGGACTAGAGCCAAATACTGACAACCTTTAACCCACTAGCTCTCACATGATATTCATGCTTCTACTAAGATAGGCCTTTAGTCATTGGGTCCTCCACGTTCTCTTCCATGGACACTCTGGTCACTGCAACTTCACCCCTTTGATAGAAATCCTTCAAGAGGTGATACTTCTGGAGTATGTGCTTTTTCTATTGGTGTGACCTTGGTTCTTTTGCAAGATCCATCACTGCAGTATTATCACAATACAATGTAATGGGATCTTTACTTCTAGGCTCCACATCAATCTCCTGGACAAAGTTTTGAATCTAGACGGCTTCCTTGGCTGCATCAAAAGATGCTATATATTCAGACTCTGCTGTAGAACCAGCGATAACTGGCTGCTTTGAACTCTTCCAGCTCATAGCTCCTCCATTGAGACAGAAAACATATCCGGATTGTGAATTCATATCGTTCTGATCTGTCTGAAAACACACATCAGCATACCCTCTGATTACAAGATCCTCGTCTCCTCCATACACCAGGAACATATCCTTATTTATTCTCAGAAACTTAAGGATAGTCTTAATAGTAGTCCAATGATGTTCTCCTAGATCTGTTTGATATCTGCCTACCATGATAAGTGCATAGGCAACATCAATCCTAGTACATAACATGTAATACATGATGGATCCTATAGCCAAAGCATATAGAATCTTACTCATTCTATATTTCTATTGTTGTGTCTAAGGACACATTTTTTTATAAAGATGTAGGCCACGTGACACTGGAACTAATCCCCTCTTGGATTGTTCCATACTAAATCTCTTTAGTATCTGGTCAATGAATGTACCCTGACTTAGTCCAAGTAGCCTCTTTGATCTATCATGAATGATCTTGATCCCTAGAATGTAGGCTGCTTCTCCTAATTCCTTCATGGAGAAACACTTGTTCAACCATTCCTTAACTGTCTATAAGACCGGTACATTGTTTCCAATAATTAATATGTCATAAACATATACTACTAGGATAACGATCACATTCCCATTAAACTGCTTATAAACACATGGCTAACATTCATTCTTAATGAAACCAAATTCCGTTAGGGCTTCATCAAATCGAATGTTCCATGACCTGGATGCTTGCTTCAATCCATAAATAAATTTTTGCAACTTGCAAACCCGTTTGGCTTCACCTGGTGTCACAAACTGTTCTAGTTGTTTCATAGAGACAACATTTTGAAGGTTCCCGTTATGGAATGATGTTTTGACATCCATTTTCCAAATCTCATAGTCATGGTAATCTGCTATGTCAAGTATGATTCTTATGGATTTAAACATGGCAACTAGCGATAAGGTTTCATCATAGTCAATTCCTTGACGCTGTCTGAATCCTTTAGCCACTACCCTTACTTTATAGGTGCTAAATTGACCTTCCATGTCTAGTTTTCTCTTGAATACCCATTTTCATCCAACATGCTTTACATTAATTGGATCATCAACCATAACCTAGACATGGTTCTGATACATGGAATCCATTTCATAATTCATAGCATCAAGCCATCTTGCAGCATCTTATCTTTCTACTGCTTCCTTTTAGGAGAGAGGTTTATCATTGTCCAACAATAATGATTCACCATCCTTAGGGACTAGGAAACCAAATCTCTATGGTTCTCTTACCTCTCTTGAGCTCGTATGCAGTACTTTTGTTTCTGGAACCTCTTCTATGGGGACCTATGGAACTTGTTCCTATAACAACTCTTCTGTATCTAGAGCATTAACTTCGTCGAAGTAAATCTTGCTCCCACTATCCCTTTTGAGGATTTTCTCCCTCTCAATAAAGATGTCTTTTCTAGTGATAGCCACTTTCTTGTCTTGGGGGTTATATAGGTAATATCCTTTTGTTTCCTTAGGATATCCTATAAAGATACACTTCATGCCCTGGGGTGCTACTTTGTTGCCTGGGAAGGCCTTAACAAATTCCTATCATCCCCATACATGTGTATGCGACAAAATGGGTTTCTTTCCATTCCATAACTCAGAGGGAATTCCATTTACCGCCTTAGTTGGTACTCGGTTTAATGTGTATGCTGCAGTTTGTAATGCATATCCCCAAAAGGATAATGGAATATTCACATGACTCATCATCAACCTCACCATGTACAATGTGTGGTACCTCCATTCACTAACACAATTTCATTGCGGTGTATAAGGAGGAGTGAGATGAGATAGAATCCCAGACTCCTGTAGAAGATCGATGAACTCTTGGTTCAGATATTCTCCACCTCGATCCGATCGAAGCTTCTTTATCTTCTTACCAAGCTGATTCTCTACATCATTATTGAATTCCTTAAATTTTTCTAAGGAATCTGACTTATACCTCATTAAGTAAACATAGCCATATCTACTCAAATAATCAGTAAAAGTAATGAAGTAAGAATATCCACCTTTATCTTCTACTAGAAATGGTCCACACACATCTGTGTGTACCAATCATAGAAGCTATGTGGACCTTTCACCTTATCAACCAAAAGGTAGCTTGGTCATTTTTCCATGTGAACAAGTGTAACAACTATAAAGTTGTTTTAGCTTAGTAGAGTCTAAATAGCCATCTTGGCAAAGCTCTGTCAAGTGCTTCTCATTTACATGACCGAGACGGGGATGCCACAAATGGGTTATGTATTAGTCATGTGAGTTTGTTTCATTATCGATTGAAAACACTTAGTTTTTTGTAATTTAATACATACAAACAATTATTTAAATGTTCCATACTATAACATACATTTTTCTTATAAAACAGAAAACCCTTATTTCCAAACTTGAAAATAAATCCATCCATATCCAAACAAGATACAGAAATTATTTTCTTGGTAACACTAGGCACATAATAACAGTTATGTAAAACCAAAATCATTCTAGTCGGCAATGAGAGGTGGTAATCACCAATAGCCAACGCAGTCAGCCTTGCGCCATTGGCAGCTCGAAGATCCACCTCTCCTCTGGAAATCTTTCTAAATCTACTTGGTTCCTGCATTTTAATACAGATGTGAGCCCCACAAGTTGTATCTAACACCCAATGTGTAGAAATGGAAAGATTACACTCAATAACGAACGCACCTTTAGCGTCCCCACGCTTCTGGGTGCAGTTCCTCTTCCAGTGGCCCTGCTTTCTACATGAAAAATGCTCTGCCTCCTATTCCTTGCCCTGCCTCTGGATCTTCCCCTTCTTGGAGGGACGGTGCTCGGGGGGCTTCAGACCATTTATAAGTATTTGGCCCCTTTGCCTTGTCCTTCCTTTTCTTGTTCACCATAAGGACTGCGGGTTTGTCACACCTAATGTCCTTCTCTACCTAGTGAATCAAGGTTAGAAGCTCTGATAGAATCTTCTCATTGCCGCTCATGTTATAATTGACAATGAAGCTAGAGAAGGTCTTGGGCAGTTATGATAGGATGATATCTGTAGGAACTCATCCAAGAATTTAATCCCTAAGATGTCTGGGCGTTTAATGTAGCCAATAAGCATGACTACATGAGGCCTAACTGGCACAGAATTTCCAAGCATAGTTGTAAAAAAAGCATTGGAGATCTCATATCTCTCTTGTCTCGCCTTCTCTTGGAAGAGATCCTTAAGGTGAGACATCATGCTATACGCGTCCATGTTTTCATGTTGCTTCAAGAGCTCATTAAACATGGCCAATAGCATGAAACATTGGACATCTGTGGCATCATCCATGTGTTTCGCATAGAGAGATATTTCCAAATCACTGTCCTCTTTCCCAGGCACAACTAGAATAGGCCCTTTCAGCACATACAATTTCCTTTCGTGGCGAAGGATGACATGTAAACGCCTCTGCCACTCTTGGAAATTGGTGTCGGTTAGAAGGTTTTCCTTCTCGATTATGGTGAACAATGATATGTTTGAAGTCATTTTCTTGCAGTTTCAACAAATTAAGAAGCGCAAAGTTTTAGTACTTTATTACTAAAATCAAACAAATAAATAAATTAATACTTATTAGTCTCCCACTATTTTATCAAAATCCAATAGCCCTAACCATTGACTTCAGAATATTATGTTGCATGAATATTTTAGTGTCAAGGATCCATATTTCCCTTTGCATTACCCCATATAGGGTTGTTAAAGAAACTTCATGGGTTTTTAGGTAGGCATTCCAAATGCCAACTGCATTTAACTCACAGCTCCTTGATCCGCTGAGTGTACTCCCCAATCCTGAAATCCTTTTATTTTTGTATTTCCTCAACCTTTGCCTCTGGGCCACACCAATTCCAATTGTGGTAGTCAACCCTTGATGTGAACCAAGTTATGTCAACCCAAAACCTTGAATTAGAATTCCCCGATAATTGAAATCACCCCAACTAGGGTTGGTCAAGAACTTTGAACTATGGTTCGATTCTAACTAAGATTATGGAAGGCTATACTGACTTAATATTTATTTGAGGGATTTTATCCTTATACGTAAATTTAAAATTTATTATATTTGATTACATTCTAGTTAATATTAAGTGGGATATACTTAAGTGATTAACCATGTCTATGATAATATATACGCATAAGCCGGTTTTATTTTAGTTCCATCTTGCATGCTTTTTTAATTCATTAATTGTGTGATCACGACAACACACCAACAATAAATAAACCATGAAACTGACAGAAATAAAATAAATGTTATGATCATGAGCTTGTTATATTGGTTAGTTTATCTAGAGGTTGATAAACTAACGCAAGACCTAGAAGAGAAACACCTTGAACCTTGTGGGTTCGTGTTTACAACTTTCCACCTGTCCACCTTTGTATCTCCTTGGATTGGTTTCACCTTGGCTCTTGACTTGAGCTACCTCCACTATCTTTGGATCTCCATCCATTACATATGCATTTATCTCACATGTAGGTGAGAGGTATAAAAGAGTTTTTACAAAAAATAATTCTTGGGCGCGCATTCCCTACATATTAATTAGAAGATGGCTCACAGGCCAACAAATTTAATTTAAATAAATAAATTAAAAGAAACTATTCACATACAAAGGTCTCTGTCTAAATCATGATTATCCATACATGCAAAGATATTTATGCATAAATAAAACTAGCATTCAATTCTTTAATCATTCTTGTTTAAGATAAATCACGCTCAAATTAATTAATTATCTTTAATTAATCAATCCAATTATCTTAAACCCTTTTTTTGAATTTCCTTGAGATTCTCATCCTTAATAATTTTTAATAAATAAATTCATTTAAAATTATCCTTGTACGTAACTTGTACCTTGGAGGAAACCTGGTGAATTCTCGTTCATTGCGTAATTTGAACGAGTACACGACATGTAGTTCTGACTACACAGAGTGTATGTTTTTCACCGTCCATCCGAAGTACACACCCAGGGACATCGTGTGTTAATGTACTTCGGAAATATTCGGAGTACATGGCCTGTTCAGTGGGACACATGTCGTGTAGTTTCCACGTTACATGGTTTCTAGCCGGGCAAGCCGTGTGTGGGGTACACTGTCCAACCCTAACTCGAAGGGACTACACACCGTGTTTCTTGGAACACACATCGTGCAATATGGAAACCGTGTTCCACCTATTCCTGGTCAACACACGGTGTCATTAATGACTTAGATAGGATCAAATACACGACTTAATTTGGCAGATTAGTCTGATGCATGAATCTGGACTACACAACGTGTACTTCCGAATACACACCATGTATTCTGGTGTTGTACGGCCAGAAATGTTTTGCTCCTCCGGATGAGTTCCTCTATTTTATTTTATTCAAAATAAAAAGAAAAATTTGTTTCTATTAGGTGAACAAGAAACGATGGAGGAGGAACAGATCTCAAGATTCATATTTCCACAATGATTAAACTTGAATTGAAACAACTAAATTATTAAATGTGTAGAACATCAACAAAAAACTAAATAATTATAATCAATGATATGACCCCTATGATACCACTTGTAGGTTCCGGGTGCAGCGGAAGCGCGTTGGTGGGTTTTCCCAACATTAATTTTAGCGTTAAACAACATTGAAACTGAGATCATTCATGATATAAAACACTGGATCTTTGGAATAGAATGAAGAATGAAAAAAAAGAGGGAATCCCGAAACCATAGAGATAAAATCATTATATGTTGGTTATAATTAATTTAATTAATAAACAAGAATTTCCCAGGTGGAATTATTTCTTTGTTGATGTGTCCAGTCAGGATTCGGTGATCTGTCATTGCATCATATAATCCCAGTGTAAGATTTATCTAGCGGTGATCCACACATGTGCCACGTATCTATGGACGTCGCTGAAGGTATCTTCGGGTTCTAGCACGGAAGAACCTTCGCTTGCGATGTCCGCATTCGATCGCCTTGATCTCTCGGTCTTGAGAGAGTTTCTGGAGGAAGAAGTTCTTTCGGGCTTGAAATAATTCTTCAGAATTGTTGTGCACGATGATTATCTTGTGTAAAAGTGTTGGGGTTGTGAGGATATTTATAATCGGGTTTGAGGTTATAGAGTTATGACAATAAATAAACGTGTTACACGTTTTATTTCTTTAATTACCTCTTATTGAAAACCCCCATGTTGAATTATTAATTCCTTGACATTCTCCCATGCTGATTATTATAAATATCATTTAATAAAAAATATTATATCCTCAAAATCCCAACTAGAAATACTACACGGCTTGTAATCATTAATACACAGCATATACTCGTTCACCATAAAACTACATGACGTTTATATTTAATATACACGATGAGTACTTTTATTTTTCTTTTATTTACTCCACCAGATTTATTAGACCTTGAGTAATGGCTATTTATTTGTTAAATAAATGTAACTGCATTACTCACTAATAAACATATTTTTCACCCACAATATATTCTCTCGAATAACTAGTATCAAAATAAATGTGATCATGTATCCTTAACTAATTATTAAACCACATTTGGGAATAATCTTTATTTAACTTGTTAAATTAATATTTAACTGAGATACATGGACACACTTAGTGTGTGACCCTCTAGGCCTCTTTCTTAGTGGCATTAGGCAGAGCCTGCCTAAAGTCCAAGGTTAGAATCTTGGAACACGCCAAGGCACCCATAGGAAAAAAAGTTAATGCCACAAATGATGTGTTACCTCATACGAGTTCTTACCATGTAATATAACCCCTTCGTCTTGATATCTCTAATCAAGCGGGTTGCATACTAGTGTCATCAACCCATGTGCTCGATTATTCTTTCTTTGACTTCCTAGAATGGAACTCGCTCATACCTTACCATGGCCATAGATTTATTTAGGCTATATCAATTCCATTAAAGGGAATGAGATATATACTTCTGTTATGGAATAGAAGGGACAACTCCTTTCTCGCATTATTTATTAATGCAGTATTACTCATGACGCACCCAACGTATCCTACCTCACTACGAAAAGTGTTTCGTCATAGTTTTCATCAATACATCTAAGTGCGCAAGTTGTAATACCCATTAATAATATTCTTAAATTCTATGGACCAATACACACATCCACAGATAGGAACATCCAATGACACTATGAAATGTGTATTTTCTTCTGGCGGGCCTCGTTCTCATAATATCCTCGTGGATATTACCAAGGGAACACACCATGAGAATGTGCCACAATGTTTTATGAGTCCTCACCCCTAATGACATGTATTATTCGTGCCGCTCAAATAATATCATCTGGCCATAGAACATATATTCAAGAACAATGTTATGGCACTTCTGGGTTTTCATCATAGCAGGGATCCGCTATGACCCTTTAATGCAACAGCTGTCCTTAAGAAATTATCACTTGCATTATCATGCAGAAGAACAATCAAGATGTGATATGGCTTTTATTAATGAATAAAGTACAAAGTAGTTGGTTATCGGCCACCAACTCCAACAGGTGTGTTTTAAGGCATGTTATCATTCACCATGTGTCAATCAAGCCCATTAAAAATGCGCCCTTTCGGAGTTATTACCCTTTGGTACAAATGTTCCAAATCAATATCCAATTATAGTATATATACATACAAAGATGTAATTTCTTTTATACCACTCACTCTACCCTTCACCAAAATTCTAATATATTTTCCTATATCTAGACTTATCCTTATAGTTCTCACAAAAGTTTTCTCATCCTAGTTTCCAATGTTTAACTAAACTTGCTCTAAAACCAACTATCACTACACCAAAATTCGATTTTGGCGGTGATTATTTTTTTCATTCAATGGGGGTTTAAACCGCCTCTAAATTGTTCTTTGACAATTTTAAAAAACTACAGATAAATCGTGTGTTGGAAATCAATTAGTGGTTGTTTTTCAAAACCTTCTAAGAAGAATTTAATAGAGGTTTTTAATTTTTTCTAAAATATTTGTTTTTTTTTTGTCTATTTGATTATCTATTTATGTGTTTATCTATCTATATTATTATTACATTATTATTATTTTTTTATTCTATTATCGTATTATTTTTTTTACTATTTATTACCATGAACATGCACATGCAGGTTCCATATCTATAAATCCTGCATTGGGTGAGATTTGAAGCCCTTACCTCTTGCATATTCTCCAAAGACTTTACCACTTTAGCAAGATTTTCTTGTAGTGAATAAAAAAATTTTAATATACTTATATATATTAATTGAAAAAGAAAATAAAACATAACAAGTAGATATAAACTCAATAATGATTAATTAATATTGATTAATCAATAATCAATAATTAATAATCAATAATTAATTATTAATTATTAATTATTAATTATTAATATTTAATAATTACTAATTTCTAATTTCTAATTACTAATTAATTAATAATAAATAAATTAATAATAAATAAATAAATGATATGGAAATAAATGGAAAATAAAATATAGTAAAATATAAATAACAATAACAAATAATAAACAATAAAAAATAAAAAATAACTAATAACTAATAATAAATAATAAATAAATAACAACTCAATAAATAACTAATAAATAAATAATATATAAATAAATAATAAATAATAAATAACAAATAATAAATAACAAATAAATAATTACAAATAAATAATAATAAATATGTAATAAATAAATAAATAAATAATAAATCAATAAATCAATCATAAATCAATCATAAATGATAATAATAATAATAATAATAAAATAATAAAATAATAAAATTACAAAAAAATAAAATCATAATAAAATTATGAAAATAAAATAATAAAATAACAAAATAACAAAATTATGAAAATAAAATAATTAAATAATTAAATAGTTAAATAATTAAACAATAAATAATAAATAATAAAATAATAATTAATAAAACCCTTAAAAACTATGGAATGACCATAACTTCCGATCTGGGAGTCAGTTTCAGCTCCACAACTAGTTAAATCAAAAATCCAGAAATGATGTTCGATATTATATGTGTACAGGGCAAACAGACACCTGAATCAGAAGTTATAGCCATTTTAATTTTAATAAACTGGGGTCTGTGTTAAAAAAACATAGTTTTGGAGGCCTTATGGATATTTCTAGGGATGAAAAACTAGATAAAGTTTCTTTATCTCAGTTCGAGACCATTTATGGTGTATATCTCAACACAAGCATCACTTTGATATGTGGTAGAGCCCGAACGGATACCCAGATAAAAAGTTATGGCTATTTGAAGTTTGAGTTCGATTTCTAACTTTTTTGAAACTATAACATATTTTATTCCATTGATTATTACAATATCTTAATCTCATTTGGTTTTAGATCATTTTATATACTTTGATTTGACTTTGGATCAAAAGTTATAGTCATTTGATGTCGAAGTCTAATTTTCAACTTATTGAAGATTTTTTTTCACTTTAAAATTATTAACTAATAATTATAAATATTTATTAATTGACACATTATAATTAATTAAAATTATAAATGATAAAATATATATGATAGTAAATAATAATTAATAATTAATTTTTTTTTATTTTTTTCCTTTTATTTCATGGTGGTTTTGAAAAAACCACTCATAAAAAATTGATTTTTTATGAAACAAATTTAAAATAAAAAATATTTTAAGAACATTTACCGGTGGTTTTAAAATCACCACTAAATATTATTCTGAAAAACATTTATTAGAGGTTTCCAAAACCACCATGAAAAAACCACCTCTAAATCACTATTTTCCAATAGTGTATAAAGAATTAGGCATTTCATATTTAAATAGTATATTTTTTTAGATGAATATTCATTAAATTACACAAATGTGTATCTGAGGATCATAAAAGATCAGTGTATTTTTTTAATAGATACAAAATATTCTTATTTAATTAATGATCTTCAATATCTCCCTTAAAGATATTCCCTCATAGTAATCTTCCTAGAAACACCCTATTTAAAATCATTCTTCATAACCTAATTAAAAGAAACAAAATAAAGGGTGAGAACAAATGCTCAGTATGGGTAGAAAAGGGATATATCAACATAACAAGAGTATAAGGGTAAGATAATATGATCTTAACATTATGAAACCCATACCCTACATATCATAGATCAAAATCTTGAATCATGGCATAAATCCTGTCAAATCATAAGACATGAATCAGAAAGAAATTAGAGAACATGAGTCATGAGAGCATAACCTTGGAATATGACATGAACTTTTGGAATATATAAAATAATTACAAACATTTCCTTAGTAGTCAATGATTATTACCATGATTATTATAGTTGATTGGATTCACTCCACAAGCCCTCGTACTAGTCAAATTCCACTCCCAGGACTATCATAGTGGACAAAGTACCTTGATAAACTGGGTTCACTCCCCTTTCCTATCTCATTTATCTCAAGAGATATGAATAATTACCCAATACATTTGAGGGATTTATAATTATATAACCACCCATATCGTTTTACAATATTATCAACCATTCTTGCTTATAACATAACCACCACCACTGGTTATAACTTAACCACCATACTTGTTTATAACGTAACCACTATACTTGGTTATAACATAACCACCAACCTTGGTTATTACATAATAACTATCAATTGTTTATAAAGGAACCAATCATCACCTAATGAAAACCATACATATCTGTGACAAAATATCATAAAACCTTCATCATATCAACACAACATAATTCATGCAAGGGAAAGATTTTTCATAAACATTTCATCAATTCATAATAGCATATCCCTTGAAAGTAAATGGGTTTCACAAAACATTCATCATCACAATCATAAACCATCCAAATAAATAATAATTATGGTACCATTAGATCAAATCCCTAGTAAAACATAATCAACCTAAAGGTTGTTTTTATTTAAGAATACAAATTCCATAAAAATATCATTAACCTATTCTTGATGAAAATATCCATTACATTTTTAAATCACTTCTTCAAAATCTATAAAAATCATAAATATCAAAGAAAACATTTTCGTTGAAAATAATCTTTCAAACTTTTAAGGTAAGCTTTAAATCATTGAGCGTTAATGAGGGTGGAAAATGTTGTCCATGTCGTACATGTTAGAACAAATATTCCTTTCACATTTTTAGTATAAAGTCAAATGTACTTCATTTCATAAATAAATAATAATATTCATTTTTAAACCATTTTCTAATAGTCAAAAAATGTAAAAAAATACATTAAATAATATTTGTATAATCTTAAAAACATTCTTTAAAACATTTTTACAAAACATTTATATGCAGAAAAAATAATTTTTGAACGAGAATATGAATAAAATTATTTTTCCTTAAAAACATTCTTTTGGTATCTTGAGTTCATAAAGAGATGAAATTGAAAGGGAAATGTGATTTCAAGAAATAATAATTTGATAATAAAATTCTTGAGTTTATTGAGAGATATATTACAATATTTCATCATCAAAAGTATAATCATAAACAATAATAATAAATAATGAGATTGTAACATAAAACCCTTACCACTTTAAAAACATTGGAATCCTAATCCCCATGAAATAAATTAACATATATGGATATTTGAATTCCCATAAGTTTTATTATAATCTTCATAATATAAATTCCTGGCAAATATATACTCCTCACAAAATAAAAAAGTGGTGAATACAGTATGTGCCTCATAAAGATAAAAGTGAGATGAAAATCCCTCACCTCTAGTCTTGGATTTCTTCATACATGTTTGGAACTCATGAATAAAAAATATAGGATTATTATAAATATATTATATAACCATAATCATTTGTATCTTACCATATATGATTCACTTATAACCATTTACCATCCATTTATTAACAATTCTTTATTAAAATCATTATTTCATGTGATAACCATTTCATTTTTTTATGTCTATTATGGTTTGGTAGTTTTGGTTATTATAATTTGATCATAGTTCCATAATATAAGGATAATAAACATGATTTTAGTGTCCTGATAAATCTACAAAGGGTAAGAAAATACTATTTCAAATTTGATAAAGGAAAGAGATGCATGTGGGGATGAAAATTTGAGGAGAATATTGAAGAAACCAAAAATTGGAAAAGGACCCAAATCGGACCACGTACTAGTTAATTAGAAAGGTACCTATAAGGCATAGACTGTGAACCATGCAGTAAACGGAAATCCTATGGAATTATACCTCACAAAATATTGTCCAGTGAACCACGTAGTTCATGGATGAAATGAAAATAGCGAACCAAGATGCCACGAATCAAGTCGTTGGTGATAACGTGATGGAGATGTAAGTCCTCACATAATATCCCTGTAGACTAAGAAGTACATGGATGAGGTGGGGATAGAAGTGCCCCATGAACCACGTCATTCACGGGATTGAGGCAGTGATTTCTGCTACTTCAAACAACAGCCTCACTAAACCTCAGTCCTGCAAACCTCGATTGACCAAGTCATCCGCAGGCCAAGTAATTTCTTTATGGGATTCCACAAAAGGTTTCATGTACCCATAGATACAGTTTCCTCATCACTTTATAAAAGGGAGAACAAGGGGAACTGATAAGGGAGAGGATTTTTATAGATCTTGGATTTTACAAACAAAATAATTTGAAGGAAAACGATCAATGAAGTATAGAACTGAAAACAGTTTCTAACAGGTATAAACCCATCGTGAACCATAAAAAATAAGGAAATTTAAAAATAATAAACTAGCTACAAACCTAATTGTAAAATTGTGAACCACAAGCCCTTCGCAGACAAACTTCCCATGAACCACAGGCATGGTGCCCCTCCTTTAGTCTAGTGAACCATGTGGCACATTGCTACACGGACAACACCCTACGCTGCATAGCACCACACTATGTGGATGGAACCTAAGACTGCATACCACCATGGTACACAATGACTCAGATCTAGGTCAGTATACCAATCTGGTACACAGATGACCCCTTCACCTGTATAGCAGTATGCTATACAAGGAGGCCCACATCCCACATGAGAAAATGGTACATGGAATTGGGTGTCATTGGGTTTTCCACCTTCCAGCTCAAATCTTGTCCTTCCATTCTTGTCACACCCTCTATGGCCCCTCTTCTAACCAGTCCACCAACATCAGGACAAAGCCTCTTCCAAATCCATTGAATCCCAATGACCATACTATCAGGTAACCAGTCCACCAACATTAGGACAAAGCCTCTTCCAAAGCCACTGAACCCATATGACCACACTATCAGGTGAATCAGTGTGTCCTTCTGATTCTACATACTTATGGTAAGAGGAGGTGCAGAGGAATTTTCCAAAATAGTTCAGACCCCCTCAGATGTCCTTAAGTCTACATTTCTAAGGTAACCTAGAGTCTAACCATGGGCGTTGATGCGAACCTCCCCGTTTTAGGCATCAAGGTTAATCACTGGCTTTTCCATTCAATGGGGGATAATTAGAAGACAAAGGGATCAAATATTATTTACCTTTGATGTTCCCATAACCTATTTTAGGGAGCTCCTCCCAAGTTAAGACCCTAGACTTTTTACAGGAGGTGGAACTTTCTCCCCTCTCCAGTATGACTTTGGATGTGTCTAGATAGCTCAAAATATGAGACTATCCTAGATATCAGCATGAGTGATAGGATGACACATTCAAAGCCCCTTTACCTCTCCTGTTGGGATCATAGATGCACCCCCGTCCACCATCTCCCTCCTCTTTTCCCCTTAGTGAAGAAGGGAAAGTGAACCTTTTTTGGATATTTTATATCCTCTTGTTTCTCACACCGATCATGACTCATGCGGTCTTAGAGCTCTATCATGATATGAAATTCATACAACCTAGTCATAAACTATAAGAACTCATATTCCCAACACAACTGGGATATGTTAGAATCCTTTATCTAGGCCTAATCTCCAAATCATCTCATCCACGAAATGATAAATCATGCCCCTACAAATTGGGACTCCTTTACAGTATAATCCCCAACTCTAATCAAACTATTAGGGCTTCTATTATTAGCTGACTAGGACACGTAGGAAGCCTCCCTAAGTTCCAAACCCAATACCCAAATCACCTTAGTATTCATCGGGCCATATCCATGGTGGGGCTATATCCACCCAAGAGACCATGCCTCTCCTAAGCATTTTGGGCCACTTTAGAGTAAGTTCTAAATGAAATCTTCACTAGGAATCCTCTGCCTAGACTTCCTCATTTCATAACTCTAAAACTACATAGATGGGTCCCCATCACACGACCTTAATAGGTGATGTGTCCAGTTAAGGGAAAATGATCTACGTGGGTTCTAATTCCTCTCACCAAGATACTTAGGAAGCCCATCTTATGGGTTCAATCCCAACATCGAAGAAATTTCTACCCTCCTTGGATGATGATAAACTCTAGAGCGCCCCATCATAAGACTTAAACTAGCATTTTCTCAGTAATTCCTGACCCATGTGTATATATGGTTAACCTTGTAACCCATGGGTAATCTGTAGGCACATGCTTGGGAAAGAACCAATGATTCAAGAACATATAAAAATTTCCTAAATCTATAAGAGATTCCCAAAGTAGGAAGTAATTCCCCCCAAAAGGGTGTGATGATCCTGACCTCCAATCCTCTCGACCAATGGAGTCCTTATGTGTCGTTGGCCAAATTTTCATCGAATGAGCATCTGCCTTTGGAAAGTAGGTTCATGAATCATGAATACAAGGGTCGTTGGGTGTTTCTGGATCCATGAATAAACCTGTGGGAGACCATCCAAGGGAATTGTATCAGATGTGAAACACTTTATAATATCAGACAATGGGTCACTATCCATTGGGCCATTTCATCGGCCCTCGGTATGACGTGAATCAGGTCGAAACAAAAATGGTGAACCTGATGTGAATCCTTAACCAAGGTTGGGTTTTTACCCCAATTATAAAAAACAAGTAGATATGTCACTTAAGACCATTTTTTCCCTTATAATCTACGATGCGAGTTGGGTCAAAACAAAAATGGTGAACCCAACGTGAATCCTTAACCAAAGCAGCAGGTCACCCCAACCCAAGCCACTTTCACATTCAAAAGGAATAGGGTTGAGAAATATTACCAATATTTTATGCGATCATGAGATTCTACCTTTACAGGGTTTCTTTTTATGTGCTTGTTACATGTATTGCATGTTTCACCTAGCTCACTTTGATCAAAATGGAATCTTGAAACATTAATCAGACACGCGCATCAGTGTCCGCATAAGTGATTGGATCCCCGATGAACAAGGCGTAGTCAACTTCCCGACATCTTTAATTTTGGGTTTCAAACACACTGATCAAAGAGTACCACAAAAGAAGTGTGCTCCCCACAATGGAGGATGCAGAGAAGGCCTTCCAATTGGAAAAAGATCAACAGCTACCTCTTCATCTGCGACTATCAATCCATTACAGGACGACTCCACTGGCCGTCTCAAATCATTTCGAGATCCTATCCTCGGAACGTGATAATGAATGCCTTAATTATCTTAGGGAAGAATATGAGGTCGACACCAATGAATTCATCCCATCCGCACAGGAACCCCACTCAAGGGCTCCTGCTAGAGGATGTCACCACCAACAATGTACGACCCAATATCCTCACTCTGAATAGGATCCCATGCTGAGGGAACCTGCTGGAGTCCAATGGACATGATCCCCTCATGATGCCCTCAAAGGTTGGAAAACACGTAACTAGGAGCAGGTTATCACCTTTGTTCCTTAGGAGGGGGTCTTCCACATAAACGTGGTGGCATATAATGGATAGGCATAAAATTCCACCACTCCTACTGAAGCCCGCCATAGAAATATGATGACAATTTACATGCAGATGCATATCCCCACTCACTCGTATGAACCCCACCATATAAATCGGGTGTCACAATAAAACAAAATTTATATTCCTACTAGTTTTCACAGGTCTCACAACGTAGATAGAGCAGAAAATTATAGGCAAATGAAAATCTTTTCTAATGTGTAAGAAGCCCATCATCTAAACATGATGGAAACCACCTATAAGCAGGTGAAAATTATTTCTGATGCACAACAAGATTTCTACCTAAATAGAGAAAAAAATTATGGGAATTAATAAAAAACTACTAGTTAATATGAATCCCACCAGCTAAATATGATGGTAAGAAAATATGAGCAGAGTCAAATTTCCACAGATACAAATCAAGCCCGTGAGAAAAATATATTGGAAAAATAACAGATGAAAATTACTGCTTAAAAATATAAAGACCACCAGTAAAATATGGTGGAAACTAGAGAAAATAGTTGGCTTATCCTAGCTAGTTGGGCATAGACTCATTCCTTTGCTCCGACATAGGAGAACCGTGAGTACCCACTTGTAACTCATGGAGGACCGGAGCCTGCACAAACTCTTTTTACAACATTAGAATGGGAATAAATACCCATTCCAGCCAAATATGTATCACATCACATATTTTCAATGACGGAGGATCATAAGTTGATCCCAAAACATGTCTTCTAGACCTATCAATACATCATTGTGCTGGAGAAAAAATCATGAAGTTAGACCCACAACTCGATCTCCCTGGGCGGGGTGACTCATACACCAAATTAAATAATCACTCTAGAGAAGACCAACATCGATGCTCAAGTCTAGGACGGTTTACGAACATATTCAATGATACAAGGACAACAGTATTGGGGTAAATTAACTATTCCAACTGGGGGACATCGGTGCAATGTGGTGGCTACTCTAGGGCATAAATATATCCATGCCAGAATTCAAGATGTTCATCAGCATATACAAACAGAATCACATGAACCAATCAAATAGTTTCCCATACATAAAGGTTATTACCATAAATAGGAACACCCATATACCCATAAGAGATCACACAAATATTAAATGTGCCTAAGAAAACTAGAAAATGAAGAGCACACTCATGATTCTGCTCTGCTGGAAGCTGGAATTCTTAACGACATCAAACATATTTCAATAGGGGCTAAAGATCCTTTTGATCCATTGAAAAATTATGAAAGTGATAGTAGTAGTTGAAAAGGTCCTCCCCACAATTTCACTACCAGTAGATCTGAAGGTCCTCCCCAGAGAACCCATGAGGGCTTACTCCGTGGGACATAAACAATCGATCACGAGAGCCTATCTCCTTATGCATATCAGGGAAGCCCTCCCTATGACCAAAATAGCGTACATTAAGAAGGACCTCCCCATGCTTTATTCCACCCTAATGGTCCTCTCTAGGGTATACAATATAGATATGTTTCTCCTTGTAGTCAGATTTCAAGCTATGATTGTAGTCCTTTTTAGGATGACTATCACTAAGAAGGTCCTCTCTGCAGTGAAATAATGAAACGAAAAGGTCCTCCCCTCATTTCATTACATCCTGAAGTACAGCCCAAAAAATGTACACTACATATACTCTCCCTACATCCATATCTATGATGGTATCCCTCTCCAAAATAACAGTCATTATGAAGTTCCTCCCCTCAATGGCGCGAAGCAAGAAGAAGGTCCTCCCCTTGTTGCAGTCCACCCTAAAGGTCCTCCTTAGGGTATACAACATAGAATTCCTATTTATAGTTGGGAACTAATCCGAAATGGTATTACTTTCCATCAAGACACAAACTATAAATTTCCACTCTATAGTCAAAATTTATGCCGGCGAGAAGGTCCTCCCCTCGTTGGGTCGAATGCGAGAAAGCCCTAATATGCTGAGATGCTTGAAAAAATGGAGTACGATGTGTGTGATACTATATCCATGAAAAGATATATCCTTTCTCAATCAGAAGATGGATCAGGACCACACTCATCTTCCTATACACCCTCATATTGTTCACATGTCAATAAGACTCCCCCTAACCCTGCTTCTTGGAATGAAATCATTAAGGGGCAGTCAAACCAAGCAAATCAACTAGAAGATTCCTTGGTGGAACAATAACAAGATATATTGCTTAGGAGAAGAAAACTAGATAGGGATGACATACCAGTGATGTATTGGATTACGTCCACTTCTCAATACAACATACCAAAAGAGTTGTCAAATGAATGTATACATAACATTCTCTACAATATCTGGAAAACTATTTGCCAACTAAAGGGAAAACAATTTCCCTAAGAAGGGTAATCAGACCATGTTAATGTACTTGGAGAACTTCTCCATAAAATTGAACTAGAATCCCTATCATCTCTATAGAGTCCATAATCAGAATTTGAAAGAAATACCTTGGGCCGGTCGGCCTTCCTCCATGCACTGCACAAGTTGCGTTACCTTGTCAACAATGCTATGTCTAGTATTCATATCTAAGGATGGGGAGAACATGGAGCTCTACCATTTACCCCACTTCCCACCCAAAAGAACCCACCTAAATTGAAATACTACAATGTCATCATCCCCAGATGATAGTCAAATGAAGTCCCATCTTAGGAAATGTGGAACACCCAAAAAGAATTTACATTGAGTAAGTCTTAGAAACATCACGATCAATGAGAGAAATCCATCAAGAAGCTCCTGAACCAGGCCATCGAGAACATCCAGTAGGATTCCCATATAAGGGAATCCAATAAATTATTCCTTATCATTTCCTTGGAAGTAAGAAATTTATGTGCATACCAAATACCATATCCGGCTCACACCTGCATGGGAATGCGTGATATCAAGAAGGTGGAAATAGATGTAGTATCCACTGCAATACAAGACCTGCCCCATCCCATAGGGATGGCGGATTTTTTAACACAAAATTCCCTTATAAGACTAGAAAATCATGGACAAGGCATGTCAACAAAGGAATAGGAGCAACCCCAACCTGTAGGGTTGGGGGTATTTTTACCTCGAATTCCCACCCAATGGATGTTTGTATTCTTCCAACTAGGGAGAATAATGGATAGAGGGGTAACCAATTCCATCCCATCCTATGACTAAAATTCCCCAGAATGAATACATATTACAAGGTCATATTAGGGCTCCCTTCGAGTCACTCTTTTCCAAGAAACTCGAAGAGTATCATAGAATGGCTGGAGGAGATCCAACAAAGGATGTAAGAATATATCCTACCATTCACCACCTAGTACTCTAGCCCCAATGAGGTATGCATCAGTGACCATCATAGACATCAAAACCACATACCTCACTGAAAATGATACAAATAATGATGAAATCATAGAAGAGGGTTCCCTCCGGTAGACAATCCACGCCGAGCTTGGTGTGGTGCACACCAACAACCAAAGAGTTGACTTAAATTTGGGTGCCCCTTCATCCAATCCTCAAACACCTCCTGTAAGAATCCCCAATAAAGATAAGAATAAGAACAAGGCATACGACCCACCTCCTTCTCCTCATGAAAACAATTCAGCCATGTTTGAGGAGAGATTCGCTCAATAAGAGGAATAAATGAAAGAGATAAGGAGAATAAATGCAGAGCTGCTAAGAGAAATCCGCCCTACTGGGTATATTCCTTAGGTGGAGTGTCAACACACACTTCCATCAGATCTACCTTTTCCTCATGGTCTCATCCAGACAAATGAAGCAAGGCTAGAAAGCTTATTCAAGGAAGCATCGGGACCATCATTCTACCTCGACCCAATCCCTATAGGATATCAATATTTACATCCATTGGGAATCAACCCGAATAGATTCAGGAAAATCCCTAAAATATTCCCTTGGTTGGGTATCCACCTCAAGTTCCATCAACACCAACACATCCAATATTTCCCCTTACTACAGCCTCTCATGATTAGGTCCAACATGACATGCATCAAGGGATCCTGAATACCATTGATTTATTGATTAATCTAATGGAACTAAAGGAGGGATGGTTCAATCTGATTCAACCGGAATGGAAACCTTACCCCGACTGGGTGAGTAATGTCCCGCCTCCACCAAATTTTGGGAATCCCGTATTTCTAGTGTTCAATTGATAAGGGTACCCATAGAAGAATATAATGAACTACACTTCTTATTGTATTCCCATGATGGGAATCCCAGAGCAATAAGAAGCTATGAAGATCATATGTTTTGTGTGAACCCTGTAAGTTTCATCCTTTGTATGGTACACGAGTTTCTGAGATAACTTAATAACAGGATGAGAGGATCTCTGACACCGGTTTTTATTCTAGATCATCTCAATGTTTCTAAAGACAACAGTTAGTGATCTCCTTAACTGAAAATGGTGAGATAATGATAGAGTATGAAACTTCATCACCACATGGAAAGGGATGACTTACTCCTTAAACTGACCACTCCCCCAAGATGACATGTTGTCCATGTACATTGATAATCTCCATGATAAGCAATGAACACCACTTATTTTGGTGAAATATACAAGTGAGTTCTAGGATTTCTCCTTCATCACTCAAAGGATATAATATTACTTACAACATACTAATCTCAAGTCCCAGGCAGCCCCATTAGCTGTAGTAAAAAGTGCAGGGAGAGCTGAAGTGGGTTTTGTCATGCTTAAGCCACCCCCTACACCAACTCTAGCTCCAAGGCCCCCACCAAATCATGTAGGTCCCTTTGGACATCAACAACCTCCCCCAACTAGTCAAGATGATCATTAGGGAGCTAAAAGAAATCAATTCAAGGAACACAAAAATAAATTTTACTCATTCTGAGATGATCAATTTGGTGGCTACTTTGTAGCTTCCATGAATTGCAACTTGCTTCAGCTACCAGAGAAAAAAAGGGTTGATGAAGTAGATCTTGATGACCGACTAGATCACTGTCCCTTCCACCAGATATAGGGACACAAAATCTATTGAAATAGTGGTGCCCTAGACCCAACTATTCAATGATTTTGATTATCATATCATGTATACAGTTATCTATACATGATTTCATCTTACAATTATAGTATAGAATTTTATGCATCTACTATTGAAATGGTAATGTCCAAATAATAATTTTTATATCGAGAGGTTATAGAAGATCCTAGGATATAATTAGAACCTCAAGATACTATGAAATTAGTCTTAAATATATGTTCTATGGTTTAGATACATCTTACTGATTAGAAATAGTATATTTTTGACTCGGGTGTTGGGGGATCATAAGAATTGAGAATTATTCTCATGAATTTATCACTTGGTGATCTCAAGTAGTGATATCATGAGGACAGAACCTCCAATAAGAACACCACATGTTTCATGTGTCATTGGATGTTCCTATCTAGGATCATGTGTAATAGTATCTTGACTTGATATCATTACCAATGTATGACATTTGATTTTGTAATTTGATGCAAGATGAAAACCATGGCAATGAATTCATGGAGAGGTGGTTTTTGTTGGGTACATTATTAGTGGCATGTCATTAGTTGAATAGTCAAGAAAGGATTTTTCGCTTCCGAATTATGGAAGTAATAAATCTCAGGACATGTTGATTTGGATGGTAGTACCTTTATAAGACCATGGCTATGGTAGTAGAGGGTAAATACATCCATTTAGATCAATAAACCATAAAGCAAGAAAAGGGTGATGTCATGCGAGTGTGTCCTACTTTATGAGATATTACAAATAAAGAGATTATATTACATAGTGTGTGTTCATAGGTTGGTTTTCACTTCTGTGGAAATCATTATCTCTTTAGGGGACATGATGGGTTTCTAGATCCCACTCGTGGTCTATGAATAATATTCATTACTATCAAGATAAGGGCCTAGAGGGTCATACACAATAGTGTATTTGAGAATCTTCCTTATTCAGCTGAATAGGAGATTTGGACTTGGTGTGCCCCACTACTGGGGTTCGGAATTTCACTAAGGAAAAAGACCACCAATGTAATAAATAAATTCATATTATTCATGTTTAGAATAATGAGTGTTGAATTTATTTATTAATTTATTTACGAGTTCTAAGTAAATAACTAAAAAATATTAATTGGGGAATATTAAAAATATTCAAGATTCAATTAATATTTATTAGAATGATGACACAAGTTTCTCACTCAATTATTATCATTTAATATATTTAATATATTATAAGAAAATGATAATAATATTTATGACTCAGTTTAGTAGTCATAATATGTCGTTAATAGTGCATTGATTATTCGGGGGAGTCAGGTTGGCATTTCCAGGTAAACACATAACACACTATAAATGGAGTAGGAGGGGTTTTGACAAATAACTATTCATGGTAATTTTCTCTCCTCTCCTCTCTCCCATGTTCTATAGATAGATGCACTATATCTAAGGAGATCAGATCTCTCTCCCTCTCAAGAATCACAAGAACAGCGATGTGGTGATCGTTGTAGCATTGAAGGAATCATTGCAATTTCGCACTAGCACCAAAATTTCGACGAACAACATTCCTACTGTATCTTGAAGCGCATGTGTTTGATCTAGAGGAGTTTGGTGTCATATTATTTAAGCATAAATCTCCAACGATGAGCATACGTTGTGCACAGATTCATATTTAAACCAGGTATTTTAAGGTATATTTTTGTGATTAAAACCCATCACATGAGATCCTCATTATAAACTGGGCATCTATTCATCGGCATCGACAAGATTACGTTGATCATCTGTGAAATTTTTTAAACTCCCACCTATATGGAGCTTCTTCTATGTGCTCGGTTTCTACAAGTTGTATTAAAGAAATTCCTATTGATTTTATGCCAAAACAATTAAATTTGAACTGATTTATGAAGAGGGTTTTGTTATGGTCCTAACGTTGCAAACCGTGTTTCAATCTGACATTATATGACCATTCTGCAGTCATCCGAACTTTTAGAGTGGATTTGAAATGATATACATATGCATTTTTAACTCGATGAACTCATCTATAGTTAAATTCGGAACAATGTTTTTCCTTTGAGGTTTAATAATAATTTTTATTATAATAATTTTATCATAATAATAATAGTTTTATTTAAATTAATAATTTAATTATTATAATATTTTATTATAATAATATTGTAAATAATAATAATAATAATATTTTACAAAGACTAAATAGGCTTTAGAAATTTTAAAAGGGGTGGGGGAGACCTATAAAGAAGGTCTAAGTTATAAAAAAAGAGAGGACTTGGTTTTAGAGGCAGCACCTCACGCGTGAAAAGGGGAAGAAGGTGGGGAAAGACCTAAAAATTCTTGAAAGTAAAAAAATAAAAATAAAAATAAAAAAGGGAGAAGACTCCTAGGTCTTCCCCTTCCATGGCACCCCCCTGCAGTGGCGACCAACGCCACCACCTGCAGCTGAGCCACCGCTCGCACCCACCAGCTACCTTTTCCCCCACCCACTACCCCCCTCCTCGATCACCCTTCAAGACCCACATTTTCCCCTCTCTGCGGCATAGAAACCTCCCAGAGCCCTCCTGCTCACGCTGCCTGCACACCAGACTGGCGAGCTGTCGTATTCACCGAAACCCCTCTAGTCGGCCTTCACCACAGCGCATCTGCGACTTGCAGCACCTCACTTCTTGGAATCAGAATCCCCACCTTCTCTATCTACCTCCCACTGACATAAGCACACTGCCTAGACTAGGTTCCTCCCCACATCGCTACGCCATACGGCTGCACCACCCTGGACGGGCCAACACCCTCCCATGCACGGTTCTCCCAGACGTACCACAACTGGCATCCCACACCAGGTCGTCCACACCTGGCGCCCCCCTAAGCCACACCTCCCACCGCCCGAACAAACCCCATCCCAGATAGCGGCCTCAAGAGGTGCCCCACTCTCATCTATCCCTCCTCAGCTAGGTGCTTCCCTGCTTGGACTGCCTCGGTCCGGCCTCCTCCCCATGCCGGAGCCCCTCACCTGCCACCCCTTGGCCTCCTCTACCTCGGGCGACCCACCTCTATATAGCCGAGTCTAGTAGCTCCTTACCACCAGTCATAGCGTGGGCGACCACTACACTAGGGCTTCTTCCTATTACACTCACTTGGACTGGCTCATTCACTAGGAAGAGGGTTCACGTCTGGCCATAGTCGCTTAAGAGAGGTAACCCTCTACACAACATTGGTTCATCCTGAATTAGGCCCGAGTGGGTTTGCCCAGCCAGGAAAGGGCTTGGGCAGATTTTCCTGGCCCAATAGGTTGTTACATGGGTTGGCACAACTTGAAATGGGCATGTACAGGTTTGGCCTCACCTGCACAGGCCCTGTTCGGGTCTATGGGGCCCGGGTAATTTAAATTTAATCAAAAATAAATTAAATTAATTAATTTAATTTCAGTTGATAATTAAATTAATTAAATATTAGTTTTGGATTAATTATTAATGTCCCATAATTAATTTAATTTGTAGTTTAATTAAATTAATTAATTTATTTAATTTTTAGTTTTAAAATTAAATTAATTAAATGGGGTCGAATGATGTTAATATTGGATTAAAAATATGAGTGAATTTTTAATTAAATAAAATGACCTGATGTTTATTTTAATGCAAGTTTAATTTATTTCTGTATTTAGTTTACATACACAAGTTAATTCATATGATGATCATGAGCTGCAGACCGACCAATTCATATCTGGTGCTTGTTTACTTATTTAATTTATTTATTTAATTATTGCTTGGTTTTATAATAATTAGTTTAATTAATTTAAAGGTGATATGTGTGTCATCTCAAAGTTGTTATATGTATAAGGGGTTGTGTGCCCATTCTTAGAGTTATATTTTTATACCCCAAGACCTCCTCTCCTGCATGTGAGCACTGCTGTATAATGACGAAATGTGGTGTGATGCACTTCGTGCTAAGTGACGAGGACACACTAGTCAAGAGTTGGATGTATTGGGTGCGCATACATTGTTATTGCAAGCTACACAACTTAAGGTATTACCCCTAGGGTCATGGTTGGTCTGTTATTCACTCAACGGATCAACCAATAGTACTAACTCATGATCAAGCCGTCATTTTATTATTTCATAATTTATTATTTTTTGAATGTGTAGTTAATACACGATCGCATAGTATAATAATAAATAAGCATGCCATATAAAATAAACATGTGACATGGTATATTTTTCTATTTCATGCATGGTTAGTTGTGAGTGTGATCACATAGTACGTTCTTATAAAAATAGAAAATGATTTCTTTTGTCACATTAAAAATAATAAAACCCTTAAAGATATATTAAGTGATTACTGCCTTCCATCAATCAAATTTGGACAAAACTGTCTGTTTGAGGTACCGGTCTTTCCATAGCAGAGCGTGCCTCTTACTATCTGGGAGTCCTTTTAATAATTATGGGTGGAATTAAATAAGTGATAGTAAGGATTATCCATAGCTAATATGATATCATTTTAGAGGCAATCATTGAGTAAATCAAGTTTTGATTTTAGAATTTGGGACTTCAATCAATAGATCAAGGAACTATGAGTTCATGCGGTTGGAAAGCCAAAATCCTACCTGGAACCCTCCAAGTAGTGGCATATCCATAGCTTGTAGACTATGAGGGGTGGTTTTAGGATCCTTTCCAATAGAGTACTCTAGCTATAGAGTATTCTGATTCTAGCACAGAGGGTTCCCAGAATCCGATAAAATAGTGGGAGACATTAAATGATTTAAGTAATTAATCAAAATTTATTAAATGGTAATCATGATAAGAGAACCAATCTACTAAAATTTTATTTTTGTAGAAAAATGGAAATTTATACCACAAGTTTATAAACTGTGATAAATATTGGACAATGTAAATATCCTCACTGAAACGAGTGTCCAAGAATATTATAGGCACATGCACATAGTACTATAATATTGGAAACTCAAGGTGCCAATATCCCCAACACCTGTTATACTACCTCAGTAAGTGAGAGTGAAATTTCTTACAAGTGACTTATATACCATGAATATGATGGTTATGTCATTATGATTTCACCCACTCCCAATGTTAGTTGTCTTCGCTACACCAGTACATGGATGATAAAACATGAAGTCTCATCTCAAAGATGTTTTCAAGGAGAAAGCGAAGCAATGATATGAATAAGGTGATGTTACACCGGTATGTGTAAATTGAAAGATCGATCATGATCATTAAATGAATCCCTTTCTCATATCATTTTCACCACTTTACTGAAGTCTCATTTTAAGTTACAAAACAAACAAGTATTGAGTAAATGCTTCATTTCCAATTTAGGTAATGATATCCAAGTTAATTAAAGAAAGTTTCATCTTTGATTCTTATGGCGAATAAATTGAAATACACTGTGAAAATGCCAAAAGGCAAGTAATTCCAATGGCATATTCGCGATGTCCTTCAATGAATGAGGTATTAAAAAATATTATTTTCATTAAAAAATATTAAATAATACTATGGAAGTTAAAATGAAATAAATTGAATTAAATAAGCAAGTTATATGCTTATTATTAAGAAATATTCATCAATTGTAATGTTTCAATTTTACTACTTAGGTATTAAATACAATATGCTGGTGACATATGTGTATTATAATACTGTAACCAAATAAGTAGAAAAACCTTACTAGAAGACAACTGTATTCTCCAAGTGGCTGAGAAAGGGTGATACATAGGCCAATGTTCAGAAGTACACAACTTCTTAATTTCCAAGTGAAAGATTCACATGGAACTATTATTTAGTATAACAACAAACATTGATATCATTGACAGGAGAAGAAATTATTACAGGTTTTAGAATGAATGTTGTTTTTGATATTTAATACTCAATCACTAGTTCTGTAATACATGAATCATAGGCAATGAGTGATGAATATAAATGTAAGACTTATACCTAGTTGTGACAAGATAATTATTTTTCAATTAATACTAAAAGTGGACGTCGTGAATATACTGAGTATGGTATTTAGGCTTATTACAGCTAAATACTTTTGGTATTATCGACGTATTTAGTTTGGAAAAAAGAAATTTTAAAATAAAGGTATGTCGCAAAGCTTTTGAATATAGTTTAACAAGTTAATGCAAACTATTCCAAGAATAAGCTAGAGGTACACTTTATATTATTCCTTTAATTAATTAAGGAATGGTAAAATGAAGTAAGTGCATGATTAGAAAATATGAACTTCTTTTATCTGACATGCCGACGAATATCTTGATTGTGCAATCATCAATCATGATAATGTAGCATGGAGTAATTCCTAAAAACACATTACCTTATCCAAATCATGGTTTTTATGTTAATGAGGAAGATAGATGATGAAGTCTTACATGTTAACATTGATCAAAAAAATTTAGCGTGGATTAATTTCTAAATGCACATTTTATACATCAAAATGTTGATGTATGTAATATCAATGTTTCAAATTTCATAAAATTATTTTATATTTCATGAAATTATTTACAAATAATAGCAGCATCTCATAACCATATGCCAACAATAAATGACAAATAAATATCATATGAGACATGGTATGATGGAAATTCATTATGTCATACATACATGTGTTTAGATGCAAAGTGTTTGTTAGGACATAAACAAACTTGCATCAGGTAAAAATACAATGTGCATCTATTTAAATTATCCTAATGATTTCTTAGGATATTACATAAATCCCTAAGACAGAAAAATATGTAGTCAAGTAATAGACTACACTTCTATACAAGGGTGCACATCTCTATTGTATATAGTCGGATCCATATTGACTTGTGTTTAGTCAATGATCAAGATGAAAAAATATTTGGTATAATAACTAGTTCCACAAGTTCATATGGAACAAAGTATGTTCCAGAGACACATACTGTATAGGAAGGATAAAACCATGTTGATGGTTTTTTATATTCACCACGGATAGTGCTCAATTATTCAATGTGAATAATATTTCATATAAGTAAACAATGTATATAAATTATCTAAAATTAATAAGACCAACTAAAATTCAATCAATGGATTCCATGTATCAAAGTGAAAAGGGTCTTATTATTTTAAATACTACGGTGGGTATTCAAGTGAGTTGATACTTGGATGGTACAAGCATAGAACCAAAAAGGCTCGATGGTTTTGACCAAGTTATTATGCCTAAATCCGTTAGAATTTTACTTTTCATAACTAATTTTCATGATCATTTTATTTAGAATTCGATGTCATGACCACCAATCATGGATGGTGTCTATATGATGCAACCAGAAAGGGATGGTCACGTCACAAATTGCTAATACAAGTTGCAATTTAATAAAATCCAATTTAGTATTAAAGTAAGAAACATGATCATAGAATATTTATTTGGAATTAATATTTACCATGAGTTTACCTAAGGTTAGTGGGAGCGCCAAGGTTTTCCAAGAAAAGTATGTTCAAAAACATATATAAAACTGAAATTGGTCTTATAGTTAGTTAATACCAAGATGAAATTGATTCTCTAGTGATCGACTTAGAGTAGAATCATAAGTTCTATGGAACAAGCTCTTCTGAGGTGTATCTATAGGTTTTTTAGACCTAGTCAATCGTACATATAGTGACATACTATTGAAAAATACTAGTTGGAATAATTCAAGAGATGAATTTTTTCCTATGTCACAAGCCATAATCTCTCCAAGTTTTCATGTACAAGACATAGGAGGAGATAAACGTGATGAGTTAAATCCATACATCAAAGCGATGGATCAATCATGTATTCCATGATATGTAAAAGAACTGATATTTCCAAGGTATATTTTATAATAAGAAAATATCAATTATATCCAGGGGTACTGTAAGGTATGCAGTCAAAACTATCTAATTGTACTTCAGCAAGTACAAAAAGATATGTACCTGGTAAGTGGAGAAGAAAGGATACTAGTTTTTAGGGATAAAAACTAGTCTTCAATAGATCAATGTGATATACTATCATAGTTAGGCTCAATATGATGAGTGGGTTAAGCTCATATACCCCAATGGTATCCATATATACAAATAAAGAGCATGTTGTAGCTTCTTTGGTAGCTAAGAAGTAGTTATTAGATGAAATGATTTGTTCCGATTCTTGGAATCGCACCTGGTAAGAAAATCATTATCATAATGTAAATTATGATATTATTACTTGCCAAGATGTCATGTTATGATAGTGGACAAGTGGTATATACTCAAGATATCATCTCTTGAGAAGTTTTATTCAACGATACAAGGTCTCAATAGTAGAATAGACATGCGGGGGAACAATGGAGAACACAGTAGCTAAATCTGTTACTCAGAAGAAACATGATGTTAATCATGTGAGTAGTTAACAAGTTTGGTTAGAAAGTTGGCTCTAGTGAAAGTGGGAGTGTTGAAATAGTGGGTTCCCTAGACCCAAATATTTAGTGATTTTTATTACCATATCATGTGTATAGTTAGATACAAATGATTTTATATTACCATTATAGTGTAGAGTTTTCTGCATCCACTATTGAAATGGTAATTTCCAAATATTAATTGTCATATCAAGAGGTTATAGTAGATCCCAGGCTATAATGAGAACATCAAGATACTATGACACTAATCGTAAATATATGTTTTATGGTATAAATACATCTTAATAATTGGACACAATAGATTTTTTACTATCAGGTTCTAGGGGATCATAAGAATTGATAATTCTTCTCATGAAGTTTTCACTTGGTGATCTCAACTAGTGAGACCATGAAGACAAACCTGCCAATAGGAACACCACATGTTTCAGGTGTCATTTGATATTCCTATCTACGATCACGTGTAATGGTCTCCTGACTTGAGATCATTACCAATGCATGTCATTTTATTGGATACTTTAATGAAAGATGAAAACCAAAACAATGAAGTCGTGGCGTGGTAGTTTGTGTTGGGTGTTTCATTGGTGGCATGAGATTGGTTGAATGGTCAAGAAAGGATTTTTCATTTCTGTATTATGGAAGTAATATATCTTAGGCCATGTTGATTAGGATGGTAGAACCTTTATAATACCATGGACATGGAATTCGAAGGTAAATATTTCCAGTTAGATCAACAAACAATAAGGAAATAAAAGGGATATGACACATGAGTGCATTTTTCTTTACGATATATTACATACAAAGAGATTATATTACACAGTGCTTGTTCATATGTTGGTTGTCGCTGCTGTGAAAATACTTATCTCTTTAGGGGCCATTATGGGTTGCTATATAGCACTCTTGGTCTATGAATAATATTCACTTCTATCGAGATAAGGTCCTAGAGGGTCACACATAATTGCATATTCGAGAATCTTCTCTATTAAGTTGAATATGAGATTTGGACATGGTGGACCACACCATTGGGGTTTGGGATTTATCCAAAAAAAATGATCACTAATGAAATAAATAAATTCATATTATTAAAGTTTAGAATAATAATCATTTAATTTATTTTTTAATTTATTTATGAGTTTTAAGAAAAATACATGAAAAATATTAATTGAAAAATATTCAATATTCAATTAATATTTATGGGAACAACAAGTAAAGTTTTGGACTCAATTATTATCATGTAATATATTTAACATATTACAAGAAAATGATAATAATATTTATGACTCAGTTTAGTAGTTATAATATGTCGTTAATAGTGTGTTGATTATTTAGGGGGATCTGGGTTGGCATTTCTCGATAAACACATAACACACTATAAATAGAGGATGAGGGGATTTGACAAAGAACTATTCAGGGGAATTATCTCTCCTATCCTCTCTTCCATATTCTAGAGAGAGATGCTCCGGATCCATGGAGCTCATATTGAGCTCTCCCTCATGAATCGTAAGAAGAACGATTCGGTGACTGTTGGAGTATGGAAGGCATCGTTGGAATTCCGTGCTAGCACTCAGATTTTGAAGAATGGTGTTCCCGCGGTTTCTTGAAGCATTCGTGGATGATCTAGAGGAGTTAGATGTCGGATTCATCGAGTAGTGATCGTCAATAATGAGAAGACGTTGTGCACATCCTCATATTTAAACTAGGTTATTTATAGGTTATTTTGTGCTTAAAAACATTAACATGAGATTCTTGTCTTAAACCAGGCAGCTATTTGCCAACAATGACAAGAATATGTTGATATTCAGTGTAATTTTTTAAAATACCACCTGTTTGGGTCTTCCACTACATGCGCAGTTCCTACAACATCGAATAGTGTTTTTTCTTCAAGGACCTCCTAAAAAATATGATAGATTCTTGACAAGTCAAGCTGGGACAACAGTTAGCACAATTGGCATATGTTTCTACCACTGATCCAGATGAATAAGGAGAGTGGTAAATAGTTTTTAACAAAATGGAGAAAAAAATTAATAGTTGGATGACTCAAAAAATAGTCAATCAAGCTCATGGAAAACTCTAGGAATAGTTTAAACAATCAACTATTCCTCCAATAGCTCATGGTGAAACACAAACATCATCCTCGGCTCCACAATCCTCCAACAGAAAGCTGTCTGAAAAGCTATCTAATTAGAAGGACAAAAAGCAAGTGCAGGGAGATGAAGATGCACCAAAGAAAAAATTGGCTTTGAAACTCTCAAATGTTATTCCATCAAATATGAAGATATTAGAACCACCCCCACCAAATTGAATTGTCAGGGGTAGGTGATAAGGTAGATTCATCATCAGAAGAGGAGCTAATTTTTGGCTCTGTAAATGTATCCACTTGATGGATCCCTTCTCCGACGATGAATATGGTTATCAACCATAATTCACTACACTCAGTTGGGGGTGGAGAAAGAAACTTTAGAATCAAAGTATATCAAGGGAGGTGCATCCATGTCAGAAATCAAGCTTATAGACACACCCCCATTCAAAAAATCATTGTTGCAGAAAATTGTAGAAGGACCCTACAGTGGTTCTGATAGGGATAGAAATATTCTCTTACCCCAAAAAAATCCACCCCAGTCCAATACTTCTGAAATATCCATCAGAGGAAGAAAAGATGAATAATTTCCCTTAGCAGGAAAGCAGACCTGCCCGGCCTAATCTACAAAGGGTGTAAGCTCCTCCGACTCTGACCCTAAGTGCTGAACCGTCTTCATAAAATTCTAAATCCCATAAAGTTATTGTGAAATAGAATCCCCAATATGGTAAGAAATAACCTTTAGATCATAAATATGACATTTTAAATCAGTTAGCTTCAGTACCATCTAAGCTTTCAATCATTGATGCACTTAATCTATCAGTAGATCTCAGGAAATCGCTCTTTGAAGCTTTAATGAGTCCCTTAGAGTTTGAAACTGAAGTAGTCACTGCTAAAGTCTACCGAACAGAGACCAATCATGTGGAATGCCATGCAGTTATCTCCTTCATGGATCAAGATGAAGATGCCACCATGCAAGGATGCATGAAACCCTTATTTGTGTATAGCATAATAAATGGCGCCGATATCCAAAAAGTATTCATCGATAATGGATCTAGGGTTAATATCCTCCCACTGCAGACACTTTTTCAATTGGGCTATAATTAGGGTGATCTGACGCCCTATACCACAACTCTGTTGGGCTACGACAAAAGTGAGTATAATTAGTTAGGCCAAATCAAGCTTGAAACCAGGTTCAGTGACCTTGTAGCTTCCCCAGAATTTCTAGTGGTACAAAATAATATGGTCTTCAATGCCCTACTAAGGTGGCCCTAACTTCATAAACATGCAGAAATCCCCTCATCATACCATCAGTTCCTGAAATATAGTATTAATGGACAGAGTGGGACACTACATGATGATAAGGATCCATTTGAATTCTGTGAAACACACTATATAGATGCATGGTTCTATGAACCAAAGGGGAAACAACCCTCATCTGACATAATTGATTTGGTTGCCACCCCCAAAAAAATTAGAAATACTTCCCACCAATCCCCTCAAACATCTCAGGGAGGAATATGTACTGACTATCAATCAAATTGAGAAAACAAGTCCAAATTCAGACACATATTTAGCAGTCCCCATGATTTCATTTATGTATTCCAAGCCTAATAATGTTGAAAGGCTCATTGAATCCTGAGATAATAGGAAAATTTCGGATAACATTTCCCAAACCTATCATAAAAAACCCAAGAGATCCCTTCCTCACCCACTGAGGCAGTAGGTAATATCTCATCAGTCAAAGAAGACGACAAAACTTTTTTACCCCTTAATTCATCTTCTCTAGAGAATCCTCCACTAACAGAAAACAAGGAAGATGAGATTTCACTTCTCAGACACCAAAATTATGTCTCTTCCTCTAATTATAGAACCATCATCTCAAGTATTGTTTCTTCATCAAAAGATAAAGAGGAAGATGATGAGGACTCATAGGAGAAAGAAGAAGAGGAACTGAGGGATTCTCCTCCATCATTCTAGGAAGGCATCTCTACCACCATTGACGAACTCATGGAAATAAGCTTGGGTATGGAAGAAGACACATGAACCACTATGGTTTGTGTGGCAATGCCTTCCAAAGAGAAAGAGGTATAAAACTATTTCTCGAAGAAGAAAAAAGATGTTTTTTCCTAGAACTATATAGGAATTCCATGCAACGATCCTGAGGTGGAAACTCACCACCTTGGCCTACTGGAATATCACCGTGGCTACATGAAAGTTTCTAGAAGGACACACTCGACCCATGATACCAAAATAGAGGCCTATGTCGATAATCTAATCAGAGATAAATTCATTCGGGAGGTCCAATATCCCATCTGTCTAGAAAACATTTTCCTTGTCAAGAAGAATAATGGGAAGATCAGGGTCTACATCAATTTCAGAGACCTCAACCAGAACTGACTGAAAGATGATTTCCTAGTTCCGATTACATAATTGATGATCGATGCAACTTCTAGATATGAGGTTCTCTTATTTGTGTAAAGTTATTCAGGTTATAATCAAATCCGGATGGCCTAAGAAGATAAATAATCCACCACCTTCAAACCCCCTAGGGAGTATTTTTATACTAGGATATGCATTTCAGTTTGAAAAATGCAGGTGCTTCATATTAGTGTTACATGCACTGTATTTTCAAACCCTTCCTCGTAAAGTTCATCAAATGCTATGTCGATGATCTGGTGGTTAAATCACAACAACTCTCAGAAAATCTAGAAGATCTTGAAACTGTCTTCAATAAACTAAGACAATATAATCTGAAAATGAACAACCTAAAATATGATTTTGGTGTTACTTCATGGAAATTACATAGCTTTTTCGTATTCCACTATGACATCTAAGTCGACCCTAAGAATAAAAAGGTCATCCTTAGCATGTCACCACCTCACAACCTCACTGAGTTAAGAAGACTCTAAGGACCCCTGTCTTACATTCGACACTTCATAGCCAACCCTACAGGAAAATGATTTCCCTTCACCAGGTTGATGAAGAAAGGGGTAGAATATAAATGAACTGATGATTGTTAGGAAGAGTTAAACAATCATAAGAAATATCTCTTGATCCCACCGATGCTAATACTGACCATCAAAGGAAGACCACTCATTCTGTACGTAACTTCTTTGGAGTGATCCCTATGTTCCTTCCTCACACAAAAGAATGATGATGATAACAAGAATAATCTCTATTATCTCATATAAACTATCATAGATACTGAGACTCGGTATTCAAATATAGAGAATAGTTTCTTGACATTAATTTTTGTGGTTCAAGAGATAAATTATTATCTACAATACCATGAGGTCCATTTGGTCTCTCTTAAAAACCCGATCAAGTATATTCTCAGCCATCCAAAGTTGTTTGGATGCCTTCCATGGTGGGAGGTCATCCTACAATAATTAGATATATGGTTTTTACCGCAAAAATATATCAATGTTTAGGAATTATTAGATTTCCTAGAAGAGAATCCCTAAATAGAGGTGGATCCATTAGATGTTGAGTTACCTAATGAGGAAGTGTTCTCTATTCAAGAGAAATCCCAGATGTGGGAAATTTACTTCGATGGTGCCTCTAGAAGCCTGATATAAAAAATAATAGAATACCCCAAACTCAACAAAGTGAGGCTAGGAGTCATACTTGTATCCCAAGAAATGGAAGTTCTACCTTATTCCTTCCTATTGTTATAGGGGTGCACAAATAATGAAGCAGAATACCAGGCCCTTATCACAGGCCTATAACTAGTGCTCCAAGTATAAACTGAACACATAAATATAAATGGTGATTTAGAACCGATCATCAAGAAAGTCAACGATGACCATGATATCAAGAAAGTGAAGCTGACCCCTTTGATAAACCATGTTCAAGAATTGATGGAAGAATTCCCATTGGATCTGACAATGACTTATGTCCCCTAGTTGCAAAATGCATAAGCCAATGCATTAGAAAATGCACCTATAGCTCTATCCAACCTGAATCAGAATGAAATAGTTATTATCATTTCCCACCGCCAGATGGTTTTAACATATGTTCAGGACAAGTTAGAAGAAATAAATGAGATCTATCCCATATCTAATATGCAGGGTCATACCACTGATTGGATGAACCCCATTGTGGATTATCTTTAAAAGGGAGAACTCCCACCAGATAGGGTTGGAAGGGAACATATTCGAGATGAGCGATCAATTTCATGTTGTACGAAAGCACTAACTAGTAAAAGGTCCTTTATAAATGAGTACTTGATGGATTACTTTGGTTCATTGATGGAGAAGATACCATTTCCATCATGAAATAAGTGTATTCCATAACTTTTAGGGTTCAAAAATCAACATCCAAACTCTCTTATCAAATTCGAAAGCTTGGGTAATATTGGCCCACCATGATGCAGGATTCTGACAATTTCACCAAAATGTGTCATCCCTACCAAGTCCATGCCAACATCATTCATCAACCCCCAGAGATACTTCACACATATAAGTACGCTTCTCTATTTTCTATATGGGTAATGGACTTCATGAGACCATATCCTCCCTTTAAATCTAGACAATTCATGTTTATTCTCACAACAATAGACTTCTTTTCCAGATGGTCAGAAGTTTTACCCCTTAAAGAATTCGAAGAAAAAAGAATTTTCAACTTTGTGAAAGACAATATCATCACTAGGTTTGGTGTCTCTCACAAAATACTGACAGAAAACAACACCAATTTCTACTCTATTGAACTGGAAAAACTCTACATGGAATGTGGTATCAAAGCCAGTCGTTCATTCCACTACCACGCAGCGACCAAAAAATAGATTGAGGCTTTCAGTAAGACCCTATCTAGTATACTAAAAATATAGTAGAAAAGGATAAGAAATCATGGTCAAACCATCTCCTCCATGCTCTTTGGTCTTACCAAACCACAACCTGCAGCACCACTCAAGAAACCCTGTACTTGTTAGTATACGGGACAAAAGTGGTTCTGCCCATTAAAATTCAACTTCCATCGCTTTTTATCATATTCTTTTATCAACTATATATAAATGAGAAATCCAAAAAATGGTTTGATTATCTTGAGCGGCTGTATGAGAAACAATTGAACACTTTTCACCATTTTGAAGTATATAAAAATTGGATTTCATGATCCTTCAATAAAAAGGTTCACCTCCGGTCTTTCCTCAAAGGAGAAGTGGTTTTGGTCCTTAGAACCCCAAATATAATTGGTAAGAAACCTAAAAAGTTGGATCCAAAATGGAAATAACCATATGTTATAATTTTTTTTTACTCTAATGGTTTCTATTCCCTAATTTTAATGGATGTATGGCTCACCACATCTCCCACCAATGAAAGGTTCCTGAAGAAATATTTCTGGTATCCAAAAGCATGAAAAGACGTCCATCCCACATGATGTTAAACTATATAAAAGACATCATGATCACATGATAATGAACTACATGATGAAGTAATCCATTCTGCATGATGTTAGACTACTTAACATCTCTGCCTTAGCTACAAGATGTTAAACTGCATAGTGACATCTTCGTCCATGCTGCACGACGTTAAACTGCTTAACATCCCCGTCTTATCTTCAAGATTTAAAACTGCACAATGACATATTCTTCCTTTATATATGATGCTAAACTACTTAGAATCCTCATTCTAACCCCAAGTCATTAAACTACATGGTCATCATTTTTTCCTTAAAAATGACATGTAGCACATGAATCAAATCTATGCAAGGGAAAGATAAAAAAATTATACCCCTCCTTGGATATGGCTTGAGCCTATGTAGGGAGGTCCTTTAATAGAACTATGTATGGTTTGATTCTTATTCATCAATGGGATATGTATAGACACCTTTACCCTAAGACTTTTTCCAACCATCACATGACATTAAATGGCTCTATTCTATCCTCTTTTCCCCATATACTACAAGGGAACTCTGGATCCTTGTTTATAACACTGAGTATAACTCACATGAGCTTAGGAATGGTGGTCAGGATTTCCCCCATATGGAAAAAGTATAGAGGAGTATAATAAGCCTTTCATCTTAAAATCATGGTATAAAATACCCCCTCTCTGTGAATAGGTAAGGCCAAAACGGGGAATCCTTAGAACAATGTATGGCTTGATTCCTACCACTACGGGATACATACTGATGCATGGATTCTACATCCTAGTCCAGACACCAGTGAAAATCAATAATTCTCCTCTCCCTATATACAGTTCAGAATTGCATAGGGAAATTCCGAGTTCTAACTACATGAAATTAAAACTGCATGGCCCTAATAATGTTATCACCTGAGGGGAAATTTCCTCCGGCATCGGTCACCTTCCATTCTGTGCTATATAACTCCATACAGCTTGATTCCTACCCCGATAGGATATGTAGTGTCACCAGTATCTTTCATATTGGTCCAACTAACATAAAAAATGAACTCCCTTCTGGTGCACGAGTCAGACCGGTACATGGAACATATTGTCTTAGAACTACGTATGACTTGATTCCCATTTTCTTATGGGATACATAGTGACACTAGGATCTTTTATCCTAGTCTAGCTACCACCTGGTAAAAAATTCCTCTAATATACTCTCAACTACCTCTGTATTATGAAAGGATACCCTATCTATTTCATGTTTCTCACATTGAGAATAGCTCACATAAGCTTAGGAATGGTGGTAAAGGTTTTCCACTAGATGAAAATAAGATACATGTATGCTACAAACCCATAAAAATGGTTAAAAATTCCCCCTCCCAATGTATGAGCCAAACCTATATAGGGAGGCAGCTCTAGAACTATGTGTGTCTTGATTCCTGCCCATTCAAGATACGTAGTGACTTCCAGATCATCCATCACAGTCCAACCGCCATCAAACAAAGAAAAACATAAAATGGACCCTCTTTATACATGGGTCCAACCGGTATAGGTAACTTCTAGAACTACATATGGCTTGATTCTTTCTCTCACAGGATGCATATTGATGCTCGGATCCTTCTTGCTGCCAAAACAAATCCCTTCTTGCCAACATATAGATCAGACATATATAGGGAATTTATTTTAAGAAATACATGTGACTTGATTCCTTTCCTCAAAGGATACGTAGAGACATATTGAACCTAATTCTTGGTCCAACCACCACATGATACAAATGCCTCTCTCTGTGTGCATAGGTCAGACTGGCGTGAAGAGTTCTCAAGAACTACGTATGTATTGATTCCTGCCCTCACAGGATATGTAACGACACCCAGATCCTTCATCCTGGTCCAGTTTCCATTAAAAAAAGGCTCCCACCCCCATACATATAAAATTAAAATAGATGCAGGGATTTTGAACCTGGATTCTTATATCCCAAAAGTCTCAACAAGCCATCCTTCCCCTTACATACGAATCAGATCTATGTAGAGGATCTCTTATCTCAAAACTAATCATGGTCTAGATATTTTTCACGTACCCAAACATCCCCTTTTCATCCATCAAACTCCATTCCCTAGTAAATCTCAGATAACCATAATCACCCATGGCTATCAGAAATGGACGACTGGTTAGTGTCTTGATGACACCTTTGTTTGACTATACAGATTATGCCCCGATGGCTCAGCATACATTTCCCACAAAAATGGCATATCAACCAAAGGAAAATTCATCTACAAGAGAGGCTATTTCTACTTTCATACAATCATTGGATCCTAAGATTCATATCATCCCTCCTGAATTGAGGGCCCCTATAATCATGGTTTACACCTTCTTCCCCCACTCATTCCTAGGGAATACTAGGAATATCTCGGCCTGATTATCTCATATTTACACATGATACCTTTGATTTTTTATCCCTATGACATAAATATTAAACTCTAGTGTCAACGTCCTTTCAACATGATGTTAAAATTAATGGAAGATGTACTAATCAAATGACAATAAACTGCATGATGATTTCGTCCATGCTAGATGATGTTAGAATACATAGCATCTATGTCCTCACTGCGTGACATTAAAATGCATGGACCAAAAATTCTCTTTCCTTTGATCTTGTCATCCCTCGGTGGTTGAGTGATACCCTTGCCACTCCTTGTTTCTCAGACCAAGCATGACTCATGTGGGATTTGGAATTTCAGTAGGAAACTCCCCACAAGGTCAGGGAAAATCAATCTACAATGACTGAACCTACTGGTATGAATTTGAATGGAAAATATGTGTTTTCCCATACATATTAAGAAAACTAATGTCTTGACCGTATTAAATTAAACTACAAGGTACCCCAAATATAGCATGAATACCCCTCCCCCTGCCTATTAATCAGACCCAATTAGGGTGTCCAATATCTGGGTGCTAGGATCTCCAAACCTGGTCCCAACCCCACCAACGTAATTAAAATTTCTCACCACACATACGATTCAGATCTATGTGGGGGAGTTCCCAACTCTATGTGTAAATCGCAACCCAAATGCTTCTAATGTTTCCAAGAACACTCCATTAACATGTCAAACTCCATGATTTGAGTGATCTGGGATCTTCATAATCATCCACACCCAATGGAAATGGATAGCCAGTATCCTATGGACACCTTTTCTTGAATATGAATATAATTCCCCAATGTATATGCATATGTTTCCCAAAAAAATAACCTATCAACCAAAGGAAAATTTTTCCCTAGGAGATTATTTTCCTATTTTCATAATCATAATGACTTCTATGCTCTATTACATTCATCTTCATCCAAGACCCCTCAAAACCATGGTCTACACTTTCTTTCCTACTTGCATCCTAGACATATTAGAACATATCATCTCGATTACCCTTCATTTACTCAAGGATTCTACATAAACGCCCCAATCACATGACGTTTAAACTATATGATACTCGATACCTGGTATTCAACCTTAGGCTAGGTCATGTAAAAGGGTATTTCCCCTCATGAACATACACATGAAATGAATCTACGTATGAAATTTTGACACACGCCCATCCTCATTTGTGAATCCAAATCCTAAACAAAGATGCCCCATCCATATGCGTGAATTAGGCTATTATAGGAATGAAACCCAATAGAAATATGTACTGCTTCATTCCTTTCATAACAAGATACGTAGTGACATCTAAATCTCATATGTCGGATTCAGCCATAAAGAAAAATTTCCACATCCCTTCCTGCACAAGGGTCAGACCTGCGTAACGAAATAACTCATATGGATAAGATAATAATGACTCCACTTATTCCTGGTATTCCCAAAAAAATTCAACCTGAAATTACCCTTTTAATGATCATGAACCCCTACCCACACACCATACTCTATATACATAAAGTTATGAATCCCCATAACCATACCTGACCACCAGAAATAGACAACTAGTTTCTTGCAGACACCTTTTTTAACTATGCACACAATACCCTGACAACTCTGCGTATGTTTCGCAAAAAAATGGTCTGTTAACCAAAGGAAAATTTATCCTCAAGAGAGGATTTTCCTATCTCTATATGTATCTCATAAATCTACATCTCACCTCAATCCCCAGTTACAGAAACCCCCCAAATTATGGTTTATATATTTCCCTTTTTCAATGCCTAGAGAATAAGGAAATTTCTGGTCAAACTAATGTGGGAAAAGATGAATCATTTTCCCTCCTCTAGTTAGAGTAAAATTATTTTTTACTAGAAGTCTCTTAAGTCTTGGTTATATGATGTTAAACTATGCCATATGCTATCCCTCCATTGTATAAGTCAGATTTATATGGGAATGGTTTGTAAACTAGAACCAATAAAAATACCCCCATAATTTTAGATATTGTTTCCTTAATAGTCCATCCACTATGGCCCTCAACATAAAAATAAATCCAAAAGTTCTATAAAAACTCTCAGGCCATAAAAAATGGAAGGTTAGTGTCCCATAGATACCTTTGTTTAACTATGCACATTATTCCCTAGCGGCTCTGCATATGTTTCCCATAAAATTGGTCTGTCAACCAAAGGTAAATTCATACTTAGGAGAGGCCTTTTCCCACTTTCATATTCCCCATGGATTCCATGACCCTTATCGTTTCCCATATCAAGAAATCAAAAATCTAGGTCAATAGAAATCCATCATCCATGTATGAAAGTTTATGGGACATTTTCAGTTAATGATTCCTAAATTAGGTCCATTTCCCTACAAGTCATGGTAAAATCTGTTCAACCTAAAACATCAATAATGATATTCCAGTTGAAAATACTCTAAATTTCCAATAAAAAAGACACATCACTCACTAGGGTGAAAACTCACAAAGGGTGCCATGGAAAGAAGTTGAGTTCCTGCTCGCTAAACCCATGCTATATACGGTTTAGGAAAAACATAAATAAATCAAAAAAATCATCAAGAGAGACAAAGATTATATGGTCAAAAACCCACAAAGGGTGGACTAATAAAAAGTAATGTTATACCCACTAAACCTAAACCATAATAGGATTAAGAAAAATTTAGGTTAATAATGAAAAAGACATAAAGTTTTTAGGGTCTTCCATGTGACCCTAGAAAGATTCAAATTGTTCTTGTTGAGCCGCTTGGTTTAGGAAAAAATAGAGAATAACATGATTATTCCATTATCCTAGATTATGACTCAAATTTATATGCAATTGAAATTACAGTTTAAAATTCAATTGATCATAAATGATTGATATTGCAAGAAAATAAAAAAGGAGGTGTATTGAAGGGCAAAATATTTTCATCTCATTGAATATAGATTTGGAGGGAACCCACAACCCGAAGCCTCTTCATATGGGTAAGACATGACTATTAAAAAAGACATCTAGTGGACTCACAGAGTTTTATTGGGGTCTGATTTGAATCTTCAATGTCCTGACATATACTTATCAAAGTTACTATCTCAACCTATGCGCCTACTTGCAATGACTCTGCCTCCTCTATTTCCTCAAGGCTACCCTTTTCCCCTTCCTCCACTCATTACTGCCCCTCATCAACTACGAACGAAACATGGGTCTATTCCTATTTAAGGTTCTCCAATTCCCTGCTTCACTTCTCCACTTCCTGATCAAGATATTACTCTATGTACCTCTTCTTTGTGATCCCGCTCTGCATCCTCATGACTGCTCCATCTTGATCAGCAGCTTCTTTCATAAGGATTTTCCAAGTAGCAGTAAGATGAGCCATAGACTCTGTAGTGGAAAGATGATACTCGGGTGTTCCAATTGGATTCCTAGTATAAAAAACCTATTTCACTATGTCATAGATGTCTTGATAGTCAAATCCTCCGAACCATAGAACCAAAAACAAGCAATGTAACTTCAGCAACTTCATCGGCATGTCGACAAGTGGTGCATGAGAAATTAACCTCTAGATGTTTTTTCATTCCCTTTAGCAAGAAAGAAGAAGGCGGAAAAATCTCTCTCAATCAATATTTGAATCACTATTTGATGATGAAATGTATTTAGGAATGAATGTCATTAGGGGGTGGCTGATTCAACAACTACAGTGCGACTGGATCCCTCAATATCATCATCCATAATAGTTGAGACAATGGGCATGATTGAATCATCCACTTCAATCACAAGTGTTTGTGGTTGAAATCCTAAAATTGAAAATAAAACCAATAAAAATCCCTAATGATTGAAAGAAAAAGAAATGATAAGAAGGGACATAGGTAGGAGGGCTGTAAAACCAACCTCCACCTATTGTATCATTGATGTCTTCAGCCTCCATAGCAGTATCATCACCTGGTGATGATGATACTACATCCTCGATAGGCAGTTGAGACCCAATGTCATTTATAGGCATCTATGGATTGGGGTTATACCCACCCGGACCATCAACCTCTAGGGTAGCCTCCATAAGACCACTTACTAAGATCAAGACTGTAGGGATAATCAACCTATTGAAAAGTGTGTTGGTCGACCCCAAAATTCGGGGGACTGGGATTGTGGTCTCTCTTTTGATTAGAAGAAATGGAATAATAGCCCGTTATAAATTCTCAAGATCTGGGATAATAGACTCCCATATGTTTCCAACCTACGAGGGAGTAGATTCATCTTTATTGGTTGAGAAATATACTTCCAAAGGTATTCTCTCTATAAGGGTGATGTCTATCTAGTTTTGAGTAGTTGACTCCTCAGAACTGGTAATCCCTTCAATGTACTAGGGTGACTGGGGCTCCTCAACCAGCTCAACTACTACTATCAGGGTCGCATTGTCTTCCTCTATAGAAGTGGGATCAACACATTTGGATGTGAATTCAACTTCTAAATGTTCCTCCACTATTGGGACAGAAATCATCTGATCTGAGGCAGCCACTATTGCTGGTGGTCCTTCTTCCAGCATATAGAGGATATAAGCTATTGATGCCTAGGAAACTGATTCCTGGTTACTTATTGGTCTTGCATCAAAATATTCACTCAAAAATGGGTTATTAAGATAGAATTTCATGGTACGATAACCAAATAAACAAGTGTGGTAGTTACTTGAAATCCATTTAATACACTTTGATAGTTGAGATGCCTATTGATGTTTCTTGGTATGACATGGGGATGAATCTATAGTAGGAATATCAAGTGGAGATGGGGGATAAAATTACACAAAAGGGTCCGCAATGACTGTCTCCATATGTTCAGTAACACCAGGATAACCTTCCCCAGCAACTACCCACATCAAAAGGTACACACTCCCCAAATGTGGTGCCTCTAGGGGTGTATACGAGGGAAGGAACCATTTCATGAGACTCCTTAGGCTTTTGTAGATGTAAATAATGGAAAGTCTAAAATATTCATATAAAATGGAATTATTATTAGGGTTCATGAATAAAAAAACTCTCCTTTGATATTCATCGGTTGCAAGTGTACCTCTATCCATGCAACCTGGTTGGACTAGTATGGTTTATTCTTGGGATTATAAAGGAATTTTTCAATTTTTCTAAGGTAAACAGACACCTTATCTAGCTGTTATTTAGGAGAAATAAATGTGTGGGTGATGGTTCCCCTAAAACCTATAAGTTCAAATCATTATTCTTAAAGAAACCTCCAAATGTCTTCATTTGGAGGCCTTCTCCCTCAATTCATCCAAGACCCTACAAGAATCCGAATAAGTAGTGTAATAGGGATGGCCAGTGCTGGAGGGTCATCCTAGGGATGAAAAGTAGGTTTCATTAGTCACAGTTGCTTCCTGGGTGCCTCTACATTCCCAGGACCCTCAAGAGATAAACACTTATGGGGCTTTGGGTGCACACAAGGAGCTTCCCCTACCCCAGCCACAATAGGAAAACCAATAGTACCATTACCCTCTCTGTCAGACTCCAGTCAAATCCTATAAAGTACCCAATGAGAGTATTTTTGGTGATAATTCTGGGAATAGATCAGGGTTTCAAGGTTCTAAAGGTAACAATCTTCCCTCTCGGGCGCATCACCATAAGAGATGTCAATTGGTACTGACACATGGACAAGATCAGTAAGGGAAACCACCCCTTCCTAGAGGAATTACCACAAGTCTCTAGGGGACTAATCAAAAAAAATATTGGTGAATATTTAAAGTATCCCATTACTTCTAGGACACTACAGAAACAACATCAGATGGGATGGGTGGCTGGTCTCCAATGGTAGCCTCAAAAACTGTTGAGGTCACACCCCAAGGTCTCAATACCTTCCTTAAGGGAGGACCAAAAGGCTTCTGAAGAAATTTCCCTAGTCATTAATTCCCAACAGATTCGTTCGGCTTCCCCTTCCTCTTATCCTCAGATGCCTTGGGGGTTGTCATAGTGGGAACTAGATTTGAATAATGACAAGTTGGATCTAATTCAATTTAGGCATCAGTATAATCGTTCATAAGAAAGGGAACAAAACCCTCGGAATAAAGGAGATTAACCTTGCATCGGGTGTCCTAACGAGTGAAAATTATCCACAATTTATGGGATATAGTAAGATTTTTCTTTTATCGTGCACTGTTAAGAGTCAGGGGGAACAATATTTCAACACAGATAAACTGATAGCTAAATCAGCAAGGAGCATATCCCTTATAGATATCTCCCCATCAATACAGAAAACCAAGATACCATCCATAAAGTAAAATATGTACCCTTGATTAACAAAGTATTTGGATTCAGAATTCACGATGGTTCTAATGGGGGAATCATAAATATAATAGGTGAAGCGATCATGGTGGTGAATTTGAGCCATCATTTTTCGATCATTCTTTTCAGTCTGGTGTTCATATTTATCTTGTGCAGCCCAGCCCACCGGCATAACCCCACTGGTGATATGAAGATATGGACATAGAATAGAGTAAGTAATCTATAAGAAATTGATAAATTTTTAGCCTCCCATGTGGGCTCTTATCCAACCCTAGAGTATTTAGAAGGGATCAATCATCCACTGAGGTGACTTTGCTTCACTAATCTGCCTTAATATGTGGTAAATTTTGGTCAATACAAGAATGGATAGGTTGAAACTTTTTTATGCATCCATATGAGCCACTATGAAAAAGTTTGTGACTCTTACACCACTAGAATCTCATGCTGGTATGATCCAGCCGCTCAAAAATATGGCCAAGAAGGCTGCCAACTGAAACAAATTGTCCACATCAGGGACAAGTTCACATCCCCATTTGCGGAACCATACCTCCTCTAAGGTGGGCTAGTAGAAACCTTCTCACCTTTGAGTTTCCATGTATGGACAAGACTTAGTCCTGCGCATATCAGGATTTTTACCACTTATCTTGGAAAAGACATCAATCCACTTTGAGAAAGAAATGCCTTGCTTTGGGAAGAGGTTGACACCCTTCCAAAGTTTTTTTTCTTGGTGAATAATAATTTTAGCCAAAGTAGGAGTCTTATCATGGTCATCATAGGTGGAAGCAGGGGGTAGAAACTCTTCATACATATCCCCAATGATGGGGACCCCCAAAATCTATCAAACGTCCTAGAGGCTGATTCCAACCTCCCTATGGGTCAAATGGGAATTATTGATTTCTCATCTTGACCTGCTCAAAAGCTATGAGATGAGGGCACTGGTTCAATGAGTGTAATTCTGGGATACACAGATAACCTCATATCGCCCCACTGTCTATAATTCAACCTGAAATTCTTCATAGCATTAATAGACCCAAAAGGGCCACTCCCAATCTAAACCAAATGAACCCCCAGAGTGAAGGTCCCATCTTGAGGACTAGCCATGTTATTCATTTTTTATGTCCATCTGGGAAATGTTATGATAATAATGGGCCATTTTGTCCAGCTTTCATCATTCCCCCTCCAAATTCTGAGGGAAATAGTTTAATGAGGACTCAATAATGTTATCCTTAGGTATGAATTGTCCTGTTGATGAGATGAGAACCTTATGAATGGTACCGCTAAATATTCAGGTGATGGGCTATTTGGCTAAACATGGATTTGAGATAGGTGTATTAGATTGTAGGCCAAATCTGTAAATGGGCAGCCTGTCTGAGATCTTATTTTTCCCTTGATCTGCAATGATTAAATTCAATAAAGACTATTGTAGTGGGGTGATAGAGACTTTGTCATTTATAGCGTTTTCCATAGAATTTTTCCTTTCATCAGCTGTCTAAAGGGGAGGGGTGACAACATAAACAACAATAACGTCGTCAACAGCATCTTGAGGAAGAGACGTCATCCTAAAAAACAGAAAGGCCAGGAAAAACGGAAAATAAAATTAAAATGATTGGTTAAAAATGCAAAAAAATGAAAAGGACCAAAGAAGTCTGCCAAACGCATGGCTCTTCATACGGAAACCTAAGAACGGTTTGTAGAATGCATTCCCCATGAACGAATAGTATGAGGAATTCCCTAAAAGACATTTTCCCATGAAGTGTTAGCCGGTGAATCAATCAGTTAATGAAATGGGAAAGCCACATATCGAGCCTCTCTATGCAGATATTAAAAGTTCATAATTCTAATATTTAATGTATGATTTGGAAATTGAAAGTTCAGGTCACCGAATTGAGGTTAAGTTCGTGGGATAGGTGAGCTACGTAGTGTCTTACTATGTGGAAATTCAAACTTACATTTTAAAGTTCCATAGTTCAGTTCACAGATTCAAAGGTTGGATCACAACCGAGGAAACTGTGAAGAATACACATTTCACGGAACACATGGCATGGTTCACGAATAACGAATTTCATGAAGGATTTTGTATGTGGATGCAAGGAAAGTTGAGAGTGCTTTGAATAACACTTTTTACAATAAAACTAGGTAAAATACATATTACCTAGTCCCCCTATATATAGGCATCACCCCCCAATAATTCCACCTCTCTACCACAAACCAGTTCTATTCAGGACCATTTTCTACATCGGAATAGCCTCTTCTTGATTTCGACTGGACCCTATTCTGATGGGGGGCATTTGTAGGGTTCCAAAAAATCTGAAAAGGGAAAGAAAATACTCCTAAGAATTTGATAAAGGAAAGAGATATATGTGAGGATAAAACTTTTAGGAGAATATTGAAGAAATCCAATTTATTAAAGGACCCAAACTGGTCTGCGTACTAGTTACTGAGAAAGGTCCACAGAAGGCGCATACCGTGAACCAAGTGGTACAAAGACAGCCTATGAAATTTTGGCTTGCAATGTGTTGGATATAAAACCAATCCATTCTTGGATGAGATGAAATTAGTGAACCAAGGAATCGCAAACCATGTCATTGGTGAAAATGCAATAGAGAAGTAAGTCCCCACATACTATCCTGGTGGACTGAGCAGTTCATGGACAAGGTGGGGATGCCAGTTCCCTGTGAACCACATTATTCGTGGGATTAAGGTAGGTATTTCTATCACTATGAACCAAAACCCTGCTAAACCTCATCTACGTAAAAATCGACTGACCAAGTCATCCATGGGCCAAGCAATTTCATCATGGGATTTCTTAAAAGGTGTTGTATTCCCATAGATACATCTTCCCCAACACTCTATAAAATGTACCATAAGGGGAACTAATAAGGCAGAGTATTTTAGGAGAGATAAAAGTTTATGAATGGAAGAATTTGAAGGAAAATAATGGATGAAGTATGGAACCACAAATGGTTTCTAGCTTGTGTATACCTACTGCGTACCATAAAAAAGAAAGAAACTTAATAATATTTTTTTTCGTGAACCTAATTGGAGAACTGTGAACCATAGACACTTCACATATGAACTTACCACAAAAACAAATCACAATTCACCTCTTTTGGTCTAGAAAACTACATGGCGCATCACTACACGGACAAGAACCTGCACCGCATAGTACCACGCTATGCGGATGGACTCTGAGACCGTATACCACCATGGTATGTGGCGGCTCGCATCCAGGTCTACATACCACTCTGGTATACATACAAACCCTTCACCCACATAAAATTATTTTTCTCTAGGAGTCCCCCAAACCGCATGAGAAAATGGTATGCAGAATGGGATGTCTTTAGGTTTTCCACCTTCTAACTCAAATATCATCTTTTCATTCCCATCACGCCCTCCATGGCCCCTCTGCTAAATAGTCTATCAACATAAATCCAAAGCCTCTTCCAAAGTCACCAAACCTGTATGACCAAACCATTGGGTGCATCATCATTAACTTATGATTCTACATACCCAAGGTAAGTGGAGGCACAAAGGCAGTTACCACAGTGGTTTGGACCCCCTAGACGTCCTTAAGTCTAAAATCCTGAGGTAACCAGGGCTCTAACCCTGGGACGCTGATGTGAACCTCCCCATTCTCGGGATCCATGTTAATCACTGGCTTTTCCATTCAATTAGGGATATTGAAAAGCAAAAGGGATCACACCTTCTTTCCCTTTGATGTGGAGAAATACTTATCCCCCTTCCCAGAACCTATTTTAGGGCACTCCTCCTAAGGTAAGACCCTATCCTTTTATGAAAGGTGGTGCTTTCTCCCCTCTATGGATCAAATTAGGATGTCTATAGATGGATCACTAGATGTGACTATCCAGGATATCAAAATTGGTGAGGGGTTGACACATTCAAATCCCATTTCGCTCTCTCGTTGGGCTCATAGACATGCCCTCGTCCACCGTCGACCTCCTCCTTTCCCCTTAGTGAAGTAGGGAAAATGATCCTTTGTTAAATATTTCACATCCTCTTGTTTCTAAAACTGAGCATGACTCACATGGGCTTAGAGTTCTATGATGATATGACATTCACACAACACAGTAATTAACTATGAGAACTCTAATTCCCAACACAATTGGGATACGTAGAAAGCCATTATCTAGGCTCGATCTCCAAATCATTTCATCCATGAAATGAGAAATCAGGCCCCTGTAAATTGGTCTCCCTTTATGATATAAGACTCCAGTCTAACCTAACTAAGAGGGATTTGATTCCCAGCCAACTGGAATATGTAGGAATCCTCCCTGAGGTCCAAAACCAACACCCAAATAACCCCAATTTTCATCGAGCCATATCCTTGGTAGGGTCATATCCACCCAAGAGGCCATGCCTCTCCTAAGCATCCTGGCCTCTTTAGTTTAATTCCCACATGAAATCTTGATTAGGCATCCTCCGACTAGACATCCTCACCGCATGACGCTAAAACTGCATGGGTGGTATAAGGCCCTGGCCTTAAACCTCACTTAATATTGAATTAAATGAATAATTCACATTGAGGATCTTTTCAGGTTTAGAGTTTTAGAGAATTAGATCATAAATCATGAATTACATTCCACATTTAAACAAAGTGGTTACATAAAATATAGTATTTGTTTTTTCCCATCAACGGAAACATATTTAAAATAAAACATGGATTCTTTCTTGACACTTCCTTGACACTATCATCATATCATGAACCTTTCCCTTGACCTGTGAAAAACATTTCAAAAACATGGGATGAGCATAAAAAGCTCAGTAAGGGATATAAAAGTATGAAAAGAAAACATTAGTCCATGTATGAAATCATACTTTACTCATAAAACATAAGCATTTTAACATACCTCATCAAATCATGGATAAATCATAGAAATCATAAGGCATAATGGTAACTTGATGCATTCATAACATTCTTACGTAGGGAGTAACCCTCTTGGTTACGTTTGAAATACCCATCATAGTATATTCCCTAAATCTCTTCGGAGAAACCTTAACGTTTAACCCCTTCGCGTTACCCAATGAATTGGAGAGCTATATCAGGCTCACCCTCCCTTAGTTTATCACAGAACCACCCATCTTCATAATATTTCCCAAGAACCATAACATAATCGTATCACATAAAACATGTATAAAGGAAACATAACATTTCCACATTTCAAAAACAAGATATTAATAAAACACATTGATATAAAAACATTATGAAAACCATTTTCAATACCAAAATAAAAGAAGAATAAAACATGGTATTTATTTTTCATTCAAAAAAAGTTATGGCTTGTAGAGGAAGCCGAAACTCAAATAGTGGTCACGGTGGGGGAGAAGTCATTGTCGCCGCATACGTACGACAAGAAAAACATTCCTTTTTGTCATTTAGTAAAACGCTTCATATAAAAATATTCCTTTTGAATAAATGAAAATTCAAAGGGGTTTATGCACTGTATAAAAGAAATTGGTGTATAAAACAAAATATGCCTCAATGAAAAGAGATTGAGACGATGTCCCTTACAAAGACGGTATCCTTGGATTAAGGATAAATCAATTACATAATTATGTGTGACAAAAGAATACACCAAATATAAGTGGATATTAATTGTAAAGCAATCAGATTACATTCACACATATTCATTGAACGAAATATTCAAGGAGTACTAGTTTATCCCAAAGAATCAAAATTGGGTTAAGAAGTTCCCTTGCAAAAATTCGACAGCCTAACGACGTCACTTCAAAATTCAGAAAAAGAGTTGATGAGAGATAAAAAGGGTATCTCATCACTTGGACATAAAATTCACATAAATAAGGATATAGAAGAACATATCCCAACATAATATTATGTGAATTAAAAGACATAACAAAATAAGTCTTTTAAAAAGAGGAGGGTGAAAGGTTCCCTTAACGACTTGGGTAACTTTCGAAATGTACACCCCATTGAAGAAGGGTCATACAATGAATATGTAAATACCCATAAATGAAATTATATTACACAAAGAGTATAATAATGGGAATTACATACACCACTCAAAGTAAATGGTGGAAAATGTAGCATAAAACTCACGGGACTAAAAGTGAGATGAAAAATCCCATACGAAAACTCGGCAGCCTAACGGCGCCACTTAAAACTTCCAAAAATGGATTGATGAGATCAAATATGGTGCCTCATCATATTATCATAAAATTTACAGCAAGAGGAATATAAAATAACATCCCCCATAATAACAAATAGGAGCTTAAAAGAAGTGACATAAAGGAGACTACTTAAAAAGAAAGAGAGAGGTTAGATCTCTTATGAAAATTCGGTAGCCTAACGGCGCCACTCAAAACTTCCAAAATGGATTGATGAGAGAAAATAGGGTCTATAATCATATGAACATAAAAAGTAAAGTAGGAGAAATATAAAATAACATCGCAATCATAAGAAAGATGAGCTTAAAATGAATGACATAAAAGAGTGTACTTAAAAAGAAAGAGAGGGGTAGGATCCCTTACCTTGTGTCCGACATGACTCGATCGTTCTGAATAATAAAATTTGGTCAATTTATAATTTCATAAGGAATTAATTTAAAGATTATTATTCATTTAATATCACATATTATAATTTTATAATAATTAGTTAATAAAGTGAGTTCATATCAGACGTTTTTGTTGATGTTCGGTACATGAGTAAAAATCGAACTTATTGGAAAATAATTTTCCATGTAGTTATAGGTACATAATATCCAGAATAGTATTGATGTTTTAAATATCATATATATCCAGTATATATTCATTTTATACTATTAAATAGCATTTGGAGATAAAAAACGAAAATCACCGTTCATGGAGATGGTAGGTCGTACGTACGCATGAACGCTACTTTCATTTTTTGTCATATTAATGGAATTAAAAAAAATGAGAGATATGTATATTATAATTCCAAAATGATATATATCATTTAGATGTAATATATTACATATATATCCATTATATATATGTACTTATAATAGTACATAACATTTGGAGATAAGAAATGAAATGTATCGTTCATAGAGACGGTAAGTCGTACGTACGCATGAACGCTGCTTTCATTTCTTTCTTTTTTTTTTGTATTCAATGGAATTAAATAATAATGATATAAAGGTATATTATAATTCCAGTAGAATATCATATGTAATACCATTAATTCCATCCTTTATATGTCCCACATATGGCATTAATGAATCAAATCACTTTGAGGGGGCGGTAGTCCGCACTTCCTAAAATGAAGATATCGCGTTTACCCATGATGGAAACCATAAAGGTATGCCATAAATGAAAAATACAGAACCTTAAGGAAAAAATAAACATATTATATATCATATATAAATATAGTGACATCTTAATGGCCACCTTTGAAGGTGTTAAAATAATATTGAACAATCATCATTTCGTGAGGCAGTAATTCGTCATCCACAGAAACAGTATGTTCTTTAACCATTAGACGGAGGTGTGTGAAAGTGTAGCTCAAATACTTCTTATAAAAACATCATAGTATATTTAAGATACTATTTTTTTATAAAAAAAGTAATAAAAAGATTTTAGGGGTTTGGAGAAGAAAATTAAAACAAAAGAACACAAGGGAGGACATTACCTTTAAATCCGGTAACTATCTTTGATTTGAGCTCAAAGGCTTCCTTGGAAAGGATTATTCCCAAAGTGAGGCTTCAATGATTAATATAGGGATGTGGAGAGATGAAATAGGTAAGGCTTGGCTGAGCCAAAGGCTTAAGAGGTGTGTGTAAGGTGGTAGAGGTGGGGGCCTTTTATAAGAGGAGAGGAGGGGCACTCTTGGAAAGTTACAAACTGTTACTTTATTTTCAAATGAGTTTCGGATTTTTAATGTCCCACATTGATGTATTTAGAGGCTAAGGTGGTATGGGTTCGAAATCCACCCATCCAATAGGTTTGTGACATGTTTAGGTATTAGATTTTACATTATCGTTTCATTTTATTTAAATCGTTAAATAATGAGGTAATCACTGCATCATCATGGTGTCATAAATAATTTACTTTATTTAGTGTCTAAAAATTATAAAAAAAATATAATTATGTAGGAAATAGTTTTATCTTTCTAATGAATATTTATAGTCAAAAATATTACTTTTATAACCCCATGTAAAAAATTTTCTAGTAAAACAACACATGTTTGTGACATTTTAATTTTAACTTTAAATAAAAAGTTATTTATGTTATTTTCCTACCAAAGTGGCTCCATGGGGTCCCCAAGTTGACCCATGGATTGTCTTGGTCGGAAATGACATATCCAATGAGGTTAGGACATGTTTCTAGGTAATTTCATATTTTTAAAGCATTATTTTTACCTTAAATTACATTGATTACCTTTAATCGTGATTAATAAAACTTAAAAATTACTATTCACCAAAAATTATTTTAATCTCATTGAACCACATTTTACTTCTTAATGACAACAATGTATTTAGTATTTTTGAAAATCAAATCACAGAAGTTGCAAAGTGTCATTTAAACAAAAAAATCAGTTTCTTTAACTACCACTTAGTGGTTTCACTATTCATAAAAAATTGCAGTTTTTCAGAAAAATACCAAAAATTCACCCTAAGCTATATTTGATATTCTGAATTCAAAAATGATGTCTATTTTACAAAATTGAAAACATATAAGTTGCATTAATTAATTTAATAATTAATTCCCGCTTTCAAAACAAATATCTTGCTTTTAAGAAACAATATCTATTAAAAGATTGACACTAGTTTAAGTCCAATTTCAAAGTGAAATTAATTCCAATGACCACTATTGGATTAAATGGTAAAAATATATTCTAATTTCACTTTAAACCCAATTAAAAAGATAATCTAATCATATAAATAAATTAGATTAAAAAGAGGTTTTGAATTAAAATACAACATTTTTCACTATTCATTAAAAAAATTAACTTTATCAGAAAAATACCAAAAATTTACAAAAAGTAAATTTTGATGTCCCGATTCTAAAGAAGAATTTTGTTTTTTCAAATATAACACAAAAAACTGTCAAAAGTGGATTTAAAAGAGGTTCGCCATCAAATGGCGGTTAATCGGCCTTTTAAAGAATATTAGAATATTTACGCTTAAAATTGGATTCATTCACATTTTAAGCCTCTAACATTTATTTGATAAAAGTAAAAATATTTGACAAACATATATAATAATTTTTTAGTTAGTTCCGTTCATTCCCGCCATTACAACGGCTAGGTGTTAACTTCAATTTAAAATAATATTATTTTATTATTAGAGTGCAACGTAAGATTCCCAAGAAACTCGTTGTTGTGTATTGGGTACGCCATCGAGCATAGCGTCCCCTTTAAAGTTATATTAATATTTTATTCAAAAATATGGATAAATATGAAAATGTCATATTCTTTATTTACCTGGGGTGTTACATCCTTCCCCCTTTTGGGAATTGCGTCCTCGCAATTTTTAAAATTGGGCTCAGAAACATCATTGAAAGTTCCACATCAGAACAAGAGTCAGTAAAACTATCACTTTAAAATAAAGAAATAGAATTACAAAGGTCACCCGAGTTAACCCATACTAGGATTCCATGTAGGAAAACATGGACATGGAAGAAAAAACAAAGGGTCATGTTCTGAGGGAGAGTGATAGTAAACATGTCTAGGAGAAAGTTAACAACAAGAAAATCACAAACTTGTGATGGGTTAAATGGTATTTGATTCCCCAGTAAGAAAAATTAACAGACAACATTTTTGTTTTAAGTTACTTTTCATTGAGGAATTTATTTATGAGATTAACTATAACATAAGGAAGCATACTTAATTGTCATGTTTACTTTCAACTTTTACAAGATTTCTTATACGAACTCATATTTTCTCCAAAAGACGAGTATTTAGGATGACTTGTTCACATTAAGAGAGCTATAATCAACTTCTAGAGAATCACCTAATCCACAAAAGATAACTATATACTTCCCATGTCCTTGTACATTAACCAAAACCAAAACCAAAAAGGTTAGTACAAGATCATATAATCCAGAAAAGGATAACCCTTTATAAAAAGAAAATCTATTCTTAATCTCCAAAATTTGTCCAACAAAACCCAAAGTTCAACAAAGACCATTCGAAAAACAATTTGTCCATAAAATTCTTCAAAGTAAACCAAACTAAGATTGAAACCCAAATATTTGAAGGATTTAATCGCATAGTCTTCCAAGGTAACACTTATCTCCAAATAACATCAGTTTCTCTTAAAGTCTCATATTGAAAAGTAATTAACCGAATCACATATCCTCCCTGATAGGTTAATTATTTACATAGATAACCCAAAATCAACTTACTCTTAATTCATAAAATCATCTAACTAAAAAAGAATAAGTCATACTAACCAGGGACTTCACGTAGTCCAGTGGTAGGCAATAAATAACAGTCGAACTTTGGTTGTGGGTTCGATTCCTGCAGCTTTGTCCGACGCGACGGGTTGTCACACGGTCTGCGTGTTGTCCTTTTCCCAAAACTATATAATTCTTAAAACATTCCCCAAAACGAGATAAAATCTTCAAAAATAATCATAACATATTTTAACCTCAATTTTATCTCATGCCTTTCATTTTCCATCATAATATATAATAACACATAATTACCTCAAAAATAAGGATCATACAAACCCTAATGGTTACCTTTATAATTATTACCTGAACTTCCACATCGATTGGTCATCTCGTACATGATGCATTACAGAATATACCAAGGTAAAATTGGTTGATAATTACTCCTTGATAGTTGGTTTAGAATAACCACAAGTTTCCTCATTGAATCCCCCATTTCATCCAGTCTCTTAATCAGAGAACCACCACAGTTTTCTTCAAACCTATTGTCACTTTGGTGCATGATAGATCCATCCATTCACTAAAAATAGAAATATCAGTGTGAGTATATCAAAAAAACCATCATGTAATAATGAGGAAGATAAACACTAAGATATACTTACTCATTCACTTTATCTAAAATTAGGACTCTTTCTGAAATCCTAACCATTATGGTAATGTCACTTATGCCTAGAGAATACCCTAACCTCTAAAGTTATCTAAACTGACCTTTGATACCAACTATAAGGCCCCGGCCTTAAACCTCACTTAATATTGAATTAAATTAATAATTCACATTGAGGATCTTTTCAGGTTTAGAGTTTTAGAGAATTAGATCATAAATCATGAATTAAAGTCAACATTTAAACAAAGTGGTTACATAAAAGATAGTATTCGTTTTTTCCAATCAACGAAAACATATTTAAAATAAAACATGGATTCTTTCTTGACACTTCCTTGACTCTATCATCATATCATGCACCTTTCCCTTGACCTGTGAAAAACATTTCAAAAACTTGGGATGATCATAAAAATCTCAGTAAGGGATATAAAAGTATGAAAAGAAAACATTAGTACATGTATGAAATCATACTTTACTCATAAAAAATATGAATTTTAACATACCTCATCAAATCATGAATAAATCATATAAATCATACGGTATAAAGGTAACTTGAGGCATTCATAACATTCTTACGTAGGGAGTAACCCTCTTGGTTACGTTTTGAATACCCATCACAGTATATTTCCTAAATCTCTTCGGAGAAACCTTAACGTTTAACCCCTTCGCATTACCCAATGCATTGGAGAGCTATATCGGGCTCACCCGCCCTTAGTTTATCAGTGAACCACCCATCTTTATAATAATGCCCAAGAACCATAACACAATCGTATCACATAAAACATGTATAAAGGAAACATAACATTTCCACTTTTCAATTACAAGATATCAATAAAACACATTGATATAAAAACATTATGAAAACCAATTTCAATACCAAAATAAAAGAAGAGTAAAACATGGTATTTATTTTTCATTCAAAAAAATTTGTGGCTTGTAGAGGAATCTGAAACTCAAATAGTGGTCACAGCGGCAGAGAAGTCGTTGTCGCCGCCTATGTACGACAAGGAAAACATTCCTTTTTGTCATTTAGTAAAACGCTTCATATAAAAATATTCCTTTTGAATAAACGAAAAGTAAAAGGGGTTTATGCACCTTATAAAATAAATTGGTGTAAAAAACAAAATATTCCTCAATGAAAGGAGATTGAGACGATGTACCTTACAAAGACGGTATCCTTGGATTAAGGATAAATCAAGTACATAATTATATGGGACAAACAAATACACAAAATTTAAGTGGATATTAAGTGTAGAAAAATCAGAGTACATTCACACATATTCATATAACGACATATTCAAGGAGTACATGTTTATCCCAAAGAATCAAAATTGGGTTAAGAAGTTCCTTTGCAAAAATTTGACAGCCTAACGACGTCACTTCAAAATTCATAAAAAGATTTGATGAGAGATAAAAATGGTATCTCATCACTTGGACATAAAATTCACATCAACAATGAAATAGAAGAACATATCCCAACATAATATTATGTGAATTAAAAGACATAACAAAATTAGTCTTTTAAAAAGAGGAGGGTGAAAGGTTCCCCTGCCGACTTGGGTAACTTTCGAAACGTACACCCCATTGAAGAAGGGTCATACAATGAATATGTAAATACCCATAAATAAAATTATATTACACAAAGATTATAATAATGGGAAGTACATACACCACTCAAAGTAAATGGTGGAAAATGTAGCCTAAATCTCAGGGGAATAAAAGTGAGATGAAAAATCCCATACGAAAACTCGGCAGCCTAACGACGCCACTTAAAACTTCCAAAAATGGATTGATGAGATCAAATAGGGTCTCTAATCATATTTAAATAAAATTTAAATCAAGAGTAATATAAAATAACATCCCCCATAATAACAAATATGAGCTTAAAATAAGTGACATTAAGGAGAGTACTTAAAAAGAAAGAGAGAGGTTAGATCTCTTACGAAAATTCGGCAGCCTAACGGCGCCACTCAAAACTTCCAAAATGGATTGATGAGAGAAAATAGGGTCTATAATCATATGAACATAAAATTTACATTATTATTAATATAAAATAACATCCCAATCATAAGAAATATGAGCTTAAAATTATTGGCATAAAAGAGTGTACTTAAAAAAAGAGAGGGGTAGGATCCCTTACCTCGTGTCCGACATGACTCGATCGTTCTTTAATCTCATGAATAATAAAATTTGGTCAATTTAAAATTTCATAAGGAACTACTTTAAAGATTATTATTCATTTAATATCACATATTATAATATTATAATAATTGGTTACTAAAGTGAGTTCATATCAGATGTTTTTGTCGATGTTCGGTACATGAGTAAAAATTGAACTTGTTGGAAAAGAATTTTCCATGTAGTTATAGGTACATCATAACCAGAATAGTATTTATGTTTTAAATATAATATATATCCAGTATATATTCATTTTATACTATTCCATAGCATTTGGAGATAAAAAATTAAAAGCACCATTCATGGTGATGGTAGGTCATACGTACGCATGAACGCTACTTTCATTTTTTGTCATATTAATGGAATTAAAACAAAATGAGAGATATATATATTATAATTACAAAATGATATACATAATTTAAATGTAATATATTACATATATATCCATTATATATATGTACCTATAATAGTACATAACATTTAAAGATAAGAAATGAAATGTACCGTTCATAGAGACGGTAAGCCGTACGTACGCATGAACGCTACTTTCATTTCATTCTTTTTTTTGTATTCAATGGAATTAAATAATAATTATATAAAGGTATATTATAATTCCATTAGTATATCATATGTAATTCCATTAATTCCATATTTTATACATCCCACATATGTCATTAACGAATCAAATCACTTTGAGGGGGCGGTAGTCCGCACTTCCTAAAATGAAGATATCGCGTTTACCTATAATGGAAACCATAAAGGTATGCCATAATTGAAAAATACAGAAGCTTAAGGAAAACATAAACATATTATATATCATATATAAATATAGTTACATCTTAATGGCCACCTTTTAAGGTGTTAAAATAATATTGAACAATCATCGTTTTGTGAGGCAGTAATTCGTCATCCACAGAAACAATATGTTATTTAACCATTAGACGGAGGTGTGTGAAAGTGTAGCTCGAATAATTATTATAAAAAAAATCATAGTATATTTAAAATACTGGTGTTGTTACAAAAAAAATTAATAAAAAGAGTTTATGGGTTTGGAGAAGAAAAATAAAACAAAAGAACACAAGGGAAGACATTACCTTTAAATCGGGTAACTCTCTTTGATTTGAGCTCAAAGGCTTCCTTGGAAAGTATTATGCCCAAAGTGAGGCTTCAATGATGAATAGAGGGATGTGGAGAGATTAAATGGGTAGGGTTTGGCCGAGCCAAAGGCTTGGGAGGTGTGTGTATGGTGGTAGAGGTGGGGGCCTTTTATAAGAGGAGAGGAGGGGCACTCTTAGAATGTTACAAAATGTTACGTTATTTTCAAATGAGTTTCGGATTTTAAAGGTCCTACATTGATGTATTTCTAGTATAAGGTGGCAAGGGTTCGAAATCCACCCATAATTTAGGTTTGTGACATGTGTAGGTCTTAGATGTTATATTATCTTTTCATTTATTTAAATCGTTAAATAATGAGGTAATCGCTGCATCATCATGGTGTCATAAATAATTTAATATATTTAGTGTCGAAAAATTATAAAAAAATATCATGATGTAGGAAATATTTTTATATTTTTAATGAATATTTATAGTCAAAAATATGACTTGTATAACCCCATGTAAAAATTGTTTTAGTAAAACAACACATGTTTGTGACATTTTAATTTTAACTTTAAATAAAAAGTTATTTATGTAATTTTCCGACCAAAGTGACTCGATGGGGTCCCCAAGTTGACCCATGGATTGTCTTGGTCGTCCATGACACATCCAATGAGGTTAGGACATGTTTATAGGTCATTTAATATTATTAAAGCATTATTTTTACCTTAAATTACACTAATTACCTTTAATCGCTATTAATAAAACTTAAAAATTACTATTCACCAAAAATTATTTTAATCTCATTGAACCACATTTTACTTATTAATGAAAACCATGTATGTCGGATTTTTTAAAATCAAATCACAGAAGTGTAAAAGTTTCATTTAAATGAAAAATCAGTTTCTTTAACTACCACTTAGTGGTTTCACTATTCATCAAAAATTGAAGTTTTTCAGAAAAATACCAAAAATTCACCCGAAGATATATTTGATATTCCAAATTCAAAAATGATGTCTATTTTATAAAATTGAAAACATATAAGTTTCATTAATTAATTTAATAATTAATTCCCGCTTTCAAAACAAATAGCGTGTTTTTAAGAAATGATATCTATTAAAAGATTTACACTAGTTTAAGTCCAATTTCAAAGTGAAATTAATTCCAATGACCACTATTGGATTAAATGGTAAAAATATATTCTAATTTAAATTTAAAACCAATTCAAAAGATAATCTAATCATATAAATAAAAGAGATTAAAAAGAAGTTTTGAATTAAAATACAACATTTTTCAATATTCATTAAAAAATGAACTATATCGAAAAAATACCAAAAATTTACACAAAGTAAATTTTGATGTCCCGATTCTAAAGAAGAATTTTATTTTGTCAAATATAACACATAAAATTTTCAAAAAATGGATTTAAAAGAGGTTCGCCATCAAAAGGCGGTTAATCAACCTTTTATAGAATATTAGAATATTTACGCTTAAAATTAGATTCATTCACATTTTAAGCCTCTAACATTTATTGGATAAAAGTAAAAATATTTGACAAACATATATAATCATTTTGTTGTTAGTTTCGTTCATTCCCTCCATTACAACAGTTAGGTGTTAACTACAATTTAAAATAATATTATTTTATTATTAGAGTGCAACGTAAGATTCTTAAGAAACTCGTTGTTGCGTATTGGGTACGCCATCGAGCATAGAGTACCCTTTAAAGTAATATTAAAATTTTACTCAAAAATATGGATAAATATGAAAATGTCAAATTCTTTATTTACCTAGGGTGTTACAGGTGGGTCCCCATCATATGGCCTTAAAAAGTGATGTATTCAGTTATGTGGCAATGAACTATGTGGGTTCAAATTAATCTCATGAGGATACATAAGAATACCATATTATGGGTTCAATATTGATATCGAAGCGATATTACTCTTCCATGGATGATGATAAAATCTAGAGTGCTCTATCATAGGGCTTAATCTAGAGTGGTCTCATTAATTCCTGACCCATGTGTATATATGTTTAACCTTGAAACCCAGGGGTAATTCAAAAAAAAAATTCTTGGGAAATAACCAAGTATTTAATAACATATGAACATTTCTTAAATCTATAGGAGAGTCATATAGTAACAAATAATTCCCCACAAAAGGGTGTGATGAGTTCGACCTCTCATCCTCTCGACCAATGGAGTCCTTAAGTGTCATTGTCCAAATCGTCATCCAACGAGTAGATTCCTTTAGAAATAGGGTTAATGAATCAGGGATACAAGGGTCCTTAGGTGTTTCTAGCTCTATGAAAAAACCCATTGGAGACTACTGAGGACACAATACTAGACGTAAAACCCTTCATAACAACAAACAATGGGTCACCACCCATCGGGCTATTTCATCGTCCCCTGGTATGATGTAAATCAGGTAAAAACAATGATATAAATATAATATATGTTTATTATATTTTTATTTAGATTAATCAATTAATTTTATATATAGAATATTAATTACACCATTCATAGAGATGGTAGGTCATACATACACATTAACGTTATTTCTATTTTCTTAACAGATGGAACAAAAGAAAAGTTATATACTATTTCAACTTTAAAGAATAATTTTTATGTAATATATATCATATATATTCATTATATATTTAATTTTTACTATCCATGTCAAAATAAAATAAAAAACAAATCACATCACTTCATGGAGGCGGTAGTCCACAGGCATGCACATGCGACGTTATCATTTTCCAACAGATTAGAAGGTAATATGTTAGATGTGATATTATAATTATTGGCGTTTAAATATGTCATAAATATAGTATATAATCTTTAAGTCCATCATTATCTCCATTTGTGAGTGGAAGTTATGAAAAGCGAATGACATCGGTTCGTGAGGCGGTAGTTCGCCATACACATGATCTATAGTTTCATTTCCCATTTGATGTTGGTAGAGATGGATATAGGTTATGTCATTAAAATAATAACATATTTTTATAGGTAATATATTGATATTATTATATTTTTATATTTTAAGAATAAATTAAGTATGTGGAAAAATAAATAAAACAAAAATGCTCGGTTAAGAACAATACCTCTTTTTCAGACAACCTCCTAAGGTTTACACCAAAATACTTATTAGGAGAGTTTCTTAATGAAACTAAAGACTCTAGAAAGTTTTTAGGTATGTAATTATATAATTTGGGTAGGTAGTTTCTGAAAAAAAAATCTTTTTAAGTGTGAAGAAGATAGGATAGGGTTTCTTTATATAAGTAGGGGAGGGGACACACTTGGTTTTTTTGAAATGAAAAAATATACCCATGTTATAAACATACCAAAATGCTCCAAAATGGATCATTATAAAAAATTATATGATATAGGATCGAAATATTTCTATAAAACATGATTTGGAAAAGTTTTGGAGTCATTTTAACCCTTATCCATTTAGTTTAACCCCTAGTAAACCAATTTTAACATTAACCACACAAATTATGTTTTTACTATTTTTACTATTAATTATGACCAAAAATTAAGTTTACCTTGTTATATAATATTATTTATTCTGATTATAAATATTTAATCTAATTTTACTGATTAAATTAATATTAGTGGCATAATTTATTTTAAATTGAAATCAACAGATGCGATGAAAATATGTTTTTCCAAAGAAAGCATTTTCCCAGTATATAAAGTTTTTCTATCAAAGTTCAACATAAAATTTATTGAAATGACATAAATTAGAATTAAAAAAATATAATTTAACTAATTTTAATTTTAAAGCCATCATAAAATAAAATAGAATATGTAAATCCTTTAAATGAAAAAGGAAGTTTTTAGTAGAAAATAGTATTATTCAATATTCACAAAAAAATATGTTTAGAAAATTCTAAAAAATTTACTCTAAGATAATATTTACACATTTATTTAAATAATTAATGTCATTTTTTAAATAAATTTCTAATGGTGGAAAAATTTACTTTAATTTTTTTTCACAAAATAGTAATAAAAATCAATTTGAGAAAATAATGTATTTTTAAAGCATATAAAGACTTTAATAAAAATTAGATTCTTATATATCAATATATTATTTTATATAAAACCTTTGCACTTAATTATAAAAATTTTGTTATTCCTATTCATACCAAACAATTTAATGGCTATGTTATAATGACCATGTTTAAATAATTATATTAATATTATATTTTGACTCATTAGAACTCGGTGTTGCATGTAATACACGTTATCGAATATATTAAATTTATTAAAAAATCATAATATTTTATGCTTTTAAATACACACCCATAGAATTGGTGGGTTTATCACATTTCTACATTAATAATTGTATAAACTTATAGCCTTCACTATTAAAAGTATGGAAGTTAGTGCATACAAATTCATCAAAACATGGGTTTACCTTTTTAATAAAATTATCAGAAGAGAGAAATTATGATGTTTTCGCATATTTCCTTCCACTAAACTGAGTCTTTTGATAAGTAATATTTTACTTATAAACATTGACATAAGATCTTTTCTATGATTTTTTGTGATGATTGAACATGAGATATTACCATGTTTTTAATTTTATTTTCAACTCAATTTACTTTAAATAAAATGTGTTCTTCAAGTTTTCAATGACCATCAGTTTCTATTAACATTCTATTAGTACCTTCCAAAAATATTCTTCATGAATATTACTCTCTTATTATAAATAATTATCTATATTTTTTATTTTTCTTTATTTGAAATCCATATAAGTTTTCTTGATATTTATAATCTCTTACAATGCATGGAATACATAAAAAACAATCAAAATGATATATTTATAAAAAACACTCCAATGTAATTCTTCTTCAATTATGATTTTTTTTTCATTTTCAGGTATTATCAATTGTTCCTTATCTTCTATGTGTTATATGGGAGTCTTTCACTTCGAAAAAATTCTATACAATGCATCTTCTATATTTTTGGCTTCATATTCTAGCTTCTTGATTTCATCCTATTTTACTTTGATATATAAAAGTATATATATAAAAATGTTCACATATACATCTTTCATGTAATCCATTATTTCAGAGTAAAAATATTTAATAGTTCAAATTTATTCAAACACTTTATAGCTTGAGAGTGATTCTTCTTTATGGGAATTAACTCTAATATATTTTTCAATAATTTTTCCACTCTATTTAATTATCAATAGTGGTAGATTATCCTTCTTCTAATTTTGAGAGACTAACTTGTGTTTTTTATGAGACTATTTCTTCTTTTAGTTTTTTAGGGTTTTTGATAAAACCACTATATTCCTGTAACCATTTATAACTTTAGATTCATTTAGCTTAGGCTTAACATTTAGTAGAGGCATCTCTATATATTTTGGGAATCTGCACTTCATGTAATAAAATAAAAAAAATTGAATATACTTATACATCCAAACATATGTAACCTTCACTCTGATACAAATTAATATTCTTTGGGGATTTTATAGTCACTCTAGGGGGATATTATGAATTAATGATGAATAAATTTTACCAATTATGTTTAACTTAAATTCTTCTTTCCTTTAAGATGATCTAACCTCTTTTATCAGTTACAATATTTGGATCTTAATTATGAGCCCTCAACATTTTTCTATTATTTTATGCAGATCATTTAAAGTAAACATCACACGTGGATTTGGAAAAAAATCGGATTAAATGTGGGAATCTACTCCACATCTCTTCAACTCCTATTAATTCACTGATTTTCAACTATTAATTGTTTAAATTATTACAAGCTGTGTGAGAATTTGTTGTCCACAACCTATAGTTTCCATCTCATACATTTATAAAACCACAATATTACACATTTTTTGGACCTATATCATAAAAATATCCTTCTAAATATGGGTAGGAATGATGTATTTGTGTAATCTAGAACCACCGGTATTCATATTTTCTTATCATACATCATCATGGAACTTCAACTACCTCTCGATCCTCCACTTTTCTTTGCATGCACATGGGCCTATCCTTCTTCCCATAGATTGAACTTTCAAAGCACTCACTTACATGAACATTGACATATAATAATTCCCCAATTTTTTTTCTTTAGTTCAAAATGTATTTCATCCTTTCGGTGTTATGGATTTAGAGAAATAACTCAGTACTTTGGAACATAATGTTATGATATTCTTAAAGATTAATCCTTTTAATATTCTAATGGAAGTTCATGGTTTGATTCTTCCTCTACTTTTTATTTTAAAAAATATCACAAACATTATATATTTTATATATAATTAGCTAAATTATTATTCCAATTTTATATCAATATTATTTCACTAATGAATATAGAGAAAAAATGAGATTCAATTATAGATTCCTTACTTGTAAACTCTTTAACTAGACACCTTTAATATCTTCTAAAAGTATTAGGATTTGAATTTTTTAAAGATCTTAAAAACATGATATTGATAAGCTTCTATGATTCCATATATATTTTCTTGAATTTAAAAAAATTATTTCCATAAATATTTTAATTTTACCATTAATCTCAATAGCATTAAAATATTTGACTTTAAAACAATGTAAATTCCTTCATTTATATTATAAAAAATATTTTTCTATTGAAGTCAATCAACTCATTTCAGTTTGGACTTTTCATCAACTAAATATTCTAAAATATTTAATAATTATAACATTCCCAAGATTGACCAATGTTTTTAGTGTTCTATATATGGAACACCTTTATTTACTATGAACTAAGCTTGTATATTCTTCTTCCAATTAACTCAAAATTATCCTCTAATTTTTTATGTTATAAAATTTTTCTGATCTTGAATTAACTCATCATCTAATATTCATGTATTTCAATCTTCTTACCCTACAATGTATGATAATTTAATCTTACATACATCTAGTATTACTTATATCCTTACTTTAGATCATTCACTTGAACTTTAATTACCTATAACACTTCAAATTTATATTAACCGATGTTTATTAGTATAACTGAATTTACTGAATTTTTATGCTCTGAGATTTAGTCCCTCTTAAAGTTAGTATTTCATCTTCTTATCATCCTTAACTTAGGAAACTTCTCAGGAACCACCTAATTTTTTCAGCACTTTATTATTTATTTTGGTAATTATTTATATTAATGTAACTTAAAATCTCCCTAATGTTTCAAATTCATCCTAAACTTCTTCTGAGAATAATTTTGTAAATTTAAATCATATTTGATCATTATTGGTCTTCCAAGAAAGTGATGTTTTTACGATGAATGAATGATGTAGAATTTTCTAACATGTTCATTAAAAATCTTTAGTGGTTCAGGATTCTAATATTGTTCTTCTAGAGACTTTAAACTCTACACTACATGTACTACAACATTGTTTCTTACATGAACTCATAAAACTCTTTCCAAAATCTCCTTCCAGACTTCCAAACAATTTAGTAGTTATCATTTCAAAACCCTCTCAACAGTATAACATTCTGGGGACCATTCTTCATTTTATGTTTAGTTCATCTTTTAGTGGTACTGTGCTCCATGAATTTTCTATATTTATGAAAAAATTAATTTTTAAGGTGAATTTCACCTTTTCATCCTTAGGAATGAATCGTAGGTAATTTATTGGTTTTTCAATGTGATTCTTCCTTCTAATGGTTTCACATTTTCTTCCAATGGTTTTAACTTCGATATTATATTCTTAAAAATATCTTCTTATTAATTCTAATGATTGTTTTCCCAATGCACTATAACTCAAGTGATCATACCTCCTTTATAATATTCCTTCATGTCTTTAGTCTCCCCATAAGTTGACACTTCTTCACCTCCAAATGATCATGAAAATGCTTCTTCAAACTTTAACACTAGAAATGAATATATGTAAATTCTAGTCTAAAAATGTCTGATGTATGTGGATAATTCTAAATATAAACATTTCCTTGTATTTTACCTTCATCTTTATGCAACAACCTTTCCATTTATCTTCATTATTATCACTCTACATTTCGAAGTAGATCTTGTATCTATGGTGTTACTGAATCTAATAGTTCTCCCATATAGAGTATGTCCTTCTGATGAATTTCATCTGAAAAATCCATTGGAAACTATTATTTCAAATTATTCTTTGACTATTCAACAAACTATTGGAAACAAATAAAATATATCATCATCATCATCTGATAATAACTTCATAGATTCCCCACATAAAATAACACTTACATAGGTATTTTCCACATGTAAAGGGATTCTCCGAATATTAGGATTTCACCAATGTGGTTACTCCCATATTAATGGATTTCCGATGTATGGGAATTTTTCCTAAACGTATTCATTCCCCACTTATGTGGACTAAAGATCACTAGACCTAAAATCCCCAATCTTATGAAAAAAATATATTAATATCTATCATTGATTCTAAGTGAGATGACTCAATTCAAACATGAATAAGTCTTATAGTAACTCCATTATTTTAACATTACATCTCATAAGTACTCTCACAATCCCATAACCAAAAGTTTTAGTGTATTTGGAGTTTAGGTACATAAAGAAAATATTTTATATTTTTGTTAAAATCTATCAATAATCAAAACATACTAGATTTCATTCTATAAAAATTGTGTATTATACTTCTCTTCACAACCTGGTTAGTGGAAAAAAACAATAAGGCATGAGATGAAATTCTCATTAAGGGAAAAAATTATTAGCATGTAATCAAGGATTAGATCATAATAATATGATAAAACATGAGTATGGAAGAAATATCGTACTGAAAGAATATTGAATAATAATATTTGTCTATAAGGCATAATATAAGGACATATAAACTCAAATAATGAAATATATACCATGGAATATTATTATAGAATCATGAGACAATAATCATGATCCATGGAACATAACATAGTAATTTCATATAGAAATGAGGCATAATCATAAGCATTGAAAACCATAATGTTGTGATCATAACAAAATAACAATTATGAATAGACAAAATGTTCTAAGAATTTATTGACTATAATTACAACTCTAAAAAATCTTGTGTTCATAGATTAATCTCATATACCCTCACACACAATATTATGAGCACATATTAACCACAATTTCATCCACACACAATCTTGTGAGCATCTATTAACAAAAATTACACCCACACACAATATTGTGAGCATATATTAGCTTCAATTATAACCACACACCCAATAAATATCTCACGAGAAACCAAACATTTTCTAATTAATTATATGGCTATTTAATTTTATTCCCACATGTCATATAATGAAAACCATACATATATGTTACAGGAGAACACAGAACATTCATATCACTTAGTCAACCCATAGAAAATATTTGACTATCATGAAGACTTATATAGTGAATTTTAAATTCCATCTAGATAAATAATTTAGGTGATATTAGATCAACATATCCCAAAGGAAGCTTAAAATATTTTAAGGATATTCACATATATTAAAAACAACTTTATATAAATAAAACTTTGAATGGTGCACCATAAGAATTGATAAAAAATGATATCATTTGATAATGAGAGTTTAATCCTCAAAAGAGAAATAAGATAGTGGAATTTAGAGGATAATGGATGAAAAATAAATTTCAGGGAAATAAATACTTTTGAGTTAAAATTAAAAATGGAAGAAAACTCCTAAAATATTTTTTAGAAAAAGTTTTTAATATTTTTTTAAAAGAAGAAGTTATGGGTCATTTTCAAAAGAAATTTTTAAAAAGGTGAAGTTAGGTTTATTGAAAAGATTTACTTTTTGAAAGAATAATAAATAGTGGATACGTGAAAAGGAATAAATTTTGTGATATGTAAATTTGGAGTGGGATATAAACCATAATACAATGAAAGGAAAACCCTTTTAAATATTTTAAAATTCCATTTTTGTGACTCACATCATAAAAAGTGATAATAAAACATTATATTGAATATGGGATAATGTAAAACATGATGTTATAAAAAATAATTAGATTTCAAAATAAGAAGTATTACATTTTTTAAAATAGTAAATATGGACATGGAATAGAAAGATCTCATTTGGAGAGGATAAGAATTATTCTAAAGATCCCAAAATTTAAATAATGAAATCGAAAATGTAATATGTATTTGATTTGAAAATATAATTTCTTAGAAAAAATAATTAATGAAATAAAATATAATTATAGTATTTAAAAAATAATTATGTAGAACTATAGTCAAATAGGGATAATTATGACTCAAGAATAGAAGTTTAGTCAAGAAATCCTATTATGACTTTAGAAAATTTTTAATCAAATTATCTTGAAATAGAGAATATAAAATAGATATTAAAATAAAATATATTTAAATATTATCATTATATAATATGTAAAATATGTAGTATATACACCATATAAAAAAATTGGTGCACAATATTAAAAATTACCCAAAGAAAGAAATTTTGATATGAGAAACTGTTACTGTAACTCTAAACTCCCATGAAATAACTTTATCCCGAAATATAACAAGAATAACTATATTAATAACTTATTTTAGAAACATATTCATATCTAATAAATTTTATATAATTTATTTATAATCCCCATTCACACATATATTAGTTTTTCAAACTTTATTTTCATAATCAGATGTTGATTAATATGTTTATTATTTAAGAGTTTCGTCATAGAGATATCAATCGACATTACTTTGATAAAAATTTCATCATTTAAAGATTATTAAGTTTACTGGTATAAAATTTAATTAATGATATATAATTTTTAATATCATTCATTGAGACTTTTATTTATTATTCATGAATATGAAATCAATGATGAGCTTGTTTCAGGTAATTTACTAATACCAACATATTACATTATAATGATAATTAATTTGGTAGAATCCCTTAAAAACAATATTCATGAAATTTATTACTCCTTTATATCATATATATTCCTAAAATAAATTTTAATAACCATCCATTTATGTTGGTGATGAAAATGAAACTTGTCATCGATACAGGCTATAGTTCACACATACACCTAAGTGCCATTTTTGTTTTCTAATGAATGTGAGGTAAGGAAGGTTGATAATAATTTATCATTATAGAATATTAATTATTTCCAAAATAAAATATTTCGAAGTCATTGATGAAAAATAAAATACATTATTTATGGAGGTGGTAGTCCTCACATATGCATGAGAGATGTTTTGATTTTTCAATTTGTTGGGAGGAAACAAAATTATGGTTATTAGATAATAATAATAAAATTTAAGTATTATTATTATACTAAGTTAATATTTTCTTCATGTTTAGAATATATTATGAGTAGGTAGAATAAGAAATAAAATAATAGAAATGAAAAAAATGTGATTAGTAATTTTTAACTTACTCTTTGAAACAACTCCTTTGAGAATTATATTGGACCTTTTAAGGGTTGTATTTTGATGAGAGAAATACCTCTAATGTTTTTATATGAGTTTTGGGGATGTATTTGGGAATATTATTTTTGAAATAAGGGGCTTGTGGTGTGAGGAGATATGGGGTTGTGATGAGACCCCTTTATAAGTGAAAGGAGTTTCATTTTTATTATAAGAGGTTCACTACTCAAGAAAGTGGATACAAAAGGGTAAAATAATGGAAATTTGATTATTTAAGGTTGAAAAGACATAAAAAACTCATTTGGTGACATGTTTTCAATACATTTTTGGCCTTTCACCCCTAATATTTTACCCTTTTATGATTTTTACTTTTACTTAGGAAACTAATTTTTATATAAGTAGTTTATTTTTAAGCATAAAAATAATATGGGCCTCATTTTATAATTTTAAATTTCTGATTAAAAATATTAAATCTATTTTATTGTATGCAGTTTCTAAATTTTAAAAAAAAATTATAAAATATCAAAAATATAACAAATTAAATATGAATATGGACAAAATTACAACTTAAGTTATAAAATGTAAAATATATATTTGAAAATTAAACATATTATTTTATATTTTATAATTTTATTTATAAAATATATTTTTTTCAGGGAAAATATTTTATAAATTTTATGTTATGCTTATATCTTAATGAAGCCATAAAAGTCATGTTATTTATAAAAACTTTATTTTACTCTATACACCTAAAACTCAATCCTTTCATAAAAATATTAAAATTTAATTATAAGCTAAAATTTTTGTGATGAATAAAAAAATTATGTCAATTTTCCAAATTAAAATTATAAAATTTATAAATTTGTCTTTGAAATGGATACATAGAATATAATGAAAAATTATTTTTTAAGAATGTTACTTAGATAGAGGTAGATAGAGAGATTCTCTCTCCAAAATGGAGAGATTCTCTCCCATGAACTCTATGGGGATATCTATGGAAATCATGGTCACACAACCAGATTTGAAGAAGAGATCATTGGTTATTTCAAGATATTTTCATCTAGTTCAAGAAAGAATCATCGATATATATTGTGATTCAGGATAAAGTTACCAATGTAAATGGATCATTTTTAAGTTTTAAGAGTATTGGACCAACTTTTAAGGAGGATATCTCCATTGATCCAAAGCATGAGGAGGTGTTGAAGAAAAAAATCTCAAATCAGGTAATCCATTTGTATGGGTTATATTTTTGGTAGTCAAGGTAGGAAATGCTACATTACACGAAGCGTCAACAGAAATGAATAGGATCATGACTAGCATCAGAGGATCCAAACTGTGGGATGTTGAAATTTTACTCGAGATGTACAGAGTGTTCTGACATGGGAATTGGGATCCTCGTGATAGGATGTCATAGGGATGGTGTATTGTTCGTGTCCTATTTGGATGGAGTGGTTAACTAATGATTTCTTATGGTAGTCTCCCCCAGTTCCTATTTGTAGGCCGACAATGGAAATACCACACTCATCTATGGGGGTCGTGATGGGATCAGTATGGGGACATCACTTGGGTGATGGTAGGAAATGACCTTGGATTGCCAGTGTTGGCTAGTAAAGATCACTAAATTTAGGTCAAGGGAAGATGGAGAAGAACTTAGCTTATATCATGTGTTAGAATATACATCTGATCCAAAAGGTCCTATCCACAGCCTAAGGAAGCTGGTAAGGGATACTTCAATCTCTGAGAAGATTCAGATATTATAGGCCTCATGCTGACTTAGGGGGCCTTTAAGGGACCTTAATTTTTCATGTCTATTGATAGATGGGAACCATTGGGTACATGAAGAATAAGGGATTGTTGTCATTAAAACTGTGGATCAGGTTAACCCTCTCATCGGTTTTTTGGGTGGTGTTGGTGTTATCAATTTAATGATTTGGTGGTATTTGATGTACCACATGAATTTTCATTTCTGTATTTATATTCTCATTAATAAGTTTTAGGTCTAAGAATACCCGGTACCTAAACATTCCTAGTATAGTAAAATTACTTATTAAAATATTAATTATTCTGGATATTAGTTACTATAAATTAATGATTAAATTATTGTTAATATATATTGTTATATTCTGTCACATTATATTCATTATTTAAAATAGTTTAATTTAATTTTTTTAGATATCAATTGCACAACGTTTGTGAAAAAAAATTAATGAAAATAATATATTCACCACTATCATAATAATTAACATTAATTTAAAAAACTAATTTATATTCTTGAAGATAAATTTACCCTTACTAATTAATTTGAACATTATTTTTGAAAATATGGAAACAATTTTTAATGGTTCAATTTCTAAAAGTGATAAACAATAATTTTAATATAAGCATACACAACACATAAACACAATTTTTGGAAAATGTATTTTCTAAGAAGAAAATTATTTTATTATATTAATAATAATAACTATAGGGTGGACATTAAATTATTTTTGTATATTTATTTTCAATTTATTTCATTAAAATAATTATTTTCTCATAATATCACAAAATTTAGTGTATAAAATGAAAATTTTTAGTGAAATACATTTTTCTGTGTAAAATAATTTTATTAGTTATTTAGCTACACTAATTAAATTTTATCAATGAAATAGTGTTAAAAATGATCTTTGTTTCTATTTATATTAATATTTCATAATGAGGTTGATTCTCGCTCAAATTTACCCAAAAGAAGAAGGTAGGACTGTCCTTGTAGTCTAGCTTGGGTTGTCGAATCCACAGAGGCCTAAGAAGTAGCCTATAGACACGCACTTTCTAAGGAATATTTTTGTCTATTAAGTGGAAAAATTTGGTTGATATTATATGGGTTTAAAGGAACTCTAATAGACATAAGTGAATTCAATTTAAAATAATGAGTTGATCCTAGGTTATTGCTCGGGGTGGATTAGATGTATTTCCTTTTCAATGATTTCAATTTATTATATTTGAGATGGGTTCATTTAAGGAGATAAAACAACATCATAACTTCTTTGTTTAATGCCTATACCCTTTAATACTAATCACCTATAAACTTGAAGGATCAATGTTTTGAGCACTTCAAGGTAAAGGTTCGTATTTGCACTTGAAGTGTGTGGCCTTAAATTCAACAAGGATGATGGAGTTTAAAAATCATCAAATAAAAATCTCAATTAAAGAAGTGATTATACATTAATGGGGAGATAAATAACATCCATTCCAGTCACTTGATACTACCTTGGATCAACCCATAAGTTGGTTATCCCTCTGTTGATTCTATGGTTTCAATGGAAGTGGAAAGTAGACTCATGGGGGAGGACATGGAGAAGTAAAGAAAACAACAAAAATAAAATGATCACTCCACCATTGTGTGAATAATTTCACAATATTTGGTGTAAATAAATTAACACCTTGAGGAAAATGTATCAAAGTGATATGTAGAACAACATAATAAGAGGAGAAGAAGAACTTTTATTAAGAAACTAAAGTGAATTTAACAACTTACAAGTGAAAGACAAATTTGAGACAACAAAATTGCAGCATAACATTACAATTGAACCAAGCACCAAAGACTCTCCAATACTTGAACACCACTGCATTAAATAGTAATTTTTGATCCCTTGGGTATATCCTCCAATATTCCAAGTCTCCTCAATTAATTTTGGTAGGCCATAGGTGGGTGGAAAGTAAGGGAGAGTTGATTTTTCCACCCTTGACCCGAGGTGGCAGCCAGCTTTTCTTCACCAAACAGACGCGTTTGGAAGACCTCCTAGATGGCCGACTCATAGTGGTCCATAGAAGAAGCAAATTGAGATCCGGATGTCTTCTAACATATTGTAATATTTGGGCCCATTTGGAGTTGTGGATTCCGAGATATGATCAAATTGGTGGACTGTTTTTCTGGGCCGCAGAATCTGGCCCAGAATTGTATCTCTAACTTGGGCCACCTTAATTACCACAATATAGGCCTAATTAGCATTATCTCTTGAAGAGTGATTTGTTCCTAAACATTGCTTCTATAATCCCACAAAAGTTGGGATTCATTGGGCCTGTATGTTGGGCCCCACAGTCTCTTTAGTGGGCTAGTTTCCAATCTGCCTTCTCTAGATTTTCTTCCATTAATTTCCAAATATCTCCATCATCGTTTATGAATCATCCATTGATCACTGAATGAAAAATGTTCAAATTTAATTGCAGATATAGTTCCAAAAATATCAAATTAGTATATTTATAATTACATTCCTTAGAATTAGATGACTCATTGGGCCTAAATTGGTGTATATTAGGCATGAAGTGCACAAAAGATGAGAATGGATGTTCAAAATGAAAATGCACTAACTCAGGAACATAAGATCAAAAATTAACATTTAATATCATTAAAATGAAATTAAAATATATGTTTTTATTGGATAATCACACCCCCCCCCCAACTTGAGATTTTCTAGTCCCGAGCAAATAATTCAATGATTTAATTTGAATTCCATTCTTCAAACACATTATAACAAACAATGATCACAATGTAAAATGCACACAAATATATTTTTATAACCTATCAAGATAATTTAAAAAAAGATGAATTTAAAAGCAGATCTCAATCCCAATCCCATTCCATTGATCAAATCCATCATCATACTTCATCCAACTCAATTAGGTGTAATGATGTGTTGTGAATCACAATAGATATGGGGGTTCATTTTCATTCAAGGGGGAAATCATGGAAGCGCTAGGTGGAATCACATTTAATCCTAATATGAGTATTCTTCATTCCTCTTTTTTTTGGATTTTTTTCTTAAATATTGATATAGTAATTGAGATTGCAGTTAATCAAATTAACGCATGTAGAAAGACTTTCCCGACGACTCCCAAACTCAAAGGCCTTAGGGCACCAAGTTAAGCCCACATACTCGGGCATCGTCTCGAGTTAACTTAATCAAAAACAAAGTCATATTACCCTAAATAGAGATAGATTTAAAAACTCGGGGCTATAAAAATCTGGAGTCATGATCCCCAAGTGTCGAAAGCCTTTCATTTTATCAATCCATTGCTCTACACGCAAAATTTTTTATTTATTTTTTCTTGAATACTCATATTATTCATAAAAATCAAACCATCCTATGGGATGAGATTGAAACTAGCACCTCGATCATACAAGGCCTTGACAAATTTGCTCTATCCTAGTTCAACATTGATGTAAGGGCAACTCGGGTCTTTCAACTTAGGAGGAATGGTCCCTTGAATGGTGGTACTCACATTAGAAGCCAAAAGGACTTGGTTTTTATGTGAAAATTTTCTTTTAAAAGTTAACAAGCCCTTAAGGTACTTTGAGTAGGTAGGTATGGTTTGGATGGCATCGAGAAGGGGTATGTTCAACTTGACTTGTGAAAATATTTCCCTCAATGTTTCACTCAGTTCAGGCTTGGTTTTCCCCCTCATGCGTTGAGGAAATGGTGCAGGTTATAGAGTTGTTTGTTGAAGAGTTTTTTCTTTGACAATGTTTTCATGTTTTTCAATTTGATCATTTGGTTCATTTGAATTTTCATCCAAGTTTGAATCTTCATGTGGGTCTTGAATTAGTTTTTCAGGTTTCTCAATTGATTTCCCACTTCTTAAAATAGTCACAGCCATTAGTTGTTCATGAGTTGTTTGAGTGCAACTTGACTCTCCCCTTAAAGGTGAGGATGGAACAGCCTAAGTAGGCATGGGTTCCTTTCCAGTTTTGATGGGTTGAAGTTCTTGTTTTAAGGAAGATACTTCTGAGTTCATCCTCTCCATTTGTTTTCACAGTTGTTCTAGTAGGCTTTGTGGAACATCTTGGGTTGGTGCTTGAGAAGATTGGTTTATCCCCGGGGGATATTTTGGAGGTTGGATGTTTTGTTGAAAATGGACCGGTGGCTGTTGGTATTGGATAGGTTGGGTTTGAACTAGTTATGGGTTTGGTAGTTCTGAAGGGGGTAATGATTTTGTCCCTGTGGTTGGCTAGGTTGTGGGTTATCCTTCCAGTGGAAGCCTGGGTGGTCGTTATACATTGGGTAGAAGGTGTTTTGGTATTGAGGCTTTTGAAAGTTCAAGGAATTTACTTCCGCTGGGGGTCCTCCTAAAAGAACATCCTTGATGGATGGAATAGTTGGGCAGTTGTCTATCTTATGGTCATGTTTGTCACAAATTGTTCAAACAAGGTCTAGAGTTTGGATTTCATAGACTTTCCTAAGGTCTATCTCTTCAACCTTCCTAGAGAGTGTTGCGAGTTTATCCCTAAGGCTTTCCTCTTCTCTAAGTGTATAAATTCCAGTAGTTCTTTGTGGATTTTAAGAATAAGGTGAAGTTCCCCATGTTTGGTTTTGTTTAGAAAGGATTTCTAGATACTCGTAAGCATCATTTGGGGCTTTGTTTTTAAAGGTTCCATTACACATCATGTCAATGAATTGTTTATTCCCTGGACCCAACCCTTCATAGAAAATTCTCACTTGTTTAGGTATAGAAAAACCATGGTGTGGAACCATGTTTAGAGTGTCTTTGAACCTCTCCCATGTTTCATAGAATTACTCTCCCTCTTTTTCAAAAAATGTTTTGGATACTCTTTTTAAGTGCAATTGTTTTTTGGTGGGGAAAGTATTTTTGTAGAATTCTCTTTATAGATGGTCCCAAGAGTTGATGGATGATGGTCTCAAATTGTTTAGCCAATTTTTAGCTTGATCCTTTTAAGAAAAAGGAAATAGCTTCATCTTAGCTGATTCTAGTTGATGTGGGGGACACATGGTTTCTACAATTTCATGGAACTCCTTAATGTGCAGGTATGGAAACTCGGACTCCATTCCATGGAATGTGGGAAGGTGGTTTAGGACATGGGGTTTAAAGATGTAGTTGGAATATCATAGAGAATTATGTCTAATTCCTGAGGGGGGATTGGTCCAGGAAGGTGTGAGTTGTCATTCATGGTTTGATCCATCGCATTCCCCAAGTTTGGGGCTGCCTCATTTGGGTTTCCATTTTGGTTCCCACCCAGGTTTATGAGTTGGTTTCTTTGAAGACCTTCCATTGAAATGGGCTCAATTTTTGACTCGGGAGTGTTAGGAAGATTAGGATATAATGGAAAGAGTTCCCTTGGTTTACTTGACTCCCCAACCCCAGGACTATCCACCCTAACTAGATGGTTTGATTGAACGCGGGTGTAGGCGAACATGAGCCAAAATAAAAGAAAAAACTAGAAAGGGACAAGATAAGAGAATTTGGAAGAGAAAAGAAGAAATGGGGGAGAATAGAATGGGTGTTTATATGACTTACTTGGGTCCCCGGAAACAGCGCCAAAATTTTATTCTCGCTCAAATTTACCCAAAAGAAGAAGGTAGGACGGTCCTTGTAGTCTAGCTTGGGTTGTCGAATCCACAGAGACCTAAGAAGTAACCTATAGACACGCACATTCTAAGTACTATTTTTGGATATTAAGTGGTAAACATTGATTGATTTTAGATGGGTTTAAAGGAAATCTAAGAGACTTAATTGAATTCAATTTAAAATAATGAGTTGATCCTAGGTTATTGCTCGGGGTGGATTAGACGTATTTCCTTTTCAAAGATTTCAATTTCTTATATTTTAGATGGGCTCATTTAAGGAGATAAAACAACATCATAACTTACTAGTTTAATTCCTACACCCTTTAATACTAATCACATATACACTTTAAGGATCAATGTTTTGATCACTTCAAGGTAAAGGTTCGTATTAGCACTTGAAGTGTGTGGCCTTAAATTCAACAAGGATGATGGAGTTTAAAAATCATCAAATAAAAATCTCAATTAAAGAAGTGATTATACATTAATGGGGTGATAAATAACATCAAATATAGTCCCTTTCTACTCCTTTTGATCAACCCATAAGTGGGTTATACCTCCTTTTATTATATGGTTTCAATGGAAGTGGAAAGTAGACTCATGAGGGAGGACATGGAGAAGTAAAGAAAACAACAAAAATAAAATGATCACTCCACCGTTGTGTGAATAATTTCACAAGATTTGGTGTGAATAAATTCACACCATGAGGAAACAATATCAAGGTGATATGTAGAACAACATAATAAGAGGATAATAAGAACTTTTATTAAGAAACTAAAGTAATTGAACAACTTACAAGTGAAAGAAAAATTTGAGACAACGAAATCACAGCATAACATTACAATTGAACCAAGAACCAAAGATTCTCCAATCCTCCAACACCACTGCCTTAAATAGGAATTTTTGAGCCCTTGGGTCGAGCTTACAACAGTCCAAGTCTCCTCAATTAATTGTGATAGTCCATAGGTGGGTGGAAAGTAAGGGAGAGTTTATTTTTCCACCCTTGACCCGAGGTGGCATCCAGCTTTCCTTCACCAAACAGACACATTTGGACGATCTTCTATATGGCAGAATCAGAGTAGGCCATAGAAGAAGAAAAATGAGATCCGGATGTCTTATAACCGCCTATAAAATTTGGGCCCATTTGGAGTTGTGGATTTCGAGATATGATCATCTTAGTGGGATGTTGTTCTGGGCTGCAGAATCTGGCCAAGAATTGTATCTCTATCTTGGGCCGCCTAAATGACCACCATAGAGGCCGAATTAGCATTATCTCCTAAAGAGTTATTTGTTCCTAAGTATTGCTTATATCATCCCACAACATTTGGGATTCATTGGGCCTGTATGATGGGCCCCACAGCTTCATAAGTGGGCTGGTGTCAAATCTGCCTTCTCTAGAATTGCTTCCATTCATCTCCAAATATCTCCATCATCGTTTATGAATCATTAATTGATCCCTAAATGAAAATTTTTTACATTTATGTGTAGATATAGTTACCAAAATATCAAATTAAAATATTGATAATTACATTCCTTAGAATTAGATGACTCATTGGGCCTAAATTGGTGTATATTAGGCATGAAGTGCACAAATGATGAGAATGGATGTTCATAATGAAAATGCACTAACTCAGGCCCATAAGATCAAAAATGAAAATTTAATACCATTAAAATGTAATTAAAATATATGTTTTTACTGTATAATTAGATGTTACCTCTATCTATACACAACAACATAATAACTATATTATCATAGGTATATTTAATAATAATTTTATATTTATAAAATGTAATGTGGTTCGTTTTGGTTTTGTGATTCATGTGAAACATTTTTTTCAAAAAATTATTTATTTAATGGGACAATAAACAATGGAATTTTGGGGTATTATAAGGATATCCAGATTAGGATATTTTCCCATCTTCTCTGGCCTTGGAATTTTCCAATATTTAGAAAAGTCCCCAAGTATATAGAGTTCACCTAAGGGGGTTTCTAGACCCCTCTTTCTAGTGTTGGACTTTGCTAAATTTTGGAAATGTCCCCATAAAATTTAATCCTCATATTTGGGGATTTAACATACATGTAAACCCCATATAAGGGGATCTTTCCCACATAAGGGTATTTTCCTCTACATTTGGGGATAGCCACATAGGGCTCTGCCATGCAGGTAACCTATAAAAGGGTCACCACGTAGGGGGATTCCAAACCCATTATTCTCAAGCTATAGGCTTTGACAAAATTTCGAAAAGTATTTTCCATGTAAAATATTCCCAAAAAATAACCATCACTATGTAAGGGTCTTCTTAACCCTAAAACACATTTTTTTCTAAAACCAAACTACGCATGGGTTCTTCCAAAACCCAAACCCATGTATGGGGATTATCTATTGCTAAACATTGAATTATTTTGAAAAAGTAACAACAACATAAAGGTAGTGACCACTTAGGGTTTTCCCTTTACATGTGACCTTACCAATACTATTCCTAAAATATCACTCCCAATTGTAGGATTCATTACTTGAGAATCAAAACATATTAAGAAAAAAGTACTAAGGGATACCCCAACTCTCATATTATGGATATGAATCACGGTTCTCAAAACTTCCCCTACTATAATGTCCAAATTTGAAATTTTTCAAAACATTATTTCCCTATAACAACATGAGATGTTAAAAATAATTATTTTCAAAATCGTGGAATAGAAAATTCATTCATTGATCCACACCTTCTCAATTAATCAATTTTAATCTCTTCAATTGTAACCTCCTTAGAATACATCATAGTCATATGTTGAGGTATCTCTAAATGGTTGATAAGCACGTACCTAAATTAATATCAAGTTCATGTAGTGAATTATGTGAGATGAAAAATTGCCAAAATTCCTCATGCCATATCTAGGTCTAATACTCAAGATTACCAAATTTAACAATATATAAAACCCTAGTAAAATATATCTAAAAAATTATATAGGTATGTGTAATGTAATGAACCAAACCCAAACAACCATCCAAACAGTGATAAATGGGTCGGGTGTTACTACCTTAGGCACACCACACCAAACTCCAAAGGTTTCTGACTAGAAGAGAAGTCTTATAGGTATAGTGGGGAGGCTATACCCTGTCAGAGGATAGTAATTGTACTGGTCTGATTATAATAATAAAGATGCCACGGAATAAACGACTCAGTAGACTTGAACCAGACCCGCACAGCGAAAGCACATCCAATATTGATAAGCAGCGGAAGAAATAAATACAAACAATGGTAGTGTAAAGTAAACACAATAACATGATGATCCCTTGTAACTACCACTGAACAACAAACATGAATCTAAAGCAGTTCATACATATCCATATGTAAGGGTATCAATGGATAACCAATTGTATCTACAAAACAAGTAAGCATGCTTATTCAGGAAATTATAAAAACAAAGTAATCTCTACCTAGGCAATACCTCAAGGTCCATACCATCTCCATGCAACATATAATGCAGCCCAGCTCCTGAAGCTGACCTTTTTCCTGCACATAAATCCATAAATTATGCATGCATCCCGAAGGGCCCATGTAAGGTGTGAGATGAATCTCATTAGGATACCACCCAAAGGTGCATACCTAATATAAGTGTTTAAGCATACATGCATTTATAAGGAAAAACAATAAACAGTATGTTGCCCAAATAAACACAAACTCCACTGGTGCTCAGTAGACACCATGGAGTGTCACCTACTCCGGTCAACGTTGGAATCTCTATCATGTAACCCGAAACCCTGTGCCCCTTAACATTGTGTGACTCAAGTACCAACGTCCTGAACGCACACCTAGAAAATAGTCAACTAGAGGAACAATGATGTCTGTCCTTAAATAAGTAACCAGAGGGACAACGATGTCTACCCTCAAATAGGTAACTGGAGGGACAACAATGTCTGTCCTCTAAAAAAAGTAACCTGAGGGATAGCGATGTTTACCCTAAAATAACATAACCGGAGGGACAATGATTTATGCCCTCAAATAGGTAACTGGAGGGGAATCGATATATTCCCTCTAAACAAAGTAACCGTAGGGACAATTATGTCTACCCTCAAATAAAATAACTGGAGGGATAGTGATGTCTTTCCTTAAATCACGGTGAGCCTCTGCCCCCAACTCGATACCTTCAATGTTATCCCCTGAAGGATCCTTATATTCCATGTGGATTCCTATGACATGCACCCCCAAACCAATAGTACCTAAACTACAACTAACGGGGGCCTCTACCCACACGAGTGGTCAAAACCACCTCATCACGGAGTTTCTCTATGTGCACACTACTAATAGTTCTAGGTGAGTGGTAATCAGAAAAATAGTACCCAATCCACAACACATCTGACACCTCGTGTCCTTGTGACCATGCCGCTCAAGTCTGGCGATCTCTCCATCCCCGTAACATGTGCCATGCCTAACCTGGCAGTCATCCTGTCTTAAACCGATACCCATGATGCCCAATCCCATGGTCAGAACCACCCAATGTAACCCGGCCCAAGCCCAACCTGTTATCATCATCACTCAAGAATATTTGAGCCATGCCCAACACAACCCAAAGGTTCCAGCATTTTCAATTTAGTAATTACAGAATTAACATATATAAACAAAATACATAAACAGGAAAAACAATCTAACCAGTTGAATTTCACTAAACAGGTGTTATCCTATACCAGCAAAGAGGTCTTTAGGGAATTTAACATTTCATATCAGGGATTAATAAACTAAACACAATAGTTCAAAACAATTCAATTCGATTATAACCATTTTTACATCCCCGGCCAATATGCCCCGATGAGCAACGACCACTCTCCTGGCCCTGCTCAAGAAAAACAAGTAACAGGGCATACCCAAAGGCATCCCATATGTCAGATAATAATTAAACAAGCAATAACAGGCAATACAGGGTCATGCTCAAAATACCCAAAAAAGCTCCATAGGCTGCACCACCCAAAAGTCTACAGAAACACAAAAAAAGAGGTATACACCACCTACCTGAGACTTGTATGATGATACTCCTCTGATAAAAACATCCAATTAGGTCTAAAATGCGTTAGATCTACAAAAGATTCAAAACCTCTCAAACCCATATAACTCATTCTAGAACAAAAATCAAGAAGAATGGATCAAGGGGAATCAAGGCCTTACTGAGGGGGTTACAATGGATTAAACGATGTTTAAATCTGGCATTAGATGAATAAATGAGAGGGAATTGAAGTCCCGGTCAACTCTCCCTACTCAAACCCATCAAGGGTTTGGGTTCTGCCTCAAAACAAGGCTACTGTCCATTTTAGCGAAAAAAAGAAAATACATGGCATATACTTTAGGACTAATGTCGTGTATCATTTTACTATTCATAAGACGGATGATATTTCATCGAGGACTTTCCGACTGACTACACGGTTTGTACCTATGGTACACGGCGTGTACCTCATTACCCTTCCGACATCCCCAACATGCCATGTATATCCCTATACACGACCCCTCTATATGGCATGCACAAATAGTATACAACATATACATGCTAAAAACATTATACCTAGCCAACAGGCCTATACGCCATGTATGGCCTCCACACGGTCAAGGGGATACGACGTGTCTATAAATACATGTCGTGTAGTAATAAATTCATATACAGTCATCACACGATATGTACTCAGAAAGCACACAATCGATACTCACCTAACCTATACATAGTGTGTACTTTAATGTACATGGTGTGTAGTCTGGAAATTTCCAGAACATCCCAGATTTTCCCAGCTTTCTTAGGGACAAGTCAAAAATTCAAATAGGGTCAGTATTTTGACCCGTTCTAAAACCAGAGTTCTTACATGTAACTTATTCAAATTAATCATAATCCCCGACAAAAAAAATACTATTAGCCATTGGTAGATATATTTTTGATAACAAAGGTAATAAATTATTTTTGATGATAAGTTTCATTCAGAGGTAGACCCAAACCTCATCCCGGAGGATCAAAAATCAATATAAAATGTAATATCTGGATGAAATCAAAAACTATATTTATAAATTCGTAAATATCATACACCAACGAAGGCAAATATTATTTATAGGAATTCCCAAACTACTGTTTTATTATCTTGAGGATCACACAATATCCAATGTAAGTGTTGGAAATAAAAATACCTAAACTCCCTAAAAATTTAATCTTTTCTCATTTCCACCAAAAACTCATTATCTGTATTTTGTTTTCCCCAATAATAACTTAAGGTAGTGGTGAATTACATTGAAATCATTGAAATAAAAAACATAAATCATTCTTAATAATAATATACTATCCAAAATGGGATACACCATTATTTAATTTAAGATCCATAAATATATAAAACTATCTCAATTTATAACCATGAATGAAGAAACATCATTGGGCATACAAAATAGACTTTTTTAAGTCCCAACAATACATTATCATATATCAAAGTGGATCTTTCAATAAGACAAATCTCAACCCTCATCTATATCTAAATGTGGATAGGAACATTAAAAATCATGATGGATAAAATATATATGGATATCCTAATATATAACCAATTCTAACATTTTATTTACTATATTTGAATCAGAAAACATATGACATAGCATGCTTCATTTAGGTAACATTACACCAGAAGAGATTTTAGAGGGATCTCAATTAACACTATACACATTATTAACATATAATTGGAAAATATATATTCATAATATAAAATTTATAGGATGTGTAAAATTAAGTCAAAAGTCCCATCATACCATAAATGAGACATTATCATTTCAAGAATTTACTATAAATGACTAGAAACATTACAGTTAATAGAGACACAAATAAACATGAAAACAATTAATAAAATCATTTTACTATTTTTTATAGATATAGATACCATAAAAGAAGGAACTAGGTCACATTGGAACCAAAAAATAAAATTGACCTATCAATTATCATTTTATTCAATAAAATATTATTAATTTACTTGATTTAAGAATAAAAACTAGACTATTGCCAGAGTTTTATGAAAAAATATTATCATATACATTATTATAATATTAAATATATCAACTTTATTGTCATTTAGAAACATTTAAATGACATATAACATTCATTATTAAGTCAAATTTATGAATTGATAACATTTATGGTCAAATAATGTGACCTCCAGATGAATTTGGGAAGTACTTGTCAAAATTGATCATTTTTTAACAATGTAATTAATTTTGGATAATACTATCTATATTTTTCAACGTATAAAATTTTGATAAAATATTATAAAATGATTCCAAATCAATTCATGACCTATCAAATCATATTAAATTTAGTCTAAACTAATCAAACATGTAAAACATTGCCAAAAAATATAATCTTGGGTAAATCATACATTAACCCTGTATTAATGGGGTCTGCAATTTTCAAGATGGTAAAAAAAATCAACCTTGGTCAAGAACGATCCCACATAGTTGAATAAATACAAACAATATCAACTTTTAGCATTCAAAATATAAAAAATCAAAGTAATCTCCAATGAACATCATGGCCTCACTAAACATTACTCAGTAAATTTTATTCATTTTTTATGTCTAATGTATTAGTCCACCATTTAAAATGGAGTTCAATAACATGATGTTTTGAGAATAATTGAAAAAAATATTTTAATATATTCTTTACATAAATGTTAATTTTTTTATTAAATTAATGAAATTATTTAATTTACAGAAAATTAGGGGTAAAATGTATATTTTGATGATAATTTTTAATTTTTGAAATTATTGGGTGTTTATATAATGTTCTTAATATTTGGATAATTTAACATGTGTCATAATGCTTTTAAGAGACAATGTGTCTACGTTATGGTTGACTGTGAAGCCTTGAGAATCAACTGTTTAGTGTTAATAAAGTTCTCACATGGTCTATAATTTTGAACTGCAAAGTCAAACTTATAAACATTATGAGTTTACTATAAACACATTGAGTATTCCATAATGAAGAGTGAAGCTGATCATATCAAACAGAGGTATTTTCTATAAAGTAAAAATATTATATCAAACCTTTTTTCAACCAATGTAACATTTAAGATATAACCTTTAAAAACCATGAAAAAATAAGATGAAAAGTGATGTTATTGAGAGGCTAAGGAAATAATTTAAATCACATGGGAATATTTTTGATATTCTAGAATTGGAATGATGGATATTACAACTAGATAAAATATATATCATAGCCCATGAAATTATATGAATGATGAAATTGTAGATATCATAGGAAAAGACATGGAATTATCATTATCCATGAATATTTTAAAAAATTAGATTTTAAATTCATCATTCAAATCACATTGATATTGTAAATAAAAAATGAAAAAACGTAAAGGAAATTTTGATATCATTAATAAAAAAAGAATATTAATAGTTATATTCAATTCCATTTTATGATCTAGTAATGTTATTAAAAATACATAGACCCTTATTTATCATTATTTTTTCTATTTACAGTGATTTATTAATTATGATATGAGGATTCACTGATTATGATTAAAGTTAGAAAAGGATCCACCACTATCATTAAATATAATTCAAGATAATGACATCTATAAAAAATCAGATATTATGTATTGTAATATTTAAATACCAAGGATTAAATTATGAAGGGAAGATAAGATTTATAAATATATGATTCGATGATATTATGGGTAACAATAATTTAATGCTACTTCTTTTGACATACAAATTATACTTTCTAATGTTTCATATATGCGATACCTTATGTATCATATGTGTTTCCTAATTAATAATTATGGGAATAGTTCTGAAATATACTAAGATAAATTTTGGGGGGGGGATATTAAAGGGGAAATCCATTGGAATTTTTAAGAGGATTCTTAAGAATATTTCTCGATGTTTTATGCAAAATATTGTTTCCAAAATCATGGAATAAAAGTTGTGATCTTCATAAAAATATTTGAAACAGAAGATCTAGGATGATTTTAATGGGGATTTAACTTCCCTGTATTTGAAAATATTTATTATAATAGGAGGGTCTTCTTGAAGGAAATTATGTGAAATCAACAGCAATATAGAAGAGAAATAATATAATTTTATGGGGAGAAGAGAAAAGGCTTTAAGTGAAATATGACACAATTGGAACACTAAAATGATCACGAGTAATCTATTTCTACAAATTGACATGTATATGACTAAAAAATTATTCCCTTTTTCATTTATGTTTTTATTTTATTATATTATGTTAATTTGTTTTAAATAGTTGAAATGTGGGTTGGTGAATTTATTTAAAATATCTCTCCCATTTTTTAATGTTTATTCTTTCTTATATTATTTTTTATATTAGATTAATAATACACTTGTAAGGTTACCAATTTTAATTCATTGGGAGTGATTGAATTATTATGTATTTAATCCCAAACCTTTTCTAATATAATTTTTTAATGATTATTATGGTAGTACATCATAGAGAAAATATAAAATCATGTTAGTGAAAAACTAAAAAATGCTTTATAAACCAACATATAGTCCCCAAGATTATATTGACGACCATGGGTGGAATTTTGTTGATTAATTTATTAGTTTAATGGAGTGAGATAAATATACCAAAATAATTTTTTCATGATTAATTAATAGGTTAGATTTATTGTCTTATTCAAAATACCATATATCAGAAAGTCATTATAGTAGAAACTAGAACTTTCGATACCATGTTATCTTGTGTAAATCTTAACTATATTAAATATTTTCCCATGTATCCCTATTTTACCCCAATATTTGTGACATATCATTTTTTCTTTCTTTCCTATAAAATCATCTAAACAAAAATTTTAACTCTATTACTTGTATAATTAGTTTAACCTTTCACCACTATAATTATTTAGTGTATAAATGTTATAATATAAATATAACTCCATTAGGAATCAATTATGAGTATATGATAAAAATTTGGAACCATTAATAGAGACATGACAATAAATTTACATGTGATATTTAATGAAAATATATTTAAATAATCCAAAATTATATTAGTTAAATATTCAAATCTTCATTGCCTATAATTATTTAAATTAATATTATACCTAATTTTTTTAGTATTCATTTTTTTTATTTATATTTTTTATTACTATTCCACTCCACAAAAAAAATAATTCAACTATTTAAAAAATTATTTCTTATTATTAAAATACTTTGGGGTAATATTTTGTATGCAATAAAGGGGAAAAGGATACAATGCGACTAAAGGAAGAATAAATTTAGAATGAAGAAATGTCAATTAAAAAATAATATGTCATTTGTTTTGGAATTGGAGTTTATATAGATTTATGAATGGGATACTATATTGGATATGAAATTTGAAACAACTTATGACTAGACCAATAAAATAAGGTACTTTATTAATTGATTTTGATAGGCTCAATGAACTGATTTTAAAATCAGGTAATAATATGAAAAAAAATAGTTTATAATTAAACTACAAAGAAGTTGAGTTCACTGCACATGATGTAGAATATACACCCAATCTACTCAAATCGATAAAATATTATTTTACATAATTATGTTTTGAGTAAATAATGATTAATATTGACTTATGTATTTTGAAATACTCATAAAATTTTATCATTCATCTGAATGAAGTGACTATAATAGAAGTGGTTAACTATGAGAAAAAGTACCAACGAGATATATTAAACCTATAAATTTATTATTACTATAATTCTTATATAATATTTAATTAATTTAAGAAATGATTAATCCATAATGTCACGTTTCTTTAGAAATAGAAACCTTCATATGTATAATTCTGTTTCTAGTAGAAGAAGTAGCTCTTAGAGAGCTTTACAAGATCAAAAAGAGTTTTTTATAATAGGGATAGAGGAGTATCTAGATTTTTTTTATTTTAGTTAAAGAAAGAACATTCACCCTGGTAATATGAATAGTTTTCCCTGAAAATTATATCAAATAAATATAAACTTAGTACTACTTTGGAGGTAACCTAAGGACATCTAATTTTTTTAATTTATATTATATATAATTTTTCCTATAAATCTTTATATTATGTATTTATTAATAATTCAAATCATTATAATTGAGTTCTCATTATATAGGAACCATTGGAGTAAGATCATAAATAAAAACCTACTTGCTAACACCTATGAAGACATGTAACACTATAAGAAGGGACGTATTTTGATTACCCATTTTTTTATTCTCTTAAAATCTTGTAATATGTTTTTTATATATACTATGAACTTACCTACTTTATTGAATTTTGATTTAATATTAGATAAGTGAGGTATAATACGTGTTAGAAAAAACATAGTAAAATTCCCTCATCACTCAGGATATGTATATCATGGCCACCTCCCTCTAAATATACCATAATGTTGGGAGATAGATAATGACCCTCAAGTCCCACCTCCAGTAGGCCTCGGGTTGGCCACTTGCACTGAGGGTATAAGAATCTCATGAAATTAGAGGCATTACCCTCTAAAATAATATGTGATCGAGAGAAAAGATGAATCATCCAAAAAAAAGTCCAAGACATAATGTAAAAAGAAACCAAACCCATCCCACAATACATGTATAAATAAAAATAATATAGATAAAATTATTCAAGGTAATTACCCAAAAACACTATAAAGCATTGTCACAACAACTATCCAATATTCGGAGCAAGTAATATCTAGCAGAGTCCATGTAATCCTACTAGAAACCTAAAAATAGTTTTTTATATGTAGGCTGAGCATACAGGTATGTATCTTCTTCACATGTGAAAAAATAATTCTAATGCACCCATGAGAGATTATAAGAACCAAAAGAACCTAAAAATGTCAAATATCTATCCCTATCTCACTAAGGTACAGCCACCAAATAATGCACACCAATTAATATATTATAAAAAGAAGCATATTGATAAAGGGAACCCCACCATGCTTTCCCACTGGTATTCCACTCCCACACCCCAATATTGTATGTCCTTGAACACTCATATCTTTTATATAACACACCATCCCACAATCATGGTCACATCACATCATGCCTGTAGAAACCTAGGCTCACCACCCCACAAGCATGACCACATCATATCACACATGAAAACACATGGGCCACAACACACCCACAACCATAACTGTAGCAGTAGGGTTTTGTGAACATGAAGGGAATAAACCTCATTACCTCCTCCTACCATGCACGAACCCACACCATAGGCCACCCCAAAAGTACGGTCATATCACATCTTTCCCAAAAACACATGGGGCACCACATATTTCCCGAAAACACATGGACTATCACAACCACTATCTAATACACTAACAAACCTCCATCCATCACAACCTGTATGATACCTACCTCCCCTGGAAGAGGGATCGAGAAAGAGAGGCTACCTAACCATCCGCCCCCTCACCACATATCAGTAAAAACACCTATCGTGTGACTATGCAGTTGTCAGCACAAAGTGATCAACATGGGGGTGGGGTGCATATATAAATCATAAATAATATTAAAGAATATAAATATATATTTACATCAATCCTAACTTATGGGTTCACAACCAAACTCAAACCAACTCATAACAACCCCACTTTCACTTCCACATCTAAGTTAAGAACACAACAAAATCCATAACCACAATTCACATCACCAATAAATTCCATTTAATCATCCCATTCATTTCATTATTTAGAAACAACCACATTTAACCACAAAATCCACTATTTAATTACTTATCAATCATTTCCATCCCATTAACCAAACCAACCCATGCCATTTCAATCATTATTAAACAATTATTTATTCCATCACTACCCAAGAATCCATCATAAATCAACAACCACCTCATCACCCCAAAATCACAGACAATAAACTGCCTTGAAACCCCAAAATAATAGCTAAAACCCAACCACCACCCCAAAACCATGGACAAAAAAACACCATTCCACCCCAAAAGTATGGAAAAAAACCACCATCCCCGCATGCCCCAACCACACATCACCAACCCACAAGAATGATCACACATCATAGCACTTCTAAATCATTTTATAGATTTAAAAAGGGGATTTATCACATTACACTTTTTATGTGCTTTATCACATAAAACATAATCCTAAAGAAACCCTTTCATTATCCAAATATAATTGGTTAGTAAATTTTCCACTTTAAGGTGATATCACAACAATCACAACAGTCATAATAGTCACAAAACATATCATCCAACACAAACATATCCCCTGACGACAAAAATTTTTAGTGGGGCATCAAGCCTCTACAATCCACAATATAACAATAATATCAAAGATGTAAAACCATGAGAATCAAACACCTTTACCCTTAAATTTCAATTTAACCAATTATTTATCTTTAATTAATTCAGCGCAACTATCTACCATAGATAAAAAAGTAAACCCCTCACCCATGTTACAAAATATAGAGAATATAGATATTACCTTCCTCAAAGAAGCTTTACTGACTCATTGCATACTGCGGGGTGAAGAAGAAATGCCCACAAACCACAACTGCACCATGAGATACTGCCGATCAACCTATACCACACACAACGAACATCAAAATGAAACCTAAACACACAACCCAAACTAAACCAAACCACCACAAAAAAACTCAAAAGAATAAAAAGAGGAAACTAACCAAGAAGAAGGAAGGTCTTTCCACAGATTTCCAATGAATAACCACTTGAAACAATAGATCAAAGTGGTAGGAAGGATGGATTGAAGGACTCCTCAAAGTGCCTAGGGTTCACCTAGAATAATATAAGAAGAGGGTACAATCAAGTGAATGAAAATTATAATGGAAAATAATTTAAAACCCTGGATCTTATAGTTTACACGTTACGTAATCATTATATGACATGCAATCCTTAGGTTTAAATAAAATCAAATTTCTCCAAAGAAAATAACTCCTTGATGGATTTAACACCAAAATTTATTACACATCATGAATCCCACTTATATAATGTGTACCCATTTCATTGGATACCCCTTAATCACATAAAATCCATGAACCACCCAGCTACACAAGCCATGAACCACCCATACACATCGTGTAATACAATGACACGACATGTATTTTCTAAAGAAACTTTGATGTAGCTCCAGTCTCCACTGAAAACACATGAAACCTCCCCTAAACACCTCCAACCACCAAAAATAAAAAAAAATAGGACTATTAAAGAAAGAATCTAATATATTAGATACCTATTAAATGATTATTTCTCTTGGGAATCAAAAACCAAGCCTAGAAGGAAATGGTTCTAAAAACTCACCTTGTGAGATACCTCCCAAGGATCTCGTTATACCAAAAATGTCACCACCAACCAAAACACTCCAAACTAAATGGATTCAAAATATCTCACACAACCTCATCAACACATAGCCACATCACCCTAACCATCCAACCTCCACATATCCCAAACCATTAACAGTCACAGCCAACAAACCACACCACCATCAACGTATGAATTAGAGGATTCCATTCTCCATGTCAAGATACTTTCTACTCTGGGTGGCACTGACTCACCCACATGGGTTTAATCACATCACAATTTATGCATCTCAATTAGGAATCGGGTACTACCCTTTTCACATGTTAGAAATTTATCACACATTATACATAAAAAACAATGGACAACAACTCATATCCTAAAACAAGATCCAAAAATATCATCATATGAAAAATAGGAAAAGGAAAAAAATCAGAATATATCTACGTACTATGAATGATTATGTGACTCTCACTCCTAAGTAATCTCCTCCAGGACACCATGCCTCTACAACACCTGAACCAAAGGGATGGTTCTTCCTTACATCCCTTTCATCTGATGATCCTCGATCTCTACTGGATGATCCAGAAACACTGCAACATCCTTGATATCCAAATCTCCCCAGTCAATGACATGGGATTCATTGGGAATATACCAAAAACATTGAGATATTTGGAAGAGGTCATGGATCCTCTCTAACCATGTAGGAAATGAAAACTGATATTCCACCCACCAACTCACCCCAACACCTCAAAGGCCCTAAAAAACATAGGATAAATATTACTCACCCTGATAAACCTCCATTGAATATGTCAAGGGTAAACCTTTAAGAAGATGTGGTACCTAACCCCAAACTCCAAGGTCCTCCTCCTACAATCAAAATAAGACTTATTATGATCCTATAATGCTTTCATCCTCTTATGAACTAGTTTAACACTATTGTGCTCTGCACCACATTGGGATAGAGAAATTCCACCTCCCCAACCTTCATACATCATAATGAAGAGTTTCATGGTTTCATGTACAATGCCTCAAACATGGCCATGTTTATAGAAGAGTGATAGATATTATTATAAGAAAAATCATCCAAAGGTAGGTGTTACACCCAAGATCCACCAAAGTCCATGACACATGCCTATAACATATGCTCCCACATCTGGATATTCTACTCCATCTATTCATCTATCTAAGGGTGGAAATCATTTATGAGGGGTAACTGAGTTCCAAAATCATAATGAAATCACCTTTGAATTCATGAGGTAAACATGAATCCTAATCCGAGATAATGGATATTTGAATTCCATGAAACCACACCACATCATCTATATTACTCTTAGACAAAGCATCCACTACAACTGAATCCTTGATCACTAAGACGATGGCTAATTTCATCTACTGATCCATGGTCACCTAGATAACATTTTAACCTCCAAGATATTAAGGTAACCAAATTAATAAATACATGAAGTTGTTATACCATTTACAATTTTTCATATCCAATGGATGAAAAAAACTTCCATGAACATGATGTTTAACCTTTAACTACTAGAAAACCAAGCACTTCACCAAAAACTCATCCACCACCATAACTGCATCCTAAAAACATGGTAAATGTTGTGTGTACCACCAAAGTTAAGATATAAAAATCATGAAGGAATCCCTCACAAATCACTACCAGAACAAAGAGACTCCCCTAAATCATTATCTATTTTTGACTATCCACAGACCATCTATCCAAAGTATCACCATGGAAAAAAAGATCATGCATCACCACTACCTCTAAGTATCACCAATGAGACCCCCACCTGCTTCATAATCAAATACTGCACCATCATATGAAACAAATAGTCTTTACCATCATCCACCATTTTATTTAAGTGTAAGGCCGCCAAATCCTCCATCACTCTCTAAGATTCTCTAGAAACCTAAAAAACATATTTCCATGAATTACTACTAAAAGTGTTGACCAAAATAATTCATTTTCTCCATGTGTATATGATACCAAAATTTTAAACCTCGAAGAGCTCCACACACATCCATTGCCACAAGTTCAGATCATTCTAGTAAAATATATACCCCATGATCTTATGATTCTTAAATACCACAAAGTGCTCCCCAATGAGGTAATGCCTCCAAAAATTAAACGTAAAAACCACTAATTACAACTCCAGATCATGGGTGGAATTTTTATGCTCATATAGACATAACTACCTAAACCCATAAGAGATCACATCCCTCTTCTTCATTAACACACATCCCAAACCAATATCGGAATCATCACAAGACACCATAAACACTACCCCCTCCCATGAAAAATTAATCACTAGAGAACTGACCAAAATACCCTTTATGTAATTGAATGATCCCTACCACATATCATTATAAACAAATGTCTTGTATTTATAGGTCAATATTTTCAATAGGGATTCAAATTGAGAGAAATCAAGCACAAACCCCCTATAATAGCATTTTAGACCAAGTTAACTTTGAACCTCTGCCATATTTTCGGGTGATTCCCAAGAAACAACTTCCCCAACATTTGATGGGTCTACTAACACACCCTAATGAGACACCACATGCCTATGTAAATGAACCCCTCATGTCTAAAACTTACACTTGGATAACTTTCCATAGAGTTGGTGGTGTCAAAGAACCCATAAGATAGTTCTGAGATGATTGATATACTCCTCATACAACTTTGAGTAAATCAAGATATCATTAATGAATATGATGAAGAATCAGTCTAGTAAATCATGGAACATGGATTTCATAAGCCCTGTGAACATGTATGGTGTGTTCATAACACCGAATGGCATGACTACAAACTCAAAGTACTCATCCCTACATCTGAATCTAGTGTCTGGGATATTTCCCTCTTTTACCCTCAATAGGTGATACCCAGACTGTATATTGATCATAGAAAACCTACATACCCCTCACATTTGGTCGAAAATATATTTTATCATCATAAGGGGTATTAGTTATTGACCATCACCTAATTCAACCTCCATTATTCTATCCCCAACCTGAAACTACCATCATTTTTCTTCATAAAAAACACTCAAGCACCCTAATATGAAAAACATGGCCAGATAAAACCCTTCAAAATTAAATAATCTATATAAATACTAAACTCCTTCAAATATATAGGTTTCAACTGATAAAGATCCATAAAAATTATAGAATCATTAGACTGAAAGTATATCCTAAACTCAACATCATGTCAAGGGGGTAGAGTTATGACCTCCCTATAAAAAACATTCAAAAAATCCCCAAAATATATCATAACCTCTACCATCCTAACCTCTGATGACTCCACAAATATCTCAACCAACAAATATGGAAGGGACTCCACATGCTGACTGCCCACCTGATAACCCTACTTGCCAATGAAAACCACATGATGTCCATCCACACCCAAAACATGACTCCCATTAGAAATTAGTAGATAACAACACATATAGAATACAACCAATCGATACTTATAATAACATCATATAGTTACATATGTAGAAAGAAAAGATATCCATGAGACTGATGTGGCCCCATCATCAGTCTACAACCCTAAAACACGTCAAAAAAGATGGTACGACCTCCGACCGGCATAGTAAACACCATGGGAAAGGAAATAATCTCTATGTATAGTCCTAGATCATGGGATATAGTGGGTGAAAACAAGGAGTGAAAATATCTTGAATGAAATAAGGAACAAATAAGGGTACTAAATACACTGATCATACCTATAATAATCTATGGACCCTCTGGGACTGCTGCATCCACTGCTGCAACTGAATATGACTAGCTTCTCTCCCTCTCTTATGAAAACCACCTCAATGACTATGCTCATTTTAGGGTCCCTAAACATGAGGAAAATCCTAATTTTATCCAATAACTACTCCATTTACCCTTGGAGGAGAATATACCTAATTCCCCTACTACTAAAATGATCTCAATAACAACTGTTGATGAGTTTGGAGATCAACCTATCCACCTCAACCAAACTGAGTACATGGTACCACTGGGAACTTGTTCTGGTGATGACCATGAATCCCACAACCAAAAAACACTGGCACAAATCACCTAGGAAAATAATGAAAACCATAGTCCCCATAAGGCTGGAAATGAAGTTACGGAGGTCCTTTACCCATTGGTCGAAGCCCCAAAGTTCCTGGTTCCTAAGACCTACTACTGAAAACTGTACTCCTCAATGAACCCGGATGGTTCCCCTTTGCTGTAAACCTCTCTGTGAGTGAATCATCTCGATAACCTATTCCTTATTTTGAAATTCCAGATATTTTTAAGATGTAAAAGGAGTGATTTTATACTGATAGAAGGATGGAGTGCCTCGTAAAGACATCTTGCATGAGACTCCTCATCTGGAAAAAGATCTGGGGAAAATGAAAATGGTCCTTGAACCTCATTCCCAACTCCTACACTGACATACTCCCCTACTAAAGATAAATAATCTCCTACCTCTTCACTTCCATTATGGTCGATGAAATAAAATCTACATAGAAATCCTCATGGATGTCGACCCATGAATCATACACCTCCTTACGCTCTCCCTTATAAAGCATCTACCACTAAAGCGCATCTCCCTACATCTTAATATTTTACAAAGGAACCTAGTATCCCATCGAAACCAATATCAAACTAAAAGAGATCTGAATCCCCTCTTTCTAGCTCTCTGTCTCCACATTTGAAACACTGCCCTCATACTTCCCTAAATCTTATTGTTTAAAAGTTTGAAATTCTCTCTACCAATCCTTATCCTCCTCTTTTGGATCTACCCTATAGTGATCAACCGCATTAACTTTATGAAACTCAACTACTTGAGCCACATGCGGATTATGAAAAATATACCTAACTAAAAATCAATCAAGAATTTCCTAATATTGGTAGTATGGAATTTCATTAAGATACTTTTTCATTCACTTTATATATTTTAAGCTTCCCAAAACAACCCAATCCAAAAAATAAAATAAGTCATCATGACGCATAGACCTCTCCTAGTTCTCTACCCTGAAAATAGGTACACCTCAGTTGGTCATTCAATAAGCATAGAGTCCATGCATTGGATCATGGGGGGCCCTAAAATCTTATTTCCTAGCCAGTCTCCCGGGCCTATATCATGCACCAAGGTCAAATGGATCTATTTCCATACCAACCCATGAAATACCCACTATTCCTAACTATAAACTTCATCTTATCTCTCAACCATCACCTCTTGTACCACTCTGTCATAACCCCTCCCTCCAAAGATATCTCAATGAGGGGGGAGAGATAATGACGCCCTGAGTCCTGCATCCAAAAGGCCCTAGGATGGTGACTAGCAATGAGGGTATAAAAATATCATGAAATGGAAGGCATTATCTTCTATAATGATGTAGGATCAGGAGACAAAATGAATCATCTAGAAACAACTCTAAAACATAATATAAGAAGAAAGAAAAACCATCCCACAATGAATGTATAAATAAAAATAATATAGATAAAAGTATCCAAGGTAAATAACCAAAATCAAATATGAATAAGTGACACAATATTTATCCAAAGGTCTGAGCTAGTAATGTCTATATTGGTCTACATAATCCTCCTATAAACCTAAAATAAATTATATACATAGGGTGGGCATACAGTTATACTCAGTAGGAAAACCAAAGTCTTGCATACATAGGTTAAATAAGTATATTAATGCATACATGGGAAAATAGAAAAACTAAAAACACTTAAATAGTCAACTATCCATCCCAACCTCACCAAGGTACACTCACTAAATAACACGATCCAAGCAATCTAATATAACAAGAAGCATATCGATAAAGGGTACCCCACATCGCTTTCTCACTGGTATGCCTCTCTCACACCCTAATGTTGTATATCTTGGTGGTCCCATCTTCTTCATATGTAACAATTTCCATAATCATGGTCACATCACGTCACGCCCACAGACACTTGGGTTCGTCACCCCACAAGCATGGTCATATCACGTCTCTCCCAAAAACACCTGGTCTAAAACATATACAAAACCATAACCATAGGAGTAGGTTATCATGAACATGAAGGACATCAACCTCATTCCCTTCTCCTGCCGTGGACATCCCCACCATATGCCGCCCCACAAGTACAATCATATAAAATCCCACCTGAAAACACATGGGCTATAAAAACCACCATCAAATACTCAAACATACCTCCAAACATCAAATCCCATGCAATACATTACTCACCTAGAAGATTGGGTAGGAAAGAGAATGAACACATCCATCCATCCTCCTAACCAGATGTCATGAAAATCACCCCCTGTGAATATACAGGTTTCAACAAAAAGTACTTGATGTGGATGTGGTGATTATAGAAATAATAATGAATATAGCAGGATATACATATAGTCACACACACAAACCCTACATATTGGTTCACAACCAAACACTAACCAACTCACAACATCACCACTTTTGCTACCATCACTAAATGAAAAACACTATTCAATCCACAAACACAATTAATATCCCCAAAAAATCAATTTAATCCTCCAATTCATTTTATTATTTATCATCAAACAAATTTAACCCCACAACCCACCATTTAATTATTTATCAATAATTTCCATCCCATTAACTAAACAAACCCATGTAATTTTAAACATTATTACACAATTATTTATTCCATCACTACTTAAGAATCAAGCACAAATAAACCACCACCTCTCTACTAGAAAATTATGACCAATAAACAACCTTACCTCCCCAAAATAATATCCAAAAAACCACATCACTTCCCCAAAATAATGGGAAAAAATAACCTATCAACCCCAAAAGTATAGAAAAAAAACCACTAACCCCACATTCCCCAACCACACATCGCTTACCCATAAGAATGACCACACATAACAACAATTCAAGATCATTTTATAGAATTAAAAAAGGTGATTTCATCACATTAAACATTATTTTAGGGGTGTTATCACACAATCCATACTCTTGGGGAAACCATTTCATTATCCAAATATAAGTGGTTGGTTAATTTTCCATTTTAGGGTGATATCACAACAATCACAATAGGTATAGCAGTCACAAAACATATCATCCAGTGAAAAAATGTTTCCAATGCGCACAATTTTCCATAGGAAGTCAAGATCATAACATCCACAATAGCACAATAATATCAAAGCTGTAAAAGCATGCAGATCAATCCACTTTACCATTGAATTTCAATTTAACGAATTATTTATCTTTAATTAATTTAGAACAACCATATCCTATAGGTAGAAAAAAATTAAACCCCTCCCTCACGATACAAAATAAATATATATAATGTATTACCTGCCTCAACGAAGATTTTATAACTCGTTAAACACCACAGTACAAAGAAGAAATCCCTGAAAACCAAAACCACAACATGAGATACTATATATAAACCTACACTGCATTTAAAAACCATAAAAAAGAAACAAAAACTCACAAACCAAACTAAATTTCACCACCACAGTGAAACTTTGAAGAAGGACAAGATGAAACTTACCAAGAATAATGGAGGTATTAACACAGATTACCAACGAACAACCATTGGAAACAAGAAATACAATAGGGAGGATGGATGGATTGAAGGAATCCTCAGTGTACCTAGGGTTCACCAGGAATGAGAGATGAAGAGGGTACTACCTAATGGATGAAAATTGAATTGGAAAAGAACATAAAACCATGGATCATGTAGTTTACAATTAATGTAATCATTACACAACGTGAAATACTTAGATTTCCAAAAAAATAAAATTTTCAAAAAACATGTTGCCTCAAAGGATTTAATGCCTGAATTTCTTACATGTCATGAAGCAAACTTACATGATGTGTAACCTTTTCACGATATACCCCTTAGGCACATACAAGTCATGAACCACCTAAATACACAATCTATGAACCACCATTTATTGTTTTGTAATACATTTACATGGCATATATTTTCTAATGGAACTCTTCTACAACTCAAGCCTCCACCGAAAACTCCAAGAACCTCCCCTAAAAACCTCCAACCACCAAAACTAGAAAACTAACAGACCAATAAGGAACAAAACATTAAAACATACATCAATTATGATTGGTATTATATTTACATTTAAGCATCTATAATTTTTTGTTCAACTTGAGTAGGGTTTTGGTGAATAATCTACTTATCATAAATTCTTTACAATATTAACATAAATGTAGTACCATATAGAATTGTTAAAGGAGTTGTATTTGCTTTCAAACATTTTTTAATGTCTATGAATAATTCTATTAAATATGTTTGATGTTTTTTGATATTTATATAGATGGTTAGAAGTGAATTTAGAAGGTTTTGTGGTTATTTAGATAAGTGAATAAATTATATTTTGATGCTAAATACACAAAGTAAATAACTCATATGTGGTTCATCAAAGAGGAAAATATGGATTACACTTTGAGTGAGGTAAGAATCATTTATTTTTTTATAGTTAAAGTTGATGATAATTTCACAAAGTTCGAACTATGTAAGAGTCGGAAAAAAGACCACATATGAGTGCACTTATATACGAGTGACTACACAAGAGTCAATAATAATATATTAATGAATAAGGTATGATCTATTGTATATCATGTCAAAGTCAAGAATATATAAATCACTCAAGTACAAGTAGACCAATGTAATATCCATCAAATAAGAGAGAGATGTAAGAGTGATTTAATTTGCCTAAGGAATAACATAAGAGTCCTGACATTCATGTAGGAGTCTAGAAATCAATATAAGAGTAATATTACTACTTAAAGACCCACAATAAGATAAATTAATCTACATAAGAGTTTTTCTTAGGTGAAATTATAAAAAAGGAATAAAACTAAAAAGATCTATGTAAGAGTTATATATATAAAATTGATTTTTGTTCTTATGTGATGAATTATTAAATTTAAATAATCATGATATTTATATAGATGATTTTTAAAAAATAAATTTAGATAATCCATGAATTTTTCTTCAATTTATAAAATATCAAAATTAATTTGAAAAATTATGTTTCAAACTAAGAAATATTATAAGTTCCATGTTATAAGGGAAAGTGGCACATTACAATGAAAAAATAATTCATTTGTGGATGAAATTAAAATTAATGTGGATTTAATTAAAGGTTCATAGAAAGATTTACCATGATAACCATATTTAAAATTAAATTTTGATTTAGACTAATTGATAATATCATCATATTTAAATGGTGATTTTAAATTCAATATTTGAAATTAATTTGGTTAAAGCTACTACAATTTTGGGAAATTTTATGCAATTGAAAATCACAGGATATTTCAATAAAATTATTATGAAAATTTTATTAATAGAGTATTAAGAATATAAAAAAGATAAAATAAAGTAAATATATGTTTTCTAGAATTTATTGAAGTGTTTTGATACTTTTAATTATTGAACATGTGTTATATCAAATATTGACAAACAAAATAAAATTAGTCTGTGATTTATTTTTGGTTTTTGACTATATCAAGACAATTATATTTAATTAATGAACATTGAGGTTATTTTTATTAATTTGGAAGAATATCATATCATGCTTCTATTCTCTCATGCTCTCATGCATGAAAACATCACTCTGAATAATTGATGATTGAGGTTAACATGCATGTTATAGCTTCAACATCTATCTTGATGCCATAGAATATAAATAAGAAGATATTTTATTTTATGTTAAATTAGATGGAAGGATAATAATGATTTTTTTCACATTCAAGAGTGAGGTGAATCTTGAAGAACTATCTGTTCCAATATAAGTAAAATTATTCATCATATTTGGGAATTAGATGATAAATGCCATCAGGAAGTTGATGAAACATTCTCAAACAAATGAATATTGCTAGAAATACATTTATAATAACTAAAAAAATATGAAAATAAATTCATTGTCTCAGTTGGAGTTGAAAATAACATGGTTAAGTCTCTCACATTGAGGATGAACCTTATAAAAAATATCATGGGATGATTATCTTTAATTATTACAATATACAGTTGAAGAAGAGATTAAGAGAGAGTAGAACATGCTTTTAGTCACCCATAGAGGTTTATCTGAGAAGAAATTATAAAACATATACCAATAATTGACCACCCTTTAGTGGTACTTACCTATCTTATTCTATCCCTGTGGTATCAGAGCTAGCCAGGTTCCCACTAAGATCCCACCTTTATAAAGAATTAAGAATATGAATTCAATTAAAATATGATGATTTTCTGTTTTTATATGAATACATTTCATGAGTATAATAACAAATTTTTATTTATATATTGGTAAATTTTTTAGATGATAGTGATTCTTTGATTATTAGTTTTTGGGTAAAGTTATAAAAGATGTGTCCCTCCCAAAAATCTCACTTAGCTAGGGTTTCTCTTGGGTGGTGACTTGAAGTGGGGATGCTTGAAAGCCACCTCTCTGGTGTCATATCTGAATCTCCTCTATCTCCACCATTTTATCTTTCCCTCTGATGTCCCTCTAATCCTCTTCAATTATTTCACTTATTACATAGTGTTCTATGGGTTTACACCCACCAGATTTCATATCAGGATTGTTTAATCTTAATCATTATCTTTTATTCTTTCCCTAGGTGTTACATTTATCTATAATTTTTCAATTTATCTTTATCCAATTTCTTATCCCTCTCCATATCTTAATTTAATTTTGGATTTTTTTTCCCTAGTGATGTTCCTACTTTCCTTTTGTTAGTATATATTCAATCCCATAGTGGTGTTCCCATATCAGACTAACATGGATCTCTCTCTAGGGTCCTATTTGGTTCCTATGGCTGAGTATCCCAACCCTGAGATGTGTTGAGTCAATTTATTTATTTGAGATTATTTAGATCATATACCAATCTCATTAAATAATTATTTTGATTCATTATTATTGGTTCATCATCAAGTTATCCCTCTCTTCTGTTCATAAGGAATGCATCATTCACCTATGGATTTTGAAATTGAATCAATTCTCTAACCAGTCTCATCTACCCTCAATTATGTTTCTTTGAATGTTCGTAATGATTTTCATCGATAAAATAGATACATTTTATCTATGGGAAAATTCCATCTTGTTCATGAAATTCTCTAATGGAATCATGGAGGGTGGATTTGGATTTGTTTTTATTTAGGTGATGGTATTGTAGATGGTGTTGGTTCATGTTTGGTTTTTAATTGTAATGGAATTAATATTATCGTATTTTGGTTTTTTTTAGGTTCTGCACTTTTTTTAAATTCTCAGTAATGTTTAAAATTGAGCGTGACTTCAACTATAGTGGATACACATTATTTCTATAGCTGGTTGGTAGTGATCCACCAATGATAGCTCCACTGATGTTCAATGGTTGATGGTGATAGGGTGGCTCGGGCAGCATGTATCCTCTGGTATGAGGACTCTAGGATCAATACAAAGTGTCATTTTATACTCAATATATATATATCATCAAGTTATTTAAGTATGTAGGGTGAAATTCATGTTTTTAAATTTTAAATTTAGAAATTGGTTTATAGATCATTTTGAATTATGATATATTGAACTATTATTGGGATTGTGTGGTCATTATTTCCCAAATAAAATTAAAAGAATATTTTATTAAATATGAAAAAAAAAATTTATTCTCATGAGGTCTAGGGGTTTCCCACCTCTTTAGATGGTTTCTCTAATGAACTCCATAGAAAAAAGAAACATATTTGATAATGGGAAAGTGAAAATTTTATTTTATATTTCTTATAGAATAAAGTCTAAACTAAAGCTATGGGGATTAATATGGTAAAATAAATTTTCCAAAAGTTGGAGAAAATTTATGAAGGTAATTTCAAGATCATGGAATCCAAACTAAATATCTAGAAAGATAAATTTAAAGATATCATAGTGGATTAAAATGACACTATTGATTACTATTTATCTTAGCTTAATATGATATTTAGTAACATCAAGATATTTGGTGATGATATGGATGATTTTACTACTATAAAATATAAAAAAACATATCTTAAATACACCTAAATTTTTGATTTATTACATAAATTCAAATAGAATAAAATCAAAAATATTAAAAGGAATGATGTATTTGGGTAATTAGATAGATAAAACCATAATATGGAATAGAGATACAACAATGTTTTTTAAAAACCCCATAACATTCCCTTTGAGAAAAATACATTGATCTTCTAATACTACATTAGAAGACCTGGGGGTGTATATAAGAATAGAGTGGGTTATAAATTATAGTAAGTAAATAATCAATAATAACTTGATGAAATACAACATGTTAGTCCTGAGTAATGTCAATGTCACATAAAAGTGTTAAGAATAATATAAATTAATATTGAATCATGATATAATATGATAAAATCAAGGTAATAATGTAATGTTAAAACAACATAAAACTTGACATCATAAGAATATGTCAAGGATGATCATCATGAAATAATAATATAATGTGCTTAGAATAACCTCCCATGAACCAAACATGGTATCTCATGGGATAAAACATTACCCAATGTATTGTAAGGATATATAAATTTGAGACCACCAGTCACATTCATATCATGTAAATGTATTTGTGTGCCATATAGTTCATGTAATAAAATAACACATTTTATCACTTTTAATCCTATGATTAAGGAGTGTGGGTTAGATACATGGAAGTACCCAATAAATTAAAGATAGTGACATCTACATGAATACCCTTGACTAAAAATGGGGATGGGATGTAATTACCCAATAAATTAATGATAATGAAATCTAGATTAATACCCTTGAGTATAAACGGGGATGGGTATTCACTACCGAAATATTTTGTAAGGAAAAACCAAAGGATAATTTCTATAGCATAATGGGTGAACATAAAAATTTATTAAAGGGTTTAATGAGATTTAAAGGTGATAAATAATTTCATGGAAATTATAAATTAATTAATAGGGATGTGTAAAAACTTTTCCCAACATGAATAATTGGAAATACGATGGCATAATACAAAGAAAGTGCTTCAATAAAGAGGAGGAGAGAATCCCCTTACCTTGAGAAGGTGCTTCTAAAAGCATGGTAGGATCTTTTTAAGAACTTGGTAACACCTTGGTAGAGATTTATAGAGGTATATGGAGAATAAATTCATAATAAATGGGTATTGAGTGAAGAGGAGTGGGAAGTTTGGTCGGTATTTATAGAAAAATATAGGGTAATTCTTTATTAATTTATAAACATAGGTTTTGGACACTGTATAACAAAATAATCAAAACTACAATCCTTACCGTTGTTTTCCCCATGTTTTATTAATAAGATTAGTGGAATTAAATATTTTTTAAAACCATGAAACTATAATATTAAAATAATACCATTAATGGTGTCAAATTGATTCATGTTCATAAAGAATTGATTTTAAAACATTTAAATTTAATATATGTTTTTGAGGATTCATTAAGGGTTTATAAAATTAATCAGATAACTAAAAAAATCCATTATATAAAGAAAACATATATATTTGGTCATGTATTCATTTTATGTAATTTATTACATCTCTTTTGTTCCATTATGATATAATAATATAAACCATATATTTATATCATATTTAATTTTTACCCAGAAATTTGACTATCCCGTAAAATTATGAAAAATTTACTATCAGAAAATTTTGATGTGATGATTCAAAAAATATTATATAATATATTAAATAAATTTTCTAAATATTATAAATTTTTAAATTTTAAATAAAAATATCATATTTAGTGTAAAATAATAGTTTTTATGATATTAACTATTTTCTGACCCTTATAAAAATTACATCTGACATCATTAAATTAAATTATAATTTATATTTAAGTAATTATTATCTAACAAAAATATTTTATTTAAATATCATTTATTTCAAAAAATGTTTAATTTATCAAATGGTGTCTAAATTGAAAGAATATATTTCCCAAAAATAAAATTTTTATTTCTTTGTGTCAATATCTAATTTTTATAAAACACATTATTTGATAATTGATAATGTAATAATAAAAAGGGATAAATATAATCATTATTTCACTAAAAGGAAAATTTAAAAACTCATATTGTTGGGGTCTCAATACATAAACCCATATTATGCTAGTGTCTTCCCTAAGGGTAAGATGTGCGATGATGACACTTTCTTAGGGTGGTTCTGTACACATTGTTTGGGTTGTTATCTTGATAATCTTGAAATTATACTGTAAACTATATCAATTAATATTAATTTTTTAAAATATTATCTTGGGATTAGTTAAAGTAACTTTCCCTTGATACCATCTCCCTAAGAATATTGGATAAAAGGGATTCATAGGTTACGATCATACTGGTTGAGGTCACCGCTTCTTACTTTCGTGTCAATTGTAATTTATCACAACACTTAATATATGCTATTTTTAATAGTCAATTTTTAGTGGCTACATTATATATGGTTAAGAAAATGAATGTTACTTTAAATCCAATATATTGTATTGGTCCAAAATAACAAAAGTAGTATATGTTTTTTCTATAACTGTATTACTTAATAAGGAATTTATTCATTTAAAATGGGAATTTTATTTTTAAAAGTTTGGATTATTACATTCTTAGACCCTTTGGAAATTTCACCCTTAAAATTTCATTTGATACACTAAAATAGACTAGGGTAACTCTATTTCATTACCTCTTACAGTTCCCATGTTTCTTCCTCAAACTTGTGGTTTTACAACAATACTTTGACTTGGTATTTTATCTTGTTCTGTAGATCTTTGTCTCTAAAATCTAATTTCTTCACCAGCTTCTCCTCACATGAAGGATCATTCTCCAAGGGAAGATACTCTATATTCAGTACATGTGAGGGATTTAGTATGTACATCCTTAATAGGGATGCATGGAACACATAATATACTTGAGATAGGTTAGGTGGGACTGTAAGTTTATAGGAAAAATCTTCGATGCAATCAAGAATAAAAAAGGTGTAGATGTGTCTAGCAAAAAGATTTTCCTTCTCCTTATACCTTATTAATTTCTCTAATGATGATATATGAGGAAAAAAATATCTCTGACCTAAAATTACATGTCTCATCAAAGATTGTTTGAATAGATGTTTTGTCATATTATTGTGGATTCTATATGATATTTAATTTTTTGAACCTTATCCATCATCTCTTGGATAAAATCATGTCCCATAAGATTATTCTCTCCAACCTCATCCCAACATGTTGGAGTTTGATGCCTCTTCACATACAGATCCTTATAGGATTCCATTTAAAATAAATAATATAAACTATTGTTATATGAGAACTCTACTAGGGGAAGGTTCTAATCCCAAAATCCTTAGAAATACATTGAACAACATATTAGTATGTCCTGTATATTTTGGATGGTTATCTCAGACTAACCATTCATATGAGTATGATAAGGATTACTAAAACTCATCTCTATATCTATATATTGCTGAAGGCTCTCCAGAACCTCAAGTAAAACCTCATATCTCAATCATATACTGTAGCGAGTTGCACTCAATGTGTTCTTAAAACTTATCTTATGTATATGTTGTAGGGTTAGTCAAGAGAGACATCTTTCTTCACAAGAATGAAATTTTATGACTTTATATGGTGACTAATTACCACCAAGATGTCATTATTACCTTTATATTTCCTATGGATTCCTATAATTAAATTCATTGTTATGTTTTTCCATTTTCATAATGGTATAGTGAATAGTTTCATCATACCCTTAGACTTCTATCATTTTGCCTTGACTTGTTGGAATACCAATCATTGATGTACAAATTCTAAAATTTCCCTCTTCATGTTATCCCACCATTTTTTTCTTTAAATCTCTATACATATTAGTACTTCTTAGGTGAACGGAGAAATATTACCTATTCACATTATCCATAAGTTCCTACTTTGACTATGGTTTTTATGGGACACATATTTAGGTTCCAAACATTATAAATCTATCTTTATCAATGTTAAACTCCAGAATATTTTCTACCCTTCATTGTAGCTCCTCGTCATCTTTTTATACCTCCCTGATCCTCTCAAGAATGGATGGTTGAGTAGTTATTTGATCAAGGTAGGATAAATATCCTTTTATTATTTCCATTTAAATCATTTACATGTATAATAATATTGTACCCCTATCAATATTTATCATGGATAGGAATATAATACCCCTTATACTCAGAACATATACCACTTAGTTCACCTTCCTAGGATGGTAATTGATTGAACAATCATAATCCTTGGTCATCTCTAACAACATTAATTTCCTTATAATGATATCCTTTTATGTGAATATATACTTGGGGATTTTATAATCCATATATATTCCAAACTTCTCCCCATAGACATAATTTCACCAAATATTAAATGTAAAGATCAATGCATCCAATTATTGATCATGCATTGGGATGTTCTTCTCATGGATAATTAATTTTTGGGAGCAATAAGATATAACTTTTCTATATTTTATGAGTACACAACCCAATCACTTTTTAGGAAAATTACTATAGACCACAAATCCTTCCCCAATGATGGGTAATGTGAGTACATATGTAGATATTATCCTCTTATTTAAAACTTTACTTCTCTCCTCAAATTTATCATTCCATAAAAAATTCCTTATATTCTAATTTAGATTAGTTAGTGGGCTTGATAATCAAGCCAATTTTCTTACAAATCGATAATAGTATAGAAATTATATATGGAAAATATAGACCTCTATCATAGTTATTAGTCTATGAAATCCTTCAGTTACTATTTTTTATCGATAAAAAAATATCCCTTGGATGGTGAAAACATGCCCTAGGAAATTTACTTTTCCCATCCACAAATCACATATTTTGTACTTTGTATACAAATTTTCCTTTTGCAAGGTCTTTAGTAAAAGATTCAAATGATCCTCATGTTTATCTTTAATTTTAGAGTATATAAGAATGTAATCTATTAATAGTCATAAATAATTTTAAAGGTAATGCTTAACTACTTTATTAATTAATTATATGAAGAAAGTTGGATAATTTTATATACAAAATGGAATCACTATGAACTCATAGTTCCAATACCGTGTTCAAAAAGAAGACTTGGGGGTATCCTTCTTCTTCAAATTTACATGATAATATCTCGACCAAAGATCCCCCTAAGATAAGTATTGAACTCCTTATAACTGATCTAATAAGTCATCAATCCATATCAGGGGAAAATTGTTGGTTATTTTGATCTTATTAAGATCACGATAATCAATACATAGGAACATATAACCATCCTTATTTTTGATGAAAAGTAATGGTTCACCCCATGGGGAAGCACTTGGGTGTATAGATATTATCTTATAGTTTCTTATTCAGATACTGAAGTTTGATATTGGTAATTTTATATAGACTCTTGGATATTTCCAAATTATAGATATGATTTTGATAGATAGATCAACCTCGTATCTTAGAGGAAGATCATAAAATTCTTTAGAAAACACATCAATGTATTCCATCATAATGAGCATGTCATCAAGGATGATTATTTCCTTTGAAAGGTTGGTATGGAGTATGATATTCAACTCTATACCAATATTAGGATCGCAATATCACTGAATATAGACAATGTACAAGAGGGGGGTGAATTTTATACTTTAAAATTTTCTTAAGGAAATTATGTATAAAAAGAATTCATAACACCTCTAATAAGAAACTACATTCTTAGAGAAATATAAATTTCTTAAGTATAAAGCTTAAGAAACGTTTCTTATAAAGATATTATACCACAAGGAGTATAGAATCACTTACAAACAAAGATAAAAGTTATAAAGTCTATACAAAAAGAAAACTTCCAAACTCTTACAAAGTAGTGGAAAATTACAATATTCTTTTAAACCAAAGAGGACGGTATCTAACAAACTTGGATAAAGGTCCCTTGTTTTATACTAACAAGAAATTATGTCTTACCCAAACCCAGGTAAACCCTAAATCCTACGATCAATATCTGTCTTGTTATCCCCGCAAGCCCTCAATTTGTAAGGAAATCGACACCTCTGACTTCACAACCTGAATTCTCTGACTGAAAATTATTTTTTTTATTAAGGAAAACACTTTTGTGGGAATAGTGAGAAACCAAAGAGTCCATAAAAACACCAAAACAACCCAATAAAATATAAAGATATAGGGTTACCTCATTCAAGCCACAACAACAATCACCAACCCCATGCAGGACACTCGGCAATCCCATGAAAGCATGGTCCCTCCCGATGTTGCCATCCCTCCAAATCAGTCGTATCCCAAATAGCCTGCAAAGGTGATGACCGAGTGATCTAGCCCAACGAAGATGACCAGACTGCCCTTCCCAAATCAAACCAGGGGAGAAGCCTTATAAGAAAAGGAAAAATTACCAAAACATAGCCTTAACCTATTATTGCTTTCCTCCCTGTAAAGATTCCAATTCATTATCCATACCTTGGAATCTAGATCTTCCCCAATAACATCTTCCAAATGGTCTGCCATTTTTTCCCATGTCCGGATGTATTCTTCTTTGCTGATTTTATGATCATTTAAGCCTCTCATTAAGATCAAATCTTGTTTGTCAATCCACTTAGCCTACTCATTATTGACCTCCACTCTTACAGCTCTTCCCATCATGTCAGCCTCTTCCTGTGGAATTTCAACATATAGAAATTCTTTTACCATGTCCTCCTCGGAAAAGAGGATGGGTTCCTTTATGTTATTTACCATTTCAGTAGTTCTTCCCTTTTCATTGATGTTTCCCTAGATTAGAACCTGAGAATCCTCCTCCACCTCGTTGGACAATAACATCGGAAACTTCTTCGCAGAGTGGGTCTCCAAAGGTGTGGGAAGCAAGGAGTAATCCTTCTTCCTCTTCTTCTTTTTTAAACTCAATTTGTTCTTTGGAATTGGTACCTCTTCCGCCGAATGATCCAGTTCACCTAGGTTGTCTTCATCCAAGCCAACCTCCTCTTCCTCACCTGGTGCAATGTGCTCCAAAGGCATAATATCCTCTAATAAGCCTTCAAATCTGTTACATAGATGGAATGGGGTCCAAGTCAAGCCTGGACCCCTTCTTACGTCCACCATTTGCAGCTCCCTTCCAGGTGTAGAGCCACTTTCACCTAGATGCATCTTCGTAGTGCCCAAACCAGCCTCCTCAATAAGAATACTTTGACCAGCTGCTTCAGTCTAGTTGTCCAGGAAGAGGTCGCGCCCCATGAACTGATGTTGGCAATTCATTTCCTCTAAAGTCGCATCACAGTTTGCACAAGATACTTGCTCTGTGGTCCTTCCCTCATTGAAAAATGGTTGGGAAACACCTGCAAGTCTGTCCTGCCCAGTCCTACCATCTACATTTTTAGTCGGAGTAGAATTTGTCCTGCTCACTCCATTGAGGTTACCTAACAGCTTGAAAAAGACGTCTTGGACTTTCGGCACAGGAGGAAGGGCAGGAGGTTTCCCCAACTTCACCTGGATTCCCGCACCTGCAATCGTTGAGCCTAAACCAACTGAAAAAGCACCTGACTTTTGTTCATCTTGGACTGCACCCTCATTCAGGACCACCCGAGCAAGACATGAGGGATCACTGCCTTCAGGGGGTCTGTTGGGGGCCACATCTCCAGGTACTTCCACCAACACATTCCCCGCCATGTTGTTCTCTAAGATGACGCGATCACCAGTCCTCACATTCCCAGAACTGCTACAATCACCATTGGTTGCGTTCCTCTGGGATCTAACATTCATTTCCCTCCGCCTGCAATTCTCCAGCGAATGGCCTAGACATTTACAATCCGAATAATAATAGGACCATGATTCGTAAAAAACCGGCCGTTGGCATCGGAACTCTTCACCGATGGTGATCCAAACGAAGTCCAATGGAGCCCTCGAGACGTATACCTCCACACACACTCTGGGATTAATCGGATTGCAAACATCCATGGTCCGGTTATCGGAGCAGAGGTATCTCCCCAGGAGATTCCCAAGCATTCTAACAATCTATGGATTTTGGAAAGTTAAGGGAAGATTAGGAAAACTAACCCAAATCTCCATGGAAGGAGAATCACACCGCATATGGAAATCGTACGACCATCGATAAAGATATAACTGCAATTCATTGCAGCTACGAGGGGAACTCGACCAGGCTCTGATCAAGTCTACCCATGATGCAAAGCAACTCAAGATGCTCTTATTTTCTAACAACCCTACTGTTTCCTTCTCTTACAAACCCCAAGAACCGAAGACAAATCTGTCGAACAGATCAAATGAGGGTCTTCTCTTCAAAAAACCGATCAACTAGCGTCAAGCTATGCAGATCCGAGGATTCGTTAAACTCTGCAACTGACAGCGGGATATTAGGGCATCCGTCGTATAGATCTGCAACCTTAGGGCTCAGAAAGCTTCGAGGCAAAGGAGGAAGGGAGTCCGGGTTGTAGAAGGGGAGAAAGGGAGAATCCTCTCTAGTGTGCCATGGCTTAGGTACCTCCCCCGAAGGGGGAGGAACCTGCTCAGTGGCCACCACCGTCACCGATCAGGGGTCGAAACCGCCATCGACACCGCTCCTGCAATCCTTTTAGTCTACACTGCCCTTGAATTCTCTGATTTTAAGGAAATCACACCTCTTCACAAAGTAATTCTGCATGATGAAAAGTTTTAACAAGATGTTCAAACAATCTTCAGGAAGCCTAAGAGTTTATAAGATCCTATCACTCTAGATCAATTCACTTTTAGAGAGATGAAATCCAAAAATGAAAGTCTGTGAACTTGTCCACCTATATCGATCTCATCATCTGAGGTCCTATTTATAGCTTTCAAAATCCACTGATCGGTTCCACTCCAATGGTAATATTTCCTTAAATCTCGGAGGGACCTGGACTCATGGAAAATATACAACAGTTAGTTTATAATAGAAAAAACTAAATCATTTTATATAACTAACCATGAATATAAATATCTTACACCTTAAGTGTAAGAAACTTGGAATCCGATAAAATTGAAATGATATGAAAGAAATTATAAGGTTCAGAATTCTAAGGAAATAAGGATTTGGATAATAAATTCTAGAATTATAAATTTCAGAATGGATTTTAATAAAATTAGTACGAGTAAAGAATAAGGATATATTTTATGAAAACACAGTTTAACAAACTCTGGTACCGGTAACATGATTTATGGCATTACAAAAAATAGCCGGTATTAGATTTAGAAGGCAGTGGATAAGGAAATTATTGGTACCAGTTTCTTATTCTCCTGCATCGGTATTAGAAGAAATGGTATCACTGTCTCTGGTATTAAGAAAATATTATTTAGAAATGTGGAATGGAAATTTCTGGTATAGAAATCTCAGCTTTAAAAACATCAGAATTTAAAGATGTATGAAAATAAAATTTCGGGTATAGAAAATCTTAGTATAAGAAATTCAGTATAGGGATTTCTGGTATGGCATAAAATTCTATGAATAATCTGTCTTAAAACTAAAATACTTGAATTCTATGTATAAGGAAAATATGATACCAGATTTCATTCAAGATAGAAATCAGTATCGCAGTAAAAATGGAGAACAGGAAATAGTGCCTTAAGGAATTTTGGTATGGTATAACCATTAACCAAATTTTGAAACTTGAAGAACTTTTCCAGTATGAAAAAATATATTAATAAAAACATTAATAAAAATATGTTTATCTCAAAAGTATAAGGAAATTTTGGGTTATAAGGAAATTATGTAAGTGTAAGGAAATATATAAAAGTGTAACGAAAATATATTTATGAAGAAGTTGTTTGTGATTTTCAAAATCAAGGATTAATGAATGGAGAGGTCTTATAGACCTAACAATCTTCCCTTTTTTGGAAAGCACAAACAACTTCAAAAAAATTGATAAAGGAAAGAAATAAATTCTTAGAGTTTGAAATACTTAGCTCCCCTTAAGTGTATAACTTAGGGTAAATTATTCTTCCCTTATATAGAAGTTCTTAGAGTACGGAAATCACCCCATCAGATAAATATTCTTTTATTTAGAGAGACCCCCCCTAGATATAGAACACTTCTTTAGAGATGAAAGTTAGGAAACTTTTTTTTCCTTATAATTTACCCTTATGAAAATTTCCTTTATAAAATTTTCTTACTTTCACTTCTCCCTTTGATATAATTCTCCCCTTTTTTATTTTTAAAAAGGAATGGAAAGGGACTTGTAAGGTTAGAAAGAAACATAAACGAGACAAAATAGATAAAAAATTTGCATTGATTTTTTCATTAAATTTCACATGAAAGAAAATATTACAAAAAATTGGTGTTGGAAAAAAATGTATCAACCCACCTCCTTCTTTTCTGAAAGAAGACTTTTCACTAAGGACATAATCTTTTTCACCTCCTTCTAATATTCTTGAAGCTTATTTATCAAGGAATATTTCTCAACTACCTTCTTATCCAAAGCCTAAATCTTGAATTCTTGGAACTGATTCTTATCTTCAATAACTTGGATCACTTCCTCTTGTGAATTAGATTTTTTCACAAGATCAACAGATATCCCTTTTTGATAATTGACAACTTCGGCTATGGTATTCATTTGATCAAGAAGAATTTTGCCTTCATTTTTTATTGTAGTTAACTCACTTGAAAATTTCTCTAAGAAAGAAGTTCGTACTTTGCTCAGATCATTTTCCATATCATTGAAAGCTCCCTTTGTCAATTATATGAATTCTCAGAATTGTAGAGCTTTATCTCATAAGGTTTGGGTCTGACTCATCACTTTATGACATGAAACATTTTGAGATTTGTAATCAATGATAAGATTATTATGATCATCTTAACATTTCTCCACCATGTAGATTAGCAATGATGTTGAATCCGTATTTTGGTTTAAGATTTCCTGTATCATTTGGCTCCGGGAATCTATCTTAGAAAGTAATGGAATGGTACTTACTAATTTCCTTAATGTTCCTTAATAAAGTTTTTACAAAGTCATCACCCATAGATGATGAGGATTCAGAGTCAAATTCTTCTTTGTTGATCTTTGGAACATAGGATTCCAGATTCTCAAGATTCTGAGGAGATTCAGCATTATAATGGGAAACCATAATGGCCTTCCCTTTATCAAGTTGATTCACTGTAGAGGGTTTGGAACCCTAAGGGACTTACTCATTTTCTATAGCCTTATCATCTTTAGATCCTCCTTGAATATATTCTTCTTATCTGTCTTCTTCACTTCCGATATGACTATATCCAGATTCATGGATTTCATCTTCATCTCTGGATACATCAATCTCTTCTTCTACCTCTTCTACTTCTTCAACTTCGGTCTCAACTTCTTCTTCTTCTTCTTCCTCAGTAGAAACTCCTGGGGTTGCAACATAACCATCATATAGTCTAATCACATCAATTTCTTCTTCATGAATTATCTAATCCTCTTCATGTGCTTCTACTTGTGGTTCCAGAACTGATTTCATTATCACTATAGGTTTCTTCTCCTTCTTAGGTTCCGAAGTGACATCCGGTACTGGTAGCTTCTTAGAGGATTTTTCTAATTCCTTCAGCAAGGATTGTATAATCTCTATATCATTTATCTTTCTTTTCTACTACTTTTCCTTAGATTTTTTTTTAAAACATTAGCTGTTTCAATATTCAAAGCCTCCGCCTCTGCTAGATTCAACCCAAAAGTTTCATCCCTTTCCTTACTGGATTCAGCTAACTTCCTCCATCCAATTATGATATCATAAGAGTAAGCCTTCAGTTTTCTTATAACTAGTAGAGATAAAGCCTGAACCACTGAGATATGATCGTCATGAGAGACCTCATCTGACTATTTCTTCTTCTGAGCACTTTTAGAAGATTCTGGTATCGACTTTTTCGATGTCTCTTTGGTCGATTCCTGAATAGCTTGCTTTAATAAAGACTTTTGAACATTCGGGGTCACAATTTCTTCAAACTTCTTAGAGTCCGGATTGTAAGAAAGTTTCATTCTCTTCAGCGTATCATCACTTAGAAAAAAATATTTCAAGGGTTTAAAGAAAACTTGAATGAAATTTTAATTTCGGCTAAAACCATAACAACCATCCTTGAGATAGTGGCAAGGCACATCCGGATTTGGGATTTGATAGTACCAGCTTTCAAAACATTAATCATAAGAAAAAATATACTTAAAAAATTAACCTTCCTGAGGTTTATGAGAAATTATAACAAGAGAATGTCACACGTATTTAAGGAATATTTATCCCCTTTACTTGGAATAAATAACCCCTAAATCCATAATGCTACTAACCTATAGTCAAATGATAAGTGTGAAAGCTTCAGAGTCTTAAATCCTATGATGCCGAGACTTTTTAAAGCACAGTTCTTCTCGAAAGAACCTTCCTTATCTGGAATTTTGTAAGAACCTATGATGGACTCTCCTTCATAGAGAATTTTCAGGATATCGGCTACTTTCTAGAATGAAATAGTGTAAGATTTTTTATAATCCTTAAACTTGAAAACTCCTTGCCTTCCTTCTCAAAGAAATTCACATAGTCATAAAACTGTACGACTAGGTCTGGATATACTAGATCTTGATACTTGTCCTTTGCTATACAGATACTCCCCCAATGATTACATTTGATAACACGAGAGCTGAGGGAGTCATACCGATTATAAAAGTCTGAACATACAAGTATCTCCCGAAATACCTTCTTGTCTTTATTCTCCTTAACTGCCATCTGGCTGGAACTTCCTGACATTTGGATCTATAAGAAATCTTTGAAGAAATCAGAAATGACAAACTCTGAACTAGTAGAACTTTGACATTAAGGTTTAATGAACCGGTGGTGTCCTCATGATGTGGGGTAGACCTTATATAGACAAACTAAGACCTTTCAACTTCCATTAAGAAATCAAATAGCTGTGATTTTCCCCAAATGATCTAACAATTGAAGATGGTTGAAAAGATATATCCATACCAAAATTTTGAGGTTTTATTAAACTACAAGTTGGATTCTAATGAAATATGAATCCAAAGAAAAAAATATCTTAAAAGAAAGAAATATCAACAAATAGAACAGTAAAGAAATAACCAGGGGGTAAGAAAATGTACCTTTAAGGAATCTATGAAGAAATTATCGGTATCGAAGAAACAATTTATTGGGGTTGGAAAAACTAGACAATGGTTATTTGACTCTGAGAATTTCAACTCTGGAAATATGGATTCGGAGAATTTCAACTCTAAAAATATGGATTCTGATAATTTTTACTTTGAAAATATGGATTCCAAGAATTTTGACTCTAGAAATATAAATTCCGAGAATTTCGACTCAAGAAATATGGATTCTGAGAATTTTGATTCCAAGATTTTAAAAATAGATACCAGGGGGTGAATTTTATACTTTAAATTTTTTTTAAGGAATTTTTGTATCAATAAAATTCACAAAACCTCTAATATGAAACTACCTTCTTAGATAAATATAAAGTTCTTAAGTCTAAATCTTAAGAAACTTTTCTTACAAAGAGATTCTACCACAAGGTGTATATAATCTATTAAAAATAGAGATAAAAGTTAGAAGGTTTATACAAAAAGAAAAAATCCTAACTCTAACAAAGTAGTGGAAAATTAAAATCTTCTTTTAACCCAAAGAGGATGGTATCCAAAAACCTTTGATAAAGGTCCCTTGTTCTATACTTACAAGAAAGCATGTCTTACCCAAACCTAGGTAAGACCTCATTACTAAGATCAGTATCTGTATTTCTATCCTCGTAAGCAATCTATTTGTATGGAAATTGGAACCTATTACTTCACAACCTGAAGTCTATGATTTTAAGGAAATCACACCTCTACATGAGGCAATTATGCATGAAGCAAAGTTTGAACAACATGTTCAAACTTTCAGCACGAAGCCTAAGAGTTTATAAGAGCCTCTCACTATAGATAAATTCACTTTTAGAGATATGAAATAAAAAAATGAAAGTATGTGAAATCATCCACCTATATCGATCTCATCATCTGAGGTCCTATTTTTAACTTTCAAAATCCACTGATCAGTTCCACTCCAACGGTCATATTTCCTTAAATATTAGAGGGATCTGGACATGTGGAAAACATACAACAGTTAGTTTATAATAGAAACAATGACATCATTTTATATAACTAACCATGAATATAATTATCTTACACCTTAAGCGTAAGTAACTTGGAATCTGATAAAATTGAAATGATATGAAAGAAATTATAAGGTTTGGAATTCTAAGGAAATAAAGATTTGAATAATAAATTTTGGAATTATAAATTTCAGAATGGATTTTCATAAAATTGTTACGAGTAAAGAATAAGGAAATATTTTATGAAAACATAGTTTTACACACTCTGGTACCGGTATCAAGATTTACAACATGATAGAAAATAGCCAGTATCAGATTGTAAAAGGCAGTGTGTAAAGAAATTCTTCATACTGGTTTCTTATTCTCTAGTATCGGTATAATAATAAATAGTATCATTATCTATGGTATTAAGAAAATATTATTTAGAAATGTGGAATGGAAATTTCAGGTATAGAAAAATGTTGGCTTTGAAAACATTGGCATTTAAAGATGTATGAGAATAAAATTTCCGTTATAGAAAATCTCGATATAAGAAATTCAGTATATATGGAAAAAAATCGTATGAAAAAACTGTCATAAAACTGAAATACTGGAATTCTATGTACATGGAAAATATTATACCATATTTCATTCAAGATAGAAATCGGTATCGTAGTGAAAATAGAAAATGGGAAACAGGGTCTTAAAGAATTTCATTATGGTATAACCATAAACCAAATTTCGGAACATTAAGAACTTTTTCGGTATGGAAAAACAGATTTCTAAAAACCTTAATAAAATTATTTTTATCTCAAAATTCTAAGGAAATTTTGGGTTATAAGGAAATTATGTTATTGTAAGGAAGATATATTTATGAAGAAGGTGTTTGAGATTTTTAAAATCAAGGCTTAATGAATTGAGAGGTCTTATAGGCCTAATATCCTTAGTCTCAATCATTAGAGCTAGATATTATTTCCTATAATTCTATAATATCTATACTTAAGATGATTATTCCTAATGCAATTCATTCCCCTCGATGAACTTTTATAAAATTTGAGGGTGATTTATGATATGGAGGGTGATTTCCTTCTCTTAGAATTTTGTGTTGGATCTATATAAGGAAATCCAATCCATACCTAGAATCGCATCAAATTCCACTAAAAGGAGTATCATGAGGTTTTATGGGAATTTCATACTAAAATTATGGATAAGTAAGTAGTTATATACTTCAGATGTAATAATTTCATCATTTTCTATTTTCACCAATAGAACCACTTTTATGTTTTAAGGTGGTATTTGAATTCTTCTATAAAACTTTTGTGATATGAATGAGTGAATAGAACCAAAATAAAAATTATTTTCACTATTCTTTAATGAATAACTAGAATACCTATCACCACGTTGTTATTAGGATCCACCTCCACTGTTGTGATGGAAAAGGCTCACTCTTTTTTTATAAGACTTTGAGTTTTTTCATTGATTATAATTAATAAACCTTACCTTAGTGCATTGATTGTGCTAGTTTCAAAGTTTATTATTGTTGAAACATTATACATTCTGATGAGGTTTTAATGGATAATTACTTTATAACATCACAATGGTGGGTCTATCCCATCATTATTCATTATCTATGGGCCTTTACTTCCAACACCTAAAATATTTTCTTATCCTATTTAGGAAATTTCTAAGCTGTATCTTCCCATAATTATAACATGTGCAATGTTGGAATTTATTTCCACTATGAGATTTATTCATCACTCTATTGTAATGAAACACCATTCTTCACTACCTATCTCCATAACCATGAATCCCTTGAGTGAAAATAGTGATGGGTATTAACTACACAAACTATTTGCATGAAAAATCGTTGGATAACTTTGACAGCATAAAATCTATACATAATTGTTCATTGAAGGGTTAAATATGAGTTAAAGGTATGTATAATTACTAATAGGTCATAAAAATAGTAAATTTTCGGTGTAAAAAATAAATTCCAGCAAGAAAAATTAGAAATTAAATGGCCTAATACAAAGAATTTTCTTGAATAAATAAGAGTTTGAGAGAATCCCCATACATTGAGAGGTCACTTTTAAAAGATTATAAGGGGATTATTAAGAGATTGGGAACACCTTGGGAGGTTTTAGATATGGATAGGGAGAGAAAAAAATTTATCATTAGGTTTTGAGTTAATAGGAGTGGGATGATTAGAGTGTATTTATAGAAAAATAGAGGGGAATTCGTTATTAATTTCTAAAATTATTTTTTGGAAACTATATAATATAAAAATAAAAACTAAAAAACATCCCATGGTTTTTTCTATGGTTTCAAAAAAATAATAGGTTTTTCCAATTATTTATAATTCAAATAACTAATCGTACTAAAATAATACCCCTGGTGATACGGAAGTAATTCATGTTCATAAAGAATTGATTTTAAAACATTAAAATATAATATAGGTTTTAGAGTATTCATTAAGGGTTTATAAAATCAATAAAATAAAATATAAATACAATATTTTAAAATAGAAATATATATCTTTCATGTTTCACTTTTATGTCCTTTGTTAAATGACTTTTGGGCCATTATGATGTCATAATTGAGATCATATATTTATACTGAATTTAATTTTTACTGAGAAATTTGAAATCCTCAAACAATGATGAAAAATTCACCATTGGATAATTTTAAGGCAATTATTTTAAAAATAATACTTATTTTATCAAATTAATTTTCTAACTATGATATTTTTTAAATTTTAAATAAAAATTCATTTTTATTAAAAAAATATTAATTTTTACAATATCATCCACTTTTTCACCGTTAAAAAATTTCATTGGACATCACTAAATTATATTATCATTTATATTTCAATAATTATTAACTCATATGTATATTTTATTAAAATATTATTTATTTCAAAAAAATTTAAATTTATCAAAAGAGTTTCTTAATCGAAACTATATATTTCCTAAAAATGATTTCTTCATGTCCAAATGTAATTTTTATCAAACACGTTATATAATCATTGATCATGTAATAATAAATAGGGATGAATATAATAATTATTTCATTAAAAATATAATATAAAAACTCATACTTATAAGGTCTTGATAAATGACCCTTTATTACACCAGCATAATCCCTAAGGGTAAGGTGTGTGATGGTGGCAGTTTCTTAGGGTCGTTCGATGAGTATTGTTTGAGTTGTGATCTCAATAACCTTAAACCTCACCCATAATAATTTTCTAAAGATCATTAGTGGTTGAATCTTGGTTTTGGATTTATCAAGGGAAAAAATCAATCATGTCATATCCCACAGAAACTCTAATAAATGGGCTTAATAGGGCACGATCCTACTAGTTGAGGCAACCACTTCTTCCATCTGTGTCAATTGGACTTTATCACTATAACACTCCAATATTTTGAAAATAAATTTAATATTTAATTCATGAAACACTGAGTCTCCAAAAAACACCAATTTTTTTAACCTATCTAGTAAACATAATTTTACCACCCCTATGATTTGAATTTGGAAAATTTGACATACACGGTTGCGATCCGTAAGTAATTTATAGCCTAATGTGACCAACTTATTTTTTTTAATAGTAACAAAACCTTATGAATATTAATATTACCCTTACGAATTGTAACATACCCTTATGAATAGTAACCTCACTTATGATATTATATATATATGATTTAATTGAAAATATGATGTACCTATGTTTTGGAATATGTAAATAAATGTCTTAAAAACTGTATTTTTCATGTAAATTATGATTTTAATTAAAAATTAAATTAATCATAATTAGAAAATTATTTTTAAAATTTTAACTCTATTTTTGGATTCTACATGTCAAAAAAATGTTTGGGTTAATTTTTGGTATTTCTATTAAATACATGAATTTTTGGGAAATAATAAAATACAATAATTTACAATAAATGAAAAATAATTGATTTATTGAGTCATTGATGATTTGATACTAATGTAATAACCAGTGGTTTGAACTCACATTCACATATAACTATTTTCGGTCCTATAATCATCACTATTTCCTATCTTAAGGAAAAATAATAAACTAATGTTTAAATTATTAAGAAAACCCTCTTCCCCTGCATTTTAATTACCACCTATTCCACCCTCTTCTATTAAATCCTCTAAAGCCTTTTTCCTTATCAAAATTCTACCAAAATATCCTCCCAAGATCCTTCCCCATGACCAGAAACCCTTGGTCTCATAAAAAGACCAAATACTCTTCCCTTAAGAGGCTCTTAAGGAAGGTTAATTCAAGAAGTAAAATTCATCTTTTCTTTTCTTTCATTTTCACATTCCATTGTGCTCTTTTATTTCCTAACATATCCTCATCCAAATAGTATTACAACTAAAGTAACATACATGTAATATAATGTTGTTATGAAAATGGGATAATTAATCTTCATCTCTCCTTTCCCCAAATTTTTTCTAAAAATGAAACATCATCTGAGATGTATTGATTTTTCACATTCAAGGATAACGATGATTTAAATTTGATTTACCTTCTTAAAATCTAGTCATGAAAACCTTTTTATGGTTGAAACAGACTATTATATATGTATTTTATCTCATTTAATGTTTTATAATCATTATGCATTCATGATATAAAATAATAATGCAAAACAAGGTAATTGTGAGAAAAATTGCCAAATTAATCCAAGAGTTTATCATTAATGTTTTATAATATCATTCACCATAACTCGAAATAACCAAATGAATTTTATAAACATGTAATATTATGAATTTTAATTAATAACATATAAAATAAATTTTTAACTTCAACTCCCATCTTACATGAACTACCATACTATTTTATAAGTGATCTGATCATGAATATTATGAAAACAAGCACTCATGAACAGTGAAATTGAATCCCTTAACCCATATAAAATTCCATGAATAAACTTAATAAAGTAATAATAAACCAAATAAATGTATAAATGTCTCTGTAATTTTTAATTAATGAACCTAATTTGGTTTTTCAGGTCATTAAGGTCAAGTGAAGAACACCCTCATATTTAAGTTAAGGGATCCTCTCTCACACTTTTATTCAAGAATACCCCTTATGTTGTGTCCTATTATTTTTAATTACTAAAGATGGGTTATGTTTTGGAACCTCTCCCATAATTCCCTTATGATATATAAATGGCAGGATACCCATTTTCCTCTCATCAATCCCTCACAAGAACACATGTTACCAAGCCGAAATATTTGTAAGGGGTTTCTCATCTCACTTTTATTTTCATGTGATTTCTATTATTCACCACTATCACATGTTTATGGTGAATGTGTACTACCAATTTATGTATAATATCATGAATACCTTTATTTTCATGTCATTCGATGTATCATTTGATGATTTATTAATTTTGGGGCATGAGATTCATCTGATTACAAAGTTGTAAGGATTTTCTACCCAAATCTCCAATTTCACTCGTGTTACTCTTATTCTCTACTTACCTTAGTTAAATTATTATTTTCTTTTATTTTATTGTCATTAATTATATTTTAATGTTATATATATGTTTACCAGTCACAATACATCATTTATTTTATGGTTAGTTACTTGTTTTAAAAGGATCTTTCAAGAATTATTCCCGAAAAACAATCCCTCTTTAATGTAACTTCTCAAATTATTACTTTTTTTTAAGATCACTATATAGTATATTTTAAAAAATAATTATCTTTATAAAATAAAAAAAATTATCATTATAAACTCTATTGTTTCATTTTTTTAGTAAATAAAACATTCCTTTTCTCTTTAAAATCTCATTAATGTTTTCCTTAAACCGCACTAAAAAGTTTTATTTCTAAATATTCATTAAAAACTATTTGAACATGATTTCAAATCAGTGGGACAACATTTATGCCTAAAATATAATTTTAACTTCATTCCATTTTTATTTCTAGAATATTCATGTTTACAATATGATTTCATAAAAAATAAAAAATGATTTTCCAAAATAATTCTGCTTTCAAAAGTAAAAAGGATTTTTTTGTCTCACTTTAACTTTTATGATATATATTCCTTGATCACCGTTTATTACTTTCATGGGGTTTATGTAATTTATTTTGGTATATCATATCAAGATTCTATATATTTTCATTATATTATAAGGTGTTATGATTTGAATGTTTCAAAGTATTATGGGACACTTTGAAATGTTTAAGGATTATTTTCTCAAAAATTTGTCAATGGTATCATTTAAAAGTGTCTTCATTTATGTCAACATCCATTGTTGAATCTTGTAATTCATTAAGGTTTATCTCTTGTGATATCATCTAAAATATTTTGTTAAATGGTTTCTGGTTAGTTTGACTTTGGATGTGCTATCATGATACCATTCACCATATTACTTTGAATGGTTAGTGTTTATATTTATTGATTGGGGGAAAGTTAATTACATTTCATATGTTAATTTCAATATGAATGTAGATGTTGTTTATGTTTATCCACAATCATATGAGGAATGAAGTGGGCTTATTATGTGATTGGTGGGTCTTTATATAGCCTCTAAATGCATCATTAGGTCTCATGAGACAAATAGATAAGGACTTGGCTAAGGTCTTTCCCATTTGTTAGTTATGGTTTTGGTTGAGGACTTGATCATTTTTAGATGTCTTGGCCAAGGCCTTGACATAATGTTTCATAATTTTTGGAATATGCATTTCCCTAATTATGAAAATAGTAATTTAAAGTTCATGAGGTTATTAAACTAGTATAATACTCATGTTTATGATTTAATATGAAATTATTTATTCATCTCTTATTCCTTATATAATGTGTTCAAGTTAGTTTTCAAAGGCATTTATTTTTAGTTATTCACCATGCCTAATGTCTATGTTTATGATATCTTCCACTATATTTATTACCCTTACTAAGCATTTAATCTCACCCATTTATTATGTTTTATCCTCCCAGGTTATGAGGATGATTATACTATGAATTAATTTCAGAGTTAATCTAATAGATTATGGGATTTTCTGTTGAAGTTATTATGTTGTTTTTAGTTTTGAGTTATAATTTTGAACTCTTGTATGTATCTTGTTTCCAAAAATACTAAATTGATCGGTCCTTTAATATGAATATTCCTTATATCTATGGAAAAGTAATAAAATAAGGCACCAACTCTGAGCTTCTGGGGTTGGGGCATTATATTTGGTATCAGAGGATGTTTAGTAGAAAACTTGGAAAATAGATACAAAAAAATTAGATTAATGAAAAAAAACCCTAAGATAGGCGTTGGGGATAAGAATACAAGGACATCCTATAATTTTGGTAAGGAATATATTATATGTTTTATCAATCAAATACATCCCTATCTAGATACGAACAAGTAGAAGTGGCTCTGACACCGATTTATCTAGAGGTAAAACCCAAAAACACCACATTGAGCTAGTGTAATGCCCCGAACCTAGTTACCCAGAGTCGGTGCATTATTACATAACATTGGCATGATCACAAAAGATCAAGTCTCAAAAGACCAATTAGTTTAGTAGCCTTGGAAATAATAGATATATTCATAAGTTTTACATTAAATTATAAAATGAAAAACTAAAACAACATAGTGTCCATAGGCCACACTCATATCCCTCAAACTATCCCTGCAGGTCAGTCATAATATACTTCTTCGCATCTTGGGAAAAATAAAACATATAAAGTGGTGAGCTTAGATGCTCAACAAGGATAACAATATAGTGTAAACTTTCATAAATAATTATAAAAATTTAAGTCAATGTAAGACTAAAACAAAACAAATGCCTTTTAAACATGAACTTCATCAGAATATGGAAAAGAAAAAATAAAATAATGCCATTTACTTATTCACATGGATATTCTACAAGTCGAATAATCAAATGTAATATTAATAGCCACTTTCATAATGATGAAATTCATAATGATAGACTTCATAACCACATAGTCAAGGACTTGTTCCAAGAATACAAATAATATTTTGTCAAGGCCTTGTTCCAAGACACTAGGTTGTATCATGAGACCTACTGATGCATCGAGGAGCTATAGCGGGCTCCACCCGTCACTTACTAATTCCAATGCATTACTCATATGAAAAGGTTTAAACATAACATAAACATTCATATTAAAACTATCATACAAAATGTAAATACTTTATCCATAAACTATGAATAGTGTAAAAATAACACATCTATAGTCATACATATCACCAAACCATCAATATAAAATGGAAGTTTTGTATCATAATAAATCAACTTCAAATAAGCTTATAATCCATCAAAAGATGTTGACATAGTTGAAATCAAAACTTCTTTTAGATAAATATCTCTTTATATTTTGAAATCATTTAAAAGTCATATAATTATAAAAGAAAAATTTTATTTTGAAAATATTATTATATGCTTGTATGGTAAGCTTTGACGATGTTATAATGGAGGAAAATAGCTGCACCCGCCGTATAAGTTAAAAAAATTTTCTTACCTTAATTTTATCGAAAAGGTCAAAAGGTACCTTTTTTGGAAAATGAAAAAAAGATTCCTTTAAAAATATATAAGGTCAAATAAGGGTATAAATAAATTTAAACCCTTGTTTGGTAAATTGTAAAAAATGTTTTAAAATAAATTTTTAAGAAAACACAAATGTGGATGATAAAGAGGTCCCAGTAATTACTCAGGTATAAAACAACCTCAGATAATAAAGAGATTGTGAAATTAACCCTTACCTTGTACTTATCCTTGGTTGAGGGTAGGTTAACATCTTGTATAATGGTGAAATAATTGTTATTAAATTATACAATAACCATATACATTAATATTATATCATATATGATCTTCTAATATTGCTTTGTTAATGATATTTCAGTTGTATCATAGTTTCAGGTGTTAATTGACTCCTTTTCTTTTATATGATTTGTTATGCAAGTAATGTTTGTTATGGTATGAAATATATTATTCATATTAATAATTATATTAAGTCTTTAAACATTATTGTTTAATCATAAAATGAAAATTAGTCTTCAATGTATTCGATGGGGAATGAATCTCATCGCGTTCAGGGAGACGGTAATCCGTATGAAAGCATGAGCAACAACATCATTCTTTTGAAATTAAAATACTATATAATTGGATGTTATATCATATATACAGAATCATTATCATGTTATATTTATTATTTCCATCATTTATACTCATTATTATACCCATCAAAATGATTAATTGTTTGAAGAACAAACTACACCACAACGTGGAGACGGTAATCCGTACGTACGCACGTATGATGACTTTGTCATTTATAAGATGGATAAAATAATGAATATGGTTGTAAAATTTTTATAATAACATCATAGTATATATAAGATACTTGATTTATTATTTTATAATGGAAACAACAAAGAAAGTGAAAGTGGAATAAGAAAAGAACTTGAAAGAGGTGATGAAATATTTACCTCTCTTCAGGTTCTTCCTTTTGATTTGATCAAAATAGATCCTTAGGTTAGCTTTATGACTAAATTAAGGCCTCTATGATTAAGTAAGGACATTTTGGAGGATATTTGGGCAGGTTTGGGCCGATAAAAAGTCTTTGGATGTGTGAAATTTAGAGAAGCGGAAGTGCCCTTTTATAAGAGAGGTGAGAGTCACTTTAGGAAAAGCTTGAAATATTATTCTATAATAAAATAATTTTCGGTTTATAATGGCCCCAAAATTAATACTTTAAAGTATAAAGTTGGTATGGGTCTAAAAAATCGCAACCAATAGGTTTTAGATAGGTTTAGGTCTTCATATTAACATTATCTTTTAGATTTAACTCTTAGTTAAGTAGTTTGTCATTTACCATGTCTCTTTGTATTTTTATATTATATGGTTAATAAAATTAGTATAACATGCCAAGAGAACCCCATGTGGTTTATTATTAATATATATAACCTTATCTAAGCCCTTTGGATGATCCTTAGATTTTTATGTCTATTATATCAATTAATAATATAATATTTGTTTTAAAAACTCAATTATGTCAATTTAGACATTATTTAATAAATTATTTTTTTAAAAGTCCTAAAAAATTTATTACGTAGAAATAAATATATATATTATATCTTAACATGTCATATTAACCTATAAAATTAGTGTAATTCATTAAAATTCCCAATTTACATTTTTTGGATATTTATAATATCAATTATTTTAATATTTCATTATTAAGGTAATTACTGTGTCACCATTGTGTCATAAATAAATTAAATTATTTAATGTCTAAAAATTATAAATAAAATTTAATTATGTAGTAAATATTTTTATCTTTTTAATGAATATTTATAGTCGAATTTATATTATGTATAACCTTATATTAAAAATGTTTTAGTTATTAAACTTTGAATTTAACTCTTTTAACTCTTCTTTAAATAAAATAATAATAAATGTTATAATCTAATTCATGTGTACCTAAAGGATCATATATTATTTATAAGGTTTTTTTGGTTTAATTACACTTATATAATAGAATTATTACATGTGTTAGGGTAATAATAATATCATTTTTAACCTTAATTACCCTATTTACTTTTAACTGTCGTAAATAAAAGTAAAAATTTATTATTCACCAAAAATTATTTTCATCTTATTGAACCATATTTTACTTACTAATATCAACCGTGTCTCTCGTATTTATGAAATCAAACTCACAGAAGCAGTAAAATTACGTTTTATGCAAATTTGTAAAAGCTCCTAGGAGGTGGGTAAAAGATGGTAAAAAGTTCAATAAATTTTTTATACATAATATTATTAAAAAATGAATCCAATGAATTATATTGAACATATATAGGTATTATGTATATATTTTGGCATAAATTAAATTTAAATAAAATAATTATTTGTTTAATTAATAAGTCAGTTTTAAACAATAGCGGAGTGTTTTTCACTATTCATCAAAAATAGAAAGTTTTCAGAAAAATACCAAAAATTCACCCTAAACTAATTTCGATATTCTGAATCCAAAAATGAAGTGCATTTTTAAAGATAAAATTTATAAAATTTCAAAAACTGGGTATTAATATTCATAACGACTAGTTTGATTGGTTGTGGTGTGTTTGAACTCGAAGTTGTGTACAACAAAAGCTATTGCATTATTCAAAGGGAAACGTACCATGGAAGCTTGGGGTGTTACAACAAGACTCAAACTGGAACTGGTGTACAACAATGGGCCTTTCTGTACTCTTGTTTTGACACTCCCAGGGGATATTCTATGGTAAATTCATAAGCTTATTACAAACCATTACGAAGTATTTAGGCCCCCAAAGTAACCAAAGTATATGGTTCTAGGATTTATGATTCCTAAATTTATGTTATATGTTATACTGTGTTTATAGATATGGAGAGTTTATAATTTTATGAGATAATATATTATATGGAAATTATTATAAATGGATCCTATACGAAGGAATGATAACTTCACCAACCCGTATGATGAATAGTGTAAGAAGGATCATATCTCTAACGGTCTTAAGCCATCATTTCAAATGAATATACTCTCCCAAGTATCCTTGTCATATGAATCAATAGTATCATGTATTAAAAAGGTATGTAAGTAATTCTATTAGTCATATGGATTTTAAGGGAAGAAAATGAAGGAGAGGATGGTAGAGAAAAATATGGATAAAGGTACGAAGGGAAATAAGGGTTTTCTCATATGGGATAACTGTGTAAATAATCGTATTGGTAAATGTTTGAAGGGAATGAGAGTTTGTTACAAGTGTGGAGAAAAAGGACACCAAGTTTGTGATTACAAGGGTAAGAAAAGGGTTTCTAATGTACAATTCTATAACTGCAAGGAGATGGGAAACTATGTGAATCATTGTCCCAAACATCAAGGGAATATACCCCAAATGATTTTACTAGATAAAGATCAAGTTATGATACTACAACAGATTAAGTGAAATGATTAATATGACTAAAAAATAAACTTTTGTTTTGAATATTTTATTATCAATGCACTTGTTATAAGAATTATGGATTATATGAGGATTATACTATAATACTTTTTCTTTAAGGATTTAAGGTCGTATTATTAATTGTACTAAGGAAAATTGACTTAGTATCAAGTCAAACTTTTGGAAAATATATGGTTGAGGGATATAAAACCCTTATTATGTTCATAATACTGATATGTCAATTTTTTAATAGAGAGATGATATATATGTATAAATTAAATTTGATAGTACTAACTACTATGAGATTGATTCTAAAGTTTTGGATCTTGATCTTTTGGAATATTAAACTAGTTATGCAATGGTTTAAATTGATCATTGTATGAGGTTTTAGAGGTTAATGACACAGTATGAAGAAAATCTTGCTAAGATATGAAGTATGGGTAGTTTAAGGAACAATAAAAGGACAATATCATGTTCTTGAAATATAAACGTATATTTATACACTTTTACAGTCGAATAATCCCTCAAATCTATAAAAAGAGTCTTAAATGTTGTTCCACTATCATAATCTTTGATAATGTTAATGAAATTTTTCATAAGTATAGTTTATGGTTTTTTGGTAATCTATTTTCATCTAAAATTATTTTCTATTACTAGAAATTCATAGTTTGTTTTTTCATCTATGCCCAGGTTTTCAATTCCAATCAATGTCACTCCATTCCAAAGGATAATCTATTCATTCATTTATTATTATTATTATTATTATTATTATTATTATTATTATTATTATTATTTTGAAAACCTATTTTACCTTAACCTATTTAAGTAGAATATTCTATTAACCCTATTTCTGACATGGTTTTGTCACAATGAAATTTCAAGTAACAACCAATAACTTTCAAATTGAACTATTAAATTTCGAGGAAGAAATTTTTATAAGGATGGGATAATGTAACAACCTAATATTTTGAAAATAAATTTAATATTGAATGCAAGAAACATTGAGTCTCTAAAAAACACTGCTTATTTATAACCTATCCCGTAATCATAATTTTACCACCTCCATTATTTGAATTTTGAAACTCTGACATACATGGTTGCGATTAGTAAGTAATATAGAGTATGATATGAACAACATAATTTTTAGTGAATAATAATATACCCTTATGAATAGTAATATTACCCTTATGAATAGTGACATATCCTTATGAATAATAACCTCACCTATGATAGTATATATATAGGATTTAAGTGAATATATGATGTACCTATGTTTTGGAATAAGAAAATAAATGTTTTAAAAACTGTATTTTTCAAGTAAAATATGATATTAATTAAAAATTAAATTAACCAAATTTTAAAAATTATTTTTTAAAATATAATTTATTATTGGATTCTACATGTCTAAAAAAATTTGGGTGAATTTTTCGTATTTTTCTGAAATACTTGAATTTTTTGTGAATATTAAAATACGATAAGTTACAATAAATGTTAAATAATTGATTTATTGAGTCATTGATGATGTTATGATGATGTAAGCACAAATGGATAGAACTCACATGCACATATTACCATTTTTTGTCATGTAATCATCACTATTTCATGTCATATGGAAAAATAATAAACTAATGATTAAAATATTAAGAAAACCCTCCTCCCCTCCACTATAAATACCACCTCTTCTACCCTTTTCTCTTCACTCCTCTCAAGCCTTGTTACTCCTTCAAATTCTAAAAAACTATACTCCCAATATCATCCCACATGACCATTATCCCTTGGTCTCATAAAAAGACTAAATCCTCTTCTCTTAAGAGGCTCTCAAGGAAGGTTAATTCCAGAGGTAAAATTCCTCTTTTCTTTTCTTTTATTTTCAGGTTCCTTTGTTTTCTTTTCTTTCCTAACCTATCCTCATAAAATGGTACAAAAAATATAGTTCCATAAATTTACTATAATTTATTTATGATAATGATATAATTCATCTTCATCTCTCATTTTCCCATTATTTATGCTAAAAATGAAACATCGTCCAAGATATGTTGATTTATCACATTCAAGGACAACAATACTTTCAATTTGATTTAAATTATTCAAATATAATCATGAAAACATTTTTATGGTTGAACTAGACTATTATATATGTATTTTATATTATTTAATGCTCTAGAATACTTATTAACTCATGATGTAAGATAATAATACAAAACAAGGTACTTGTGAGCTAAATCACCAAATTAATCCAAGCGTTTATCATTAATGTTTTATATAATGATTCACCTTCACTATAAATAACCAAATGAATTTTATAAACTTTTAATCTTATGTATTTTTATTAATAAAATATAAAATTAATTCTGTACTTTAACTCCCATCTTACATGAACTACCATACTCATTTATAAGTGAGTCGATCTTGAATATTATGAAAACAAACACTCACAAACAATGAAATTGAATAACTTAACCCATATAAAAGGTAATTAATAAAATTAATAAAGTCATAATAAAAAAATAAATGTATAAATTGTTCTGTAATTGTCAATTAATGAACCTAATTTGGTTATTCAGGTCATTAAGATCATGTAAAGAACACCCTCAGATTTAAGGTAAGAGATCCTCTCTCTCACTTTTATTCTATAATCCCCCCTATGTTGTGTATTTTATTTTTAATTACTAATGTTGAGTTAGGTTTTTTCACCTCCACAATACTGACCTTATGATATATAAATTATGGTATACCCCTTTACCTCTCATTAATCCCTCACAAGAACACCTATTACCATGCAAAAATGTTTGTAAGTGGTTTCTCATCTCACTTTTATTTTTGTGAGATTTCTAATATTCGCCACTATATCATGTGTATAGTGAATGTGTATTGCCCATTTATGTATCATATCATTAATAAATTTATTTTAATTTTATTAAATGAATCATTTTATGATTTATTAATTTTGGTGCATGAGATTCAATTGATTACAATGTGGTAAGGATTTTCTACCGGAACCCCCAATTTCACTAAGGTTTCTCTTATTCTCTACTTACCTTAATTAAATTATTATTTACTCTTATTTTATCCACAAAAATTATGATTTAATTTTATATATATGTGTACCAATAATATTCCTTCGTTTATTTTATAGGGAGTTACATGTTTTAATAGGATCTTTCAAAAATTCTTCCTGAAAAATAATCCCACTTTAAGGGAACTTCTTGAATTAATAACTATTTTTAAGTGCACTGTATAATATTTTTAAGCCAAAATTATCTTTATAAAAAAAGAAATTTTAAAATTAAAAACTATATTGGTTCTTTTTTTGTTTTTTTAAATCAAACATTCCTTTCCGCTTTAAAATCTTGTTAATGTTTTCTTTAAACCGCACAAAAATGTTTTATTTCTAAAGCTTCTTTAAAAACTCTTTTTACATGATTTCACATTAGTGGGAAAAAATTTATGCCTCGAATATAATTATAATGTACTTAACTTTTTATTTCATGTATATACATTTTTACTATCTGATTTCATGAAAAAAAATGATTTTTGAAAATAATTCTTCTTTCAAAAGTAAAAAGGATGTTTCTCATATCACTATAAATTTTATGAGATATATGCCTTATTCACCACTTATTCCTTGCATGTGTTTTATGTAATTCCATTGGTTATGTCATATCAATAGTATATATATTATCATGATATTCTAAGGGATTATTTTTTGAATGTTTCAAAGTTGTATGGGAAACTTTGAAATGTTTAAGGATTATTTCCTCAAGAATTTGTCAATGGTATCATTTAAAAATATCTTCATCTATGTCATCATCCTTTGTTGAATCTTGTTATTCATTGAGGTTTATATCTTGTGATATCATATAAAATATATTGTTAAAGGGTTTATTATTAATTTGACTATGGATGTACTACCATGATACCATTCACCATATTAATCCGGATGATTAGTGTTTAGTTTTATTGATTGGGGTAAATTTAGTTACATTTCATATTTTAGTTTCAATATGAATGTATATGTTGTTTATGTTTACCCCCATTCACATGAGGAACTCATTGGACTTATTATGTGACGGTTGGGGTCCATTATATCCCCTAAATTCATCGGTAGGTCTCATAAGACAAATAGATATGGACTTGGCTGAGGCCTTAACCATTTTATTTAGATGTGTTTTTGGAAGAGGCATTAATAATTTTTATATTTCATGGGCGAGGCCTTGAAGGAATGTTTCTGAATGTCTAGAATATGCATTTCACTCATTATAAAACTAGTAATTTAAAGTTCATGTGGTTATTCGACTAGTATAATACCTATTTTTATTCTTTAATATGGAATTATTATTTCATATCTTATTCCTACCATAATGTTTTCAAGTTCATTTTTAAAGGCATGTGATTTTATTTTTTCACCATGCCTAATGTTTATGTTTTTGATATCTTCCTTTGTATTTCTTACCCTTACTGAGAATTTGATCTCACCCCTTTCTTATGTTTTATCCTTATAAGTTACAAGGATGATTATACTATGAATGAATTTCAAGGCTAATCTAAGACATTATGGGCATTTCTATTGAAGTTATTATGTTGTTTTTAGTTTTGAGTTTTAATTTTTAACTCTTATATGTATCTTATATACAAAACTACTAAACTAATCGGTCCCTCACGACTCATCTTCCTGGTATCTATGCCAATGTAATAAAATAAGGCACTGACTCCAAGATTATAGGGTAAAGGCGTTACAATCATAACCCTTGTTATATATTATTCTTTATAGTCATTGTTAAATTAATACATTATAAAAGGTTAAGATACATAATGATGTTTTAAATATGATAGGAATATCAGTCAAAAATAATTTCACGTGTTTTTTATAACTACATTACTCAATAAGGGATTTATTCATTCAAAAAGTGAATTACATATATAAATGTTTAGGTTGGTAAAATAAAAAATATTATGAGGAACCTTTTATTTTACTTTTATCTAGAGGATTTTTCTATTGAATATAGATAATAACATTCCCTTTAGAAGTTACATGATAATTATATAAATTTTGAGATGAGAATGTTTCTGGTTTTTTAGAAAAAGTCTAAGGTTGAGAGACAATTTAAAGTCAAAATCAATTTGTGGATCGTGGAAGATGATTATAATTCTTTGAGTGAATTAGAAAAATATGAAGAGAGTGATTAAAAAAATAACATATAGACTTTATATATAAGAAATATAAAATAAGTAAAATTAGATATGAGTGAAATCCCCCACTAAAAAATATTAAATATGGATGAATTGTACACTTATCTATAGATTTTATAAGAAATAAAAAGTATTTGAAGTATGAAGATTAGGAATATGAATAGAGGCCTCAAAGAAAATTCAAATCCAAATATTCAAATTAATATAAGAATTTTACTTAAGGTAAAATAAAAATTTCCTCAAAAAGAAGAAGAGTATTGTGAATAAAGAAAAAGATGGATTCTCTTCTTCAAGAAGTGATTCTAGAGAATATTTTGTTGTAAGTGGAAATAATTTCATTGAAGATATTCAAATTAAAATAATATATCTCATTAAGTGAACAATAAATAGAAGAGATATATCTGCATCACATGCCCAGAACAGAGCTTGCAGTGTGCCTGGAGAGAAGAAATCAAGTTAATAAATAATATTAATCTCCAAAGAAATAATTTAACAACCTAAATAAATATGAAGATGTTTCCCTTGATATCTATATTGATCACATTGAGGAGATCGATATTTTGAAAGTGAAATTGGATGAGAATGAAAAAATATTTAAAGAATATTAAGAAAAGATCTATACTCAAGAATAATAAATTAACACAACTATATCAAGGTATATTAAGGATAATATGAAACTTAAAATTTTAAATATAATTATGATAATATATTGTAAGTGAATTTTGAGTAATCACAATCTCTTGGAAAATTTTATACTCAAGTTTAGGTAATTTCTTTACTAGTGTGAGTTAAAAATGTGAGGTCATTTATAGATAATTGTTCCATATTTATGAGTTAATCTGAGTGAAAATAAGTTTATAAAAACCATGAGAAGTTGAATTATTGATCAATGGGAGTTTGGAATAGTGTCAACAATGGATATTACTTAAGGTAAAAGTAAAGGGAGACAAAAAATATTCAAAAATAATAATAATTTATTAAGATGACTCAATAATTTCTTAATAGAATTGGTTTTAAAGGGTATTGTCGGTGATATGGTATTTTTGGACAAAAATAATTTTTTTGAGATAATATATATCTCATATTGATTTATATAATGAGATAATGAAGGATAAAGTATCCAAATAATAACTTTAGTAATCTTGTGACGAGGAAAAATGGAATTATAAGAAAAACTGTTGAACCTATTTTGAATAGTTATAGTTTTACTGATTTAATCTATTGAATATGTAACCAATATCATAATTTTTTAGAATAATGAATAACCTTACATATAGGAAGAAAATAATAGGTTACAGAATAAAAGAATATAGAAAATAGAAACAAGACGGAGAAATTTTTTATTATTGAGATTTATCTCAAAGATAGTAAAAGGAGAGTACCATGGAATCATGAAAGTGGATGTTTATTACATAGAAAAAGTGATAACATGAAATATAAGAAACATTGAAGATAATTAAGGTGGATTTTTTTACCTTTGTTAAAGGGATATCCTTGAAAAATAATAGAATTATCTCAATCAAAATTGATTCTCATAGGTGGAAGTTAGGTGAAGTTTTATTTATTGATGGGATCAAGCATAACCTATTAAATGTGAGAAATATACATGATGAAGGTAGTGCGGTTATTTTAAATATAATAAAATATCTAATAAAAATATTTTAAGAATATAATATAATAATAAAATTGTAAATAATCTATGTGAACTTATTTAAAATAGGAGATCCAAGAAATTCTTTGTATCTCAGAGCCAATGGAGAGATCATTCTTTGACCCAGAAGAATTGGGGGCCTTGGAACAAATTATTTGATAAAAATAACAAAATAATTTTTTATGAAGTATTTATCCTATATATGTATATATATATATATATCATTTTATACCTATTTAACTGGGGAATATGACTAAAACAAATCATAAAAGAGTGAAGATACAATCAATTAGACTAGTTGAGTTGGTTCACTCAAATCTATGTGGTCCTATGAGAGACCAATTCATAAGAGACAAATTATTTTATATTACATAAAATTTTCACTATAAAATAATTAAAAGATTTTATTCCTCAAAAAAATCACATGCATCGGGTAAGTTCTAAATTTTTAGAAGATAATTTAAAAGAAAACATGGAATTTATATTAAGAATCTGGGGACTTATAATGGTAAAGATTTTCCTAGGAGTTACATTGAATCTTATCTTACTAAATATATGATAATGAATGGGTATAATACTCCATATACACCCCATTAGAATGGATTTCCTAAATGGATAATCAAAAGTATTATAGAAATGGGAAGAATAACAATAGTTGAGTTTGAAAGGTTAAAATTATTCTAGAGGGAATCTATGAGCGCAAATATATACCTTCAGAACCAAATATTATTGAGAAAAAACATAAATTTTATCTCATAAGAGAAGTGGTGTAAACATAATCCTATGGTGAGTTATTTTTATCCATTTAATGTTTTTATATCCTGAAAATTAAAGATTCAAATCTTGTTAAATTTGATGATTATTTTGAGAAGGTATTTTTCTTGGATATATATCCAATGGTAAAGGATAAAAGTGTTGGACTAAGGTAATATATTGGCTTATTGATTGTTTTGATGTCAAGATCTCAAAAATAAGTCTAATATTACTCAAATTCATGTATAATTAGTTTATTCTTAATAAAGTGATCAATTTTCAAATAATAATAGAGGGATGATTTCTTGAATACTAGGAAATGAACAACTAATAAATGAATCCCATAATATTAAAACTAATTCGGATTATAATTTTGATGAATAAGAGGCTATTAGATCTCAAAAATAGAGATATCAAAGGCCGACAAAAAATATGTAGACAAATAATATAATAAAAAATCATGTTTCACTAGATCTGACTTGGAAGAGATCAAAACTTAATAACCAAATAGATTTAATATTTCAAATTGAACCACTAAAAGTGGTTAAATATTTTAGACACGAAGAGTGAATTGGATCTATTGAAGATGAGTTAGATCAGATATATTCAAATACCACCTGTGATATTTTACCAAGATGTTATGATATAAATGTTATTGGTATCAAATTGGGGTCTAAAAATAAGAAGAATTTTAAAGGATAAGTTATAAGAAGTAAGGATAGAAATGATTTAAACAGTCATTCACATGTTTAAAGGGTTGATTTTTAAGACACCTTTGTTCCTCTTTCATGGTTCGAATCCATTATAGTGTTCCTTGCTTTTTCAGCTTATATGAAATATAAAATTTATCATATGGATGTAAATTCAACATTCATGAATGGAGATCTTGAAAAAATTGTTATATTGATCATCTTAGAGGATTTTTTAAAAATTATAGATATATAGCCTAAAATCTCAATAAAAATTTATATGGTTTAAAGTAGGTCCCAAGGGGCTAGTACAGAATGTTATAAAAATATTTAAAAGAGTTCAAATTGACCAAAGGATCTCTGAAAAAAAAAATCTATACATATATGAAATAAAAAAATACTTTCATAGTGATTGTAATTTTTAATGATATCATTTTTATAGCTAATCAAGAGAGTACCTATAAAGAGTTTTCTAGATAGTTGTAGAGTAGGTTTGATATTTCCATGTTAAGAGAACTGAGATACTTTTTAAGATTATAAGTGTTTTATAAAATAATAATGTATTTTTCTTTCTTATAAAAAAATTGTAATGAAATTATTGAATAAAAATTCGGATTAGAATACTCCAAGCCATTGTCTACACATATATAGGTTGGTTTAAAACTTTCCAAGGATTTTGTAGGTGAAAATTTAATGCAAAATTTGATTAGAAAATTGATCAATATCATGATCAATATAACTACTTATAGACATTGAAATGTGTTTGAAATGACCTTAAGTTCAAGTTATTAAAGTGATCGTATGGAGTTACACATCATGGCTACCAAGTGAGACCTAAAATATATTTAAGGGAATTTTATATTTAGACCACTATATGATAAAGGAGAACACTTAAATATTTTTGGTTATACTAATACAGACTGGATAGGGGATTGTGATAATACAAAATACACTTTAGGAGTATTATTTATGCTGGTATGAAGTTAAGTGAGTTAGAATGGTATATAATATAACTCTATCTCATTGAGTACAATATATGTTTAGTATATTTTGGATACTATTGATTATACTCAGATGATCTGGATAATGGATAAACTTGAGTATTTGAGGGTGAATATTGAAATACATTTTCATATTTCATTTGAAAATCAATGTGTTATTGACCGTTCTAAAAAATCGTATACCTCACTCAACATTTTGTCACAACGATCTCATATTTCACTTATTTAAAGAAAATTTATCCAATATTGATATATAACTATAATTTTTATCCATAAGTGAGAAATTGGATGATATTTTCACCATGGAAATTCCCAAATGTATGATTGTGATTTTAAGGATAAACATGAATGTTTAACCCTTCACTCACTGTTGAATAACATTAAGAGGACCCATACATAGCTTTGGATTGTATTTTTAAATTGAGAGAGGAAGGGAACTTGCATTGTTTCACAAAAGGTAGATAATAAATGTCTTTATTACTTATTTTTTGATAATTTATTAATTTATTTATTGTTTCAAGGGGTATAATATTAAGAAGTGGGTTCTTGAATTAATGGGGAGAGCATTGAAATTAAATGGAAAAATTTTTATTTTCATTGAGGGTTGAAATTATCTCAAAAACACTAAATTATCTTATGGTATGTAATCAAGATGAATTTCAAGTGATATTTACTATGATTTGATGACTATTGTATGATTTTTTTAGTTTCATATAGAATTGAGAAAGGTTGAAAAAAACCACTTGGGGAGATTGAATTACCATAGGTAATTATTTAAGGAGTTTTATTTGCTGAAAACAATTTGTTAAAGGAAGTAAATAATGTTAGATAACTTATTAATTTTTTTAAAACTATTTAGATATGGTCAATAGTGTATTTATAAGTTTCTATTGTTATATTTAAAATTAATAAAACTCTATTTTGAAGCTCAAAATCACAAATGAAAGGACTCATATGTGGTTCACATAATGGTAATATGATAATTCCATCCTTGGTGATTTAAGTATTATTTATACCTAAAAATTTATATCTTTTAAAAATTTTACAAAGACTAAGAGATGTAATAGTTATCTAGAAACCACACATGAGTACATCTATGTACAAGTGACAACATAGGAGTTAAAATTTTCCCAATACTTAACTGTGGTGGGATCTCATGAAAATCACATCAAAGTTAAGAATATAATAATTAATCACGTATGAGTAGATCAATGTTATAATCATGCTTCTAGGTAATTAAATAATAGTTATTATATCTTTCTATGAAAAAATATAAAAGTCATAAAATTTACTTAGGATTCTTGAAATCAATGTAAGAGTAATATGGCTACCCAAGGAAACATATAAGAATCAGTGCATCAATGTTAGAGTTTTACGTAGGTGATCTTGTGATGAAGGCTTGAAACAATAGAGGCTCATGTAAAATTATTCCATGTAATAATAATTTTTGTTCTTTCATGACGACTTATGAAATTTAAAGAAGTATAATATTTCTAATGTTGAATTTTTTTAATAAAATAAATTTAAAGGATGTATAACCTATTTATTGGTGGATAAAATATCATAATTAATTTGAATAATTTTTATATAAGATAATATATATTAGAAGAAATACACTATAAATGAATATGCTGCATTAAATTTTAAAAATCATAACAAACCTGATCCTAGGAACCTGAATTCGATGGTTACTATATTACATTACAACAAAATATAATAGACCGCATTCAACATGATCAAATAGTTTAGTATTATTGGGAGAAAAAATACATACATGATTGTTACATTACTTTAACAGATCCTAGAAATAACTATATTATAAAAAATATAGTTTTTCTATATGAGAAATATCATATAATTCCCCCAATGTTAACTTAAACATAAACAATCCCGAATAAAAATAAGATTGTATAATAAACCCTTACCTTTGGATTAATAATTGGTTAAATTTATTCTAAAATCACATATGATAAATTTTTATTTATTATAAATCTATTTTATGTAAATATTTATATCTATCTATCTCTATATAATTTATTCATAAATTTCTTTTACCTATTTACTCATAACTCTTGGTAAAATCGATTATCTACGTGTTAATGGTTTTTTAATTATACATGTTTTGATTTGGTGTTTCTAGTCCTTTTTCCTTGATCATGGTTACATGATATAAAAAATCATAAAAATTTTATAATTACCATTTTTATGTATTTAATACATTTTTAAAACCATCCATGTATGGTGTCCATGAAAAATTAATTACATCTTTTCATAAAGGTGGTAGTCTACCCGTATGCATGAACAAAGTTTTTGGTTTTCTAATAGATGAAAATAAATAAATTAGTTAATTTTTTACCTTTAAATAACAATAAATATATTTTAAATATCATATATATTCATTAAATATATCCTTATAACCAACTGTGCAAGGATGGAATGAAAATCGAATCACATCGCCTGGTGGAGGTGGTAGTCTACATGTACGAAAGGGTAACGTTATCATTTTACAAAAAATGTGAGGGTAAGAAGGTAGATAATATTTTATATTTATATAATATTAATTATTTAATAACTATTTTATATATCAATTAAAACTATCATTACAACCAACCATATGTGGTGGTGATGAAAAACAAATCACATCGCTTCGTGGAGGTAGTATTTTGTATATACACATGAGTGGAATTTTCATTCCCTATGGGATGTAAGGATGGTAGATAATAGTTATTACATCAACATAATAACATTTAATTGTGGAATATACATTTATTTAATTAAATATGTGTATTTATTATATATTTTAATGAGGTATAATAAAAAATAAATATTTAATAATTCAACTAAGACTTATACCTCATTGTTAGATATATTCCTTTAGATCAAACATTAAGCCATCTAGGATTGAAATTTTAGTAATAAAAGAAACTATAGTGCATGGATAAGTGTGTTAAGAAGTTATTTGGGTATATATTAAAAATTATTATTATCTTTAAGTGTGTGTAGTAGTGAGTTTATGATGATTTTTTTTATAAGTGAGATGATTTTCACTCTTAATATTAATAAATTTTTAATATAATAAATTTAATACTCATGGAAAGTGGATAAAATTTAGTATAATTTAAAATATAGTATATTTTAATGAAAATATTAATTCAACCAATCAAATTTAGACCAATTTTATAGATATTTTATTACTTCTTAGTTAGTTTAACCACATCATTAATCATTTTAACTATTACAATGCTGAAAAAATTCTTACCATAGTAACTATTAATCATGAAAAAAAATTAAATTGATATTATTACCTAATATTTATTATTATCATTCAAAATTTGGAATTCATTTTATAATTTTCAATTTATATAGGAGTTAAAAATTTATTTTAATATAAGTATGAAAATCGCAATAAAAACAATTTTTTATATGTATTTTAAGTATTAAAATAATTTTAAACGAAAATCATGTATAAAATATATTATTATGACTATTATTGGTTTTAGAATATAAAAATAATAGTTATTTGACTTTAAAACCAATTTATAATAATATATAACCTTATAATTACTTAATTAATGAAAATAGAAAAAAATATTTTTTTTATTTGAATAAAACATCACTTTAGATTTCAAATGTAAAACATTTGTTTCTGAATAAAACATGATATTTTTAAATAATTTTTTTTATTTATTTAATATATATATATATATATATATATATTACAAATAAGGTTTCATAAACATTGAAATAATTTATAGACCATAATTATGTCATAAAAGTGAAATTATTTGTAAAAGAAGTATTTTTCATCATTCACCCAAAAATAAATTATTTTAAAAAAATAACAAAAATTTACCCTGAAATAAATTAAACCTTTTAATATCAAAGATGTTATCCATTTTATTAAAAAAAATTAAATTTAGATATATTACTTCTATATAAAACCATTAAGTATTCCAACTACAATGTTTAAATAATAGGATATGTGTTGCGAAATAGTTTAAGGGTGTAGTGTTTACCTTCTAGAGTAAGATATCATGTATTAAATTCCTAACCTTAAATAATTTCGTCTTTTAAACTGGTATGTAGTAAACTCATAATTAAATGTGGTAAATCCTTCTTTATAACTTTTTTTCACCCATGTTTCATCCTCTAGTGCATGGTTTCTCTAAAGGATTTTCACTAGTCGAGTTGTCCAATTCTAAAACACTTTATCTCTAGTTTCATGCATCTAAATAGGATATTATTTATAATAAATGTTAAGTTCCAATTCTATTATCTCATAGGTAAGTACATGCATTAGATTTAATGTGTATTTCCTTAGTAATAAAACATGGAAGATGCCACATACTTTAGATATGTTGAGTGGTATAACCAATTAGTAATCCACAAATCAAATTCTATATAAAATTTCAAAAAGTCCCAATGAACCTAGGTTTTAACTTCCCCTTTTTATAGAATCTTATTAATACCTTCCATGGTGGAACCTTTAAGAATACATGATCCCCCACTTGAAATCCCAAGTCCATTTATTATCATCTTAACTATTATTTTCTTTGACCTTCTTTGATATGATTCTGAATAGCCCATATATTCATAGTTTTCTCCTCAATAAGTTTACATCCAACTAGCTTACTTTCATCAACATCTTACCTACATCATTGAGTAAGAAATACTTTTCTATATAATTTCATATACGATTTAATCTCGATACATAAATGAAAACTATTATTGTATAAAGAATCCACCAGAGGTAGATACTGATATGAAGTACGTTGAATATCAAGATAGAAAGATTACCACATGTCCTATAATTTCTAAATATTCATTTTAGACTTCTCATAGATATGGTATAATATGTGTTCCTAATATATATCTCATAATTGATATCATTTTGAAGACTCTTCAGGATGTTTGATGGGAATTGAGGGTCATGATTTGAGGTTATTAATAGAATCACATCATGAATTCTCAAATCTTCTTTAATATAGAGACAAGGAGGTGTTCATGGGGTATATATTCACTTACTACTAGGAAATTTTTAGTCATTATAAGGTGATACAAAATGGCCCATATAACATAATTTTTCCTTGGAGTCTTCATAAGTAAAGTGAAAAAGTATATTGTAATGTTTTCCCATACCTATATTGGTATATGTAGAGGTTTCATGGATATATTGGGATATTTTATTTTTACCTTTATCTACTAGAACAAAAAGTATCTGGAAATATAATGTACAATTTCCCACTTTATACCATCACACTAATAATGTTTTGTTAAAATCCTATACATCTTTGTGCTACCATTGGTGTATAAAAAAATTGATATATGTGATTCATCTTATAGATTTTTCTTTAGATTCAGTTTGGATAGAACGAATAAAGTCTTCCCAAATGTATACACACTATCTTTATAGTTTAAGTATTATAATTTCCCATTACATAGGATATTTATCTTCCCTTGTAAATCCTTACCATCCTTCTCAGACTTCACTATCATTTCTAGTAAATATGGTTTAATAATTTCTTAGAAATGGATTGATGTTTCATCATTATTAACAATTAACATATTCAAAATTACTAAATACCTAAATATTGGATCCTATTTAATCCTCATTATGGTAAAAGCTCAAGGTTCACCCTACTCAATGCATCAACCACCTTGTTTTCTTTCTAATTGTGGATGTGTATTGGGAAATTGTAGTCCATGAAGAGGTCTAATCATCTACTTTTCCACATGTTGATCTATTTCTAAGGAAATATGTACTTAAAAAAATTCATATATATATTGCATAATTCACCATATATATAGTGCCTCTGAATCATTAAATAAATTCTTATATATTTATAATCAAGAACATCTATTTTATATTTTATTTCAATGATATTCAATTACCTTAATTCATAAGAAACTATTATATCATTTTTTATATGGACACAACCCAATCCTTTCTTCAATTCATCCCTTTAAATTACAAATCCTTCCATTTCCAATGGTCAATTAAAAATTGGTGTATTAACCAGAATTACCTTTATGTTTTTAAAATTTTATTCACATTCCCTTTACTATGTGAATTTAACCCCTTTACATCTCAACAAGGTAACATATTATCCAATCATGATTTTTTTTAAAAATCAATGATAGTAACATGTTAGGACAAGGAAACTATATTTATAAATTATATTCATGGGAGTGGCTTGTTATTTTATTTAATTTATCTTTTAAGTATCAATATATATTCCATCCTTTGAGATAATATGTCCCTAAAAAAACTTTCTAGATATGAATTTCACACTTACTGAATTTACTACATAATTATTTTATTTTATAATCTGTAAAATTATTCATCAATGATTCTCATGATCTTCGTGGATTTTATATTATATCAGGATATAATCAATTAATTCCACAAAAAAATATTAAGATAGTCTTTGAATACTCTATTCAATAGATACATAAAAATTGAAGGTGTATTAGTGAATCCAAAGAGAATTGTCATAAAATCATAATGTATATGCCTTATACAACATTATACCTCTGGTATATAATCATTATTAAATCTTGAATTATGACTACAAAAATGAATATTAATCTTTAAATAATAATTATATCCTTTAATTTGATCAATTAATTCCTATATTTATGTTAAAATTTACTTATTATTAATATTAATGACATTGATATCCTTCCTCCAAATTAACATTTTTATTTTATAACACTTTTAAGGGGAAAGTGAGAACCCACACAGATAAAATAGATCAAGCATTAAAGGATGCAACTGACTTATTAAACACAAGTCTAAGGTGATTGGAATCTCCTTCCCTAAACAAATTCCAGGGAAAGGAACTGACCTGGTAGTCAGGATCGGCCTCCAGGATTTCTTCATAATGTCGTGGTAGATAATCCCAAGCTTTCATATACTCATATTTGCTAATCCTATTCTCATTAAAGCCTCTAACCAGTATGCGTTCTTGATTATCAATCCAATTAGCTTACTATCTGGTAATTTCCACTTGAATTAATCTTCCCATCATTTGATTAATATCTTCCCTTGTAGAATTGATCACCAGAAATGCCTCCTTCATTTCTTCACCAGAATTCATGAGTAATTAATGACATTGATATCCTTATAATCAATGAAAACACACATAGATCTATCATAATTATTTATAGATAGGACTAGGTCTCCACAAGGTTAATCGCTAGGGAATATAAATCACTTATCACACTTATAATATAGTTGTCTACGCAACTATACCAATTCCATTGCTTCCATTCTATAGAGAGTCTTGGATATTGGTTTTCATCATGTATAATTTTCATAAAAAAAACTTAACTTCAAGCTTTGGTGGATGTCCTAGTAAGTCTTCTTGAAATAAATTTTTGTATTCTTTACAATGGGAACATAAATTATCCCTATGATGTCTTATCATCCTTATATTTACTTTACTATTATTTATCTTCTATAATTTCATTAAGTTGAGATACTGGAGGTGGATCTATAAAATATTAAGATAATGTAGTATGTATTATAAAAACAAGCGGTTCTCCCCCCATTCAACAATAGTAAATTCTTTATTTAGGGAAAATATTATTTCATTATATATTTAAATCCATTACATTCCAAGGATTATATTAATATTAATCATATAAATTAAAATCAAGTCTGAAACTAGTGAATATCTGTACATATAAATATATGCTTCTTAATATATAATTTTCGTAATCAAATTACCATTCGGTTTATTGATTGAAAACTCCTTCCTTAGGGTTTTAGGGGTTTATTTAATATAATTAGTAAACATAAAAGATATAAAATAGTGTATAGATCTGGAATCAAATAATAGTTTATCTAAATTTGATTTTATTATCAAATTACCTTCTTTTACATCATTTTAGACTTTAACCTCTACTATTTTGATTTCATAATATTTACCTTTCTCCCTTATAGATTTCTGAGGTAAATTCCCTTGATTGTTTGGTAATTCATTCACACGGTTCCCCATATCCTTATAGTTTTACCATTAGATTTTAGTGGATTTTTTATTATGATTTAATTCATGATTCTAATGACCTTTATCTACAAACTTGAAGTAAACTCACATTCCCCTTAAGACTATTCTATGGAATTTCTTTCCACAACTATTATATATTGGAAATTCCACCCTTATTTCCCCTTTTTCATATTTCTTTTTTTATAGTTCTCTTCCACCAACTTCTTTTCTTAATTTCCATGGAGAACATAAGAATTGAAGAATTATTTCAATATCTTGAAAGCGCATGATACTATATCCTCATATGCTAAAATATTTTGGGAGCCTAATCCACTTAAAAGGCTATGATTTATTCCATAAAATATGTGATCGATTTTACTTTTGGATGATATAAAAAATCCATAGCATGAATTTCATACCTAGTAATATTATCCTTATATTTAAATACATATTCATATTACTCTTGAATTATATTAATGAATTTTATTTCCATATCAGTTAATTTCTCACAAGGAAATATTTTTCCAAATAATATCACCTTAAAAGTCATTTATTATATTCTTTTTATCTTCTAAAAAGTTCTAATGTTCTAGATCAATGGCCACCATTGATCAATATCATACTTTAGATAATAAACATCAATGATAACTTTTTCAATTTTACCACTATGTAAAATAAGAAATATATTCTCAAGGGATATTATCTATTACTTAGATACTAAAGGATTAGTATTCCCATTTGTTCTAACTCTGTCCCAACATGTTGAGAATTAATAAGATGATCCATACATGCAAAGATATTAGTGATGAACTAATTTAACTAACCAAATATAATTCTTCTCATCTATAGCACCAGCATCACTGAATTCAATAACATGATAATGAGGGAAATCGTAAAATATTGTATAAATATTAATATGGTTTTTGTTATTTATTTTAGAAACTATTTATCAATAATAAAAATATTTTAATATCTCATAACATCATTAATATTGAATGATAGATTATGATTTCTATGTATATAAAATATTCCAGAATAGTTTCTTAAATATCATAATCATTATCATAATGTCCTTACTATGTTTTACCATGTCATTATATATCTAGTTCCTAAGGTTTATATAAAAATTTCTCTAATAACAAATATAAAACCCCTGACCACAGTAACCTAGGGCTGGTGGTTACTATATTACATTGGTGCAAAATAAAGAAACATTGCATCTGATAGGTTTGAATAATTTATTATTTTTGAGAGAAAAGATATATACATTATTCTTATATTATATTAAAAACATTAAATAAAACATTAAATTTAGTTAAAAATTTATTATTTATTTTTTATATCCCTAAAACCATTCAATGTTCAATTATTTTTACCCAGGGGAAAGAAAAACACAATATAGGGAGATCTTACACACTTAGTAAGGGAAAAGAGAGAGCAGAAACCATCATAGAATAAAGAAGAAATAAATAATATGAAAATGATATATAATAATAAAATATGACATATAAATAATATCATGAAATGGGAATTTATATATGGTTGAAATAAAAATATAAATAATCATAAGGATAATAATAACTAGTTTCATAATGATAGACAATATAATTCTAAACATCATATTTTTTCTGTCAATTCCTACTATCAGTACATTATATATAAATAGGTAAGTAATACACTAAATACCCAAGCTATATTGTCTCATTAGACATACCAATTAATTTAGGGGTTATCTAATATTGGGACCCACCCATCACTAACTACACCACATGAATTAATTATACAAAAAGTGATAATAAACAACAAAATACATAATAAACATAAATATTCATATTTGGAAACAAGACTAATTAATGTCAATATTTTCCAAAATAAATATAAAAACACTATCATAATATATCTGGATAAATATGTTTTATATTATCATTTGAATATATCCCTAATGAAGCATTATAATTTTTAAAATATTTTATATAGATGAAAAACGCATTTATAAAGGCATTATAAAATCTCTTTGAAAAAGAAAAGAAGTATCATTTTAATTAAAAAACATTAAATCTAATAATTACTATAATAAAGTTAATTGGATTTTATTTAAAAATACATAAAAAATTGTAGATTATTCTTGATAACTAATAAAGACTATAGTGAGAGGAAAAGGCAGTCATGTATTAAATGTTAAAAAACATCCTTTTCTCATTTTTATAAAATGTAAAAAATGACATGTATGAAAAATTAATAGAAGAATCATTTAAAAGTTTTGTAAATTATTTAAATATATTCTAAATATACCTTTTTAAATCTTTTATAGGTTGCTAATATCTCTTATAAAAAAATTTCGGATAACATTGATATAGAGGTAAAATATTCAAGAGTAAAAATAGAAAATAAAGTTTATTCTTCTTATAAATTTTCATTTGGTGTTTTTGAGTAAAAAATATGTAAAATAGAAATAATAATTTAAAAAAATAACTATAGTTGAAAAAAAAATTTGGTTTTTAGGATGGAAATACCTTATAATTACCCCAAGAGAAATTTAAACATAAACAAGTTTTATTTCGGTGGTTCTGGTTTTTAAACCATGGTCATGGATTCATAATAAATATAAAATTAAAATTTATATAATTATCATTTTTATATATTCAATATAATTTTTGATCCATCCATTTAAGGAAGTCATGAAAAATGAACAACATTGTTTCTTAGAGGTGGTAGTCTTCCCATATACATGAACAAAATTTCTATTTTTCTGATGGATGGAATGGAAATAAATTTGGTAATGGTTTTACTTTAAAGATAAAAATAATATTATAAATATCCTATTTATTAATTATATATATACTTATTTCTATCCATGTAAGGTGGAAATGAAAAAAAAAATCACATTGCTTCATGGAGGTGATAGTCCACATGTATGCACAAGTGACGTTAACATTCTCCAACATATGGAAGCGTAAGAAGGTAAATCATATTATATCAATGAATAATAATTATTATTTTATAAACATAATATATATACATTAAATTAAACTGTAAAACCATTAGGTGGTTATGAAAAATGATACACATCGCTTTGTGGAGGCGTTATTCTGCATGTACACACGAGTGGCGTTTTAATTTTCTGTAAGATTGAAAGAAAGTAGAAAAAAGTTTATCCATGAGCATATTAAAATTTTATTATATAATAGATACTAATGTAATTATATTAGGATGGTTATAATATATTTTAAGTATGTATAATATTAAATAAACTTGAAAGAATTTGGTTAAGACTTATACATCATACTTGGATGCCTTCATTTAGAATACACATTAAGTCTTCTTGGATTGGTATTTTGGTGATATTGGGACATATATTATTTGGATAAGTGTTCTGGAATGGAATTTTGAAAAATAGTTTCTGAACTAAGGAACTTTTAGTGTGCGGATAAGTGAGGAGAGGAGGTTTTATTTTATGAGTGAGGGGAGTGGTGCTCTTTTAAATATTAAGAACTTTTAAAGTAAATAAATGTAATTACCTGGGAAGGTTGTTCCAATTTTCACAACATGAACCAAGCCAGGCCTTGAGACATAACTAACCCAATCCCACCTTCATAGGTGAAGTGGTGGCAATAAGAGCCAAAGTAACACTAAACTTAGGGAGGCCTTTTCCTAAAAACATGTACACACACACACAACCAACTCAATGAAAAATTAAAGAGGGTAAGAAATGAAGAATGAAAAACTACTATAAATATACCAAATGTTCATGAACCACTAAACATAATGAAGTATGGTAGTTTATAATGAATATAAAAAGGGTAAAAATATACTCCCAAACCATAAATATGTCCCAACATGACAAAACTATAAAAGAATAAACAATAGAGAGAGTCCAGCTCATGTATCCTAATCTACGACTATTGTACGTGGTCCAAGAACCTTGTATCCCTAACCTTCTATGAAGTCAATATCGACCTTTCCACCCTCTAAAAAAGACACAACATGTTTTTGGAAAATCCCATGTAGGGGTGGGTATATACATACCTAGTAAAACGCCTCGAAAAGGTAAAGGGGGAGCAATAAAAGATAAAACAAAAGAGTGAAGAAGTATATAGGACAAGTTACAGTAAATGAGTACAGATTAACCCAAAAAGAGAGTGAAAGTAAACTAATCCAAATACAAGGATATCTAAATAGTGAGAATATGAACTTATCATTGAGTCTACACTACCTATAGCAGGAGAGTAGACTCATCCAACCACGAAAAGCTACACATAGAAAGCACATGGCATACCATGAGAATCTTCACCTATCATGGAAGGAGAGTAACCAAAACCCAAGGAGTGGGTACCGAAGAAGGGTATATATATATATATTCTCAGTCAAATAATCCCAAGTGATAGGGTTATGGGATCTCCATCTCATAGCTTAGCCAAAGAAGATGAGTATCCAAAAGTTCCAAAGAAGCTGAACAATGATACCCAACACCTCATGCATTTTCCTAGAACACACAAGTCTTAGGGACTCAATCACCACACATTGATACTATCCAATTTGGGATGCACTGACTTGCCGCACTGTTTTAGGTCATGTCCTAAAAATGTGTCTTTAAGGGGAAATCGTCTCTCTTCCTTGTGAGTCCAAAGCTACGTCAAACCATGTCGCGTCACTATTCCACACAGTCGGACCACAAATTATAAGTAAGGATCCCATACCTAGGTATTAAAGGAAGGTCCTGGTATGATAGACACCGAGGAAAACCACTGCCCAGCCTGGCTTGAGGGTTATGCTTGGTAATGTCATCATGGAAAGCCACTCCCAGTCCTACTAGAGGGTAAGCCCGGTTAGTCATTAGGGAACTCCACTGCCCATTATGGATAGAGGGTTACACCTAAAGGATGTCATTGAGGAATTCCACTACCCATCCTTGTTAGAGGATAAGACCAAAACTATAATTGGGAAAAGGAACTTCCTAGACGAACTGGAGGGTATGTTAAGAACTGTCATTGTGGAACACCACTGCCCAGCCTAGCTGGATGGTAAACTCAAAACATCAAGGAACTCCTCTACCCAGTCCTACTGGAGGGTAAATCAGAAAGATAATTGGGTAACACCACTTCCCAATTGTACTATAGGGTAATCCTGGTACTACCTTTTGGGAACTCCACTTCCCATCCCTATTGGAGGGTTACGGCCGGGATGCTCTGGTGATTCTATATGATCACTGCCATCATCGAGTGTCACATTAGTTTATGACAAGACCAGAACATTTCACATAGTATCTCAATATTCACAACCGAGGGAACCATCACAATATATATGAAAAAATACTCAGGATATAATATTTTTAATCCAAAATACGAGTTCAAATGAATGAGATATAGAACCATGAAGTTTTCTCAAAAGAGATACATGGAATGTCGAGGACCCACATGTTGTGTGGTACCACTCTATTTTCTGGTCATGTCCTCACCATCACACAACTTTCTAAATATGTAGAACTACATGGTGTGTAGGGTAACTACATGATGTATCTCAACCAAAGGTCTAATGAACACATGAGACTCATCATCATTCTAAAGGGTAAAATTTTCATTTCCCTAATATTCCTCTTCAAACAGCCCCAAATGGCCAAATAAATCACACCATTGCAATATTCATGGAAAAAATCTTGAGATAGGCTATTCATTTGCTAAAAATTGGACACCCGGTGAAAAAGTCATATTTCACCGCATCAAGCACGAATGGTGCTTCATGTGCCCAAGCCACATGTCCCAATTAAATGTCTAATATTTGTTGTGAAACTTACACCTCAATTTTAAGGTCATAGGATTTCAAACGGTTCATCATTCTGACACAATATAAGAGAGAAATATCAGATACAAGATCCCACAATAATAATAATAATAATAATAATAATAATAATAATATTTGGTGTTTCATTGACCTGATTCATGAGTCCAAAAAAGGTATGCAACATCAGTCTTAAAATGACCGTCTGAATTTTAGGGTAACACTGATGCGAATGATTTCTAAATATGACATCATATGGAGGAGTTATGACTTAAAAAAGGGTTTTGACAACAAAAATAATATTATTATTATTTTAAAACCTCAATCGCAAAAAAATTGAGCCATGATCCCTCATTATTATCACACCTTCAGTGCCTATCCCTCCTCTAATTTCATATCTTATTTCTTATTTTAATTAAATAAATAATAAAAACAAATCAAAAAACCCTAATTCCCTTCCAAGTCATCCATACAGCAAAAGGGAAAGCCTCATTTCAAACCCCATTAGCCACATGCCTCTTTTATATCTCATCATAAAAACTAATTTCATTGAATTCAAAATTTAAATCTCATTAAATATTTTTTATCCAATCTTTCAAAATTTATCCCCACATTATTATTATTATTTAGTATAATAATAATAATAAATCACTAATTAAAATTTATTAACTTGTCTCCAATTATTATTATTATTAATTTTTATTATTATCACCCACCATATTAACCATGCCTGACCACCATCACATCAATGTCGATCATCCTCCATCATGGAATCCCAATCATGTCCTTTGCTTTAGATTTATCCAGTGGCACTGTATGTCATTGTCGTATGTCAATTAAAAAAGTGGGGAATATCAATCTGATCCCAAACCACCTCTGGTCACAAACACACAACCACGGTACTGATTCAATTTATTCAAAAAACACCATCCCAATTGCATATCAATTCATCCCTAAACTATTAATATGCATGTCGTACATGCTACCGCCATGAATCTAGAGCTTTGATCGCACACGAACACACCCCAACAATTTTTAATCATGACCTCATGGTCTAAAGATAAAGAACGCAAATAATATTGGGATAAAAGCACCAAAAACCAAGGTTTAAACATCATTAGCCAAGTGTTCTTAGAAAACAGTCAATAAGAGAGACCCAAGATTAGAAAACAACTGAATTAAATTAAATTGTCAATACACTGACACATACAAAGGCTATAAAAAGGTGCATATCAAAGAACAAAGATCGAATTCTCAATCATTTAATCAAAATGGTGTAAAACACCAACTTAAGAGTCCTGATTCATTTTTTTATCTATATTTGATGAATAACATGCTCTCACAACAATTTGAAGGAGTTGTTACGTTTGTTGCATCCTGATCTGATCTAATCTAACTTTCCATCTTTGTTCATCTCAATTCACCAAAGGGAGGAGTAAAATATCCTCTCAATGATCCTACATTTATATGGCTAACCCTAGATATTTTCCATTTTATTTTATTTATAGAAGAAATAAGTTTAGGAATTTAATTTAAAATAAATAAATAAATTATTAATTTAAACTAAATGAACCTGCCAATAGCTGCTTCATATAAACGTCCCATGCCGAGCAACATTAGGTTATGTCTAGGGTAAAGGCCATATTTCAAACTCAACCATGCCCTCATATTTCTAATTGGAGATTCCATTTAGGAGATATTCCATTATTTTTGAAAAACCTTGTATGCGCAATAAAAATATATTTACTATTTTTTATAAAATTAATTTTGGGAACAACGGTACTTATAATCACCCGCCATCTTAGTACCTGGCTCCAAAAATATTATTATTAATATTACCAAATATTACAGGGAAAAATAGGGTCTTATAATTATTCCCTTATTCAAAACTTTTCATCATCAAAAAGTACAAACCAAGAAAAGGGGTAGAGACGTTAATCCAACCACTGGCTTTCCCACTCCCATTTTCTCTCATGGATGTAAAACCAAAAGAGGAGTGTGAAACTATGACATCACCTACTCTCATAACATGACTATAAAAATTGTCCGCCCTTAGAAAAAGATGATGTGATTCCCTTCTTTTAGAAAATCCATTCTGTGAATCTCTTGAGAACATCTAGTCACACAACAGTTGTAGTTAATATACCCTAGAAGGTAGTTCCTCCACATCACCATATACAAGAATAATACTACTACCTCTACTTAGTGAGTCACATAGTTCCATTCATGTGGAGTTAACTATTTCAACCAACTATTTTCCACTACATCGAGGTTGATACTGAGAATGCAAGAGTAATAATGAACAGGACAGGTGAGTAGACTCATCCAACCATGAAAATCTAGACATAGAAATCACGTGGCATAATTGATGCCTATTTTCCTCTATTAGAAGTAGAGTAACTCCAAACCAGAAACTCTATCACACCCACTAGTGACATCTCAAGAAAAAAGGGTCAAGTAGAAAAACTCCACCAACAATATGAGGACCCACTCCAACACTCCATCAAAAAACCTCAACCGGAATGCACAATTTAGAGGTAATCATCCACCAAACATTGATATTATCCTCTTTGGGAAGCACTGACTTGTCCTCATAATTTTATCATGTCACAAAACCACATATCAATGGAGGAAGAAATCATCTTCCTCATGAATTCGAATTTACGTCGAACAATATCTACATAGGTTTAAACCGATACCTCACATCACCCCAGATTAAACCTTGATAAAGAAGTAGGAATAAAATAGTGCCTCTCATTGTATCAAATAATTACTAATAAAAAAGTATAAGAGACATAGATCATACCTCTTATCATCTCGTGCGTTGTGGGGTCATAAGACTCCAAAGCCTACAACTATCTGCAGCCCTGGAAACCAGCTCCCTGAGATTGATGTGGGCTTCCTCGTGGTTGTGGAAGGATATCATAGAGATGTACATCACCCACAGATCCTCATGATCTTCTGCTAGCTCCACCTCCCTGGGGAACACCATTTCCATTCCTAGGAGATCCTTGATCATGGCATCGCCTCTGCTGTGGTGGTCCATCAGTTATCTACTTGGGCTTCTCAACATGCCTGGTTGGGTTGTCTCATGCCTTGTGACTTCACCCATCACAAGAATAAAACTGAAACTCCTCGAGCTTACTTGGTTCTCTATGTTGTCCCTGCATTGTACGACCATGTGTCTGAACCTTCTCACAAATTGGTTTCCTGCTCGAAGATCCCACTGAATGGCACCTACTAGCTATTGCAATTAACTCAACTATGGGATGCCCATTTCCAACTCCAAATTCCTAGAGTCCCTATAATAGAAATATCTCTATCACTAGAGTCTTATATATCACCTTGATATAGGTGTGGATACACTAAGTCACAAATCTTTCTTGAATATCTTTGTGAAGTACCTGCTCAAACTTCTATGCTTGGAAGTAGTCATCTTACATCATGTCAAGAGAGTAATTCATAAGGTCTGTAAACCTTGTTGCATACTCATCCAACATCATCCATCCCTACTACAACTCTAGAGGCTCTTTGATCTGAACTGAGTGCAGGCAGGACGGATAGTACTCTTCACGAAACATCTAATAGAATCCATCCAATGTGAGTATTGACTCATCCTGAATCTGTGTAACAAGGCTAAACCAATTCCCATATGATCCAAGGAAAAGGATATATGCCAATAAAACCACCTAATCAGTCGGTTTTTTGATGAGAATAAAGACACAAAACATTGAATCTTGCCAAAACTCTATTACTTGATGATCTGGCACATTGTGGAACATCAGTGGCCTCTGGTGCTATAACTCATAGAGTTCTCTAAGCCCATGCACATACATATCCTACTCTAATGGGATTATTTCTAATTAATAAGTAGAGTTGATACAACTTATCCTTTGAGAGGAAGGGGGTCATGGGATAGACCCTGAATTGGGGCCTCGTTGCTCATCGGATTGTCATCACAAACCAGAACTAGTATCATGGATCGCTGTCATCATAGAAGTAATTTGAAAGTGTTAAAAATATACCATGGTCATTTGAGAATATATATATACACATAATAATGGGGAGATGACATAAGAATGGCAGCCAAATAATCTGTTCTATATAATGCATGTACCATTGATCCCTACAATAAATGTCTTGGCATGTCGAGTCGAAAAGTAGGTAGTCAGGTTCCTAGTGAATGAATATGTCAACCACCACATCATCACTAGACTCTCAGGCCTAAGATCCGTACTTGAGACACATTGAAACTATTTCTTCAAATCCAAACAAATACTGTTTAGGGAACTTCCAAACAATGTCCCAAGAATTGAACTAGCTCTGATACCGATTTATTAAGACCCAACCAAAGACGAGGCTCAATTCGAAACTATCCAAAAACCACATTAATTGGCTAGGTGGTGGTGAAAAGTGTTAAATACACACTAAAATTGGGTAGGACTTTCCCTAAAAACCTACACACACAAAACCAACTCAATGAAAAAGCGAATTGGGAAAGAAATAAAGAATTAAAAACTATTATAAATATACCAAATATGCATGAAACACAAAATATAATGAAGTAATGTAGTGTATAATAAAAATAAAAGGGTGGAAAATACAATCCCAAACTAGAAATATGTCCCAAACTGACAAAAATAGAAAAGAGTAAATAGCTAAGAGAGCCCATCTCTTGTATCCTAAGCTATGGCCACCGTACGCGATCTAAGCACCCTGTATCCTTAAAATCCTCTAAATTCACGATCGACCTGTCTGATGTATAAAAAATACACAACACATGTCGGGAAAATCCCATGCATGGGTGAGTATATAAATACCAAGTAGAACACCCTGAAAAGGTGAAGGGGTGCATTAAGCGATACAACATAAGATAGAAGTAGTGGATAGAACAATGTATAGTAAAAGAGTACAGCTCAACCAAATAAGAGAGTGAAAGTAAACTCTTACAAACACAAGGAGATCAACATGGTGAGAAGATGAAATTATCATTGAGTCTTCACTACCTATATCAAGAGAGTAGACTCATCCAACCACGAGAAGCTGGACACGGAAAGCACGTGGCATACCCCACATGTCTTTGCCTCTCCTAGAAGTAGAGTAACCAAAACCCAAGGAGTGGGTAAAAAATAAGGATATATATATATTTATTTATTTATTTATTTATATTATCAGTCAAAGAATCTCAAATGACAGGTTAAGGGGATCTCCATCTCACAACTCATCCTGAGAAGATGAGTAGCCAACAGTTCCAAAGAAGTCTAACAATGATGCTCGACACATCATGAATCTACCCCGAACACACAAGTCTAAGGGACTCAATAAAAACACATTGATATTATCCACTTTGGGTGGTATAGACTTTCTCACACAGTTTTAGGTCACGTTTGAGAAAACATCCCTCTTCATTGTGAGTCCAAAGCTACGTCAAACCTTGTCTTGTCACTATGATGCACAGTCAGGCCGCAAATTCTAAGTAAGGACCCCTTACCCTAGTATGATAGTAGGGTCGTACATTCATAGTCACAAAGGAACTCCATGGCCCATCCCAGCTGGAGGGTTAAGCTTAGGAATATCATTAGGGAACACCACTGCACAGTCTTATAGGAGGGTAAGCCTAGTGAGTTGTTAGGAAACTCCGCTGCCCATCTTGGCTAGAGGGTTACACCTGGAAGATGTCAGTGGGGACTCCACTACCCAACCCTAAAGGAGGGTAAGCCCGAAACTATCACCAGATAACTCTATTAACCATGATATCTGGAGGGTAAGCCCAGAACTATCATCTTGGAATGCTACTTCCCATCCCAGTTTGAGTGTAATCCTAGAATATTGAGGAAATCCACTACCCAGTCTTACTAGAGGGTAACTTGGAAAGATAATCAGGGAACCCCACTAACTAGTTCTATTGGAGGGTAAGACTGGTAATTTATTTAGGTAATTCCTCTACCCAACCCTACTAGAGGTTTACGCCTGAGATGCTCTAGTGATTTTGTATGACTGTTGTCATCATTGGGTGTCACCTTAGTGTGTTCCAAGATCAAAACATTTCAAATTGTATCTCGATAGCCTCAACCAAGTAAAAAAGCATTTTCTACATGAAAAAAATGACCAGGATATAATATTTATAGGATAAAATACGAGTTAAAATGAAGGAGATACAAAACCTCAAAGTTTCCTCAAAAGTGGTAAACGACATGTTGGGGACACGCACGTTGTATGGTCCTGCTATGTTTTCTGACTGTGTCTTTTCCAGTACATAGATTTTTGGATATTTAGTACTATATGGTGTTTAGGATAATTACATGATGTGTCTTGTCTAAAGGTATAACAAACACCTGAGAGTCTTCGTTAGTTTGAATAATAAGAACTTTATTTCACTAATATGACTCTCCAAATGGCCCCATATGGAAAAACAGATCATACAGTTGTGATTCTCATGGAAAAATTCTTGAGATAGGATATTCATTTCTCTCAATTAGACACCCAGTGAAAAAGTTTCATTTCACCACATCATGTAAAAATGGTGCTTCATGCACTCGATCCATGTGTCTAAATTAAATATTCTATATTGATCTTGAAAATTTCACCTCTATTTCAGGGTCACAGTTTCACAAATTTTTCATCATTATGGAACCATATGAGAGAGATATATTGGATATAAGATCTCATAATAATAATAATTTAATTATTATTGGGTGTTTTATTGACCCAAGGCATGATTCCAAAAAAGGTATCTAACATCGATCTTAAAATGGCCACCTCAATTTTAGGGTCATGCTACTACTAGCAGTTTCTCAATCCGATGTCATACGGAGGAGTTATGACCTAAAAAGGGCTTTGGAAACAAAATTAATAATATTTTTAGTTTATAATATTTTTATTTTAAAACTTAAATCTGAAAAAAAAAGTGATCCACGCTCCCTTATTTTTATCACACTACAACACCTCTCCCTCATCCAATTTCATCTTTTATCCCATTAATTAAATCAATAATAAAAACAAACAAAAACAGCCTAATTCCCATTCAATTCCTGCGTACAACAAAAGGGAAGGCCCCATTTCACACCCCATGGGCCATATGCCTCTTCCATATCTCATCTTCAAAACAAATTTCATTGAATTATAAATTTAAATCTCATTAAATTTTTATTATACAATCTTTCAAAATATATGCCAACATTATTATTATTATTGATTATTGTAATAATAACAAATCCCCAATTAAAATTTATTAACATGTCACCAATTATTATTAATTGGTATTATTATTATCTATCCCTACATTAACCATGTACAACCACCACCATGTCAACGCTGAGCAGCCTCCATCATTGAATCTCGCTCACAGACTTCACTTGAAATTTATCCTATCACACCACATGTCATTGTCCCACGTCTACATGTAAAATGGAGACTATTGATCCAATCCTAAACCACATACTATCAAAAATACACACTCGTAGTGCCAATATAATCTATTCACAAAACACCATACCTCTCACATATCAATATGTCCATAAACCGTCGATCTACATGTCATTTGTGCTACCGTAATGAATTTGGGGGTTCAATCACACACGAACTCACCCCAAAAATGTTGAATCATGACCTTGTAGTCTAAAGATGAAGAATGCAATGGACGGTGAGATAAAATCACCAAAAATAAAAGTATAAACATCATTTTCCAATCATTCTTAGCCAAGAATCTAGAACAGAGACCTGATATTAGAAAACAATTGAATTAAATTTCCATTACTCGTGCACATGTAAAGGCTGAAAAAAGATGTATATCAAATAAAAAATAATGATATTCTCAATAATGTAATAAAAAAGGGCATAAAACACCAATTTATGAGTCCTAACTTAGTTTTGAATTGATTATTGATTAATAACACACTCGCACAATGATTGGAAGAATATTTTGCATTCATTGCATCCTTATTCAATCTGATCCAATGTTTCATTGTCATTAGTCTCGATTATCCAAAGGGAGGATGAGTGGAAGATCCTCTCCACAATCCCAAGTTTATACAACTAACCCTTGTGATTTTCCATAGGAGGTTATTTATAGAATAAAGCTGTTTTGGTATTTAATTTAAAATAAATAAATAAATTATTTTTTTTAACTAAACGCACCCACCAACAACTACTTCATATGAATGTCCCATGCCAACCAACTTTATGTCACACCTAGAGTAAATGCCTCAGTACAGACTCAACCGTGCCATCAGATTTCTAATCTGAGATTCTGGTTATGAGATATTACATCATTTCTAAAAATCATGTGCACACAATAAAAATATATTTAATATTTTTATAAAATTAATTCCAGGTGCACCGGGCCTCAGAATCGTGATCTCTCTCAGTTCCTTTCTCTAAAAATATTCTTATAAATATTCTAAATTCTTACAGGTCAATACAAGGGACTCTACACTAATTTAGTCTAATTTTTAAGTTAAAATAACTTAATGTCAAAATTTATTCAATAAATAAAAATTATATAATTTTTAGTGATATTAAAAGTTTGATCTCTTAGTTTAACACCCTTATTAAATCTTTCAACACTTACCACAGTGACAAAAAATTTACCATGGTAACTATTCATTATGAAAAAAAAGGATGATATTATAATCTAAAATTTATTCTTATAATTAAAAAAATGTAATAAATTTTAAAATATTCAAATTAAATAGTTGATAAAAATTAATTTTAATATAAGTACACCAAATGTAATGAAATAAGTTTTTTTGAAAAATTCCTTTTTAAATATAAAATATTTTAAACCAAAATCATGTGTATAATCGATAATTATGAAACATGTTTATTTTTTATAAATAAATTATATTTATCTAAATCTAAAAACAATCCAAAATAGAATTTCTCATTCAAATTAATTAATTAATGAAAATATAAAAAATATTTTGTAACACCCGAGACTTTTATGTTATATAAATCATCAAAGGAATCTTTTTCTACACAACACTTGCTTGGCTTGCTTTACACGAAATCGTGACCTTCCTCGATAGCTTGCGTCGTACGCAATACCGAGTTTCACTAAACAACGATATGCTATTAAAATATTATTAAAACTAGCCGTTATGAATAGTAATAACCACTTTTTGAAATTTTATAAATTTTATCTTTCAAAATGGACTTCATTTTTGGATTCAGAATACCGAAATTAGCCTAGGGTGAAATTTTGGTATTTTTCTGAAAACTTTCAATTTTTGATGAATAGTGAAACCACTAAGTGGTAGGTTAAAAACTGAATTTTGCATAAAACTTAATTTTACCACTTCTGTGAATGGAATTTCGAAAATCCGAGAGACACGGTTAATATCAAGGACTAAAATTTGGTTCAATGAGATGAAAATAATTTTTTTGTGAATAGTAACTTTTTACTTTTTTTACCACCGTTAAAAGTAAATAGGGTAACTAAGGGTAAATATGATATTACTATTACCCTAACACATGTCCTAATTCTATTGGATAAGTGTAATTCGACCAAAAACAACCTTATTAATATAATATGACAATTTAGGTCCACTTGGATTAGATTATGACATTTAATATTATTTTATTTAATGAATAGTTAAAATAGTTAAAATCAAAGTTTAATAACTAAAACATTTTTAATATGGGGTTATACATAAGATAAATTCGACTATAAATATTCCATAGAAAGCTAAAAAGATTTCCTACATAGTTATATTTTATTTATAATTTTTAGACATTAAATAATGTAATTTATTTATGACACAATGATGATGCAGTAATTATCTTATTAATGAAATATTGACATGATTGATGTTATAAACACCAAAATAAATGTAATTTGAGACTTTGTATGAATTAAACTAATTTTCTAGGTTACTATGATATATTAGTGTTGATGTAATCAATTTGGTTCGAACATATAATTCTGTTATGACTTTCACAAAAATCATATATCAAATAGTGTCAAAATTGACACAAAATAGTTTTTAAATCAAATATTATATTACTAATTGTTATTTTATTCCTAAAAATCTAAGTTTCGGCCAAATGACTTAGATAAGGATATATATATTAATAATAAACAATTTGGGGTTCGTTTGGCATGTTATAGTAAGTGTATTAACCATATAGTGTAAGAAAACAAAAAGACACGGTAAAAGTTAAATTATTTAACTTAGAGTTAAATCTAATTGATAAGGTTAAAATAATAACCTAAACTTGTCTAAATCCTATTGGTTGATAGGATTTCGACCCATCCCCACTTTAGCTTCGAAATAAGACCCTTTGGAACCATTATAAACCGATTTTGACTTTAATATAAAATAATATTTTGAGATATTCCTAAGGTGCCCCTCTCCTCCCTTATAAAAGGGCACCTCCTCCCCCTCCTCCTCACACCAATTTGAGCACTCAATCTCGGCCAACCCCTGCCATTCTCTCCTCTCCACTTCCCTAGAATAATCCTAGAGGTCCTGGTCTTCTTCAAAGACCAATATTAGTTCCCTATGAGGAGGATTCAAAGAAGCGTTCCAAAGAAGAGGTAATATCCATTACCGATCTTTTCAATTTCTTTCTTCTTCAACTTCTTCTTCTTTAGTTGTATCATGATAAAGTAATAACATCAGTATTACTTACATACTGATATGTTATTATAAATATGAAACAACCCTAATTCACCTTCTATCCATCCTACAGAAAAATGAAATCACCGCACGTGCGTACGTACGGAATACCGTCTCCACGCCGTGGTGTAATCTATTTTCCACCATCACCTTACAAGGATGGGTATAATGGTGTAATGAGTAACTATTTATGATTATTATAAAGTAATATTGATACTTAAATAATATACATATACTCCAATACAATTCCATGATCATAGGAACGATATCATCACTCGTGCGTACGTACGGAATACCGTCTCCACGATGTGATGCGACTCGTTCTACATGATCATCATTACATAGTAATTATATAAATGAATTGAATGAATAAATATGATATATGTTACACTAATACCATTCTGGATATAAGGTATCTATAACCTTAAAATAAGAATAAGAATTTATTCGGCAAAACACGCATAAGAACAAAAGGCAATAAAGACCCGAGTAACAAGTAACAATGAAATATTACTAACAAGAAGCTAAGAATATGACCATATATGATATCATATTAATATGTATGATTCTGGAATAAGTCAATAACATTTTTTAAACCATTATACAGGAGCTTCGGACACGTACAAAGCAAATCGGACCTAAGGTAAGGGAAATATCACAATCTCATTTTTATCCGAGATTGTTTATTCGTAAGTATTTACTGGGGTGTATTTTATCATCCACATCCATGTTTCATCAATATGTAATATTATTTCCATCCACCTACAATTGTTTAAATCCATTTTTACCCTTCGGTGAGTTTTTAGTTAAATGTATGAAAGGAATCTTTTGTCGTTTTTCGTACGAGGTACTTTTGACTTTTCCGACAAAAGTACGAAGAATGTTTTTTTTAACTTATACGGCATGAATGGATTCTTAAAACATTATTTCCAAGAAGCTTCCTTTACAAGTTTTCAAGTTTATTTTTAATCAACTTCTTTTAGTTTATAATTGCATGACATGTTAAGAAAAGAAAAGTGTTTTTGAAGTAGAAAGGATATTTTCCTCAAGAATGGAGTTCAAGTATTTTATCAAAATTATTTTCCATCTAAGATAATAAAAGGGTTATGTTTTTATCCCTATTATTACATGGATTTGATTATGTTGTGATGGAAATATTTTTATGAATTCCTTTATCTTATATGAATGGTTTTATGATGTCATGTTGTTTAAGAAATACATTTTTATTACATGGGTTACGCTATGATGTATGGTTTATGATTATGTGGCACACATAAGAAAGGATTCATTATAAGATGGGTGGGACCTATATCTCCCTCCAATGCATTGGGTAAAGATTTTATATCTCATGAGATAGACATGGCTGGAACGGTAGGTTATACCGGTTCAGTGAAACAGGACTGGAACGAGGGTGACTCGGTTCAGAAAGGGACTTTGTCCACTAAGATAGTCTTGGCAATGAGTCATGACTAACAAGAAATGATTTTCCATGATTATGTGTGCATGCCACAAAGTTTTCAAGTTTCATGTTATGATTATGGGGATCGCATTTTCACTTCTATGATTTGTTCCATGTTAAGATATTATGATCTCTTTTGCAGGTTATGATTTTCAAAAAGATATGATATGATTTTTATTTCCTTTATTTTCCCTTGCTGAGCATTTGAGCTCACCCTTTTATGTTTTCTTTTCCCCAGGTCAGGAAGATGGATATTAAGTAGAATATGCTAAAAGGGACCCTAGATATGATGAAATAAATGGGAGACACTGTAGAAGATTTATGAACCAGTTGTTTATGTTTCCCAGTTTCTAAAGACACTATACCTATACGGTCCTTTGTGGTTTTGTCATATGTTGTAATAAGTGTACTTCAATTTTGAAGTATTAACAATGTATGTAAAGTATGGGTCGTTATAGTTGGTATCAGAGGAATGGTATAGTCAACCTTTGGAAACTAGGATGTGAAAGCCTTAGTAAGAACCCTAAGGATAACTCTAAGCATAGAACACAATCTTAGTGTTTTAGAAATGGCCATGAATAACCTAGGATAAGACCTTAAGCGTGAAAATTTTATTCTTGAATTATGTGGTTTTCCTATTATAATTAGTGTTGCTCACACTATTCTTCTTGGTTTTAGTCAATGGATGGAACCCGAAGGAACCGTGTTAATGCGGAATGCGATGGGCAATGCAATGATTATCCCCCTGAGCAACCAAATGATATGGGAGCTGGAATGCAAAATCTTGTAGCCATGCTCACACAACTTTCTCAAGCTATGAATCATGCAGGACATCCAAAAGAGAAAAGGAAGGAGCAAAATTCTGTAGAATCCTTCATGAGGCAGCGTCCACCTTCTTTCAGCGGGTCTACTGATCCATTAGTTGCTGAACAATGGATTAGTACTACTGAAAAGATATTTTCAGTTCTTCAATGTTCTGAACATGATAAAGTCATCCTAACAGTGTATCGTTTGGAAGGAGATGCTGATCAATGGTGGAATCTTATTAAGAATACAAGGCAAAGGGATGATATTGAGTCCATGGAATGGGACGAGTTCAAGAACTTATTTTTCAATAAGTACTTTCCTCGTATTCTCCGAACAAAGATGGAGAAAGAGTTTCTTGAACTGAAGCAAAGGGATGATGAATCTGTTGGTACCTATGAAGCAAATTTTACAAGACTTGCAAGGTACGCTTCTGGTATTATTACCCAACCTGAGAGTAAGATCGATCGATTCTTTAGTGGCTTAAAACCAAGTCTTCAAAGGGCTTTAGACATAAGGGACTTCAATAGCTACGAGGAAATCGTTCGATGTGCTCTCAAAGTCGAGATGGAGATTGGAGTAACCCATCAGTCATATGGGTTTGATAAGAAGAGGAAAATGGAATTCAAAGGAAAATATAAAGAGCACACTGAAAAGAAGATGAGATTTCCCTTATGCTCAAAGTGTGGAAAGAAACATGGAGGGAGTTGTCTTAAAGGGACAAGTAAATGTTTCAAATGTGGAAAGGAAGGTCATCGGGCATTTGAATGTCGCGATAATGGGAAGAAGATGTCTAATGATGCAAACAAAGGAAGGGATACACAGAATGAACCTACTAAACTTCAATGTTTCAAGTGCAAGGAGATGGGGCATTATGCCAATCAATGCCCAAATCCAAGGGTTGATGATGATGGTCGACGTCAACAAACTCTTAAGGCTAAAGACAAAGGAAAGTCACATGAAATTTCTATCAGCGATGTGGAGTACGATAACGAAGTGGTGAAAGGTACACTTACCATCCACTCTAAAGTAGCAAATGTTTTATTTGATTCTGGATCCACCCACTCTTTTATTTCTGAAGAATTTTCTAAGGGTATCACCGTATTACCTCAACAATTAGATGTTGAGTTAGCTGTGACAACACCTAATGGCACATCAATCGCATCAAAAGTTTATAATTCTTCTCCGATCGAAGTTTGTGGGAAAGTGCTTCCTGCAAATCTTGTGATCCTTCCTATAGTGGAATTTGATGTGATTCTTGGCATGGATTGGCTTTCTTTATACGGAGCTCATATCAATTTCCAAAGAAGGGAAGTCACATTTCATATTCCAGATCAATCTATGATCGTCTATCAATGCAAGGATGAACATAACCTTCGAGTGGAAATTTCTTCCATTTTATGGGTATTGATTCCACTAAATGAAGGTTATTTATCTCAAATGGTTGGTGAGAAACTTGCGATTAAGAATATGACCATCGTACGGGAGTTTGATGATGTCTTTCCGGAGGAATTACCGGGTCTTCCACCAAATCGTGAAGTTGAGTTTTCAATAGAACTCGTACCGGGTGCTTTGCCTATTTCAAAGACACCTTATAGAATGGCCCCAATTGAGTTGCAGGAATTGAAGAAGCAACTCCAAGAGAATCTTGATAAGGGATTCATACGCCCTAGTGCGTCACCTTGGGGAGCACCTGTTCTATTTGTTAAGAAGAAAGATGGATCAATGAGACTCTGCATTGATTATCGAGAACTTAACAAGATCACTATCAAGAACAAATATCCTCTCCCACGCATTGATGACTTATTTGACCAACTACGCGGATCTCAATACTTTTCCAAGATTGATCTTCGTTCAGGGTATCATCAATTAAGGGTCAAAAGGGAGGATATACCAAAGACGGCTTTCTGTACAAGGTATGGACACTATGAATTTATAGTGATTCCATTTGGTCTTACTAATGCCCCTGCTATCTTCATGGATCTAATGAATAGAGTCTTTAGAGACTATCTTGATCAATTTGTGGTAGTCTTTATAGACGATATTCTTGTCTATTCAAAGAGAAAGGAAGAGCATCAAGATCACTTGAGAATTATATTGAAGACCCTGAGAAAGGAGAATCTTTATGCCAAATTTACCAAGTGTGAATTTTGGCTTCAAAAAGTTTCATTTTTGGGTCATATAATCTCAAAAGAGGGGATATCTGTGGATCCAGAAAAAACAGAGGTTATCGAAAGATGGTCAAGACCAACAACAGTAACTGAGATTTGAAGTTTTCTTGGTTTGGCTGGATATTATCGATGTTTTGTAAAGGATTTTTCACGATTATCTAACCCACTCACCAAGTTGACTCGGAAAGGAGTTAAGTTTGTTTGGACAGAGGAATGTGAAGAGAATTTCAAGGAGTTGAAAAGAAGGTTATCCAGTGCACCTGTGCTCACACTACCTTGTAGTGGAGAAAGGTTTGTGATCTACAGTGATGCATCCAAGAAGGGATTGGGGTGTGTTCTTATGCAAAATGATATGGTGATAGCTTATGCCTCACGACAGTTGAAAATCCATGAGCAAAATTACCCAACACATGATTTGGATTTGGCTGCGGTAATCTTCGCATTAAAGATTTGGAGGCATTACCTTTATGGTGAAAGGTGTGATATTTATACTGATCATAAAAGTTTAAAGTATATTTTCACACAAAAGGAGCTGAATATGAGTCAAAGAAGATGGTTGGAGCTGATTAAGGATTATGACTTCTCAATCCATTACCACCCTGGGAAAGCAAACAAGGTGGCAGATGCATTAAGTCGACAAGACCATGCTAGTTTATCCATGATGAGGATCACAAAAGATCCAATATTTATGGATTTACAAAGGATGGATCTTGGAATTATAATGGAAGGGGAAAAATCTTATCTTTCTCAAATGAATGTTCAACCATCTATACATGTGAAGATTAAAGAGGCACAGAAAGAAGATGTCGAGTTACAAAAGAAGGTGAGAAATGTTCCTGAATTCAACCTTGATTGTGATGGGATAATAAAGTTCAGGAATCGGGTTTGTGTTCCTCCCATCCCTGAATTAAAGAAGGAGCTTCTGTATGAGGCTCATAGTTCTTCATTCTCTATTCATCCTGGAAGCACGAAGATGTATAGGGACCTGAAAGAGTACTTCTGGTGGGATGGCATGAAAAGAGATGTTGCTGAATATGTCTCTCGATGCTTGGTTTGTCAACAAGTTAAAGCTGAGAGACAAAATTCTAAGGGGATGTTACAACCATTACCCATACCCGAATGGAAATGGGAAAACATCACTATGGACTTTGTCACAGGACTTCCTAAAACATCCAAAGGCAATAATGCTATCTGGGTCATAGTTGATCGTCTTACAAAGTCTGCACACTTCATTGATATTAGAGAGGATTTCTCTCTGGATCAGCTTGCCAGGATATATGTAAAGGAATTGGTAAGATTTCATTGAGTACCAATTTCTATTATATCTGATCGGGAACCGAGATTTACCTCAAAGCTCTGGCGAAGTCTTCAGCATACTCTGGATACAGAGTTGAGTTTCAGCACGGCTTATCATCCTCAGACAGACGGTCAGTCTGAGAGAACAATTCAAACCCTAGAAGATATGTTGAGAGCTTTCTCTATGGATTTCAAAGGAGGTTGGGATCAACACCTACCTTTGGTGGAATTTTCTTATAATAATAGCTTTCACTCCAGTATTCAGATGGCTCCTTATGAATCTCTCTATGGAAAGAAATGCAGGACTCCAACTTGCTGGGATGAAGTTGGGGAAAGAAAGCTATTAGGACCTGATCTCGTTGATGAAATGGCAGAAAAGGTCAGATCTATTCAACAACACATAAGAGCATCTCAGAGTTGACAGAAAAGTTATGCCGAAAACCGAAGAAAAGACCTAGAGTTTGAAGCGGGTGATAAAGTGTTCTTACGAATATCTCCCTGGAAGAGGGTTATGAGATTTGGAAAGAAGGGGAAGTTGAGCCCTAGATATATCGGTCCTTTCGAAATACTGGATCGTGTTGGAAAGGTAGCTTACCGATTGGCGCTTCCACCGAATCTCTCTCAAGTTCATGATGTGTTCCATGTATCTCTCCTGAAAAAGTACATACCTGATCCTTCACATGTACTCAGCTCAGAAGTTGTACCGCTGGAGCAAGATCTTTCTTATGAAGAACAACCGATAGAGATTCTGGATCGTAGCGAAAAAGTCCTACGAAACAAGACCACTCGATTGGTGAAAGTTTTATGGAGGAACCACCAACTTGAAGAAGCTACATGGGAGCTTGAGGATATGATGAGGGAGAAGTATCCTCATCTGTTTGTTACAAAGTGACGAATTTCGAGGGCAAAATTCTTTTTAAGGGGGGTAGAATGTAACACCCGAGACTTTTATGTTATATAAATCATCAAAGGAATCTTTTTCTACACAACACTTTCTTGGCTTGCTTTACACGAAATCGTGACCTTCCTCGATAGCTTGCGTCGTACGCAATACCGAGTTTCACTAAACAACGATATGCTATTAAAATATTATTAAAACTAGCCATTATGAATAGTAATAACCACTTTTTGAAATTTTATAAATTTTATCTTTCAAAATGGACTTCTTTTTTGGATTCGGAATACCGAAATTAGCCTAGGGTGAAATTTTGGTATTTTTCTGAAAACTTTCAATTTTTGATGAATAGTGAAACCACTAAGTGGTAGGTTAAAAACTGAATTTTGCATAAAACTTAATTTTACCGCTTCTGTGAATGAAATTTCGAAAATCCGAGAGACACGGTTAATATCAAGGACTAAAATGTGGTTCAATGAGATGAAAATAATTTTTTGGTGAATAGTAACTTTTTACTTTTTTTACCACCGTTAAAAGTAAATAGGATAACTAAGGGTAAATATGATATTACTATTACCCTAACACATGTCCTAATTCTATTGGATAAGTGTAATTCGACCAAAAACAACCTTATGAAAATAATATGACAATTTAGGTCCACTTGAATTAGATTATGACATTTAATATTATTTTATTTAATGAATAGTTAAAATAGTTAAAATCAAAGTTTAATAACTAAAACATTTTTAATATGGGGTTATACATAAGATAAATTAGACTATAAATATTCAATAGAAAGCTAAATCGATTTCCTACAAAATGATATTTTATTTATAATTTTTAGACATTAAATAATGTAATTTATTTATGACACAATGATGATGCAGTAATTATCTTATTAATGAAATATTGACATAATTGATGTTATAAACACCAAAATAAATGTAATTTGAGACTTTTTATGAATTCCACTAATTTTCTAGGTTACTATGATATATTAGTGTTTATTTAATCAATTTGGTTCGAACATATAATTCTGTTATGACTTTCACAAAAATCATATATCAAATAGTGTCAAAATTGACACAAAATAGTTTTTAAATCAAATATTATATTACTAATTGTTATTTTATTCTTAAAAATCTAAGGTTCGGCCAAATGACTTAGATAAGAATATATATATTAATAATAAACAATTTGGGGTTCGTTTGGCATGTTATAGTAAGTTTATTAACCATATAGTGTAAGAAAACAAAAAGACACAGTAAAAGTTAAATTATTTAACTTAGAGTTGAATCTAATTGATAAGGTTAAAATAATAACCTAAACTTGTCTAAATCCTATTGGTTGATAGGATTTCGACCCATCCCAACTTTAGCTTCGAAATAAGACCCTTTGGAACCATTATAAATCGATTTTGACTTTAATATAAAATAATATTTTGAGATATTCCTAAGGTGCCCCTCTCCTCCCTTATAAAAGGGCACCTCCTCCCCCTCCTCCTCACACCAATTTGAGCACTCAAGCTCGGCCAACCCCTGCCATCCTCTCCTATCCACTTCCCTAGAATAATCCTAGAGGTCCTGGTCTTCTTCAAAGACCAATCTTAGTTCCCTAAGTGGAGGATTCAAAGAAGCGTTCCAAAGAAGAGGTAATATCCATTACCGATCTTTTCAATTTCTTTCTTCTTCAACTTATTCTTCTTTAGTTTTTTCATGATAAAGTAATAACATCAGTATTACTTACATACTGATATGTTATTATAAATATGAAACAACCCTAATTCACCTTCTATCCGTCCTACGGAAAAATGAAATCACCGCGCGTGTGTACGTACGGAATACCGTCTCCACGCCGTGGTGTAATATATTTTCCACCATCACCTTACAAGGATGGGTATAATGGTGTAATGAGTAACTATTTATGATTATTATAAAGTAATATTGATACTGAAATAATATACATATACTCCAATACAATTCCATGATCATAGGAACGATATCATCACTCGTGCGTACGTACGGAATACCGTCTCCACGATGTGATGCGACTCGTTCTACATGATCATCATTACATAGTAATTATATAAATGAATTGAATGAATAAATATGATATATGTTACAATAATACCATTCTGTATATAAGGTATCTATAACCTTAAAAGAAGAATAAGAATTTATTCGGCAAAACACGCATAAGAACAAAAGGCAATAAAGACCCGAGTAACAAGTAACAATGAAATATTACTAACAAGAAGCTAAGAATATGACCATATATGATATCATATTAATATGTATGATTATGGAATAAGTCAATAACATTATTTAAACCATTATACAGGATCTTCGGACACGTACAAAGCAAATCGGACCTAAGGTAAGGGAAATATCACAATCTCATTTTTATCCGAGATTGTTTATTCGTAAGTATTTACTGGGGTTTATTTTATCATCCACATCCATGTTTCATCAATATGTAATATTATTTCCATCCACCTACAATTTTTTAAATCCATTTTTACCCTTCGGTGAGTTTTTAGTAATATGTATGAAAGGAATCTTTTGTCGTTTTTCGTACGAGGTACTTTTGACTTTTCCGACAAAAGTACGAAGAATGTTTTTTTTAACTTATACGGCGTGAATGGATTATTAAAACATTATTTCCAAGAAGCTTCCTTTACAAGTTTTCAAGTTTATTTTTAATCAACTTCTTTTAGTTTATAATTGCATGACATGTTAAGAAAAGAAAAGTGTTTTTGAAGTAGAAAGGATATTTTCCTCAAGAATGGAGTTCAAGTATTTTATCAAAATTATTTTCAATCTAAGATAATAAAAGGGTTCTGTTTTTATCCCTATTATTACATGGATTTGATTATGTTGTGATGGAAATATTTTTATGAATTCCTTTATCTTATATGAATGGTTTTATGATGTCATGTTGTTTAAGAAATCCATTTTTATTACATGGGTTACGCTATGATGTATGGTTTATGATTATGTGGCACACATAAGAAAGGATTCATTATAAGATGGGTGGGACCTATATCTCCCTCCAATGCATTGGGTAAAGATTTTATATCTCATGAGATAGACATGGCTGGAACGGTAGGTTATACCGGTTCAGTGAAACAGGACTGGAACGAGGGTGACTCAGTTCAGAAAGGGACTTTTTCCACTAAGATAGTCTTGGCAATGAGTCATGACTAACAAGAAATGATTTTCCATGATTATGTGTGCATGCCACAAAGTTTTCAAGTTTCATGTTATGATTATGGGGATCTCATTTTCACTTCTATGATTTGTTCCATGTTAAGATATTATGATCTCTTTTGCAGGTTATGATTTTCAAAAAGATATGATATGATTTTTATTTCCTTTATTTTCTCTTGCTGAGCATTTGAGCTCACCCTTTTATGTTTTCTTTTCCCCAGGTCAGGAAGATGGATATTAAGTAGAATATGCTAAAAGGGACCCTAGATATGATGAAATAAATGGGAGACATTGTAGAAGATTTATGAACCAGTTGTTTATGTTTCCCAGTTTCTAAAGACACTATACCTATACGGTCCTTTGTGGTTTTGTCATATGTTGTAATAAGTGTACTTCAATTTTGAAGTATTAAAAATGTATGTAAAGTATGGGTCGTTATATATTTTATCAGAGTAAAACATCACACAGGTTTTAAAATGTCGATCATAGGTTTATAAATCAAATATAAAATTTTCAAATGATTTATTTTACTTCTTAATAAATATTTTTTCTCTAAATAAGGTTTTAAAAACTGTAAAGTTACTCTTATATCATAATAATTTCATAAAAGTGACAGTACTTGTAAAAGAGGTATTTTTCACTCTTCACATTATTTCAGAAAATCCCAAAAATATACCATAAGATAAATTCAATCTTAAAAACTCAAATTTGAGATTAATTTTATCAAATTAGATTTATAAAATTTATATATTTTACTTTTAACTATACCCATGAACTATTTCAATTATAATGATAAAATAATAGTATTGTGTTAGGTAATAGTTTTGGGAAGTAGTGTTTACCTTCTATAATAGCTTCTTAAGAGTTAAAAACATCACACTAGCTTGGATGGAATTAAAAAACTATTTATTTCATCGATTATTTGTAGAAATAGTTATATTGAGATTCATAGATATTTAAAATGAAATATCAACCATGATTAAATGAGAAGATTGTGCAATTTTCATAGGGATTTTAAATGAAATATTTTAAATTATTTATCACAGTTAAATATTTCATTCATTAATGATATTTTATGCTACAAATAATCATGGTATTTTCCCATTAAATTATTATGGAAATGTTATTTAAAAAATATTATAAATATAAAAAGGATAAAATGAATAAAATAGGTGTGATCGAGAATTGAGAGTATTGTGTTGATACTCTACCGTGTTGAACATCAGTTATATCAATGAGTAAGAAACTGAGGAACATTGATATGTTTTGTATCTATGGATTTAAAAATAGTTGAGGTAATAAAATTTAACTACATATCATTCACTTTCAATTATAGAGGAAGAAGATCATATCATGCATAGATGGTCTCATACATTAGAAGGTCTTCATGAATAACTGATAAGGGAGGTTAACATGCATGATATAGATTCAACATCATTCTGTTAGTTAGTATAATTTCCTAAAAATATCATATATTTTATATTAAATCATCTGGTATGATCTTTAAGATCTTTTTCAAAATGAATAGCAATGATAATTTGGAAGAACTTGTGGTTATAGACTAAATAATTCCATTAATTGTATTTAGGAAGTGTATGATTACTACCATAGAGTAGTGGATAATATCTGGTTGAACCATTTTACATGACAATAACTTTAACTATTCCTATTAAAAAATAATAAAAACATCTTTTTCTCAAAAAGGGTTTAACACAACAAGGAGTAATCTCTCACACTTTGGACGAACCTTGTAAGAAAATTTATTGTGCTACTTATCTTTCATTATTATATCACATGGTTGATGAAGAGATTAAAAGGGAGTTGATCATGATTTTAATCACTTTCATAATTTAGTTTCTGAAACAAATTCAAATCCTATACTACTAATTAACCCCCTCCTCTTAGGGTAGTCAACCGACCATTGATCTATGATAAAAATTGAGTTAATTACTTTGTTGACTAGGTATGGTTTTTTAAAAAAAACTACCAAATGGATAAGATGATATGCAGGTTATGTTTGGTGTGATTTGAACAAGGGGAACTAAATTTTTATGTATTTTAATTTATGTTTAAATATAGTTTGTGTGTTAAAAAATTATATAAATATAGTCATAAAATTACTGAGATCTAAAAATTCATGTTACATTCATATAATGAATATCAAAAATTACTTTAGAGGGTGTTTGTTGATGAAATTATTTATTTATAGTGAACTTGGACAATTTTGGGAATGAACTAAGTCATTAGTGTAACACACTAAGTTTTGAAAATAATTAAATTATATTTGATAACATAATGGAAAAAAACACTTAGTTTATCTTTCATTAAATTCAACCACGAGTTTTTTATGTTTGATAGCGTATTCAACACGCAACACCGAACATAAAAAAATCAAAGAAATATATAAACATTATAACTTAAACATTGGAATGGATGTTCTGAACAAGATTAACTAAATTTTGAAGATATGTTTTACACAAGTTTATATAATGAATTATTTTATGACCAATTAATTAGAAGTGAATATGAAAACCAATTAAATATAAAGTAAATGTTTTTATAATAAACATTTTTTTATGCACTGAAGGTGTTTTATCATAATAAATTAAATTAATTATTATTATTATTGAATAATGTTAATGAATTATATATATTACATATTCAATAATTTTTTTTATTTCATCAAATATATTTTATAGTTATAAGAGAAAAACAAATCATGTTTCACGCATAAAAAACTATATTTTAATAAATGCAATTTTACCGCCTTTTAAAGATGTACTTATTTTAAAATTAAATTTTGACACATTTAAAAATATTATTTGAAAAAATAAACTTATTTTTTTTAATTTGAATTTCAAATTTATATTAGGGATAATTTTTTGGTATTTTCTGATAATTTTTATTTTTTGATGAATAATGAAAAATACTACATTTTAATTAAAAACTAACTTTTCATCTAAATAATTTATAATTTTATATTCTATTTTAATTTTTTAAAAGTAAAATTAGATCAATTATATATATATATTAATCCAATTTATGCCATATGAATATTTTTCATATAGTTGTTTGATACAAAAATATTTTTATCTTTCGAACATGTTCACTTTAGAACTCTTATTCCGCATCACATCTATGAGGAAAATTATAAATTAAATTCTTCCCTTTATGTTATTTTAATATCAAAAAAATGATTAAATATTTTTAATTAGAATAATTTATAATTTATATTGAGTCTAAAATATTTTTTGACTAATTTATTTATTGAAATAAATTAAAATTAATTACTCTTATTAAGGTAAAAATGAGTTTACTTAGTGGAAAAACTTAGAATATATGGTGTAAAAGTTACTCAAAAACTGTCCAACACCCATGTTCAAGAAATATTTATACCCTTATGAACTTATTATATAATTTTATGTTTTTTTTAATATTAAATGAAAGTGACCCATATTTTAATTTAGGTAAAGAAAAAGATAAGAAAAATCACATTTCTTCTTTTTAATTTCTATAATGATTTGGGTATATGAAAAAACATCATAGGTTTGATTATAAATATCATTTTTAAATATAAATGAGTTTTTAATGTCATAAAATTAAATATATATTTTTCATAGATGAATTATGTACTTAAAATTCTTAAGAAATGTCAATGAAATAATTATGTAGTTAATAATTAAATAAAATAAATTATACTAAAAATATTAAAAGTGAAGTAAATTGAATGAATTTTTGTCTTAAATTAATTTTTCATATGAATATATCATTTAAAAATCTTTTAACCTAATTTATTTTAATTCCAATAATTTCTTGATATTTGTTTTTTAAAATTCAAATTAAATGGATAATGTCAAAATAGACATTAATGATAATTTATAATAAATAATATTTAATTAAAAGATTTAAAATTAATAAAAATACTTTATTCTACTATGTGACTACTAAATTTTATTAAATATATAATATGGTCCATTCATGAACTAATTTTTATTTTATAATGTTTATATTGACTCCTCTATAGTAAAAACATTGTTAACACAATTAATGTTAAAACAGTGTTTTTTCACGTTGCATACGCTTATGTTAAAATTAATTTTTCATAAACACATGATTATTATTTCATAATTTTGAAATAATATTTAGAATTAGTGGGTACAAATTTTCTAATAATTCTCACATTAATGTTTTCTTAAAATATAAATTACTTAGGTGAGAAAACTAGATACCTTAATGAAAAATCAAAATGATAAAAATTGGGAAACACATATGTTAAGGAATGAAATATTTATAACTTGTGTTATAATGAATTTTGGATGAAATTATCAAAACTTTCCCCCCTAAAACACATTAACAAATATTTGAGCCACTTATGGTAATATTGACCACCCAATAGTGAATACTTTTCAGTATTTACTCAAATTCCACTCCTCCTCAATTATAAAAAGAAACTCGACCCCCACACTCCATCACACCTCTCAAGAAAATTGGATCATATAAAATATTCCAAAATCACATAAAAATTTCCATAACCTCATCCTATAAGAATAATTTTATAATAAAGTAACCCTTATAAGGTTTTAGTGAAAACCTAATGAGAATACCCGAATAAGAGCTCATGTTCTTCTAAAACCATTTTTATTTTGTTTCCTTCTCCACCTCCTTAAATTATTATTATACCAAGATTATATAAAAACATAATTATAGTAAATATAGTGATATATTATAATTTTTATTTTAAAACCTATACCCACACACACATCTATCAAATAGGTTGTGAAATCATCCTTTGTGTGTATGGTGGACTATCACCTCGCGAAATGATGTCGTTCGTTTTTTCATTATCACCTATCATGGATGGGAATAATGATGGAAATAATATTTATATATATGATATTTATGATATTTATAGCATAATAATACCTCTATACTCATTATATCATATATATCCTTTTTATATTTCATTCCATATGGGATATGATAACATTTCTCATGTGTAAGATGGATTGCCGCCTCACGAAGCAATGTGAAGTGTTCTTGACTAACATGATACATGGAAAGTCATAAGGGTAAATATAATAAAAATATATAACATACATGAAATCATTTTTATATTCATGACATAATTATATTTATGGAAATATAATATATCATTTTCTTCTTTCTATTTCATACCCTGAAAAAGTGATAACGTTGTTTGTGAATGTGTGGACTACCACCCCCTCAAAGTGATGTGATTATTATTTTTTCAACACCACATAAAAATGATGATATATATATGTATATATAATTAAATAATATTTTATTTATGATATAATGATAATTCTTTAATGATATATGTTACTTAACATATTTCCGTTATGATCATTGAGAAATGAGAATGTTACTCATGCGTACATACCACCTACCATCTTCATGATTGTAACACTGATTAATTTTTCATAACCACAATTAATGATTTATTTTAAGATAATAATTTACTACTAAAAATTATAATTATATCAAAATTATTATTATATATATGTTTAAATAATGACCTCATTGTCCTTAGCTGAACTACCAAAGTCATTTTTGACACATAAGTCGAATATGGTCCAAACATCCGACATAAATTTAATTTATAATTATATATAAATATTTTATTATTTAAATAAAAGTAATAATAGAATTGGAAAATTTTATCAAGAAATTAAATGATTAAAATTATTTTATTGTTCAGGAAGATAAAGAACAAGCATGACAAATTAGACTCGAGGTAAGGGTTTTTCTCAGCTCAAAATTATTTCTCTGAGATACATTCCATATTCACCACTTATTTTTGTTGTGTAATGTATATGATAACCATGAATGTATTTTATTATTATTATAATTAAATTTATTTGTATTTAAATATACCTTTTAATATCTCTTTTTCATTGAGTTTACAATTTCAAAGTTACCAAAGTAGTGAGATATATTTTTTCCACAATTTTCCTTCTTTGAGATATCTGTTTTATTATAGACCTATCTTATTTTATGAGGTGTGTATACTAAAACTTTGACATTTTATATAATAATATCATTATTTTTCATGATATTATAAGTTTAATTTAATTTTATTTTTTTATGAGGATTACGATTCAAAATTACAAAATTGGTACGAGTCTTTTGTTACAATATCATTGTTTATCAAGATTGTGTATGATTATGTCTCCAATGTTGAAATCTTATAATTCTCATGAAATGTCATATAATTTGGTTATTAATTATATTTTTAAAAAATTGTACTATTATCTAAATATTTGGTACTTTAAATGTTTGAGAAAGTGTTCTTAGGTAGAGGGACACCCATTACATAGCCCGAAGTCCCAGTGGGCATGTATCCCATAACATAACCCGTAGGCCCAAATTGTTGGCCTAAGGCCCATTCTGTGAATATAAACCTGGCTACTATTGTACTCGCCGCTGCTAAAATGCCCTGCCGCCGCTACAGTACCCGCAAATCAATAGTAACACTATTGCTACAGTACCACGCCCCATGGGTTTTAAACCCCAATTTTTCATGTAGGATTACAGGGTTCTTACCACTAAGCCAAACCCCAACTATAATTCAAAATGTTTTATGTTTTAAAAAGTGATTTTCAAAATTAAAATGGTATTTACCTTAAATTTTTAATGATGTTTTAGTGGAATTTCCATTAAACCATGACAATAATCCTTTTTTACTTATTCTCCATTGGGGATGTTTGGTATTGTTAATATTCTCAGTCATTCTCTGGATGGTATATTATTATTTCAAACTGATTGTAATAAAAATCATTTATTTTCTACAATTTAATAATTTTTCATATAGACTGACATGAAACTCATTTATTTTACATAGGTTAATAAGATTATTAAAGAATAATGATTGTTTATATGAGTTTTATAATGAATTAAAATTTGTATATACTTTATTTATGTTGTGGTTCTTAGACGTTATACATAAAAAATGGGGTGTCATAGATAACATCGGGTAAGCCCGTTCTAGCTTAACATGGGGTGTCTCAAATAGCCCTAGGGTAATCCCATTACATATTAAACATAGGGTTTCCAAGATAACACTAATTATACCCATTATAACTTAACATGGAGTGGAGCATATTGTGTTGGGTAAACCTGTTTGGTCCACAAGGATGAATACTGTGAGAGGGGGGTGAATCAGGGTATGACTAATTGAAAATTAAAGCCCGTTCTGATCTTGTTTTGCTATTAAGAAAAACACTCTTATCTCTCTCCATTTGCATGATATAAGCATAAAGTAATGCAAGAACAGGACACAACAATTTTACTTTGTTCACTGCTAAGGGCTTTGTCCAAGGAGCATACGCCGACAGTTTGTCGGTCGTACCAAATTCCACTAAACTTTACTAGTTGTGGATTACAAGGTTTGGGAACATTCACTCTGTCCCAGGCTCACTACCTTTACAATGTTTAGGGTCATCTCACTGCTTTCCCAAGGGTCACTCCCTGTTTCTCTCTCTCTGTCTCACTGCCAATGGAGAGGATCACCTTCTTCCTCTTCCTTACCTCACTGCTCTGGAAAGGATCCACTCACAGTTTATAGACCTATAGGTCTCTTCATTTTCATGATGGAATGCATCTTCTTCTGTGCGTAGATGCTCTGTTGAAGTACAACTTTCACCCGTAAATGAATCTCTCTTTGCACCGTAGGTATCGGGAAAACATCCAGCTTCCACGCAGCCCGAAAACACTGCCGGAAAATCAACCTTACTTGGCGCGTAAGTCTAAGCCGGTGTGCAAGTATCGGCACGCAAGTCACAACTGGCGTGAAAGTCTTCATCAACCACTTGTTCGACTCAAGATTCTTCAACTCCAAACCTGCACGACCCACTTCCTTCCTCACCTAAACCACCTTAGGTGCGCAACAAACACTTGGCGCGCTACTTCCAACACTGGCGCGTGAGTCCCACTTGCGCGACACACCACCACTTGCGCGACCGCTAAACCTGCGTGAAGGGATCTCTGAATCTTCAAAGTGTTGAAATCCAGTGAGAAATGAGGAGGGGTGGTCCAGTATTTATAGGCATTTTGAATACCCTGCGCAACGGCACGCAAGTTTTGGCGCGCAAGTATTCTGTCCTCCAAGAAACTTGCGCGACCAAACCAAATACTTGCACGACCCTATATCCTTTGCCATATTTTGATCTTATGATCTTGAAAAACAATAGGCGAACAAGTTCCCAAGCCTCCTAGGCATTGGCGCACAAGTCACCTACGCGACCACACCAATAGTTGCGCGACTTTTATCCCTTTTCCATATTTTGATGATCTAATCTTGAAAAGCATATGGTGTGAATGTTTCCAAGCCTTCAAGTACACGACATGCAAGTCCCTTTTCCAAAAACCACTTTTCTTCATTTGATGATTTTCAGGCGCAAAAATTTAGCAAACACTGGAAAACGGTGCCACCTTGTATCTGTTCTTTTGGTACCGCCTCCAGATCATTCATTCCTTTGTCGACGTTCTTGAATAAAACATTGATCTTTTAACCACAGCTCTTGAACTCGACATTACACCATAAAATCACCTTTGTCAACAAGTTTGTATGACATTGTTTGCTTTGTCAACAATCACAACATAGTTGTCCACTTTGTCAACAAACACAATCATCTCAAAAATGCTTCAATGATACCTTGAGGGATTTTTTCCCAACAAAACCCATAATAGATTAAATATTGGGTGCACCCATATTGCACTCTAACGCATTGGGTAATGATTATATTATAAGTCACATGTATGGTTATTCCAATTAAAAGTGTTTTGAAATGATTTTAAGAAAATGATTATCTAAGTAACCAAAAAGGAGTTTAATTTATTATTATGGATTTATAATTTTTCATATGATCGATATTGATAACACATGGATGATGATTATTGATTATCATGACTCTTTTCCTTTCCATTTTTCATATTTTATGATCCAATTATTTATGGTTATGAGTTATTTTAGGATTTTCTCATGCACTATAATTATTTCATCACACCCTTATAAAATTATTTTTCTTATTAAATAGCTTCAATTTCTAATTCTTATATTTACCCACACTGAGAATTTGAGCCCATACATATTATGTTTTCTTTTCTACAAATTTTAAGGAAATATTTTTGAATTTTTTATGTATATAATAGATTTGATATGGATAATTAAAATTTATTAATGTGAAAAATAAAATCTAGGTTAAGTGAGATAAATTCGCATTTAATTTCTTGTGAATTGTTTATGTAGGAGTTTTTCATAATTCTATAAAACTGTAAAGCTAAATAGTTATCAAGGCTATATGCAATAAAAGTTTTCCTTTTGATGTAGTAAGGTTTATATAGAAAAAGTTTGGTCTATTATCAACTTCAAAATATAGAAATATAAAGTTCACATTTTTAGTAGAGGATCTGAGAGTGCGGGTTTGTGGTTGTTATAGTTGGTATTAAAGGATAGTTTAGATAAATTTGGAGATTAGGATATTTTCATGTGAGCTTATCCTAAGAGTTATGGATACCATCATTGGTCTATAATTTTAAATATGAACATAAGTTCAATGTCTTAGACACCCCATTAAATTTTTAAGCCATGTGATCTTAAAGTAATTAATGACATTTCTCTTAATCCCACAACCAAAGAGTGACAAAAGAGTAGAACCTATAATTAGCCTACATAATGTCCTGGTTAGTATAGAATTTTATAGGTAAATATTAAGTAATTTGGGAAAATTATGGGATTTCATTTGGGGAATAATAGTTGATTTATCTTTGAAGAATATGTGATCAAATCCTTATAATACATGAGTTTCTAACTTAGTAAAATAATTTTTGGGGAATTTTATGGATAGTTATTTATGGAATGATTTATTTTCAACTTTGGGTTTTACTATTGGATTTTGTATATTAATGTATAATATGAAGGTTTATTCATTTTGAGAATTATCTTACCATATTCTAACCATTTTTGTTTTGGTTAATGTTTAAAGATGGTAAGAATCACTCATTACCCATTTTGTGATTATGTGGTCTATAAAATTTTATTTTAGTGCTTCAATAATTAAAAATTCATCTTGAATATATGTCATTTATAGAAAAATATGATATTATCTTGGAATTTAATTAAAGGATGAAATTATACTAAACATGTAAATATATATCTATATTCTCTTAGTCTAGATAGTAAGATAATTCCTTAAATATATGAAAAGGATAATGAAACAAAAATTTTATCCAAGTACCTTTGTTTTTTATGAAACTATAGTCTTTCGATCATCACCGATTTATATTTTTGAGGTAATTAAATTTCCATTGACCATTCACTTGTTTTTAATCAATGACCTCAACCACTCCCTATAATTATTTATGCTTTTCCTCCATTACCTCCTATGTTATCCTATTTTGAAATAAATTTAGTGTAATTATGTAATGAACCAAAATGTTATCAATGGAAATTCCCTTATTATAATTATTTAATATAGTATAAATCACATAGAACAACATTAAGAACACAATACAAACTTTATAAATGGACAATGAATGAAATGACAAGTATTTCTAGGAATTAAATAACCTATAATGATGAAATAGTAACTTGAAATTTGGAATTGTAATATGAACCTAATGGATAGTGAACTAGCCAATAGAATGGTAACCTTACCCATGAAATTATAAATAAAATTTAGGCATCCTTTAAATGAAAATATGATACAAGTATATCACACAATAAGTAAATAAATGGTTTAAAAAGTATTTATTAAGTGGAGATATTTTCATATGTCATAAATATTTAATTATAATTTTATGATTACGTTAATAATTTAAAATAAATTTTATTTACATAAAATATATTCATAAAATAATATTTTTTTATCTTATTATTATAAGATAATTGTATGTGACCTTAATAAATTTTTAAATGTGTTACAAAATCAGTTACAATTTTGAAATTGGTATTTTTCAAGTAAATGATAATATTAATTAAAAATTAAATTTATCATATTTAGAACAAATTCACAAAATTGAGTTCATTTTTCAATTCTACACTTCTAAAAATGGTTATAGTAAATTTTTGGGATTTTCTAAAAAAGTTGAATCTTTGGTGAATAGTACAATACAATAATTTAAGGTATATATAAATTATAAGTTAATTAACTATTCTTTAATTCATTACTGATGTAAGCACCATAATCACAAACTATCCTTCTGTATTTACTTTATTTAGTCATGGAATCATCACTATTTATTATCTCAAGGAAAAATAATAAATAAATTAATAAAATATTGAGAAAACACTTCTCTCCTTCACTATAAATACCACCCCTCACCACCTCTTCTCCTCACACTTATCAAGAATTTAACCTTGTCAAAATTCTACTAAAATCAATTTTCAAAACCATACGTGAAATTTCAAAACCCTTATTCTCATCAAAAGACCAAAACTTTTTCCCTAAGGAGGTTCTCAAGGAGGAAGAATTCAAGAGGTAAAATCCTCTTTCTTTTCTTTTAATTTCTTTTCAAGTTGTTTTCTTTTCTTTTTCTCTCCTAAACTCCTCTAATAAAAACGGTGTGATAAATATAGTACCTTACATATAATATAATTTTATTATTCAAATGGAACAATCATAATCGAACCTCTTATCCTCTTCCTTTTATTCTAAAAATGAAGACGTCATCCATAAGTTGTTAATTTGTCACCTTCAATGATGACAAATTTTAATTTTAAATTACTGCCTTCAAGGATGTTCTTAAAACAATTATAATATTTGAGAAAGATTTTAAAATTTGTGTTATAACCCTTTTTATTTATTGTAACTATAATATTAATATAATACTAAATGATAAAACAAAACGAGTTTGTTATGGTTGGAAACAGCCAAAATCAACCCAAACGATTATCTTTAACTATTTATCTAATGATTAATCCTCATATCAAATAACCAAATGATATATAAGAACAATTAAAACCTATATAATATCATTAATACAATATAATTTCAATAATGTACAACCATTCTCATTTTACATGATTTTCTATACATGTATACAAGTAACTAATTATGAAAACTAAAGAAATGAATGCTCCAAAAAGATAAAATCATATCTTATAACGCATCAAATGAGCCATTAATTTACTTAATAAAATTATAATAAATAAAATATATATATATAAGGTTATTAATTAATTAATTAATTAATTTTTTTATTCAGGAAATTAAGATGAAGTTCAGAACATTTTTGGACATATGGTAAGGGATTCTACCCGAACCACAATTTTTCCTTTGGGTTACCCTTTATTTCTCTTTAATACAATGTAATTCTTCTTTATTTTGTTTAATTATTCATAATCCTATTTATATTTTTCAAAATAAAGTTTTTGGATCATGTATTCCTTCTTTTATGGGAAAATACATGTTTTAAAAAGGTTCCCTTCTCAAATCTTCCCGATAAGAAAGCCCAATTAAACTGAATTTCTTGATTTCATACCAATTATCATTTGTTTTCCATTGTCTGTTTTAAGCAACCATTATTTTGATAAAATCACTCCTTTTATCATGAAAAAATATCATGGTTTATTTCTATTTTTTTAATCAATTATTCTTTTTTCATTTTAAATATTTTTACTATTTTACCTTATAACTGCACTAAAGTGGCTTATTTATAAAGTTTTCTAAACACTCGTTTAAAAAATTTTCACTTCCTTTGGACACAATTTACTATCATCTATTATTATTTACATATATTAATTTTCATTTATGTTCTAAATCCATTCTTTTAAGGACACTTTTATGATAAAACCATTTTCAATTCCTTATGACATGATTATGATACCCATTTCTTTCCATGGTTAATCCTTATGTTATGTCTGATTACTTATGTATGATTCTTTATGTGGAACAAATATTCATGAACATGTTATGATTGGTATTAATAGACATCTCTTCAATGCATTGGGAAATTTTTAGTCTCATGAGACATCATGTTTGGACAGGGAGTAAACCAAATTTCTTTATGGTACTTTGTCCACCATGTCTTGGTAGCTAGCCTTGACTCATGTTAATGTCATGTTATATGATGTCTCTGCATTCCAATGATGTCATGGTTATATGTTCCCATGTTATACTTGTTATTATTCCCTATTTTCATTCGTTTTCCATGCCTTTATTTCATCATGTTATGTCTTCTAACCCATGTGTTATGTTTTATTCCTATGTTTATTCCCTTCTTAGGTTTTTTATCACATTAATTTTGTTCAAGTATTCCCCCAAGTTATCATATGCTGATATAATGGATAAATTGAGTTAGGAGTTCATTATGAAGATTAAATAAAGTATTTTTTATTTCATGACGTTTAATTATGTACCTAATCTCTAATACACTATACTTTATGATCCTTGGCTTGTAATTTGATGTTTAGTTATACATAAATCATCTAATAATATGTATAAAAGACTACGGTCTCTATAGTTGTTATTAGAGGAAATTATTAGTTATTTTTTGAATTATTATTAGAAACCTCTAAAAAACCCTTAGGTATAAGATTAAGTATAAGAAAACAACCCTAAGTGTTAGTAAGTATAAAGTAAGTGGTTTATCAAGAAAATACATCCCTATCTGGATACTACAAGTGGGTGTGGTTCTAGCACAAATGTAACTAGGGGTAACAACTTTGAAAATGTATCCTGATCCTGACTCAAGGTAACTTGGTACTTGACAACATTCCTTACTATGCACCTATTTTGACACTCCTAGGGGATTTTCTTTGGTAAATTAATAAGATCATCACAAACCATTATTAAGGTAAAAAATGGCCATAAGAGTATATGTTAGGAAATAGATCTTGGATAACCTAGATTGAAACCTAGGAATCACAAGTTACTAAATACTATTAATTTATAACTAATCCTTTTATGTTTAAGGTTTTTTTTACATGTGTATTAGCTAAGTATTCAAGCCCCCTAATTTCACTTTATTTTTCTTAGTTAAAGGTGGGAAATAGAAGAACTCGTTACAAAAATCAATGTGATAGGAAATAAGATTATTTCCCTAATTAATTTCTAAATATAATGGGTATGGTTGCTCAAAAATTTAGGGTAGTACTCTAGAAGCTCAAGTTATAAATATTAACTTGAAACGTGTGAAATTCCCTCCTTCTCATATGAAATAGAATGTTTTCATCAAATCCTTCATGTGAAAAGTCCTCCCATGTTTATTGGATCTTCTGATCCCATACTAGTAGAAAAATGGATTAACTTTATTGAGAAAATATTATTTGTCCTCCAATAATCATAAAAAGAGAAAGTTTTCTGGCAGTTTATTGTTTTTATGGGGAAGCTAATCAGTGGTGGAAAATGATAAAGAACACAAAGTCCAGGCAAGAAATTGATTTCATGCAATGGAAAGATGTCAAGAAAATATTTTTTAATAAATATTTTCCTCAAAACCTCCATCTCAAGATACAAAGGGAATTACTCAGACTGGAGAAAAAGGAAGATGAGTCTATCAGGGCGTATGAGGCAAACTTTACAAGGCCTGCAAGATATGCCTCTTTCTTTGTCATAAACACAAAAATAAAGGTGGATAAATTCTTTATAGGTATAAGGATAAGTCTATAAAAAGATTTGGTGATTTGAGACTTCAACAGTTATGAGGAAATTGTTTTTATTCCCTTAATGTTGAAATGGATATTGGAGACTCTCCGTTTTCTTATGAGCCCAATGAAAAAAATAGGAAATGGGGTTTAATATGGGTGGATAAATATATAAATCCCATGATGGAAAGAAGACCCAACATCCCGTATGTCAAAATTTTGGGAAGAATCATCTTGAAAACTACTTAAAGAAAACCAAGAGATGTATCAAATGTTTTAAGAGAAGGGTATATAGAAAATAACAATCAAATAGATATGAAAAATAAAACTAATGAAGAAGAATAAAGGAAGGTTTAGATCAACACTCTTCCTATAGTGTAGTGTTTCAACTATAAGGAACATGGGTATTATGTTATCCATTTCCTTAAGCCAATGTTTGTTAGAGTCAATCAATAACAACAACCTCCAAGGAAATAAGAAAGATCATATTCTATCACTTCTACTGAGGTGGAACCCAAAAATGGTGTCATGATAGGTACCCTAGTTATTCATTCAAGAGTAGAAAACATACTATTTGATTTTGATTCTATGCATTCTTTTATATCTTATAATTTTAGTAGAACTATTCAATCACCACCTCAAAATTTAGAGGTTGAGTTGTCTATGAGAACGAAAATGGGGAAATTATTACATCCAAATTTTATAACAACTCCCTAGTTTTTTTTTGGACTAAATATCCTTGAAAATCATGGAATACATCCTTTGGTAGAGTTTGATGATATATTGGACATGTATTGACTATCTTTATACAAAGACAACATTGACTATCTGGTAAGGGAGATCACTCTTCACATACCAAAGAATCCATCAATTATGTACAAGTATAAGAAGGTGGATGAATATCCTTCATAATCATCATCTCAATTGTGGGTATTATTTACATATAAACAATCATATATAGCTCAAATGATTGAGACAAAGTAGATAATCGATTTCTAAGACATGCCCATTATGATGGAAAATACTGATTTGTTCCCCGTAGAGTTTTTTGATCTTCCTCCTGATATACAGGTTGAGTTCTCAATTGAATTTATTCTTGGAAATCTTTCTATATCAAATACACCTTATATAATTTCCACAATTGAGCTGAAATAACTAAAGAATAAATTATAAGATAATATAGACAAGGTTTTTATTCGCCCAAGTGTTTCACCATGGTGTATGTCAGTCCTCTTAGTCAAGAAGATGGATGAAAAAATGCACTTATGCATTGATATTCATGAGTTTAACAAAATCACGATAAAGAACAAGTATCCCCTAACATGGATAGATTAAATTTTTGATCAACTATATTGGGACAGTTATTTCTCTAAGGTGGACCTATGGTCAGGATATCACCAATTAATGGTGAGGAAGGAATATATTCCCAAGACTTCTTTTCAAACAAGGTATGGACACTATAAAATCATATTGATTCCCTTAGAACTCACTAATGATCTATAAATATTCATAAAATTAATTAATAGTGTCTTTATAGATTACCTTTACCAATTTTTGGTACTCTTTATTGATGATATTTTGATATACCTCAAGAGAAAGTAGGAACATGAGGAGCATTTCATTACTATTCTAACAACATTGTGAAGGAAGAAAATATATTAAATGTACAAAAAATGTGAGTTATGGATGGGGGAAGTATCATTCTTGGGGCATATAATCACCAAAAAAGGGATATCTATGGACCCTTCCAAGACAAAGGCAATCAAAGATAAGCTTAGGCCAACATCTGTAACAAATATTCATAGTTTCCTTGGTCTAGGTGGGTATTACCGGTGATTTTTTAATAACTTATCACAATTTTAAATCACACTAACCAAGATGACTCATAAGGGAGAAAAATTTTCCTAGACTAGTGAATGTGAAGACAACTTTAAAGAGTTGAAAAAGAGGCTTATCACTACACCAGTTCTCACACTGCCAACATGTGGGGAACTATTTGTGGTGTAAAATGATGTTTTAAATAATGGATTAGGATTTTTACTAATAAAAAATGATAAATTGATGGACTATTCCTCAAGGAAGTTGAAAATTCATGAGAAAAACTACCACACACATGATCTATAATTGGCAGTCGTGATCTTTGCATTGAAAATCTGGCAGCATTATCACTATAGGGAGTAGTGTGAGATATATACTAATCACAAGAGTATCAAATATATATTTAAACAAATGGAGATTAATATGTGATAGTGAATAATTATATAGCTCATCAAATATTATGAATTTTCAATCCACTACCATCCTGATAAAGCAAATAAGGTAGAGGATGCTTTAAATAGAAAGGATCTCATGTCTTTATCAGTGATGAGAATTAAATAGGATCCAATATTATTATACCTGAAAAGGATGGACATGGGAATCATTAAGGAAGGAACATATTCAATACTTTATCAAATGATTAATCAACCATCCTTGATTGAAAAAATAAAGGATGCTCAAAGAAGTGATGTGGAAATTCATAAGAAGTTTGAATCCTTGAGAAATGGGAAATCCTTGGAGTTCAAAATGGATGAGGAAGGAGTCGGGAGATTTTGTTCATGATTATGTGTACTATCTAATCTAGAAATAAATAAGTAGGTTCTGAATTATGCAAATATCTCAACCTTCTCTATTCACATAGGGAGCACAACAATGTATCGATATCTCTGAGAGAACTATTGGTGGGATAATATGAAGATGGAGATCACTGAATATACATCAAAGTGACTGTTATGTAAACAAGTGAAGGATGAATGGAAAAATTATATTCGGATGATGCAACCATTACCCAAAACAATATGGAAATGGTAAAACATCACGATGGACTTTTTCAATGGACTTCTGAAGACATCCATATGAATCAATGCAATATGTTTTTTTATATGTCATCTTACAAAGACAGGTCACTTAAATGCAATTCGATAGGACCTCTCACTAGATAAAATGGATCAGATATATATCAAATAAGTAATAAGGCTACATGGAGTACTAATATCAATTTTATCTGATTGAGATCTTATATTCACCTCCAAATTCTAGAAAAGTATCCAACATGCTATAAACGCTGAGCTAAACTTTAGTATGAATTATTAGCCTCAAACTAATGGCCAATATGAGCGAACTATTTTGACACTATAAGACATATTGAGAGTGTGTTCTATAGACATCAAAGGAGGATGAGGCCAATATCTAACATGGGTGAATTCTACTATATTAATAGGTTCCACTCTAGTATCCAAATGGATCCATATGAATCCCTTTGTGGGAAAAGATTTAGAACACTGACATGCTAGGATGAAGTCGGTAAATGTAAGCTGTTGAGACCTAGAATGGTTCAAGAAATAGTGGAGAAGGTGAAAACCATTCAACAGTACATCAGGGTATCCCAAAGTTGGAAAAAAAAGATATGCATACAATCATCAATGATTCCATGATTTTAAGGTTGGAGACATGGTATTCTTCCAAATATATATATATATATATATATATAGAAAACAATCATGAGATTTAAGAAGAAATGAAAGCTAAGTCCCAAGTATATCGGCACCTTCAAAATTATTAATCTTGTCAGAATTGTGGCTTATCGACTAGAACTTACACCTTCTATGTATCAAGTACATGATGTATTCCACGTATCCCTCTTGGGGAAGTACATATCAGATCCCTCACATATACTAAATTCAGAGGTGGTACAGATGGAAAACGATCTCTCATATGAAGAGCAGCCATTGAAGATATTGGACCATAGAGATAATGTTCTATGAAACAAGACTACCCACCTGGTCAAAGTACTATAGAGGAACCATATGTACGAGGAGGCAACATGGGAACTGGATGAGGAAATGAAGGAGAAGTACCCTAACATTTTTTCACTATAATATGTAAACCAAAATTTTGAGGGGAAAATTTCATAAAGGGGAAGAATATAAAAACCTAAAAAAATTATCAATTTAAATTCATTTCTTATAATTATTTCATATACTATAAATCACATAAAATCACATTAAGAACCAAATACAAACTTTATAAATTAAGAATGAATGAAATAAGAGGTATTTAAATAATTTAAGGAACCTATACCGATGATATAGTTACTTGACCTTTTGAATAGAAATATGGACCTTATGAATACTAAACTGACCAATAGTATAGTAACCTCACCCATAAAATTATAAATAAAATATAGTCATCTTATAAATGAAAATATGATATAATTATATCATAGAATAAGTCAATAAAGGGTTTAAAAATTATTAAGTGGAGGTATTGTTGTAAGTCCTAAATATTTAATTACAATTTTATGATTAAGTTAATAATTTAAAAGAAAATTTATTTCCATAAAATGTATAAATAAATTAATAATTTTATGTCTTACTATTATAATATAATTTTTGATACCTTAATCAGTTTTTCAAAGTGTTACAAAATTAGTTATAATATCAACATTAGTTTTTCCTTATAAATGATGATTATAATTAAAAAATAAATTTGTCATATTTAGAAAATTATTTTCATAAAATTGAATTTATTTTCATATTCTAAGCATCAAAAAATGGTTAGGGTGAGTTTTTGGGATTTTTCTAATATATTTGATTTTTTAGTGAATAGTAAAATATGGTAATTTATGGTATATATACATTATAAGTTAAATTAACTATTTATTGATTCATCACTTATGTAAGAACTATAATATTTAATTATCCTTATCTCATTACTTTATTTAGTCATGTAATCATCACTATTTATTTTCTTAAGGAAAAATAATAAACTAATGAATAAAATAATGAGAAAACACTCCTCTCCTTCACTATAAATACCACATCTTATCCTCATACCTCTCAAGTTTTGATCCTTTTTAAAATTATAATAAAATAAATTACCACGACCCTCTCCCACATCCAGAAACCATTTTTTCCACCAAAAGACTAAAAAAATTTCCCTAAGGAAGTTCTCAAGGAGGAGAAATTCAACATATAAAATCCTCTTTCGTTTCTTTTAATTTATTTTCATGTTATTTTATTTTCTTTTTCTCTACTCACCTATCCATATATATGGTTTTATAACTATATTAAATTACATATTCATGAATTTTATTATGCCAATGGAACAATCCATAATCAAACCTCTTTTCCTCTTCTTTTTATTCTAAAAAAGAAAACGTCATCCGGGACGTGTTAATTTATTTCCTTCAAGGATGAAAAATTATCATTTTCCATTATTGCCTTGAATTATAGTCTTAAAACAGTTATATTGATTAAAAATGATCTTAAAATGTGTTTTATAACCCTTTTTATGTTCTATAACTAACATATTTACATAATAATACATGATAAAACAAAATGAGTTCATTATGGTTGGAAAATTGCCAAAATCAACCCAAATGATTATCTTTAAATATATCTATTTACTCATCATCATATAATATAGAAAAATGATTTATAAGATAAATTGAACCTCTATAAGATCATTAATAACATATAACATCAATTTTATACAACCATTCCCAGTTTACATGATTTTTGATACATGTATACAAGTAACCGATCAAGAAAACCAAGGAAACAGATGCTCCCAAATAATGAAATAATATATTACAATGAATAAAAATCACCATAAATGAACTTAATAAAATTTTAAAAAATCAAATACATGTATAAAAGGTTCTTAATTACTTAATTAAAGGATTTAATTTGATTACTTGGACATTAAGATCAAGTGAAGAACCGTTTCAGACATAAGGTAAGGGATTCTACCTGAACCCCTATTTTTCATTCAGGTTACTCTTTATTTCTCTTTAATCCAATTTAACAATTATTTATTTTTAGAAAATTATTCTAAAATAATTTATATGTTCCAAACTCAAGTTTCTAGATCATATTTGTCTTTTTTGATAAGAAAATATAAGTTTTAAAAAGGTTCCCTTCTCAAATATTCTTGATAAGCAAGCCCGATTAAAGGGAATTTCTTGATTTCTTACCCATTATCATGTAATATCCATAATCTATTTTTAGAAAATATTATTATTAAAAAAATTCTCATTTTATCATTAAAAATATCATGTTTCATTTCTGGTTCTGTGAAAACAACTATGTCTTTTCTGTTTTAAATACTCTTTAATATTTTCCCTTAAAACCGCCTTAAGGTGGTTAATTTTTAAAACACTATTTTAGAAAAAAATCATTTAATTTCGACACCATTTACCATATTATATGAATATTTTCCATTATTAATGTCAAATTATGTTCTAAATCAATTATTTCATGGACACTTTTATGTTTCACCCATTTGTAATGAATTATTCCATTATTATGATACACATTTCCTTCTATGGGTAACCCTTATGTTATGTTTGATTACTTATATATGAATCTTCATGTACAACACATATTCATGAACATGTTATAATGGCGTCACCCATATATCTCTCCAATTAATTGGGTAATGTTTAATCTCATGAGATGTCGTGTTTAGACATAGAGGGAACCTAATTCCTTTATGGGACTTTGTCCATCATGTCTTGGAAGTTAGCCTTGACTCATGTTAATGTCCAGTTATATGATGTCACCACATTCCTGTGATTTAATGGTTATATTTTCCTATGTTATTCATGTTATTATTCCTTATTTTTATTCATGTTTCATGCATTTATTCCATCATTTATGTCTTATAACCCACGTGTTATGTTTTATTCCTATGCTTATTCCCTTGCCGGTTTTATAGATCACCCCTTTTGTTCATGTATTCCCTAGGTTATACTATGCTAATATAAGGACTAAATATAGTTATTATATCATTATGAATGTCAAATAAAAGTTTTTTTTATTTCATGATGTTCAATTATGTACCTAATCTCCAAGACACAAGACTTTATGATCCTTAGCTTATAATTTGATTTTTAATTATACTTAAAATCTAATAATAATATGTGTAAAAGGATAAGGTGTCTATACATTACTCATGAAATTTTCACTCCCCATTCTAAATTATTAAAATAATTTTTTATTTACCCTTTTTACAATGTGTATTTAAAACATAATTATTCTCAAATGTCCATCCATTGATTACCTAGATAAAGTTCACATTGTGAAGATGCAATTTATTAAAGGGGGTAAGGTGTAACAACCTGAGTTTTTTAAATAAGAAAATTATATTTTATAGATTAAATGACATGCAACACTCAGTTTATCTTACGTTACATGCAACCCTGAGATTTTTATCTTCGATAGCCTATTAATTACACAACACTAAACTTAAATGACCCAAGATATATATTATCATTATGACCTATCCATTGGAATAAATTTTATGAACATGATTAATTTAATTATTAAAATATTTTTTATATCTGTGTATATATTGAATTCTTTGATGACCAATTAATTATAAATTAAAATTAAAATCAATTGAATACAAAGGAAATGTTTTTATAAAAACAAATATCCATCGATGGAGTTTTATCATAATAAAATTAATTAATTAATATTATTGAATGATAATAATGAATTTTATATACTATATATTCAATATAATGTTTTTAATTTCGTCCAATATATTTTATAGGCATAATATAAGAACAAAAAAAATTACGCATAAAAAGATATATTTTTTCAATGGAAAATATGCTCCCTTTTAATAGAACACATATTTTAAAACTAAGATTTGAAAATTTTATATATTTTATTTGAAAATATAATTTTATTTTTTTAAATAATAATGTAAATTTTATATTAGGGTGAATTTTTGTTATTTTTCTGAGAATTTAAATTGTTTGATAAATGGTGAAAAATACTGCATATTAATTGGAAACAAACTTTTCATATAAATAATTAAAAATGTTAAATTATATTTTAAATTGGTTTTAAAGTAAATTTAGATCAATTATAAATTAATTAATACAATTTAGGTCATTCTAATATTTTTTATATTGAGTTTGGATAGAAAAATATTTCAAACGCTTGAACATTTTATCTTTAAAAACCTGCTTTCTCATTACATCTAATGGGCTAATTTTAAATTAATTGTTTCCATTTATATGAGTTAAATTTGGAAAAATAGATTCAATGTTTGGAATAATCATAATTTATAATTTCTAATGAGTCCATATTATTTTTTTACTAATGTAATTGGTGAAAATAATTATAATTAATTACATCGATTAAGGTAAAAACATGTTTTCTTAATGGTAAAATTTAGAATATAAGGTGTAAAGATGAATCAAAGCATTTACAAAACTCATTTTATGGAACTATTTATATCATTATGACCTTGATATAAAACTTTATGATTATTTTGGACACTTTTCTATGAAAGAGGACCCTATAATAAGTTAGGTAAACAAAAAGACATAAAATATACCTTTCTTACTTTTAATTTAAATAATTATTTGAGGATAAGAAAAATTTACATAGGTTATGTTATAAATAAAATTTTGAAATATAAATGAGTTTTTATATCCTAATAATTCATATTTAATTTGTATAGATGAATTGGTTAAATAAAATTCTTCATATATGTCAATACTGCAATTATTTAGTTAATAATAAAATAAAATAAATTATTCTAAAAATATCAAAAGTAAAGTAAATTGAATGTTTTTTTTTCTTGCATTAATTTTGAAGATGAATATGTATTTTTAAATATTTTCAGACTTATTTTATTTATATTAAAATTAAATGGATAATGCCAAAATTGATATTAATGTTGTTTTACAATAAATGATATCTTATTTTATGATTTTAAATTACTAAAAATCCTATCATCTTAAAAGTGATTTCTAAATTTTAATAAATATTATATATGGTCTATAAATGGACTATTTTTTTATTTAAAATTAACATATTCACTCCTAATTAGTAAAATGTCTCTTAGCGTAGTTAAGGTTAAAGCGATGTTTTTGAGCATTTCATACGCTTAGGTTAAAATTCATTTAAAATAAACATAGGATTTTAAATTTATAATTTGGAAATAATATTTATAATTATTGGGTCCAAATTTTCTAATAAGTATTACTCTAATTTAATCTTAAAGGATAAATTACTTAGGTGAGAAAACATGTTGCTTTATTGAAAAACCAAAATAAAAAAAAATTGGAAAACATAGTTGTTAAAGAAGGAAATGTTAAAAAAAAATATAATGTGTGGTGATGGTATTTATTGACCATATAATTCCTAAAACCCATTATTTATAAATATTTAAGCCACATTATGTAATATTGACCTCCCAATAGTGAATACTTTTGAGTATGTATAAGAATTCCACTCCTCCTCAACTATAAAAGGATACTCACTCTCCTCAGTACTTTACACCTCTCAAAACATTATAATCATCCAAAATCTAGCCCAATTTCTTTAAAAAATATGTCCCCTAATCCTAGAATCCTTAGTTTTGGAAGAAATAAATATTTTTAATTTTTTAGTGCAAACCTAAATAGGATACCCATTGAAGAGGTAACATTATTCTAGAAGCACTTTTATTTTATTTCCTTCTCTTCCTCCTTCAATTATTATTATACCATGATTATATATACCCTTGGTATGATAAATATATTGATATTTTGTTATGTTAAGTTTAATACATACACCCACATAAACATCCATCAAATGGGTTACAAAATCATCATTTGTGTGTACGGTGGATTATCATCACTCAAAAGGATGTCGTTCTTTTTTTCATTATCACCTCTCATGGTAGGGAATAATGATAGAAATATTGTTTATATATTATATTTATGATATTTATAACATAATAATACATATTTATTCATTATATCATATACACCATTTTTATATTCCATTCCACAGTGGATATGATGACATCCCTCTTGTGTACGACAGACTACCACCTCATAAAGCGATCTGAAATGTTTTCTACTAAGATATTACTTGGAATGTAATAAGGGTTACTATAATTAATATATATTATTTAAATGAAATAATTATGATATTAATAACATAATTATCTTTATGTAAATATAATATATCATTTTATTATTTCCTTTTCACACACTAAAAAAGTGATAATGACGTTTATGGATGTGTGGACTACCACCTCCTCGAAGCAATGTGATTCTTATTTTTTTCTTCACCACATCACAGAAATTATATATATAGTTTTATATAATTAAATAAAATAGTATTTAGGATATAATTATCATTAATAAATGAAAATTTTTACTTATTATCTTTCTGTAATGATCATTAAAAAATAGGAATATCATGTGTATGTACGGCCTACCATCTCCATGATCGTAACGTTGATTCATTTTTCATAACCATATTTCATTAATGATTTTAAGTGTAAAATTGATATATAAAAAGGATAATTATTTCATGATTATTATTCTATATAAATTTAAATAAGGACCACATTGACCTTAGTTGACCTATCAAAGTCAGTTTTGACACAAAATCTGAATATAGTCAAAACATCTAACTTAAATTTAAATGATTAAATAGTTATATATAAATTGTTTATAAGTGAAATAAAATTAATAATAAACATGGAAAATTATGTCAATAAATTAAATAATTAAAATTATTTTATTAATTAGGAACATAAAGAACAAGTGTGAAGAATCTGACTCACGGTAAGGGTTTTTCTCATCTTGCTTTTATTTCTTTGAGATATATGTCATATTAAACACTTATTTTTGTTTTCTGGTGTATATAATTCAAATGAATGTAGTTTATGATTATTATACATAAATTTATTTGGATTTACATATCAATTTTAGGATCTATCTTTCATGGGGTTTATGGTTTCAAATATACAAAATTGGTAAGGTATTTTTGTCACAATTTTTCTTCTTTGTGATGTTTTCTATGTTATACACCTATATTCTTTTGTGAGGGGTATATAACACCTATTTGGATTGTTATATCAATAATATACTTATTTTAATGATATTATAAGTTTCGTTTATTGTTTTTATTTCATTGTGAATATGATTCAAAATTACAAAACTGGTAAGTGTCTTTTGTTATAATCTCATATTTTATTAGGATTGTGTATGATTAAGTATCCAATGGAGAAATATTATAATTCTCATGAAATATATTATAATATTTTTATTCATAATATTTTCAAATAATTTTACCATTTTCCCACTATTTTGTACTTAAAATGATTCAGAAAGTGTTTTTAATAAAATTAAACTTCATTTCTTTCTTCGGTCATAAATCTATGTTCTTTCAAAAAAACATTTTCTAAAAATGTTTTTAAAATATTCTTTAAATGATATTTTAATATAGATTTCAAGGGAAATTATTTTATAAATTTTTTAATTTTTTTAAATTTTTAAAATTATTTAAAAATAATCCTTTATATGTTTTCAAGGTTAGTTTCAAAGAACAACATTTTAAAATTGTTTTATGTTTTAAAAATTGATTTTTAAAATAAAAATTTTCTTTTCATCAAAATGTTTTTAGTGATATTTTAATGGAATTTTTATTCATAAATATTAAAAAAACTTGTTGTTACTTATCCTCCACTAGGGATATTTTATGTTAATAAGGTCCTAATTATTTATATAGATGGAATAATATTATTTTAAAGAGATAGTTATGAAACCCATTTCTTTTCTATGAGTTAATCATGTTTCAAAGTGATTGACATGAAACTCAACTTTTTCTGTAGGTTAATCAGGTTATGAAATAATTATTATTTTTTATCAATTTTATGATGAATTGAAATATCTATATATTTTATTCATGTTGTGGTTATTGTATATTATACATGAAAAATGGGGGCCTACATAGCGTCAAGTAAGCCACTTATAACTTGACATGGTGTGCCCTAGATAGCACTGGGAAAGACCATTATAGATTAAACATGGGGTGGCCCAAATAGTTCTAGGTAATCCTATTACATCATAACATTTTTTAGCCTAAATAGGGTCATGTATGGTAATTAAAGCTTAAATGATGGGTGATTCCAGATAATGCAACAATGCATTCTATAATGACTATATTAGAATTCGTCTATCTATTAACTCCAATTAATTTCTTCTAAAGGGTTTTGTGAAATTATTTCTCCAATATACTTAAAAGGGGTTTAATTTCTTTTTATGGGTTTATAATGTTTCTCATGATTGAGATTTATAACACATGGCTCGTGGTTATTGATTTTGATGAATATTTAAATTACCATGTTTTTATAATTGATTATCTAGATATTGATGGGTATAAGTTATTTTATGATTCACACATTAACTTTTATTATTTCATCATACCCTTATTTACTTATTATGCTCATTGATGACACTAAATTGCAAATAATTATGTTTACCCTTACTGATTATTTAAGTTAAACCTTCTTAAATTTTTTTACATGGGTTTTAAAGAATGATGTTGAATGATTTATTCTTATAAGGTACTTCCTATGGAAGATAAAGATGTATTAATTTGAAAAAAAGGTGGGTTAAGTGGGAGAAATTATCATTTAAATCCACATGAATTATTTGTATAGGACTTTGTCCTAATAATTTAATACTCTAAAACTAAAATATCCTCAATATTGTAAGTGATACTAGTTTTCTTTTTTATGTTGTAAGATTTAGATGTAAAAATTTGGGTCATAATTATCAGCTTTAAATCTAGAAATGTAATGTTCACATTTTCAGCATGAAATATGAGATTGCGGTTATTGTTTTATTATAATTTTTCACCTCCATTTCATTTTTCAACTATAAAAAAAATATTATTAGGAAATTAATGTTGGGAAGAAGTTTTGTGATGAGTTTGACAATGATGCATGATAAAATAAAAAAACAGATTTTGGAGTGCGTGTTCTTAATTGCATATGAATGTGTTAGAAAAGGGATTCGAATTTCTAAAATAAATAATGGTGAAATTATAAAATCAATTCATTTTTAGAAACATTTGTAATGTGAGTGGTATATTAAAGAGTAGATTGTTGAAAATACATAATTCATGTCAACTTGAATGTTCTAAAAAAATAATTAACTTTTAGAAATCCTTAAACACTTCTAAACTTGGTAAATAATTTAAATTGTTTTTTAATTATATTGAATGATATACTTATAGACAAGTAAAGATTAATTATGGAATAAGATGACAATATACATATTTAACCATAATTTAATATCTTAATTTAATGAATTGTGGTGATTAAATATGAAAATCCACTTTTAATAATTATTTAGTAATTTTACAATATTTAGTGGTAAATAGTAATATTGAAGGTGATTTTTTATTTTTTGGGATATTTTAATTCCTATAGTATTTTTATAGGATTGTATCAAAATTGTGTTGATGTGAATTTCATGGAAAAAGTGTCCATCTCATGATCGTCAATGAAGCTTCAAGAGTTAACTACATATGGTAATTGAAGAAACCATATTGTCCAAAATTTTAAATTACATGGTTGACCATGATGAAGATCTAAGTTGAATATAAATTCCTAGATTCTATTATAAGAAAGCGGTAGGTTAACCATGTTGACTAAATATGTCTATCATGAAATAAATATATTACAGCGGTCCTATTTTCAACAAATATATCCTTTATGATCCATCCATGAAGAAAATATGGAATTATCATATAGTAAGGTAAAGTGATTTAGAGGCTAAGGGAATGTTAAATATAACATAGGAATAATGTTTAAATATAAGAATAAAAATTAAGAATGACATAGTTGACAATGAAAATGTTATAGTCCACAATGATCCTTACATGAAAAAATGACATATATCATAAGAAACAACATAGCATAGTTAATTTCTCTAAATTTTTCAATAAAGTATATTTATATGTAACCTCCCTTGATTCACCATTATTTTAAGATATTAGTAACGAAAATAAAATTTAAAATCGAAATTATAAATGTTGTTAAGTCATATTTGAGGTTATAACTCAGTTTTCCTTTATAATATGGTTATATACATAATATATTTGGAACTATAATTAATATTATCTAATACATTATTATAGAGACATTAATTAAGATATGGGTAGTGTTAAATTATAATCAAAGAAATATAATTATCCATTATTTATACATAGTATGATTAGGGATCACATTAACTATGACTGAATCCCATTTTATGACTCTTGAAATCACAAGGAGATATCTTATTTTTTAAAAGTAAGAAAACAATAACTCTAGTAAGAAATAATGACATAATAGTAAGTGAAAATAATGATCAATTATTATGAAAAAAGTTTAAATTTTCAAAAAGATCTTTTATGTTATACCCAAAAGGCCTCATTATATCATGATTCAAAATCATTGGAATATTTTTTTTTAAATATCAATAAAAATATTTGTAATAAAAATTAAAGGGGAATCCATAGGATATTTAAACAGTAGTTTGGATGAAATTATTGGAAGTTTTACTAAAAATACTTATTTTATATTTCTAGGAAACAAAGTTAATGTATCAACAGACACATTTTATAAAATGATCTAGTCAAATTTTAATAAAGATTTAATTTCTATATCTTTATAAATAATTAATAGAAAGGATGAGACTTATTGTAGGAAATAAGGAAATACTAAACAAGTATTCTAGATAAATTGAATAATTTAAGAGATAAGATAATATGAGACATCAATGGGAAGACGATTTTATAGGAATTTCACTAAGAGGTTGAGACTCTTTTAGTTGTTAGACATGTATACTACTAATATTTTATTACCCCTTTAACTTAATTCTTTATTTTAACATTTTGTATTTGTAATTTTTATAGATGATTAAAATATTGAATAATGAATGTAATGTATTAATCTATATATATTTTAATCATAATTATTTTTATTTTTATTTGTGTTTTTGATTTATTGTTTTCTTTTTAAGTCATCAATAGATGTTCATCAGGAGTGGTTGAAGTATTGATGGATGATTCCCATAACACGATTGAGATAAATAGTTTTCTAAAAATTCATTACGTGGTAGGTCATTGGGAAATGGTAAAACCATCATATTAAAAACCCAAAATTTTCCTTTAAAACTAATATACACTCTCTTATAGAGTGATAATGACCAATTTTATTGTAAAAAAATATTGACTTTTCTTGATAGAGTAAAAATGATACTTCTAAAATTTTTAATTAATTGATAGATATGATTAACTGGATGATTCATAATTTATTTTAATAAACTGTCACTCTATTAGAGTAAATAACTTTTACTATAGAGTTCTCTAGTTCAATAAATCATTACCCAAACTATTTATCTACTTATAAATTTATTAATAAATATTTCACACATCTATTTTTACTTTGAATCCTTTAAAATAATATACATAATTAAGTTTAACCTAAATACCTATATCTGTGGTGAATGTTTATAGGCACAAAAAAGTGGTCTGGAAAATACCTAATAATATTTTTATCCACTTCATTAGAAAAATCCTCATAATTAGATGAATGAAACCTAGAAAGATTCAAGATAAGACCCTTTTCACATATAATTTGTAATTAATTTTAATAGTTAGGAATTACCTTTTCTTACAATTCATTCTTCACTGACAAATTTTTGTAACTTTATTTTCATGATGAATTTGTGATTAAGGATTAAAGAGTATAATCCCTTTATTGGTATCTAAATATTCTCCTCAAAGCTTGAAAGGTCACCATTGGATATTCTGGTATTTTCACGAAAGATCCAAAATTCACGTGTCATTCACCATAGATCACAACAATAATTTATTCCAAACATAAAGTATTTATTCTATTACTCTCGGTATTGAGAGGTAGGAATAATAGGACCAATATCTATTCATGGAAGCATTCTTGAGAAGTTATCTCTATGGATTTAGGGAATTATCAAGATAATTTGTTATGCACACAATTCTATATATATTTTATAATGATATAATTGGGTGTATATATCTAGATCAAAAATTTAAGCATTACCCAAAGGCCCTTAACCAATATCGTAATTCTAAATAAACCCAGCATCAAATAATAATAATAATTTTTTAATTTCTAAGCTGGGTGGAAACTCACAAATATTTAAATATAATTTCTTTAATAAATAAATAAAATTTATTTAAGTGAAATTAAATAAAACATATGATTTTTTAACCATTAATTCGGCCCTCCAATCCTCGTCAATATTTATGGAATATTAAATAATAAATATTTATTTAAATAAATAAATATTAGTAATATTATTAAATAAATAAATAAATAAAGAATATATTCACTATATAGTGAATAAATATTTATTTAATATTTAATTAAAATATATTATTTTGAATAACTGGTGACTGAATAAATTCTATCAACAAAACCAAAATAATTATTATTCTTCATTATGAGTAAAAATACTTATCGAAATATTAAATTAAATATAATTTAACTAAGGTTTTGGATATACTTATTGTGTGTCCCTTTAGGCCTCTTTCTTAATGGCATAAGTCAACCAACCCTAAACCCCATGATCAGTGTTTAGAAACACATCGAGGAACCTTTTCAGAAATAATTAAATGTTTCTATGAAAATAACCTCATAAGGAAACCCATTGTTTAATATAGTCTCTTTACCCTGATATATCATCATGCAAGGTATATTACTAGTGTCATCAACATATGTGCTTGATGTATCTTTATTTGACTTCATGAAATGAACTCATTGACAATATTTCATAGCCATGGACTTAATCAAATAGTTATATTCAAATCAAAGGGATAGATATATTTATATTCATTGAAATAGATAATATAAATCCTTTATTGACTTATTAATTAATATCATATCACTTATGATTCACATAATGTTTGATAATTTACCACAAAAATATGTCATCATGGTTTTAACCATTATATTAAATTGCATGATTTATGATTTACATTAATAACAATATCATGTTTAAGGACCAATACACCAATATAGGAATAAGAATATCTAATGGCACATGAAACATGTGAAATTATTATTGGTGACTATGTCCTCATAACATCCTTACATTAAGATTACCAAGGAAAAAACTTCTTAATACAAAGCCTCATCCACTCATGAGAAATCAAAATTTAATAGTTTGAACCAAAAAAATCTAATAAGATGATGTCATCTAGGATATAGGATATACTTATAGTAATATTTTCATGACACTTTTAGGTTCTCATGATTGTGGGGAACATTTATATCCATTTAATGTAATAAATAATCTAAGGGAATTAACATATAAATTTCACATAGAAGAACACACATCCTAAAATAGGATATTTATTAATATTTTGGTCTCTAAATATATAGGAAATTAAAAGTATAAAGTAGTTGATTCTAGAGAACTTACACTAAGAGAGTCTAACTTTTACCCGAGTTAAGTGTTGATGACTTTCAATGCGATTGATCTAAAATTATATACATGATTCTTATAAGATAATGATTTATTCAATGAGTCCACCATATTCTCCTCAGTGAAATCTATGGTTATTAAGACCTTAACCCTTTGAGAAAAATATCTCAATGGGTGATACTTAAAAAATATATGATTTGTTTTTTGATGCGACCTTTTCTATTTAGAATGGAACACCATTCTAGTATTATCACAATATAATATGGTTTATATGTTACTTATAATAACTACATCATGATTTTTGATGAAATTTCATATCCACATGGATACTTTAGTAGCGTAAAAAGATACAATAAACTTAGTCTCAATTATAGAATTGGTGACCAATGAAATCTTTGAGATCTTCTAGATCATAGATCCTCGATTGAGGTATGAAACGTATCTCTGTTGTGATTTCATATCATTATGATCTCTCTGAAAAACATCATATATAAATCCCCAAATTATTGGATCCTCATCTCCTCTATAAACCATGAACTTTTCAATATTATGCCTCAGATTCTCTAGGATATTCATTTGATTAGTCCAATGTTGGTCTATTTGGATATATTGATATCTTCATAACATGATCAAGGTATAGGAAACATCAAGACTAGTACATATCATGGATCACATGAAAAAACCTATCAAAGAAGTTTAAGTGATTCCACTCATACTATTTCTCTTTATTTGTGTTTGAGGTCACATTTTCTTAGAAGGATATATACCTTTTGACACTAAAAAAATCCCATTTTGGATTTTTCCACAATGAATATATTCAATAGATTATCAATAAATGTAATTTAACATAATCCAAGAAGCCTCTTGGATCTACAATTATTGTTCATGATCCCTAGAATAATGACTAGTTTACCTAATTTCTTCATAGAGAATAACTTGTTCAACCACATCTTAACAGACTGTAAGACTAGCATATCATTTCCCGTTAGAAACATTTCATCATCAAATACTAGTTAGAAAACAACTATACTGCCTCTAAACTTATTGTAGATATATGACTTCCATTAATTCTTTATGAAATCTAAATTGTTTTATGGGTTCATCAAAATGAAAACTCCATGATCCATATTCTTTCTTACACCCATAAATTTATCTCTATAATATGCACACCATATGTTCGTCATTTATTATCAAAATAACTTTTGGTTGTGTAATATAAAAATCTTACACAAGTTTCACATTAAGGAAGTATTTTTTGACATCCCTTTTTCAAATCCCATAATCATGGTAAGATTATACAAAAAGTATAATTCTAATATATTTCATCAAAAAACTGGTGTAAATATTTTCTCATCATTTACCTCTTGAGGTGTTTTAAACCCCTTTGAAACCAATACTACTTTCTAGATACTAAATTTATATTCCTTTTCTATATTATTATTAAATTACCATTTTCACCAAATATGATTTACATTTACTCAAACATCTAGAAAAACCCATACCTAGTCTTGATATATAGAATCCATATAAAAATTCATGACTTTCAACCACCTTGAAACTATTTAACTTTTTATTACCTCATTATAAAATATGGGTTCATTATTGTAAAAAAATAATTATTCATCAACTTTAGTGAATAGAAAATCATATCTTTCTGGTTTTGTGAACTCTATGGTGCCCCTAAAAAGTACTTGTGTTTATAGAATAATGTCTTTTATGGTTCATATTTTCCCTCTACTAATATTTATATATCAGGAGCCTTGACTTCATTAATGTTGATATTTCTCCCAATATCTTTTTTAGAGATGTTCTCCCTCTCTAGAATGTTGGGACCTATTTCATTAATAGTATTTTCATCTAAGGGTTTGTATAAAAATAACCATTATTTTACATAGGATATCTTATAAATATTCATTTGGTGCCTCAGGGTGTTTGTTTTTTCTGAAATATGGAATTAAAAAATTATTCACATCCCTATACTCATAAATTTATAAACAAATCTCTTTCCAATCTAACACTTGTATATGAGTACATTTTATGATTTATTTGGATCTCTATTTAGTATAAAAGTCATAAATTTTAATGCATATCCCCAAAAGGATAATGGAAGGTCTACATGACTCATAATCTGACTCATAATGTCAAATAAGTAAGGTTCCACCTTTAATTAACATCATTCCACTATGGGGTATAAGTACATGTGAGTTGAGATAGAATCTTAAAATCCTTTATAAAATTGATGTAATCTTAGTAAATATATTCACACCCTCAATCAGAGTATTTTTTCATTATATTCTTAACAAGTTGATTCTCTACTTCATTCTTGTATTCCATAAATTTCTTAAAGTAATCAAACTTATACAACATGAAGTAGGCATATCCATATCTACTAAATAGAAAAATAAAAGGTATGAAGTGACAGTATCCAATTTTAGCATTACCTAGTAATGACACACACACACACACACACACACATATATATATATATATGAATCAATTCAAGAAGCAATGTGTCCCTTTCATCCTTTTACTGGATAGATATTTATTCATTTGACATTGTTTTTAGGCATGAAATATATCAATTGGTTTTAATTTAAGGGAATCTAAATACCTTTATTGATATATCTTATTTAAAGTGTTTATAATTTATTTGACTGAGTTGGTGATACTATATCTAGGTGTGATTTTAGTTATTTGAATATAATTATTTATCAATTTCCAATTCATAATTTTCATATTATAGTATATAAAGGTTGTTATTCTGATGTTCCATACCGAAAAATATCATATCTTTAATAAAGTAGTAATGATTATTTCCAAACATTAAAATGAATCAATCCATATCTAAATGAGATAATGATATATTTTTTTGGTTACACTAGGCAAATTTTAATAATTATTTTAGATTTAAATTAATCCCATCAATAATTTATCATCAAAGGATCTAATAAATATTTCAATATATCTTGCTTCATTAGCAGAATGAATTCCACATCACCTCTAAAATCTATTCTAAATATACTTTCTTTTTATATTTTGAAACAAACATGATCACCAAAAGTCATATTTAATACCTAACAAGTAGAAATAGGGTAGTTATATTCGCTAACAATAAAAATGTAATATTCCCTATGACTCTAAATTATGGTGAAATTCTTATTCTATTGGACCTACATTCCCCATTGGAAACATAATATATCATATTTTTTATCTCTTCCCTTAATCTTTCATTGTTTTTTCAAAACATAGAGAGGCCTTATGCATGGTGATAATATTAGAGAATTTAACTCTCCCTTAATCATTTTTTACTATAAGTACTGAAGGTTTCTCATACATTATGTCATTAAATTCATAGATAATTAGAGTAAGGGGTTTCAGAAGGTACCTCTCAATATTATCAATATTATAATTCACAATAAAAATAAAGATTCTTTGTGGTGGTGAAGAAAGAACAATACCAGTGAAAAATTCATCAAGTATCATAATGCTAATAATTTCAATACACTTAGATATAGACTATATTAGGTTTATATTTCCTAACTTCTCAAATATTTCTTGTAAAAAGTGACTTGGAGATCTCATACTACTCTTTTTTAGCCTTACATTAATAATGATAAAAAAGATGATACAATATGGTATTTGAATCAATGTCCACATAAAGATTCTAAAGATCACTACAAAATGATGATTATATAAGTCATTTTAAATCCATTAAATAATCTACATATTTCTAGTAAGTATTATAATACTACTCATTAACCTAATTAGAAGGATCTTTGTTTGGAATCGGGGACTCTAGCTTATTGAACATCTCCCCTGCCATAATATGATGTTGAAGCACATGTTCCAATCTTGAAAGGTCATGTGAATGAGGATATTTTATTTCTCCAATATTTATCATAGGGATAATTTCAAGGTTATATTACTTAATATTTTAAACTACAAAACAAAAGGAGGTTTTAAATATTTTTTTGATTACCAAAATGTTTCCTAAAAAAATTTATTTTTGAGTCTCCTAATATTTTATCTAATCCTAACAGCCCTGGCCATTATATTCAAAATATCCTACCATGTGTATATTCTTGTGGCTCATATCCTTATTTTTCCATTTCATAACGCATAATTTGGAAATTAAAATTAGTTTAAAGTATTTAGGTAGGTGGTATTTCTAGGTGAATTAACATGCACTTCCCTGATCTATTGAGCAGACTCCCAAATCCTGAAATCCTTGACTTAGATTTCCACAACACTTACATACAAATTAAACTGAATATAATTTTTCCATTTGGTTGTGTCAACCCATAAAAATTATTAATACCCTCCCATAATTGAATATTTTCCCTCAATTTTTCCTAATCAACAATTTAACTATGGGTGCATTTTAACTCAAAGGATAAAAGGTGTCTCTATATTAAAATTTAGTTGAGTGTTTATTATTTTATGAATAAATATCAAGTATTTTATGCTTTTAAATTATTATTAAATTTATTTTAGTTTTATATAATTAATTAACCATATATAGATAATATAATTTATATGAAATCTATTTGTTTTATTTTGTCTTCTATGCTTATTATTTTATTTTTTAGGTGATCATGATTCAGCATAAAATAAAAATAAATAAATAACTATACACTGGGAAGAATAAAATAAATAAATAATATGATCATTTTATTTACTACTGGTTATTTTATAAAATGAATAAAAATCCAACCCTTTATATGAGGAGAATAAATCTTTGAGATCTGAGATTGGATTGGGTTGTCTCATTCCACCTTTTGACCTATTTATTTCCTTGGTTACTATTATCTCATTTCTTCCATGAACTGTCTCCTCTCATATAGTAGATCCTTCCATTATATATGGTTACTCGTATGTGGGTGAGTGGAATCAGAGGTATAGGGTGACATAAAATAAATAAAGGACATGCGGTCTTGCACATAATAAGATGAGGAAATGTTTCTCTATAATGACCAGAACATTTTTAAATGAAATTACCTTTTTGAATAAATAAATTCCTTTTAAATAATGTAGTTATAGAATACATATATTGTAATTAGGTTATTTTGGAATGTTAGAAAATATAATTGATTGTTAAGATTCATAACCATTTATAATATATCCAGTGTACATTTTCCATTAAGATTGGTATATAGTAAGAGTTATGATAAACTCTAATTAACATAGACAGATGAATAAATTCCCTCGACTAGTAGGATCATACCCTTTGAATCCCATTCATAGGATCTTTTAGGTGAGATAAAAAAACTTGTGTTTTCCCTTGAACAATACCATGTTGAAATTCAAAAACTAAAACATTATTGAAACCATTTATGAGAGAATTATATCTTATCAATATCATAACTGAAACCATGTTCATCGAACCACCCCAAGATAGTACCAATATTAAACACCTTACAATAAGGGAGTATAGTGGTGTAATAAGGGGCTATGTATCTATAATCTTATAGTATGAATTTTTTACATTTTATTTTTGATAAAATTGATATTTAATTTCTATATTTTAATTATTACATTATATATACAATTATATATAATTTGATGAAAATTATATTTTGATAAAATGAAACCAAAATTGTATTCTTTGAAAATATATAGTTTTAATTAAAATATTTTTTTTTTGATAAATTAAATAATTTTAAAATAAATTATATTTTCATATATTATTATTATTAAACAATATTTATTTATATATAAATGATAATATAATCTCATGATGTCCAATGTAATTTTATAAGGTTTAAAAAAAAATTCGTAAAAACTAACATTTTTTATAAATAAGTATTTTTATTAAAAATTGTATATTTAAACATGTATAAAATTATTTTAATAAAATAAATATTAGTTTTGGAAATTATCACATAAAAATATTGAATGGTTAATTTTTTATAATTTTCTGAGATAGTCAAATTTTGGTGTAAAAAATAAATATAGAATTAGTATATAGTCTATATTATGACTACATAATACACCAAAAGTGATGTAATAAATTCTATAATTAAAATACATGAACAAATAGAGATTTCAATTTCAAAATATTGGGTTTTTAATTTTATTTGATTAATTTTATAAACCATTTATGAAACATAAAAACCTATATTATATGTTAATATTTTGAAATCAATTTTTTATGAGAATGACTCGCATCTACAACACTGATGGTATTATTTTAATATGACAGGTTTTAGGCCTAATAAAATATTTTAAATCACTCCACTTTGGTATATTCCCTGGGAAACACATTGTAAGGTTTTTTTTGTTTTGATTATTTTTTTATAGAGTCTATAACCTAAGTTTAAAAATAAATAAATAATTCCACCCTCTTTTTCTATATATACCCACCCAACCTCTCACAAAAAATCAAGAGAAACCCATATATAATGAATTTACTCTCATTATCCATCTCTAAATACCTCCCAAATTGTTCCCAATATCTTTATAATCATCTTTAAGATTTTTTGAAGTACCGTCTTATGGTAAGGGATTTTCTTCCACTTATTTTCATTCAAATACGTCGTTCAAATTAATCCATTTTATTTCCAATTGGACACTTTATAATGTTTTTTACACATCAGTTTACTACCCTAATGATGAAACTATAATGATAGACCACATTTCACTCCCATAAACTCTTCCACGAACCTTTATGTACACCTTTTATGCTTATGAAATTATCCCATTATTTTACACACTAATTTTTTTTATTATGAATACTCATCCCCATTTTTACTCAAGGGTATTTTAATAGATGTACCTATCCATCGTTGATTTAGGACTTCCATGTATATTCCCCATTCTCCTTAGTCATGGGATTAGATTTTATGAATAATTCTCTTCTGTTTTATAATCTAAGTGGCATGTAAATGCATGTATGTCATATGAATGTGATGGGTGGGACTTGGAATTAATATCCCCCCAATGAATTTGGTAATATTGTTATCACATGAGATACCGTGTATGGTTCATGTGAGGGTGTCTTAAGAACATTATGTTATGATGCCTTTATGGTTATCCTTAACTTATTCTTATGTTGTCATTCTTTATGTTTTTTCACATTTATATGTTTACTTGATATTATCATATTTTATCATTATTTGATGTTCATGATTATGATTATCCCTCATTTATGTAATATTGACATGACTTTTAACTCACATGTATTACTTTTATCATGTTATGGTTTGATTATTTCCTAAATTATATTTATAAATCACTCTTTCTTATGTATTTCCATGGGTTATCTTGTGTAGTGTTAGATGATTAATGGATTTTAGGGGCATATTATAGAGTTTAAAATAATTTTTTTGTATCCCTATTTCAATTTAATGTGCTATGTATCTGATTTCTCGAAGACATTAGGCCAGTAAATCTTATAAGATTGTATTATGTGAATATTTATGTAATAAATCATGAAATAAGGTATATAAAAGATATGGGTTATCAAAGTTTGTATCAGAGAAATTCCAAGTTATTTTTGGCGATTAAGATAAGAAAACCATAGTGAAAGCCTTAGATATAAGACTAAACATAGGAAAACATCCATAAGTTTTGGTGAAATATAGATTAAGTGGTTTCCAAGAAACAAAATCCCTATATTGATACTAAAAGTGGATCTAGATCTAGAACAGTTGTACCTAGGGATAATAACCCCAAAATGATGCATTGGGTATTAACTTGATCCTCCTGCCGAATGAGTACTCCCAACAAATACCTCCCATTCTAGTCATACTCTTTGGGAACGAGTTATAAAGAAGAAGTATGAGCACTACTTGGAACAAAATAGTAACCCCTCACAACTTTGGAGTACTATTCAAGGGCATATACCTTGCCTTATTAGCCAATCAAGTTGGATCATCGACCGCAACGATATCATTTTTTGGCATGAAAATTGGTCAGGGGATATTCTTGGATTTGATGGCTGCTCGGTCACTGACATCACTTTCAAGAAAGCATGTGACCATCCTACCTTTATCCGAGAAGTCCTAAATAAACAACAGTTCAGAATTTGATATCTCATCAAACTCTCGGATGACCCAGATAGGTGTGTTTTCAAGGCTACCTCTTCAAATTTGTTTTCTGTTAAATCCTACAGGTCGATCCATCAGGACTCCCAAGCTCATGATCCATGGGGCCACCTTCCATGGTGCAAAATTTTTCCTCCAAAATATAATTTTCTCACTTGGAGGATTCGACACCACGCCATCTCTATAGATGAGGAGATCTGATGGAAAGGTGTTTCACTTATTTTTGAATGTTCTTACTATCGGACCCCCTGTGTCAAGACCACATTACATTTATTCTTTGTGAACGAATGTACCAGAATAGTATGGGAAGCAGTTTGGGAGTTCTCCAGCCTATCATCTCCAATTGGTTCATGAAAATCCATCTTTCAACGGTGGTTTAATGAAGTAGTCTCTAATAAAACAGAGAAGCAGATGAGGGCAATTTTTTTCCCGCTGGCTGTTGGTTTATCTGGGAGGTGAGGAACAAATCACGTTTTGAAAAAGTTCAGCACTCGAAGGAGGGCTTGGTCGCTAGATCTAAATGGCTGATAGCAGACCTAGGGGTACTCCTAAAAACTTGGGAGGAATATTCTTCCCTGAGGTAGTTTCTACAGTATAAGGTTCAGGTTATCCACAATATGGTCTCGTTGGGTCGATGGATATTCTGGAAACCACCATCCAAAGGGATGAAGTTCAATTATGTTGGGTTCTATGCTATGGGGATTATGAGGGGTGCCAGTGTGATCCATTACTCAAGGGGTAGTGTTCTATTAGCGTACAGTGTCTGCTTCGGTAGTGGAGACTCCCTGTAGGATGAGGCCTGGTGACTTTTGAAAGGAATTCAGTTCAATCTGTCTAATCATCTACTTCTCTTAGAGATCGAGACTGACACCAAAATCTACTACGATGTGCTAATGGATCACATATCCACTCCATAGATAATTTTATACCATATCCGGCACTGCAAGCTTATCATGGATAATATCACTAGTTTACTTCATACTTGGTGTGAGGGCAACAAAGTGGTATACTTACTTGCGTCCAATTTTCCTCATGATGATGATTTTTTCTCCTTCTATATCTTGGGATCCTTGCCCCTGATGTGTGCGTGTATTATTTTAGGTGATTCCCTTGGACTTCATTATTTTCATCCCCCCTAGGTTAGTCCCCCTTCACGCCTTTATTGTTATCCTTTATTTAATAAAATTGGTGGTTTTGGGGGTGGTATTAACTTGATCCTAACTTGGTGAGTGAAAAATTGGCATTATTGTACACATGGTTTGATAATCTAGGGAGACATTATTTGGTAAATTCAGATTCTATTTATAAACTGTTATTAAGGGAATAAAATTTACCATGAATTTCTAGGATAATAAATAAACCACAAATTACTTAGATATAAACCTAGAAATTTATAGGTTGAGGAAAGTGTGTCACTTATAATTTATCCCTTAAATGCTAATAGTTTCCATTTTAAGTGTATAATAGTTTGAAAACTCTTATCCCAATTTCCCCCTTTATTTTAGTCAATGGATGGAAATTGGAGTAACATAGTTTACAACCAATGTGATGGGAAAAGTAATGGCTTCCCAAATGTGAAGTAAAACCCAATAGGAGTAGGATTCGAGAACTTCAGGACAATACTTAATTCATTCATTCATTTTTTAACAGAAACAAGAATCAAGGGTAAGAACCACGTTCACCTTGAGAAATATAATGTTGCAATTGTTTCCTTAATTTGGTGAAGGCCTCCAACTTTTAGTGGATATTATGAACCTTTAATCATAGAAAAATGGGCCAAATCTATTGAAAAGTTAGTCTTTATCCATCAATTCTATAAGAAAGAGATGGTTGTGAAATATTTTTATCATATATATGGAGGATCTTATCATTGTTAGATATTTATTAGAAATAAGAAACCCAAGAAATATATCAAAGTGACTGAGTGGAAATAATTCCACAAAAAATGATAAATATTTTCATCAAAATCAATGAGATAAAATGGATAGGGATTTATATGGCCCCAAGAAAAATGATGATGAATTCATTGGGGTGTACAATGAAAACTTCACAATACAATTACAATAACCCTATGGATTTTTCAATGAATCTAAATGTAAATATGACTAATTTTTTAATGGGATAAATATGAATCTATGAAAATATTTTGTGATTATAGACTTTGAGAACTATTATGAAATTATCTGATGTTCCCTCAATGTTTAAATGGAGGTCATCGAATCTAAAGGTTCTCATCAGTCTTGAGATATGAAGCAAATAATGGATTTAAATTCTGGGGGAGAAATGGATAGATATCATAGTGGTAAGAAAGGAAAACATCCTACAAGTCAAAAGTGTGGGAAGAAGCATCCTATAAATTTACTAAAGAGGAAAAGGAAATTGTTTGGATGTGGGAAATAAGGAAACCTTGCTAGTGAATACTGATGAGAGACACCCCCCAATGTGGTGGAAGAAATTAATTCTACAGTCTACCATTAACCTATAGTATAATTTTTAAACATCAAGGAATAGAGAAAATATACAAATAAATGCACTAAGATTATGGTTGTTGATGATAACCAATGATAACTACCTCTAATTCCTAGAGATCAAGGGTGAGCTTATTTTATCAAAACTATGGATATGTATTGTGAAAATGTTGTGGTGATAGGTACATTATTTATTAATTAATGAAAAGAAAACATTTTATTTGATTCTGGCTCTATGGATTCTTTTATATCACCTCTATTTAGTAGATCTATTCAAATACCTCTTAAAAACATGGATTTTGATCTATCAGTGGAAATATAAAACTGTGTAATTATTTCAAATTAATTATATAAATCCCCCTATCCATATTTTTGGATTGTACTTCCTAGTGAACCTTTTGATACTCCCTTTATTGGATTTTGATTCAATTAAAGGTATGGATTGGATTTTCTTTTATAGAGAAACATAAATTACTAAGTCAAATAAATCACCCTTCATGTTTTAAATCACCCTATGATTCTATGAAATTTTAAAGAGGACAAAGAATATACTTTGGAATAATCATCTCATGAATGAATATTATAACCTTATGATTAAAGATATATAGCTAAAATTATTAAAACTAAGTAAAATATAATTATTTATGACATTCCCATTGTGAGGAAATTTGATGATGTGTTTCCAAAATAATTTTATGATTTTACTCCTAACAAATAGGTTGAATTATCACATGAACTTATATATGGAGATTTGTTAATATACAAGAATCCATAAAGAATGGTTGTTGTTTAACTTGAGGAAGTGACTACCATAGAATTTGGATAAAGGGTTTATAAGCCCAAGTGATTCACCTTGGGGTGTACTAGTCCTCTTCATCAATAATAAGGATGGTTCAATGCGCCTCTATACTGATTATCCTGAGCTCAACAAGATCAGGATAAAGAAAAAGTATCATCTACTGTGGATTGATGGCTTGTTAAATCATCTATGTGAAGACCAGTACTTCTCTAAGTTGTATTATCAATAGAGATTTTATCAAGTAAATTTGAAGAGGGAGTATACTTTCAAGACTATTTTTCATACAAGGTATTAGCACAATAATTTCTTATTGATTTTATTAGGACTGACTAATTCTAAATTTATCTTTATATACTTAGTGAATATATTCTTTTTGAATTACCATAAAAACATTATGGTATCATTTATAGATTGTATTATTATATACTCCAAAATTAAGGGGGGGTATGAGGAGAATTTTAATTATTTACTAAATACCATGAAAAATGGAATTTTATATGAAAAGTAAAGTAAATGAAATTTTTGAATGGAGAAAGTAACATTCCTATGTAATGTTATCACTAGAAAAGGGATATCTATATATCCATCAAAAGTAAATTCAATTGATGGATGAACTAGGCTAACATCTAAGATAGATATCTGTAGTTTCCTTGGATTATCTATATACTATTATTGATTTGAGAGAAACTTTCCACCATTTTAAATACCACTAATGAAGATAAATTACAATGGAGTGAAGTTTGACTAGGCTGATGAATGTGAGGAGAGATTTAAATAATTAAATAAGTTGCTAATAACTAGACCCTTTCTCACATTTCCCACCATTGGGGAAGGACTTTTTTTTCATGATTATGTGTCTAAACATGTATGGGGATGTATACTCATATAATATGACAAAGTTATAGATAACTCCTATAACCAATTAAATATCCATTACCAGAACTACCCAACACATTATCTGGAATTGGTTTTAATGATCTCTATATTGATGATTTAGTGACATTATATCTATATAGAGAAGTGTGAAATATATATGGATCATAAAAGCCTAAAGTATATGTTCACACAAAAGAATCTCAATATGAACCAATTAAGGTGTTCATATATAATCAATGATTGTGATTGTTCAATTTATTACTATCCTGTAAAGGTGAATGATGTGGTAGATTCTTTTAGTATAAATGATTCTATAACCCTATCCATGATGGGGATGGAAATGGATCAAATTTTATTTTACATATAAAGGATATAAATATGAATAATAAAATGATATTCATCCTACCTTACTCAAATACTAGCTCAAATTTCCATTCTTAATAGGATCAAGGAGGCCTAAAAAGACAATGAGGAGTTATATTGAAAGGTAGTGAATATTCCAAAGCATAACTTTTCTAAATATGATATTATAAGGTTTGTAACATGAATATGTGTCCCATAAAAACCAAATATTAAGGGGGAACTTCTAGATGAAGTGTATGTCACATCCTTCTTTATTAATCTAAAAAGAACTATTATATATATAAATATGAACGATAACTTATGGTGGGGTAACATGAAAAGGGAGATTGTAGAATTTATATCTCAATTCATGTTATGACAACAAGTAAAGGATAAATAACATAATTATAAGAGTATGTTGCAACCATTTCTTATACCATTATGGAAATGGGAAAACGTAAACATTTATTTCATAATAGGATTCCCCAAGATGTCTAAAGTCAATAAATCCATCTAGGTGGTAGTTGATTGATTTACAATGTTAGTGAATTTTATTACAATCATAGAAGATTTCTCTCTCAGTCAACTTGATAAGATATAAATGCGGAAGGTGGTAAAACTATATGGAATACAACACTCCATTTTATCTTATCACAATCTATGTTTAACATCGAGGTACTGGAGAAGCCTTTAGTAAGCATTAGATATGGAGTTGAGTTGTAGTACTGCTTATCACCCTTAGATGGATAGTTAGTCTAAAGAAACTATTCAAACTCTAGAGGGTATGTTGATATCATATTAAAAGGATTTCAATGTATATTAGGATTAGTAACTTCCCCTAGTGGAGTTACCATATAACAATAGTTTCTATTCAAACATTCAAATGGACCCTTCGGAAGATCTATATGGGAAGACGTGTCAGACTCCAACATGTTGGGATGAAGATGGAGAGTTGAAACTTATGGTACCTGATCTTATCTAAGAAAATACATAAAATATTCAAAAAAAATTAACTTCATATGAAATCAACACAATGTCAATAGAATGGTTATGCAAAAATCTAATGATGATACTTGGAGATTTAGGGAAGTGATAAGGTGTTCCTTTATATATCACCATAGAAGAAAGTCAATAGATTTGGGACTAGAATTCCAACCAAACCTATCTCATTTACATGATGTGTTCCATGTATACATCTTAAAGAAGTATATACCAGACCTCTCACATGATAAAACCCATAGGTGTTACCCTTGGAGAGTGATATTTCATATAAGGGGCATCCATTGAATATCTTAGATCATATAAACAATGTTCTGCGAAACAAGACTACTCACCAGATTAAATTGCTATAGAACAATCACAATCTTGAATAGGCCACATGAGAACAAAAAAAGGTTATGAAATAAATGTACCACAATCTATTTTAGTTTATGAAATTAAATTTTTAGAGTGAAATTTATGAAAGGGGGAATAATTTAATGACTCAAACTTTTATAAATTAAATTAATTTGTTCAAATGTATTAATTCCTTATTAAGTAATTTTGTTATTGAAAACACATGCACTAATTTGGTTATTTTATACCATTATAAAATATATATTATTAGATTTAAATGACCATTAATCATCATAACCATTGATAATATATCCATTCCAAAATAACCATTCATAGTTGTTTATATTAGGGGTTATGATAAAGTCTAATTGACACAGGAAAATGAAGATATGGCCTCAACCAGTAGGATTTTACACTATGAAGCACATTTATCAAAGATTTTGAGGAAGATAGTGTCACTAGGATTTTCCCTTTACCAAGCGCAAGATAAAATTCCATAACTAAAACACAAACTAAACCATTTATGGGATAATTTCAATCTTATTGAGATCATGAACCAAAACAAGTTCACTAAACCATCATAAGAAAGTACCAAAATCACACTCCTTATCCTTAGGGTATATACTGGTGTAATAATGGGTTATGTACCTATACCATAGAATTAGGAATTTTTATGTTTTTTATAATTAAATAATAATAATAATAATATTTATCCCTTTTCATTATTAATTTACATATTCCAATATATATGAGTTGATGAAAATTATATTTTTCATACAAAGAAACCATTTTTTTGGAAAATATATGCTGTTAATTAGAATAAACTTATTGATAAACAAAATAATTTAGAGTCAAATATAAATTTTATATAATATTAATATTAAATAATATTTATTTATATAAAATTGATAATGTAATTTTATGATGTCCAATGTAATCTTTATAAGGGTTAGAAAAGTGTTATTGTCATAAAACCAATATTTTTCAATAAATAAGGATTTTCATTTAAAATTGTACATTCTCATATTTTTATAATGATTTGGATTAATTTAGTATTGTTTTTTTAAATCATCACATCAAAATTATCCAATGGTGAATTTTTCATAATTTTTGGACATATTTGAATTTTTAGGTATAAAATAAATATGTTATAAACGCACGACATGTATTATGACATCATAATAACTCAAAAGTGATGTAATAAATACTATAAGTGGAATAAAAGATCAAATATAGATCTCCAGTTTAAAAAATGTGTTTTAAGTTGTTTTATTAATGTTATAAATCTATAATGAGTCTTAAAAAATCTATATTATATTTTAAGACTTTAAAACAATTCATTATGAACATGACTCACTACCACATCACTAAGGGTATTATTTAAAAAAATTCAGTTCTTTTATTTGTAAAATATTGAAAACCAATTTAATTTGATAAAAAAATAGAGAGTAACCATGAAAATATTTTTTTAATTGTTTTGTTATATAGAGTCTAAAAGTGAAGTTTAAAATTAATAAAGAATTCTACTCTCTTTTTCTATAAATACCCACCCATCCTCCCACTCATCTTCACTAAAAAATATTGAGAAAAAATTTACTCTCCCAATCCATCTCTAAACCCCTCCCAAGGTTTTACCATGATCTTAATAAGATCCTACAAATCTTTTATGAGAACCCTCTCAATGTAATGGAGTTTCTTCATCTTTTTTTATTCACAATCATTTTCATATTAATCCTTTTGATTTCTAGTTTTCCATGTTGTAATATGTTTTTATACACCCATTTATTGACCTTATGATGACCATATAATGAGATAACTCCTTAACTCTCATTAAAACCTTCCAAAAAACATCAGGTACACCCATTATACATCTAAAATTATCTTGTGATTTCCCAATCCCAACATTTTCATTGTGAATACCCCTCCATGTTACCACTAAATTGTATTTACTAAGATGTATCTATCCTTAATTTACAGGGAAATTCCATTTATGTAACCCACTATCCTTATTAATGGGATTAAATTTTATAAAATACTCTCTTGTGCTTAGTTATCTATGTAGATTATAAATGAATGTACATTATATAAATGTGATGGGTGTTCTCAGAATTATATATCCCTATAATTCACTAGATAATGTCTTTATCTCTTGAGATACCATGTATGGTGCATGAGAGGTTATCCTAATAATATAATGTTATAATATCTAGGCGGTTATCCTTACATTATGCTTATGATGACATATTTTATGTTGTTACCACATTCCTTGGTTTACTTAATGTTATCGTCGTATATCACACTTCAATGTTTATGACTATGATTATCACACTTTTATGTCACCTTGACATGCCATTTGACTTGCGCGTATTACATTAATCAAGTTATGGATTGATTACTCTCTTAGTGGTATTTATTTCTCTCCCATTTCTTATATACATCCTCTGGTTATCTCTTGTAGTATTAGAAGATTAATGGATTTTAATTTCATGTTATAGAGATCTAAATAATGTCTTTGTATCCCTATTTCAATTTAAAGTTCTATGTATCTAATTTCATAAATACACTAGGACTATCAATATTTTAGGATTTTATTTTGTGTATAATTATGTAATAAATATTGAAATAAAGAGTATAAAAGATATGGGTTGTCATATTCGCATACCATCATTTTAATGTAATAATAATCATCACAACAACCTTTGAATTCAAAATTAAATTAAATTAAACCCAACACATACATAGGTCAGTTAATCTCATGAAAATCCATGCATTGAATGCCTATGAATTTAAAACTAGTTAGAATTAATTCCAATACTTTCTTTATTTAGGAAATATTTTTAATTAATTAATTAATTAATATTATTTTCGGATTCTCGCTCAAATTTACCCAAGAGAAGAAGGTAAGACGGTCCTTGTAGTTTATCTTGGGTTATCGAATCCACAGAGACCTAAGAAGAAACTTATAGACACGTACATTCTATGGACTGTTTTTATCTATGCATTGGACAACTTGGATTGATCTTGGATTGGTTTTAAAGATATCTAATAGATTAAAGTGAATTCAATTTAAAAAAATGAGTTGATCCTAGGTTATCGCTCGGGGTGGATTGGACGTATTTTCTTTTTAATGATTTCAATTTATTAAATTTGAGATGGGTGCATTTAAGGAGATAAAACAACATCATAACTTACTGGTTTAATGCCTACACTCTCTAATACTAATCACCTATATACTTGAAGGATCAAAGTTTTGAGCACTTCAAGGTAAAGGATCGTATTAGTACTTGAAGTGTGTGGCCTAAAATTCAACAAGGACCATGGAGTTTAAAAATAATCAAATAAAAATCCCAATTAATGAAGTGATTATACATTAATTAGGTGATAAATAACATCCAATCCAGCCCCTTGCTACTCCCTTGGATCAACCCATAAGTGGGTTAGCCCTCTATTGATCCCATGGTTTCAATGGAAGCGGAAAGTAGACTCATGAGGGAGGAAATGGAGAAGTAAAGAAAACAAAAAAAATAAAATGATCACTCCACCGTTGTGTGAATAATTTCACAAGGGTTGGTGTGAATAAATTCACACCTTGATCCAAAGGTATCAAAGTGATATGAATAACAACAAAATAAGAGTAGAAGAAGAACTTTTATTAAGAAACTAAAGTGAATTGAACAACTTACATCTGAAAGACAAATTTGAGGCAACAAAAATGCAGCATAACATTACAATTGAACAAAGCATCCAAGATTCTCAACTCCTTCACCACAACTGCCTTAAATAGGCATTTTGGGAGCCTTGGGTTGAGACTCCAACAGTAAAAATCATCTTAATTAATTTTGGTAGGCCATAGGTGGTGGAAAGCTTGTGGAATTTGAACTTTTCCACATTTGACCCGAGGTGGCATCCAGCTTTCCTTCACCGAACAGACGCGTTTGGAAGACCTTCTATACGGCCGAATCAGGGTGGGTCATAGAAGACAACAATGTATATCCAGATGTCTTATAACGGCCGGTAAAATTTGGGCCCATTTGGAGTTTCAGATTCTGAGATAGGATCAAATTAGTGGGATGTTTTTCTGGGTCGCAGAATCTGGACCAGAATTTTATCTCTAAATTGGGCCGCCTCAATGACCACCATGGAGGCCGAATTATCATTAGATCCTGAAGAGGTATTTGTTGATATAAATGTATTCTATCATCCCAAGAAATTTGGGATTAATTGGGACTTTATGTTGGGCCCCACAGTCTCATCAGTGGGATGGTGTCCAATCTGCCTTCTCCAGAATTGCTTCCTTTCATTTCCAAATATCTCCATCATCCTCCATGAATTCTCCATTGATCCCTGAATAAAACATGTTCATATTTAAGTGTATATAAATTTACAAAAATATCAAATTAAAATATGTATAATTATATTCCTTAAAATCAGATGAATCGTTGGGTACTTTAAATGATGTTCAAAAATGTACAACATAATAGTGCATTTTAAGAAGGTATTACAATCATAATGTGAAATGATGTTCAATGTGTAAAATGCACTAAAATGGTGCTTATGAATAATAAAGCACATGAATATTATATATATTAACAATGAATATTATCCTCATTTAGTGGCTAATCACACCCCCCCCCCCAATTTGAGTTTTGCTTGTCCCGAGCAAAATACATCTCAACAATATGAAATTTGAATTCCCTTTTCCAAAAACATTTTAATACACAATGATCACCAAAAAAACTTATAACAAACAATAATGAAACCCATCAAAATATTTTAATACGAGATAGTTTCATAAGTAGATCCCAATCTCAATCACATTCCTTTGTTCAAATTCATTGCCATATTTCATCCAATATCAATTAAGTATGAGGATTTGTTGTGCCTCACAATAGACATGGGGGTTCATCTTTATTCAAGGGGGAAATTACGGAAGCGCTAGGTGGAATCTCATTTCAATATTAAGATGAGTATTCATTTTTTTTTGTAATTTTTTTTTTGTTTTTGTTTTTGTTGTTGTTGTTTTTTTTTCAATTTTTCCATGGTAATTGAAGTTGCACTCGAAAGAGTCAAGCCCTGTAGCGAGACTTTGCCGATGACTCTCAGGCTCAAAGACCTTAAGGCACCAAGTGAAGCCCACATACTTGGGCATCATCTCGATTTAACTCAGTCAAAAACAAATTCAAATTACCAAAAATAGAGATAAAATTACTAACTCTGGGCCAGACAACTATGGAGTCACGATCCTCAAGTGCCGAAAGCCACACATTAGGTCATTTCATTGCTCTACGTGCAATTTTTTTTTTTGAATACTCATATTAAAATAAAATGATCACCAAACCTATGCTATTTATTTAGGGGACCCCATGAACTTAAACTAATACCCCACTATCCAAAGGACGTGCATTGTGATTTTTTTATTTGGATGAAAATATAAACGATGAAATATCACATTGGACAGCCACACTTTCCAAAATCTATACTCATGAAATTATACAAGGATTAAAATCAGAATCAGGGTATACTAAATTATTTGATATTCAGTTTCAAAGTGTACAATGTGTATTACCATGTTCAAAGTTAAAGGAATTTTTCCTTCCATTTACACATTTTTATTTTTCAAATCATTCAATTTTTGTTTTTTTTCTTTGACACGAAATCATTTTTTATTTTATCTCCCCCAACATAAAATAACACTGTCTCCAGTGTTTGAAGAAATGAAAATTTAGAAGGAGTAGAGGCAGATAATGGAAGTTCAAAAAGGAAATTGAAACTGAGGATCATGGAATGAAATCACCTGGTGGTTGAAGTTGAAGTTCTTGCTGCTCCAAATTAGTCCTTTGATCTCTTGGGGGATGTAGGCACCTCCTTAATTGAACATGTATCACCCAAAATAGTACCTAAACAAAAAGAAGAACAAACCAGACAAAAAAAACAACACAACGACTTATTTAATTCCAAGTATCGTCATTTTTATGGTTTTTCCTGTTTTTTTATTTTTTATTTTAAATCAAACTAATGATACATTGTCTTCTTTTTAATTTTCTGGGTAAGGTATTACTCAGGGATCACACCACGTGACACGGATGAATACGATGCTCCCCTTTCATACCCATCCATACTCATAATAGAAGAACAGGTCAATAGTCCTTTTTTAAATTTAAAAATGATTAATTAATCCAATTTAAAATATAAATTTTATTAAAACAAAAAAATGATAAGAAACTTTAAAACCATGGGTTGCCTCCCATGCAGCGCTTTTTTTAAGGTCGTTAGCTTGACTTGAACCCCCCAACTTATCCAATACCAACTTTCAACATTTTAAGGACCACATGTTTCACCACTTCTACTAGGTTGAGATTGATTCTATGTTTAGAATTTGTTTCATGCACAAACCTCTGTTCTAAAATGAGCAGGTAAATCCAAGGAATATCATAAATGATGGATTCAATTTCTTTTGTAGTATTTTCTAAGAAATTATGAATAATCAACTCTTTAGTGGTTTCAAGATAAGAAATGGTTACAAATGGAAGTTTTTGGATATCCCCAATGAATGAAAACTTAAGGGTGGATGGAAAGTCCTTTTTTCAAGTTCAGGTAGGCTAAAACTTTCAAACATAGGTTGAGACTTTGAATTGAACTCAGTTTCATTTTCAAAATTGCTCAACAGAATTGGTTCCTTTTTAATAGAATATTCAACAACCAAATTGGAAAGATCAGTTTCAGGAATGGGTATGGACTCAAAGTTTGTGATTTCTCTTAATGGTTCAATCGTTGGTGTTTTTGAAAATTTATCAATGGAGTTATACTTAGGAGACTCAATCCATGATGTCAAATTCTCCTCTTTTGAATCCAAAATGTAAATTTCCTCATGATTTAAAGACTCATAAACAATTCATTGATCCTATTTATCTATACCAAATCCAAAGGTTGGTTCTTCAATAAATTCATGTGGGGTTTGTGGGAAACTAGACACTTCACATAAGGTTCTGGAAGGGATAGTTTGTGTAGGGATGGGTTCCTCACAATTTTTAATGCTTTTTAGTTATAACCTCAATGATGAAACCTCAAAATTCATTATCTCCATTTTTTGACATAGTTTTTTAAGTAATGTATTTGTATTAGGATGGATAAGGGGTTGATACAGATGGTCTATTCCAGGAGGATAACTATGTTGTTGGAATTCCATAGGAGGATGTTCAAATTGGCTTTGTGGGGATTGAAACTCATTATATGTTGAGTTGTTTTGTGGATCATAGGAGTAAAAACATTTTGGATCATTAGGTTGTTGATGATCCCACAAGATGAAACTAGGATGGTCATTGTACATCTCACTTGGTGTGGAGTGATCAAAGTAAGAAGAGGTTCCCCATGTTTGGACTTGTTAAAAATTGACTTCATAGGAGTGAGGGGTAAGAAAAGAGAAGAGGGATGAAGAAAAAGAATGATAATGTCTAAGATAACTTACTTAGGTCCCCGGAAACGATGCCAAAATTTTATTCTCGCTCAAATTTACCCAAGAGAATAAGGTAAGACGGTCGTTGTAGTTTAGCTTGGGTTATCGAATCCACAGAGACCTAAGAAGAAACCTATAGAAACGTACATTCTATGGACTTTTTTTAGCTATGAAGTGGCCAAATTGGATTTATTTTGGATGGGTTTTAAATATATCTAATAGATTAAAGTGAATTCAATTTAAAAGAATGAGTTGATCCTAGGTTATCGCTCGGGGTGGATTGGACGTATTTTCTTTTTAATGATTTCAATTTCTTAAATTTGAGATGGGTTCATTTAAGGAGATAAAACAACATCATCACTTACTGGTTTAATTCCTACACTCTCTAATACTAATCACTTATATACTTGAAGGATAAAATTTTTTGAGCACTTCAAGGTAAAGGATCGTATTAGTACTTGAAGTGTGTGGCCTTAAATTCAACAAGGACGATGGAGTTTAAAAATCATCAAATAAAAATCCCAATTAAAGAAGTGATTATACATTAATTAGGTGATAAATAACATCCAATCCAGCCCCCTGCTACTCCCTTGGATCAACCCATAAGTGGGTTAGCCCTCCATTGATCCCATGGTTTCAATGGAAGCGGAAACTAGACTCATGAGGGAGGAAATGGAGAAGTAAAGAAAACAACAAAAATAAAATGATCACTCCACCATTGTGTAAATAATTTTACAAGGGCTGGTGTGAATAAATTCACACCTTGATCCAACGGTATCAAAGTGATATGAAGAACAACAGAATAAGAGTAGAAGAAGAACTTTTATTAAGAAACTAAATTGAATTGAATAACTTACATGTGAAAGACAAATTTGAGGCAACAAAAATGCAGCATAACATTACAATTGAACAAAGCATCCAAGATTCTCAACTCCTTCACCACCACTGCCTTAAATAGGAATTTTGGGAGCCTTGGGTCGAGCCTACAACAGTAAAAAGCATCTTAATTAATTTTGGTAGGTCATAGGTGGTGGAAAGCTTGTGGAATTTGAACTTTTCCACATTTGACTCGAGGTGGAAGCCAGCTTTCCTTCACCGAACAGACGCGTCTGGAAGACCTTCTAGACGGCCGAATAAGGGTGTGCCATAGAAGACGAAAATGGAGCTCTGGATGTCTTATAACCTCCTGTAACATTTGGGCCCATTTGGAGTTTCGGATTCTGAGATATGATCAAATTAGTGGACTGTTTTTCTGGGCCGCAGAATCTGGAACAGAATTTTATCTCTAAATTGGGCCGCCTCAATGACCACCATGGAGGCCTAATTAGCATTATCTCCTGAATAGTGATTTGTTTCTATAAATGTCTTCTATCATTCCAAGAAATATGGGATTAATTAGGCTTTTATGTTGGTCCCCATAGTCTCATCAGTGGGCTGGTGTCCAATCTTCCTTCTCCAGAATTTCTTCCTTTCATTTCCAAATATCTCCATCATCCTCCATGAATTCTCCACTGATCCCAGAATCAAACATGTTCATATTTAAGTGTATATCAATTTCCAAAAATATCAAATTAAAATATGTATAATTATATTCCTTAAAATCAGATGAATCATTGGGTACTTTAAATGATGTTCAAAAATGTACCACATAATAGTGCATTTTAAGAAGGTATTACAATCATAATGTGAAATGATGTTCAATGTGTAAAATGCACTAAAATGGTGTTTATGAATAATAAATCACATGAATATTATATATATTAACAATTAATATTAGCCTCATTTAGTGGATAATCATTTTCCTATCCAAACAACTGTAGATATTCCAATCAAGTTTAATTTTAAATAAATTCAATCAATTAATTTAATTTAATAAAATTTTATACATTGTGTAAATTGATAGGGAGCACGACATGTACCCATATATTTAGTCTTAAATTATATCTTTAATTTAACATGAAATATACCAGAGGCAACATGGTGGGTACTCTTCTCCTCTACGTGACATGTACTATCACTCACAATGCTTTTGACTATGCTTTGTATATTCTATTAAAAACAATTTATACTTACATGAAAATTAGTGTACACAATAGGTCATGATATATAGAACATGTAGATTCATGAGTCAATATATATAGACATCACATTGTTTATTACTATAGGAACACCATTAATATATGTTACATGCATAGTTAACAATGGTTATGAAGTATACAATACCTATATTGACTGGAATAACCCTAAATTTTACTATATATTTTCCTTTAATCAGTATTATGTTTATTGATTATTCCATAAGAAACAAAAAACTAAAAAAAATAGTGATATGTTAAAAAAAATTACTGTTATAATATAGCCATTAAATTAGCGGTTATACAAGGGAGTAACAATATCACAAAATTTATGAACCCAAAAGAAAGAAATGGAATAGTGTAGTTGAAGTATAGCTTATAAATCTCATTTAGCTGAGCTTGGTAAGGATGTATTTTCTATAGAGTTTTCTCTAGATGAATCCCAGGCTGAAATTGAAACATTATGGTCTGAGTGAATATATATATGAGAGAAATTCATGCTCAGGGAAATTTCCATGAGATATATGCTAGCGGAATCACCGACCTCGAAAGCCACTAGAGCATACCTTATGCTTATATCATACATGTAGATCCTCACATTTCCAATTTTTACTTTTAAATAAACAAAAAAGTTTATTTTTATATAAAAAATAATTTCATATTTAAAAGTTAAATTTATTAATTTTAGAATGTTATTTTGATGAAATTAACATTATTTTAAAATAAATCATGTCAATGTATCATTTGAGTGAATTTTTAAGATTTCTCTAAAATAATTGATTTCCTTGGTGAATAGTGAATATACTAATTTTGCTCATAACTATAACTTTTATGAAACAAGAATGAAATAAATTTTTTTGAAATTATTTTTATAAAAAAATATTAAAATAATGTATTTAAAAAATCTATTTTGAATTTATAAAAACCATATTTAATGTTTTGGAAACTTAAGTAGCATTTCACCTTAAAAAATGTTTTTATCTGCTTATATTAAATGTTTATTTTCATCATTTATTGAATTTAAATCCAAAAAATGGATTTAGCTTTAATAGATAATAATTTTCATGATAATAAATATATTCACATAATTTTTTTTGAAAAAAAAATATGTTTAATGGGATTACAGTTAATTATCATGATAATAGTATAACATTTATTTTAAAAGAATTTTTTAATTAACACTGTGTATTTTTTATCTAATAAAATAAATTAATGACTAATAAATTATTGATATAATATTATTTTTTAAACACCAAATAAATACATTAATAATAACTCAATTTTTAATCAATACTAAATAACATTAAGAGTACTTAATGGTAAAATAATCATTTTTTTTCAATAAACGGGTTATCTATATATAAAATGATTTTATTTAAAAGTTAAATTTCTATTATTTATAAATTTAATTAGAATAAATAGATTTTAAATTTATGTTCAGAATTCTCAATTTTTATGATTTTTTCTATTATATTTTTTTAAAACATAAGTTACATGGGTATAAACTACTTACTAAAGTAAAGTAAAGATAAAAGTAAGAAATATAAGAGTAAATGACTTCAAACAAGCTTTAAAATATTTTTAGATTACCAGTTATGGATTTATCTAACCAATGTCACCCCATTATCCATTATTTCAATCTTTTGGAGTCATTGACTTGTGGATAGGGTAATGATATCATTGAAATGTAAAGGGTGTTTGAAAAGTGACATTTTCTTTACTTATACAAGGGGTCATTTCCGACCACTCAAAGTTACACATAACCTTCTAAAATTTATTGAAACCAAACAAAATTTAACTCTACTATAATTACCCTACACTAACTAAATATCATAGACACTATAATTTAGCCTCATCACTTCATTTTCAAGGATACTTTCAAGGGAAAGTTCAGGGTCCTGATGTGGATATTACTTAACCCTTATAATTTTATTCTTATTCATTCCCTTACAAACCTATCCATACCATAGTAATATAATAAATTTAATGACATTATTATTCTAAATTATTATTATATTAATTTAACAACCATTATTTATTCATTCCCATCCACTTAGAAAAAACAAAGAACGTTGATTGTTTACTTTTGCAGACTACCACCTCTGTAAAGCGGTGCATTTTGTTTTTCACTACCACTTATATTAACTGGTTATAAGGATGTAATTGAATAATAAATTTGACATATATAATATATTTATTGTTATTAAAAGTTAAATTATAATCCACCTTCCTTCCCTCTCATTTATTTAAAAATGAAAATATTAATCATGTGTTGTGCTAACTATCGCCTCCACGAAATAACGTTTTCAGTTTTTCATCATTATTTTCATTATTTATACTAAACTCTTAAAATATGTAAATAAAATCATTATAAATCTTTAATAATTATATTATTCCAAAATTAACCACTTTCACAACCATAATCATCCATTAATTATGGTATTTTCATGTTTGGATTGGTTTAACCACCTACTTGAACAATATTAAAGAACTCTATCTTGTATGACTATTAGAACTTAAATACTAGTGTTATTATATGTTAATAAGAAAATAATAATTATTTTATGTCTTTTTAAAGGTTATATTATGTATTTAATATATTTTTAAAATATTATCTTCAATATCCAAATTTTTTGAAATAAGTTGGCACTTATCCCACTTTCACGTAACACAATTTAAAATATTTTGGAAGGGGAAAAGAGATATATAAGTTAATATACATTATATATTAAAGTTTATTTAATTACATAGTAATAATGAACATATTTTTAAATACTGGGTATCAAAATTGACATCATAAATTATGCATGAAACAATTAAAATTACTAACACCTGATGATAAAATCAAGCTATAACTAAGCAATATATTAATAATCAGTTATCTTATATTATGTATATAAAATGTAAAAAATATGAATAATTTTAAAAAATATAATATTAATATATTTATGTTTGGTTTATATGTATTAATAGATCATTTAAATAAGTGGGGGGAAAAGGTAAGGAGTTCCTTGTCTTAAATTTCAATTCATTAGACATGTTTACATTATACACCATATTTTCATTCTTTTTATGGTTAACTTAAAATACAATTGTCATTTTATATAATTATTATATTATATTTCATGATATTCAATTTTTTATTTCAAGTTATTTCTCTCATGTTATTTTAAATAAAAATTTATAAAAGATGTAAGGGTTTAGTCAACTCAATTTTTGACTCATTGTTTCATAACATTTCTTACATGAATATAATTTTTCAATATATAATTAATCCTAAAAATCCCTTGTTTTGTAATATATTTATTATTTTTATCTATATAAATTAATTTTTAATTTCAATAACCACATTTTTGAATAAAAAAATCATAAAATAAAAGTGTATCATTGTTAAGAATAATTCCAATTCTTATCAATGAATATTTTTCTTCCATGTCCTTGTTTTTTCCATTGAAAGTATTTTCTTTAAAAAAATCCAAATATGTTTTTTCTTTTATAGTCCTCATAATTTAAATTTCCTATTTTATGGAATGAATGTATTTAAATATTTATAAAATGTTGTATTATCTTTAAAATGACCTAAAAAAGATAAAAAATGCATTTTTTTCATTATTTAAAACTCTAGATTTTTAGCTTCATTTTTTTTCTTTTTGAGGACCTTTATTTGGAACTATTTATATTATGTTTTTTTAAAATTATTCTCTATACTTTCTTAAAAATATTTCTAAAATTAATTTTCACTTCATTTTTTATAATAATATTTAAAAGGATTTGTAAAAACTTTTCTATCTTCATTTTTATTTATCCTCCATGGTTTATCTCTCAGGAAGTATTGATTTGAATCACCCTTGTATTTTATTATGATTTTATTCTTCTTGGAAAATTAGATTTTTTATATACTATGATTTATTAGTTTCATATTCTATGATTTTTTTTTGAAATGTTTATGAATCTTATTCTTTTGAGTGGGTTAATTAAGTTATGATGATGGCGGATTTTAATTGGAACTCATATGTAAAAATGATGTTGGGTGGGGTCTTATATCACGCTCCAATGCATTAGATTAAGTTATTATCTCATGATATATTCAATAATGGACATATTTAGTTTTATTACATTTTTTGGAATTTACTTAATGAGTATGTTTAAAAAGGCATTTTCATAATGAGTTTTCTCATAAGTTTTTCCCATGATTGTGGTTGTGCCACATTTCCATGTTGTTTATAATTTTATACCACATTTTCAAGGTGATTTTCATTTTAATTATTTGGAATGTTTTCATGTTACATCTTTTTGTTAAAATATTATACGGTCTTATGTCATACTGACATGTTATATGATTATTGAGATCTATTTTGAGCCATGACATAAATTGTATGCTTCTTTAATGATATTTTTATGATATTATGTTTCTATAACGTGTTTAGGTTTAAAATATTTGTTCTTATAATATTTTACTAAGATATGTATCATCCCCTCATGTTCTCCTTTATGTTTATAATATGATACATTATGATATGTGTTTCCCTTTCAGAACATTTGATCTCACCCTTTTTTGATTTTTTCACTCCCCAAGTTATGAAGATGATGAGATCATGTGAGATGTCTAAAAAAGGGTATAGAGGAGTGAAATTAAGAGTAAATTATTTAAAGTGTTTTAAAGTTATATTTTTATATAGATAATCTCCAAGAAATAACATATTTAGGTTATAAGTTTGCGTGACTATTTGTGATATCTGCAATTTAAGTGATGGAATTGATGTATTATTAAAAAATGTTTAGCTTGGGTCTCTTTAGTTGGTATCACAACACTATTAAGTTATTCTTAGGGATCGGTTTAGTTATATTTTTGAATTAGGATGAGATAAAATTAATGAAAACACTAGGTATAATTCTATTGGATAAGTTAAGTATAGGATAGTATCAATATGTTTTAGTAAATTAGAGGTTTTTTTATACTCTAAGAAAATAAATTTTTTTCAAGATACTTGAAAGTGGATGTGGTTGTGGTATAGATGCATCTTGGGATAATCGCCTTGAAATAGCATAGTTGTGTATTAACTCAACCTTCACTTTGGCGCATGAGGAGTGTACCAATGACTACACACTTGTATAGACACTCTTATGGGGTATGTTTTGTCTAATAAAGTTCTCTTTACAATCCATTATAAACTATTTTGTTGGCTTAGTTCAAGAACATCCTTATTTTAATAATCACAAATCATGTTTATTATCTTTCCAATGAATTTAATGTTTTATTATTGTAAATTTTTTTCCTAGATAAATTATGAAAATAGGCTAAGTCCTGATATACCATCGTCATCTACAGTTAGTTATAATGAGATACTATTACACTACTGAAAACATACCCTATACCCATGGTTTTAAGGAACCATGGGAAACTAAGGTGTTATTATTTCCCTGATCTATACCCACTGTTTGAAATACCTATACTCATGGTTTCCAAACTGTGGGTATAAGTGTATTCCAACATGTCATTAAACTTATTCCCATCATTTTAAAACCATGGTTATTGCTTTAAAAAATTAAGCGGTCACGATATTCGATCCCTAGACCACATATTTTCGATTCCAGCGCCTAACCACTACCCCATATTCACTTATTGGTATATAAATATATATTTACTTGTATATATTTATCTAAACCATGGCTATAGGTGGAAAACTTTTGGTATAGGTTTTCCCATAGATTTTTTTTATCACATGGAATTATGTTTCATGCCATAACATAGAAAATCTATACCCACAGTTTTGGAAAACTATGGGTATAGGTCATCAAAAAAATCCCTATACTTAAAAAAACCCTATACACATGGTTTTGGAAAACCATGGGTATAGGTCCATTTTCTATTAGTGTTAGTAGAACCAAGTTACCACTTCAATATATCATCCGTTCAACCAGTTATTTCTTGTTCAACTCCACGACAACCAGAATCTACCATCTAGTCATGTTACCATCACTACCAAGTACATATTTCGAAACTAAAAAAATGTAATTTAGTGACATTTTTTCATTTTATTTAAACATTTATAATTCATTTATCGATATTTTTGAGAAATGTCAGTAAATAATTTTTTTTGAAATTCATAATTTTATATGAAATACTTTTTCTCAATATTTTTGAAATCGATAATTTATATATATATATATATATATATATATTTAAAATACCACTGATATGCCCCTAAAAATCTCCACTTGTATTTTTTTTAAAATATTTTTTTTTAATTCCCACCCTCATGCCATGCACAATCCTCTCCCCACCTCCCATAGATTCTCATGCATACAGATCCAGCTAGTTCACAACTCCCCCTCCCCTCTTCTTCTCAACTTTCTTCTCACGCATTGGCCCCATGGAACCTCATAAGTAGATGAATCTATGGGAGGTGGGGAGAAAATGTACATATACACATATCTATGTATATATATTTATATATTATTTATATATATATCTATGTGTATATATACATATATTAATATACTTTAGTATTAAAAAAATTAATATATATGTACATATACACATATCTATGTATATATATTTATATTTTATTTATTAATAATAGAGATATTATGAAACCAAAAGACCCATTAATATTGAGTGATACCTCACCCACATTGGTCTTCTAATCTGGGAGGAGAAAAAATCCATGTTAATAAATAATTAATATGTATATGTGTGTGTGTGTCTGTATTTATATTTATATATATATATATATATATATTATATATCTATGTATGTTTATATGTGTGTATGTTTGTGCGTGTGTTTATAGAAAAACATATGTAGATATATATACATGTGTGTGTGTGTGTGTTTTGTCTATATATATAAATATATATATGAGTATGTATGTTTATATATATATATATATATATATCTCATATATATATATTTATATTATGATATTTAAATATATGTTAATGTATTAGTATATCAATATAAATCTATATATTCACATATTTATAATTATAATTATAAATTTTTATTTTTATATACTAGAAAATTGATAGAATTATAATTATATATATGTATATATGTAAATTTATATATATAATTAGTCGTGTTTTAAAAAACTGGTAAAATTTTCACTAAAATGGACGTGTTTTATTAAATGTGTGGATAAATTTAAAACGTATATATGTTTTAATATATAAATATATGTTTATATATATATGTGTGTGTGTGTGTGTGTATTTATATTTATATATATATATATACATGTTGTTTGTGTAAGATCCTATTAATTTATAGATATGTTCCCTTTTGTTTTTTCTCTTTTTACTAGGGTGGGTGAGGGTTTTATTTGGTTTGGAAGGATTTGGAGGTGGTTTGGAACTTTAAATCAAAATTTAGGGCTGAAAAAATAGTCAGTGGAAAATTTACACATCATATAAATGGGTTATATGATTCTTAAATTTTTAATCTGGAAAAAATCACCAAGGGAAATGCGTTTTTTAGTTCAAACCATTGAAAAGAATTACCTGGAGTCTAATGGAATTAGATTCCATGTAATTCCCCAAGAAGAAAATTAAAAGGTGTCATGAGGCACATCTTGGTTTCATTCCTTTATACACCCTTCCTCCTATCGAACCTAGGGAAACTCTCAGTAGTTTTGGTGTGATTTCATCATCTCCAATTTTCATAGATTTGTTTTTAATACTCTGTAATCATTTTTTCTTTGGTTTCTTTGTATTCCACATTTTTTCAATGATGTGGTGGAACCTTCTGACCTTTTTGTTTTGTGTTTTATCTTAATCATAGGTTTTGTTCTAGATCTATTCTTACTTTTTTAATTTGACCATATAACATTAATTGAGGTTTGCGGTTGGGAAAGCGTTCATCAATGATATTGGTGTAGGTGTTCAATATGCCAATTATAATAGTCTTGATTTAATTACATTTATGTAATTTTGAAATTTCAATTTCCATGATTGAGTAATTGTGTCGGAATATAAATTGATTAAATTGAATTTCCATGTGATAATTGAACGGGTTCAACTTGGGGTAGTTGGAATTTGTTAAATTATGATCATGAAATCGATGGGTTATTGGTATTATGGAATTGGTTGTTTAATTTGAATATAAATTGGTTGATAATGGGAATTAAGGGATATTTTTCTTAACCTTGAAGGTTTAATGGTTTATGTGATCAAATGTTGATAAATGGTTTAATGGTGAATTGTTTATATTATTCGATGTGAAATAAAGTTATGAACCTTGATTGTTTGATAATTTTATTGGGAAAAATTGATGAGAACATTTTATAATAATTTTAATGATGATTAACCTTAATATATATGGAATGTGTGATATATGTGATATTATGATATGATATAAATGGGGTGTGGGATAAGGACTGGTGCTTCAAAAGCCCACGAGGTGCAAGTCATGACGTTCTAGGACAAAATGCATGCATGTGATAATGAGTGTGTGACACAAAATGATGCTTTAAAATCCCATATGTGATAATAATGATGTGTGGGATAGGAATTGATGCTTCAAAATCCCACAGGGTGCTAGACATTACATTGTATGCCAAAAAGTTTGGCATTGGACTATGGTTCTAAGTATCTGTGATATGAAATGGAATTAAATGGATAATGAAATCCCACGTTTTAATGAATTGGGAATCTCTATGTGATATCCCTTAGGTATGGTTTGGAATTTGGCACATTTCAAAGAAGGTATTGATGGTTTGGGTGTCATCGTAAACCTATGGATTTATGTGGTTTAATAAGGAATAATTTAATATATGAAACTGCTTAACTCTGTTATTGTACTTTATTATTTATACAACTACATACAATGTTATTGACTGGATATTGTTTGAAACTGTTGAGGATGGCCTACTAAGTTGTACTCAGACCCTACTCGAGATGTTTGATTAGTATCCGAATAGATTTCATGTTTGCAAGACAATATAAGGGGAAGAGTGCTATGTTAGATGGATGATTTGGGATATATCATGGATGCGGGAATATGACTTGGTTTTAAGACCCAATTGGGAGTGTTAGTGTGTCATTATTTTTGTTTTTAATTTGACACTTTACACGCATATGGAATAAAATATCTACTTATTTAATCTTGGTTTATTTCTTCATATTTTGGATCATCATGGGATATTGATGTATATTGGATATGGAATTATTTTGGTTATTGGTTATATCTTTTGGGTATTTTTTATTCACTTTTTTGTTTAGATGATTTCATATAGGGGGTATAGCCTCCCCGTGTTATATATATTAAACCCTAGCTGCTAGTCAGTGGCCTCTGGTGTACGGGGAGGCATGCCTAAGGTCATGTGGCCAACTGGATGGGGGCTCCAGCATGTGGTAGATGGGTTGGGATGTCACAAAGTGGTATTAAATGGGTGTTTTTTTCTTTTATTTTTTATTAGTATTTTGGAAAGGTATATAGGGGATTAAGATGATTCATGCCTTGTTTAAGAGCTCATGCATGGGAGTAGCTAACTCATATGTCGGGGTAAAATCCAAGTACCTAGAGTGGGATTATTTTTATTAATATGTGTTGTTACAGTTGAATGTTATTTCACATCAAGTGACGAACTTGTTGTTTGATGTTATTATTTTTCAATATTTCTATTCTTTGAATCATGTCCTGGAATAAAACAAAATTTGAGTATGTATGCATCCATCCAATGGCCTGAAGGCCTTCATTTTTTATTTAAAATAGAAACCCCCTTTTAGGAATACATAAAAAATTAGGTTTTGGGGTAATGTTTTAAAATTAAAATGATTTTCCTTATTTGTGTATTTTAAATAAAAAGGTTACAAATATAAAATTGATAATTTTAAATGATTCTAAATATGATAAATTAAATGGATAACTCAGTGTCTAATGAGTAACTTGAATAATGAGAATGCTTTTACCCTTTGTTAGCCATGAAATATATATGGGGTGGTTAATGGGTAGTGATAGCACCTCGGTTTTTTCATTTTACAGGGTTTGGAGGTTGAAATGTTATGGATTATTGTGAATCCTTCTTATATAAATGTGATAATATAGTGTTTTGTGTCTTAATATGTTTGTTTGGAATTGTAGTGATATGAATCTATGATGAAGCTTATTGATAGGAAGATAGGAGGACATAACTAGAAATGTGCTTCTAGATGTGGAACAAGAGGCTCTGATAGTGCCTGATGAAGGATGAGGAAAGTTCCATGGGGACTTTTCTAGCTTTATATAGTTTATGGAAAGGGACCTGGGTTCGGTTTTGAAGATTATATTAGACCTGAAATGGGAGTTCTAGTTTCATTACCCTTTATCTTTCACCAGAGAGGGTATACCTGAGGCTGCTGAGTTCTAGATTAAGTCTATACAGATGATTCTGGGCCACTTAGAGACTCCTACTTATAAGAGAGTCAATATGGATGATTGTATGTCACATGTTCAAGTGAAGCGTTGGTGGGACGTCCATACTTGAGATGGAAAGATGTAAAATATGGAGTGGAAGACTTTCAGGAGAGGTTCTGGGAGCACTTTTACCATGAGATACTTAGTTCAGAGAGGGAAGATGGGTTTATGAGGTTAACCTAGGGGATTATGTCTATGATAGACTATGTAAGATGATTTACTAATTTTATGTCCTTTGACCTAGAATTGGTAGGGTATGAGACTACCATGAATAGGTGGTTTCAGAATGGACTTAAATATGAGATTAAGTCTTAGGTTAATAGCTTTAAGATAAATAAGTTTTTAGAAGTGGTGAATTGGGATATCATATATAAAAGGAACCTGAGTGAGGCTTCTGGTGGAAAGGTGGTTTCTACTAGATTATTATGGGGTATTTATTCTATGAGTAGGAAGTGTCACTTTGAGAATGTTAACCAGTGTAGTGGGAAGCAGAGTGGCTAGGGGGAAGGGTCAGTTACTTAGGACCCTACTCAACTTCTTTTCCACCCATGTGGTAAGCTGAGTCACAAACATAGACAGTGCTCCCATTCATCAATAGATTTTCTATCATGTGGTGAGATGTGACATATACAATGTTTCTTTACGATCCATAATAGATGGGTAGTGACAGAGGATCTAAGAAGAATCAAATCTTTGAAAGTGGGTCTTCTTCCCCATATCAAACTAGCAGTTATTGTTATACTAGTCATGGTGGTTGAGGTAGTGGATGTGGTACTTTTGGTAAAGATTACATGTATCAATAGAGTGGTGTATCTTAGGGGACTCAAAACTGCAACATAAATAATAGGGTAATGATAGTTACATGCAGTTTAGCCTACACTTTTGGGTAGAGAGTCTGGACTATTGATGGTTAGAGGTATTATTCTTACAACTTCTACACTTTCTAGTACCTTATTTGATATAGTATCCTCTAATTATTTTATATCTACACAATTTTGAATGGTTTGAGTCTAATGGTGGAGTTTATGAGAGGGGTTATGATGATCGATGCACCATTATAAGTATGGTTAAGAGACATCTGTTTGTGAAATGGGTGTTTTGTTGCAGTTGGGGAATATTATTTTCTTTAGTATCTCTTCATAATTTACATTTCATGCTTTAACATGATTTTGGGGATGGACTAGTTGGTATCATACTAATCCCACATAAATCGTTATTATAGTTAAGTGATGTTTATGTCTCTTGAGGGTGAAAATTGTCTTTGTAACACCCCGACCCCAAAAGCCCAGAGTCAGTGCATTATTACGTATCATTGGCATGATCACAAAAGATCAAGTCTCTAAAGACCGATTAGTTTAGAAGCCTTGGAAGTACTATATACATTCAGAAGGTTTACATTTCATCAAAAAATAGAAAACTACAACAACATTTTTTCCATAGACAACACTGAGATCCCATATAATATCCTTGCAGGTCAGTCATAATATACTTCTTTGCATCCTGGGAAAAATAAAACATAGAAAGGGGTGAGCTCAGATGCTCAGTAAGGATAGCGGAAACATTCATAAATAAGAATAAACATTTAAGTCAATGTATAGAACTAAAACAAAAGCCTTTTCAACTAAAAAATCATCATATTATGGAAAATATAAATCAAAATAATTCCATTTACTTACTCACATGGATATTCTACTAGTCTAATAATCACATGCAATATAAATAACCACTTTCATAATGATGGAATGCATAATGCCAGACTTGCATAACCACATAGTAAAGGCCTTATGCCAAGACTACAAATAAGATTTTGTTAGGGCCTTGTGCCAAGATACTCGTTTGTCTCATGAGACCTACTGATGCATCGGGAGCTATAGTGGGCTCCACCCGTCACTTACTAAGTCCAATGCATTCCTCATATGAAAAAGTTTAAACATAACATAAACATAAGTATTAAAACTAGCATAAAAACTTTCAATACTTTTCCATAAACCAAAAATGGTATAAAAATAACACATCCATAGTTAAACATATCACAAAAAAATCAATACAATATGGAAGATTTGTATCATAATAAATCAACTTCAAACAAGTTTAAAATCCATCAAAGGATGTTGACATAGATGAAAATGATTTGTAAAACTCGTTGAGAGAAATATCACTTTTTCATGAAAAAATTTAAAACTCACAAAATTTAAAAAGGAAGACATTTAAAGATATTTTTGAATCAAAGTGTCCCATACCACTTTGAAACTTTTCAAAGGAATTAACATTTTAAAAACATTCACGTCCATATAAATAAATCCTTAAACCCCATTTTGAAAACATCGACATTAATGAGAACGATTTAGAAGAATAAATATTTAAAACTTTTAAAATGATGTTTTTGTAAAAATTCCCTTAAAAAGAATCCCTCTGAAAACTCTTTTATGAAACATAGACATGGATAATAAATATGTCCCAGTAGATACTTACATAAAAACAACCTCAGATAATAAAGAGATTATTAAATGAACCCTTACCTTGTACTTTTCCTTGGTCGAGGGTAGGTTAACCTCATGTATAATGGTGAAATAATTGTTATTAAATTATTAAAGAATCGTATACATTAATATGATCCTTTATATGCTCTTTTAAATTTTATTTGTTAATAATATCATAGTATTATCATTGTTTAGTGTGTTAACTGATTCATTTTCCTTTATATGATTTGTTACGTAAGTAATGTTTGTTATGGATTGGATGTATCTTATTCATATTTAGAATGATATTAAGTCTTTAAACCTTATTTTTAATAATATAAGTGAAATTAGTCTTGAATGGATAAGATGGGGAATGAACCTCATCCCGGTGGCCATCGTCAACTAGATCCATACACGCACTGCCAACTTCTGGTGGGGGAAAATGATGGAAGAAATAGACCCCAATGGATGGCCTGGGAGAAACTGTGCATCCCCATGAATGAGGGAGGGATGGGATTCTAGAATCTTTTTCTCTTTAATGATGCACTGTTGTCCAATTAAGGATGGTGCCTTATTAACCGTCCATCCTCACTTTGTGTGCGGGTTTTACGAGCAAAGTACTTGCCCAACACGGACTTCCAGGTTTCCTCACTTGGCCTGCGTCCTAGCTTCCTTTGGAGAAGCATTTGGGGGGCCCAAAAGCTCTTGGAAAAAGAATTGGGATGGAGGATTGGGGATGGATCATCTGTCAACATATGGTCTGACCCATGGCTAATTGATACGGATGTTATGCAGGCTATATCCCACGCACAACCAGGCTTTGAAGACGCCACTGTCAGAAGACTCCTTTATGACCAAGGAACGAGGTGGTGTGTAGATAAGATTTTGGAATGGTTTAACTAAAGAGAACAAATAATAATCTTTAGCATCCCTTGGGTCCCTGACGCAGGCCCTGACCATCTCTTCTGGTGCAATGACATATCGGGCGAATACACAGTGAGATCCGGATACAGGATTTCTCTTGGAAACCACCCAACCGACCGGAATGAGGGACCATGGAAATCACTTTGGAAGCTCAAAGTCCCCCCAAAAATACGACACTTTTGGTGGCAGGTCTACACAGGCACCCTCCGAATAATGAGCCTTCTCGCGTACCGACATATGTCCAATGCCTCTTTCTACCAGTTTTGCCCGAACATCCCAGAGACCTCCTTGCATGCCATCATTCACTGCCTGGAAGCTAAGGAAATATGGAATAAATGGGGCCCAAGCCCAGATGCATCGCTAGATACGGCTTCCGACCTCCCCGCTCTCCTGGTGCGATGGTGCTCCTCTCTCTCAGTGGCTAAGGCAGGGTCATGCTGCACCCTGGCATGGATCATCTGGGTACGACATAACGATGTTTTCTTCCACAATAGGCGTAAACCTCTTGAATTATGGATTCAATGGGCCACCTCATGGATCGAGGGATGGAATCACCACAATGGACAAAAAATGCCGGATGCTCCCCCTTCCTGTCCCCCCCAGTGGAACCCACCAATGGAAGGTGTTCTTAAGATCAACGTGGGCGCATCTCTCCCAAAGGATGGACTGGTCACCCTCGGTCTCCTGGACAGAAATCATCTGGGGAAAATCATCGCAGCAAAGTATGAATCTCATCAGGCCTTTTGGGAACCTGCTGTTGCAGAGGCTAATGCCATTCTAGAAGCTTTGATGCTGGCTTTGGAATGTGGGTGGGTGGAAATTTGCATTGAATCTGACTACCTCACCGTGATTGATGCCATTAACAACAACAACGGTAGACTCCAGTCGTTTGGCCTCATTATCAAGAGAATTCTCTCGCTCTGCCAATGCTTTTCATTCTGCACCTTCTCCTTTACCAAAAGAGAAGGCAACAATGCAGCCCACCAGTTGGCAACATCAGGCCCCTTCAAGGGCAACCAGCTCTGGCTGGACAATTTTCCTTCTTGGATTTGCATTTGTACATTTGCTGATTTTCGTCATTAATGATATCGGTTTATCTCAAAAAAAAATGTATTGAATAACAATTACACCACGACGTGGAGACAATAAGCCATACGTACGCATGTATGGTGACATGTCTTTCAAATGATGGATGGAATAATGAATATGGTTGTACCATATTTATAATAACATCACATTATATAAAATATACTAGATTTATTACTTTATAATGAAAACAACAAAGAAAGAGGAAGTGGAAGAAGAAAAGAACTTGAAAGAGGTGGTGAAATATTACCTCTTCTTCAGGTTAATCCTTTTGATTTGATCAAAAGGGCTTTTTAGGTTGGTTTTCTGACTAAACAAATGCCTCTAGGATGAAGGGAGAACATTTTAGAGGGTATTTGGTCATGGTTTGGCCGAGCCAAATGGCTTTGAAGGTGTGAATTAGAGAGAAGGGGGAGTTTCATTTTATAAGAGGGGTGAGGGGAACCTTAGGAAAAACTAGAAATATTATTTTATAATAAAATAATTTTCAATTTATAATGGATCAAAAATGAATTATTTAAAGCATAAAGTGGTTATGGGTCGAAAACCACTCAACAAATAGGTTTTAGATAGGTTTGGTTCACTGTATTAACTTTATATTTTAGATTTAACTCTTAGTTAAATAGTTTGACATTTACCATGTCTCTTTTTATTTTTATATTATATGATTATTAAACTTACTATAAACTTCCAAGAGAACCCCAAGTGGTTAATTAATTATACACCTATCATTATATAAGTCTTTTGGATGAACCTTATATTTTTAGTAATAGAATATCAATTAATAACATATTATTTTTTTAAAAACTCTTTTATGTCAATTTTGACACTATTTGGTATTTTGTTTTTGCTAAATTCATAACAGCATTATTACATCAAAAACAATTCATTTAACCAGCCATAACATGTCATATTAACCTAGAAAAATTGTGTAATTCATAAAAAGTCTAAAATTATATTCATCTGTATATTTATAATATCAATTATTTTAATATTTCATTAATTAGGTAATTACTTCTTTGTCATTGTGTCATAAATAAATTAAATTATTTAATGTCTAAAAAATATAAATAAAATACTCTTATATAGGAAATATCATTAGATTTCTAAAGAATATTTATATTCGAATTTATCTTATGTGTAACCCTATATTAAAAATGGTTTAGTTATTAAACTTTCAATTTAACTCTTTTAACTCTTCTTTGAATTAAATAATAATAAATGTCCTAATCTAATCCAAGTGGACCTAAAGGATCATATTTTATTCCTAAGGTTATTTTTGGCCAAATTATACTTATCTAATAGAATTAATACATGTGTTAGGGTAATAATAATACAATTTTTACCCCTAATTACCCTATTTACTTTTAACCGTGGTAAATAAAAGTAAAAAGTTACTATTCACCAAAAAATTATTTTCATCTTATTGAACCACATTTTACTTACTGATATCAACCGTTACTCTCAGATTTTTGAAATTCCACTCACAGAAGCAGTAAAATTAAGTTTTATGTAAATTTTCAAATACTCTTAGGAGGTGGGTAAAAGATGGTAAAAAGTTCAATAAAATTTTTATATATCTAAAATTATTATAAACTGAAACCAATGAATTACATTGAACTCTTATATGTATTATATATCTATCTTGACCTAAAATAAATTTAAATAAAGTAAAAAATTATTTAAATAAAAAGTCGATTTTAAATAATAACTCAGGGTTTTTCACTATTCATAAAAAATTGAAAGTTTTCAGAAAAATACCAAAAATTCACCCTATAATAATTTTGATATTCTGAATAAAAAAATGAATTCTGTTTTACCAATTTCAAATCATATAATTTGAATTAATTATTTTAAAATTAATTCTTGTTGTCAAAACCAAAAAGCGTATTTTTAAGAAATAATAACTATCAAAAGATTGACACATGTTTATGTCCAATTTCAAAGTGAAATTACTTAAAATGGCCATCATTGGATTAAATGGTAAAAATATAATCTAATTATACTTCCAAATCATTAAAATATATAATTCAACACAATAAATTATTTGTATTAAAAAAAATTCAGTTAAAATATAGTATTTTTCACTATTCACCCAAATATGAAAGTTATCAGAAAACAACAAAAATTTATTGAAACCAAATTATTATGACCCGATTCTAAAGAATAAGTTTATTTTTTCAAATTGAATATATAAAAGTTTCAAATATTTTATTTAAAAAAAATTCGCCATTAAAAGGCGGTAAATTTGCATTTTTTGAAAAATACTTATTTTATCTGAAAAAAATGAATTTGTTCTTACATTATGTCTAGGAAACTCATAATATGAATTATAAAATTATAAGGATTATATAAAGTTAAAAATTCAGTTAATACTATTCATAACCTCTTTTTAACGGCTAGTTTGGTAAGTCGTGGTGTTCTTGAACTCAGTGTTGCGTGTAGTAAAAGTTTTTGAATTACTTTGAAGAAATAACGTACTATGAAATCTTGGGGGGTTACATTATTCCCTCTTTCAATAAATTGTGTCCTAGTTCACCACCAAATTATGATCTCAATTAGGAGAACATTGGTGGCAATTAGAGACACGTAATTGGAGGGAAAACATAAATATTTATAGGGAGTGATTGAGGTTGTCTATCACAAACAATTGTAGAATTGAGGGCCTCAAAGCCATCAATATATGCTGATTTAAAATATCATTAATTCATCAAAACATAAGGTATTAGGATAGCACATTTTTAGTTTTAAGATCCCTTACATAATGTTTAAGAATTAATTTCTTCATAGAATAAAAGAAGAAGAAAATATATACTTGACAAGTAGAGTTCCATCCTTTAAATAATTTCTTCCACAAACTCATCTTTCACTCAAAAAGATAATAGAACTTAAAAAAATATTTTATTTATCCTATTCAAATAGGGTTCCAAAAAAATGAATTTATAATTCATCTACCATACCTTTTAAAAAAACTACATTATTCAATCTAGGACATCACATGGGCTAGTGGTAGGTGATACACTCTTGTCGCCCTTCGGTTCCAGGTTCAAGTCTCATGGCCTTTCTAGACACAACGGCCGACCGACCTCCAGGTAGTCCTTTTTGTGGAAATCCAAAAATAATCTCAAACTAGAATTATCCAAAATACTTTTGTCCAAACTCACAGTCCAAAATTTATAATTAAGTTAAACACAATGAAGATCCTTTTTTCACATAATAACATGTGAACATCTTCATCATGTATTCTTTTAAAACACTGCAACATCCTGAATTACCATAAAACCTTATTGATTACATTCATACTCCCTTATTCTTTATAGAATACTAGATATACTCCTTATATCCAAAAATGTTGTAAACTCCACCAATGATGGAATATACAAATCATTAATCATTTTCAAGGTATTCAAGAATATCCAATATAATTTATCCATATCAATCATGTATTATTTCAAAATCACTGCCTCGGTATCAGAACCATATTATGGTTTATCTTCCTCTCAGTAATATATTTTCCAAAAATTTAACCTACTATTGAGTCACTTTTCTTGGTTCCACACAATCTCAAGTCCTTAATGAAATAGTACTGCAGTACAATCCTTATATACTCTATAATTCTTATAACATGTACATCATTAATAAAATACTAAAATGACACAATACTTTAATAAAAAGTAAGAAATATAATCATTCCTCTTTATATTTGGTAGTATCATAACTTTATTATTATCTAATAGCAACATTTGGGGTATACTATGATGATTTGAATATTGATTCGCGTAGTGTCCCAACTCCTTGTAGATGAAGCATTGTACATTTGAAACTTTTTCCTTACCCTTGAAATCACCTACTTGGTGTCCTTTTTCTCCAAACTTATTACAAAATCTCATTCTCTTCAAGCATTTACCAAGGTGATTCTTTCAATGGTTATCACATATGGGAAAATCCTTCTTTTCCCTATTCCCTTTATCCATATTTCTCTCTTCCATCCATTTGTTCTCTTGCTTCCCTTCAAATACATAATACTCGGATAATTCTTTACTTATCTTATTAACACATGATACTATTTCTTCATATGTTGAGAATACATGGGAGACTATTTCCCTTCTAAATGTTGGATTAATACTGTGAAAGATATGATCCTTCTTACACTTTGGATCATATGTATTGTTGGAGTTCACATTCCTTCTACTGGGTGTCATTTCTATACAATGGCATACACAAGGTTAGTTTATGAATTGAAATTAATAATTCCAAACTTGTAAAATACCTAATGTAAATTGAAAATTTTATGGATATAATCCATAATCATAAATATATTTTCTTTGAGGAGGTATATACTCGTAAATCCTTCATTATGATTTGTAAATAAAATGAGAATTATCCTAAGCATATCCCCCTAGAGTGTCGTAACCAAGAGTGCAACAAGGCCCATTATCATGCACCAGTTCTCATTTGAGTCTAGCTAAAAGTGGTATTTTTAGGTTTTACCCCTAGGTAAATCTATGCCAGAGATGCCTCTCCCTGCTCGTATCTAGACAGGGATTTATATTCTTGGAAAACTCACAAAATCTCTATAGTACCAAAATTCTAGAAAGTTCTTCTATACTAATCCTCAAAGTCTATCTTAGGTCTATGTGCTCTAATCAGAGTTTATCTAAATCTAGTTTCCAAGGTTTATACTAAACTTCCTATGATACCAACTGTAACGCCCTGACCCCATAATCCTAGAGTTAGTGCATTATTATACATTATTGGCATGATCACAAAAGATCAAGTCTCAAAAGACCGATTAGTTTAGTAGCCTTGGAAGTACTAGATACATTCATAAGGTTTACATTACATCATAAAGTGGAAAAATACAACAACATTGTTTCTATATACAACACTGAGATCCCATAGACTATCCCTGCAGGTCAGTCATAATATACTTCTTCGCATCCTTGGAAAAATAAAACATAAAAAGGGGGGAGATCAGATGCTCATTAAGGATAACAATATAGCGGATACATTCATAAATAAGCATAAACATTTAAGGAAATGTATAGAACTAAAAAAAGCCTTTCGAACATAAACTTCATCCTATTATGGAAAATATAAATCAAAATAATTCCATTTACTTACTCACATAGATATTCTACTAGTCGAATAATCACATGAAATATCAATAACCACTTTCATAATGATGGAATGAATAATGCCAAACTTTCATAACCACATAGTCAAGGAATTATGCCGAGACTACAAATAATATATTGTCAGGGCCTTGTTCTAAGACACTAATTTGTCTCATGATAACTACCGATGCATCGAAGATCTATAGCGTGCCCCACTCGTCACTTACTAAGTCCAATTCATTCCTCGTATGAAAAGGTTTGAACATAACATAAATATTTGTATTAAAACTAGCATACGAAATGTCAATACTTTATCCGTAAACCATGAATGGTATAAAAATAACACATCTAATTCAAACATATCACAAAACCTTCAAAATAATATGGAAGAATCGTGTCATAATAAATCAACTTCAAACAAGTTTAAAATCCATTAATGTATGTTTACATAGATGAAAATGATTTGTAAAACTCTTGAGAGAAATCTCACTTTTTCATGAAAACATTTAAAAGACACACAATTTAAAAAAGAATATATTTAAAGATATTTTTTAATCAAAGTATCCCATACCACTTTGAAACTTTTCAAAAGAATTAACATTTTAAAAGCATTCATGTCCATATAAATAAATCCTTAAAACCCATTTTGAAAACATGAACATTAATGAGAACAATTTAGATGAATAAATACTTAAAACATTTAAAATGATGTTTTAGTAAAAAGTTCCTTAAAAATAATTCCTTTGAAAACTCTTTTATGAAACATGTACATGGATAATAAATTTGTCCCAGTAGATACTTACGTAAAAACAACCTCGGATAATAAAGAGATTGTGAAATTAACCCTTACCTTATACTTTTCTTTGGTCGAGGGTAGTTTAACCTCCTATATAATGGTAAAATAATTGTTATTAAATTATAAAAGAATCATATACACTAATATGATATCCTATATGCTCTTTTAACATTTCTTTGTTAATAATATCTTCGTATTATCGTCGTTTCGGGTGTTAACTGATTCATTTTCCTTTATATTTTTTGTTACGTAAGTAATGTTTTTTATGGATAGGATGTATCTTATTCATATTTATAATGATATTAAGTCTTTAAACATTATTTTTAATCATATAATGAAAATTATTCTTGAATGGATATGATGGGGAATGAATCTTATCGCGTTCGTGGAGACGGTAATCCATACGTACACACGAGCGACAATATCATTCTTTTGATATTAAAATAATATATAATTGGATGGTTTATCATATATACAGAATCATTATCATTTTATATATATTATTTACATCAATTGAACATCTTTATTTTACCCATACAAATAATAATGTATTGAATTACAATTACACCATGATGTGGAGACGGTAAGCCGTATGTACGCACGTATGGTGACATGTCATTCAAAGGATGGATGGAATAATGAATATGGTTGTACCATATTTATAATAACATAACATTATATATAAGATACTTGAGGTATTACTTTAGAATGGAAGCAACAAAGAAAGAGGAAGTGTAAGAAGAAAGGAACTTGAAAGTGGTGATGAAATATTTACCTCTTCATTGAGTTCTTCCTTTTGATTTGATCAAAAGGGCTCCTTAGGTTGGATTTATTACTAAAATAATGCATCTAGGATGATGGTAGGACAGTTGAGAGCGTATTTGGGCTGGGTTTGTGCAAGAAAAATGGCTTTTAATGTGTGAATTAGAGAGAAGGATGTGTTTCCTTTTATAAGAGGGGTGAGGGGAACCGTAGGAAAAACCAGAAATATTATTTTATAATAAAATATTTTTTGGTTTATAATGGATAAAAAATGAATTATTTAAAGTATAATTTGGTTATGGGTCGAAAACCACTCAACAAATATGTTTTAGATAGGTTTGTGTCATTATATTAACTTTATCTTTTATATTTAACTCTTAGTTAAATAGTTTGACATCTACCAAGTCTCTTCGTATTTTTATATTATATGGTTAATAAACTTAATATAAACTTCCAAAAGATCCCCAAGTGGTTATTTAATGATACACCTATAATTATATAAGTATTTTTGTCTGAACCTTATATTTTTAAGAATAGAATATCAATTAATAATATAACGTTTGTTTTAAAAACTCTTTTATGTCAATTTTGACACTATTTGGTATTTTGTTTTTTCTAAATTCATAACAGCATTATTACTTCAAAAAAAATTAATCTAACCAACCCTATAATGTCATATTAACCTATAAAATTTGTTTAATTCATAAAAAGTCTCAAATTATAATCATTTGGATATTTATAATATCAATTATTTTAATATTTCATTAATTAAGTAATTACATCATCATCATTGTGTCATAAATAAATTACATTATTTAATGTCTAAAAAATATAAATAAAATACCATTATGTATGAAATATTTTTATATTTCTAATGAATATTTATATTTGAATTTATCTTATGTGTAACCCAATATTAAAAATGGTTTTGTTATTAAACTTTAAATTTAACACTTTTAACTCTTCTTTGAATTAAATAATAATAAATGTCCTAATCTAATCCAAGTGAACCTAAAGGATAATATTTTATTCCTAACATTGTTTTGGTCAAATTATACATATCCAATAGAATTATTACATGTGTTAGGGTAATAATAATATCATTTTTACCCTTAATTACCCTATTTACTTTTAACCGTGGTAAATAAAAGTAAAAAGTTAATATTCACCAAAAATTATTTTCATCGTATTGAATCATATTTTATTTATTTATATCAACTGGGTCTCTCATATTTTTGAAATTCCACTCATATAAGCGGTAAAATTATGTTTTATGTAAATTTGCAAATACTCCTAGGAGGTGGGTAAAAGATGGTAAAAAGTTCAATAAATTTTTATATATCTAAAATTATTATAAACTGACTCCAATAAATTACATTGAAATTATATAGGTATTATGTATCTATTTTTACCTAAAATAAATTTAAATAAAATAAATAATTATTTAAATAAAAATTCAGTTTTAAACAATAACTCAGTTTTTTTCACTATTCATCAAAAAATGAAAGTTTTCAGAAAAATACCAAAAATTCACCCTAAGCTAATTTTGATATTCTAAATTCAAAAATGAATTATATTTTACCAATTTCAAAACAAATAAGTTTCATTAATTAATTTAAAATTAATTTCTGTTGTCAAAACCAAAAAGCATGTTTTTAAGAAATAATAACTATCAAAATATTGACACTTGTTTATGTCCGATTTCAAAGTAAAATTACTTAAATTGACCATCATTGGATTAAATGGTAAAAATATAATCTAATTATACTTTCAAACCATAAAAATGTATAATTAATCACTATAAATTATTTTGATTAAAAAAGTTGTTTTCAGTGAAAATATAGTATTCTTCACTATTCACCCAAATTTGAAAGTTATTAGAAAAACACCAAAAATTTATTAAAAATAAATTCTTATGTCTTGATTATAAATAAGATTTTTATTTTGTCAAATTTAATATATAAAAGTTTCAAATATTAGATTTAAAAATGGTTCTCCATTAAAAGGCGGTAAAATTGCATTTTTTGAAAAATATTTCTTTTATCTAAAAAAATGAATTTGTTCTTACATTATTTCTAAGAAACTCATAATATGGATTCTAAAATTATAAGGATTATATAAAGTTCAAAATTCAGTTAATACTACTCATAACCACTTTTGAATGGCTAGTTTGGTGAGTCGTGGTGCGCTTGAACTCAGTATTGCGTGTAGTAAAAGTTATTGAATTACTTTGAACAAATAACATACTATGAAATCTTGGGGTGTTAAAATATTCATCATGGAGTGTGGGATATCAAGGAATGTTGTGAAAGGACAATTCATTAGCAACTAGGGGAGATCCCCACCCATGTTGATAGTCCTTTTCTAGATTATGGGGGTGTGAAGTAGGATATCTTTTCACCCATAGTGGACCTGTTTTAGGATGTGCTTCCGTAAGAATTATCAGGGATTCCACCAAAGATAAAAATGGAAGTTATTATTGATATCATGTCGAGGGATGATCCATTTTCTATTCCATCCTACATAATTGAACCAATAGTGCTTCAAGATATTAAGTCTCGGCTAGAGTAGTTGATGGATAATGTATTTATCCATCTGATTACATCACTTTGGAGTTCTCTAGTTTTTTATTATAATAAGGATAATATGACATTTATATTGTGTATTGATTATCGAAATTTGAATCAGATGATAGTAAAGAACCGGTATCATTTTCTATGTATCGATGATCACTTTCACTAGTTTGGAGGAGGTTGTGTGTTCTCCAAGATGTACTTAAGATTGGGGTTATATCAGTTAATATTTATAACTTCTGATATACCATGAACATCTTTCATAAGTATGTATGGCCTTTATGAGTTCATTGTAGTATCGTTCGGGATGAAAATGCAACAAAAGTTTTTATGGATTTTATGAATAGGATCATCAACCTGTACCTGGATCATTTTGTGCTTGTGATCATGGATGACATATTGGTGTACTCTAAGACTCATGAAGATCATTAAAAACCTCTTGAAATTGTTTTGAGTACACTGAGAGAGTATATTAAATATTCCAAGCTATCTAAGTGTCAATTCCAGATCAACAGGGTACATTTCTTTGGTCACAACATCTCAGATGAAGATGTGTCAGTGGCCCAATAGAAGGTTCAGGCAGTTGTTTCTTGAGAGTCTCCCAAGAATGTATTTAATATCCACATTTTTGTGGGATTTGAAGGTTATTATAATATGTTTATCTAGGAATTTTCTCTCTTTTAAACACCTCTTTTGGTCTTGACCAAGAAGCAGATAATGTTTGAATTTTTTGAAGCATGTGATAATGCTTTTTAGTAGCTGAAAAAGGGATTGACATTGGCACCAATATTGATCATACTTGATCTAGGGGTGGAGTATACAATGTTTTTTGATACATCCATAATCGTTCTTGGTGTAGTGTTAATATAATTATATCAATTTGTGGAGTATGGGTCATGGTATTTGAGGCCACATGAACAGAACTACCCTATGCATGATCTCGAGTTGGATGCAGTTGTTTATGCCTTGAAGTGTTGGTGGAATTATCTATTGGGAAAAGGTTTTACTATTTATATTGATCACAATAGATTAAATTATATATTTTCATAGTAAGATTTGAATCTTTAGAAGTGGATATGGGTTGAGTATATGCAGCCATTTGATTTTAAGCTAGCATATATTCCTGGGAAGGGAAAAGTGTTTTTGATGCTTCGAGTTAGAAAACTCAGACTCAGGTAGTTCAGGAGTTTAGTTTTAAGTAAAATATGATGAATTTTCTGGTTGAGATTCTTGTTTTGATTTGGGAAGGCTAGGAATAAATGTCCCTTATATCAGTGTTAGTGGAGTCTATGCTTTTTATCTGAATCTAGGAAAGGTAGTATGAGGATCTGAAGTGTCTTTCCTTGAGAGAATGTTTTGAAGTTGGGGAGTCAACTTTATATTGGACTATAAATGAGGATGAGATCATCTATGTCTGGGGTTTGGTAGTTTTTCCTACAAATATGTGGGAGGAGTTGATGTGTGAGTTTTATGCCTCAGTGTGGGTGGTGGATCCCGGTTTGACCAAACTTTACCATGACCTACGTTGAAAGTACTAATGGTCAGGAATTAAAAATGATATTTCATAGTTTGTAACAAGATGATACACCTTTAAATAGGTGGACTCCATGAATCAATGACCTGGTGGTTTACTACAATAATTTCCCATTCAATAATGGAAGTGGTAAAAAGTTACCAGGGAATTAATGGTTTTTCTCCTAAGGATTACTCATAAGAATTATTCTATTGGGGTGTTTGTGGACCAAATAAAGAAATTAGTGCATTTCTTTCCTATCCTGGAGAATTTTTCAGTAGATCAATTGGAATCCTTGTTTATTTAGGATATATTTTGTCTACATAGGGTTCCCCAGAGTATAGTTTCATATTGTGTCTCATGTTTTACTTCAAACTTCTACAAATCATACAAATTTTTTGGTACTTAATGTCTTTATGAGTGCAGATTTCCACCCATAGACAGATGAGTAGTAAAATCACACTATTCAGGTTTTATAGGATATTCTACGGGAATGCGTTCTAGAATTTGGTGGGTCTTGGGTTTAAAATCCTACCCCAAGGTCCACTTAACTCCTGTCCTGATCTGGTGGTTCACATGGCCTCAAGAACACCTCCCCTTATATAAGAGGATGTTCAATAGTAGTGATGGTGTAAAGGAGGTACAGTGGGGTGACTATACCCTCATATCAGAGTATCACAGTAAAAATAACCAATAAAAATACAATAGTAGTAGAATCATATACAAACAGATAGAATGGATATATAAGAAATTGAAGAATAATCATAACTGAATAACTGATTAAATATAACAAAAGCCTCTAAGGCAGTGTCTGATACAAGATACATGGAATAATGATAATACAAAAAGGAATAACCAAATACCAGCATGCTATAAAATAGTACAAAAAGACAAGAATATCAAGAATATCTCCATAAGAATCTCACTCATAATCCTGATCCTATGCTAATATTCTCCAACTAAGTAAGCAGTCAATAACATATAGAAGGGAATTTTCCCTTATCAACACCTGCAGGAAGATAGTCTTTTAGGGTACCAAAGGCATCTCATGTAGGGTGTGAGATAAAAAAAATTATGGTACCACCAATGGTGTCTACATGTAATCTTAGTAGTGCTTGTAACTAAATAGTTTGCAGGTATAAGCAGCATAGTAAAAAAATTCTGAAATTAATAACTAGCTCACTCAGGTTACTATAGGACACCTGGTGAGTCCAACTACTTCATCCCATGCTCGGGAGAAGTGTCTGATCATTTCACTATATATATATATATAATTAGTAATAATATATATATAGTTTAGTTATATATTGTATTTTCCTATATGAACCAAGTGTTTTCAGACTCTTAATGGATATATACATGGAATACTAGTGCTGAAGGATCGGGGCGTAACTCACATATCCAAGAGAAGTCTAATGAGCCTATAAGATCAAGCCAAATGGTACATTCCCTTACATCACAATAAGAGTGATAGACATCATGAAATAATGCTAAGGTTGGTGAGTGAGCCATCATGTCATCACTCAAATCATGGAATGTGGTGCCTCAGCCCAACGTCCATATAATATCACTGGTGTGAGATGCCATGAAATCAACACCTGATGCAAGGAGTGTGATTTTTCACCATGCTCAATACCCTTTACCATCATATCACAACCTCTATTAATGCATGTTATAATTATAAATGGCATGGGTAATCACCACACATCTATTTCATTTTCCAATCCATATAAATAAGAAAAAAAACATTTAAAAAAATAAACAAATAAAAAACTCGTATTCCATTCAATTAAACTTTATCAAAGTAATGGTCATGTTTATAATTCCATACATGAGGTATGGACCTCTCATACATACATTTAGTAAATCTAAAGACCATTATGGATTCATATTTCCATTTAACTCATTCAATTAATTTAAAGGAGGAAACTATCATGAATTAGACATTATATATAAGAAATACCATTTAACATAACCAGCCAATTTAATTCATTGAGACATGGAAATTCAATACATAAGGCTCAAAGGTTCATTTAGAAGATGAAATTTTTATTAAGGAAATTTACCACTTGGTAAATTCCAACTATAAAAGAGACAAGAACCTAACAGGTGCCTTAGGTCACATTTAATACTCATATATCAAGGGAACATTCATTTAAAACAAGACGAAGGATAAATTGAGTTCCAAGAAATTTGAATCAATTGGACAAAATGGACAATTCTAAGTGGAACACACAATGGGTGACCATAAGTGGTGCATGAATATTATGAACTACAAAACTAGGATCAATAGTTGTATATTAGGATGTAATGGTCATTTAGACATTAAATAATTAATATAATATTGATTCTGGATAAATTCAATCATATGTCACGATGGAATAATTACAAAGGGACTAAAACTTTATGGGAAAAAAATGTTACCACCTACCTCATGGTTGTAGATGAATCCTCACTCAATATCAACCTCAAATTCAGATTAGGTAGGAATAGATTTGAGAAACAGTCTAATGACCTAAAGATCTTTCATATGATCCTACACCTAAATATCATAATGTGTCTGAATGAAAAGTGATATAGGAATGATGAGTGAGGTTAGCCTTACCTTGAGCTATCCAACACCTTCTACGGATTGAGAAATGGGTTATATATGATAGATATGTGGATGAACATAGGTTGACGGAGAATTGAGCTCAAAGAGGAGTATATATCATGTTTCATCCATTGGAGGAATAAGGAAAAAGAGAAAAAGGGTTAAAACATAAGTGGGCGTAAAATGGTCATTTCACCCCAAAATTAGGGGGCACATGGTTTAGGAGCATGGTCAGTCAAACCATACACAAGTTGTGGATTGTAATCTGTAGAGTAAGGGAACCCCATATGGTTAGGTGCATGGTTTGACTAACCATGTGTAAACCATGAAAATAGGCTCTGTCCTGTAACACCCAAGACTTTTATGAGAAATATTTTTTTTATGTTATATAAATCATCAAATAAATATTTCACTACACACAACACTAGCTTGGCTTTCTTTACACGCAATCGTGGCCTTCCTCAATAGCTTGCGTCGTACGCAATACTGAGTTTCACTAAACAACGATATGCTATTAAAATATTATTAAAACTAGCCGTTATGAATAGTAATAACCACTTTTTGAAATCTTGTAATTTTTATTTTTCAAAATGGACTTCATTTTTGGATTCGGAATATCGAAATTAGCTTAGGGTGAAATTTTGGTACTTTTCGGATAACTTTCATATTCTGATGAATAGTGAAAATTAGTAATTTTAATTAAAAACAACTTTTTTAATCGAAATAATTAATAGTGATAAATTATTAATTTGAGTAGTTTGAAAGTATATTTAGAATATATTTTTACAATTTAATACAATTTTGTTCATTGGTTGTAATTTCACATTTAAACCAGACATAAACAAGTGTCAATCTTTTGATAGTTATTATCTTTTAAAAACACGCTATTTGTTTTGATAACGGGAATTAATTTTTAAATTAGTTAATTTAACTGATATGTTTTGAATTTGGTAAAATAAACATCATTTTTTAATTCATAATATCAAATATATATTAGGCCTAATTTTTGGTATTTTTTTGAAAACTTTCATTTTTTGATGAATAGTGAAACCACTAAGTGGTTGTTAAAAAAACTGAATTTTTCATAAAACTTAATTTTACCGCTTTTGTGAGTAGAATTACGAAACTCCGAGAGACACGGTTAATATCAAGGACTAAAGTGTGGTTCAATGAGATGACAATAATTTTTGGTGAACAGTAACTTTTTACTTTTTTTACCACGGTTAAAAGTAAATAGGGTAGTTAAGGGTAAATATTATATTATTATTTCCCTAACACATGTCCTAATTCTATTGGATAAGTCTAATTTGACCAAAAAAAACCTTAGGAATAAAATATGACCATTTAGGCCCACTTGGATTAGATTAGGACATTTATTATCAATTTATTTAAAGAAGGGTTAAAATAGTTAAAATCAAAGTTTAATAACTAAAGAATTTTTAATATTGGGTTATACATAAGATAAATTCGACTATAAATATTCATTAGAAATCTAAAAATATTTCCTACATAATGTTATTTTAATTTTAATTTTTATACTTAAAATAATTTAATTTATTTATGATACAATGATGATGCAGTAATTATGTTATTAATGAAATATTTACATAATTGAAGTTATAAATACCCAAATAAAAGTAATTTGAGACTTTTTATGTATTAAAAAAATTTATATGTTAATATTACATGTTAGTATTGATTTAATTAAATTTTTTTGAACTAATCATTCTGTTATGATTTTCACAAAAATCAATTACCAAATAGTGTCAAAATTGACATAAAATAGTTTTTAAAACAAATACTATATTATTAATTGTTATTTTATTCATAAAAATATAATTTTCGGACAAATTACTTAGATAAGGTTATATATATTAATAATAAACAACTTGGGGTTCGTTTGAATTGATATAGTAAGTTTATTAACCTTATAGTGTAAGAAAACAAGAAGACACGGTAAAAGTTAAATTATCTAACTTAAAGTTAAATCTAAATGATAAGGTTAAAATTGATACCTAAACTTTTCTAAATTATATTGGATGAGAGGATCGCAACCCATACCCACCTTAGCTTCGAAATATATCAATTTGGAGCTATTAAAAATTGATTTTTACTTTATAATAAAATAATATTTTTAGTTATTCCAAAGGTGCCCCTCTCCTCCCTTATAAAAGGGCACCTCCTCCCTCTCTTCCTCACACCAATTTGAGCCTTCAATCTCGGACAACCACTTCCCATTTCACTTCCACACTTCTTTAGAAACCTACTAGAGTTACCGGTCTTATCAAAAGACCAAATCTAGTGCCTTAAGAGAAAGTTTAAAGGAGGCACTTCGAGAAAGAGGTAATACCTTCTACCGTTTTCTTCAAGTTCCATTCTTCTTCTACTCCCTCTTATTTAGTTGTTTCATTATGAGGTAATAACATCAGTATCCCTCATATACTGATATGTTATTATAAATATGAAACAACCCTATTTCACCATCTATCCATCCTACGGAAAACGAAATCACCACGCGTGTGTACGTACGGAATATCGTCTCCACGCTGTGGTGTAATCTATTTTCCACCACCACCTTACTTGGATGGGTATAATGGTGTAAATAATGACTATATATGATTATTTTAAGGTGATATTGATTCTGAAATATTATATATACACTCCAATACAATTCCACGATCATGGGAATGATATCATCGCTCGTGCTTACGTACGGAATACCGTCTCCACGATGTGATGCGACACGTTCTACATGATCTTCATTGAATAACGATTATATAAATGAATTGAATGAATGAATATTATATATATTACACTAATACCATTCTGGAAATTAGGTATCTATAACCTAAAAATAAAAATAAGAATTTATTCGACAAAACACGCATAAGAACAAAAAGTAATAAACATTCGAATAACAAGTAGTAATGAAATATTACTAACAAGAATCTAAGAATATGACCATATATGATATCATAAAAATAAGTATGATTCTATAATAAGTCAATAACATTATTTAAATCATTATACAGGAGGTTCGGACACTTACGAAGCAAATCGGACCTAAGGTAAGGGAAAATATCACAATCTCATTTTATCCGAGATTGTTTATACTTTGGTATTTACTGGGGTTTATTTTATCATCCACACCCATGTTTCCTCAATATGTAATATTTTTTACATACACCTAAAATTGTTTAAATCCAATTTTACCCTTCGGTGAGTTTTTAGTAAAAGATATGAAAGGAATCTTTTGTCGTTTTTCGTACGAGGTACTTTTTGACTTTTCCGAAAAAAGTACGGGAAGAATGTTTTTTTAACTTATACGGCATGAATGGATTTTTAAAACATTATTTCCAAGAAGCTTACTTAACAAGTTTTCATGTTTATTTTTAATAAACTTCTTTTAGTTTAAAAATTTATGACATGTTAAGAAAGGAAAATGTTTTTGAAGTAGAAAGGATATTTTCCTCAAGAATGGAGTTCAAGTGTTTTATCAAAATTATTTTCCATATAAGATAATATTGGGTTCTGTTTATATCCCTATTATTAAATTGATTTGATTATGTTGTGATGGAATTATTTTTATGAATTCCTTTATCTTATATGAATTGTTTTATGATGTCATGTTGTTTTAGAATCCCATTTTTATTACATTGGTTATGAAATGATGTATGATTTATGATTTTGTGGCACACATATGAATGGTATAATTATGAGATGGGTGGGAACTATATCTCCCTCCAATTCATTGAGTAAAGATTTTATATCTCATGAGATAGACATGGTAGGAATGGCAGGTTAAACCGGTTCAGTGAAATAGGACTGAAACGAGGAGTGAACTCGGTTCAAAAATGGACTTTGTCCACAAAGATAGTCTTGGCAATGAGTCTTGACTAATAAGAAATGATTCTCTATGATTATGTGTGTATTCCACAAAGTTTCATGTTTTAAGTTATGATTATTGGGATTTCATTTCACTACTATGATTTATCCCATGTTATGAAATTATGCTCTCTTTTGCAGGTTAAGATTTCCAAAATGTTATGTTCTTATGAATATGATGTGATTGATATTTCTTTTGTTTACCCTTACTGAGAATTTGAGCTCACCCTTTTGTATGTTTTCTTTCCCCATGTCCGGAAGAAGGTTATTAAGTAAGATATGCCAAAAGGGACTATAGATATGATGAAATAAATGGGTGACAGTGTAGACGCTTTATGAACCAGTTGTTTATGTTTCCTAGTTTCTAAAGACACTATACCTATAAGGTCCTTTCATGGTTTTTTTATATGTTGTAATAAGTATGCTTCAATTTTGAATTATTAACCATGTATGTAAAGTATGGGTTGTTATAGTTGGTATCAGAGGAAAGGTATTGTCAACCTTTGGAAACTAGGATGTGAAAGCCTTAGTAACAACCCTAAGGATAATTCTAAGCATAGAACACAATCTTAGTGTTTTAGAAATGACCATGAATAACCTAGGATAAGACCTTAAGTGTGAAATTTTATTCTTGATTATGTGGTTTTCCTATTATAATTAGTGTTGCTCACACTATTCTTCTTGGTTTTAGTCAATGGCTGGAACCCGAAGGAACCGTGTTAATGCGGAATGCGATGGGCAATGCAATGATTGTCCCCCTGAGCAACCAAACGTTATGGGAGCTGGAATGCAAAATCTTGTAGCCTTGCTCACAAAACTTTCTCAAGCTATGAATAATGCAGGACTTCCAAACGAGCAAAGGAAGGAGCAACATTCTGTTGAATCCTTTATGAGGCAGCGTCCACCTTCTTTCAGTGGGTCTACTGATCCATTAGTTGCTGAATAATGGATTAGTACTACTGAAAAGATATTTTCAGTTCTTCAATGTTCTGAACATGATAAAGTCATCCTAGCAGTGTATCGTTTGGAAGGAGATGCTGATCAATGGTGGAATCTTATTAAGAATACGAGGCAAAGGGATGAAATTGAGTCCATGGAATGGGACGAGTTCAAGAACTTATTTTTCAATAAGTACTTCCATTGTATTCTCCGAACAAAGATGGAGAAAGAGTTTCTTGAACTGAAGCAAAAGGATGTTGAATTTGTTGGTACCTATGAAGCAAATTTTACAAGACTTGTAAGGTATGCTTCTGGTATTATTATCCAACCAGAGAGTAAGATCGATCGATTCTTTAGTGGCTTAAAACCAAGTCTTCGAAGGGCCTTATCCATAAGGGACTTCAATAGCTACGAGGAAATCATTCTATTTTCCCTCAAAGTTGAGATGGAGATTGGAGTAACCCATCAGTCATATGGGTTTGATAAGAAGAGGAAAATGGAATTCAAAGGAAAATCTAAAGAGCACACTGAAAATAAGATGAGCTTTCCCTTATGCTAAAAGTGTGGAAAGAAACATGGAGGGTGTTGTCTTAAAGGGACAAGTAAATGTTTCAAATGTGTAAAGGAAGGTCATCGGGCATTTGAATGGTGCAATGATGGGAAGAAGATGTCTAATGATGAAAACAAAAGAAGGGATACACAGAATGAACCTACTAAACTTCAATGTTTCAAGTGCAAGGAGATGGGGCATTATGCCAATCAATGCCCAAATCCAAGGGTTAATGATGATGGTCGACGTCAACAAACTCTTAAGGCTAAAGACAAAGTAAAGTCACATGCAATTTCTATCAGTGATGTGGAGTACGATAACGATGTGGTGAAAGGTACACTTACCATCCACTCTAAAGTAGAAAATGTTTTATTTGATTCGGGATCCACCCACTCTTTTATTTCTGAAGATTTTTCTACGGGTATCACCGTATTACCTCAAAAATTAGATATTGAGATAGCTGTGACAACAACTAATGGCACAACAGTCGCATCAAAAGTTTATAATTCTTCCCCGATTGAAGTTTGTGGGAAAGTGATTCCTGCAAATCTTGTGATCCTTCCTATAGTGGAATTTGATGTGATTCTTGGCATGGATTGGCTTTCTTTATATGGAGCTCATATCAATTTCCAAATAAGGGAAGTCACATTTCATACTCCAGATCAATCTATGATCGTCTATCGATGCAAGGATGAAGATAACCTTCCAGTGGAAATTTCTTCCATATTATGGGTCTTGATTCCACTAAATGAGGGTTATTTATCTCAAATGGTTGGTGAGAAACTCATGATTAAGAATATTCCCATTGTATGGGAGTTTGATGATGTCTTTCCGAAGTAATTTCCGGGTCTTCCACCAAATCGTGAAGTTGAGTTTTCAATAGAACTCGTACCGGGTGCTTTGCCTATTTCAAAGACACCTTATAGAATGGCCCTAATTAAGTTGCAGGAATTGAAGAAGAAACACCAAGAGAATATTGATAAGGGATTCATACGCCCTAGTGCGTCACCTTGGGGAGCACCTATTCTGTTTGTTAAGAAGAAAGACGGATCAATGAGACTCTACATTGATTATCAAAAACTTAACAAGATCACTATCAAGAACAAATATCCTCTCCCACGCATTGATGAATTATTTGACCAACTACGCGGAGCTCAATACTTTTCCAAGATTGATCTTCATTTGGGGTATCATCAATTAAGGGTCAAAAGGGAGGATATACCAAAGACAGCTTTCCATACAAGGTATGGACACTATGAATTTATAGTGATGCCATTTGGTCTTACTAATGCCCCTACTATCTTCATGGATCTAATGAATAGAGTATTTAGAGACTATCTTGATTAGTTTGTGGTAGTCTTTATTGATTATATTCTTGTTTCTTCAAAGAGCAAGGAAGAACATGAAGATCACTTGAGAATTATATTGAAGACCCTGAGAAAGGATAAGCTTTATGCCAAATTTACCAAGTGTGAATTTTGGCTTCAAAAAGTTTCATTTTTGGGTCACATAATCTCAAAAGAGGGGATATCTATGGATCCAGAAAAAACAGCGGTTATCGAAAGATGGTCGAGACCAACAACAGTAACTGAGATCCGAAGTTTTATTGATTTGGCTGGATATTATCGACGTTTTGTGAAAGATTTTTCACGATTATCTAATCCACTCACCAGGTTGACTCGAAAAGGAGTTAAGTTTGTTTGGATGGAGGAATGTGAAGATAATTTCAAGGAGTTGAAAAGAAGGTTATCCAGTGAAACTGTGCTCACACTGCCTTGCAGTGGAGAAAGGTTTGTGATCTATAGTGATGCATCCAAGAAGGGGTTGGGGTGTGTTCTTATGCAAAATGATATGGTGATAGATTATGCCTCACGATAGTTGAAAATCCATGAGCAAAATTACCCAACACATGATTTGTAGTTAGCTGTAGTAATCTTTGAATTAAAGATTTGGAGGCATTATCTTTATGGAGAAAGGTGTGACATTTATACTGATCATAAAAGTTTAAAGTATATTTTCACACAAAAGGAGATGAATATGCGCCAAAGAAGATGGTTGGAACTGATTAAGGATTACGACTGCTCAATTCATTACCACCCTGGGAAAGCAAACAAGGTGGCAGATGCATTAAGTCGACAAGACTATGATAGGTTGTCCATGATGAGGATCACAAAAGATCCAATATTTATGGATTTACAAAGGATGGATCTTGGAATTTTAATGGAAGGGGGAAAATCGTATCTTTCTCAATTGAATGTTCAACCATCTATACATGTGAAGATTAAAGAGGCACATAAAGAAGATGTAGAGTTACAAAAGAAGGTGAGAAATGTTCCTGAATTCAACCTTGTTTGTGATGGGATAATAAAGTTCAGGAATCGGGTTTGTGTTCCTCCCATTCCAGAATTAAAGAAGGAGCTGCTGGATGAGGCTCATAGTTCTTCATTCTCTATTCATCCTGGAAGCACGAAGATGTATAGGGACCTGAAAGAGTACTTTTGGTGGGATGGCATGAAAAGAGATGTTGCTGAATATGTCTCTCGATGCTTGGTTTGTCAGCAAGTTAAAGCTGAGAGAGAGAAGTCTAAGGGGATGTTACAACCATTACCCATACCCAAATGGAAATGGGAAAACATCACTATGGAATTTTTCACAGGACTTCCTAAAACATCCAAAGGCAATAATTCTATATGGGTCATAGTTGATCGTCTTACAAAGTCTGCACACTTCATTACTGTTAGAGAGGATTTCTCTCTGGATCAGCTTGCCATGATATATGTAAAGGAAGTGGTAAGATTGCATGGAGTACCACTTTCTATTATATCTGATCGGGATCCAAGATTTACCTCGAAGTTCTGGTGAAGTCTTCAGCATACTTTGGATACAGAGTTGAGTTTCAGCACTTCTTATCATCCTCAAACAGACGGTCATTCTGAGAGAACAATTCAAACTCTAAAAGATATGTTGAGAGCTTGCTCTATGGATTTCAAAGGTGGTTGGGATCAACACCTACCTTTGGTGGAATTTTCTTATAATAATAGATTTCACTCCAGTATTCAGATGGATCCTTATGAAGCTCTCTATGGAAAGAAATTCAGGACTCCAACTTGCTGGGATGAAGTTGGGTAAAGAAAGCTATTAGGACCTGATCTTGTTGATGAGATGGCAGAAAAGGTCTGATCTATTCAACAACACATAAGAGCAGCTCAGAGTCGACAGAAAAGTTATGCTGACAACCGAAGAAAAGACCTAGTGTTTTAAGTGGGTGATAAAGTGTTCTTACGAATATCTCCCTGGAAGAGGGTCATGAGATTTTCAAAAAAGGGGAAGTTGAGCCCTAGATATATCGGTCATTTCGAAATACGGGATCATGTTGGAAAGGTAGCTTACTAATTGGCGCTTCCACGGAATCTCTCTCAAGTTCACGATGTGTTCCATGTATCTCTCCTGAGAAAGTACATACATGATCCTTCACATGTACTCAGCTCAGAAGTTGTACCGCTGGAGCAAGAACTTTCTTATGAAGAACAGCCGATAGAGATTTTAGATCGTAGTGAAAAAGTCCTACGGAACAAGACCACTCACTTGGTGAGAGTTTTATGTAGGAACCACCAATTAGAAGAAGCTACATGGGATCTTGAGGATATGATGAGGGAGAGGTATCCTCAACTTTTTGTTACAAAGTGACGAATTTCAAGGGTGAAATTCATCTTAAGGGTAGTAGAATGTAACACCCGAGACTTTTATGAGAAATATTTTGTTTTTATGTTATATAAATCATCAAAAGAATCTTTCACTACACACAACACTATATTGGCTTGATTTACACGCAACGGCGGCCTTCCTCAATATCTTGCGTCGTACGCAATACCGAGTTTCACTAAACAACGATATGCTATTAAAATATTATTAAAACTAGCCGTTATGAATAGTAATAACCACTTTTTGAAATCTTGTAATTTTTATTTTTCAAAATGGACTTCATTTTTGGATTCGGAATATCGAAATTAGCTTAGGGTGAAATTTTGGTACTTTTCGGATAACTTTCATATTCTGATGAATAGTGAAAATTAGTAATTTTAATTAAAAATAACTTTTTTAATCGAAATAATTAATAGTGATAAATTATTAATTTGAGTAGTTTGAAAGTATATTTAGAATATATTTTTTACAATTTAATACAATTTTGTTCATTGGTTGTAATTTCACATTTAAACCAGACATAAACAAGTGTCAATCTTTTGATAGTTATTATCTTTTAAAAACACGCTATTTGTTTTGACGACGGAAATTAATTTTTAAATTGGTTAATGCAACTGATATGTTTTGAATTTTTTAAAATAAACATCATTTTTGAATTCATAATATCAAATATATCTTAGGCCTAATTTTTGGTATTTTTTTGGAAACTTTCATTTTTTGATGAATAGTGAAACCACTAAGTGGTAGTTAAAAAAACTGAATTTTTCATAAAACATAATTTTACCACTTTTGTGAGTAGAATTTCGAAAATCCGAGAGACACGGTTAATATCAAGGACTAAAATGTGGTTTAATGAGATGAAAATAATTTTTGGTGAATAGTAACTTTTTACTTTTTTTACCACAGTTAAAAGTAAATAGGGTAGTTAAGGGTAAAAATGATATTATTATTAACCTAACACATGTCCTAATTCTATTGGATAAGTGTAGTTTGACCAAAAAAAACCTTAGGAATAAAATATGACCATTTAGGCCCACTTGGATTAGATTAGGACATTTATTATCAATTTATTTAAAGAAGGGTTAAAATAGTTAAAATCAAAGTTTAATAAATAAAGAATTTTTAATATAGGGTTATACATAAGATAAATTCGACTACAAATATTCCTTAGAAATCTAAAAAGATTTCCTACATAATGGAATTTTATTTGTAATTTTTAGACTTAAAATAATTTAATTTATTTAAGATACAATGATGATGCAGTAATTATCTTATTAATGACATATTTACATAATTGATGTTATAAATACCCAAATAAATGTAATTTGAGACATTTTATGAATTAAAATAATTTTATATGTTAATATTACATGTTATTATTGATGTAATTTAATTTTTTCGAACTAATCATTCTATTATGATTTTCACAAAAATCAATTACCAAATAGTGTCAAAATTGACATAAAATAGTTTTTAAAACAAATACTATATTATTAATTGTTATTTTATTCCTAAAAATATAAGGTTCGGCCAAATGACTTATATAATGTTATATATATTAATAATAAACAACTTGGGGTTCGTTTGGCTTTATATAGTAAGTTTATTAACCTTATAGTGTAAGAAAACAAGAAGACACGGTAAAAGTTAAATTATCTAACTTAAAGTTAAATCTAAATTATAAGGTTAAAATTGATAACTAAACTTTTCTAAATTCTATTGGATGAGAGTATTTCGACCCATCCCCACCTTAGCTTATAAATATATCAATTTGGAGCTATTAAAACCCGAATTTGACTTTATAATAAAATAATATTTTTAGTTATTCCAAAGGTGCCCCTCTCCTCCCTTATAAAAGGGCACCTCCTCCCTCTCTTCCTCACACCAATTTGAGCCTTCAAGCTCGCCCAACCCCTGCCCATTTGACTTCCCCACTTCCTTATAAACCTAATATAGGTACTGGTCTTATCAAAAGACCAACTCTAGTGCCTTAAGATAATGTTTAAAGGAGGCACTTCGAGAAAGAGGTAATACCTTCTACCGTTTTCTTCAAGTTCCATTCTTCTTCTACTCCCTCTTATTTAGTTGTTTCATTATGAGGTAATAACATCAGTATCCCTCATATACTGATATGTTATTATAAATATGAAACAACCCTATTTCACCATCTATCCATCCTGCGGAAAATGAAATCACCACGCGTGCGTACGTACGGAATACCGTCTCCACGCCGTGGTGTAATCTATTTTCCACCACCACCTTACTTGGATGGATATAATGGTGTAAATAATGACTATATATGATTATTGTAAAGTGATATTGATTATTAAATAGTATATATACACTCCAATACAATTCCACATTCATGGGAATGATATCATCACTCGTGCTTACGTACAAAATATCGTCTCCACGATGTGATGCGACTCGTTCTACATGATCTTCATTACATAATGATTATATAAATTAATTCAATGAATGAATACAATATATATTACACAAATACCATTCTGTAAATGAGTTATCTATAACCTAAAAAGAAAAATAAGAATTTATTCGACAAAACACGCATAAGAACAAAAAGTAATAAACACCCGAATAACAAGTAGTAATGAAATATTACTAATAAGAAGCTAAACATATGACCATATATGATATCATAAAAATAAGTATGATTCTGGAATAATTCAATAACATTTTTTAAATCATTATACAGGAGGTTCGGACACTTACGAAGCAAATCGGACCTAAGGTAAGGGAAAATATCACAATCTCATTTTATCCGAGATTGTTTATACTTTGGTATTTACTGGGGTGTATTTTATCATCCACATCCATGTTTCCTAAATATGTAATATTGTTTATATCCACCTGAAATTGTTTAAATCCAATTTTACCTTCGGTGAGTTTTTAGTAAAAGATATGAAAGGAATCTTTTGTCATTTTTCGTACGAGGTACTTTTTGACTTTTTCGACAAAAGTATGGGGGCATGAATGGATTTTTAAAACATTATTTCCAAGAAGCTTACTTTACAAGTTTTCAAGTTTATTTTTAATCAACTTATTTTAGTTTAAAATTGTATGACATGTTAAGAAAGGAAAATGTTTTTGAAGTAGAAAGGATATTTTCCTCAAGAATGGAGTTTAAGTATTTTATCAAAATTATTTTCCATCTAAGATAATATAGGGTTTTGTTTATATCCCTATTATTACATTGATTTGATTATGTTGTGATGGAATTATTTTTATGAATTCCTTTATCTTATATGAATTGTTTTATGATTTCATGTTGTTTTAGAATCCCATTTTTATTACATGGGTTATGCAATGATGTATGATTTATGATTTTGTGACACACATATGAATGGTATCATTATGAGATGGGTGGCACCTATATCTCCCTCCAATGCATTGGGTAAATATTTTATATCTCACGAGATAGGCATGGCTGGAACGGCAGGTTAAACTGGTTCAGTGAAACAGGACTGAAATGAGGAGTGAACTCGGTTCAGAAATGGACTTTGTCCACAAAGATAGTCTTGGAAATGAGTCTTGACTAATAAGAAATGATTCTCTATGATTATGTGTGTATGCCACAAAGTTTCATGTTTTAATTTATGATTATTGGGATTTCATTTCACTACTATGATTTATCCCATGTTATGAAATTATGCTCTCTTTTGCAGGTTAAGATTTCCAAAATGTTATGTTCTTATGAATATGATGTGATTGATATTTCTTTTGTTTACCCTTACTGAGCATTTGAGCTCACCCTTTTGAATGTTTTCTTTCCCCAGGTCAGGAAGAAGGTTATTAAGTAAGATATTCTAAAAGGGACTATAGATATGATGAAATAAATGGGATACAGTGTAGACGCTTTATGAACTAGTTGTTTATGTTTCCCAGTTTCTAAAGACACTATACCTATACGGTCCTTTCATGGTTTTATTATATGTTGTAATAAGTATGCTTCAATATTAAAGTATTAACCATGTTTGTAAAGTACGAGTTGTTATATGTCCCATGTCTATAACTGGTCGGACAGTCATACACCCTGGGTCACATGGTTGTAAACAAACCATGTGAGCTTGTCTGATTTTACCATTTCATAACTATGGGCTTCAAATGAGCCTAGGACTCTCCTAAGACCTCATTGGATTGATTAGAAATATTTATTAGGTATTTTTAAGGTATTAAATTTGAAAAAGTAATTATCCATACCTTCGGTAAAAAGACGAGTCATTATAACCACCCCTCCTCAAAGCAACTCATCCCTGAGTTGGCCTTATACGGGTAAAGAGGTAATGTCATCGAAGAGTTCCAACCATTGGAATTGTATATCAATTTACCACTCTCAAGTCTCATTCTTTACATGACCATGCTTCCATATCACCCATACGAGAGGAATGGACCTGCCTTGTAGTGTATTCATGCTCTGATCAACAATACGAACATGATACTCCTCGAAGGAAGCATCCATATCCAACTCAACGTCGTCCGGTTCAAAGACTTGTAACGTATCTAGATAGTATCATCAAAGTTGAGATATATGAAAGTCGTCATGCATGGACCAATATCTCTTAAGAAGTTTCAGATGGTAAGCCACTAGTCAGATCCATTTCACAATCTCAAAGGGTCCAATGAACCTCAGTGAGAGTTTACATTTCTTCCGAATACATCTATGCCCTAACATGGGTGATAATCATAAGAAAGCCTAGTCTATTACCTTGAACTCAAGAGTTTTCTCATGTCTATTGGCATACAACTATTATCTAGACTAGGCTGTCAACATGTGCTTTCTAATAAATTAGACCAACTTTTTAGTCTCAAGAATGAGACGTGGTCTAAGAATTTCTTCCTCCCCAACCTCTATCTAGAAAAGAGGTGTGTGGAAAGGCCTTTAATATAATGATTTATTGGGATTCATCTCGATGGTAGCCTGAAAACTATTTTTATAATTCAATTCGATAAGAGGAATGTGTTTCTCCTAGGAACCCCCAAAATCAAGGATGCATGAATGGAGCATGTCCTCTAGAATTTGGATCATACGTTCTATTTATAAATCATTTTGTGGGTGAAAGTCCATATTCATAAGTACCTATGTACCCAAGGATTTTTTTAATCCATGCCAGAACTGTGACATTAAATGAGTATCTTTGTTAGATGTGATAGATCCAGGAGCTCCATGAAGACGTACAACCTCTCTAATGTATACCCTTCTTATCTCATCGACTGATAAGGTCTATTGAACATGTAATAAATATGTGACCTTTATCAAAATATCAATGTAAACCCAAACTGTATAATTTCCACATGGTGATTTGGGAAGACCAGTGATGAAATCCACTGAAACATAATCTCATTCCACTTAGGAATGTAAAATGGATGTAGAATCCCAGATAATCACTGATATTCTTCCTTCACCAGCTGATAAGTAGAACATGGATTGATGAATCTACAAATCTTGTGTTTCATACCAAGCCACCAATACTTTCATTTATGATCTTGATAAATTTTGGTGAGTCCAGGGTGAACTTCCCAAGATAAGGCATGAAATTCTAGCATCACCTCCTCTCTGATGTCTTATGAGACCCATACATTCCCATGTAACAATAAGTTATCATCCCTATCCATGGTCTAACCTAAAGAGGTATCATCATATGAAATTATTTCCCTTAAGTAAAGGCATTTTAGACCATATAACTACCTCATTTGAACATGTTCTAGAATAGTAGATGTCACTATTAATGATAAAAGGATAGTCTAACCATGGTCCTCTTGAACCTCAACTCACATCTATGAGAATAAGTCCATAAGTTTACATTTTTCATTGGATTCCAGAATTGCATGTGTCTAAGTTTTCTGGCTCAGAACATCAGCTACATAATTTCCTTTTCTAGGCATGAGGGAAATCTTGAAATAAAATGAATGTGGTTATTCAACCCACATACATTATCTGAGATTTACATCCCACTATGTGAATATTTATTTGAGTCTTTTTTTATCTATGAACACCAAAAAAACTCTCACAATGTAGATAGTGTCTTCAATAGTGTAAGTAATTCACAATAGCAATGAGCTCGAGGTCTTGCGTCTAGTAATTCCACTCATGAGGACATGACTAATGATACATGTATGCAAAGAGTCACTCCTCATGGATTATAAAAGCTCCAATCCCAATACCTGATGTGTCATAATAAAAATTATATATCTTACCTGGATCTGTAAGAATCAGTATTGACATAGAAGTTAGTATTCCCTTCAACTCCCAAAAGGATGATTTATAAGCCTTTAACCACTCGAATTTCACATCCTTCTTTGTAAAGTTCATAAACAGTGTTGAAAGGAAAGAGAAATCCTTGATTAAGCATCTATAATATCCAGAAGTCCCTAAGAAACTCTAGATGTTAAATACATTATTGGGATACTCCCAAGAAACTATAGATCTCACTTTCTCTAGGTCTACTGAAACTCCTTACTCTGATATGAAATGACCCATAAAGTGTACTTTGTTGATCAAAAAGTTTCATTTATTGTTCTTATTCTAGATATGATTCTCTCTTAGTGTATTCAAAATCATATCATGATGAGTTTCATGGTCATGTCCAGAGCATGAATACACCAAGACGCCATTAATGAATAAAAACCCACAAATAAATCTAGATATAGGTGGAAAACCCAATTCATAAGATCTATAAAGAGAGTAGGGGAATTCATTAGTTCGAACAACATAACTAGGTACTCGTATAGGCCATACCTGCTCTAAAAAGCTGTGTGAGGTATGTCTGAAGTCCTAACATGAACCTGATGATATCCTGACCTCAAATATATCTTTGAAAACACTTTTTCTCCTTGAATATGATAAAATAGGTCAGTTATTATAGGTAGTGGATACCGATTATTGAGCTTCAGATGCTCCTTAGGTTCTATCCTATAAGGAGGAATGGTCACTGGTGATGCTCCTAGAACAAGAATAATAGTAAAGTCTAACTATCATACTGGAGTTATACTAGAGAAGTATTCATGAAATAAATCTATAATATGATCCACTATAGGAGTAAAAAATAGAGGGTTGTAACCCCTAGTCATCTAGGTAATGATTGGAGATCTATGTTGTCACATTACCCAGCCTCTATTGCTCGGGTACAGATTAGGTCATACTAACATCCAATTAACCCTTATGCATTTAGTACTACCCTATGGTGATGTAAATGCCACCATTTGATGATAGAATCCAATATTGGATGGGTAGGGAAATAACCATTCCATATATATGATTATTTCAAAGACCTCCATGTTGAGGATGTAAAAATTCCATATGAAAAGGTAACCACCTATCTCAAGGGGATAATTCCTATAGTAGAGAACACCATCTGAATGGATAACTAACAATGTTTCCAGTGTCTTGACACCATGGAAGTTCCCAATATCAAGTCAAAAAATCCCATTATTTTCTCATATATAAATGAGTGAGACACACCTGTGTTAAATAAATTAGACACTAAAGTGGATGTAACAATAATAGTACCTAATACAGTAGATGGCATGGCACTCTACACATGCAGCATAGGATGGAATACACATAAATAGACTATACCACAGCCCTAAGTCTCTTCCTGACTGCCCTGATCAAACCCAATCTACTGGAACTGAGAATCATAATTCTAATTGCCTCTACCTAGACCGCCACCTCAGCCTGATCGAACAGGGGTATTCCAACTGCCTACTTGATGTGATCCTGCGATCCCCTCTCCTGATTGAGGTGTAGGTGTAGATCCCAACTCTCTTGACATTGAGACTTTATGATTCATAAATTCATGTTCTGGAGAGGAATCAGACTGGTTCTACCTCTGTGAGTATCCTAAAAACATCTCTTCCACCAAGAAGAAGATCCACTAGAAGCTCTAAGTGTCAAACTTCCCTAACTCGTACCTTTCAGATCCCTCATATTCCAATCTGTGATTAGTGACTCGTTGATAATTTAATAAATTATAGTTAACCAAACACATTTAACTATGATAAATTGGCTTAAGCTATCCCATCCTCAAATCACATATCAGTCATCAGGTTATCAGTAGCTAGAGTAGGAGCAAACCATTGTATCTCTGTAAAATGGGCAGAGTATTCTATAACTAACATGATCCCTACTGTAGGTTTATAAATTCTCTAGATTTTTCATCCCTCAGAGTCTATGGAAATAAGTATTCATATAATATCATATAGAAGTCCAATTAGACCATATCACGATGCCAATATGTCTGGGTGATGACATCCCACCACCTCTTGGCTGAGTCACGTAGCATAAAATCCACTAGCTTGAACCTCTACTCTAGAGGAATCTCCCTATTATCGAATATATATAAGATTTATTTTATCAAGACTCTATATTATGAGGCCTGAAATCCCCCAAAAAAGGTGGTAGGATGTTGTTGCTGAAACCCTCTATTCAAATCTACCATGATCTGGGCTATTCCAAAGAAACATTGCATATACTGAAGGATATACAAAAAAAACCTCTCGAAACTAGGCATTGGTTCCCATCTATAGAACTATAAGAGGAGCCACAGATGGATCTATAGAAGGAATCACCAGTAGCTCATTTCCCTCCACTTTATGTATGTGTTCTTCACCGCCTTCAAGGCGTACGATAGGAGGACGTCATGGCATCATGACACTATAATACAAAAAACACCTTAGAAGAGATTTAATAAATTCAAATGATTTCATTTAAGAAACTAGGATATGTGTAAAGCCTTCCTATTTAAATGATCACACCTATCTGCCTGCTTCAAATCCAAGTCTAGATGGTATAACAGACAACAAAAGGCCATAATAATTCAATTGATACCCACTACCAATGTTAGGTTCAGGTCCAAGTCTATGGGTAAGATATATAAAAGATATCTTTTTCAAATTGGGATTCATATTCATTTTTAATTTGTTCTTATTGAAACATTTATAACACTTAAAATGGTAAAATCGGACGGTTTACCATTTTCCGGTCCATAAGGTCCCATACTCCTTATAAACCAAATTATGATATCCATTCAACACATATTATAACACATTCAAGATCATGCAACCAATGTCCCATCGCTCAATGTGCCATAATTGAATGCTTAAGGTTTCTTCTTTAACCTATTCAAGAAAATGATATTAGGTTAAGGAAGGCACTTTAAATATCAATTATTTGTTCCAATCCCTATAAGAAGTGTCATCACAATTCAATAGATATCAAGTAATAATAAACATGAAATATTAAAATGCACACTAAAAATAGGCATGACATGAAAAAATGCATGGAATTTTCATCCTAGTGTGCCTAATAATGATGCATGTAATGCATTTCCCTCATTTCATTAGGTGATAGTAAATAAATAACATTTCAATAACATCAATAATGATAACATCATAACTCAATTTTTTTACCCAATGATGAATTCATATCAATAATAAATGGAAAAAATCATGACATCAATTACAAGTTAGGTAACCTGGCCTTTACCATGAACTTGGGTTTGTTATTCCCAAGTACGACTTATGACTAAGTCCAAAAGAATTCATAGTCTCAAATATATATTTTACAAATATTAAAGTAAGAAATGAACCCATTTGATACCACTTTGTAATGTCTTAACTCAGGGTTCACATAACCCATGCCTTGATCTAGTGGGTCACATGGCCTCACGCATGACTCCCCGTACACCATAGGTTATTGAATAGAAGCAAGGGTGTAAAGGAGGTATAGTGGGGAGAATATATCCTAATATAATATTAGAACATCATAAATAACCAATAAATATACAACAGCAATAAAAGAATATACAAACAGATAAACAGCTGAAGAATAATAAGAACTGAACAATCAAATAAATATAACAAAAGCCTCTAAGGTTGTATCTAATATAAGATGCATGTAATAGTGATAATAAAAAGTAACATGTAGATACAAGAATGATATAAAATATTAAAAAAAAAGGAAAAAATATCTCCAAAGAATCTCAAGCCAAAGACTACTCCTATGGTCCTATACTCCAATTAGGTAAGCTTTCAACAACCTGTAGTAGGGCCTTTTTCCTTATCAACGCCTTTATAAAGACAATATTCTCATGTACCAAAGTTATCCTAAGTAGAGTGTGAGACAAAAATATCATTATTCCACTACCAAAGGTTTCTACAAGTAATCAGAATAGTGTTCATAACTAAATAGTGTGGATGTATAAGCATAACAGTAAAACAATGTTTAAATAAATAAACTCATCACTCAGGTTCCTATAGGACACATAGTGAGTCTACCTGCTTTGGACCACGAACGGGATAAGTGTATGATCATTTCACTATATATATAATTAATAATATATATATACACACATATATAGTTTAGTTCTATATTGAATCCACCTATATGAACCAAGTGTGTGCGGACACTTAATGGCCATATACCTGGAATACTAGTGCTAGCTAGACCTGTGAATAACTCAAATATCCAAGACTAATCTAACAATCCTATAAGCTCAATAGAAATTATAAATGCTCTATATCCCCATAAGATCAAGAGATGTCATGCAAGAATGCTCAATATGGTCAGTGATCCATCATTTCATCACTCAAATCATGGAACGTGGTGCCTCATCCCAACATCCATATAGTATCACTAGTGCGAGACACCATGAACTCAACATGTAATATAAGGAGTGTGATATTTCTCCATACTCAACACCCCTTAATTTTGTAGCAAAGCCTCTATAAAGGTGCATTATAATTTTAACTATCATGGGGAATTACCTCCCATAAATTTCATTTACCAAGTCATATATATAAGAAAAGAATAATCATTTATTAAGAATCACACCAGGAAAAACCTCTTATGAATTTCAACTAGGCATTATCAAATGCACGGTCATGTTTATAATTACATACATGAGGCATGAACCTCTCATGCATATCATTTTAAAACCAAATCCCATAAAGGAATCATATTTCCAATTAACTCATTCAATTAAATTAAAAAATGAAACTATCATGAACTATCTATTCTATATGATCAGGACTTTTTAAAACAACCAACCCATTTAATTCCTTAAGACATGTCAACTCAATACATAAGGCTCAAAGGGTCATTTAGAAGATGACATGTTTTTTACGGTAATTCCACACTTGGGAAATTCCAACTATAAATGGGACAATCACCTAAGAGACGCCTTGGGTCACCTGTAATACTCATATATCAAGGGTAATTTCATTTAAAAATAATATAAAGGATAAATTAAGTTCTGAGAAATTTTAATTTATTGGCCAAAATGGCCAATTCTAAGTGGCACACCCAATGGGTGACCATATGTGGTGAATATGTAATTCCCCGACCCCAGTTACCCAGAGTTGGCACATTATTACATAACATTGGCATGATCACAAAAGATCAAGTCTCAAAAGACCGATTAGTTTAGTAAACTTGGAATAACTAGATACATTTATAAATTTCATATTACATCATAAAGTGAAAACTACAAAAACATATTGTCTCCACACTCATATCCCCTTATACTATCCATGAAGGTCATTCATAAAATACTTCTTCACATCTTGGGAAAAATAAAACATAGAAAGGGGTGAGCTCAGATGCCTAGTAAGGATAACAATATAGTGGAAACTTTCATAAAAAACGTAAACATTTAAGGCAATGTATAACTAAAACAAAAACCTTTTAAACAAGAACTTCAGCATAATATGGCAGTAATAAAATGAAATAATGTCATTTAATTATTCACATGGATATTCTACTAGTTGAATAATCACATTCAATATCAATAACCACTTTCATAATGATGGAATGCATAATTCCAAACTATCATAACCACATAGTCAAGGCCTTGTGCCAAGACTACAAATAAGATTTTGTCAAAGCCTTGTGCCAAGACACTAGTTTGTCTCATGAGACCTACATATGCATCGAGGAGCTATAGTGGGCTCCACCCGTCACTTATTAAGTCCAATGAATTCCTCATATGAATAGGTTGAAACATAACATAAACATTCATATTAAAACTAGCATACGAAATGTCAATACTTTCTCCATAAACCATGAATGGTATAAAAAATAACACATCCACATTCAAACATATCACAAAACCTTAAATATTATATGGAAGTTTTATATCATAGTAAATCAACTTCAAATAACCTTAAAATCTTTCAAAGGATGTTAACATAGATGAAATCAAAACTATTTGAGAGAAATATATCTTTTTTAAATCATTTAAAAGTTACATAATTATAAAATAAAACATTTAATTTGAAAATATAATTATAAGATTTTAAGGGAAGATTCGAAGATTTTATAACCGTGAAAAATAGCCACACCCTCCGTATAAGTTAAAAAATACATTCTTACCTTAATTTTGTTGAAAAGGTTAAAAGGAACTTGTTTGGAAAACGACGGAAATATTCCTTTCAAACCATTTTATAAAAATTAAAACAAGGGTACAAATGAATTTAAACCATAGTCTAGTAAATAGTTAAAAAATTTTGAAATACATTTTTACGAAACATGGATGCGGATGATAAAGACGTCCCAGTAGATAATTACGTATAAACAACCTCGGATAATGAAGAGATTGTGAAATAAACCATTACCTTATACTTTCCTTAGTAGATGGTTTGTTAACCTCCTGTATAATAGTTAAAACATTGTTATTAAATTATAAAAGAACAATATACATAATTATGATATCATATATGATCTTTTAACATTTATTTGTTAATAATATCTTAGTATTATTTTTATTTTGGGTGTTAACTTACTCGTTTTCTTTTATATGTTTTGTTACATAAGCCGTGTTTTTTATGGATAGGTTGTATTTTATTCATATCTAGAAAGATATCAAGTCCTTAAAAATTGTTTTTAATCATAAAATGAGAATTAAACTTGAATGGATACGATGGGGAATGAATCTCATCGCCTTCGTGGAGACGGTAGTACGTACGTATGCACGAACGCTACTTCCATTTTATTTTTCATTTTAAAAGGATTCAAAACCAAATGAAACATAGGTATATTATTATTCCAGTATAATATAATATCTTATATGTGTTACTTAAGTTCATTAACACCTTCCTTTATACATTCCATGTATGGTATGAACGAGTCATATCACTTTGAGGGGGCGGTAGTCCTCACTTCCTCAAATGAAATTATCGTATTTATATACAAAATGAAACGAATAATGGAATGCTATAAAATGGAATTACATAATCTTATATAGAAAATAAATATCATTAATATCATATTTAATTATAGTTCCATCATAATGTCCACCATAAGAGGTGGTCGGAGATAATTGAACAATCATCGTTTCGTGAGGCGTTTGATTTCCATCCACAGAAACATTATATTTTTCACCCATTAGATTGATGTGTGTGTAAGTGTAGTTCGAATACTTCTCATAAAAATATCCTAGTATATTTAGGATAATGTTTTTGTTACAAAATAAAATAATAAGAAGAGTTTAGTGGTTAGAGAAGTAAAATAAAAGAAAAGAATCTAAGAGAAATCGTTACCTTTAATTTGGGTAACTCCCTTTGGTTTGAACCAAAAAGGACACTTGAAGTGCCTTCTGCCTAATATAATACTTATATGAGGAGTAGAGGTATGTAGTGAGTTTAATTGGGCAGAGTTTGGATGAGCCAAAATGCTTGAGAGGTGTGAGGAATTGGTTAGAAGTGGTGTCCTTTTATAAGGGAGAGGAGGGGCTCTTTAGGAAGAACTTAAAGTATTTTTTTATAATAAAATCATATTCGGTTTCTAATGGCTCAAAAGTAGATTATTAAAATTATAAGGTGGTTATAGGTCTAAAAAACTCAAATAATAGGTTTTAGATAGGTTTTGGTCACTTTATTAACCTTATCTTTTTGTTTTAACTATTAGTTAATTAGTTTGACACTTACCATGTCACTTTGTATTTTTAACTTATATAGTAAATAAACTTACTATATACTTCCAAGTGACCCCCCAAGTGGTCCATTAATGATAAACCTATCATTATATATGTTCTTTGTCTGAACCATATATTTTTACGAATAGAATATTAATTAATAATATAATATTTGTTTTAAAAACTCTTTTATGTCAATTTTGACACTATTTAATAATTGATTTTTGTGAAATCCATAAAAAATTTATTAATTCGAACAAAATTAATTTTAGCAATAATATCATGTCATATAAACCAATAAAATTCATGTATGTCATCAAAACTTTCAAATTATATCTATTTTAACATTTATAATACCAATTATTTTATTCTTGCATTAATAATGAAAATATTGCATCATTATTGTGTCATAAATAAATTTAATTATTAAATGTCTAAAAATTATAAATAATATCCATTATGTAGGAAATCGTTTTATATTTATAATGAATACATATAGTTGAAAATACAACATATATAACCCTATGTAAAAATTATTTTTCTAAATGATATATGCTTATGTCATTTTTGTATTTACTTTAACTTAATTAATATAAAGTGTCATTATCACTTACAAGTGGCTCCATGGGGTCCCAAAATAGACCCAAATATTCCCATGGTCGTATATTATCAACCAATAGGGTTATTACACGTTTAGAGTAATTTATTATTATTATAGTATTATTTTTTACCCTTATTTACCGGATTTACCCTTTAACCATGGTAAATAAAATATTTACCGAAGTAATTATTCAAAATGTCTAAAAATAAACTTTACCTATTTAAACAATTTGGACCACCTATTTATAAATATGGAATCCATTTCTCTAAATTAAAAACACAGAAGTGGTAGAAGTTAATTTAAAATTAATTCCCGTTGTTGAAACAAAAAGCGTGTTTTTAACAAATAATAACTATCAAAAGATTAACACTTTCTTATGTCCAGTTTAAATATGAAATTATGTCCAATAACCAAAATTGGATTAAATGGTAAAATTATAATCTAATTATACTTTAAAATCACTCAAATTCATAATTTATCACTATTAATTATTTCGATTAAAAATTTTGTTTTTAATTAAAATTTAGTAATTTTCACTATTCATCAAAATATGAAAGTTATGAGAAAAGTACCAAAATTTCACCATAAGATAATTTTGATATTCAGAATCCAAAAATAAATTCTGTTTTACCAAATTCAAAACATAAAAGTTTCATTTATTAATTTAAAATTAATTTCACTGTCAAAACCAAAAGGCGTATTTTTAAGAAATAATAACTATCAAAAGATTGACACTTTTTTATGTCCAATTTCAAAGTTAAATTACTTACAATGAACACCATTGGATTAAATTGTAAAAATATAACCTATTTATACTTCCAAACCATTAAAATGTATAATTTATCAATATAAATTATTTTTATTTAAAAAGTTGTTTTCAGTTAAAATATAGTATTTTTCACCATTCACCCAAATATGAAAGATATCAGAAAAATAGAAAAACTTTATCGAAACTAAATTATTATGTCTTGATTCTAAATATGGAGTTTATTTTTTCAAATTGAATATATAAAATTTCAAATATTGGATTTAAAAAGGATTCGCTATTAAAAGGTGGTAAAATTGCATTTTTGAAAAATACTTGTTTTATCTTGATAAAATGTATTTGTTCTTACATTATGTCTAATAAACAAATTATATGGATTCTAAAATTTTAAGGAATATCTATAGTTTAATATTCATTTAATACTATTCTTAACCACTTTTAAACGGCTTGTTTGGTAATTAATGGTGCGCTAGAACTCGGTGTTGCGGGTAGTGAAAATTATTGAATTACTTTGAAGAAATAACATACTATGAAATCTTGGGGTGTTACATTCTTCCCTCCTTAAATAAATTGCATCCTCATAATTTGAAATTATTTTTCTAAAATAAAAGGTTGAAAATAGAAAATACTTTTGGAAAAACCCACATCGGAAATTAGGTTAATAAAATTTAGTCTTAATTAGAGGAAAAGTAAAATAAAAGGGTCACCACCAAATTATGATCTCAATTAGGAGAACATTGGTGGAAATTAGAGACATATAATTGGCGGAAAAACATAAATATTTATAGGTAGTGATTGAGGTCATCAATCACAAACAAGTGTAAAATTGAGGGCCTTAAATTCATCAATCTATAATGATTTAAAATACCATCGGTTCAACAAAATATATGGAATTAGGATAACACATTTTTTGTTTTAAGATACCTTCACTAAAGTATAAGAATTAATTTCTTCATAGAATAAGAGAAGAAGATAAATATATACTTGATAATTAGAGTCACATCCTTTAACTAATTTCTACCACAAACTCATCTTTCACTCTAACAGATAATAGAAATTAAAAATAATATTCTATTGTTCTATTTGTATAGGGTTAAAAAATGAATTTATCATTCATCTAACAGATTTTTTTAAAAAAAGACTATGTTATTCAATCCAGGACATCACGTGGTCCAGTGGTAGGTAATACACCCTTGTCGCCCTTCAGTTACGGGTTCAAGTCTCACGGCCTTGCCGGATGAGATGGGTTGCCGCCCGACCTCTGGGTTGTCCTTTTATGGAAATGTCAAACTAGAATTATCTAAAATGCTTCTGTCCAAACTCACAGTCCAAAATTTATAAGTAAGGTAAACACAATGATGATCCTTTTTTCCATGTAATAACATGTGAACACCTTAATCATGTATTCTTTTAAAACACTACAACATCCTAAATTACCATAAAACTTTATTGATTACATTCATGATCCCTTATTTCTTATAGAATACTGGATATACTCTTTCTGTCCAAAAATGTTGTAAATTCCAACAATGATGGAATATACAAATCATTAATCAGTTTCAAGGTAATCAAGAATATATAATATAATTTATCCAAATAAATCATGTATTATTCCAAAATCACTACCTCGGTATTAGAACCATATTATGGTTTATATTTCTCTCAACCAAATATTTTCCAAAATTTTAACTTGCTATTGAGTCACTTTTCTTGGTTCCACGCAATCTCAAGTCCTTAATTAAATAGTACTGTAGTACAATCCTTATATACTCCATAATTATTATAACCATTACATCGTTGATACAACACTCAAATGACATAATTCTTTAATAACAACATTACAACTCTAATCATTTCTCCTCATATGTGGTAGTATCATAACTTTATTATTATCCGATAGCATCATTTGGGGGATACCCTAATGATTTTGACATTGTTTTGTGTAGTGTCCCAACTCTTTGTAGATAAAGCATTGTACATTTGAAACCTTTTTCTTACCCTTGCAGTCACGTACTTGGTGTCCTTTTTCTCTACACTTATAACAAACTCGCATTCCCTTCAGGAAAGTTCCAGGGTGTTTCTTTTCACAATTATCACATATGGGAAAATTCTTCTTTTCCCTCTTCCCTTTATCCATCTTTCTCTCTTCCATCATTTTCTTCTCTTTCTTCCCTTCAAAGCCATAGGACTCAGAGAATTATTTACTTATCTTATTAACACACGATACTATTTCTTTATATGTTGAGAATACATGGGAGATTATTTCCCTTATAAATGTTAGCTTAATACCGTGAAAGATATGATCCTTCTTACTCTTTGGATCATATGTATTGTTGGATATCACATTCCTTCTATTGGGTGCCACTTCTATACAAAGGCATATACTATGTCATTTTATGAATTGTAATGAATAATTACAAACTTGTAAAATACCTAACGTAAATTGAATGGTTTATGGATATAATCTATAATTATAAAGATGTTTTCAATAATGAAGTATATACTCATACACCCTTCATAATGATTTGTAATGAAAATTAGAATTATCCTAATCATATCCCCCAGGAGTGTCGTAACCAAGAGTGTAGCAAGGCCTGTTGTCGTGCACCAGTTCTCATTCGAGTCTAGCTCAAAGCAGTGTTTTTGGGTTTTATCCCTAGGTATATCTGTGCCAGAGCCACCTCTACGTGCTCGTATCCAGACAGGGATGTATTGCTCAGAAAACTCACAAAATCTCTACAATACCAAAATTCTAGGAAGTTCTATACTAATCCTCAAAGTCCATCTTAGGTCTATGTGCTATAATCAAAGTTTATCTAAATCTAGCTTCCACGGTTTGTACTAAACTTCATCTGATACCAACTATAATGCCATGACCCCAGTTACCCATAGTCGGTGCATTATTACATAACATTGGCATGATTACAAAAGATCAAGTCACGAAAGGCTGATTAGTTTAGTAGCCTTGGAATAACTAGACACAATCATAAAGTTTACATTACATTATAAATTGAAAGCTACAGCAACATATTGTCTCCACAATCATATCCCCTTATACTATCACTGCAGGTCATTCATAAAATACTTCTTCACATCCTGGGAAAAATAAAACATAGAAAGGGGTGAACTCAGATACCCAGTAAGGATAACAATATAGTGGAAACTTTCATAAATAAGCGTAAACATTTAAAGCAATGTATAACTAAAACAACAACATTTTAAACATGAACTTCAGCATAATATGACAGTAATAAAATGAAATAATTCCATTTACTTATTCGCATGGATATTCTACTAGTCAAATAATCACATGCAATATCAATAACCACTTTCATAATGATGGAATGCATAATGCCAGACTATCATAACCACATAGTCAAGGCCTTGTGCCAAGACTACAAATAAGATTTTGTCAAGGCCTTGTCTCAAGACACTAGTTTGTCTCATCAGACCTACCGATGCATCGAGGAGCTATATCGGGCTCCACCCGTCACTTATTAAGTCCAATACATTCCTCATATGAATAGGTTTAAACATAACATAGACATTCGTATTAAAACTAGCATACGAAATGTCAATACTTTCTCCATAAACCATGAATGGTATAAAAAATAACACATCCACATTCAAACATATCACAAAACCTTCAATACTACATGGAAGTTTTGTATCATAACAAATCAACTTCAAATAACCTTAAAATCCATCAAAGGATGTTGACATAGATGAAATCAAAACTATTTGAGAGAAATATCTCTTTTTTTGAAATCATTTAAAAGTCACATAATTATAAAATAAAAAATTTACTTTGAAAATATCCTTATAAGCTTATAAGGGTAGATTCGAAGATTTTATAATGGTGGAAAATAGTTGCACCCACCATATAAGTTAAAAAAGACATTCTTACCTTAATTTTTTCGAAAAGGATAAAAGGACCTTGTTTGGAAAATGACGAAAAGATTCCTTTCGAACCATTTTATAAAAATTTAAACAAAGTTATAAATAAATTTAACCCATATTCTAGTAAATAGTAAAAAAATTGAAATACATTTTTAAGAAACATGGATGTGGATGATAAAGAGGTCCCAGTAGATAATTACGTATAAACAACCTCGGATAATGAAGAGATTGTGAAATAAACCCTTACCTTGTACTTTTCCTTAGTCGATGGTATGTTAACCTCCTGTATAATAGTTAAAATATTGTTATTAAATTATACAAGAACCATATACATAATTATGATATCATATATGATCTTTTGACATTGCTTTGTTAATAATATCTTAGTATTATTGTCGTTTCGGGTGTTAACTTAATCGTTTTATTTTATATGTTTTGTTACATAAGCCACGTTTGTTATGGATATGTCGTATCTTATTCATATCCAAAATGATATCAAGTCCTTAAACATTATTTTTAATCATAAAATTATAATTAGACATGAATGGATACGATGGGGAATGAATCTCATCGCGTTTGTGGAGACGGTAGTCCGTACATACGCACGAACGCTACTTCCATTTCATTTTTCATTTTAAAAGGAATAAAAAAGAAATGATACATAGGTATATTATAATTATTCTAGTATAATATAATATCTTATATTTGTTACTTATGTTCATTAACACCTTCCTTTATATGTTCCATGTATGGTATGAACGAGTCATATCACTTTGAGGGGGCGGTAGTCTGCACTTCCTCAAATGAAATTATCGTATATATATAAAACATGAAAGGAATAATGGAATGCTATAAAATGGAATTAAATAAGCTTATATATAAAATAAATATAATTAATATCATATTTAATTATAGTTCCATCATAATGGCCACCATGAGAGGTGGTAGGAGATAATTAAACAATCATCATTTTGTGAGGCGTTTGGTTACCATCCAAAGAAACATTATGTTTTTCACTAATTAGATGGATGTGTGAGTAAGTGTAGTTAGAATACTTATCATAAAAATATCCTAGTATATTTAGGATACTGGTTTTGTTACAAAATAAAAAGAATAATAAGAGTTTAGGGGTTGGAGAAGTAAAATAAAAGAAAAGAAGCTAAGAGAAAATGTTACCTTTAATTTGGGTAACACCCTTTGGTTTAAACCAAAAAGGACTCTTGAAGTACCTTATTCCTAATTTAAGGCGAGGAGGAGAGGGATGTAGGGAACTTAATTGTGTAGAGTTTGGACGAGCCACAAGGCTTGATAGGTGTGAGGAATTGTTTAGAAGTGGTGTCCTTTTATAAGGGGGAGGAGGGGCTCTTTAGGATAAACTTAAAGTATTATTTTATAATAAAATCATATTCGGTTTCTAATGGATCCAAAGTGGATTATTAATATTATAAGGTAATTATAGGTCGAAAAAAAACTCAACTAATAGGTTTTAGACAGTTTTGGGTCACTTTGTTAACCTTATCTTTTTGTTTTAACTATTAGTTAATTAGTTTGACACTTACCATGTCGTTTTTTATTTTTATATTATATAGTAAATAAACATACTATATACTTACAAGCGACCCCAAGTGGTCCATTAATGATAAACCTATCATTATATAAGTCCTTTGGCCAAACCTTAGATTTTTTTGAATATAATATGAATTAATAATATAATATTTGTTTTAAAAACTCTTTTATGTCAATTTAGACACTATTTAATAATTGATTTTTGTGAAAGTCATAAAAAATTTATTAATTCAAAAAAAAATCATTTAAGAAATACTATCATGTCATATTAACCAATAAAATTCATGGATGTCATCAAAACTTTCAAATTATATTTATTTTAACATTTATAATACCAATTATTTGATTCTTTCATTAATAAGGAAAATACTACATCATTATTGTGTCATAAATAAATTTAATTATTAAATGTATAAAAATTATAAATAAAATACCATTATGTAGGAAATATTTTTATATTTCTAATTAATATTTATAGTCAAAAATCCAATATATATATATACCTATATAAAAATTGTTTTTCTAAAAGATATATGATTATGTCATTTTTGTATTTACTTTAACTTAATTAATATAAAGTGTCATTATCACATAAAAGTGTCTCCATGGGGTCCCAAAATCGACCCAAATATGCCCATGGTTGGACAAGTATCAACCAATAGGGTTAAGAAACGTTTTAGGGAAATTTAAAATTATTATAATATTATTGTTTACCCTTATTTACCGGATTTACCCTTTAACCATGGTAAATAAAATATTTAACAAAGTAATTATTCCAAATCTATAAAAATAAAAGATACATATTTAAAAAATTTCAACGTCCTGATTCTAAATATAGAATTCATTTTTATAAATTCAAAACACATAAGTGGAAGAATTTAATTTAAAATTAATTCCCGTTGTCGAAACAAAAAGCGTGTTTTTAACAAATAATAACTATTGAAAGATTAACACTTTCTTGTGTCCAGTTTAAATATGAAATTATGTCCAATGACAAAAATTGGATTAAATGGTAAAATTATAATCTAATTATAGTTTAAAATCAATAAAATTCATAATTTATCACTATTAATTATTTCGATTAAAAAAGTTGTTTTTAATTAAAATTTAGTAATTTTCACTATTCATCAAAATATGAAAGTTATCAGAAAAGTACCAAAATTTTACCCTAAGATAATTTTGATATTCCAAATCCAAAAATGAAGTCTATTTTACCAAATTAAAAACATAAAATTTTCATTTATTAATTTAAAATTAATTCCCGCTATCAAAACAAAAAAGGCGTATTTTTTAGAAATAATAACTATCAAAAGTTCGACACTTGTTTATGTCCAATTTCAAAGTGAAATTAATTAAAATGAATATAATTGGATTAAATGGTAAAAATATAATCTATTTATATTTCCAAACCATTAAAATTTATAATTTAACAATATAACTTATTTTTATTTAAAAAGTTGTTTTCAGTTAAAATATAGTATTTTTCATCATTCACCCAAATATGAAAGTTATCAGAAAAACAAAAAAACTTTATCGAAACTAAATTATTATGTCCCGATTCTAAATAAGGAGTTTATTGTGTCAAATTGAATATATAAAATTTTAAAATATTGTATTTAAAAAGGCTTCTCCATTAAAAGGCAGTAAAATTTCATTTTTGAAAAATACTTGTTTTATCTTGAAAAAAATGTATTTGTTCTTACATTATGTCTAAGAAAATCAATATATGGATTCTAAAATTTTAAGGATTATATATAGTTCAATATTCAGTTAATAATATTCTTAACCTCTTTTGAATGGCTTGTTTGGTAAGTCATGGTGCGCTAGAACTCGATGTTGCGTGTAATGCAAGTTATTGAATTACTTTGAAGAAATAACGTACTATGAAATCTTGGAGTGTTACAGCATAAAACCTATGAACTACCAAACTAGGATCTATCGGTGTATATTAGTTTTAAATTTTAATTTATACATGATGGAATCAATATAAGAGAGATTATCAGAATAGGACAACATATGGAATGATGACATAATTATGAAATGACCAAAACTCGATGGGAAAACAATATGACCACCTACCTCAAGTATGTAGATGACTCCTCGCTCAATATAATCCTCAGATTCATAGTAGTTTGGAAGAGATCTTAGATTCATTCTATTGCCTATAAAATAGGGCATATGATCCTATACCTAAATAGCATAATGGATCCAAACAAAACCTGAGATAGGAAGGTTGAGTGAGGTTAGCCTTACCTTGAGCTATCCAATGTCTTTGGAGAATCAAGAAACGAGTGTTGGACAAGAGAGATATGGAAGAACCTAGGTTGAGGGAGAATTGATCACAAAGAGGACGATAGCTCCTATTTCATCCACGGGAGGAAGAATGTAGAGGAGAAATGGGTTAAAACAGAAGTGGGTGGGGATGGTCATTTCACCCCAAAATTAGGGGGTGCATAGTTTAAGGGCACGATTAGTCAAATCGTGTGCAAACTGTGCACGATTATCTATAGAGTAGCGGAACCCTACACAGTTAGGCACACTGTTTGACTAACTATGTGAAAACTATAAAAATGGGTTATGTCCCATGTCTTGAACTAGCTGTATAGCCAAGCACCCCAGGTCGCATGGTTGCGGGAAAATCGTGCGGCCCAGTTTATTTTTCCCATTTCGGAACTCCAGGATCTGAATGAGCCCTAACTCTCCCAATACCTAATTTTCTTGATTATATATCTTTATTAAGTCCATTTAATGTGTTAAAATTGAAAAACTAATGATCCATACCTTTGTTAAAAAGGAGGTTCATTGCATTGGGAGAATCACTTAGCCCTCGTTGAGTTCTCCTATAACAACATTTATCAGAAAACTATTCAATGACACCATAAAAGGAACTTTATGGTAGTCCATGTAGTTAAACTCTATTTTAGATGGAGGTAGATGATTCATAGTTGTTGGGACTGAGTCTTATGCAGGAGACATCAGATTTGGTTAAACTGATTCAGAAACGTATGACTACGGATTAGAGTATACAGAAGTTTTATTATAATAGACTTCAAATACCCCTTGAGTTTATAGTAGGGGATCATGTTTTCCTTTATTTATCACCTAGATTGGGCCATTGTTGGATTCATATGAAGGAAAAGTTTTCAGACAAGTATTTCAGACCTTTTGATATTGTGGACAGAATCGGGATAGTGGTGTACAAGTTGGCTCTTCTAAAGTGGTATAGTGATATGCACAATATTTTTCATATGTCACAACTTTGGAAGTATCACCCTGACCATTATCTTGTGATCGATATTGATTATGTTGATCTTGAGACTAATGTTCCCTTTTAGGATCATTCAATATGTGTTATGGATCACAGTGAGAAGGTGTTATAGGGAAGGACAGTTCTGATAGTTCAATTATTGTAGTAACATGGATGTGTTCACGGTGAAAAATGGGAGAGAGAAAGGGATATTTGATATTTGTGCCCCAATATATTTGCAACAAAATCTTATAGATACTTGAGAGTTCAGGTTAAGGATGAGCTATTATAAGGTGGAGAGATTGTAAGATCTCATTCTTCTACAGGTGCATTCCCTTTTTAGTTTTCAATTTTTTTCTAGGGTGGTAAAGGGTTTGATTTTGTTTCAAAGGTTGTAGAGATGGTTTGGATCTTTAAAGTAGAATTTTGGGCTGAAAATAGTCTGTAGAAAATTTTCACGCCATGTAAATTTTTTATCCGGATAAAAGCACTCAGGGTGATGGGTTTTTCTACTTAAACCATTAAAATGAATCACATGTAGTGTACTGGAATTACATGAAGTGTAATGGAATTGCATGAAGTGTGATTCTGTTAAAAAAATTAAAATGTGTTTTGCATTTTTTTTATTTAATTCCTTCATGAAACCTTCCTCCACTCATCTCTAGGGTGACTCTCAGTGATTTTAGAGAAATTTATTCTATAAGTCCCCAGCCTTAAACCTTACTTAATCTTGAGTTATTACAAGATTACACATTGAGGATATTTTCGGGTTTAGAGTTGTATAGAATTAGATCATAAAACTTACATTAAATTCCACATATAAACAAAGTGGTTACATAAAGATAGTATTCTTCATTCCCATCAATGGAAACATATTTAAAATAAAACATGGATTCTTTCTTGACACTTCCTTGACACTATCATCATATCATGTACCTTTCCCTTGACCTGTGAAAAACATTTCAAAAAAACTTGGGATGAGCATAAAAATCTCAGTAAGGGATATAAAAATATGGAAAGGAAGCATGGGCACATATATACATAATAATGAGATCATACTTTACCCATAAAACATAAACACTTTAACATACCTCATCAAATCATGAATAAATCATAGAAATCATAAGACATAAAGGTAACTTGAGGCATTCATAACATTCTTACGTAGGGAGTAACCCTCTTGGTTACGTTTGGAATACCCATCACAGTATATTCCCTAAATCTCTTCGGAGAAACCTTAACGTTTCACTCCTTCGCGTTACCCGATGCATTGGAGAGCTATATCGGGCTCACCCACCCTTAGTCTATCACAGAACCACCCGTCTTCATAATAATTCCCAAGAACCTCAACATAATCGTATCACATAAAACATGCATAAAGGAAACATAACATTTCCACCTTTCAATCACAAGATATCAATACAACACATTGATATAAAAACATTATGAAAACAATTTTCAATACCAAAATAAAAGAAAAGTAAAACATGGTATTTATTTTTCTTTTTTAAAAAAAAGGTATGGCTTGTAGAGGAAGCCGAAACTCAAATAATGGTCACGGCGGCGGAGAAGTCGTTGTCGCCGCATACGTACGAAAAAAACATTACCTTTTGTCATTTAGTAAATGCTTCGTATAAAAAATATTCCTTTTGAATAAACGTAAAAGTCAAATGGGTTTATACATCGTATAAAAGAAGGTTGTGTATAAAACAAAATATGCCTCAATGAAAGGAGATTGAGATGAAGTCCCATACCTCGGGTCCGACTTGACTTGGTCGTTCTTTAATCTCCTGAATAATAAACTTGAGTTAATTTCTAATTGTTTAAGAACCTTTTTCAAGTTCATTATTCCTTTTATATCACTTATTTCCATGTCATGAACATTATGTAATTATTTAAGTTAATAACGGTCGTTTAAACGATCATTGGTACTTGAGTCAAAATAAACCCTTTATAATTACAAGTTGTTCATGTATCCATTATATCCAGGATTATAATCATGATGTATATATCATATATATCATATATATCCAGTATATACGTGCATTTATAATATTACATAGTCATTTAGAGGTAAGAAATGAAATGCATCGTTCATGGAGACGGTAAGCCGTACGTACGCATGAACGCTACTTTCATTTCTATTTCATGTTTTATAGAATGGAATCATAATGATATAAAGGTATATTATAATTACAGTATAATATCATATATAATATCATAGTTCCATCCTTTATACGTCCCACATATGGTATTTAACGAATCAAATCACTTTGAGGGGGCGGTAGTCCGCACTTCCTTAAATAAAGATATCACGTTTACCCATAATGGAAACCATAAAGGTATGACCAAAATGAAAAATACAGAAGCTTAAGGAAAAAATAAACATATTATATATCATATATAAATATATTGTCATCTTAATGGCCACCTTTGAAGGTGTTAAAGGAATTTTGAACAATCATCGTTTCGGGAGGCATAAATTCACCATCCACGGAAACCGTATGTTCTTTAACCATTAGATGTAGGTGTGTGTAAGTGTAGCTTAAATCCTTCTTATAACAACATCCTAGTATATTGAAGATACTGGAGTTGTTACAAAATAAATAAATAAAAAGAGTTTATGGGGTTGGAGAAGCAAAATAAAACAGAAGGACTCAAGTGAAGACATTACCTTAAAATCAGGTAACTCCCTTTGGTTTGAGCTCAAAGGCTTCCTTGGGAAGACTTATCCCAAAGTGCGGCGTCAAGGAGTAAGAGAGGGATGTGGAGAGACAAAATGGTCAGGGGTTGGACGAGCCAAAGGCTTTGGAAGTGTGGGTAAGGAGGTAGAGGTGGGGGCCTTTTATAAGAGGAGAGGAGGGGCACTCTTGGAAAGTAAAGAAATATTACTTTATTTGAAAATGATTTTCGGATTTAAATGGTCACACATTGATATAATTCGAGGATAAGGTTATAAGGGTTCTAAATCCACCCATCCAATAGGTTTTGGACATGTTTAGGTCATAGATTTTACATTATCTTTTCATTTTATTTAAATCCTTTATTAATGAGGTAATCGCTACATCATTATGATGTCATAAATACATTTATTTATATAATGTAAAAAAATATATAAAAAAAATAATATGATGTAGGAAATATTTTTATCTTTCCAATGAATATTTATAGTAAAAAAATCTGACTTGTATAACCCCATTTAAAAATTGTTTTCGTAAAACATATTATGTTTGTGTCATTTTTACTTTTACATTAAATAAAAAGTTATTTATGTCATTTCCCAACCAAAGTGGCTCCATGGGGTCCCCAAGTTAACCCATGGATTGTATGGGTCGGACATGACACATAAAATGAGGGTAGGACATGTGTCAAGCTCATCTCATACTATTAAAACATTATTTTTACCTTAAACTACACTAATTACCAATAATCGCGATTAAAAACTTAATAAGTTACAATTCACCAAAAATATTATTTTAATCTCATTGAACCACATTTTACTTATTAATGTCAATCATGTATGTCAGATTTTTGAAATTCAAAACACAATGATGGAAAAATTTCATTTAAACTGAAAATCAGTTTTTATAAGTACCACTTAATGGTTTCACTATTCATCAAAAATTGAAGTTTTTCAGAAAATTACCAAAAAATCACCCTAAGCTATATTTGATATTCCGAATTCAAAAATGAAGTCTATTTTACAAAATTCAAAACATATAAGTCACATTAATTAATTTAATAATTAATTCCCGCTGTCAGAGCAAATAGCGTGTTTTTATGAAACAATAAGTATCAAAAGATTGACAATAGTTTAAGTCTGATTTCAAAGTGAAATTGATTCCAATGACCACCATTGGATTAAATGGTAAAAATATATTATAATTTCACTTCAAAACCAATTCAAAACATAATCTAATCATATAAATAAATTATATTAAAAAGCAGTTTTGCTGTAAAATGCAGTATTTTTCACTATTCATAAAAAATGAACATTGTCAGAAAAATACCAAAAATTCACACAAAGTAAATTTTTATGTCCCAATCATAAAGAATAAGTTTATTTTAAAAAAAATAGCTTATAAAATTGTCAAAAGATAGATTCAAAAATGGTTTGCCATCAAAAGGCAGTAAAACAATCTTTTAAAAATATTAGCGTATTCCATGCTTAAGATTGGATTTATTTTCATTTTAAGCCTCTAAAACACTATCTAGTTCATTAATAGACATAGATAAAAATATCTATTATTCATTACTTACTTGGGATGTTACATATTAATCTTCAATTGTCCCAGATTGGTGTTTAATACATGATAATCGTTTTTTCTTTTGTCTCCTTCCATTACCCATTATGCTAATGAAGTGGTGGAACATTTTGAACATTATTAGTTTAAGGGGTTGATATTAATACTAGGTTTCGATCAAGATATCTTATGCCTTTGTTAATTTGACCATATTATAACAATTAAGGGTTGTGGTTGATCGAACATTCCAAAATGATATTTAGGTGGGTGGTCCAAATGTTAATTCACATAGTCTTGATTTAATTGTGTGTATGTAATTTTGAAATTGAAATTTCCATGATTGGGAAATTTCATAAGATTTTAAATTGATTAAATTAAATTGGCATGTGATAACTGAATGGGTTGAATTTGAGGAAATTAGAATTGCTTGAATTCTAATCAGGAAATATTTGGGTTATTGGGATTATAAAATTGGCCATTTAATTTGAATATGAATTGTTTTATAATGGTAATTAAGGTATTATTGGATTAACCTTGAATGGTTAATGGTTTATGTGATTAAATGTTGATAAATGGTTTAATGGTGAATTGTTTATATTATTCTATGTGAAAAAAATTGATAAACCTTGATTGTTTGATAATTTAAATGGGTTAATTTGATGATAATGTTTGATAATAAGGTTAATGATTATTAACTTTAATGTATATGGAATATGTTATATATTTGATGTTATGATATGTGATAAATGGGGTGTGGGGAAAAGTCTGATGCTTTAGAATCCCATAGGGTTCTAGAAACGATGTTCTAGTCCCAAATTCATGCATGTAATAATGAGTGTGGGACACATAATGATGCTTCAATATCCCTTATGTGATAACATTGGGGCATGGGATAGTGACTAATGATTCAAAATACCTCGAGGTTCTAGACATGACGTTCTACACCAAAAATGTTTCCATTGGACAGTGGTTATAAGTAGACATGATGTGAAATGGAATTAAAAGGATAATGAAATCCCATGTTATAATGAATTTTTATTCTTTATTTCATATCCCTTGGGGATAGTTCAGACTCTAACATGGGATGAAGAAGGTATTGATGGTTCAAGTTTCATCATGAACCCAAGGATTTATGTAGTTAAATAAAGAATAATTGAATATGTGAAACTATTTACTCTATTATTTTACTTCATTCTTTATACAAATGCATACACTATTATTGACTAGATCTTATTTTAGATGTCATTGGTGGTGGTCAACTGAGTTGTACTCACACACTACTTGGGATTCCTGATCAGTACCTGAATAGACTTCATGTATGTAGGATAGGATAAGGGAAGGAGCCCTATGTTATATGGATGAATTGGGATTAATCATGGATGATGGAACCAAACTTGGTGTCTGGACTTTCTTGGGAGTGTTATTGTGTCTTTATTTTGGTTTTTCATTTTTCACTTGACACTTATATGGCATGACATATCTACTAATTTAGTTTTGGCTTATTGCTTCCTATTTTGGTTCATCTTGTGATACTGGTATGTATTGGTTATGGATTTATTATGGTTATTGGTTATATCTTTTTGGTATTTTTTATTCCCTTCCACTATTGATCTGAATTAATATAGAGGTTATAGTCTCCCCATGTTATATATATCAGACCATCAGTGTTAGTCGACAGCCTCTGGTGTATGGGGAGGCATGCTTGAGGTCATGTGGCCCACTAGCTCGGGGCACCTACATTTGGCACCCAGGTTAAGAAGTCACAATATATATCTACATATATATTTACATCAATGCAGGAAAAGGAGATACATTACCAATAAAATAATACAACACACAAATACAAGAAAGAACTCAACGAGGCTCGAACTCGGGACTTCACCATGACCCATAAGGGAAACTACCACTGATTATATTATATATATTTGTTTATATATATATAGACATATGTGTGTGTGTGTTATATATACATATATATATATATATGTTTATATATGTGTGTGTGTGTGTTTACATATATATATATATAAATATAATGATATTTAAATATATGTTGATGTCTTTTTATATAAATATAAATTTATATATAAAATTTTTATTATAAAATTATATATATATATATTTATATTTATATGTAAATTTATATATATATGTTTAAAATACATATATATATATATGTTTATATTTTATATTAATATATATGTAAATTTTTATATATATGCAAATTAATAGAATTAGATATATGTTTGTGTGTGTGTGTATTTATATTAATATATATATATATATATGTTTATATAAATTAATATATTTGTAAATTTTTATATTAATATATATGTTTAGATTATATATATATATTATTATATATGTGTGTGTGTACATTTATAGAATTATAATTATGAATTTATATATATATATATATAAATTAATAGAATTATAATTATATATATATATAATTAGACATTTTTTAAAACACCGGTAAAAATTTCACTAAAACAACCACATTTCCTTAAAAATGTGGCAAAATATAAAATATATGTGTGTTTTTATATATAAATGTGTATGTGTGTTTATATATATATAATTTATATTTGTGTGTGTGTGTTTATATATAAATATAATTATAAATTTATATTTAAATCAATGTGTGGAAAATGAGCTATATTACCAATAAAAACATACAACACACAAATGTAGGGAATAACTCGATGGGGCTCAAAATCAAGACCTCTTCGAGACCTATAGGTGTGGCTTCCATTGATTTGTAGCCTAAAAGATATATGTGTGTTTTATATATATATATATGTGTGTGTGTTAATGTATTTGAATCTAAATATAAATTTATATATAAAAATATATCTAATTATAATTATAATTATTTATTTATATATATATGGAAATTAATAGAATTATACTTATATATAATTATTGTTTTTTAGAAATGTTGGTCAAAAGGTCATTAATTTAGACCTATTTAAAAAAAATTCTATCTTAAAATTTACCGATGATTTCAGAAAAACATTACTAAATTAGAAAAAAAATCGAGAATGACATTAATTTAGCCATGTTTTTTCAAATTAATCATCAAAATAGAGACATTTTCTAAAAACATCACTAAAATAGAGATGTTTTCAGAAAACATGGCTAAATTAGTGATGTTTTTCAAAAAAACATCACTAAATTAAAAGTTAGCGACTTTTTTTTTTGGAAAAACACCACTAAATACCAATTTTTTGTTGTTTTGAGACTGATGATGCTACAATTAAGTTGATCTACCACCAAAGAAAATATATCTATATTATTATAACCATCTATCACCAAGCTTTTCTACCACCATGATTATCTACCATCTCCCTGTGCTGTTGTTCAGTGAATGTACTACTAGTTCACTAAGTGGTTCTATTGTCAAAGAATCTACCACTAGAAGAGCTACCGCCAGTGAAGCAACTTCCATACATCTACCGTAGATGCCCAGAATTAATTTCAAAATTAATTCTCTAATGAATAGTTTATACATTTAATTCTAGATATAAGGAAATGAATTTAAGAATGATTATTCTTAAACAAATATATAGTTGTATTAAATAAAAAGTTAGTATTTTTTTATCTTTCTCTCAGTATGAGGATTTTATTCTTTTATTATTCTTTTTATATAATTGATAAATGAACCTGGGTGCTATAAATTTGTAAGAAACTTCCTCATGTGCAGGTGGAACGTATATGGATATAGTATTATAGACTCACATATATTGGAAAAAAAGTATCATCGATACACATATTTGTGTAAGATTAGTGTAAAATTATATAATGGAAAAAAATAGGCTTTCTAGACTTTCATGACACTTTATTTTTCTACATTTATTTTAAAAAAATTATCTCCTTTCAATGACAGATTCAAGGACTCATTAACAGCTAAAGATATTTGGATTGAGCATCTATACATTTTCATATCTCTCACTACTTGATTTTTCTGTTTTAGCACACATTTTTAGATGTTTTTTCTTTAATCTATATATTTGAAAAATATAGTTTTCTATACAAAACTGGATCATTTTTACTTTATGTCATTTTATTACATTTTTATTCCCACGTAAAATTGTGGAAGATGTCATGCGTGACCTGTACTTGTTTTATCCCACATATAACTATGGAAAATACATTATTCCTTGTAATCTTTGTGTGTTATTGTAAAACATGCTCCGGGTTTTGGATCATCTTATTTTATAATAAACAACCTACCATCAGGTGATTTCCAGTTGGAGGGGATTAATTCCTATCTTGACATTGAACCCCTTATTAAATTCTATTGTTCCTTATTAAATTTTATGATTTGATTATTTTAAATCAAACCAATTTATGTTTTATGAATTATTTAAAAAACTCTACTCTAATATTTAACATAAATTAGATTTTTATATATAGTGTTTGATATGACTAAATTTGTTTTAAAAGTTAATGTATTTTCAAAAGTATTTTAACTTATCTGTAATCAATATTTTGATAAGCTTATCCAAAGTTCAAAATATATAAGTCTACTATTTTTTTAATTGTCCATTTTAATCAAATTTGAGGTTATTAGTTTTAAAATTAATATAAAAATAAAATTTTATTATAATCTTAATTCATCCTCCTCTTGAGTTTTCCACTGAGACCAATATTTGGTATCAGAGCATCTTTAAAAATACTTTTTTACTTCAATCTAGTTTTAACTATATATCTTAAATTCATTTTTTATCTAAATTTTTAACTTTATGTATAATAATAAACTTCAAGTAAATTCCAATAATTGGCCTCCTAATTTTAATAGAACTAACTATGATCAATGGAAGATTAAGTTAATAATTCATATAGAGATCATGGGGTTTGATATTTGGACTGTTATTGAGGATAAAAAAGAAATACTGAAATCTTCAAGAAAATATTGGATTGACTCCACTAAGGTAGCATATGATTGTAACTATAAATCAATAATTTCTTTATATTTTGGTTTAGGTAAGGATATATTTAAAAGATACTTATTTTGAAATATGGGATACACTGACTGTTTCTCATAAAGAAAATTACAAAGTTAAATAAATTTGTCTAAATACATATAATATTAAATATGATACTTTTAATATAAAACATTCTAAATCTATTCCTCACATGCATATCAATTTCAATGAAATAGTCAACATGATTTTCACACTTGGAACGAAAATTACTAAAAAATATGAAGTAATATAGATTATAAGATGTCTACCATATAGATAGAGATGAACCACTATTTATGGTAATCATGATACATTATTAAGTTACCAATAAAGTAACTCATTGTAAAAAAATCAGGATGTATGAAGAGGAACTAAATGTGAACAAGGAATATGATGATGAACGCAAAAGGAAGTTAGTAGACTTCAAGTATTATGAATCAAAACTAAAATAGAATATCAAATTTGTGAAGTTAAGTGATGATGAAACAACATCTGATAGTGATAAATAAATGTCTCACCTTTATAGATGTTTCATGAAATTTTATAGGATGAAATTTTCATTCAAGAAATTTAATTACAGTGGTAAGTATAAGAATAGATAAAATTAGAGAAAATAGTTAAAAATATATGATTACACTAATGAAATAATCTGTTATGATTATAAAAAATGACACATTGAAGTAGACTATACCAAGTTTAAATACAATAAATAATTTGAGGATAAAGACAAAATATATAAAAAGACTATGAAATCAATATGGAGTTCCATGGAGGATAGTTCAACTGATTCTAATTATACTAGACAAGAACAAAATGATAGATCCAACATGTTCTTCTCAACAAACACATCTGAGGTGTAAAATATTATTATTGTATCTACTCTACATATATCTAATTTTTCTAATAATGAAAATGATGTTTAAAATATTACTAGTGATGATTTATTCGAATATTTTAATATGATGGAAGATACATTTAATGAATTTAAGGTTAAGTATAAATGTCTAAAGAAACATTATGAAATGTATTCTCACTTTAAAACTAATCTTACAATATAAAAGGATAATAATACTCAACCTCTAAAAGAAAATAATTAGATAAAATTTTCTAATGATAAATTAAACAATGATCTAGAGATGTTTTCTAATGGAAGGAAAACTCAAACCCAGATTCTTGGTAAACAAACTACTCATAAATATACTACATTAATTGGTTACCAACCTAGAAATATTAAAATCTATAAGAACATATTTGTACCTAGATCTATTTCATCTAGTTCTGTTAATAATTATTATTTAATTGGACCTAAAAAAGTTTTTTTTATAAATTATATGGTCTAATTATAGGAAACAAATGAAACAATAATGGATTCATAAATATCTTATTACTAACATCTCCTAACCTAAGAAAATTATGGTACCAAAATCATTTATGGTTTATATTTTTTTGAATGAAACCTACTTGAAATGTTCTAGTTATAAATTATAGTATTTGGGTAGTGGATGTTCTATACATATGAATAGGTAAACCTAGATCTTCAAGAAACAAATCAAAGTTGATGGTGGACATGTAACATTTTTTGAAATTTCCAAAATAAAAATAATTGGACTATATCAAATTTGGAAACTCTAGTACTGTTAAAATTTCTAAAAAAGTTGGTAACTAAAATATATCATTTTTATCATTTCAAAATTTTTTGATAATGGTTAAAATGATAAGATTGATTATAATTCTTGAAAAGTATTTTATTCTAAATATGCTTTAGTTTTTACTATTATTTAAAATGATAATGCTTATATTATTGATTTGAATTACTTAATTTCTCATAATTCTACATGTTTAAGTTCCTTTCATAAATAATCATGGATTTAGCATAGGAGACAAGTCCATTGAAATATACATTATCTTAGAAAGATAAATAGTAAATGATTAGTCAAATATCTACCTAAGCTATAATTCCAAATAGACAAAGTATGTAATCCCTATCAAAAAAGAAAATGTAAAAAAATATCATTCAAACCAAAAAGTGAAGTTTCAACTTCTCGGCCTTTAGATTTGGTTCACATAGAATTTTTTAGATCTTATAGTATTTCTATATTAGTAGGAAAACACTATGAATATTTTATAATGTATTATTATTCAATATAAACATGGGTGTTTTTCCTTGATTAGTAAAGTTAAGATATTTATTTTTTCTCAAAATATTCTAGATCTATTTATAATATTATTTGAATTATAATCAAGACTTTAAGAATTGATCATGGATATGAGTTTGAAAATCAAGAGTTTTAATCATTATGCTCACGACATGGATATAGTCACAACTATTTTACTCTTAGGATCCCACAATAGAATGGTGTAGTATAAATAAGAATTGAAACCCTTAAAGAAAATTCATATACCATGCTTAATGAGTATAATTTACCTATTTATTTTTGAAAAAAATCTGTCAAAATAACTTTTTATATAATTAATTTAATTCTAATTGGACTACTTTTAAAGAAGACACCATATAAATTATGGAATGGTAGAAAACCAAAAGTTAATTACTTAAGAGTTTTTAGTTGTAAAGTCTGTATACTAAATACAAAGGATAATTTATATAAGTTTTTATCCAAAAGTGATGAAGGAATTTTACTTTAATATTATACAACCATTAAATAATTTGGGTATTTAATAAAAATACTATGATTGTGGAAGAATTTTTAAATGTTAAGTTTAATGAGATAGGTCCACATGAACATAAGACCTATTTAGAAAATGTTGGGGACGATATTTCTAATCTAGAGAACAATTCTAAGCCATGTGACAATTCTTCCAGACTTCCTATAGAAAAATATCCTAGTTCTGAGGATCAGAATGAACTGAAACCTGTAGATGAAAATGAAGTGTCAAAAACTTATATTCCTAGAACTTTTATGAATCATATATATCATCCCTTATATGATGTTGTTGGTGACCAAGATAAAGTAACTCAGACAATATATTCTTCTAGAAACAAATTTTAACATCAAGCTTTCTTGTCATATCTTGAACCTATGAACATCAATGAAGAAAATGATGAATTCAGGGTAATGGAAATGCAAGAAGTGATAAATTAGTTTAAAAGAAATAGAGTCTAGGAACTAGTTGAGAGACTCGTGGACTACCTGACCATTGAAACTAAATGGGTGTTTAAAAACAAGATTGATAATTCCTGTATAATAATTATAAATAAAGAAAGACATGTTGCACAAGTATATTGTCAAGAAAAAGGAATTAAATATGAGGAAACATTTTCTCCAGTATCCAAACATAAAGCCATTATAATGTCTCTTTCCTATAAAACACATTTTAAATTAAAATTATATCAAATGGATGTCAATAGTGAATTCTTAAATGGTTATATAATTGATGATTTTTTTAAAAACCCCCCTAGATTTCACAATACTCACTTTCCAAATAAAATTTTAAATTAATAAAATCATTATATGGTTTAAAACCAGATCCTAGATCATATTATGATGGTTTCAACTCATTTTTTTCAAAATTTTTTACTAAAGGAATAAATAATTATAATTTATTTATTAAAATAATTTTAAAAGATTTTTTAGTTATAAAAATATTTTTTGTTGATATTATTTTTTGATCTTCAATAAACTATTTAAGTACTGAGTTTTCAAAAATTTTGTAAAGTGAATTTGAAATGAGTTTGATTTATGAAATTAAATTAATTATTGGATTTCTTGTTTTTTGAACTAAATATGGAATTATTCTAAATAAAAGAAATTACACTAAATATATTTTAATAATTTTTGTTATGAAGAGTACTAAAGCTGATGATACTCCCATGAGTATTAGTTATAAACTGGATCTTGATGAAACTGGGAAACTAGTTGATCAAAACATTTGTAGTTGTATGATTATAATATTAATATTATTAAATTATAGTTGGATTTATATAATGTTTACTATGTGTATATGTGTCCATTTCCAATAAAATCCAAAAGATTCGCATTTACTTTATTTGAAAATAATTTTCAAATAGGTCAAAAATACAACTAATTTAGGATTATAAAATTATATAGGATAAGAATTTGTTTTAATTGTATATTTTAATGATGATTTTGGTGGTTATAATTTTTATAGAAAAATAACCTCTAGAACTTATCACTTTTTAGGAAAGTATATAGTTTCACAGTGTAATAAGAAACAGAACATCATTGCATTATCAACTACTTAATCTGATTACATACCTAAAAGAAGTTTTTTTCCTAGATTATAAGGATGAATCATACTTTACTAGACTACAGATTTTAATTTTTACATCACTCTATACATTTTGATAATACAAGTGCTATAAAAATTTCTAAGAATTATTTTTCTCACTCTAGGAAAAAACATATTGATATAAGACATCAATTTTTTAGACATAATTTTCAAAATGGTTAAATAACTCTTGAGTTCATTTGTACTAAAAATAATTGTGTTGACATTTTCATAAAACCTTTTAATTTTAAGAGACTTAGCTATATCAGAAATGAACATGTAATGGTAATTTTTGGTTATTTATTTACTTTTAAATTTATTTTGGTTTTAATAGTGAAAAAAATAACAATACTAATACTACTATGATGATAGAACTTTATCCATAATATTTTTTTGATCAACCATTATTCATACAACCATGATGATGGACCGTTAGTTGTATTACCATGATGATCGATCTTTAGTCATGCTACAATGCTTATTGATCATTATTCATTATACTGTGATTATTGAACATTTGTTATTCTATCATGATGATCAACCATTAGTCATGCTACCATAATAATATACCATTACATGATACCATGACAAACTATCATTTAATTATATTGTGAGAATCTACCATAGGACTGTCCATTCCTAATTCTAATATTCCTATTATCTTTAATTAAAATATCATCTTTTTTTATCTATATTTTTTTTTAATTTTTTTCATTATAAACCCCTAAATGATAAAACTTACCTAATTAAGATTTAAAATAAAAACCCTTCCTCACATGCCTCATTTTGAAACCCTTTATCTTATCTTTAGACCTAAGAACTTCTATCTTTGACTTTCAACACTTGAACCCTTTCAAAACATGGTTTGAGTGAAGCATCCTTATGAATACCCTGATGAGTCCTGTCCTTCAAAGAAGGAAATATGTGAATCAAGTCAGTTTGTAGATTAGGAGAATCCCCAACTCATGTCTCGTGTTATTGGGGATGTTAAGGAAACTGATTTTGTGTGGTTATCTTCAAGAAATTATTTCATTTGGAATTTGATTCAGTGCCAGGGATGAGATGAATGGATTTTGAGAAATTATTGATCATTCCACCCTAGGTTGGTTCACAACTTATATCATTTTTTAGAGTATCAATTTGGATAAAAGAAAGATATTATCATGAATGTGATCGATGGGAATGATCTCATATTTTCTTCAAATTAGTGGGCTAGATGTTTGAATGTTCCTCACAATTGTATATACAAGGACTATTAAAGCTATTTTCCTATTAATCATGAGAATTTTTTGATTGAGGATTCATTGTTTGAGTTGACTGGGAATTACACCATTTGAAGGCCAATTATAGGGGATCCTGATAGAGAATTTTGTTTATTTTTAAAATTTATCAACATATTTTATGTCGTAGGAAGGGGGATTTCATCATAATTAGGCATCAGGAAATATTTTTCTTGTTACTTAAGAAAATAGGACACAATATTAATTTATATAGATATCTGATGGTCTATATGATGGATTTGTGCAAGCCCTCCTTAATATCAAAATATTTGGCCGACCCAAAGATGATATCTACTATGTTGTAATCTAAAGGCCTTATTTATAAAGGATAGTAAAAGTTAGTTAAATAAAATAGTTTACGTCCGAGTCAAGTGACTTGGAAAAGTATGAAAGTGAACTAAAACCCATGGTTAAAAAAGTGGGTAGTAGATAATGATAAACTTTATGAAAAGTTTAACCAGATAATAAATCCTTATAGACTAAGAGATATGGTTGACCCTGTATTGGATCCAGATGAGGTTGTTTAGTACTCCTTTGATGAATATGTTGAGGTTGAGGTTGATGTAGAATAAGTTGAAAATGAGAAAGAAGTGTGTGTGTACCTATTTCATTGGAATAGGGTTGTGATATTGATGTGGCTAAGAGTCCCAATGTATCCTATGGATTAGCTATTCCTCCTCTTCCCCTTCCTTCCAAGCAATGTTTTCTATAATAAGGAAGTGAATCAGAATAGATTGAAGTCACTAATAGTGTTTAGTATGAGAAAACTTATTTAGATACTCATGAGGATTTGACTATTATTTTTAATGATTCATAGTATGTTGTTGATAATGGATATGAGGATGAGTAGTCTAACACATATCATAATGTAACTATGTCTAGAAGTTCTACCAGTAGAGAGTGGTAGGCCATATCTCCATCTACTTTATCCATTCAAGAATCTGGTGATAAAGATGATAAAATTTATTTAGATGGTTAGGGTTCTAGAAGCTATGTGGATCCATTTACTCAATATAGAGATTAGGATAGAGCACCCTCAAAGTGGAAGAAACCCCGAGGATCTATAAATCTTGGGTTGGAGTACTCTGAATCATGTGATGATTATATTGATGATGATGATTAGAGAATTCCACTGGATCATGGTGAACCTTCCATCTTTGTTGAGCTAAGAGATCCTAAGTAATCCCTAGTATAGATATTTGATTAGGAAAAGTGTTTAGAATATTTTTTCTTTGAGGCACCTAATGTGGATACTAGACCTAAGGATGCTATTATAACTATCCTGGAGAGGTCTTCACCTCCTCCCCTTACTTTATCTCTTCTTCATTACAACTATATAGATCGATAATATCTCTAAAACTTTAAAACAAATATTTTTTAGATATTATAGGGATTCTTTATACCTCCTCGATTGAGGAAATTAATCTCATTGAATCTAATACTAGGATGATTGTTTCCTTATTCATTTCCCATACCCAACCTAAAATGATCTTAATGATGGGAAATACAGAAAAAGAGAATAATACTCCAATGTAATATATGGGTTTCATTCATTATTCTATAGATTATGGGAATGATAGTTTCACTAAGATAGAGATATATCTTTTGGAGAAGTTGGATTCTTTCTCTACTCCAAGAGCATCATTTTTTAGAGATCCACATCCCTCTACTCCTTCAGTGGATGTTAATTTGATCTGATCAATAGTGATAAAATAGCTACATGTTGTAATGGTTTATTTATATATTTATCATAAGGATGTGCTTAAAAAGATTAAATCTTGTGGTAGACAAATTTATAAGTTGGTTAGAGAATGATTAAATGAGGCTATGAGTGAGAAAGAGACAGCCACTAAAGTTATTAAGTATTATATCTCAAGGATTTATACCAAGAATTATATTAATTCTCATTTAAAGTTATTGGATGAGGATTTGAGAATACCTCCTATGACTAGGGGTTTAATGATAAGTCAACCTAGTTGAAGACCTTGTATCCTCTATTCAAGTTTTACATGGAAGTGAAGGATGAAATTCTCAAACCTATAGAGCATGGTGGATGTGTAATTACTCAGGTTTTTTAGTTAATGGAACTATTTTTAAACACCACTAGGATTTCTGTCATTTCACCTCCAACCATACCTATGACTGACTCCCTTTATAAACCTTTATCAACACCCCTGTAGACCACCTCCATTGTAGTTATTCAATTTTGACCTATATAGGTTGAGGATATCAGGAAACTCAAGCATGTTGTGTTTTGGCCACCTACATCTCCTACTCCTCCACATCCTATTGCTGGGAAAAGAAAATGATCTTGTGGATCCTACCTCTAGACGAGCTTTAGATGCATCATCAGTCTCTTATTAGACCTTGGTAGGGATTTTTTCCATTCCCTCTACCAATGTAATATTTTGACACTAATTTATAATTCCAGTCCTCTATTTCATAATATTTATGTATTTTATTTAATTTCCTATTATTTCTATATTTTTTATAATCCTAAAATGGGGAGAAATTTTATAGAATCTCACATGAGACATTTTATAGAATGAATGAATAACTATACATCACATTGGACTTTGACTGTTAATAATAATATATTTTTTTATTCATTTATTATTCATCTATTACATATTTTTGATTGATTATAAATGTCGTTATTAGTGATCATCAAAAAGGGGTACATTATTATCTTAGTTTAAGATCATCCTTATTTTAATGACCCCAAATCATGTTTTTATGTTTATAATGAATTTAATGTTTTATTATAGTGATTTGTTATGGATAAATTATGAAAATTGTAAAAGTCATGATCTACAATCACCATCTACCATCAGTTATAATGAGCTACCATTATTTATTGCAGGATACCACATCAAGCTACCATCGGTTCAATAAGATATTACTAGTTTAACTCTATAACCTATAGGATCTACCATCCAATTTTTCTACCAACACTACAAGATACATCTACCCCAAGATGATGCTACCATTAAATAGATCTACAAACAAGTAAAAGATATCACTACCATTAAAAGAATCCCCCACCAAGCATTGTTATCACCATGAGTATATACCATTTCATGATGGTACGATTTAGTGAAGTTTCTGATAATTCACTATGTAGTTCTACCATCAAATCATATTTCACTAGAAGAGCTACCAGTAGTGAAGATGCCTCCATAGAGCTACTATAGTTGTCTAGAATTAATTTTATAATTAATTCTCCAATGACTATTTTATACATTTAATGATAGACAGAAGCATGTGGATTTAAAAAAATATTATTCTTAAATAACTCCATGGTTGTATTAAAGAAAAATTGAGATCTGTCTGTATATATCTCTCAATATGAGTATTTTGGTGTTTTATTATTCTTTTTCTACAAATAATAATTAGACCTGGGTTATATAAATTTATTAAAAACATACCCACTTGTGGGTGCAACTTTCTTGGATATTTAATTGTAGACTCTCATGTGCTGGAACAAAAAAATCATTAATAAACATGTGTAGGGAAGGTCACTGGAGAATTGAAGACTGGAAAATAGATGGATTTCTAGACAATCACAGCACTCTGTTTCTCTTCATTTTCTATGCAATTTTTATGATCTCCTTACAAAGAAAAATTGAAGGACTCCTAAACAACTAAATCTATTTGATTGAGAAACACTACATTTTCTCATCTCTCACTACTTTATATTTATGTTTTAGCATACCTTTTGAGATTTTTTTTATTTTAATTTGTATATATGTAAAAAATAGTCTCCTATACTAACCTGGAGAGTTCTTGATACTCTCTCTTACTTATTTTAATTTCTATTCCCATGTATAACTATGGAAGAGGTCATGTGGGACCTTTACTTTTTTATCCCATGTATAACTATGTATGAGGCTTTATTCCTAGATAGCCTTGTGTGTAGTTGTTTGTAAATCTTGATCCAGGTTATGGATTAGTGTATTTTATAATAAAATTCTTGGTAGTAGGTGACTTACATATAGAGGGTATTAAGTCTAAACATGAGACTGAACCCCATATTAAATTCTATTGTGCCTTATTTACTTGTTTTGTTTTTATTGTTTTAAATCAACCTAGTTTCTATTTTCTAAATTATTAAACAAAACTATACTCTAATAGTTAACATAAATTAATGTTTTATATACATAGTTTAATATGAGTAAATTAGTGTCAGTACATAAATTATTTTTCTAATAATTTTAATTGAGATATGATCAAATTTTCTAGAATGTTTTCTAAAGATAAAAATTATATAATTTTACTATTTTTTCTAACTAGATGTTTTTATGAAATTAGGGGATATAAGTTTTAAAATTATTTTAAATAGAAATTTCAATTAGAAACTAAATTCACCACCCTCTTTAGTTTTCCACTAGGAATAAATGATTTATTATGTTAAGGAATTAGGATATGAAATATCTGAGAACCCATAAAAAAGAAACATATATTGAATCGAAAGTTATTTGAGTTTAACTGAATTATAATGTAATAATATCAAAGAGTAAGACATTTTTAGGTTGAATTAATCATGTAATTATATTATAATAATTTTCTTATGGTGTTATATTTTCATTACCCGTGACTAACTTGGTTTGGTTTTATAAATTGATGAAGCCCGAAGGAACCAATTTAACAATGTATTCCATAGAAAATATGGAGATTATCCCAATGAGTAACCTAAAAAGATAGGATTTAGAGTGAAAATAATGTCAATATCTCTAATCAGATATCAAGGATTATGATAAACAATTTGAACTTAATTTATTTTGAAAATTCATGATAGGATAGAATAATAGAGTCTCATAGTAGTATAGGTGATGAATATGATGATGGAATGAAGATTCAATTTACATCATTCCAAAAAATGTGGTATGAGTCGCCAAGGTTAATGTCTTAATGTGAAAGATTAAAGGAACATATAATTCATCCTAAGTAACAATGATAGTTCAGTATCTTAAATGTGGGAAACTAGAAAATTATCCAAGTTAATGCCCTAATATATGGTCCAAAAAAGAATATTGGCATGAATAATTTTTAAGATAAGGGAATTACTATGAAACAAAAACTACTTAAGTGAGTTATAAAAATGATATAGAATAAGGAACTATGATCACCCACTCAAGAACTTTTAGTGTTGTCTGTATGACTTGTTCATCCTGTACTTCTGTACATAGTATGTTTACTAAGAACATAAAATCACCACCCTGATGACTATATATTTAACTACTAATAAAAAATTAGTGGTATTATTATTGTATCCCAAGTGTAACACCCCAAGATTTTATGAGATATATTATTTTTAATTTCTTTGATCTTCTATTATACACTACACCAAGATTAGCTTGTACTATAGGCAACACCGCATTAGTTTTTAGTATACGTAACACTATTCTTGGATCGTGTTACACACAATTTCAAGTTCGCAACATTGAGTGAATATATATATGTGTATATATATATATATATATTCAATGTACAAATGAAATATGTTTGGATTCTGTTATACAAAACAACAAAGAAGTCTTTCTCTACACGCAACCCTAACTTGGCTTGCATTACACGCAATCGTGACCTTCCTCGATAGCGTGTGATGTATGCAATACCGGGTTTCACTAAACAACGTTATATGGTTATAATATTATCAAGAACTAGACTTTATGAATATTATTAACTAAATTTTTAATTTTATAACATTATTATTCATCTTACACATTTTCTAGAACATGGTATGAGAACAAAGTAAATGTTTCGGGTAAAATAAGTATTTTTCAAAAAATGCAGTTTTGCCGCCTTTTGATGGTGCACCCACTTTAAATATAGTTTTTGACATGTTTATAAGTTCAATTTTACAAAATAAAATTATAATTTTGAATCAGGATATAAAAATTTACATTGGATAAAGTTTTGATATTTTTCTGATAACTTTAATATTTTAATGAATAGTAAAAACACGCTATATTTTAATTAAAAACAACTTTTTTCGTCATAATAATTTATATAGTTAAATTATAATATTTAATGGTTTTAAAGTATAAATATAATATATTTTTACTATTCAATATAATTTATTTCATTAGCGTTGATTTTACATTGAATTCATAGGATAAATAAATTTAATCTTTTGCAATGTTTTAAACCAAAACTCGTTTTCTTTCGACAACGAGATTAATTTTAATTTAATTTCTGAAACTTCTGTGTATTGAATTTGGAAAAATGGATTCCATATTTTGAATTATTGGGTCCAAATTATTTTAATAGACTACTTTTTATTTTTGGGATTTATGAATAGTAACAACGGTAAATTTTATTTACCATAGTAAAAGGTAAATTGGGTAATTAAGGGTAAATATAATATTATAAAATTATCCTAATACATGTCTTAATACAATTGGATGATTATGTTTTGTCCTAAGTCATATTTGGGTCGAAATGGAATCCATTATAACCCACTTGGAGGTGATTAAGACCTTTAGTTTAATTTATTAAAAGGAAAGTGAAATATGTCTCACTTGACTTTAATAATTAAAGTATTTTTAATATAAGTTTATAAAGAATATAAATTCGGTTATAAATACTCATTTGAAAGATAAAATATTTTTATTTATCATGGTAATTTATTTGTAATTTTTAAGAGTTATTTAATTACCTTATTATCTCATACATTAATGATGCACAAATTATTTATTTAGTGAAAAATCAGTAATATAGTTTTTATTAAAATAGTAATACATAACAAAAAGCCCAAAAATCTACACAAAACTTATTAGTAGTGTATATATAAACCCTAATCATCCACTGGCAGAATTGTTGACCATTTGGATCCTTATTATGGTGATTATGACACTTATAATATTTTATTTTAAATGATTCCAAAGTTGTCACCTTCATAATTTAATAAAGATAACAATTTACATGTTATTATTTTAAGATGGTAAATTCAAGTAAAATTATTATTATAAAAGCTTTGATATTTCTATTCATCAGAGGATTTTATTTTTAAATTTTTATGCAACAAATAAGTATATTAAATAATTATACAAAAATGTTGTACAAATTATTTTATTAAGTGATATACCAAATAAATGGGTTTAAAAATATTAAAATAAATATTATATGAACTATTTAATGTTCTCCACTAATTTTATAGACAAATTTGACATGTTAGGAATCTATTAAATATATTATTTATAATATATCCTCTGTTTATATTTTATTTAAATTCAAATAAATGAATAGTGTCAAAATTGACACTATTGTTATTTTATAAAAATAACATATTATTAAATTGTTTAAAAATCATAAAAGTATTTAAAAATTATAAATTGAAATTTATATAGTCGAAATGTCATAAATTATACAATTATTGAAAATTAACAACACATAAGTGAATATTTATAACCATTTATAATTTAGAATTTTATTACCCCAAACAAACTTAAATAGATTAAATAAGGATAAATCAAAATGATAAGGTTTATATTAAGATCAAAACATGTATAAATTTTATTGGTTGATGTTATTATAACCCTATCTCATCTAATATTATAACTGAGTCAATTTTGGTGGTTTTTATGTGGCTTTTGAATTTATATTAAACTAATATTTTTGAGGATTCCAAAGGTGCCCCTCTCCTCCCTTATAAAAGGGCACCTCCTCCTTCTCTTCCTCACACCATTTTGAGTCTTGATGCTCGGCCAACCTATCTCCATTTAACTTCCCCACTTCCCTATAAACCTTATAGAGGTTCTGGTATTCTAAAAAGACCAAACCTAGTGCCCTAAGAAGAAGTTTAAAGGAGGTGCGTCGAAGAAGAGGTAATCTCTTCTACCGATTATTTCAAGCTTATTGCTTCTTCAACTTCTTCTTCTTTAGTTGTTTCATTATAAAGTAATAACATCAGTATCACTAATGTACTGATATGTTATTATAAATATGAAACAACCCCATTTCACCTTCTATCCATCCTACGAAAAATGAAATCACCGCGTGTGCGTACGTACGGAATACCGTCTCCACGCCGTGGTGTAATCTGTTTTTCCAACAACACCTTACTTTGAGGGCTATAATGGTGTAAAGAATAACTATACATTGTTATTATAACATCATATTGATTCTGATATATTGTATCATCCACTTTAATTTAATTCAATAATTATGGGAACGATATCATCACCCGTGCGTACGTACGGACTACCGTCTCCACGACGTGATGAGATTCATTCTCAATGATTAACCATTCATAAATGATTATAAAGTATATATAATAAGTAATCATGAAATATATGACATAATAATGATACTATATTTATGTATATATATATGTATGTCATCCAATTAATTCCATTCAATTCAATGAGGAAACGAAAACAACGTTCATGCGTACGTACGGCCTACCGTCTCCATGAACAGTGTATTTCTTTCCATTTATCGATCTATTATATATATGTATATTATGAATATATATTATATATAAATCATGTTTTATATTCTGTAATTAAGTAATCATTATCTAAGTAATCATATGAATAATTACAAGTCAAAACACGGATGACAAATGAAATGATTTTACCCAAAATGCTCTTTAACATGGAATTTACAAAAGAACAGGTAATATAAAGTCATAAGTGAACCATATTTGATATCATAACTATTAATATGATTCTGTAATAATTAAATTACATTATTTAAATCATTATTCAGGAGTTTTGGATATATATGAAGCATATCGGACCTAAGGTAAGGGATAACCTTTCCAATCTTGTTCTTATCCGAGATTGTTTATTCGTAAGTATTTGCTGGGGTTATTATTATCATCCAAGTCCATGTTTTCTATAAGTGTTTTTATGTATGTTTAATGTCCTTTCTACCCATTTTGTCTTTTACTACATGGTATGTAAGGAATCTTTCTTTTTTTACATTACGAGGTACTTTTTGACTTTTCCGACAAAAGTACGAGGAGAATGTTTTTTTAACTTATACGGCACGAATTGATTTTTTTACGGTTTTATAAAGCCTTATTTTCATGAATCTTCCTCCAAAATATTTCATGACTATTTTCAACAAAATATTTTTCTTTTAAAATTGCCTGATGTTTTGTGAAAATAAATTGATTTTGAAGAAGAAATGATATTTTCCTCAAAAATTCATTTCAAGTGTTTTATCAAAAAAAAATTCCATCTAGGATGACATTATTTCATATGTTTATGTTTCAATTATAAAGTCTCTATTATTTACATGGTTTCACTTTTCTTATTATGAATTGATATCCATTTCTTTTATATGGATTATGTGATGATAGGATGATGTTTATGAAACCCATTTTGTTTGTTGGGTTATTATGAATGATGTATGTTTATTTTGTGGCACAAGTAAGAATGATTTCATTATGAGATGGGTGGGACCTATATCTCCCTCCAATGCATTGGGTAAATATTTATATATCATGAGATAGACATGGATGGAATGGTAATTTAATCTGGTTCAGTGTTACAGGACTGAAACGAGGAGTGAACTCGATTCAGAAAGGGACTTTTTCCACTAAGATGGTCTTGGCAGCAATGCCTTGGCTACTATGGAAATCATGACATGTGCTGAATGGTTGCCACAATTACATGTTTTATTCCCATTATATTTTATCATGGTTGATGTTCCATTATGATATATTCCTTACGTACTTCCACGATTTATGTATTTACTCAAGGTTTTAATGTTTATATTTCATGTTCAAGTTTTTGCTTTCAAATATTTATGGATTGTTTTATGTTCTCTATGATTGCCCTTACTGAGCATTTGAGCTCATCCTTTTTATGTTTTATTTTTCCCTAGGAAATAAAGAAAGGTTTTAGGTCAAGAAACAAAAAGGGGAAGATCGTTATGGGAGTTTTTGAAGATCTTTCAACATGATTAGAAGTTTATACTCCAAGTTTCCAAAGACACTAAACTATTACGATCCTTGAGTTTTGGTTTTTTTTATGTATTAATTATTCCACAAAAGTAATGTATTTTCCATGTACGTCAAGCTTCGGGTCTCTACAGTTGGTATCAGAGGAAAAGGAGTTAGGAATGTATCGGATCCTTGGGAACTCTCACATGTGAGCGTTGGACGAAGCATGTCTCTCCGCCCAATGGCTTCATGAGGAAATGGCTGCCACTGGGGATGGTGGTGTGTCCCACCCTGGGGGTGTAGCCTCCCATGGAGTGCCCTAATAGGTATCAATTATAGTCCACTAGAAGTAATTCCAGACCACTACAGTTGGTATCAGAGGAAAGGTTTAGTCAACCTTTGGAAACTAGGATGCGAAAGCATTAGTGAGATCCCTAGAGATATTTCTAAGATGTCTAGGGATGTCCCTAAGGATAAGTATACGTATAGGATGTAGTCCTAGAACTACAGTAACGAACTTAGAATTTAACCTAAGATGTTAGATATTGAGGGTACTCCCCCTTTACTATGTTGTTTTCCCTAGCATGATTTTTTCCTCTCACACTATTCTTTTTGGGTTTTAGAAAATGGTTGGAAACAGGAAGATTCACGACAATGGAGGATATGATGGACAATGGAATGATATTATTCATGAGCAACCAAATGAAACTGGATTTTAAAGTCCAAACATCGTTATTATGTGTAATCATCAATCTCATAATATGATCAATAATCTCAACTATAGTAAGTTTCCCGACTTAGATATTAAGAGAAAGATGGAGTTTCATGATGATCATAGAGGAAAGAAAGTTCAATTTCCCTCATTTAAATCATGTGGGAAGAGGCATCGGGGAGATTGTTTCAAAGGAACTAGAAGATGCTTTGGGTGTGGAAAAGAAGGACACAAAGCCAGTAAGTGCAAAGGAAAAGGTTCAGTTAACACCATGGACAAGGATAATGGTATTGCTACGACATCAACAATGATTAGATGTTTTAAATGTGGAATGTATGGGAATTATGCAAACCAATTCCATAAGGGAAAATCTCATGAAGAGAATTAGCATGGTCATATGAGTAGTATTTATGTGGATGATGATGAAGAGACTAAAAATGAAATATGATATGAAGGAAATGATGAATCTCGGTCAGTGGTTTAAGAAGTTAGTGGAATGATTGTATGTTTATAAAGAATAATGTATGGTACTATGGAATAAAGAATCATCTAAGGATTGTTACACTATTGTTTTTTCTAAATAATTTGAAAGTATATGTTGAATGGTACCGGTAAACATAGAAGGTTATTCAGATACTTTTGGAAAGTAGATGATATGCGCATAATGAAGGGATAAGAATATAATGAGATGTTTGATTGTATTCATGAGCTTATGACTGATATAAGGACTAAGTGATATTATGGTTTGATTATATAGATTTTTTTAGGATTTTGGTATGAGGAAAGAGTTACCTTTTGACAGTATTCATGTTTTCACTAAGGTTCTATGGTAATTTATGTTTCAAGAGAATATATGACTAAGGTATTCATGTGTTTGGAATGCAACCTACAAGATATATCTTATGATATATGTGAGATAAATGCTTGTATTCACATTCTTGGTAGATAACCTTTATAGTAATTGTTTTATTTATACTATGAGATTGGACCGAAGTATTTTAGATAAGCCTAAAGATTGGAATGGATTATGTTGGACATAAGTTAGTATTGTTTAAGGATAGAACTTTTTTCGATATTATTGATGAGATTTTATAGTAATGTAGTTTTAGAAAAAGGACAACCTGCAGGACGGGTGACAACCCATCACGTCGGACAAGGCTGGGGGAATCGAACCCACAACCGAAGTGTGACTGGCCTTTATCGCCTACCACTGGCCTACAGGAAGTCCCTGGTTAATAGAAACTAGTTTTATTTTATTAAGTGGTATGATATATGAAGTATAAGTTCATTTTTGGTATCGTATATGATTAACCTCACCATAGATGGACTTATGTATATTTGATAAGTTTTGATAAACTTTTGTTTAAAACAGATGGAATGACCCATCATTCTATCACATGATCTGTTAACACTTCACGAATAAAAAATTCAACTTCATTTCTTTAAGAGATGAAGTGGAAATTGTTCAAAGCACGAACAATAGTGATATTGTACCAAAATCAAGCAAGTATTTCTTCTAATTCAAAATTTTCCACCTTAGGGAAATGATATTGAAAACCAAAAATGTTGTCTTAGTGCTCTTATATCCGATGAATCATATGGTACCATAGATCATCACAAATTTATTGCTTTGTGATTTATGGCTTTTTCATATCCATGTTCTCTACCACTCTCCATCAGAACTTGATGGTTAGATTTTTCTTCCATATCCATATTTTCACCTATGTTCTCTTATATAGAAACCCAGTGATGAGTTAATTTGGGTAATCGTTACATTTCTTACTTTAGTTTTTAAAATTAATTTTTAGTATTCTTTTTTACGATGTGGGTTTCTATGAATAGTAAACGATTTATAACCCCGACGAATTTCGAGGACAAAATTCATTTTAATAGGGGTAGAATGTAACACCCCAATATTTTATGAGATATATTATTTTTATTTTCTTTGATCCTATATTATACACTAAACAAAGATTATCTTGTACTATATGCAACACCGCATTAGTTTGTAGTATACGTAACACTATTCTTGGATAGTGTTACACACAATATCAAGTTCGCAACATTGAGTGAATATATATATGTGTATATATATATATATATATATTCAATGAATAAATGAAATATGGTTGGATTCTGTTATACAAAACAATAAATAAGTCTTGCACTACACGCAACCCTAACTTGGCTTGCATTACACGCAATCGAGACCTTCCTCGATAGCGTGTGTTGTATGCAATATCGGGTTTCACTAAACAACGTTATATGGTTATAATATTATCACGAAGTAGCCATTATGAATAGTATTAACTAAATTTTGAATTTTATAACATTATTATTCATCTTAAACATTTTCTAGAATATGGTATGAGAACAAAATAAATGTTTCGGGTAAAATAAGTATTTTTCAAAAAAATGAAGTTTTGCCGCCTTTTGATGGTGCACCCACTTTAAATCTAGTTTTTGACATGTTTATAAGTTCCTTTTTACAAAATAAATTATAATTTTGAATCAAGATATAAAAATTTACATTGGATAAAGTTTTGATATTTTTCTGATAACTTTCATATTTTAATGAATAGTAAAAACAGGCTATATTTTAATTAAAAACAACTTTTTTCATCGTAATAATTTATATAGTTAAATTATAATAATTAATGGTTTTAAAGTATAAATAGAATATATTTTTACTATTTAACGTAATTTATGTCATTATCATTGATTTTACATTGAATTCGTAGTTTAAATAAATTTAATCTTTTGCAATGTTTTAAACAAAAACTCGTTTTCTTTTGACAACGGGATTAATTTTAATTTAATTTCTGCAACTTCAATGTATTGAATTTGGAAAAATGGATTCCATATTTGGAATCAATGGGTCTAAATTATATTAATAGACTACTTTTTATTTTTGGGCCTTATGAATAGTAACAACTGTAAATTTTATTTACCATAGTAAAAGGTAAATTGGGTAATTAAGGGTAAATATAATATTATAAAATTATCCTAATAATTGTCTTAATACAATTGAATGATTATATTTTGTCCTAATTCATATTTTGGTTGAAATGAAATCCATTAGAACCCACTTGGAGGTGATTAAGACCTTTAGTTTATTTTATTTAAAGGAAAGTGAAATATGTCTCCCTCAACTTTAATAATTAAAGTATTTTTAATATAAGTTTATACAGAATATAAATTCGGTTATAAATACGCATTTGAAATATAAATTTTTTCTATTTATCATGGTAATTTATTTGTACATTTTAAGAGTTATTTAATTACCTTATTGTCTCATACATTAATGATGCAGAAATTATTTATTTAGTGAAAAATCAATAATATAGTTTTTATTAAAATAGTAATACATAAAAAAAGGCCCAAAATCTGCACAAAACTTATTAGTAGTGTATATATAAACCCTAATCATCCACTGGCCTAATTTTTGACCATTTTTATCCTTATTATGGTGATTATGACACTTATAATATTTTATTTTAAATGATTCCAAAGTTGTCACCTTCATAATTTAATAAAGATAATAATTTACATGTTATTATTTTAAGATGCTAAATTCGAGTAAAATTATTATTATAAAATCTTTGATATTTATCTTCATCAAAGGATTTTATTTTTAATTTTTATGCAAAAAATAGGTATATTAAATAATTATAAAAAAATGTTGTACTAATTATTTTATTAAGAGATATACCAAATAAATGGGATTAAAAATAATAAAATAAATATTATATGAACTATTTAATGTGCTCCACAAATTTTATAGACAACTTTGATATGTTAGGATTATATTAAATATTTTAGTTTGAATATATCCTCTGTGTAGATTTTATTTAAATTCAAATAAATGAATAGTGTCAAAATTGACACTATTGTTATTTTATAAAAATAACATATTATTAAATTGTTTAAAAATCACAAAAATATTTAAAAATTATAAATTGAAATTTTTATAGTCTAAAATGTCATAAATTATCCAATTATGGAAAATTAACAACACATAAGTGATTATTTATAACCATTTAAAATTATGAATTTTATTACCACAAATAAACTTAAATAGATTAAATAAGGATAAATCAAAATGATAAGGTTTAAAATAAGATTAAAACATGTCTAAATTTTATTGGTTGATGAGATTACAACCCTATCTCATCTAATATTAAAATTGAGTCATTTTAGGAGGTTTTTATGTGGGTTTTTAATTTATATTAAACTAATACTTTTGAGGATTCCAAAGGTGCCCCTCTTCTCCCTTGTAAAAGGGCACCTCATCCCTCTCTTCCTCACACCATTTTGATCCTTGAAGCTCACCCAACCTATGTCAATTTCACTTTCTCACTTCCCTAGAAACCTTATACAGTTACTTTTCTTCTCAAAAGACCAACCCTAGTGCCCTAAGAAGAAGTTTAAAGGAGGTGCGTCGAAGAAGAGGTAATCTCTTCTACCGATTATTTCAAGATTATTTCTTCTTCAACTTCTTCTTCTTTAGTTGTTTCATTATAAATTAATAACATAAGTATCAATAATATACTGATATGTTATTGTAAATATGAAACAACCCCATTTCACCTTCTATCCATCCTACAGAAAATGAAATCACCGCGCGTGCGTACGTACGGAATACCGTCTCCACGCCGTGGTGTAATCTGTTTTTCCAACACCACCTTACATGGATGGGTATAATGGTGTAAAGAATAACTATACATAGTTATTATAACATAATACTGATTCTTAAATATTTTATCATCCACTACAATTCAATTCAATAATTATGGGAATGATATCATCGCTCGTGCGTACGTACGTACTACCGTCTCCACGACGCGATGAGATTCATTCTCAATGATTAACCATTCATGAATAATTATAAAGTAAATATAATAAGTAATCATGAAATATATGACGTAATAATGATACTAGATTTATATATATATATTTATGTCATCCAATTAATTCCATTCAATTCAATGAGGAAACGAAAACAACATTCATGCGTACGTACGGCCTACCGTCTCCATGAACAGTGTATTTATTTCCATTTATCGATCTATTATATATATGTATATTCTGAATATATATTATATATAAATCATGTTTTATATTCTAGAATTAATTAATCATGATCTAAGTAATCATATGAATAATTACAAGTCAAAACACGGATGACAAATGAAACGATTTTACCCAAAACGCTCTTTAACATGGAATTTACAGAAGAACGGGTAATATAAAGTCATAAGTGAACCATATATGATATCATAACAATGAATATGGTTCTGTAATAATTCAATGAAAATATTTAAATCATTATATATGAGGTTCGGATACGTATGAAGCATATCAGACCTAAGGTCAGGGATAACCTTTCCAATCTCGTTCTTATCCGAGATTGTTTATTCGTAAGTATTTGCTGGGGTTATTATTATCATCCAAGTCCATGTTTTCTAAAAGTGTTTTTATGTATGTTTAATGTCCTTTTTACCCATTTTGTCTTTTAATACATGGTATGTAATGAATCTTTTTTTTTACATTACGAGGTACTTTTTGACTTTTCTGACAAAAGTATGAGGAGAATTCTTTTTTAACTTATACGGCACGAATGTATTTTTTTACGGTTTTATGAAGCCTTATTTTCTTGAAGCTTCCTCTAAAGGATTTCATGACTATTTTAAACAAAATCTTTTTCTTTTAAAATTTCATGATGTTTTTTGAAAATAAATTGATTTTGAAGAAGAAAGGATATTTTCCTCAATAATTCATTTCAAGTGTTTTATCAAAACCATTTTCCATCTAAGATGACATTATTTCATAAGGGTATGTTTCAAGTATAAATTCTCTATGATTTACATGGTTTCACTTTTCTTATTATGAAATGATATCCATTTCTTTTATATGGATTATGTAATGATGGGATGATGTTTATGAAACCCATTTTATTCGTTGGGTTATTATGAATGATGTATGTTTATTTTGTGGCACAAGTAAGAATGATTTCATTATGAGATGGGTGGGACATATATCTCCCTCCAATTCATTGGGTAAAGATTTATATCTCATGATATAGACATGGCTGGAATGGTAAGTTAATCAGGTTCAGTGTTACAGGACTGAAATGTGGGGTGAACTCGATTCAGAAAGGGACTTTGTCCACTAAGATGGTCTTGGTAGCAATGCCTTGGATACTATGGAAATCATGACATGTGCTGAATGGTTGCCACAATTAAATGTTTTATTCCCATTATATTTTATCATGGTTGATGTTCCATTATGATATATGCCTTACGTACTTCCATGATTTATGTCTTTGCTCAAGGTTTTAATGTTTATATTTCATGTTCAAGTTTTTACTTTCAAATATTTATGGATTGTTTTATGTTCTCTATGTTTTCCCTTACTGAGCATTTGAGCTCACCCTTTTATGTTTTTTTTCAGGAAATAAAGAAAGGTTTTAGGTAAGGAAACAAAAAGGTGAAGATTGTTATGAGAGTTTTTTAAGATCTATCAACATGATTATAAGTTTATATTCCAAGTTTTCAAAGACACTAAACTATTACGATCCTTGAGTTTTGGTTTTTTTTGTTATGTATTAATTATTCCGCAAAAGTAATGTATTTTCCATGTACATCAAGCTTTGGGTCTCTACAGTTGGTATCAGAAGAAAAGGAGGTAGTAATGTATCCGATCCTTGGGAACTCTCACATGTGAGCATTGGACGAAGCATGGATCTCCGCCTAAGGGCTTCATGAGGAAATGGCTGCCACTGGGGATAGTGGTGTGTCTCGTCCAGGGGGTGTAACCGCCCATGGAGTGCCCTGATAGGTATCAATTATAGTCCACTGGAAGTAATTCCAGACCGCTACACCAAGTAATAGATTTTTATAGCGATACACTTCCAAAAAATCCTATTATCCATTATATAGACAAATTTTATGTGATATTAGTTAGGTATTAGCTCTATTGACATAGTGGCCATGATAAATTCTAAGATAGGAAAATAATACCTAAGAATCAACTCATTATTACCTATTAATATAATATTGGCAATAAAATTCTTATAAAAAACTACTCCCATTATATTAGGTATTTAATAGAAATGGTAGAAGAAAAACTCAATGTTATATATATTCATATTAATGGGAAAAATATAAGTTCACTACTCATACAAAGGATAGTGGCGATGAAACCTTGTTAGAAATTAAATTTGGATTCATGTTTATTTTATGGACACCCATTAAGATTTTATTATTTAAGAATAATCAAAAATGCAAGGACCCAATTTATTTAAGGGGGTGGGGGAGAATGTGATGACCCGAAATTTCACAATGTATTTTCCTTTAAAAAATATTATATTAATTGATTATTCTATATGAAAAACTGAACTTAGAAAAAAAATATATGATAAAATAAAATTTTACCAGTATAATATAGTAGTTAAATTGGTTGGTATAAAATGAAGTAACCATAATATGAAATCTATGAACAAAATGTGAAAGAAATGGAATCAGGTAGTGGAAGTCTCCCTTATGAAGATCATTTATCCATATTTGGGAAAGAGGTATCTTCACTAGGGTTTTCTCTAGACTATTCCCAAGCTAAACTTGAATAATTATGATATGATCAAAATCATATGTCATAGAAATTCAAGCTTGTAGAAAATTATATGAGTTCTATGCTAGAAATATCACCACCCTCAACTACCATCAGAGCATAAATTATTTATAAATATTTCATACAGATATTTAGGAGATATATAAATATAAATTATTATGATATAAACAATTTTTTATTAGTATAATAATTTATTTATCACAAGTATTTTATAAATTTTCATTTAGACTTTTAAAGAAAAAAGTAAGTTTATTTTTATATAAAAATAGTTTTTATTTATATTTAATATTTAAAAGATATGTTTTTAAATTTTAAAATTTTTAATTTAGGATATTGACTTTATTTTAATACTAAACTAGTTAATATAAACTTTTGGTGAATTTATGACATTTTTCTATGATAATTTATTTGTATTTGGATAGTGGAAATACTAATTTTGCTAAAACAATAACATTTTTACGGAAAAAAATATGACTTAAATATTTTTGGAACCTATTTTATATAAATATATTAAAATAAATCATTTAAAAATGCCATTTTGAATTTATAAAACCCATGTTTAATTACTTATAAACTTCAGTAATATTTTACTTCTAGAAAATTATTTATGTTCGCTTATATAAAAAATTGGTATTCAACACTTATAGAAATTAAATCTAAAAAATGGATTTCATCTTTTAGATAAGAATTGTAATATTATTTAATAATTTTAATTTCATTTTTATGTATAAAAATATGACTTCTAGGATTAATTTTAATTACCGTGATAAGGGTAAAACTCTTATTTAGAAAGAAATATTTTATTATCATTGTGTAATTTTTATCTAATTAAGTAAATTAATTTATTCAAAAAAATAACTCTATTATATTGTTTAATAATATATTTAAATATATTATCACCCATTCAATTGGTAATCTATACTGAAAAATTAAGAACATTTAATAGTAAAAACATTATTTTTGTACGAAATGTTTTTTCAATATATAAATTGTTTAAATTTAAAATGTCATTTTATCCTATTTATATATTAAATTAGATTAAATGGAGATTAATTTTAGTTTCATCACACTAATACATTATAAGAGGATTTATTTTATATTTTTAGTATAACATAAGATACTTGGAAAAATCTATTTACCCTAGTAAAAACAAAAAAAATGTAAAAGTAAAAAATATTAGATAAAATGACTTAAAACATGATTAAAATGTGTGTGGAAATTATTGGTTGAGGAATGATAGACCCGATATCACCCCACACTCCATTATTTATAAATTTTAGAGTAATTTAATCTTGAATAGTGTTATGATATCATGGAAATGTAAAGGGTATTCAAAAAAGTTCTATTCTCTTCACTTATAAAAGGGGTCACTTACACCCTCTCAATGTCACACATGCCCTTAAAAATTTACTGTAAATACGAACCAATTTCCCTCTCATATAATTTCCTTGAAAAAAATAATTCCTCTATTCATCATAATTATTTCAATTCCCTTCATCTATAAAGATACATTCAAGGGAAAGTTTAGGGTCCCAAAGTGAGTATTACTTAATCCATAACATTTTCTTTTTCTTTTTCACATCCCAAATAATTGAAACATTAGGTATATAATGAATTAATTTTCATTATTATACAAAATTATTATTTTATTAATGTATAAACCATTATTTATTCCTTCTTATCCACTTATAAAAACAAAATAGTGTTGATCGTGTGATTGTGAAGCCCACCATCTCTATGAAGTAACATATTTTTTTAGTTTTTCGTCTTGATCTTAATTTTATCCAAAACTCTTAAAATGTTATTAAACCCATTAAAAATATATAAATAAAATAATTTTTATTATTTAATAATGATATTATGTAAAAATAAACCACTTTTAGTACCAAAATCATTTATTAATTATGTTATGGTTATATTTGGGTCAGTCTAACCACCTACTTGAACAATGATATAAAAACTATAATGGATAACTATGGGAACTTAAATAATATTATTAATATATTTAAATAATCAAAAAATTATTTTTTTATGGCTCTGTAATAGATATATTTAATAATTAACTTATTATTAAAATATCATATTTAATCACAAAAAATACAGAAATAAACCAACATCGATACACATTCACGTAATAAAAGTAAAATAAATATAGAATGGGGTGATAGATTTATAAATATATATAAGCTATACATTAAATTAACTTAAATTATATAGTAATTATAAATTTATTATCAAAAAATGGGTACCCAAATTGACATAAAAAATCATTAGGGAAACAATTAATGTTACTAATAGTGGATGGTAAAAATGAGTTATAACTAACAAATATATTCATAATAAATAATAATAAATGAATTATATAAAAGTTTTTGTATGTGAATAAGGTTATGAAATATAATATTAATATATTTATGTTTTTTTAGAGGATTTTATAATGTATTTTACTTAGCAGGGAAATAAGGTAAGAGGTCTTTTGCCTCGAAGTTTAATTCCATGAGACGTGTTTACATTATACAAAATGTTTTGTTTTATATAGTATAATTATTACACCATTATAATTTTAGATAATTATTCACTTATTTTTTTATTGTATTATATTTTATATTCCATTTTATTTACCTCATGGGGTTTTTACACAAAAATTATTAATATTTTCATGGTTTAATTGACTTAATTCTTAATTCTTTGGGTCATAGCCTTTTCTACTTGAACAGACATTTCAAGATTTTATAAATCCTAAAAATACCTTATTTTATATTTAATTTTATCTTTTTATTTTGTTAAATTACATTTAATTATCAAAAACCAATTATTTGATAAAAAAATCCAAAAATAAAAGTATAACATTGGTAAGAATAACTCATATCCTTAAAAATTAACATTTTTCTTCCATGTCCATGTTATTTCTATAAAAAGTGTTTTATATAATGAAATCCAAATATATTTTTTAATTTATATTATTAATTTTTTCATTTATCTATTTTATTAAATTAATGCATTTCAATATTTTTCTGATGTGGGTTTTTCATTAAAACATTCTTAAAAGCTTTGTAATGGCATTTTTATCCATTATTTATCTCTTTGAATTTTTTTGCTTGATTTTTTTTGATAAACTGTTATTTATAAATATATAAAATTATTTTTTCAAAAATATTATCTTTTTCTTTTCAAAAGTTACTTTCAATTATATTTTATTTTCATCTTTTATGACAATGATTAAAAGGTTTTGTGTAAACTTTTTTATTTTCAATTCAATTTTTTCTCCATGGTTTTTCTCTCATTAAGTGATGTTTTGAATCACCCTATTTATTTTATTATGATATTATTACTTTTTTAAAATTATATTTTTGATGTAATATGATTTATTAAGTTCATATTAGGTTGAATTTTTGAAAATTTTATGAAATCTATTATTTTCCATGGGTTCTTTAAGATATGATGATGATTTATTTAAAGTGGAACACATATGTATGGATGACTATATGTGGGGTCCTATGTAACCCTATAATGTATTAGTTATAGTTTATTTCTTAAGAAATAGTTCATAATGGAAATATTGAGTTTTCTCACATTTTTATGTATATATATAAGAAGTTTTTTCATAAAGGCTTAAACATAATGAGTTTTCTAACAAATGTTTTTATATTATTATGGTTATTACACATTTTTAAGTTTTTAATCAAGCTATTACACATTTAAAAGATTATTTTTTATTTTCAATTTATTCTATGTTTTCATGTTATGCCTTATTTTTAGAATAATCCATAGTCCTATGTCATAGTCACATGTTTTATGATTATTGAGACGCCTTTTGATCAATGTCATAACTTGTATACTTCTTTAATGATATGATTATGATGTTATGTTTCTCTACCATGTTTTATGGTTTTTATATATTATTTTAATATATTTTAATAAGATAGTTATCCTCCCCTTATGCTCTCCTTTATGTTTATGATCTAATATATTATAATATGTTTTCCGTTACCAATATTCTGAGCTCACCCCATTCGTATGCTTACATTCCCTAGGTTATGTAGATGATTATGTCATATGTGATGTCTATAAAAGTGGTAAATTAGATTGATATTAAGGATAAATTTTCTCAAGTGTTTTAAAATAATATTTTTATATAGATAATATGTATAACACTAAAAATTTAGTTCCTTGGATTGTGTGACAGTTTGTGAGATATACAATTTAAGTCATGGAATTGATTTATTTTTAATGAACTTTTTTCTTGGGTATCTTTTGCTGGTATCAAATTAGTGATTAGTTTTTTTAGTGTTTTTATTTTATTTTTTTTGTGAATTAGGATGTGTTAAATTTATTTGAACCCATAGGGATAAGTTTAATAAAAAATTCTATTTTTAGGATAATATCACAATGTTTTTGTGAAGTAAAGATTGTGTAGTTATCTTAGAAATTACATCTCTATCTAGATATTATCAAGTGGATGGAGCTATGGTATAGATTTACCTAGGGGTAATCATCACAATAAAATGATACTTGAGTATCAAATCAATATTCATTCTAGTTTATAAAGATTGGTCCTAAGACTACACACCTGGTTAGACACCCCTAATTGATATATTGTGGTTAATCACATTTCATTTATAATAATTTTTTAAAGGATGTATTATGTTACGTAATTATGTTAAGTAATATGAGAGGTCCCAATCTAATGAAACAATGTTTGAACTAGGAGTGATTTAGGTTGAGATGAAAGCTAATGTAATAATTTTGAAGTGTAATACATTTTAAGGTTAAATTTTTCATGTAATTAGATTATAATAATTATATTATTGTGATAATTTTTCATCACTCATTATTAATAACTTTTGTTTTTAGTAATGGATGAATCCCAAAGGAATGAAGTTAATAATGTATTCCATGAAAAATATAGGGATTTTACTAATGATCATTTTAATGGGATATGAACTGGAGTGTAAAATATTGTTGTTATTCCTAATAAACAATGATTAATTATGAATAAAAATATAAACACATTTGAATTAAAAAACACACTAAATAATATAATAATATACTCTCATGGAAGTCCAAGTGTTGATGTTGATGAAGTAAAGAAGATTCAATTTCTTTTATTCCAAAAAAAATTTAAGAATCTCCAAGGGGAATGTCTTAAAGGAATTGATAGATATTTTATGTGTGGAAAATGAGGGCATAGATCAAATAGTTTCCAAAGAAAATTGGAAAGTGTAGTAGACATGTTGAAGGAAAAAAATTCATCCTAAAGTACAATTGATAGTTTACTGTATTAAATGTGGGAAACATAGACATTATTTAATTCAATTACATAATCTAAGGGCTAATAATCTCTATAAACACCAAAAATTCCCCATACAAGGTAAATCATATGAAACAACAACTATAGATGTGAATTTTGAAAATGATTTGGTTATAAAACACTCATTACAAACTCATAAACTTTGAGTATTTTATTCATATGATGTTAAACCTACTCCTCTGTACCTATTATAATTAGTGTGAACATAAAATTTCAACCCTGATCACTAGATGTTGAATTATTAACAAAAAATTTAAATGGTGAAATTATTTTATCTCAAGTAATAGATTTTTATAATAATGTGCTTCTTATATAATCTTGTTATCCTTACTTTATTCAATTTTTATATAATGATAGTAATGGATTGGAAATATTTCAATAAATTCTATGATTATTTCCAAGATGAGAAAATCACAACTTAAAATTAACCCATAGTCACCTATTAATACAAGGATGACTATAAACTCTCTATGAAATATTATGCCCATTATATTGTGTTATTTAACACAAATGGTTAGAGAAAACTCTAAATTAGTTATATCTGTATTATAGGTAAAATATGAGTTCAATAGTCATACCAAGGATTGTAAGGGTGAAATATTATTATAAATTATATCTGGAGTCATTTCTATATTATGAACACCCTTAACCATTTCATTAGTTCAAAATAATTAAAATTTTGAGGAAGTAATTTATTTCGGGGGAGAATGTAATGACCAAGGATTTCACTATGTATTATCCTTAAATAAAAAGTATGTCAATAGCTTATTATAAATGAAACACCATATTGAAAAAGAATCCATGACATGTTAAAATAAAATTTTACCATTATAATATAATTATTAAATTAGTGGGTATAAAAGGAAGTAACCATATTGCAAAATCAGTGAACAAAAGGGTAATAAATTAAAATGGGTAGCAAAATACTCCATTATGAGTATGACTGATCCAAGATTGGGAAAGTTTTTGACTCACTTAGTTTTTATCTAGATCAATAACAATCTATCCTCGTTCAATTATGATTTGATAGAAGTTGCGTGTGAGAGAAATTTAAGCTTATTGAATTTTCCATGATATTAATTCTAGCCAAATCCCCACCCTCAACTATTAAAAAATAATACTTTGTTCCTATATCTTATGTATAGATATTTTGATGCTATATGAATAAAAATTTGGATTATATAATAAGGAAAAATATTAACATAATAAGATATTTATCACAAGTATTTTATACATTTCACATTTGAAATTTTAATGAAAAAAAGTTTAATTTTTTATAAAAATAATTGTTTTATATATTTCATACTTAAAAAGTAAATTTATAAATTTTTGAATTAATTTTTTTAACTATATTAATTTTTAAATTAATCATTTCGATATAACCTTTGGGTGATTTTTTGTGATTATTTTAAAATAATTGATTTTTTGGTGAATGGTGAAAATATTTATTTTTATAAAGACTATCAAATTTATGAAATAGAGTGTCTTAAATGTTTTTGAAACATTTAATTTTTTTAAAATAAATAAATTAAAACTAATTTGTTTCATTTATACTTATTTAACATTTTGGAAATATAGGTAATATTTTACTTTGGAAAACTATTTTCATTCAATTATATTAAAAATTAGTTTTCACCATGAGAATATAATAATTCTAAAAAAACATGTTTTAAATAAAAATTTTAATATTATGTAATAATTTAACTTTTATTTTTAGGTATAAAAATATGATTACTAGGAATAATGTTAATTACCACAATAATGGTAAAACTGTTATTTTCAGAGAATCATTTAATCAATATTTTGTAATTTTATTTAATAAAATAAATTAAAATATTCAAAAAAATGTCTCTTATATAAGTTTTAAACCTATATATAAATACACTAACACTAATTAAATTACAAATTAATACTAAATAAGATTAAGAACACTTAATTCTAAAACCATGATTTTTCTATAAAAATATTTCTCTATATATAAAGTGTTTTAATATAATATTTACTTTTCAATTATTTAGAAATTTAATTCAATTAAATAGATATTAAATTCATGTTCATCACACTCAAATTTTTTTATAGGGGTTATTTTATATTTTTATTAAAATATAATTTTCTTGGGTAAAAATTTGTTACCCCAATAAAGAAAAGTAAAAATTATAAGAGAAAATAAAATAAAACATATTTAAAAATATATTTAATTTGACATCCCAAACCTTTTTCTCATGTAATAATAATATTATGGTTTTATTCTTTTTAATTTTCATGCTTTCTGAACAAAACTTACAATATAAACACAAGGAAATTTTATTTAATTAAACACTGTAGTGTTTACATTACAAAAAGATCAAAGGAAACCATAATACCCAAAAATACCTATTGAGAGACCTATTAGAATTATAGTCTGACCACCCAATACATAAAAACCCAAAAAATATAGTAAGGGTCCTTCAGATCTGTCACAATTAACATCATTATGGTCAGGACCACTACAACCGCACTGAGCATCAATGGAATGATGTGCACCATCTTAACCAAGAAGTTTTGAATATGGAACACCCTAATTCATGATTTTATAATAACCTAAAGAAATCTGACCATTTCCTCACTTAGGTGACCGTTAGAGGTGCTTATGACTGTTATATTCCTTTTAGGGCAATTAGAGATTCAAAACAAGGTGATCGTTGGGTATTTTGGTGGTTTAATTTAAAAAATTTAGGTATAATGATTTTTCTAAGTGTGCAATAATTTTACAACTGTAAACATGTTTTTAATAAACTCTTTTTATAACCCTTTTGTTTGAAAAGAAATACCAAGAGAAGTATGTATTTGGTTTTGGTACAAAGAAACATGTTTTGAATTTGAAATTGTTCTTTGGACAAATAAAAATAATAACTATTGTTGTATTAGATATTTTAGCTATATTTAGTGAATTAAGTATATTTCAAATGTTTTGAAAAAAAATTTATAAATTTTTTCATCCCTAGATGTATAACAACAATCTTTTAAATAACACTATGTCTTTGATTTTTATAATACTAGTATAAGGTTTACATTATGATGTATTAAATTTTAATTTACAACTTTGTGTTTTTAAAATTTAGTGTTTATAAAACTAAGGAAAATATTGGTTTTAGGATTTTGTTATATTATATTAGAAAATTTTTAATTGTTTTAAAACACCTATATATGTATATAAAAACCTATTTTTTTATTTTAAAAAAATAACTTTTACTTTTCCAAAATATAGTTTTATAAAACTAAGGAAAATATTGGTTTTAGGACTTTGTAAAGTTATAATAAAGAATTTTTATTTGTTTGAAAACACCTATGTATATATATATATGAAAACCTATTTTTTTATTTATCAAAAAATTACTTTTACTTTTCCAAAATATAGGTTTATAAAACTAAGTAAAATATTGGTTTTAGGACTTGGTTAAGTTATAATAGAGAATTTTTATTTGTTTGAAAACACCTATATATGTATATGAAAACCTATTATTTATATTTAAAAAAATAACTTTTATTTTTCCAAAATATAGCTAAGTACCCCACCTAGGTTAGAGCCACCTTTTAGGAAGACACTCAAGGCCCTAGTGGGAATCTCACTCATCCCCTGGCAATGGACCAGGGCTATGAGCATGGGTGTATGCCATGTCGCGCATGCACAGGGGTGCATAGTAAGCCCCAAGAGTGCATGGGTGTGTGTGTGTGCAAGGGAACCATAGCACACCGTTGTGTGGGGAGGAACATCAGTGTGGGTGGGCGTAGGAGTGCGCCCGTTGAGAACCCGATACGAGGCAGTACCGAGAGGGGGGAAGGAGTAATATGAGCTAAGGCTCGGAGCTCCAGGATTATAGGGGGCTCTCAAAGCCTCCCTGTTTTGATGTGGGATAGGATTTTTCTGCTGGGAGTGGATCCAGGCTGCTTGATCACATCACACATGATCAGAGCCATTCGTTTCAGTTCGACCCTCAATCCCCAGCAGTTACGGACTAACCTCAGTGTTTTTACCTATTTTTTGATCGATCACAATCTAATCATAACCATTCAAGATTTTTAAAACGCAGCATTATGCTATAATTGTTCGATCGAGTTGATATTTAATCTCGACTGATCATTACTTTCAAAACCCGTGATCACACCTCAACCATTGGTTTCGGGTGAGATTTAATCTCATCCGTTCGTTTTTTTCTTCTTGTTTTCTCCCCATCGCCTTCTCCTCTTTTTCGTCCCACATGCACCGCACCTATGGCCTTATCCCACTTTCTTTTCATTTTTTCCACACCCATGACTATATGTCCCCTCCCTTCGCTCGTTTTCCACAATACCGACATCCTAGGTCTTATTTTAAACTGAGGGTGTCTCAGTTTTCCATACCAATTTCATTAAAACATATTGTATATATTTTATTTATACAACTCTTTTTCACCCGAACCCTACATTGTATTTCCTCTCCAATTCCTCCATCAAACCTCTCAAGACTTCCTCTTCCACCTTTGATCCATGTAAGGGCTTAATAAACCTTGTATTCCTTGTGCGAAACTGAATTATATACTTTGTATATTCGGTTATATATGTATATATATATATAACTATACAGTTTTAGATAAACCTCATTTATGTCCGATTTTAAGACTTCTAAATGTAGAGTTTCAAAGTTTAAGTAGTGTTTTAATATGTAAGGAATTATATTTTGTACAAAAATATTATATGTATAATTTTATAAATGGTTATATATATATATACATAGACATATATTCTATGTAAATCACCTATCGAACCTCTTTTCTATCTTCTAACAATTGAATTTCAATTTTTAATTGATGTTTTTGAAAATCCGGTAAGGTATCTAAGTTGTCTTGCCATGTCACGGTTTGAGTATATATATATATATGTATGTATGTATGTATATATAGATGTATAAAAACACACACACACACACGCAAATATATATATATATAATATTGAGTATAAGACCATCTATTCCTTCTAAGATGGTGAGTCCTTAATCCAACATGAAGTTCTTAATTCTTTATCATTCAAAGGATGTGTGATGTTTTGTGATTACATATAAGTTTAATTATACATAAACATATATATACATGTGTGTATATATATATATATATTATAAACAAAACCTTTTATATTTAATGGCGCATTTTGAAATTAATGAACCCTTGTTTTAACTAATGTTCAAAATATGTTTAAAACATGTAAGTGTCATTTAATTTTGGTGTAAGATCCTTATATATACTATGTATAATCATTTATACATACAAATTATATATATGGATGATTACATAAACATATATGCGAGTTTTTTAATAAATAAACCTTTTTTTATTTAAAATTTAGGGACCCTTGTTAATTAATGTGCCTAATACATTAAAGTCATATAGGTGTCATCGTATTTTTAGTGAAAACCCTTTAATAAATTATATATATTTGGTTATGTGTCTATAAGTGTATACATATAATATTTTATCCTCAATCTTATTTACAATCTTATTTTGAATTTTCCAAGGATTGCTAAGAATAGATAACACATGTTGTTTTTGAAATATGAAAGGTTTTTATTTAAAAATATAATTCTTTATATACACCCTTGTGTATAAAAGAATTTACACAACAGTAAACCATAGATAATTTTGAATTCTCCAAATGTTATACTTTTGATGTATTTAGTAATTATGTAGAATTCATGAGTATAATTTTTAGGGTTTTATACTCTTATAAAAATATGTGTGATTCACTTATTTTCATAAATATTAAATGGTATTAGTTATGGATGATTTTCATGATTTTCAATTCTTAATATTGTGTGTACATAACTGAGAATACCTTTGTGATATGTTATACATAAGTACACAAGTAATGAATTTTTAGAAAACTATGTGTTTAATACCCCACATGAAATATCTTGTTTAACTTTTAATTAGTTATCAAATCCATGATGAATTTATACTATGTATTTTGTTTATTTTAGTAATAAGATTTTAGAATTTAGGGTTATCATTTTATGTGAAAAACTTGTAATTTATGTGCTTTAGTTTTTGTCACGTGTGTTATAATCTATTTATCATACTTTTCATTTATCGCCATATCCATGCAGTTGTTAGTATTGATATACAGACTTATATGAATGACCCATTTTTACAAGTTAATGCTAAAAAATTGTAACCAAACTTAAATAGCCTTTTATGTAATTAAGAGCTAAATTATGCAAAGTGGTATGGGACACTTTGAATAATATGAATTGAGAAATTAAATTATTCAAAGTGGTGTAGGACACCTTGAATAGTATAAAATGAGAAACCAAGAAATATGTGACCCTTAGAATGATAAGTGATAAGTATTTAACTAAATAAAAGTGGTATGAGCACTTTGATTTAGGGAAATGAGGAATGCATTGGACTTATTATGTGACGAGTGGGGTCCACTATAGCCCCTCGATGCGTTGGTAGGTCTCATGAGACAAACTAGATGTGGAATTGGCTGAGGACTTTCCCCAATTGATTAATGGTCATGGAACGAGGCCTTGAATTAGATTTTATAGTCTTGGCATGAGGCCTTGACACAATCTAGCATATGCACTTTTCTCATTATGACTATGAGATTTAATTAACCAAGTGAATATTCAACTAGTAGAATATTCATGGTTAAAGAGCTTGTACTTATGAGAATCAAAGGAAGAAACTGTTTATGGCATGTTGTTTATTTTCCACTCAGAGAACTTATTAGACAGTTATGGTTTATAGTTATAAATTAAAGTTACTATTTTATGTGCAACTTTGATCATGTATTACTCCCAGTTGAAAATTTGGCACTTACCCTTCTGCATGTCACATTTATTTAAGTTATAATGTCTCTTACTTTATATGCTACACACACTATATTTTGTATGAGCATGCCTATGATTGGAATATGTTCCATTATAACCCTGTTAGTATTCCTTGAAATGTTCACTTGTATTTTGTGATCAAATCTTATGTTATTCATTCCATATGAAATTTTTTATAAATAATTTTAAATGGATGTTTTCAAGGGGTTTCAATATCATCATTGTCATATTTTAAAACCCCATATTGGGCATTAGTATTCTCACCCTACCTTTTAATTTTAATTTTATAGGTTTAGTAGATTTGAGTTACTTTATTGGTGGCAGCTTTGTAGAGATTCTATTCTCTTTTAGTTTTGAAAGAAATGTAATAATTGTATTTTACTCTCCAGGACCAAAACAAAATATTCTATCTAGTGGAACATGTGTGTGTTTTCAGCATTCCTTTTACAAAAAAAATTACACATTATGTTTTATTTAAACTCTGCACCGGGTCCGGGGCAGTTTGGGGGTCGGGGCATGACAGTTGGTATCAGAGGATTGGTTTAGAAAATTCTAGAAAATTAGAGCAACATTAAGAAACTTTTTAATGTTTTAATAAGTATTTTTTTTTAAAAAAAATGGTTGATGAAACAAGTATTATGTATCTCCCCCCCGAATTACTAGAAAAAATAATTGTCGAGTCATGTTTGAAGACATACCTTCCATTTGTGAACCTTAAACTAAGCTGTAAAAGCCTTTATCAAGTGTATAAAAATCTCAATATCCTTTGACTTTATCAAGGACCGAGTCATGTTTACTACCTCATGTCACAACTATAACTTTCTTTTTAGGCACACAATGGAAGGTACTACGGAGGCCTCTTCTTGTGTTTCACCCTATCTGAGGGTTATCTCGCCCTAGAGAAGTTCCAGGAAGCTGTAGAGGTGGGTGACCCCCACACAACCTATATGTTCAAAGACTTGAGTTATAGAAGGTATGGTAGTATTTATAAAACCTATTTTTTATAAAACCAAGTCATTCGATTATTCTATCGGAACCACGTTCATTCTGATATCTCTAAACTCTACACCTCCCTTACCACCCTTTCAAGAACCTACTATTGCCTACATGAGTTTGACTTGAGATATGAGAAGTGTATCTAGGATAATGAAATTGAGGTGTTTAAGAACGTTTTTGGGATCGATCTAACTGGAAGAACCTACAAATAAAGTCTCTGAAGATGGTAGACCTGGTAAAGGGTGGCGTCGGGAGTGTGTGTGTCTGTTTTTGCCAGTTGTTTGTGTATGAGAGTTTTATAATTATGAGGATGAAATTATTTGTAGGGGAATAATGTGATTACCCAAACATTTTTCTCATGTAATACTAATATTATGGTTTTATTCTATTTAATTTTCATGCTTTCCGAACAAAACATACAAAATAAACACAAGGCAGTTTTATTTAATTAAACCCTGAAGTGTTTACATTACAACAACATAAAATAAAACCATACTAACCAAAAATACCTATTAAGATACATATTATAATTATAGTCATACCATCCAATATAACAAAAACCCCATGAAGATAGTAAGGGTCCTTCGGATCCATCCCAATGAACATCAGTATGGCCAGAGCCACTACAACTGCACTGAGAATCAGTGGAATGATGTGCACCATCTTTGCCAAGACGTTTTGAATATGGAGCACCCCAATTAATACTTTTATAATACCCTAAAGCAATCTGATTGTTTCCTCCCTTATGTTACCGTTAGAGATACTTATGACCATTATATTCTTTTTAGGGTGATCATAGTTTCAAACCAAGGTGATCATTGGTTATTTTGGTGATTTAATTTAAAATATCTAGGTATAATGATTTTTATAATTGTGAAATAATGTTACAACTATAGACATGTTTTTAATAAACTGTTTTTATAACCCTTTTATTTTAAAAGAAATACCAAGAGAATTATGTACTTCATTTTTCTACAAAGAAACATATTTTCAATTTGAGATTGTTCTTTGGACAAATGAAAATAATAACTATTGTTGTATTTAATATTTTAGATATACTTAGTAAATTAATTATATTTTAAATGTTTTGAAAAACTTTTATAATTTTTTTCATCCCTATTTTTATAACAGTAAGATTTTAACTAACACTATGTCTTTGATTTTTATAATACTAGTATAAGGTTTACATTATGTTGTATTAAATTTTAATTTATAACTTTGTGTTTTGAAACTTTAGTGTTTATAAAACTAAGTAAAATATTTGTTTTACAACTTTGTTAAGTTATAATAAAAATTTTGTATTTGTTTGAAAACACCTATATATGAATATTAAAACCTATTTTTTATATTTAACAAAAAATAACTTTTACTTTGCCCAAAATATAGGTTTATAAAACTAAGAAAAATATAGGTTTTAGGAATTTTTTAAGTTATAATAGAGAATTTTTATTTGTTTGAAAACACCTATATATGTATATGAAAACCTATTTTTTATATTTAACAAAAAAACATTTACTTTACCAAAATATAGGTTTATAAAACTAAGAAAAATATTGGTTTTTGGAATTTTTTAAGTTATAATAAAGATTTTTTATTTGTTTGAAAACACCTATATATGTATATGAAAACCTATTTTTTATGTTTAACAAAAAATAACATTTACTTTGTTAAAATATAGGTGAGTACCACACCTAGCTGAGGTCCACCTTTTAGGCAGCCACTCAAGGCCCTGGTGGGCATCTCACTCATCCCCTGGCAATGGCCCAAGGCTGTGAGAATTGATTCCTGCCATGTTGTGTGCACACAGGGGAGCATAGTAAGTCCCAAGAATGCCCGAGCGTGCGCGTGTGCAAGGGAACTAGAGTGCACCACTGTTTGGGGTGGCATGGTAGCATGGGTAGGCATAAGAGCGCACCCGCAGAGAACTCGGTACATAGCTGTACCGGGAGGCAGCAAGGAGTAATCTGAGCTAAGGCTCGGAGCTCAGGGCTTATAAGGGGGCTCTAGAAGCCTTCACATTTCGATATGGGGTGGGATTTTTCTGCTGGTAGCAGATCCAGGCCATTCGATCACGTCATGCATGATCAGAGCCATCTGTTTCGGTTCGGCCCTCGATCCCTAGTAGCCACGGACTAACCTCTATGTTTTTACCTGTCGTCTGATCAATCACGATCTAATCGCGATCGTTTAGTATTTTTAAAATGTGGCATCGCACCATATCTATTTGATCGAGTCGAGATTTAATCTCGACCAATCATCCCTTTTAAAACCCGTGATCATGCCTCAACCATTAGATCAGGGACAGATTTAATCTCGGTCATCCATTTGTTTTCAGGTTTTCTCCCCGTCATTTTCTCCTCTTCTTACTCCTACATGTGCCACACCAGTGGCCTTATCCCACTTTCTTTTCATTTTTTTCCACACCTGTGACTTCATGGACCCTCCCTTTGATTATTTTCTACAAGACCGACACTCTCAGTCTTATTTTAAACGGAGGGCATCTCATTTTTTCATACCAATTGCTTTAAAATATATTATATATATTTTATTTATACAACTCTTTTTCACCTGAACCTTATGTTGTATTTCCTCTCCAGCGCCTCCATCAAACCTCTCCAGACATCCTCCTCCTCATTCGATCCAGGTAAGGGTTTAATAAACCTAGTCTTCCTTGTGAGAAACCGAATTATATACTTTGTATATTCAGTTATATATGTATATATATATATATAACAATACGGTTTTAGATAAACCTCCTTTATGTCCAATTTTAAGTCTTCTAAATGTTGAGTTTCAAAGTTTAAGTAGTGCTTCAATACATAAGTAATTATATTTTGTACAAAACTATTATATGTATAATTGTATACATGGTTATATATATATATATATAGACTATGTAACTCACCTATCAAACATGTTTTCAGTATTTTAACAATTAAATTTCAATTTTTAATTGATGTTTTTGAAAAGAAAGTAAGGGTTATAAGTTGTATTTCCATGTCTCATTTTGAATTTATATATAAATATATACATATATATATATACACATATATGTATATATATATATATGTATGCATACACATATATATATATATATAGTTGGGTATAAGATCATGGATTCCTTCTAAGATGGTTAGTCCTTAATCCTACATGAAGTTCTTAATTCTTTATCATGCAAAGAATGTGTGATGTTTTGTGATTCCATATAAGTTGAAATATACATCAATATATATATATATATATATATATATATATATATTATAAACAAAACCTTTTATATTTAATGTAACATTTTGAAATTAATGAACCATTGTTTTAATTAATGTTTATAATATATTTAAATCATGTAAGTGTCATTTAATTTTAAAGTAAGATCCTTATATGTACTATGTATAATCGGTTATACATAAAAATTATATATATATATGCTTTCTTAAACATATATGCAAGTTTTTTAATAAATAAAACTTTTAAATATTATTTTTTCAATTTAAAATTTAGCGAACCTTGTTAATTAATGTGCCTAATATATTAAAGTCATATAGGTGTCTTTGGATTTTTGGTGAAAACCCTTTAATAAATTATGTATATTCAATTATTTGTATATATGTGTATACATATAAAATTTGATCCTAAATATTATTTACAATCTTATTTATAATTTTCCAAGGTTTTCTAAGAATAAATAACACATGTTTTTTTAAAATATGAAAGGATTTTATTTAAAAATATAATTCTTTATATATACCCTTGTGTATAAACGGATTTACACAACACTAAACCCTAGATAATTTCAAATTATCCAAATGTTATACTTTTGATGTATTTAGTAATTATGGATAATTCATGAGTATAATTTTTGGGGTTTGCTACTGTTATACACATATGTGTGACTCACTTATTTTTATAAATATAAAATGGTATTAGTTATGGATGATTTTTATGCTTTTCAATTATTAATGTTGTGTGTACCTAATTGAGAATACCTTTCTGATATGTTATACTTAAGCACACCAGTAATGAATTTTTAGACAATTATGTGTTTAATACCCCACATGACATATCTTTTTTAACTTTTAATTATTTATCCAATCAATAATTAATTTCCATTATGTATTTTTTTTATTTTAGTAATAAGATTTTATAATTTAGGGTTATCATTTTATGTGAAAAACCTGTAATTTATGTGCTTTAGTTATTGTCACATGTGCTATAATCTAATTATCATACTTGTCATTTGTTTCCATATCCAGGCAGTAGTTATTATTGTTATACACACATATATGCATGACTCACTTTTTACATGTTAATGCTAAAAAATGTAATCAAACTTAAATGGCCTTTTATGGAATTAAGAACTAAATTATTCAAAGTGGTATGGGACACTTTTGAATAATATGAATTGAGAAATTAAATTATTGAAAGTGGTATGGGACACCTTGAATAATATAAAATGATAAACCAAGTGATATGTGAAACTTGAAATGATAAGTGATAAGTAATTTACTAAATCAAAGTGGTATGAGCACTTTAATTTATAGAAATGAGGAATGCATTGGACTTATTATGTGATGGGTGGGGCCCACTATAGCCCCTTTATGCATAGGTAGGTCTCATGAGACAAAATAGATGCAGAATTGGTTGAGGCCTTTCCCAAATTGATTTATGGTCTTGGCAAGAGGCCTTAACACATATTTTATGCTCTTGGAATGAGGCCTTGACATAGTCCGGCATATGCGCTTTCCTCATTATGACTATGAAATCTAATTAACCAAGTGAATATTAGATTAGTAGAGTATTCATGGTAAAATAGATTGTATTTATGAGAATCAGAAGAAGTACATTCTTATGGCATGATGTTTATTCTGCACTCATAGAACTTGATGTTACTATTTTATGCACAAATCTGATCATGTTTTACTCTTATTTGTAAATTTGGTACTTACCCTTATGTATGTCACATTTATTAAAGTTATAATTACTATTTCTTTATATTTTTCACACCCTATATTTTTTATGAGTGTTCCTATTATTAGAATATGTTTCATTATAACCCTGTTAGTATTCCTTGAAATGTTCACTTGTATTTTCTGATCAAATGTTATGTTATGCTTTCCTTATGAAAATTTTTTATAAATAATTTTAAAGGGATGTTTTCAAGGGGTTTAAATATCATAATTACCCTATTTTAAAACCCCTTACTAGGAATTCATATGATCACCCTAAGTTTTAACTTGAATTTTACAAGTTTAGTAGATTTGACTTACTTTTTTGGTGGAAGCTTTGTGGATATTATTTTCTTTTACTATTTTGAAATAAATGTAATAATTTTATCTAATTATCTATGAACTAAACTAAAAGGATCATCTCTAGTGGAACATGTGTGTGTTTTCATAATTCTTTTTATATAAAAGAAATTACACACCATGTTTTATTTAAAATATTCACCGGCTCTGAGGCAGTCCAGGGTCGGGGAATGACATTTAAATTCTTGGTTAATGATTTATAAACCTAATATCATTGAAAAAATCATTATTCTTAACTTTTGGAGTCATTAAAAATTAAATAGTCTAATTATATCCTTGAAAATTAAAGGGTACTCAAAAAAGTTCCATTTTCTTTACTTATAAATTGATATTACTTCCACCATCTCAAAGTTGCACGTACCTTTATATATACCCTTTAACATATACCCAATATTACTATAATAAAATTTTCTTTCATTATATAAATATCCTAGTCCCCATAAGTTTTTATAATCCATTTATTTCAAAGTAGACTTTCAAGAGAAATTTCAAGGTCCCAAAGTGGGTATAACTTAATCTTTAACCTTTTCTTCTTATTCATTCCTTTCAAAACATATCAAAAAAATAGTAATATAATGAACTCAGTATCATTAATATACTAATTTTATATTATATTAATAGAAAACCCATTTTATATTCCTTCCCATCAACTTATAAATATATAAAAATGTCGATCACACAATTTTGCAGACTATCACCTCCATAAGGTGATGTATTTTATTTCACACCGATGGCACTCTTTGATGGTTATAAGGATGAAATTTATGAATAAATTTTATATATAAAATATAAGTATGATTATGAAGAGAAAAATTATAATCCTCCTTCTTTTTCTTTTATTCATTAGGAAATGAAAACATTAAATGTGTGTCTTGTGGACTTTCATCTCCATGAAATAACATTTTTTAATTTTTCATATTGATTTTATTCATTCATCCAAACCTATTAAAACATGATTAAACACTTTAAATTTATCTAAATTATATCAATATTATTCTATAATAATGATATTATTCTAAAATAAATTACTTTCATAAACACAATCATCCCTTAATTATGGTATATTGATGTTTTAGTCAGTCTAGACACCTACTTTAATTATTCTATAAATTGTATCATGGATGACTATAAAAACTTAAATACTAATATTATTATATGTTATTAAGAAAAAAATTATTTTTTATGATTATTTAAAGTGTTTACCAATTATTTAACGTATTATTAAAATATGATATTCAATTGAAAAAATTATTGAAATAAACATACAAAAATTCCACTTTCACACAACATAAAAAATAAACATTTAGAATGATATAAGAAATTTATAAAAAAAATAATTTATCTATTTAAGTAACTTAAATATATTCTATATACTATAGGATATGCCTCCCATGTCTATATTTCTCTTCCACATCGATCCTCCCATACAAGTCTTCCTCTCCTTCTTCCCTTACACATCATTCTTCCTTCTCCCCATTTAACCCCCTTGAGATTCTTCCTCCACCCTATTTAGACCCCAAAAAATTTCTCCAAATCCATGTTCCTACATATTCCATCTTTATTCCTCCCTATTTTACCCTCATTTGACACCTATCTTCTTCCTCCTCCCCATTTAATCCCCCAAATCCCATCCCAAATCCATATTCCTCTACGTTCTAGATCACTAAACCATCACCCAAACCTGTTGTATGAATATCCATGTTCTAAATCCATGAACCCACTTCCAATCCTCTTGTATGTATCTCTTATACTTCTTATCTTCATTTTGGACCCCAGAGACCACCCCAAATTTCTTATCCTCTATATTCCAGATCAAATCCTCTAATCCAATTTTCTCCTCATATACTGATTATCTTTCAAGGGATCCACATAAAATGTGATTAGTCTTCCTAAAAAATTTCACCCATGCATCATCTCAATCCCATCAGAACCCATTAAAATCCAAAAACCCCTAAAAATGTATCAATATTGACTTTCATCATCTATCACAATCTCACCTCTTTCCTTCAAATCTGCCTCCCCTCATCCACCTCCAACTCCAACTTATGTTTCATCTCTATATCCAATATACACCTCTCTTATTCCATCATATTCCATATATACATCCACCTAGAGATTCCTCCTTCTATTAAATCTTTGTATCTCTAGGTATTATATATATTTATTTTTTTCTTTTTCCCTTGAATTTTATTTCATATGTGACTTTTTTATTTACATTTTCACTGCATAATAAAATCATATATTTCAAACCGCATACAATCACTTATATAATTATCTATAGCGTCAAATCTGGGCCAGAATTTGTATTTTCAGGAGGTTTACATTAGGGCAGGAATAGCATTGGAAATCATGATATGTGAATTCATGATAATTCCAACATCATATATAGGTTTGTTTATTTCTTAATATCTTTTAATTGTTTAATATATGAATTTACTCTTATTTTTTGTGCATATACTACATATTTTTCACACTATTTCCTATTATAGTGACTAACTTTGTTGGAAAAAATCAGACTTACACCAGTCTTTACATTAATGGTGCCAATTTATATTAATTTTATTTATAATTGTTTGAACTTAAATTTAAATTTCTATAAATATTTTAATGTTCGTTATTTTTTATTTGTTTAATTATTGACTCTTTATGTGTTGTATTATTATTCTAAAATATAACCTCTAAATTTACAGTGTATGCAATTTCCCTATATATATTTTTTATACATTTATTCATAAATATTTTATTTCATTTTCTATATGCATATCATTTTTTCATTGAATTTAACTATATATAAAAAATTTACATATTTTCATTCATGTAATTTTTATTTTTCAAATACATATAAAAAAATTTTATATTACGTATTTTATTTAGTTTACCTATATTATATTTCATATTTTTCCTTCATTTGATTTTATATAACTTTTTATTTTGACTAAATATGGCCTCATGATTTCTTAGATCACACCATGATGGATTGTCCCTTTTTAAATTCTAGGGTTTCTACTGCAATGTAGGTTATCACATTCTAAAAGGTAACATTTCTATATTCTATTTTATGTATATTGTTGCAGATATCTTTTCACACTTCATAGATAAAAATATATTATGTACACATGCATATATATACACAATAAATTTATTTTACTCTTCCTTCATCAATTTCCAAAAATAACCACTATACCCTCTATCATTGCACATATTTTTCATTCTTCCAGTTAAGAGCTTCAGAATTAATGTATTTTCAAAACTAAAACATCATCATATGTTTTCTCAAAATTCTTATCACAAGTGATATATGGGATAAAAAAATTCAATAATGTTTTTTAAGGAAACAATAGAATCATTATTTATATTTTGTTGTAATTTTTGGTGGAAATAATGTTTATTATTTTAGTTTATTATAACTTTTATGTTTATGTTTTTTTTAACAAATAAATGCCACTTATCCAAATGTTGTTGGGGATCAGTTAATTTTTTTAGTAAAAGGTTGAATTATTAATGGTCTTGATGTTCCATAAGGTCTTAATACACACACACACACTAAATCTTTCTCAGTGTAGCCTATTATTTTTTTAGAGATAAATTCTCTCATTGAGTATGAAACATTTATGGGATAATTTTATAAAAGTGAATGCATAAACATAAACATTTATGGATTTTGTTAGACCTAATTATATTTGTTCAAACATTATTTAGATTTTTTTTAAACTATAATAGATGGGGAATGTATATCATTCAATATTCCATTAAAATGTTCTTAATAATCCCCTAAAATACTATAAATTTTAAAATTTGAAGGATAAGTGTATTATAGGTTTCTCATTGACATTGTTGAGTAAGTGGATCTGATGGTGTACATACTCTTTTTAATGTGAGGTAATTTTGACATATATTGAAATTTTTTCTTTTATAGGCTCCCTTATTATATCATTTAATTTTATTTTTAGATGTATTATAGTGTAAAATACTTTATAAAAAAGATGAGATATCAAATAATTGATGATCAGTGATGCTTTAATTTTTCTATGAATGATTATGGTTATAAAAAAGTAATGGTTATTACTTTTAGGTGAGGAACAATAATACATGTCAACCTAATTTTTTTTTTCCTATGATCAGAATTGGTGTTTATGTGAGGACCTCTTATACATCATTACTTGGTTTTCAAGTCACGACTAGCAATTCTTCACCATTTTTCAAAATTGAAATTATTGATTCAAGTAGTCTATTGGGAATTAAAAAGTTTTTTAACTAAATTATATATTAAATATAGAATTTGATACTCTAAATGCTGCTTATTTATTTTGTGATAGTGAAAACATTCATTAATTAATGATTTTTTTACATCCTTAAAAGGATAGTAAATTAATCTTATAAAACTGAAAATACACCCCATAAATATTAGTTATATATTTGATCATGTATATTACATGATGATTCATTATCTTCAATCATTATTATTACTTTCAGGACTGTTTATAGGTGGTCACTAGCCCATTCTAGCACAAGAAATGGAAAACAAAAATATTCCTATAATATCATTAAAATTAAGAATATGAAATTTTTCTAGGATATTAGAAATGGTGAAACTTAAAATTATAATATCCAGACAACTGAATTCAGAAAAACATATTCCTTATATTGAATACTTGAGGGTACAAACCCCTTTACCCTACACTATATTAAATTTTTCTAGGATATTATCAATGGTGCATCAAGGCATATATTTTTTTATAATATGATTTTTATAGTTTAATTAGACCCCATACCATTAATTAGGAACTTTTTATATTTTTAAAATCTAAGTTTCATTCCATTACCTATAAATTTATTTAATTGTTTTTCACAAAATAGGTCATCTCAATTTCAATCATTTTTTACCTAGATTTAATTATAGATATTCTATTATATATACTAAATTTTATCCCTTTTCCATATATGTGTTATGAGCAAAATATTTTTACTTATGCGGTATCCCCACTATGCTTCCTGATTCCTTCATAATTTTGATTCTTATCTCCTCCGAGGAACTTACTTTTTATCTACTACCTCTACCTCCATCACCGTCTTCACCTCGGTCTTTACCTTTGACATTTTCTCTACCTAGAACTTCACCTCCATATACTCTGGATTCATCTCTTCCACCTTTAACTCCTCTACCACATTAGTCTCTTCCACCACCTCTACACGGTCTCCACCTCTGCCTCTACCTCAGTATTTGTAGTTTCCTCCACCACTATTCCTCCTTAAAACCCTTATCCTACAAAACCTTCTCCCCCAAATATGTCTTCTTTTTCTTCTCCTACAAATCTATATCCCTATATTTTACACTCCCTCTCCTATTTGACTCTTCACCTATCATCATCCCCACATCCTAGCATCTTCTCCCCTCTCCTCTTCTTCTACACTTCCACGGTCATGACCCCTTCCATATGATCCATTAAAAATATTATCCTCGCTAATTAGATGATTTTTTACTTTTATTTAATACAAAATAATTGATTTTTGTTTCTTTATTTTCCATTACTTTATGATTTCTATTTATGTGTTTTTTTAGAATGGATATATATTTGAATAACTTAGGTAACCATCTATCATCTGTAATAAATTCTACACCCCCACCACTATGACCCATTCCATGGGCTCCATCAAAAACCCTATCCTCACTAATCTGGTGATTTGTTCACGCTCTTATTCAATAAAAATTAATAGATTTTTGTTTTTATGGTTTCAACTCTAATATTATATTATGTAAATTATATAATTGCATACATTGATTCCACCAATGTCTCTTTCAAATTCACATAGTATGCTATTAAAATATGAGTAATAAGTTCATCTGATATAACCATTCTAGATCTATGACCTTTAATTGAAAATTTTTCCTTCCTACCGAGCACAGCCTCTTCGCAGTGCTGGTCTCAGCATCATTAGTTCTTTTGGTCTTGGCCATTTTTATCGTTAATCTATGAAGGGTTGAAAAGGGATTAGGGTTTCAAAGGTTTAGGTTAGAATTGAAAAAGAGTGGTAATTCTTCGCGGGTGTGAAATGGTTTTTGGTATAAATGAAACGATTCAGAATTCAAAAGGTTTCTGACAGCCTTGATTCTCATGTCATCAATAATCATTACATAAATTTTAAAAACAAATAAAATTTTACGCATTTAAAAATATGTCTAATAAAATAAAATATTTTATTTGAAAAACAAATAACTAAGTTATTTTAAAAAGTATAAATAGAAATAACATAATCAATTAAATAAAATAAAGCTTTATTTAAAATTAAATAAACCTATATTCCCCTTAATAAAATCAAACCTTGAAGTGGGTAGTGGTTTAGTAAAAATATCAGCTAATTAAATTTCAGTACTTAAAAATTCTAAGAATATATCCTTTTTAAGAACATGGTCTCTTAGAAAATGGTGTCTGATATCAATATGCTTAGACCTAGAATGATTAATAGGATTTTTTTTAAATATTTATTACACTAGTATTATCACATAAAATAGGCGTACTATTAAAACTTAGTCCAAAATCCATAAGAGTGTTTTTCATCCACAAAAATTGTGCACAGAAACTCCTAGCAAATACATATTCTACCTCGGCTATTGATAGGGAAACTGAGTATTGTTTCTTACTTGACCATGACACTAAGGGTTTTCCTTAAAAGTGACAAGTCCTTGAGGTGATTTTTCTATCTAATCTAAAACTTCCAAAGTCTGTATCTAAATATGAAATTAAATTATATTCAGAAGTTTTGGGATAAAGAAGTTATTGAAAAACATTTTCTTTTAAATATCTAAAAATTATTTTAACAGCAGTTAAATGGGATTATTTAGGGTTTGATTGAAATTTTGCACAAAGAAATATTGAATACATTATATATGGTCTTCTAGAAGTAAGATATAATAAACTACCAATCATACCTCTATATAACTTGTTGTCAACTAATTTTATAGTTTCATCCAAATCAAGTTTTATATTAGTACACATAAGAGTTGTATATGTCTTGTTGTTTTCAAATCCAAATTTCTTTAGTAAATCAGTAATGTATTTTCTTTGATTCAAAACATTTTCAAAATATTTTTGAAAATTTTGTAGTCCTAAAAAGAAATTTAATTCTACCATCATACTCATTTCAAATTCTTTTTTCATTACATTTGAAAACTCATGACAAAGAGATTTATTTTTTGATCCAAAAATTAAATCATCAACATAAATTTGAACCAATAAAATATTAGAATTTACAGTTTTCTTAAATAGTGTTGGATATTCAATTCCAACATAAAATCATTTTTCAAAAGAAAAGAGATTAATCTTTCATACAAAGCTCTAGGTGCTGGTTTGAGGCCATAAAGAGATTTAGTAAGTTTAAAAACAAAATATGGTTTTTGTGAATTTTCCAAACCAGGAGGTTTCTCAATATAAACTTTATCCATTAAATAAGTATTTAAAAAGGTAGACTTAACATCCATCTTAACTAATTTAAAGTTCATATGAGATGCATAAGCTAAAAGGATTATAATGGCTTCTAATCTAGCTACAGGTGCAAAGGTCTCATCATAATATATACCTTCTTTCTGATTATATCATTTAGATACTAGTCTTGCTTTATTACTAGTTATTATTCCTTGATCATCTTGTTTATTTATAAAGACCCATTTCGTTCCTATAACTGGATAATTTTGTGGTCTTTCAACTAATTTCCAGACTTCATTTCTTTTGAACTAGTTTAGTTCCTCTTGCATTGTTATCATCCAAATTTCATCATCTAAAGCTTATTTTATAGACATGGGTTATAATTGGGATAGAAAGGCAGAAAACTCAACAAGATTTTCCATGTTCCTTATAGTTTTTATTCCTATTTCTAAGTCTCTTATTATAGTTTCTAAAGGGTGATTATTTAGGGTCCTTGACTGTCTAGGTAATACACTTATAGGTTCTTCAATGTCATGTTCTTCTGGACTAGACTGAATTTTATTTATATCTTTTTCAAAATCATATTTCAGGTTCTCAAGTCTCATGTTATCATTAGAGTCAGATACATCAATTTGATTTATCCATTTCTCAAAGGGATCAGATTCATCAAATTTCACATGAACTAATTCTTCAACAATCCTTGAATTTTTATTAAAAACTCTATAAGATTTGGAAGTAGCAGAATATCCTTAGAAAATGCCTTCATCAGATTTTCGATCAAACTTACCAAGATTGTCCATGGTGTTTAAGGTATAAACCTTCCATCCAAAAACATTTAAGTAATTTACTTTAGGTTTTCTATTAATATAGAGTTCATATGGTTTCTTTTTTAAAATTGGTCTAATTAAAACTCTATTCATTATATATCAGGTTGTACTTACAACTTCTTCCCAAAATAGGTAGGAAGACAGTATTCATTTATTGTAGTCCTTTCCATTTCTTGAATAGTCCTATTTTTTATTTCAACAATCCCATTCTATTGAGGTGTTCTTGGTGTAGAGAAGGTTTGTTTAATACCCATATTTGAGAAAAAAGGAATTGAATTCTAGATTCTCATGATCACTTCTTAATGAATTTATTTTAAAACCTTTTTCATTTTGAACAACTTTGAAAAAACTTTCAAATATTGTAAAATCTTCATTATTAAATTTTAAAAAGAAAATCCATGTAAATCTAGAATAATAATAAACCAAAACATATACATATAATTTACCAGCCAAGCTTGCTACTCTTGAAGGTCCAAACAAATCCATATGGATAATTTATAGAGGTTTAGATGTAGTAATTTTGTTAACAGGTTTGAAGGATGATTTGTGTTGCTTGCCAAGCTGACATGCATCACAAAATCTATCACTTTCAAACTTGAGACTAGGAAAATCAGAAACTAATTGTTTCTTGGATAACTTATGTAAATAATATATATTACAATGTCCAAATCTTCTATTCCAAATCCATGATTCATTTATCTTAGTAGTTAAGCAGTTTACTTATTGTTTATATAAGGAATTTAAGTTCAGGGTATACACATTATCAGTTTTGGGTGCTCTAGATTTAAGCAATTTATTTTTGAAAATAGAACAGTAATTGTTAGAGAAATCAACAACATAACCATCATCACATAGTTGAGTGTTACTTATCATATTATGTTTCAATCCTTATATATAAAGTACTTTACTGATTGAGACAACTTTTGGATCTCCAAATGTTCCAATGATAATTATATTTCTTTTTGAATTGTCACCAAAAGTGACTAGTCCACCATCATTTTGAGTTAGAGTTCTGAAATTTAATTAGTTTCCACTCATATTCCTGGATCATCCACTGTCTATATACCATATGACTTTTTTCTTATGTGACCTACTTCCTCATCTGTTTCTGCCATAAATCACATGTTAGCTTTCATATTTACTTCTTCCTTTTCTTAGTCTGATTCTGAAGGGCTACTGGAGTCATCAAACAAACTCCATGTAGCTTTCATTGCTTTCTTATATTTTTTCTCATAATCATTATTTTTGAAGAACTTATTATTCTTGTATTTCTTTAATTAAAGATAGTCAAGTCTGATGTGACCCATTTTCTTGCACTCATAACATCTGAATTCCTTTTCATCCTTTTTTAAATTTTTTCTAAAGCCTTTATTATTTTTATAGAATTTACTAAATTTTATGGCTAGCTGAGTCAGTTCTACATCCGATTTTAATGAATTATAACTCTTTGATTTCACCTTTACTTATTTTTTCTTTAGATTTTTTCTTTTACCTTGAGACGATACTTTTAAGGAAGTGTCTTCTCTCTTGATCAGAACCTTATGCTCATTTTCTTCATCTTTCATTTCAGATTCATACATCATAAGTGTTACAATCATCTCTATCACGGTTAAGTCTTTAAAATGTGTTGATTGTCTGATTGCAGCAGAGATCCTATTCCATTTAGTAGGTATTACTCTTAGTACTTTCAAATCTTGATCAGCTTGTTTGATTGGGTATCCCAAAGTAGTTATATTATTGACAATTTCTGTCAATCTTCCATTCATTTGAGTAGTTATTTCACCTTGAAACATTTTGAATTTATCAAATTTAAGCTTAGCAGTAAAATATCTCATTTTCCTGACATTGTTAGTTCCTTCATAAGAAATAAAAATAGTTTTCCACATCTCATATGTTGTCGAACTTTGAGATACTCTATTGAATTCATTAGGTCCTAGACTACATATGATTGCATTCATTTCCTTCTAGTTCATATCATATTCTTCTTCAGTGGCTACACTCCATGTCTCGGGTATTTCAGGTATTTCATATGGAGTCAGAATCTTGGAATATACACTGTATCCAAGGTTTTTTAGATAAATTGTCATTCACGACTTCCAGCATTCATAAATTTCTCCATTGAAGTACGATGCTCTGACCATAGACATTCCCTCTCTTGTATCTGTCATCATGCTCTGTGTATAATCACTTTCATCTTGTTAAGGCTTTATCAGAAATCTCTTCCTCTGATACCAATTGTTGGATTGGGTTATACCAAATGTACACAAGAGGGGGGTGAATTGTGTCTTTTTCAATTTCTTTTCAAAAACATGATCTTTCCTTTTACCTTTATATCAAAGAGTTTAGTAGTGAAAAATAAATAGCACAGGACACATGATGTATAGTGGTTCAATGAACAGAAGGCCCTAGTCCACTCCATCAACGCTCTACTCCATGAGCTTGGCGATTTTCACTATCTGGTCCTCTTGTCAACAGACCATTCCACAACTGAGTACAGACAGTTGACACCTTTTTAATCTAAGGAAAAACAGAGCCTTCTGGTTCAAACACAGAATCTAATACATAGCTTAGTATGAGAAGCTGATCAATCAAGATAAAATATAATGTTATCATTGAAAAGTCTTTCCTAGTTGTTCTTCACAATTGAAATAGAATGAAACTAACAGTAGATGGATCATCATCTTTAGAAATAATGATCTTCAAGTAAGAGTCATTCTAAGTCGATCCAGTTTCAGTAGATATAGAAATATAATTCGCAACTTTAGTAGTAGATTAACAATATATCTTTGATGTCAAATAGGTGTATCTTCTATCGTGTTTCTTCTTCTTCAATAAACAAATCTTTGTCACTCTTTGTAATCAGTATATCTATAGATCTTGATAGTCTCTATTTTTTTCCTTTGTATATTTGTCGTTGTTGTTCAGAAATTCTTGTATATAAAATCTCTGTGTCTATCACATCTATATTTTTAAAATATATATAATAATGACAAGAAATTATTCTGAAAATTTAGATCCAAAAAAGTCACCTTATGACTCTCGATATTCAAACATTTGAATTAACAGAGCACTCGTAACTCCCCTTGAAATTCGGCATGAAAAGATCCTTTTAAATTGATCCTTTGAGTCGTAGATAAAACATATTTGAATCAGTCAAAGAAATGTTTTAAAAACAAATTTTAATCCGGCTTAAAATCAGAATAATAATCTACTTGTAGACCATTTCATAATAATATCATCTTTAAATTTCTGATGCCAAACGTAAGGTTGAACTGTATAGCATGCATCATCTGAACATAAGGTAGATCACAAACGTAAGGTTGATACCGCATCCTTCAAACGTAAGGTTGAATACAAACATAAGGTTGATCATCCATACTTTTATTTTCAACATTCAAATGAATGATAAATGATAGATACTTTTATAATCTTCCAAACGTAAGGTACATGATCCATACTTTTGACAAAACATAAGGTTGTTTACAACATTAAGGTTGATGAACCATAATTTTTATAAAAAACGTAACGTTTAAAACTTACGTACGGTTATTCTCACATACTTTTCAATATCCAAAATGTAGGGTTTCTTCCTAACATAGGGTTCCTCTTCCATACTTTTCCAATAATGTAAGGTTGATTAACCAAACTTTTCTGATATCTCTTTAGAGTATACACCGCATTTCATCCTTATGCTACGATTCTCCACGTATGGTATGAACAGTGTTTCCAGAACATGCTAAATTGATTTATGAACTCTTTAACACTTGTTTCATGCTGTATAAATACTTTAATACTCTTCCAAAAATAATAATATATAAAATATTTAATTCCCGAATTATACTTAAAGTAAAATCATTAGAAAACAATTAAGGGTATTTTGTGAGCATCAAAATCATCATAAATAAATAGAGTATTGTTCTAAAAAATCTCCCCCTTATTAATAATAAAATCATGTATTGTTGAAAACAATACATTCTCAACACTTACTATATATATACATTATATATTGTATGAAATTAAAATATTCATAACACATCAACAAATTAAAAGAGCACAAGATTTATTACAATATGCATAGTGATTCAAATGGTGAAATTATATCTATTCTCTGATATACTTATTTTTATCCTTGTATCCATATTCATTAGTTGGTGAAATTACAAATAATATTGTCTCTATTTATATTCTTCTCTTTACATGAAGAAGGATTTCCTCAGAAATGTGATTATTATTAATTTTTATTTATTAATTGAATACTTCTATTATGATAACTATTAAATACTGAATACTCATATTCAAAGATTATTGTATCATGAAAGTATGCATTTTAATTGTATATATTAATTTTTATCTAACTTTATAGCTTCTTTTCAAGTCTCAAATTTCAAATGTTCTTTATTTATGTTCATATAAAATTTGTTAACTCACTTCTAATTTTTATTTCATATTAAATTCTCATATTACATTTATTATCAATTCTTTTATAATCTATATAAGCACAAATGTTCTAGGTGTAATGTGTTATAAAAATAAAATACATTTCTAAAAATATATATTTTTTATTTCATTTTTTATTTATAAACTATTTCTATAGTATCACTTTCTTTAAATTAATATCCCTTTTTTGTTTAAGTTTTAAAAAAATGATTTTTAATCAGTTGTTAACTTTGACATGTTATCATATAGATGGATGATAATTATTTTTATTTTAAGACACTAAAAGCATAGGGGATTTCAAAATATATTTTCCTTTTCTCAATTATTCACTTTACATGAAGAAGTCATTCCCTAATAACATGCTTATTATTCAACTATATTGATGAATTGAAGGGTTCTGTTATGATTAATATCAAATATTGAATACTCACAAGCATATATTATTGGATCATGAAGGTATGAATTTTCATTATTTAATTTAATGTTTCTCTAAATTTATATATTCCTTTCAAGTATTTAATCTCGGTTGTGGTTTATTCACGTTCATCAAAAATTTATTAACTCATTTTTCATTTTCATTTCATCTTAAATTCCACTACAACATTTATTGTCAATTTGTTTTTGATTTATATAAACACATATGTTCTAGATATAATGTGTTATACAAATGAAATACATTACTACAAATATATTTTTTATATTTCATTTTTTATATCCAAACTAACTCTACAGTAATATTTCCTTTAAATTAATATACCTTCATTTTTCTATTAATTTTAAAAAATGATTTTTTACTCTTTATTTTCTTTGTCATATCTTAAAAGTGGGTTGTTGAGTTTTTTTTATTTTTAGTAACTGAATACATGTGGGTTTAAAAATAATATTGTCTCTCTCCCTCTATTCTTCACTTTACATGAAGAATATATTTCCTGGGAACATGGTTATTATTCAACTGGATTGATGAATTAAATGGATCCATTACATTAAAGTTCAAATATTGAATACTCACATTAATTATTTATTGGATCATAAATGTATGACTTTTTTCTATTTATTTTTTTGTTTCTCTAAATTTATAGCTTCATTTAAAGTTTCAAAATTTTAACTATGGATTTTTATTTTACAGATAGTGGGTTACTATGAAAAGTTATTTTCAGTATATTTACTTTAGGGAAAGCATAGCATTGGCAGGAATGATATGTGAACTTGTTTCATGGGGTATGATACTAGAGACATATATGGATTAGTGAAGTCTTAGATATAATAGATTCATATATCACATAATTAAAGTTATTCATGTAAATATTCACCATTTAAATAGTAGTATTCAAGTTTCTCTCAATAAGTATAGGGTCATTGCATGAGCTATATTAGTGAACACTCCATACAGAGGGAGACATTAAGATGTAGTTTTTTTCTCTTCAAGAGATGGTATTTAATTTTTTATTTGGTTTTTATTATATTATTATTTATTAGATTCTCCAAATTATAATAAAAGTCTATTCCATTCATAAAGGAACTGTCACCAGTTTCATAGTGGAAGCTTAGTCTCCACTCCTTATAAGTGAGTTTCAACGCTACAATTACATGATGACTCATTTTATAATTTTTTTTTTTCATAATATGTATTTTCAAGAATATATTTTATTTCCTATTAATGTAACTATAAATAAAATATTAATCCTCAATGTCTAGGTGTGGATTATTTTTCTTGATTCACAATATTTTGATTGAATACTTCTAGTTTTTATATTCTTATTTAAAATATTTTGTTATTTTATTAATACTCTTGAAGTTTTTAGCTAGAATTGTTTGAAGGTCATGTTAGTTTAGTTATGATAAAAAAAATTATTCAATTAAAGTTTATATTAAGATTTTTTGGGAGTATTTGATAATTTTTTATTAGAGTTGTTTGATGTTATGGTCTATTCTAGTCTTTTGAAATTCCTAATTTTTTTACTGATTTGAAAACTATGATTCTCTATATTGATCATATAATCATGTGATATATCATAATACATAATCTTAAAAGATTAAGATTATTATATGGAAATATTTTTTCATATTTTATATACTACATGGAACTTTAGAATGCATTCATTTTAATGTTTTCAAGACAGCACAATTATAGTATCAAGATATTCAGGCACACATTTTATTTTATCCCTAAATTCATAAAAAACTAGACATTGTTTAGTTTTACATCTACTAAGAATGTATTGATTCACAATATTTAGTGACCAGGATAATCATTTGATGTATAATATATTTTTAGTTCCTTTATTTCAAGGTGAGATTTTAGTGAAATGGTCATGTCCAACTAAGCACCCATTCAAATCCATTTTAGTTTACTAGGTTTCCCAATATCCAATCCTAGGTGGATTATTAAGTTCTATCACATTATTATTATTTCATTGTATAATTTTTTATTCATGATTTTTAAGATTATGTTATATCTATGGATGACATTGTTTTTGCAAAATTACATATCCTCATACTTTAGGTACCTTTTTTCTCTAAATTTATTAGCTTCTCCTGATCTATGATAACTATTCATATAATTTCACTCTTCACTTTTTTCAGTATTATATTACATGAATTGAAACATTTGGTCTCATATACCCCTATATTGATACCTGTTTTACATAAATTATTTTTTATAATTTAGTTTTGACCTATATTAAATTTATATTTCTATAATATGCTTTCATGCATTTTTTATTCGATATATTCCATAAATATAACATCTTCATATGTGTATTATATTAAATTTACATTTTATTCATGTAGTTTGATTATATTATCTATCATATTCATAATTCCATAAATTTATAAAACAAAAATGATGCTAATTAGGAGTATTTTATTTTAATTTTTCAAACAATGTTAGTTGATGGTTGACTTAAAATATAGGCACTTTATAAAAGATATTTCATCAAAGTATTTTAGATTTTCATTCAATTTTTCAATAGAATAATTATTATTCGGTGTTTAGTTTGTTTATCTAATTTTTTTCCTTCTATAGCTCATCGGTTTAGAAAATGTATCGATCATTAGGATTAAAATCATAATTTCCAAGATATTATTTATATATGTAAATATAGTAGTTGAGTTACTAATTTTATTTTCTTGTTAAGATGATGATAATGAAACAATAACTAAATAGGATCTAGATGGGTGATGAGAAACATTAATTCACATTTATTTTTTAAAAATTTATTTATAGTAACGGGATCAAGTACATATGTGGCTAGCTTCATGCATCACACTGATGATATTTGATGGAATATTCATCTTGGATTCTTTAGTTTTGGTTGTGTGTCTTGGTTGAATGTTGTTGTTCTTATCCATTAATCACTACTATTGGGTGGGCTTCAGTAGGGGTAAGTCTAAGGCTTCACGTCTTCTTCATAATCTAGAACAGGGTAGCACGAATCATATCATATCATTACTATCACTCAAATTTGGATGGAATATAGGTGATGAGTCTTCAACAGTGGTGCGATTGATCTTGGAAGTTTTAGTGTAGTTAGGGATCTAGTTTTGTGAATCATTTTCAAGCATTAGTGGATCTTATCAGTTCTTCTAGGGGTTTTATTGGCATGAATTCAAATAGACTCCGTTGAGTTCATCTTAATCCCCTTCTCAAAATTCATATTTTATTTTCACAACTTCATTGATCAACGACAAAACTTTGGATTTTCCTTTACAGTTGGATGAAGGACAAAATCATTATTAGTATACTGACTATAGATATATAGCAACATGGGTTCCCATTTTAGGTCACTTTTCGGGGGGATCATGCTTACTTAATTTTCTGTGAGTTGATCTTGTGTTAGATTTAGGCCACCCATGCATGGTCAGTTCAAACCATTTCTATTGTTAGATATATTTTATTATTATTAATAAATATTACAAAATTATCCAGTTTATTGATCTTTATATTTTAGTATATACTTTTATATCATTTCAATCCTAAAATCACCATTTTTTCAATAATATATTCATATATTATATAGTTTAGTAAAGTATACTATGCATTCCTTCTACATTTAATTTAGTATTCCTTTCATGCCTCTTCTACATTGGAAAGTTCCATATAGTATTATGCATATAGTATGCATACATTGTTTGAAATCATATACACATGTATGCATACATTATGTATACATTGATTTAATTTATATACACATGTTCACATAAATTCACATCTATAGTTATATATAATTCTTCCATTTAGATGTTTCACCACCAATAATTACTCCATTTCAATGTGTCATAAGAATCCAACTCACTTGATTTCTTCTTCTAATTTCCTCTCACTCTCCCAATGAGTGACATAGATTACATAGATCATCACCATAATTTTTTGAGTATGTGTATAAAAATTTGTAATTAAATAATAATGTCATGAAAATGCAAGTGTTGGGTACTAGTTTAATAGGAATAATGAACTTTTTATTAAGGAATGGGTACTGAAATCAAAATCATAAATCATGCATGATATAATTAAAGGCACTAATACCCGATTATAAAAATAAGTTATAACAAACTAATATATCCATAATAAATAATCATAAATTAAGTATATGAAATTTAATTTAAATTAATAAGGTTATCAAATATAAAATTAATATATTTATATTTTTTCCCATGATTTTAAATTTCATTCCACTAAACAAGGAAACCAGGTGAGGGGTTCTTTATCTCAAATTTTAAATCCTTGAGAGATGTTTATATTATACACCAAGTTTTATTTTTGAAAGTTCAATTAATTATCCATTGTCATTTTATGTCATGATTATATAATATTTTATGATATTCAATGTTTTATTCCATGTTCTTTCTCTCATAGTGTTTTGAATCAAATGTTATAATAGTTGTAAAGGTTTAATCGACTCAATTTCTCATTCATCGGGTCATAGTTTTCTTACATGAATATAATTTTTATGATTTATTGGATCCTACAACTCTAGTATTTATATGGTATTTCCTATTTTTATTTAGGGAAATTATTTCTCACTATTAATAAATAATTATTGAATATATTTTTTCCAAAATAAAATTATAACGCTGGTAAAAATGACTCTAGTTCTTAAAAATAAATTTTTTTCTTCTATTTATTTATTTTACCTATCAAAAAAAATTCATTAATTAAATATAAATAATTTTTTATTTTATATTCCTCATATTTTAATTTACCTATTCTATGAAATTAAATTATTTTTACATTTATTTTATTTGTTTTTATCATTAAAACAAACTAAAAAGTTAAATAAAGGAATTTCATTTAATTATTTACCACTTTAGATTTGTTATATTTATTTTTTGTTTCATTTTAAGGATTTATTATTTATAAATATTTATAATAAGATTTTCAAAATTCTTCTCTTTATGTTCTAAAATTTTTTTTAGAAAGTAATTTTTACTTCATCTTTTGTAACACTATTTTTATATTTTTTTGAAATCTTTTTAAATTTCACTTCTACTGTTCCTCTTAGTTTTATCTCTCATGAAGGTGTATTTTGAATTACACTCGATATTTTATTATGATATAATTAATTTTGGAAAATGATATTTTTTATATCCTATTATTTGTTAAGTTTTTCATTTATGATCAATTTAAAAATTATAGGAAACCCAATGTTTTCCAAGGGTTCTTTAAGATATGATGATGATGGATTTTAAGTGTTACACGTATGTAAGGATGATGATGATTGGAGTCCTATATCATTCTATAATGTATTAGTTTTTGTTTATATCTCATCAGATATTTAGGAACATACATAATCATTTTACTTGGATTTTAAGGTGTTGGTATGATGATTTTATTCCCAAAAGCATGGGTATAATGAGTTTTCTCAAAAAGGTTTTCCTATGATTATGTGTTTTCCATATTTCTATATTTTTTATCAAGTTATGCCAAATTTCCAACATGATTTTCATTTTAAAGAAATTCCATGCTTTAATTATATGTATTACTTTTAAAATATTTTTCACTCTTTATCAATTATCAAATATTTTAAGATTATTTAGATGTATTATGATCCATTTCATAATTTTTTGCTTACTAGAACCTTGAAGAGTAAATTTTTTTATTCGAATAAGCAAAACAAAAACCACAAAGGCCCACTAGGAAAACTAGGGCCGGCTGGAAAAACATCTATGGGGGATGAAAGAAATAGAGGCCGAGGGAATCCCCACGAATAATATTAACCCCCGACAGAGTCAGACTCTCCAGGTTGTGAAATTAAACACGGTCCGAACCGGGGAAACTAATAGAATCGAAGAAGTCTAACACCTTGTTGTCTACCATGTTTTAAGATTATCATATATGTTCTTATGATATTTTAGTAAGATATTTATCCTATGATCATGTTCTCTTTTATGCTTATGATATGATATATTATGAAATGTTTTTCACTTATTGAGTGTTGTATTCCATTTATTATGTTTCCATTCCTTAGGTTATGATGATGATTATATCATGTGTGATTATAAGAAAAGAGTCTAGAGGAGTTAAATGAAGATAAAATTTCACCAATTATTATAAAATAAGATGTATATATTGAAAATCTCCAAGATAATTAACCTTTGGGTCCATGGGTTGTGAGACTATTTTATATATTTTCCATTTTAATCATAGAATTTATTTATTGTTAATTAATTTTTTATCTTGGGTCACTATATTGACTATAAATGTTATGTAGTTCCATATTAATGTGAAAAATAATTAATTTAAGAATTTGATTCTAAAAGACTCACTAAAGAATACTCAATGTGTAATTTGTGGGAAAAACTTTCATAGGACATGTATATCAGCTGTGTATTCTCCAAAAATCATGGTATATCACCATTGGATCTCTGTTTTTTGGCATGGAAGAACCAAACCACTTACTTCATTCAACATTTATCATAATAAGAAATTATTTTGAATATTAAGTATTTCATATAGATCCATTTTTATTTAGAGGGATGTATAGGATAGATCTCCATTCATGGAAGTATTTTTTAGAAGTTTACTATAGTTCTTAAGATAATTCTCTATAGAAATCATTATATGAGAAATTAACTATATATTATAAAATAATATAAGTGGGTTGATATGTACAAATTAGATAATTAGTTAATTTACAAGGCCTATTAAACAATTTTTTATCATAAATAATCCCCACAAAAAATGATATTATTATTATTATTTTGATTCCATGTGATAAATTACTGATATTTAAATATCTTTTCTCAAATAAATAATTTAATATTTATTTAAATTATATTAAATAAAATATATAATTTTTTCTAGACACTTAACACAACCCACTAATCCTCCTCCTCATTTATATAACCTTGAATAATAAATAATTATTTAAATAAATAAATATCACACATATAATTTTCTAAATAAATAAATATTATATTAACTAACTAATGAATAAATATGTATTTAATTTTTAACTCACTTAAATTATTTTGAATAACTATCTAGTGAATCAAGTATATCAACATAAACCAAATAATTATTAATCCTTATTATGAATAATAATATTTATTCTAATATTAAATTCATATAGAATATAACAGAGGTTTTGGATACACATATTGTGTAGCCCTCTAAGTCTATTTCTTAGTGACATTAGGTGATATAGCCTAAAATCCATAATTAATGTCTAAAAACATATCAATTAACCCATAGGGAATGAATTTAATGTCATGAATAAAGAAACCTTGTACGGATGCTCACTATGTAATATAATTTGTTTATCTTAATATATCATCATGTGTGTTTCATTACTATAATCTTAAACCTATGTGAATGATATATCATTCATTAACTTATGAAAATGAACTCATCGATAATCCTCCATTGACATGGACCTAATAGAATGGTCATATTCCAATTAAAGGTCCATATATATCTACTTCCAATAAAATAAAAGAGAAAAAAATGATTTTTGATTTATCTATTAATGTCATATAACCTATAACACACCCAATGTGTGTTATTTCACAAAACGAATATATTATTCAAGATTTATATTAAAAATAATATCAAGTATAAGGACTAATACACTCATACACAGATAGTAACATCCAAGGAAACATAAAAAATATTGAATTCCAATTGGTGTTTTCTCCTCGTAACCTCTTTACTTAGAGATTTCCAAGTATGAAATGTCATGAGATGAAGCCTCATCCAACTATGAGCCTCTAGAACTTAATCATATAAACATCATTTTTCTCATTTTTGATGACATAATATAAACCATAAGTCTCATGTTTATGAAAATTATCTGTACACTTATAGGTTCTAATAGTAATAGTCAACTACTACGACCTTTCAATATGATAAATACTCTATAGAAATTATCACATAAATGTCACATAGAAAAACTCACTTCATGTGATATGATTTTTATTAATAGTGTGGTATTTTATTATGTAGTTAATTATAAGTAAAAATTAGTTACTACTAGGGAAAAAACTCCAAAAAGTGATTCAATCCATCCCCACTATTCTTCTTTATTATATATGTGTTTTCTTGCATATGTAATTTTATTATGCCTTGATATGGTATATGCAATTAAATTTTAAATATTAAATTTACTAAACTATCTTCTAAATGGACATAATTTTTTTAACCCATTTTATTAAAACTTATATTGATATATTAACCAAATTGACTATTTCAGGTCTCCAATAACATGATCAAACCCCATTAAAGCCTTGCATAGGTCATATAGAAGGCCAAGAGTGCCACACTAATCCCATATATAATAGGTTAGGGGATTATTACCAATTTGGAGAGGGTGTATTCACATGATTGGAGGTATTTACCCATGAAACCTATACCAACATATCATCAATCTATACTCAGAATAAAATATGCAATCAATATAGTCATATTGGAATAAAAAATCATGTGAGGATGATATAAATTTTAAATTATATGCAAGAATACATTTAAAAACCCCAAATAAAATATTTATATTGTGAAATATTCTAATAATAATTCATAAATTATGGATAATTTCAATAACCAATCTCTTTAAATGACCAACTATGTGTCAAAATTGAGAAGATTCTCTACCAATAGCACTTATTCCACATTCAAATGAAAAATTTATAGTAATATTCACAATGATAAGTATGTTACCAAAACATATCTCATTATTTAGTGAGTATAAAAACCTATGAGGTCTTCCCAAAAAGTAGACAATCCCAGTTCCAAGATCATTTATGCATAATAATCAAATTTATATAAAAAATTATATATAATATTGATCTCACCACTCATTACCCAATAGGTTCATGTATGTCAAGAGTTAATTCATAAATCCATATAAAGTATCTATAAAAAGACACAACATAATAATATATCCAAAAATTACATAGCTTTCATAGATAATCATATCAAAATAGGGCCCTATGAATATTCTATAACTATAAAAGTATATAGCTAATCATCCAGGGGATCACATGTATCTTATAAAGGAGTTTATAGAGTAATTACACTAACCACTATATAATGGATCACATACATCCAAGATAAGTATCATTTAATGGAATACCAAATAATATATTTTTTTAGTTGATGGGGGATCATGCACCAATGATCATAAATTCTGTGTGAAGGAATTATCCAACTTCATAGAAAACAAGTATGAACTAATAGACACTATACCTTAGGACATAGTGTTTTTATATCTACAAGATGGTCTTGATGTAATTTTTAATTCTATTGTAACCATTAAAATAATATAAAATAATAAATGGGGTCACACATCAACCCATTTAAGAGAAATGTTATCTTTAAGAGGAAGAATCAACTTATTCATATTCTATGGTCAATGTTGTATCAATAATATCACAAATTATCCACACATGTTCTATAGGTTTGACATTCCCTTTCAATTATAAATTTATTTTTGAGATATGATACCTATCTAGTTCATAACCACTCTCTATAAAAAACCCACATAAAGTAAAAAAAATAGTGGAATCACGTCATTATATAGTTGCATCACTCTGTATCATCTTCCTCAAAGTATTATCATGGATTTCCAACCACACATGAGACCCACTTAAGGATCCTTATATATCACCAAGGTTACAACCATTATCTTATCATAATATTAACTAATTCATGTGCAAAAATTTGTTTCCAAAAAAAATAATTGGGGGAAATAAACAGTTCATGGAGTGATATTGTTGTGTTATACTCATTATAATAAATAAAATGGTATTATTAAAAAATTTATATAATAATCCATCATAGATATTTTGAAAAAAAATTTAAAATACTAAAAAAATAATTTAATTTATTTAATATGGATTAAAAAATATAATTATTATTATCTGAGAAGAAATAATTAAAATTGACAGTACATGGCTGTAAAATAGGGAGTGATTGAAATAATGGTCATCTAATTATTTTTGGAATGATATTAAGCTTTATAGTGGGATATTATTTCACAGAATGGAGCAGTATAAGGAATAAAGAATACATTTTATGAGGATCATTGGAATCAAAAAATATTGACATCACTAATTTAGTGAAACATAGAGCGTAAAGTTTTATGTTTTTTCCATGAATTATATTTTTTTAATCAGGTTTGAGATATATGAAATTTAAGTGAAATTGTTAAACAGTTATGAGGATGATAACTCCACTAAGTTAGTGATCATACCATCTAAATTCTTATAATATATTTTATAATAATATTGGATTATATCATTACTAAATGATACAAGTGCCAATAATTACATAATCACCCACACTAGGGAATAAACTATAATAACTCAGCTTGTTGTGTTTGTATTTTATTCTTTTTTACTTATTCAAACATTTAAGAAATATCACAAATTAATTATTATTAATTATTTAATAGTTCAAATTGGTTGATATTAAAAGGTTTTAAATTTTAATCAATACTAATTAATCCTCTATCATTAGTGTTTTTCAGTTCCTAGGGAATTCATTCACTAATAATAATATTACTATTATTATTACTACTACCACAAATGTTATTATTATTAAATAAAACTATCAATATTAAATTATAATTTTTTAATAATAATGACATAAATTTTTAAATAATAATTACATTTAATATATAAGTTGAAATTAATCTTAGAGGTGAGTATGAAAAATTTACATCATTATAGATGTAAAATAAAACAATAGGGAAAATTTCTATTTGTATTTAGAGATCTAATATGTATAATGTGATCGATACTTTTTTAATTTTAAAATGGTGTCGCCTCTTGTATAATAATATAAGAAGAAGAAGAAGAAGCAAAAGAAAAAAACTAACAAAGTGGTTATTTAGAGAGTTGATAAATCTATATTAGAAGAATAACATAATTTGATTGAAAATTAAAATGATATATTATCTTGATGATAAATAATTTTTAGTCAAAAATAATCTTCTCATGGTGATGAGTATGTCAAATTTATAAGAGAACAACAACCCTTGATGATAAAATGGTCAAATTGATTAATTCAGCTGTAAAGTCTCTATAGATGAATTTTAGTCTTCTTACTTATTATCATTTTAATGATAATAAAGAAATTAAAAGGCATAAAATTGGTATGATGATTTATTTAACAAGTATTTATGGTGTGAGGTGGGAATGAAATATAATTAATTTAAAAATATTTCTATGTTTTAGGAATAGAAAATATGTGATTACATAGATCATTAGATTACTCTATCACCTAAAGATTAGGTGTATAGAGTTTCTAATTGTGTTGAAGAGTTAAAACATAAAAATGGTAATGGTAGATAAAAATATGTATCCATGAATATGATACTATTATCATAAAGAAAAAACTGACAAGGGTATAAAGATCCATCATAATTAAATCATTAAAAAGTTTTTAAGGAATTTATATCCTAAGATAATTAAATAAAATTATAAAATATAATAAAATAAATATTTTACACAAATAAATGATAATTTTCTTTTTGGAAAATATATTAGTCCTTTATTTTTTAAGATATATTTTATTATAAATTTAAATTTTTATTATAAAATTTTATTTTCATAAAATGGTTTTAAACAATACTTTTATATGGATTAATAGTGAAATACTTTTATACAACCATAGGTAATTTTTCTAAGGGTTGAAAATTGGACTGTATCATAAAAATTAAATTTTTTCATCAAATATTGATTTTATTATAAAAGTAAATTTCTTATATTTAGAAAATTATTCTGATAAAATGGATGTCATTTAAGGAATCAACACATCCAAATTTGTTTCAGGTAATGATTTTTTATTTTTCATAAATTGTAAAATATAGAGATGAATAGTAAAATATTTTACATGTACTTTATTTTGTAATAGGGTATATGAATGAATTTAGATGAATATTTCCATGTCAAATTTACTATTAAACCACAATCTCCCTTTTTAAATAAAAACCTCCTCTAACTATTTCTCCACTTTTAAAACAAATTTTTTTATCCAAACTCTTCTCAAATACCTCCCCAAATCTATTAGCCTTGTTCTAGTAGTTCGGCTCTCATCAAGAGACTATTCCATTAACCTAAGTGGTGCGTTAAAGGGGTACATCTGAAGGAATAGGTAACTATATCAATCAATCTCTTTTATGTTAATTACTTCTTATACATGCTCAAAATATATTCTAAACATCCTAATAATGAATTTAGTTTAACATGTATATTGAAATGTTGATATATTAATGGAATAATCATTATATAAATTCATATCATTTACTCTAAAATTAAAATGTTTCCAATATTATGGTCGGTTCGCTACCTCCATTGATGATGTGTTTAATTTTTCATCAATGACTTCATGGATAGTTATAATAATCATTTTATAGTGAATTAAGATATTAAAATTTATATTCTATTTTTGACATGACCCGGCCCAGTGAGTACCCACCTAGGTCAGTGGTGATCCAAGTGTTCTACCCTAATCTCACCTTTGATATGATAGGGGCTGGTGACTAGTACCAAGAAGGCATAATAAGATATGTGAGACCTTATCATAAACAACCTGTGGTAGATATACTTCACCATACACAAAAATAAATTCAAAACCATAGAGGATACACATATCAACTGAGAATAAAATAATCATGAATAAATTAACCAATCATCCACATGTCATATAACATAAATTTTGGAAAAAAAGTTGAAAACAAATACAAGACCCCACACCAAAGGATACATATAAACTCAAGTGAATGAGAGTACATGAATCACCCCATTATGACAACTCTAATCTCGATCATTATCGACCACGAATCTAACCAACTCCACTAAGATATATCTCTACCAGTACCACTAATTGTACACAAATATTTATCACTATCAACCTAGGAACCATCTTTACAGACACAACAAATGTTCAAACCGGGCTCGTAAGGGGTGAGTAAAACATTTCCTAGAGGGATTCCAAAAAAACAAAAAGGGGATCAACTTCAGGTCACCTCACAAAAAGGTGAAGAACAAATGATATGGAAGAATTTGTAGCTTCACCTCACAACAATCTCCCAACCCAATATCATAGTGGAAAAATTATTCTCTAATATTCAAATCACTCTATATAATGGGGATGCCTAAAATAAACCTAAAACCCTATGAGAAAATACCTTCATTCTCATCTGGATCAGGGATGATAAAGCCACTTATGTTTACATGAGGGATACTATGACCTCATATCACCATGTTATAATTATGGGATCTAATTCACAATAACCCAAACTGAAGAGACTAACCATCCACTAGCCACTCCCCATATACTATAATCATCATCACCCACTTGTCCCATAGGGTGAACTGCTAAACATGTGGGCATATTATTGTTCCTAGAATAATGACTATGATTAATAAAGGCATGTCTGAAGACCTTTCATTTGGATTCCATCACCAATAGTCCAATACAGAGGGGAACCCATGAAAAAAGGACCAAATAAGGATCCAACAAACTATGCATTCTTAAAGGGGGTGATCAACAAACTATAAGTTGGACCCCTCATATGCTAATGTTGGTTTTATTAGAGTGGTATACCGAAGAGGGCCTTGGAGAATCCTAAGTACCCAAAACCCATCTCTATTATATTCTCACCTCATAATCATTGAAAATGTAATTATATTGAAAAGGATATAATTGATACTCTAGAATAGTTACTCTCTATTTCCATAGTTCATATCCTAGAGAGAATAGGGGATAGAGAATATATTTACCATATGTAATGTAGAATCAGCACAAATATTAATAATAAAATAGTGAATAAAACCTATTTCACATCCTATAATACTTATCATAACCACTATATCTAACCCCAATGAACATGTGAAATTTGTAATATCTTAGTGTCCCATACCTGTTTGTAAGTCCCCCCAAGAAACCCTATTTCTTTGAGGGTGATGTAATTTACTAGCTCAAATATCAATATCAGTTGAATGAAGTCAAACCCAAAATATTCTTATCTAATTAGTTAAATGTCCTTTGATGTTAAAAAAATGGAACTATTATGATATTTTTGAAATAATTTTTAGGATATGTTATTTACATGTTTTAAATAGACACTAAGAGAAAACATGGAAAAAATTACACATGGGTGGGTCCTGGGTCATGTGGTGCCCTCCCAATACACCACATAACATGTTTTGTAAGTGGTGTATGTGTTCCCATGCCCCCACATTCACTTTTGTGCACATTAATATGGTTCATTATCTCCCCACATGTGTTCTATACTTGGTCAAGTGGGTTAGACTCAACATGGGACAGATGGTCATCCCATAATAAACATAGATCAATTCACCCAAATCCCCCCCCCCCCATGTTGATTTAACCCATTCCACCTGACCAGCAAGGGGATAGGCTTGAGGTTCACCCACACATATTATGGAGAGAAGGATCAAACATATATAGGTAAACCCTAATTCACCTACCTCTCGCTTATTTCATAGAGGTTTCATGGGCTATCACCTTACCTCACTACCACTGACCACTATATAGCATTGGCCCCCTTTCCATCATTTTCCATCATTGATGCACTTGATCCACTCAAACTTCTTCAATGAACTCAAGTCATCATATCTTCATTGTGGATCCCTAATATACCACGAAACACATCACATGGCCTCCTTCGCTTTCCACCACTGATTGAGACTAGTGACTCCAAGTTGTTCAACCTCATCCTGATCTATTTGCAAGAAGAAAAAAATCAAAAAAAAACTCAAAATGAAACCAAAAAATGAATCTTACATCATGGAAAATTTTTGAAGCTTTAAGGTTTCTTGAAAATGATCCACAATCCATAGTGTTAGTGTCCCAATCCATCATTAATCAGTCTCATATAATACGGATCCTCCTCTCTCACCCTTCTTATCCTCTCAATTCCATTATATAATCCATGGAGGTATCCTCCTTAGAAAGTGTATTGAGAGAGAATAGGGGTAGGGGATAAAAAAATACCCATATGTCGATCTTGAACCATGATGTCCGAACCTTAGTAAATCTAAATGTGGATATAAATTATCTCTCTCCTAGGGTAAAACCCATGTCCTATACACTATCATAGTCTCAGATTTCCAATTTAAGTCCCCATTTCAAAGTAAAAGAATAATTCTATAGAAAACATGCATATGGGATAAAAATAATATATAATAATTAATATATTATTATTTATTCCTTACCATGCCCACAATTCCACCCATTATTAGTGGGAGGGTAAACACCATACCCCAAAAATAGTGTAACAAACATAAAATTTTATTGAGGTTGTTCACTAGGTAAAATTACCACTTTATTCTTTTTATTAGATCAAGAATAAAAATATCTAAATTGGGATAAGTCTTCATCATGGGTAATCCAAGAATTATAAATCCTCCCAACCTTCAATATTTCCATCATTAGAAAGAAATAAACCCAATAATTTCTGTAAGAGTTCGATAAACTATCCTTATACATTAAGGTAACACACTAATGCAAGATCTCCTCCATCTTCTAAAGGTCCACAGATCCACTAGGATCCAGAGCACAACACCACATTGGGACACATCCCATTTCAGTCACTCATATTAGGGATACCACATCTTAGATTCTCATTTCTCCACAAAATCCAAAGGGTCTCAATCCACCATATGAGAAGCTATTGAAACCATCATGACTCACAATTCAAGAATTTGACTTCCTATATAAGGTATTTTTTTCACCAATCATGGGATTCCCATAAATTTAATCATGAAGAGATACCATAAATCATTGGTATCACTAAAATATGGTCCATATGAATTCATTCCCTATGTTGAAATTAATCTCCCTTCTTTTTAATGGTCAACCCCAAAGGTTTTCATATAGACATTGTGATCACACAATGTGTATTTAATGCTTTAGAACCAATGTATAGAAACACTAAACTGGGAAAATTTTAATTCATTCCTAACACAAAAACCTCTGAGATTTCAAGGAAAAACAACCTTGACCACTCTTTTATTAATTCCTTAGTGAGGAAGAAAAAGGAAGTGATCAAATTAACTAAAATCCCATAAATATAAGATAAATGATCCAAAATCATCTCCAGAGTATATCAAAAAAACCTATCCAATGATGGTTTTGATATTTCAAAAGAAAAATAGAAGATGAACTGGTTCACATCATATTAAAACACAAGCTAAATTTATCAATTGATTTAACATTTAATCACTTGATCATTATAGATCATTTAAAACTCTCAAAAAGGAGTTATAGAACATTAATTGAGACAAAATATTACCATGATTTTATAGATATTGGAAAATGATTAGAGGCATTACAAGTTTGATCTTGAGAAGAAGAAACAAAAAATATATTTTACTCATAAAAAGAGAACTGTGTAAGGTTAACTTGGTTTTACCCTTACACGGATCCATGTGTCGTGTAACGGTACTAAGTTAATTATTGATAACCCTTAGAAAGTATGAGTTACACATACACAACTTTGGATTATCCTTATAGAGCCTTTGAAAAGGGGAGGTTACCCTTATGCACCTCTCTGTAACTTTATGTAGCACCCATGGTACCCATATTTAGTCTTTGTAAATGAGTGGTTACCCTTACATAGTTCCTGACTTAAACATATGTAGTTCATGAACTATCTCCCTTACCCTTACATGATATATATGTTACCTTTAAACAACCTTTATAAACTTGAGGTTTCCCTTACATAATGAGGGTTTACCCTTACATTTCATTTAGAAAACATGGGTTGCCTTTTCATAGCATGTCAGGGTTTCCCTTATGCAACTAGGTTACCTTTACACAATGTATATAAAATTCCTCTTACCTTTACATAGATAAAACCTTACCCTTATACAAACCATATAAAAAAAATTTACCTTTATTCACCCTTTGGAAATATAGCCTTACACTTATACAACTCATTGAAACCCCTCCATACCCTTGTGCAACTTATGTACATGAGGATTTACCCTTACATTAACCTAAAAACACCCTATGTAAGGGTAGAAGGAAATTTCCTTTAAATAAGAACTATGACATGTGTTAGGGTAAAAATTAGGTAAAAAAATAATTGATTTCTACTTAAAGGACTTGAAAATTAAAACTAAATGGGGTTTTAATAAGGTAGATTAATATAAAATTGAGGGTGTTACAATTCTACCCACAAAAAATTGATTTCTACCCCAGGAATGCAGTCATGATTCTAAATTCTTAAATATAGAAGGACACTACTATACAATGATTCATATTCCCATGTCACATGGGTATAATATCCTCATTACCATAGTACATGGACTAAAAATATTATTTTATTATGCAGTACCATATCTTGGTGATCCATAAGCTAAAATGGCTATAAAAACACTAAGGAGTTAGGTTTAATATTAAATTCCCCCCATTTAAACATATGAATATTATAATTTTAACACCTTATCATTTGGTAAAGATACAACACATTATGGACTAGCATCAAGAGAGATGGTAATTCCTTCCAAGTAGCTTCCTTTATAATACATTTATTGATCTCAAAAGGGAACAAGAAATCTCGTTGCCAACATACCTTACTCACTCAAATATGATATCCCAAAAAATTGAGATCCAGTAAGAGAGAGACCAGATTACTCCCCTCATACCCCAATGGATAATGAAGGTAGTTTTCAGAAAAACAAAAGTGGGTTAGAACTATAACCAATTTTTACTGAGAAAACCACACCATCCTCATCATCCATGAATAGGACTTGGTCCTACCAAAGACCATTCACCTACCCTTTCTCATCATTAAGAAGATTCAAATGGCCACCCATATGACACTTCAGGGTTTCAATCCTTAATAATATATAAGAGAAGATATAAAACCAAAACTCCAATGAAAAAAAGCACACTATGGAGCTTCACAACCCATCAAACTTAATTTTTAGGATTTTCTACCATATCCATCTTCTTATAAAGAAATTAATGGTCCAATTTTACAAATCAATTTATTATTACCTGAGTAGCCTTTATATACACACTAGGAGTTTATAGTGGTCTAATTAGAAACCCGATGGATTATTTATCCAATGTACATAACATATTGGATAAGGATTATCTAAACCATTATATTTGTGGAGTTATTATCTGCATTTTTTATTAAGGAGGAAATCATGAAATAAATTTTGAAATTGAAAATATTAATTTATCCACTAACATTTATGTATCAAATCATTACACATCCTATTAAGAGTAGAATTCATGAAACAACTAGGAATATATTCCAGATCCAGAAATTCTTGCCTCAAATTAGTAGGAACAACCAACAACCTTTTAAGACACATGATAAAATTGGGAAAATAAAGATAGAAACCCAAGGTCTCCCCACTATTTAAGTTTACATTATAATACTACAAACTTTTATCCATTAATTTCTAAAATGAATCAGATTGCATGAGGAAGAACTAACTTTCTCAATAACTGACAACATAAGAATAAAAAATCCCCAATAACATCCATGTGCACTTATGAAAAATTATTCCATAAGGATTCATTCTTATTTGATTCATTATAAATAACATTAGTGAAAACTCTTCTTGAGGTGTTTGTGACCACACCTCCTATAATGAGAGTTTACCCAATATTGACATCAAAGATCTAAAATAACTTATCCCAAAATTTATATCATAGGATTAGATTCCTCTAGGTAAAAATACACTTTAGAAACTTATGATCTAAATATATCATAAACTTCTCTTTGAGGGACCAATATCATAATCTTTTGAGAGCATGGACAACTACTATCAGATTAAGGTCACAGTGAGATAGATTCTTTCCACTAGTTCATAATTAGAAAAATACATATAATAAACCTCATTTTCCATCAACAATATATATCCCAAAACCATGCCTAAGGCTTTTCATTGATGAAATCAATACCCAATTAGGCTTAGCATGAAACAATATAGGAGCTAAAAACTAACATCACTCCCATCCTTTCAAAGGAGTTATACGTTATATATTATCAAACATAAGGAATATAGACTTAACATAGTCATCTCCACTATTTTTATTAAATATAAAATGGTGAAACAACAAGATACTACACCAAAACTACATATTATCAATAAGGAAACCGGGGTTTGACATTTTAAACCAAGGAAATTCCCTATATTTTTGCTTATAACCAATTAAAACAAACCTACTCTCATAGGGTGAAACCAACCATGGGAAAAAACTAGGTCAAGCCTATTAAAATACACTATTCCCAATAAAATTATAAAATATTGGCCTTAAAGATCATTAAGAAGTCACAATCTAAAACATCAGATCCAAAATGTATTATATAATTAAAAGACAGTTCAAACAAAATCATGCCTTAATAAGAAATGACATGGCTAAATTATTGGGTTATGAAAATGCTTCTACGGTAACCCTGGTTTTGAAATCTCAACCTAGTGGTCCCCAAAATCCAACTGATAATAATATACCACCAATAGATCTCTCATCCAAACCATAAATGAATATAAATCGCATTACACATGCACATACCCTGGGTTTACCAATTCTAAGGCACTAATACAGACCCCATATAAGAGATTTCAACACAAAATTTATCATCTGGAATAAAATTCCCATAGTACAATGAAACAACTGGGAATGAAGAAAAGTGGAATAAAAACTAATCTCAATGAAGAAACTGAAGGAATAAGTAAAATATCACAACTAAAAAAGGCTATCACAAAACCACAACCACTCAGAAACTAGTGAGTGCGAACTCAAGGGGATCAACACACAAATCACAGGATACACTAGAGATTCCAATATTACTAATGAAATTAAGAAAACTAAGAAAACTATTATTTAAATAATCATATACTCAAATCAAGTCACAAAATTACATTTTCTTGATTTACCTCAATAGCTTCCATTATTAGAACATAGAGAGGGAAAAAACTATCAACACCCCATTCAGAGTTTAGAAAAGAAAAAATAAATGAGAAAAAGTACTAATCTTGAGGAAAGAATCATAATTAAACTCAATACATCCCCATAAGACTTACTCAAACCACACAATAGGTGAAAATCATTTTTTATGTCTTTTAGAGAACATTATATAACCCCTACACATAAGAAAGGGTCGGACCAAACATACAATTCATTAAAGTAAGTAAACACCTTCAGAGAGGTTTTAAAATAAACCCACATAAGGATTAGAAAATTATTTCAAAAACTATTCATTTTAAAAACCTTAAAACATCACTTGAAAGAAATATTAACAAATAATAGGTCTCATAAATATTAATATATTCCATTAAATTATAAAATTATTCAAAAAGTGAAACATTTATAATTCAATAATTTCAAGATGAATCCTTACACCCTTTTCAAGACAAATCATCTAAACCAGATTCATTTTCATATTGAATCAAATTATCTATGATTTAAGTTATTTATAATAGAAACACCATTAAAATTATGAAAAAATGTTTTTCCCTTAAAATATTGAATCTACTTAATCATTCCACTTGGAAAAAACATTTAATACTCTATATTATAGGTTGAAAACAAATATATAGTTTTTCATAAAACTAAAAAAAATCCCTTCAAGACTTCATGGTAAACAACCATTTAATTCAAAAAAGTTAAATCTTATTGAAAACATTATTAAATGGTATAGAATTATTTCATGAAAAATAATTAATGGTTTTGAGTATGAACACATTTTCTAGGTTTTTATGAATAAAAAATGAAAACACATCATCTTGAATATAAGAATCACTTAATAGGTAGGAAATATATCTTCAATGTTCAAACTAAAATTATTTTTCATGAAAACTAATTTCAAATCCTTGTGCAATAAAAGGATTCCAAAACTACTGGTCAAACTTATTCTTAATATCTATATACCCCATGAACCACCATGATTATTTTTCAGTCAATGAGAGTCACTAAAAGAATCCAAGAATCATGGGATTTGAATAACCATATGAAAGGGATTTAGATCCATGCTATACCTAGCCATGTGGTTGAAATCAATGTACTAAGCATGAAAAAACCGCTTTAATTATTTCAATATAAAGTTCCTAGTCACTGAAAGGTTTTTTAGGTCATTTAGGTTAACTTTAAGACATTTTTACTCTTTTGATTTACACATCAATTCCAAGATAACCAATACATGATAATGACTATCATAATTCATCACACTAAATAATAAATCCTGGGAAACATCAAATATAAAATAAATCTCAACTGCCCATGGTAACTCATGTGACAACACAAAAGGTGTTGATCAAGAACCTAAATTCCATATACACATTGAGCTCCAACAAGTATAATATCTTTTATACTAAAGCCTAGACCAAACTCTATTAGTGTTATAATACTTCTTGTTGGGTAAGGCACGTAAACCATTTTGTAATGAAAAACCTAAGATAACCTAACATGACAGCTGAGAGGGCTATTTTTTAATGAACAAACATTGGAAAACCCAACATGTCACCTAATATGGCCCACCACTAGGTAGTGATAAACCAAATTCCAAAAAAATCTCATGAATACTAAAAATAATCTCATATCCATGAGAAATACAATTCCAATCCAAAAAGTCTAAACTTGAATGTAAAACAAGACAAAACAAGCATAGTCTCTATGTGACCACCTATCACCAAGCACTCTGAAGGCAATACAATGAAAGATAAGATTCCATGCTAGATGAAACCATTTTCTTTATCTATTTCTTAAAAACCAAGGCTAAAAAACTCCCAAAGTAAAAATTAGGGTGTGGGCACTAAATCTTAGTATGATACCACAAAATAATCTATACAAATTATATGACTATGAAATAATTAGTTCTAACTTTAAAATATAATCAGTTTATAAGGACATTTCCATATGAAAACCATTTTTTAAAGTCTAATTGGGATTCATCTCAAAATATTCTATATTCAAAGACCCTAAAAAAGAATATAATCTATAATGATAAACATAGGTAAATAATAAAAGTAACCATATACCAAAAGATAACATGGTATGTAAATAAAATATGGTACACAAATTTAACCCACGTAATATAATCTAATCTATATTTCCACGGTCCAAAATCCATTAAAAAAACATGTGATTATATAAAACATGATATATAACTGAAACCATAATGCATGAAAAATATTGTTCTCCATCCAATGAAATAAATTTTAGTAAAATTAAAAAGACACAAAGATTAGAATTTAATCCTATAATATCAAGTCATACTAAAGACTATTGGTATCAACCATATACCCACGTCTAAGGTTACCAAATGTTATAATGTTCCATGTTTTCACAAAAATAGAAATAGGTGATAACATCATCTATGAAACATAAATGTTACTATATTCCATGTTTTAAAAAAATGGGTGATAACTTCACACATGAAACATAAATATTCCCACATTCCATGTTCTTAAAAAACAATAATTAGTTTTAACATAATTCATAAAACATAAGCATTCTCATGTTCTATGTTTCAAAAAAAACATAAGTCATATTATAAATTGATAAAACATTTTTATAAGGGATGTTTCACAACTTCTATTCTATGAAAATCCATTTTTAAAATAAATATAATTTATCAAAAACAATTTAAGTATAGCCACTCTCATTCTTTGAAAAATATATTTAGAGAAAAACCATTATTTTTGTTTTTCATCAAAATTCAAAACGTGTATAAACTATTTTAAAATAAAAATTCATTTAAAATTGTTTTTCAACCACCCAATATGGGATTTTATAAACATCTATTTTAATACACTAATATTTTAAAATAAATTCTACAATCGATAGTATACAAGATACACAACATCGATCTTAAAAGACCACAAAATTTTATTATTTAAATATGACCATTATTGTAACACAGTAACCCTAGAAGCCTAGAGTCAGTGCATTATTTTAATACATTGGCATGATTACAAGGAATCAAGTCCGGAAAGACCAATCAGTTTAGCAGTCTTGGAAAATAGATTACATAATGAATGTTATATTACACATTAGAAAATAAAACACAACATAAATGATCCTTTGATACTGCCATTAATCCCCTAGCTTAACCCTGCTTATCAATCATAATACACTTCTTGGAATCCTGGGAAAATAAAACATAAGAAAGGGGTGAGCTCAGATGCTCAGTAAGGATTACAATATAGAAGAAACTTTCATAAATAAGCATAAACATTTAAGGAAATGTATTAGACTAAAACAAAAGCCTTTTAAACTTAAACTTAAGCATAAAATGGAAAAGTTAAAATCAAATAATTCCATTTACTTATTCGCATGGATATTATACTAGTTGAATAATCATATGCAATATCAATAGCCACTTTCATAATAATGTAATGCATAATGCGAGACTTCATAACCACATAGTCAAGGCCTTGTGCCAAGACTACAAATATTATTTTCTCAAGGCCATGTTCCAAGACACTAGTTTGTCTCATGAGAACTACTGATGCATCAAGGAGCTATAGTGGGCTACACCTGTCACTTACTAAGTCCAATGCATTCCTCATATGAAAAGATTTATGCCTAACATAAACATTCATATTAAAACTTGCATACGAAATGTCAATACTTTATCCATAAACCATGAATGGTATAAAAATAACACATCCATAGTCAAACATATCACAAAACATTCAATACAATATGGAATAGTTTTATCATAATAAATAAACCTCAATTAAGAATAATATCTGGTAAAGGATGCTAACATAGTTGAAAATGATCAGTAAAACTCTTTGATAGAAATATCCATTTTTCACGGAATCATTTTAAAAGTCACACAATTTATAAAAGAAGTCATTTAAAATATATTTTTGAATCAAAGTTTCCCATACCACTTTGAAACTTTTGAAAGGAATTAACATTTTAAAACATTCATGTCCATATAAATAAATCCTTAAAATCATTTTGAAAACATGTACATTAATGAGAAAGGTTTAGAAGAATAAAACTTTAAAACATTTAAAATTATTTTTTATTTAAATAGTTCCTTAAGAAGAATCATTTTGAAAGATATTTTTTTGAAACATGTACATGGATAATAAATATGTCCCGGTAAAAACTTACACATAAACAATCTCAGATAATAATGAGATTGAGGAATTAACCCTTACCTTGCACGTTTCTTTGGTCGAGGGTACGCTAAACCACCTATATAATTACAATATTATGTTATTAAATTATAAAAGAACCATATTCATATTTATTATATTAAAAATTATTCATTTATGACTTTATACTACCCATTTAATAACGATTTCCATGTTAAATTAATATTTCGGGTAACAATCGCTTTATTTATCGTACATGTTTTAACTTGTTATTCTTGATCGCATCATTTAGATCATGATTTAAATACTTCCAGAATATAAAATTGATTTATATTTTTATATATATTTAGAATATAAATATTTATAATAGAGAGATATATTAAATGGAGAACACCGTTTATGGAGACGGTAGGCCGTACGTACGCATAAACGTTGTTTCTGTTTTCTTATCGTATTGAACGGAAGTAAGTGAATAAGATATATGTAAGTACATAAATATATATATATATATATATATATATATATATCCAGTACCATTATTATGTCATATATTACATACTTATTAATAATATATATTTTATAATCATCGTTGAATGGTGAACCTAGAAATAAATCTCATCGTGTCGTGGAGACGGTAATCCATACATACACAAAAGCGAGGATATCATTACCTTAATGATTAAAAGGTGTGGAATTGGATGGTATAATAATTGTACAGAAATATTATCATGTTATTTTTGTTATTTACTTATATAATACTCATCATTATATCCATCCAATTAACATAGTGTTGAATAACAAATTATACCACGGCGTGGAGATGGTAAGTCGTACGTATGCTCGCATGCTGACATTATCATTCATAGGATGGATAGAATAATTAATATGGTTTTGACATATTTATAATAACGTCACAGTATGTATAAGTTAATGGATTTATTATTTTGTTATGGAAACCACAAAGAAAGAGGAAGTGGAAGAATAAAATAACTTGAAAGAGGGTGGTGAAATTATTACCTCTTCTTCAGGTGTTTCCTTTTGAGTTGTTCAAAAGGGCTCCTTAGGTTGGCTTTCTGATAAAATTAAGGACTCTAGGTTGATGTGAGGGGTGTTTGGAGGATATTTTGGTAGGGTTTGGCTAATCCAAATGGCTTTCGAGGTGTGATTTTGAGAGAAGGGGAAGTTCCCTTTTATAAGAGGGGTGAGAGTCGCTTTTGGAAAAAATTGAAAAAATAATTTATTATACAATCATATTCGGTTTATAATGTCTAAAAATGAATTTATTTAATGACTTAGGTGGTTATGGTTCAAACTCCTCTCAACCAATAGGTTTTAGACAAGTTTAGGTTACCATTTTAGCCTTATATTTTAGATTTAACTCTTAGTTAAAAAGTTTTACTTTAACCGTGTTTTCTTGTATTATTACACTATATGGTTAATAAACATACTCTAAACTTCCAAGAGAACCTAAAGCGGTTCATTAATGACATATATAATATTTTTTAAGCACTTTTTTTGAACCATATATTTTTAGGAATATTATATCAACCAATAATATAGTTTTTGTTTTAAAAACTATTTTATGTCAATTTTGACACTATCTGTTATTTGTTTTTTTTAATCCTAACAGCATGATTAATTATAAAAAATTGATTGAATCAATTCTAAAATGTCATATTAACCTATAAAATTATTTTAATTTATCAAAAGTCTCAAATTACATTTATTTGGGTATTTATAATATCAATTATTTTAATCTTTTATTAATAAGTTAATTATTGCATCATCATTGTGTCATAAATAAATGTATTTATTTAATGTCTAAAAATTATAAATAAAATACCATTATGTAGGAAATATTTTATATTTATAATTAATATTTATATCCTAATTTATCTTATGTATAACCCTATATTAAAAAAAAATTAGTTATGAAAACTTTATTTTAACACTTTTAACTCTTCTTTAAATTAAATAATAATAAATGGCATAATCTAATCCAAGTGGACCTAAAGGATAATATTTTATTCCTAAGGTTTTTTCTGGTCAAATTACACTTATCCAATAGAATTAGGACATGTGTTAGGGTAATTATAATATCATCTTTACCCTTAATTACTCTATTTACTTTTAACCGTTGTAAATAAGAGTCAAAAGTTACTATTCACAAAAAATTACTCTCATCTTATTGAACCACATTTTACTTACTGATATCAGTCGTGTCTCTCGGATTTTTGAAATTCAACTCACAGAAGTGGTAAAATTAAGTTTTATACAAATTTTCAAATGCTCTTAGAAGGTGGGTAAAAAACGTGAAAAAGTTCAATAAAATTTTATACATCTAATTTTATTATAAAATGACTCCAATAAATTACATTTAACTTATATAGGTATTATATATCAATTTTTAATTAAAATAAATTTAAATGAAATAAATAATTATTTAAATAAAAAAATCAGTTTTAAATAATAACGCAGTGTTTTCACTATTCATCAAAAATTGAAAGTTTTCAGAAAAATACCAAAAATTTACCCTAAGATAATTTTGATATTCTGAATTCAAAAATTAAGACTATTTTACCAAATTCAAAAAATATAAGTTTCATTTATTAACTTAAAATTAATTCCCATTGTCAAAACCAAAAAGCGGGTTTTTAAAAAGTAAAAACTATCAAAAGATTGACATCTCTTTATATCAAATTTAATTGTAAAATTACTTATAATGACCTAAATTGTATTAAATGATAAAAATAAAATCTAATTATACTTCCAAACCATTCAAATACATAATTTATCACTATAAATTATTTCAATTAAAAAAGTTGTTTTCAATTAAAATTTAGTATTTTTCACTATTCGTCAAAATATGAAAGTTATCATAAAAGTACCAAAAATTTATCCAAAACAAATTTTTATGTCCCGATTCTAAAGGATAATTTAATTTCATTAAATTGAATGTATAAAAGAGTCAAATATTAGTTTTAAAAAGGGTTCTTCATTAAAAGATGGTAAAATTTCAGTTTTTGAAAAATGCTTCTTTTATCTGAAAAATATATTTCTTCTCATATTATGTCTAAAAAACACATAATATTGGTGTTAAAATTATATAGAGTTTATAATATTCAAAAATCAGTTAATATTTTTCATAACCACTTTTTGAATGGCTAGTTTGGTAAGTTGTGGTGCATTCGAACTCAGTGTTGCATGTAGCACAAGCTATTGAATTACTTTAATGAGATTATGTACTATGAAATCTTGGGGTCTTACATTCTCCCCACCTTTAATAAATTGTGTCCTCACAATTTGAAATTGTTCTTTGAAAATAAATTGTTAAAAATAGAAAAAAAAACATTTGTGGAAAACCCACATCGGAAATTGGGTTAATAAAATTTAGTCTTAATAAAAGGGAAAGAGAAATAAAAAAGTCACCACCAAATTATGATCTAAATTATGAGAACATTGGTGGAAATTAAAGACACATAATTGGAGGAAAATTTAAATATTTATAGGGAGTGATTGAGGTCATCAATCACAAACAATTGTAAAATTGAGGTCCTCAAAGCCATCAATCTATGGTGATTTAAAATATCATTGGTTCAAAAAAACATAAAGGTATTAGGATAACACAATTTTGGTTTTAAGATCCCTTCCCTAAAGTTTTAGAATTAATTTATTCATAGAATAAGAGGAAAAAAATATTCTTGATAAGTAGAGTTTCATCCTTCAACTAATTCCTACCATAAACTCATCTTTCACTCCAAAAGATAATAGAATTTGAAAATATTCTATTTATCCTAATCATATAGGGTTAAAAAATAATGAATTTATAATTCATTTATCATACTATTAAAAACTACATTATACAAACCAAGACATCACATATGTTAGTGTTAGGTGATCCACCCATGTCGCCCTTCGGATTCGGGTTCAAGTCACGCTACCCTACTGGATGCGACGGGTTGTCGCCCGACCTCCAGGTTGTCCTTTTTATGAAAATCCAAAAATAATCTCAAAAAATTATTTAACCTTAACAATAGTATGCAATGTCAAAATTAATCTATTCCAACCTTTAGACTTATCCAAAATACTTCTGTCCAAACTCACATTCCAAAATTTATATGAAAGTAAACACAATAAAGATCCTTTTTTCCACGTAATAACATGTGAATACCTTCATCATGTATTTTTTTTAAACATTGTAACGCCCTTAATTACCATAAAACCTTATTTATTACATTCATTCTCCCTTATTCCTTATATAATACTGGATATACTCCTTCTATCTAAAAATATTGTAAACTCCAACAATGATGGAATATACAAATCATTAATCAGTTTGAAGGTAGTCAAGAATATCCAATATAATTTATCCAAATCAATCATATATTATTCCAAAATCACTAACTCAGTATCAGAACCATATTATGGTTTATCTTTCTCTCAACCATATATTTTCCAAAATATTTAACCTATTATTGAGTCACTTTTCTTGGTTCCACACAATCTCAAGTCCTTAATGAAATGGTACTACAGTACAATCCTTATATACTTTATAATTCTTATAACATGTAAATCATTAATACAATACTCAAATGACACAATACTTTAATAACAACATAAGAAATCTAATCATTCTTATTCTTCTTCAGTAGTATCATAACTTGATTATTATTCAATAGCAACATTTGGGGTATACTCTGATAATTTTTACATTGATTCGCGTAGTGTCCAAACTCCTTGCAGATGAATCATTGTACATTTGAAACCTTTTTCTTACCCTTGAAATCACATACTTGGTGTCCTTTTTCTCTATACTTATAAAAAACTCCCATTCCCTACAAGAATTTACCAAGGTGATTCTTTCCACAGTTATCACATTTGGGAAAATCCTTCTTTCCCCTCTTCCCTTTATCCATATTTCTCTCTTCCATCCTTTTCTTCTCTTGCTTCCCTTCAAAGCCATAGGACTCAGAGAATTCTTTACTTATCTTATTAACACATGATACTATTTCTTCATATGATAATAATACATATGATATTATTTCCCTTTTAAATTTTGGCTTAATTCCATTAAAGATATGATCCTTCTTAATCTTTCAATCATGCGTATTACTGGAATTCTCATTCCTTCTACTAGGCACCATTTCTAAACAATGGAATGGACTAGGTTAGTTTAAGAATTGAAATGCATAATTCCAAACTTGTAAAATACCTAACATAAATTGAAAAGATTATAGATATAATTTATAATCATAAAAAAATTTCTGTGAGGAAGTATTTACTCATAAATCCTTCATAATGGCTTGTAATGAAAATGTGAATTATCCTAAGCATATCCCCTGGGAGTATCATAACCAAGAGTGTAGCAAGGATTGTTGTCATGTACCAGGATACCCCAAGTCAAACCCAAAACTAGTTGTTGGAGTTTTCATTCCAAGGTACATCTGTTCCAGAGCCGCCTCTACCTGCTCGTATCTAGAAAGGGATGTATTACTTGGAAAACTCACAAAATCTCTACTGTACCAAAATTCTCAGAAGTTATTCTATGATAATCCTCAAATTTTATCTTAGGGTAGTGTTATCTAATCATAGTTTTTCAAAATCTATTTTCCAAGGTTATTGGTAAAATTCCTCTGATACCAACTATAACACCCCAACCCCAGTTATGGGAGTCGGTACATTATTTAAATACATTAGCAGGATTACAAGGAATCAAGTCCCGAAAGACCGATCAGTTTAGCGGTCTTGGAAAATAGATTACATACATGAACGTTACATTACACATTAGAAAATAAAACACAACATAAATGATCCTTTTATAATTCCATTAATCCCCTAGCTTAACCCTACTTATCAATCATAATACACTTATTGCAATCCTGGGAAAATATAACATAAGAAAGAAGTGAAATCAGATGCTCAGTAAGGATAAAAATATAGTAGAAACTTTCATAAATAAGCATAAACATTTAATTCAATGTATTAGACTAAAACAAAGGCCTTTTAAACATAAATTTCATAATAATATGGAAAAGAAAAAATCAAATAATTTCATTTACATATTTTCATGGATATTCTACTAGTCAAATAATCACATGAAATATTAATATCCACTTTCATAATGATGGGATGAATAATGAAAGACTTCATAACCACATAGTCAAGGCCTTGTTCCAAGACTACAAATATGATTTTCTCAAGGCCTTGTTCCAAGACACTAGTTTGTCTCATGAGACCTACTGATGCATCAAGGAGATATATCGGGCTCCACCCATCACTTACTAAGTCCAATACATTACTTATATGAAAAGTTTTAAACCTAACATAAACATTCGTATTAAAACTATCATATGAAATTTCAATACTTTATCCATAAAACGTGAATGGTATAAAAATAACACATCCATAGTCAAACATATCACAAAACCTTCAATAAAATATGGAATATTTTTATCATAATAAATCAACCTCAATCAAGAATAATATCCAGTAAATGATGTTGACATAGTTGAAAATTATCAGTAAAACTCTTTGAGTAGAAATCATCTCAACCAATAGGTTTTAGACAAGTTTACGTTGCCATTTTAACCTTATCTTTTAGATTTAACTCTTAGTTAAATAATTTAACTTTTACTGTGTCTTCTTGTATTCTTACACTATATGGTTAATAAAATTACTCTAAACATAAAAGAGACCCTCAAGTGGTTCATTAATGAAATATATAATATTATTTAAGCCCTTTGGATGAACCTTAAATTTTTATAAATATTATATCAACCAATAATATAGTTTTTATTTTAAAAACTATTTTATGTCAATTTTGACACTATTTGGTATTTGGTTTTTGTTAAAATCATAACAGCATGATTACTTCAAAAAAATTGATTGAATCAACCCTAACTTGTCATATTAACCTATAAAATTAATTTAATTTATCAAAAGTATCAAATTACATTTATTTGGGTATTTATAATATCAATTATTTTAATCTTTTATTAATAAGGTAATTACTACATCATCATTGTGTCATAAATAAATTTAATTATTTAATGTCTAAAAATTATAAATAAAATACCATTATGGAGGAAATATTTTTATATTTCTAATGAATATTTATAGTCAAATTTATCTTATGTATAACCCTATATTAAAAATATTTTAGTTATGAAAACTTGAATTAAACACTTTTAACTCTTCTTTAAATTAAATAATAATAAATGTCCTACTCTAATCCAAGTGGACCTAAAGGATCATGTTTTATTCCTAATGTTGTTTCTGATCGAATTATACTTATCCAAAAGAATTAGAACATATGTTAGGGTAATTATAATATCAATTTTACCCTTGATTACCCTAGTTACTTTTAATTATTGTAAATAAAATTCAAAACTTACTATTCATAAAAAATTATTTTCATCTTATTGAACCACATTTTATTTACTAATGTCAACCGTCCCTCTCAGATTTTTGAAATCCACCTCACAGAAGTGGTAAAATTAAGTTTTATGCAAATTTGCAAATGCTCCTAGAAGGTGGGTAAAAAACGTTAAAAAGTTTAATAAAATTTTATACATCTAATTTTATTATAAAATGACTCCAAATAATTAAATTGAACTTATATATTTATTATATATATATTTTTATGTAAAATAAATTTAAATAAGATAATTAATTATTTAAATAAAAAGTTGGTTTTAAATAATAACGTAGTGTTGTTCACTATTCATCAAAAATTGAAAGTATTCAGAAAAACACCAAAAATTCACCCTAAGATAATTATGATATTATGAATTCAAAAATGAAGTATATTTTACCAAATTCAAAACATAGAAGTTTCATTTATTAATTTAAAATTAATTCTCGTTGTCAAAACCAAAAAACGGGGTTATAAAAAGTAAAAACTATCAAAATATTGACATCTATTTATGTCAAATTTAAATGTGAAATTACTTATAATGACCTAAATTGTATTAAATGATAAAAATAAAATCTAATTATAATTCCAAACCATTCAAATGCATAATTTATCACTATATATTATTTTAATTAAAAACGTTGAATCTAATAAAAATTTAGTGTTTTTCATTATTCATCAAAATATGAAAGTTATCAGAAAAGTACCAAAAATTTATCCAAAATATATTTTTATGTCATGATTCTAAAGAAGAATTTAATTTCATTAAATTTAATATATAAAAGTCTCAAATATTAGTTTTAAAAAGGGTTCTCTATTAAAATCTGGTAAACTTTCATTTTTTGAAAAATACTTCTTTTTTCTAAAAAATGAATTTGTTCTCATATTAAGTCTAAAAAATACATATTATGGGTGTTAAAATTATATAGAGTATATAAGATTCAAAATTCAATTAATACTATTCATAACCGCTTTTTGAACGGCTACACTAGTGGAAAAAACGTTTAGCATGTCGGCATTTTTCATGTTGGTTCTTTATAACTGACGTACAAAGATTTAATGATCGATATATCAGGTTGATTATTTTATAACTGATGTGATATATCGATCAGGATCCATATTTTATGTTCGTTATAAAATAACCGATGTAAAATATGCGGAGATTAGCTTTTTTACGTCAGTTATTGTATAACCGACCTGAAAATCGAATCTGGCGCGCTTTATCACGTCGGTTATAAAATAACCGATGTGATAAAGGAAAGCTCGGTGCTTTATCATGGCGGTTATTTTATAACCGATGTGATAAAGGAAAGCTCGGAGCTTTATCACGTCGTTTATAAAAAAACTGATGTGATAAAGCCAATCTCTATAATTTATCATGTCGGTTATAAAATAACTGACGTGATAAATAGTTTTCTACCTCGATTATTAAATAACTGACATTATAAACATTAAAAAATATTTTATCACGGCGGTTATTTAATAACCGATGTGATAAATCTTTTAAATTATTTATCGCACCCCGTATTCAGTCATTCTGTTTTCTTCGATCGGATGACCTGCGACTCGTCTCTCTCCCGCGGAAAACCTAGAATCGATTCGTCGAAGTCGTTCACTCCAGCCTCATTTTGCCAACATCATTCTTCATATTTATTATTATCAGATCTATCAGGTTGACTCAGAACACTCAAGTAAGCCTCACATGACTCCTTTTCAGTTTTTTTCTGTGATTCCATAAACTAATTTGTTGAGATGTTATTTTTATTTAGTCTTGCTATCATGGTTAGTTTCATAGTGTTTATCTATACCATGATAAATTCTTTTATGGTAAAATAAACCTATGGAAGTGATATCATGCATGTTTACGATTTTTGTGTGTTCTATCATGTGTGTGTGCGCGTATAGGGGTCTCCAAGGGGGTGGGGCTGTGCAAGTGGGCTGGGGTGTCCAGGGGGTTGGGTGGGATATCCAATTGGGTGGGGTGTCCAAGGGGTGTCAAAGGGGGTGGGGTGGTGTCTAGGGGGGTGCAGGGGTTTTCCAAGGGGGTTGGGGGTGTCCAAGGGGGTATGGGGGATGTCAAAGGGGGAGGGGTGGTGTCTAGGGGGTGTGGGGGTTGTTCAAGGTGGTGGGGGATGTCCAGAGGGTTCAGGGGGATGTCAAGAGGGTTCGGGGGGGCAGTCCAGGGGTGTGGGGGGGTTCTAGGGGGGCTATCTAAGGGGGTGGGTGGGGGTGTCCAAGGGGGTGGGGGTTGTCCAAGGGGGTGGGGCTTGTCCAGAGGGTTTGGGGGTTGTCTGGGGGTTGTCCAGAGGTTTGGGGGTGTCTACGGGGTGTCCCAAGGGGGAAGGGGTGGGGATGGTGTCCAGGAGGGGTGGGGTGTCCAAGTGGTTGGGTGGGTTGTCTAGAGGTGTGGGGGGATGTCCAGGGGTGGGGGGTTGTCCAGAGGGGTGGGGGCTGTCCAAGGGGGTGGGGGTTTCCAAGGGGTGTCCAAGGGGGTGGGGGTGGTGTCCAGAGGGTTTGGGGGATATCCAGAGGGTTGGGGGTGTCCGGGGTGTCCATGGTGGTGGGGGTGGGGAAACTTCAGGGGTGTGGGGGGTCCAAGGGGTGGGGACTGTCCAAGGGGGTGGGTGTGTGGGGGTTGTCCAATGGGGTGGGGGACTGTTCAGAGGGTTTGGGGGGTTGTCTGGGGGGGTTGTCCAGAGGGTTGGGGTGTCCAGGGGGGTGTGCAAGGGGGTAGGAGGTAGGGGTGGTGTCCGGGAGGGGTGGGGGTGTCCAAGGGGGTGGGGTTGTCTAGAGGTGTGGGGGTTGTCCAGGGGGTGGGGGCTGTCCAGAGGGGTGGGGGTTGTCCAAGGGGGTGATGGTGTCTAAGGGGTGTCCAAGGGGGTGGGGGTGGTGTCCAGGGGGTGTCCAAGGGGGTGGGGGATAAGTGTCTGTTGGGATTGACTATTGCATTGTGGTTTGTAAAATTATGACATGATTATTGTATTGTTTCATGGATATTAGGCTATAATTTATTAGTGTTGTTTAAGGGGGTGGGGTGGTGTCCAAGGTGGTGGGGGTGGTGTCCAAGGGGGTTGGTACAGTCTATGTCTAAGGTTTCCACTGTGATTTTTAGGGATTCAAGCATTATGAAAAGATGAGGGGTGTTCCAATATGATTCTATTTAGTTAAAAATATTTTGACCAGTAATTGACTATGAGAAAATTATGTGTTTTGGGGGAGACCATGCCGTGGTTTTCAAAGATGCATAGTTATCGTGACCCCATTGTGTCGTGATGATAGGCTTTACACTATGATTTTCTCCATCCGAGTTTTTATTTTAAATTTGATTTGATTATCAGGTTTACTTCATTTTCTCCATTTTTCTATCAACCATTGGAGGACCCATGGTTTTCTTGGATTCCATGGAATTTCCTTAAATAAGTTACTTATTTCATGTTCTTCTTCTTTTATTATTTGTTTCTTTTTTTCTTCTTCGTCCACTTCTTCTTCTCCTTCATTCCTTCTATTATTAGGGATGTTCGGTCATTTTTAAATTGACGGTTTAATAGTAATTGATGTGTTTTAGGGTTATTAGGAGGGGTGGGGGTGTCCAAGGGGGTGGGGGCTGTCTAGAGGGGTGGGGGTTATCCAGGGGGTGGGGGATGTCAAGAGGGGTGGGGGGCTGTCCAAGGGGGTGGTGGTGTCCAAGGGGTGTCCAAGGGGGTGGGGGTTGTTTCCAAGGGTTGGGGGTGTCCAAGGGGTTGGGGGTGTCCTGGGGGGTGTCCAAGAGGGTAGGGGGTGGGGGTGGTGTCCAGGAGGGGTGGGGGTGGTGTCCAGGGTGTGGGGGTGGCGTCCAGTGGGTGGGTGCTTTCCAGAGGTGTGGTGGGGTTTTCCAGAGGTTTCAAATCGTTAGGATCTGTGTAATTTTTAGTAGTGAATGTAGACATATTTTAATTTTTATACTTCATATTTATTTTTTACGGAAGGGTGAATTTGGTATCCAGTAGCACCAGGATGTATTCTTTGTTAACCTTAAGAAGAAAGGATCCAAGATGAATTTAAAACTATTATATCTAACTATATTTTTTTTAAATCATATTCAAGCATATTTTTTAAAATACACATAGATTTGTTTTATATTTCAAATTTGTTTTACAATAAAATTGTGATTTTTTATATAAATATATATTTGTATTATCTTAAAAAGATGTATAATTTTTTATATTTTTTATAGGTAATAATGAGTCGAAGTTATATTACGACACATCGGATGAGCAATGAATATGAGGAAGGTGTGGATGCCATTTTGGAATTTTCTAAACGAAGTGTTCGAAGTAGTGAAATTTTTTTCTGTCCATGCCTGAAATGTTTGAATATGAATAAGTTGAAAAGCATAAAGATAAAACATCATTTGATTTGTCATGTTTTGAATCCGAATTACAGCCCTTGGATTTATCATGGTGAAACTAGACGGAATTTCACTGATGATGATGATTCACAAGATGGTGACTCTGATGGAAATGAAGAAATGATTCGCGATATTGCAGTAGAACTAATTGAGATAGAACCAACAGTTGTGCGTCTATATGGTGATGCTGAAAAACCATTATATCCTAGTTGTACAGATTTTACGGTTTTGTTGGCGTTGTTAAGATTCATTAAACTAAAGGCAAAATATGGATGGAGTGACAGAAGTTTTACAGAGCTGCTACAATTGATGAAAGAAATTCATCCAAAAGATAACGATCTTCCATATTCACATTATAAGGCCAAGAAAATATTATACCAGATGGGATTGGGATATAAGAAAATACATGCCTTTCCAAATGAATGTATGATATATAAGAGGGAATATGAATTTCTGTAAGAGTGTCCTAAATGTGGGACATCATGGTATAAGGTGAAAGAAAAATTATAGGTTGATGTAGAGATTACAAAGATCCCATCAAAGGTATTTTGGTATCTTCCTATAATTCATCATTTAAAATGTTTATTTTCTAATTAACATGATGAAAAAAGGTTAATATGTAATGATGATGAGTGGTTATGTGATGGAAAAATACGTCATCCAGCTGATTGTCCACAGTGGAAGAAAATTGATAAGCAGTATCCTACATTTGGAAATGAAATTAGAAATCTCAGACAAGGGTTGTGCACAGATGGAATGAATCCATACTGAACCCTCAGTAGCACACATAGTTCATGGCCTGTTTTATTGGTAATTTGCAGCCTCTCTCCTGATGTTTGTATAAAGCACAAATATGTCATGTTGAGTATAATGATCTATGGTCTGAAGCAGCCCGACAATGATATTGATGTTTTCTTGTGACCATTGATTGATGATTTGAAAATTTTATGGGAGTATGGTATTAGGGTGTATGATTCTTATAAAATGGAATATTTTCAACTTCATGTAGTGCTTTTGTTCACTATAAATGACTTCCCAGTATATGGAAATTCGTCTGGATATAGCATTAAAGGGCATAAAGCATGACCAATCTACGAACAACAAACTTCATATTTTCAATTCCATCATGGGAGGAAAATAGTGTACATGGGGCATTGAAAGTTTTTTCCTATGGATCACTCTTATAGAAGACTAAAAAAGGCTTTCAGTGGCTCACAAGAATTTGATATTGCTTCAAAAACTTTATCCCCTAATCTATATTTTGAGAGGGTGAAAAACCTTGAAGTGACATTGGGAAAGACACAGAAATCTGGTAATGATAGACATATTTGGAAGAAAAGGTCAATATTTTTTGAGCTACCATATTGGAGATATCATGAAGTTAAACATAATATTGATTTCATGCACATGAAGAAGAATATTTGTGATAGTTTTATTAGAACATTGTTAGATATTAAAGGAAATAATAAAGATGGGTTGAATGCAAAATTAGACTTACTATCAATGGGAATACGTTTGGAGTTATCTCCCACTCCTAATGGAAGATGAACATTTCTTCCCCTGGCTTGTCATACATTATCTAAGAGGGAAAAAAATAGTTTTTGTAAGTGTCTTCATGATATCAAAGTGCCTCAAGGTTATTCTTAAAATGTAAAAAAAAATTCTCATTGAAGGACTTGAAGTTGATAGGTATGAAATCTCATGATTTTCACGTCATGATGCAACAACTTCTATAAGTTGTATTGTGTGGAATATTGTCAATCCATGTCAGAAAGACTATAATGAAGTTGTGTTATTTTTTCAATTGAATTTTTAATAAGGTTATTGATGTGAATGTTTTGAACATTTTGGAAAATTATGCAATTTGTATACTTAGTCAATTGGAAATTTATTTTCCTCCAACTTTTTTTGATATAATGGTGCATTTAATGATTCATCTAGTTCGAGAAATAAATCTTTGTGGACCTGTATATCTTCGTTGGATATATCCTTTTGAAAGGTATATCAAAATATTGAAGGGGTATGTTAAGAATCCATATCGACCTGAAGCCTCCATTATTGAAAAGAATATTTTTTAGGAGGTTGCAGAGTTTTTTACGAGCTACTTGGCTATGGAACAGCACAAAGGTTTGCCTCCATCTTTCCATGAATGAGTTAATAATGCGGGAAAGGGGATTCATGGCTTGAAATTAAAATCATTTTCAGATGAATAGATGAAGAAGTTAGAATAATACATCTTGAATAACATAGTTTATGCTCTACCATATATCACATTGCATATTAATGAGTTAAAACAATGTCATCCAAAGAAGAAAGAATTGTGGATTTTGAATGAGCACAACAAAACATTTTTTTAATGGTTTAAAAAGACCTTGCTTGGTAGATCAAATGTATCAAAGAAATTAAAATGGATAGTGGGTGGTCCATGTTTAAATGTTATAACATGGTCCGGTTATAACATTAATGGTTATAAATTTCATACGAAAGCTTAAGACAAAAGAAGTGCAGTTCATAATAGTGGTGTATTGGTGTTTGCAGAAGTAATGCATTTTTCGATTGCTAAGGAAAAAAACCCAATTTCTGCATCAAGTGCATATTATGGAGTGATTGAAGACATATGCGAGGTTGATTAATTTAAAATTAAATTTCATGTTTTTAACTGTAAATGGTTTATTGGTAAAAATGGTTTCAGATACGATGAATTTGGAATGACAGTTGTTAATATGAATAGATTGGAAGATACAACTGATTCTTTTATAATGGCAACACATGAAAAACAAATTTTCTATGTAGTAGATCAATCAGATATGAAGTGGGTTGTTGTTTTTCAATGGAAAAAACAATATATTGGTGAGGATGAACTTGATGAAGATGCTGATTTATGTGAGATCCCTACTTCCATGGAAAGATTAACAGAACATAATGATGAGCATGTTGAAGACATGGGTTGTGCTATAAGGAATGATCACGACAAAGGAATTTGGGAAAACAATCCATTTGTACATTCCTAAAATAATAGGTAACATTTTTTTATTTCTTGTTTACATTTATTAGTTTCATAAAATGTTAGATATTGTAAGTTTTTTCTTTATTAAAACTTGTATTAAAACAAAATAAGTATAAGTTTTTGTTTGTTTTAATTTTTTTAGTTTTCTTTATCATGTTTACCATTACATAAATTATATATCTATTATTTTTGTTCAGTGAAAATGACTTTACCATGTTTACCATGTTTACCAGGTTTACCATGCTTACCATGTTTACCATCTGTACCATCTTTACCATTGTTTAACCTGTTTCCCATATTAACCATGTTTACTATTACGTAACTTAGTAAAATTTTCTATTTTCTGATTAGAGTAGTATTATAATATTTGAATTTGTATATTTGTGAACTAATGTTTGTTTTCTTGATTTTAAGGATAATGACAGATCAATCAGTTGATCAACCACATGATTCTGGAGATGATCATATTGGTCATATCTTTGGGGAGGAACACTAACATGCTCCTCTTGATGTTCTCTAATCTTCCTCATGTGATCCCATTACGATAAAGAGTTCAAGAGTTGGTAAACATGGGTGCACACGTTTACCTAAATTATCACTTGCCCATATGCAGGATCAGAGGATACTCGTTGATTTTGATGAGGATGATATTCCTAAAGGTCCGAATGAAAAATATTTTAAGAGTTTTTTATCAACTCGGGATAATAGAAAAGTAAGAATTTTGTATGATGACTGGAGAAGTGTGGATAAAGCGATAATCTCTCAGTTGTGGGAGACAATTTTGGAAAGATCTTTTGCTATTGTTTGCCTATTCTTTAAATGTTTCTAGTATATATAATATGTTTAACTTCTTCTTTATCAGATGAAATTTGATATTCCTCACACTAGATGAGTCAGGAATAAATGTTTATCGATGGATTCCAAGAGATGGAGGGATTTCAAATCAAACCTCACATCTGATTTCATTTTTGGTCAAAGGAGTCATGAAAATCCTTGTCGTATATATCCTTTCATAGATGAATACACATGGAGACAATTTTTTGAAATTAGAAGAAAAGATTCATTTTTGGTAAGGGAAATGTAAACCTTTATAATATTTCTTATATAAATTATCTTATTAATGTTTTGTTAATGATTTATTATTCTTAATTTACAGCAAACAAGGAAATATCATCAGGAGTTCCAATATAAAAATGTATACCCTCATAGTTTATCTTGGGGAGGGTATATATTATTGAAAGAACAAATGATGGTGGAAAAATTAAAAAAACTAACAGATGAGTCTTCAAGCTCTGGATAGGTGGCACCTCCATCCCCTCCATCTAGACATGAAAAATGTAAGAGAGCTCAGATGGGAAAAAAAGGCAATATCTTTCGGAAGATTCGAGAATCATAGTTGAGAGGATTGTAAGATATCTATTTTATTTATTTAAGTTAAATATTTTCTTAATATAATTTCAATCATTAAAAAATGTTAAATTAATTAATACAGTATTCTCTTGAGGAGAAGTGATCGCAGGGGGTATTTATAGTTGTTGGGAAGAAAGATATTTTATCTACAGCATTGGGAAATCCTGAACATCTTAGTCGTATACGAGGATATATTGAAGGTCTATCGGTAAAAAAATTGTTTCCATGTTCTTCAACTTCTTATGTTGAGGGTGTTTATAAAAAATAGAATCCTTAGAGGCTGAAGTTCATAATATTAATGAGATGATAGAGGAAAATATTAGAGCATCGGTACAGTCTATGTTTTTAGACATGCAAATATAATTTCAGACTACAGCTCCCACTCCTCTGGCTCCCCCTATAGACCCCATTATTTATCCTCCACCTCCGCCAGTAGCTTCCACTCTCCCACCTTAGCCTACAAACCCCATTTTTTATCCTATTCCTCCGCCGCACCTTCCTACTTATTACGAGTTGTATGTTGATGATACTCAACATCATATAGTTGCATATGAGTTGGTATATCGTATAGGAGATACAGTTCATCATCAACAATTATAGGTAGAGAATCATAGGGTAACTATACATGATATTATAGATAGATCAGCTCGAGTACCATTACCTACAGATGAGGTGACGATAGTTGGACATAGTATCAGCTATTTTTTAATTTTCCCTTCCAGACTTCTTCGACTCATTACCATAGAGGTATGTATGTTATATCTTCTATTTTATTTTTTTATTAACGTTGTTTTATCATTTGAAAACTAATATATTTTTCTATTTATTTTTACAGGAATACTTCAAAGGTAAAGAAATATTGTATAGACAATAACAAAGACAAATGGATATGACATCACATATAGATTCTAGTAGTCTTGACAGATTTTCAAGATATTTAAATTTGTTGGCGTATCATTATGGGTTTCAAATGGAAGCTCATGTTTGTAGATGTGCAATAACTATGGGGATTGTGAAAAATAATATCATGGAGCTTATTACTGGAGATAAGTTGGGCATAAACGTGGTGCAAATTTTTACCATGTAAGTCTTAACACCTTTTCCCTACGTTGAATTTATTAAAAATGTATACTTATGTTTGTTTTGTATTAGGTAACTTTATAACATTTGTGAGAAGAATGATTGGACAGATGTATATGGATTCATGGACCTGCATTTGATTTCCTCTGAAGCTTGTGCATTGGATGAGGAACAATGAATTCTTTATATTGCTGAAAGACTTGAACAGAAAATAGTCAAAAAATGTTGGATGATGCCTTTTTCTGAGAGGTATGAAACACATCTCTCTTGAAGAGTTCATTATCTTTTAACATAAAAAACACTAACCTTAAATTTTATTTTATCAATGATCATTGGATGTTATGGGTTTTTTTCCCAAGGGAGAAAACACTTTATTGAATATTCTCTATCCATGGTGATGTGCGGGGCAGTTTTAAGAAAATTTTGGAAAAGTAAGTTTCAATTTCCCAATAGTTTTATATATTATAATTAATTTTAAATTTATCCCATTTGTATTATTTTCTAATAGGGGATGGGTCTACTTTTAAAAAAACACAAAGAAAAGGAGTTTGAAGATCAAATATGAAAATGTAAAGGTAAATATCCATTTATAATTTGTACTTTTTTATTTATTACATAAAAATAATATATTTAATTTAAACTCATTCAAACAGAATTGTCATGAACAACAAGGTGTCATCGAATGTGGATATTATATGTTAAGATTTATGTGTGAAATAATAACAATTGGGACAGTTGTAAACTTTGACCTGGTAAGATTTCCTTTTAAACTTTTCCACAATATTTTATTTTATTTATTCATTATACACGTTAACTACTATCCTTTTAATTTGTATTTATTTGATGACCCTCAACCCTATAGTTCTCAAGATGTCAAACACTTACAAATGGAATGGTCAAATTATTTTACAGGTTTGATTTTATTTTAGTTGTTTGTAGTGTAAAATGTAATTTTGAATATTGTCATTGTAACTATGTATTTGGTAGTCATTTAGGTTGGATTTAGTTTTTTTAAGTTGACATTGTATGTTTTGAATGTTATATATGTGAATGTTTAATTTTTTTCTACTTATTGTTTTGGTCTACTTATGATGGTTTTTCTGGTATGGATTTTGGCCTGAGGGGGGAGGGGTTCCAAGGGTGTGGGGGTGTTCAGTGGGGTGGGGGTATCTAGGGGTGTGGGAGGGTTGTCTGGTGGGGTGGGGGGTATCCTGGGTGCCCATGAGAGTGGGGCAGTCCAGGGGGTGGGAGTGTTTCTAGGAGGGTGGAAGGGCTGTCTAGGGGAGTGGGGGGTGGTCCAGGGGGTGCCCAGGGGTGTGGGGGTGTCCTGTGGTGTGAGGGGGGTTTTCATGGGTGTGGGAGGGTTGTCCAGTGGGGTGGTAAGGTCTAGGGTATCCATGGGGATGGGGGGCAGTCCAGGGGTGGGAGAGGAGGTGTTGTCATCCCTCAGGGGGATGAACATCGTTGGAAGGTACTCATCACTCCCACATGCGAAGCTTGAGCTCTCAAAATGTTTCACCAATTATTTCTTCCCTTGTAAACATCATTCATTCTATCACTTTGATGCCATTATAACCAAGGGAAAATCCGTCATGCGGCGTTCATCCCCCTGAGGGATGGCGGCGCCTCCTCTCCCAACATATCCAGGGATTGACCAAGGGGTGGGGGAAGCCCAGGGGTGTGGGGGTGTCCAGGGGTGTGGTGGGGGCTGTCCAGTGGGGTGAGAGGGTGTCCAGGAGGGTGGGAGGGATGTTTAGGCAAGAGGAGGATGTCTAGTGGGTGTCCAGGGGTGTGGGGGTTGTCCAGGGGGTGGGGGTAGTTCAGGGGTGTGGGGGGGTTCAGGGGTGTGGTGGGGGCTGTCTAGTGGGGTGGGGGGTTCTGGTCTGGTTTTGGTCGGTTTTTGGTTTGTTTTTGTTCTGGGGGTGTCCAGGGGGGTTGTGGGGGTTGTCCAGTGGGGTGGTAGGGTGTCCAGGAGGGTGGGAGGGATGTCTAGGTGAGTGGGGGGATGTATAGGGGGTTTCCATGGGTGTGGGGGTTGTTTAGGGGGTGGGGGAAGTCCAGGGGTGTTGGGGGTGTCCAGGGGTGTGGTGGGGGCTGTCCGGTGGGGTGGGGGGTGTCTGGTCTATTTTTGGTAACTTTTTAGTCTGTTTCAGGGGTGTGGGAGGGCTTTCCAGGGGTGTGGGAGTGCTTTCTATGGGGTGGGGGTATATAGGAGGGTGGGGTTTTCTAGGTATGTGGGGGATATCTAGGGTTGGTGGGGTTGTCCAAGGGTTTGGGGGCTTTCCAGGGGGTGGGGGCAGTCCAGGGGTGTGGGGGTATCTAGGAGGGTGGGGGTTGTCCAATGGTGTGGGGGGCTATCCAGGGGGTGGGGGAAGTCCAGGGGTGTGGGGGGTCTAGGAGGGTGGGGGTTGTCCAGGGGTGTGGGGGTTGTCTAGGGGGTGGGGGTAGTCTAGGGGTGTGGGGGTGTCCAGGGGTGTGGTGGGGTCTATCTAGTGGGGTGGGGGTTCTGGTCTGTTTTTGGTAACTTTTTGGTCTGTTTCAGGGGTGTGGGAGATCTGTCTAGGGGTGTGGGAGTGTTGTCCAAGGGGTGGGGGTATACAGGAGGATGGGGGTTTTCCAGGGGTGTGGGGGTTGTCCAGGGGGTGGTGGGGTTGTCCAGGAGTGTGGGGGCTATCCAGGGGGTGGGGGCAGTCCAGGGGTGTGGGGGTGTCTAGGGGTGTGGTGGGGGCTGTCCAGTGGGGTGGGGGGTTATGGTCTATTCTGGTCTATTTCTAGTAACCTTTTTCTATGTTTCAGGTAATTTGGATGGGAATAGCAGTGGTTCAGTTTTATTTAAAAAACATTAAGTCAGTTATGAAATAACCAATGTAAAAATGCATTGGTATTAGGTTTAACATCGGTTATTTAGAAACTAACGTAATAACTTAATGGGAAATCTTTTTAACGTTAGTTATTTCATAACCAATGTAATAAATTGGAATGGATAGTTTTTTATATTGGTTATTTTATAACCAACATAATAAACCACGACTCCGAAGCGTTTTCCACGTCGGGTTTTTATCAACCGACGTGAAAAACGCTTCGGATTTGTGTTTTTTAGGTCGGTTGTAAAATAACTGACGTAAAAAACTTTGTTTATAATGTCTCATGTAATAACGTTGGAAAAAGGTTGACATTAGAAATAGAAAATAACCATCGTAAAAAACATTTTTTGCATTTTATTAAATGATTGACATCTATTTATGTCAAAACCAAAAGGTGAGTTTTTAAAAAGTAAAAACTATCAAGAGATGGACATCTATTTATATCAAATTTAAATATAAAATTACTTATAATGACATACATTTTATTAAATGATAAAAATAAAATAAAATTATACTTCCAAACCATTAAAATTCATAATTTATCACTATATATTATTTCAATTAAAAAATTTGTTTCTAATTAAAATTTAGTATTTTTCATTATTCATCAAAATATGAATGTTATCAGAAAAGTTCCAAAAATTTATCCAAACTAAATTTTTATGTCCTGATTCTAAAGAAGAATTTAATTTCATTAAATTAAATATATAAAAGTTTCAAATATTAGTTTTAAAAAGTGTTCTTCATTAAAATCTAGTAAAATTTCATTTTTTGAAAAATACTTATTTTATCTGAAAAAATGAATTTGTTCTTATATTAAGTCTAAAGAACACATATTATGGGTGTTAAAATTATATATAGTATATAAGATTCAAAATGCACTTAATACTATTAATAATCACTTTTTGAACAGCTAGATTGGTAAGTTGTGGTGAATTCGAACTTGGTGTTGCGTGCAGCACAAGCTATTGAATTACTTTAATGAGATAACGTACTATGAAATCTTAAGCTCTTACAATTATATACTAGCCATTGAATTAGTCGGTAAAAATAGAATTAATTGCATTATGGAATATATATATATAAATTTCATACTCTATACAAATTTATTAATTAATTCTTAGTAAATAATCACTATGTTTTTAGTAAAGTAATTTTATGCTACAAAAATAAATTTTATTCTAAAATTATTTGACTGTTTTTCTGAGAAAATATTATAATTAATTTATATAAATTTTAAAAATATGAATTTATAAAAATGAAATAATTTTTTATACCAGAATATCAAAATTATATTGTTGTGATTTTTTTGGATTTTTATGAAAAGAATAATTTTTTAATTAATAGTGAGAAATACCGTTTTTTATAAAATTATATATTTTTTATAAAACTGTACCATTATTATTAAAATTTGACCTCAAAATAACATATGTATTATTTAATTAGATATTATTTCATTTTTATCATTATTAAGTGTTATTTTGGATTAAATTCATTTTAGGTCTTAAAAAAATCAAAAATATATATTTTTGATTGAGTTTTTTATTTTAATCTTAAATTAATTTTATAAAATTATATAAATTGAATATTTAAAAATAAATTTCATATTTAGAATAATATGTTATAAAGTTGTTAAATATTTATCTTTTTATTTTTGGTCATTAGTAATTGTAACTGTAGTGAATAATTATCACCATAGTAAGGGTAAATAGGGTAATTAAGGTTAAAAATAATAAGATAAGGACTGGAAAATGACAATATAACTTGTCTCTATCCAATTGGATGAGTGTAATTTTACCATGTACATACAAGGTTCAAATATATTCCATATTAGTTCCATATTTATTTTATTTTGACCTTTATAATATTTAAGTGAAACATGAACTCAAAAAAGACACTTTATTGCTTTTTATATATATAATATTTTGTGGCATGGATAAAAAACTATTTTTAGTTATAAATGGTTATTTTAAATTTAAATTATATTTTTATCTTGTTAATTTATTTTTTAATTTTTAATTAGGAAATAATTACTTTAAATGATTACACAACACTAAAATAGTGTTTATTCAGTTAATTTAAAAAAATAAATGATTCTATAAATATTAAAAGTAATATAATTTAAATTAATTGTTGTGTACCATTAATTTTTTATTAGAATATATCATTTTAGGGATGCATGAAATTATTATATTATAAATTCATTCTTTTCATGTTGATTTCAAAGTCAAATTAAATGAATAGTTCCAAAAATGACATTAATGATATTTTACAATAAATAATATTTTATTAAATGATTTAAAATTACTAAAAAAACTATATTTAACCAATTGGTTGGGAAATTATTTAAAATATCAACCATGGTCCATTTATGGGGAAATATTCCTTTTATTGTAAATATCTTGGCCTCTGAAAATTAGAAAACATTGTTATCACGGTAATTTTCAAATGGGTTAATAGATGGTTAAAAAACGATAAGGGTGAAAACATCACATAAACTTGTAAAATTTTTATTTTATGATTTTATTTAGACTCATAGTAATAATATATTCTAATTATATCAGTTTAGATCCATTTTAATATAAAAATTAATTTACATTAATTTAATACTTTATGAAATTCTAAGAATGCCCCTCCACTCATTATAAAAGGACACCCCCTTTCTTATTCTATAGATGCATGAAGAGACATATTTTCATCTAATAACTATGTAAATACCATACTAAAATCCCTCCCCATATTCCATAGGTATTATTTTTTTTATTAATTCAAACTCACAAAACTTAAGTTGTCTAGCAAAAGAGGTTGTCTAAATAAGAGGTATTAATTTTTTACAGAATGTTTTAGTTTTATTTCCTCTTATACTTACTTAAAATATTATTCAAAGATGAAGAAATAATAACAAAAATATATTAAATATGCTAATATTTTTTTTGTTAATGGAATAAACTATATCCATCTATGCTTTCATCAAATTGGAATCGAAACCATTGTTCTTGTGTACGGAGGATTGCCGCCTCAAAAACCGACATAATTTGTTTTACAAAGACACCTCTCATAGTGAGTTATAATGATGGATTTAATTAATATATATGGTATTGTTGAAATAATAATTATTATTAATAGATAACATATCATCTTTTTTCTTATATTTTTATCCATTGAAAAAGGATAATGTCGTTCATGCGTATGTGTAGATTACCACCTCCACGAAGCGATGTGATTCATTGTTTCATCCCCGCATTAGATGGATGGTATATATAAGTATAATTTAAAAATTAATATTTTATTTATTATATAATTATAATTATTGAAATATAAAATAATACTTACCTTATTTCCATCACGATCATTAAACAATGGAAATGTTACTCATGCGTACGTACGACCTACCGTCTCAATGGTTGTAACACGGATCATTTTTCATTAAAAAAACTTTATGGTTGGTTTTAAAATTATAATTTATGTATAAAAATGATAATTAATTCATAATTATTATTCTTTTGATTATTACCCCTTTGATCATGGTCAATATAAAAAATTATTTCTAAAGTTTCAAACTGAACATCCTCAAAAAACTTAGATGTGGACATAACTGATTAAGTAATTAAATATTTCATCAAAATAAATGAAATAAATGATTTAAGTAAAAGGTATTAAAACAATAAATATTATTAAGAAATAAAATAACTAATATAGTACTATTATTCAAGAGTTAAATGACATATATGGTTTATCTAGACTCAAGGTATGGGATTTTATCTCGATTTACCTTCTTAAGGAGGATTTTAATGTTACACACCTAATTTTATTTTATATAATGTATATGTTTCCCATTTCACATTTTATATAATTAATCCTTCATAATTCATGGTATTTTAAATTTAAATTAAAAAAATTATCCAAGGGGAATTGACTTGAAAGTTACCAAATGGTAAGGGATTTCTTAACTTAATTTCCTTTAATTGGGTTATACTTCAGCTTCATTGATTTTGTTATGACCTAATTATATAGGAATTGACCTATAAATTGTTTTAAAATTTATTTATAATTTTTTTTTTTGTATTTAAATCTATTACACATAATATCTCCATTGATTTATTCATAATTAACATTTATGATCTTTTCAAGGGTTTTCTTTGTCTCAACATTATTTTATTGAGACATGTTTTGTGTTGTACACCATGATTTCATTATATGCTATAATTAATGCCTCATGAATGATTTTTTAAATATTACTTAATGAAATTAATTTTATGCATAAATATATATCATACTCTTTCATCTGATGAATTTTTATTTTAAAGTTACCAAAGTGGTAAATGTTTTATGTTACAATCTTATTTCTTTTTGAGATTTTTTATGTTCAAGATTCATTTGGGGGGAATCATATACTATAGTTTTATTTAAACACATAAAAAATTTTCAAATACATTTATAAATATGTTTTATATTTTTTATTTTTATTTTCTATCTCATTGATTAAAGAATCATCAAGAGATTAGTTTGTAAGTGAAACTAGTCTTGTATATTCTTTTAGATTAGGAATCATTCTCTTCCATGTCCATGTTTTCTAAAAAAATCAATAATTTTATTTTCTAAACATAAATTATTTTTAAAATTTATTTTACATGATGTGCCAACTTATTCTAAAATTTTTTAAAAATATAATTTATTGATTCTTTCTATATGGTTCACTTTTAACTCTCTTTACAAAATGTTTGAAAAGATTGTTTATTTTTACCATTTAAAACATGAACTAATTTTACTGATGTCATGAACATTATTTTTTGAATATTAATTTATAATTTTCAATTTTATTTCCCATAAAAACTATTTTCATAATATTTTTTAATTTTATGTTTATAAAAGTGATTTTCCAAGTGGAAAGGGTATTTTTCTCTAGATTTTTTTTAATTATATTTTAATGGTATTTTTATTCATCATTGATAAAAACCCTTGAGGTTAATTATTATCCACCAAATATATTTTTTAAATATACCTTCCTTATCCTTTATTTGGTTTTATTATGATTAGCTCAACAAGATTGTCATGAAATCCATTTCTTTTCCTTGGGTAAATCAAGTTGTTAAACGACTAATGGTTGTTTCTATGAGTTTAATGATGAAATTCAAGATCTATATACTTTATTATTATTATAGTTCTTATAAATTTTTTATGATAATAGGTGGTTATTTTATAAACCAAGGATAGTTGGTTCAATTATAGAACAAGGATGGGTGGTTTTTTTATAAACCAAGTAAAGGTGGGTCCATCATAACCCACTAATGTATTGGGTAGTGATTATGTTATTTAGATAATTATGTTGTAAGTAGAACATAATATTTAATACAATTATAAGGGTTTGTTGAAGGGTTTTATGAATATAATTTCCCAATATACCCACACATTATATTTATTATTTATATGAGTTTTTAATGGTTTCTTTGATCAAGATTGATATCACAAGTCTAAATATTATTGACTCCCATAAATCTTTTCATTGAAAAATCTTATGCCATGTCCCGTGTTTTATGATTCAGTTTTTGATGGGTATGAATTATATTTTGTTTAAAATTTATAGTTTGATCATGTTATCATACGCTTACTCTCATCTTATACTCACTGATGATATTCAATTAATAATTCTTATATTTATACTTACTGAGTGTTTGATTTGACCCTCCTTATTTTTTCATTTTCCAAGGTTGTGATGAAAGGTTTTAAGTATGTTAGACTAAGAATTTTACTCTATTAGATGATGTATATCTTTATGACCCTATTTTTTATGTATTTAATCTTCCATGTAATATCTTTACCTATTTCTATAAAACATTAAACCTATAAGGTCTTTTGGAATGTAAGTAATCCAAATATTTCCTTTGATGTTGTAAGTTTAATATGGTTAAAATTAGGTCACATTTATTGGTATTAAATCCAGAAATGGAATATTTATGTTTTTAGCACCAGATCTAGGAGTGAGGGTTCGAGGTTTTCATGGTTGGTATCATAGTAGTGGTTAGATAACATTAGAGAATATGATGTTTTCATGATAGGTAGGTTGGAGTTATAGATACCGTCATGGGTTTATATGTTTAAGGTTGATCATATATTCTATTTCTTAGATACCCCTTTTATGTTTTATGTGATGGTATTTTTATGTAATTATTGATATTTTGGGATATATTTTATTGGGTTGAGTTATACGTAACCCATAGGTATAACATGGAGGATTAGTTTGGAAGAATGATATTACATTTTTGGGGATGTATATTGTAAGGTATGAGATAAATTTTGAGGTTACAACATTATTTTATGTTGAGGATATTTAGGTTATTTAATTATATAGGGTTATTTATTTATGTAATTATCTATTTTGAACCTTTGGTTCATTTTTGAACTTTTTAGAATAATGTTGTATCACGTTATATGAAGATTTATTTATTTTGGGAATTATCTTATATTTTACTAAATATTTTGGTTTGGGTTAATGTTTAAGTATTTTAGGATTATATTATTATCCATATTCGGAATTATGTGATCCATTATAAATTTATTTTAGTTATTAAAGTATGAAAAAAAATCTTGAATACTCATCATTTGAAGAAAAAGTTGATATTGGTATGGAAATTGATTAAATGGTGAAATTTTACTTGTCAATAAATTACATTTCCTTATGTTCTTAATCAATAGAGTAAATTAATCTCATTACTCTATGAAAAGTATATTGAGAAATAAAATTATCATATTAAATTTATTTTTGATGAATCTATGCTCTTTTTCATACCTCTTTGATTAATGGTTTTGTGGTCATTAACTTTCCCATGACCACGTTATCTATCACTTTCCACTGTTTGGAAATTATTTTTTTACCCCATGTTTATATTTTCACTTCCCACTATGTTTATTATCTTTTTAAACCTAGTAAGTTTTATTCTATATGACCTTTGTACTTGTCTTTCCCTCTATTCAAAATGATGTTTTATTAACCCTTTTTACGATGTGGGATTTAAAAAAATATATTTTCAAATTTCAAACCCTTAATTACCGATCCAAAGTTCAAATTGTGAGGTGTAAATTTATTAATGGGGGGAAATTTTAGTATCTCAATAATTTTAATGAAATATTATGGTCGATAATATAGAATATACACAACCCCAGGATTAAATGAACCATGAAATATTATTATTAAAAATTTGACTATTATATCCTAGCCATTGAATTATAGGTCATGAATAGAATTAACCAAATTATGAAATATGTATAAAAGTCCCACTAAATACAATATTATTGATTAATACTTACTAAATAATAACTTATTTTTTTGTAAATTAATTTTATGCTTTAAAAATAATTTATCTTCAAAAATGAATTTTATTAATTTTTTTAGAAAATATTATAATTAATTTCAGAAACATTTAGAAATATTATTCGATAAAAAGTAATTAATTTTTATATTATCATATCAAAATTATCTTAGAGTGATATTTTGTTATTTTTTTTAAAGGATTGATTTTTCAGTGAACAGTGGAAATACCATTTCTAAAAACATAGAATTTCATTTAAAAAATTATTATTATTATTATTATTATTATTTGAACACTAATTAACATAAGTAGTATTTAATTAGATATAATATAATTTGAATTGTTTTTATTAACTCATTTTTTATTAATTTCATTTTTGGGCTTCAAAAATCATCTTCTAATAACTATTTTACATTGCGTTTTTCATTTTAATCAAAGATTAATTTCTATCACTTTTATAAATTGAATCTTAAAAAATGAATTAATTTTTTTTAATTATATTTTAAAAAAATTAAATAGGTATCTTTATTTTTTTTCATTATGAATAGTAACCTTAGTGAATAATTATCACCACAATAAGGGTAAATAAGGTAATTAAGGTTAAAAATATGATATAAGGAAGAAAAATGACCCTAACACTTTTCTTTATCATATTGGATGATTTTAGTTCATCCATTTTAATCCAAGTTTCAAAAATATCCTATATTGGTTCCATATTTATTTGACTTTGACCTTTATAATATTTAAGAAAAAGATAAAGTCAAAATGTCACTTTCTTGCTTTTAATATCTATAATAATTTTTGATAGGGATAAAAAACATATGTTTAGTTATAAATGGTTATTTGAAATATAAATTATTATTTTTTATCATGGAGATTTATTTCTAATTTTTAGTGATGAAATAATTACATGAAATTATTACGCTATGCCAAAACAAATTATTTATTAAATTAATAGAGAAATAAAATAAATGATTCTAAAAATGTTTAAAGTAATATTATTTAAATGAATTGTTTTGTTACATGTGTTTCTTATAATAATATAACATGTATGTTATTTGTGAAATGATAATATTAAAAATCAATTTCTATATTGTTGATTTCAAAGTCAAATTAAATGAATTGTTCCAAAAAATTCCATTAATGATATTTTATAATAAATAATATTTTATTGAATGATTTAATATTCCTAAAAATATTATATTAATAAAAAATGTTGTTATATAATTTAAAATATCAACCACGGTCTATTTATGGGACAATTTTCCTTTTATAGTAAATTTCATGACCCCTGGAGTTTAAAAAACTTTGTTATGGTCGTAATCAAAAAATGGGTTAGCGGAGGGTTAAAACAAAAAATATTAGAGTGAAAAATTACCTAAATTTGTCTAATTATTTTTTATGAGAGTATTTATATGTATAATCATATTATATTCAAATTATATCAGTTTTTAGTCACTTTAATATGAAATATAATTTATATTAAGTTAATACTTTATGAAATTTCAAGGATACCCATCCCCTCATTATAAAAGGGAACCCCATATTTTATTCTCTAAAAACTTAAAGATCCATTTGGTTAATCAAATCCCTACCCCAATACCTTTCTAAAATACCTCCCCATTATCTATAGGTCATATTTTAGTAATAACTTCATCCATATAGTACTTAAGGTTTCAAGAAAAGAAGGTTGTCTGGATAAGAGGTATAGATTTTTTATTGAATATTTTAGTTTTATTTATTGTTCTACATCCTTAAAATATTATTAAAAATTTATAAAATAATAAAAATAGTATCTCAAATATAATAATATTTTTTTATATTTATGTAATAACTTATATCCATCACCTCTTCCATCAAATGGTAAATGAAATCTTCGTTTATGTGTATGACAGACTACCGTCTCACGAACCAACATAATTCATTTTCCATAAACGCCTCTCATAGATGGTTATAATGATGAATTTAATTTATATATATCATATTAATAAAATAATTATTATTATTAAAATGTAATATATAATATTTTTTCTTACCTTTCCATCCATTGAAAATTGATAACGTCATTCGTGTGTACGTATGGATTACCACCTATATTAATGATGTGATTCATTTTTCACTAGAACAGAAGATAAATGGTATATATAAGTATATTTAAAAAAATTATATAGTATTTATTATATAATTATAATTTTTTAAAGATAAAACAATACTTACCTTATTTCCATCATGATTTTTGAAAAACAAAAATGTTACTCAAGAGTACCTACGGCCTACCGTCTCCATGATTTTAATGTAGTTTATTTTTCATAACCATCATTCATGGTTTATTTTAAAAGTATAATTGGTGCATAAAAAATTAAAATTATTTCTTGATTTTTATTTTGGATATGATGACCCATTTTACAATGGGAAATATAACGAATCCATTTTGAAGTTATGAATCAAATAACCTTAAAAACCCAACATGGACATATCTGGTTATGTATTAAATATGTCATTAAAATAAATAAAATAAATGGTTTGAGTATAAGGTATTAAACTTATAAAAGTAAATTAAGAAGTAAAATAATTTATATATTACTATTTTATAGGATTTAAAAGACATAAATGGAAATTTTGGGCTCAAGGTAAGGGATTTCACCTTAATTTTACTTTATTGAGGAATATTTTAATGTTATGCACATAATTTTATTTTATATGGTGTATATTTTTTCCATTTTAAATGTTATATCATTAATAATTCATAGTTAATGTAATTTTATTTTATAATATAAATTGTTTCAACTAAGTGGATTTGACTTGAATGTTGCTAATTGTTAATGGATTTCTCAACTCAATTTCTATTCATTAGGTAATACTTAAGCTTCATTGATTTTATTTTTCCATGATTATGTGTGAATTGATCATTAAATTTTTTTGGATATATTTATAATTATTTTTTTTATTTAAATTTATTTTAAATAATATATCCATTTATTAATTATAAATTCAATTTTATTATCTTTACAAGGGTTTTTGGGTATCAATCTCGTTTTCTTGAGACGTGTTTTAGGTTGTGCATTATGATTTCCTTGTATAGTGTAATTACTACCTTATAAATTAATGTTTACATATTATTTCATGAAATTAACTAGATTTATAGATCCATATCATACACTTCCTTCCAATGAATTTTTATTCTAATGTTACCAAAGTGGTAAAGTTTTTATGTTATAATATCATTTCTATTTTAGATTGATTTTGTTCAAGGTTATTGTATGGGAAATCATATAGTCTTGTTTTCTTGAACGAAATATCTTTTATTATCATCTCGTTATGAATTATTTTTACATGTTTATATTTCATTTAATCTCTTATTGATTAGATAAACATAAAAAAATTTGTTTTTAAGTGATTCTGATATTATATCTTTTTTAGACTATAAATCTTTCTCTTCTCTATCGATGTTTTGTAAAATGTTTTCAAGAATATTCTTTACTAACATAAATGTTTTAAAAAAGTTATTTTATATTATCTTCCTCCTTATTTTAAAATGTTTTAAAAATATAATTTCTTAATTTTTTCCACAAGGGTCACTTTTGACTCTCTTTAAAAAATCTTTATAAAGAATGATTAGTTTTAATATTTACAACATGAACAGATTTCCCCACCATTGTGACCATTATTTTTATTGAATGTTAATTTATAATTTTCCTTGTTTATTTTCAAGTAACATTTGTTTCACAATATTTTGTGAACTTTTAGTTTATAAAAAATTATTTTCCAAGTGGAAAGGGTATTTTTATCAAGAATGTTTTTAATGATATTTTTATAGTATTTGTATTCATAAATAACAAAAACTCAATATATTACTTATAATCCACTGGGGATATGTTGTAATGATACAATCATTATTCTTTCTCTAGATGGATTATGATTATTTCAAAGATATTTTCATGGAACCCATTTATTTTCTATAAGTTAATCAAGTTATTAAAGGACTAATGGTTTTTTCTACAATTTTTATACTGAAATAAAATCTCTATATGCTTTATTCATGTTATGGTTCTAGGAAATTATAAATATTAAAGGGTGGTTCCATTATAAACAATGTATGGGTGGTTTCATTATAAACCAAGGATGGGTGGTTATGTTATAAACCAAGGATGGGTGGGCTTGTTATATTCATCCAATGGATTGGGTAATGATTATGTTCTCCATATAATTATGTTGGAAGTCGATCATGATATTTATTCTACTTTTTAGAGTTATATAAATATAATTTATGAAGATACCAACATGCATTATTTATGCTTGATATGAGTTTTTAATATTTCTTTTAATCAAGATTGATATCGCATGGCTTATGATTTTTGATTCTAACAACTCTTGCCTTTGATAAATATTATTTCATGCCACATGTTTTATGATCCAGGTTTTGATGGGTATGAATTCTCTTATTTAATATGAATTCACCTAGATTCTTTCATCATACACCTATTCTTGTATAAGGATCATTTATGTAATTCAATTATTAATGATTATATTTACCATTAATGATATTTTTATCTCACTCTTATTATGATTCATTTTCCCCATGTTGTGAAGAATGGTTTTAAGTATGTTATCCTAAGAAGATAACCAGATGAGATGATATAGGTTTTTTATGAATGTGTTGTTTATGTATCCAAGTTTCCATGTAAAATTTTGACCTATTTATCTAAAACTATAAAATTAAAAGGTAATTAGGTATGTAAGTGATCTAATATTTCCTTTTAAGTTTTATGTATTATATTGTTAAAATTGAGTCACATTTATTGGTCTCAAATTATGAAATGTAATGATAACATTTTAAGCACTGAATCTGGGAGAGAGGGTTTAAGGTTGTCACATCCCTATCATAAAATAATAAATAAACCAAAATAATTTCACAAGAACACCCAGTATTTCATGGTTTAGAAATAATGTATAGAAACACATACCTTATAAAATTTCTATGTATTTCTGACATAAAAACCTCTAAGGCTTCATAGAAAAACAACTTTTATCACCCTTATATTAATCTCCAAATAAAGATAAACAAGGATACAAGAAAAGGAACTAGAACCCCTTTAATAATAGATAAATAGTCAGAAATATCCTCTAAAGGATATCAAAAAATCATGTGTTATGGAGGTTTGGTCATTTTAAAAGAAAAACACTAGAAAATCTAGTTCATGTGATTTAAAACCACAAATAAATTTTATCATTTAATTTTGCTTTTATTCACTTCATAACTGTAGAGAATTTAAAAATATCAAAAGGGATTTTAAAACATTAAATGAGAAAAAATAATTTGGTTACCATGATTTTAAAGCTTTGAAAAATGTTTTTGATAAGTTATAAGGTGATTCTATAGAAGAAAAAAGAAAAAACAATATTTTATTTATATTTCTCCAAAAAAGAGCACTGCATAAGGGTAACTTGTTTTTATCTTTACATATCTCTCATGTGTCATGTAAGGGTACTAGGTAACCCTTATATAACCCTTATAAATAATTATTTACCCTTAAGTAACTTTGTATTAGACTTACACAGCCTTTTAAAATGGTAGGTTACCCTTACGTGACTCTCCCTACCTTTAAACAAAGCCCATGGTACCCTTACAAAACCATTGTAAATAGGAGATTACCCTTACACATTTACTACCTAAACCTAAATAGTTCATGAATAAACTCCCTTGCCCTTATGAAATGTAAATTTTACCTTTTTATAACATTTATAAATTGGGGTCAACCCTTACACAGTGAGAAGTTACCCTTACATATCCTTTAGAAAATCTAGGTTACCTTTACACAGTGCTCTAAGGTTACCCTTACACAACCAGATTACCTTTACGAAGTGTATAAAAAATTACACTTACCCTTGTGATGTTCAAAACTTACCCTTACATAACAAATATAAAAATGGGTTACCTTTACTCTCACTTAAGATATAAAGGCTTACCCTTACACAACCTATTGAATCCCCTCCATACCCTTACCCAACTTATGTAATAGAGTCACCCTTACATAACCCCCCAAAAAACACCCTATGTAAGGGTAGAATTCACTTAACATTAAACAGGCCCTATGTCATGGTTAAGGTTATAAATTATGTTAAAAATCATTTGATTGACAGTTAAAGGACATAAAAATCAAAAACAAAACATGGTTTTAAAAATGTGATTAATATAAAAAGGAGTGTGTTATATAAAATCTACCCAAAGAACAATGTCTGGAATAACCATCCCATGAAACTCCTCACATGATTACATAACCTATGATACTATAAGAGATATACCATGAAAACCCATCCCAAAACATGTTGAGTGGACATATAGTTGAGATAGTTGTCTATTAATTATTTGGATATTATCAACAGATGAACTCACATAATATATCTCACCTCCACCATAGAATATAGAATGACCAAATTATAAGAACACTACAAGGATCTACACATGAGGCTATGTCCTCAAGACAATATAAAATAGGATTATAGATCAAAATTTGTTTAATATACTTAGAAACTCCTTAATCATGATAGAGACCACTGCTTACACCACAACTGTAGGACTGATACTCCAAAACAAAAGCAATATAAAAGAAAAATCTCATCAACCATTGAAAGATCATGTTATATCTTCCATAGGGTTACCATACCAATATTTTGAGCCTCGCTCTCTATTGAAAAAATTATCTAATTCATCCAATTGATCATAAAACAATCCCAAAAGGATGGGAATCAACCCAAACTAAGATTGTGGATGATCATCCCTCACTAATGAAAATATCATTGGGCCACACCACACTATGGTGGGAACCAAGGAAAACCTCTATTATAATTATATCTCACACCAATGGATGAAACATTGTATAGGGAGACTCCTTTAAGACTCACCGGTATCAAGAGTGGGTATAAAGACTAAATTAGGATTTTTGGTTCTCAATCATTAATAAAAACATGAAATAAAGAACATGTCAAAGCATAACTGATTGTAATCACCAAGAAAATAGCCCATAGATCACAAATTAGGATATATCATGCACTTCCCAATCAAATCTATCAATAACTCACACCAGTTCGTAGTCTCCATGATGATCACTATTCATTATATATCTATCACTTGTGTGACAAGATCTCTTTATAAAGGATACTATGCACACACAAAGATTAACTTCTCATCCAGTCAGGGCTCTCAAACTTGACATTTGAATCATCACACTAATAATCTTCCATGATAAAAATATTGATTTGCTACACTAATCCATACTGATGGTTCATCCTAGATCCACTCTCTCAATAAGGAGTTTAATATTAAGCACCATACATTATCCAAACTTCTATAAATCTTTTATCTATAGTGAGGGATCCAATGAGTGGGAATACAATGGTTGAGGGAGAAACCAAACTCACCAATTGTGAATCTTCACTACATCAACCTGTACAAAAGGTGGGTCTATAACCTGTCTCATATGGGAGTATTGACTCATCTATAGGATTATATATTAGATCTCAAACCCAAATTATATGTATAGAATATATTACCCTACATGATAAATGAGATAGAGGATCCCACACCCATGTATACATGGGGAATACTAACTCTATAAATTATAACCTCTATAAAACTATTTTAGAGGATCATAGTCCTAGGTATCTGGGGAGAATATTGATTTAGGTAGTATATCTAGACCCCGACTAAGAACTAATATGGGGTGAATATTGACTCTGAAGATAGAGGATCCCATCTTAAACTATATGGGCGAAATGATCAATATTATTGATTTCATATATAGAGGATCTCATCCCCATTGAAAGACACCTTAGTCAAGGGTAATAACCAACCCTACCTAAGGATAGTGTGGGAATTCTTCACCCTAACACAACCACGCACCTTGGGTGATTAAACAACCCCAATCACACACTGATTACCATTCCCCAAACCTCATCATCATCTCTATGAAAATAAATACACTAAAAAATACACATTGAATATTAAGAGAGATTTTCCCCAGAATATCACACATATTAATGTAATACTATAACCCTCATCAACCATATAAGGTTCATTCCACACCTCTTGTGAAATCATCTTCATGAGAAAAATAAACATCAACATTGTACAACAACATATAAGAATACAGGATGTTACGTTTTGAAAAGAATAATGTACTAATATTTATATGATACATAGATCAAATATAATATATCTTATAAGAAATTCACTAAGTACTCGTGTTAGTTGATATATTACTAGAGTCCTTTCATAGGATTGCATCAGTCACCACACCCCATCTGGGTTCCCTAGTATATTGACTAAACCAAAGAATCTTTAGACATTTTTTCCCACATATCATGAACTAATGTCACAAGACACCTACTAAAGTATTAATTTTCTCTAGTTTTTATTAAACTTAAAATTTCTCCTATGTTTTGAAGTGTAGTAGATCTCAGAGTTTTCACTAATGAGATTTCCTCTTTAGAGTTTCTTAATATTCTAATTTTATTAAAAATTTATATTTTTGATATTTTGAGGGAAATTTCCATGACTAATATATAACTTCTGATGTTTTATAAGACAAATAATGTCAATAAAATACCAAAGGTAGAGAATTAATTAAAATGAAAGAGCAATTGTCAGTATTAGTGATTCTCATGAATCAATATATCTTCATTGTTTGAAAATAACTTCAAAATTAGTACACTCTAAACTCGCGAATTGAAATATCAAATCATTTGTTTTATTTATTTTATTAAATTGAGATCAATAACTATGATATCAACTGTCGATATCTCTTCAATAAGAGTCGGTCAAAGTATCCAACTATAATCGAGAATAATCGCACAATCAAAATTCATTTTACTCACAATCTTAATCAAGGATTGAAAAATTTAAACAAAGTGGATCAACATCAAACACCTACTTAACATAAAATTAAAATCCACATTAAGAAATTGAAACACTCTAAACAGTTATATGATATTCTCAAAATGGAAGAAAATGATTAATGAAGTGATATAATAATTGAACATCAATGGTTGATTTTCAACCTTTGATAATCTTGAGAGAATTATAATTGTGAAATAAAAAGAATAAAGTCTCAAAATGATATCACTATTAAGACCCAATAGTTTTTTCCACTAAGTTACTTAACTGATTATGATCAAAGAGAAGGGGGTATCTCTACTCTACATCTTTATGAAAAAATGTAGTAGAAAATTCACTACCTCAAACTCTCCAAAAAAATGTCATTTTCTTCTTCTATAGAATCTTATCTATCTTTATCTATTATCTGTTACAATTAAAATTGTATGATCTACAAAAATATATCTTTGAATTTGTGGTACCATATTTCTCGGGATATGGATAATGATTAATATATTGGAAAAAAAACTCCTAAGATTCTGCATGGCATGCTTTCACATATCACTATCACCTTCACATGACATGATAAAAACCTATAAATATTCATTATAGAATCATGTGTTTTATTTTATAGCTCCAAGTACAACAATCTTGGACATGTTCCCAACTTGATTATTCCCTCTTGTATTACTCAATAAGCATTAAGAATTTCCTTAGTTTTTACTTGATGTACCTTAATGAAACTCTAGAGTATAGAAGAATGACCTTTATGTAGGTCCCCTGTAATATTGGCTCTCATGAGATTACCTTAATGTAACCCATTTAATCACTCATATTACCTTTTTTAGCTAAATGAAGACCCTTATGTTCCTTTGATTCTTATTTGGGATAATTTAAAAATCATCTCCAATGTAGACTCACTATTTCATTAATGTCTAACATTTTTAGGTCATTATATCAAACTCATATGGTTCTTCAAAAAGGGTTTTGGATTAGTGCCATATCCATCCTTGCTTAAAGCATAGGTTCAATCAACCTCCTTAGCTGGAGATACTTCCTATGGTCATACCACCAAACACCTTACATGAAAATCTCTACAAACTCATATAAAAATGATTTGGGAAGATCAACTCCCCCATCATCTTCAAAAATCATATATGCACAACCACAAATGATATTGATCAACCTTTAACAAACTTCAATAATTGTTGAAAATGTCAAACTTATCTTAGATAGATATAAATCCACAATGACATACTCAGTTTCATCCACCTTTAAGTTTGGTCAGCCTTAAATTACTATTCAATAGGATTTGATTGAAGTTACTTCTTCAACAAGATTCATTAAAAATATACACATTGATATCATGAATCGCTATTATCCCCCATCAATCTCAATATTGATCAAGTATTCACCATCCTAAACTCAATTGACACTCAGTTCCTTCATCATGGTTTTCCACTAGTGGCTCAACCTCTCATCGACCAAACTAGTCTTTAACCGAACACATCGAGCAAACCCAGATATGTTTTCATTTACTTTATCTTTGTAGCTTTGATGACATGCCATTAATCTCAAGATTACTTCCTCAGCAACCCCAAATATAGAAACAAGACCTAGTTGAGGCACGTTGAGTTATAATTCATCCTAAAATGATAAATACACATCAATTACAATCATAATTTTATCAGATTAGATTCAATCCTTATGACCCTAATTTAAAACTTCTGCTAAATACCTCAATTCCATTTCAATCTCAGATCAATACTCCATCCCTTATTTTACTGACCTTAGTTTTGATTCAAAATATCAAATATGGATCATACCATTATATTTCATTGAACCCAACAACATCAGGACCTCGAAAATATATAAATCCATAATCTTTAACTTCATTTCAGTTTCGGTCCATTAGGACTAGTTTAAAATTATGGAATCATGAAATAAAGTGTAGTAGGTTGGAGATTGGCTTCATGGTTGGATAAAAATAGGGGTGGTATATCAACCTCCATTGGTAGTTGATTTTTAATACATGTGGTCACTTAAGAATATGGAATTCTTAATCTCATTTGAAATTCATGATTGAACATTTCCTTTTCTAATTTTTTTTAACACATGGCTACATGAATTATACATGTGGTCGATGGAATTTTCCTCTACCAAAAATCCCACTAGAATGATCGACCCTCTTCAAATACAGTCAATTAGAACATGTTGTTTCCAAAATATCCACTATGCATGTTCAATTCCCCAATCATGTAGTCAATTGGGGTGGATTACAGCCACTTAAACCCATTCCTTAATTTTAGAAAACCCATGGAAATCAACCATACTTGAAAAAAAAAACTAAATTATCCAAACATTTATGCTAATTAACTTAAATAATTTAAAATAAAAATGACCCATTAAGTTAAAACAAAAATCAAAATTTGAAAAAACAAATAGTTAAAACATTCAAAATTAAATAAAAATAATTAAATTCAGAGTATGTTAAATAATTATTTAATTAATAAATAAAAAACAAATAATTGATTAATAAATAAACTAAGAAAAGATTGAAAATTATAAATAAACATTCCCAAAATAATAAAATATTAATAACAAAAGATAAAAACATAAAAATAAATTAATTAATTAATTAATTAAAGATTATATTAACAGAACACACCATTTAATTCATAACACTTTAAATTAATATTTTAAAATAAAATTCATAAATATATAAAAAAACTCAAATGTTAACACAATTTATAATTTGAACATTAAAAAATAAATTTATACATTAAGATAATTAATTTAACAATATAATAAAAAATAACCACTATACAAAAATTAGCCAAACAAATGAATATTTTAACTTTAAAAACCTAATTTAAACTACAAAAGTGATTTGTATAAATTAAAGAATTAAAGGTCACATAAAATTCCACCACACTTAAGATGTTTCTTATTCTCAAAAGAAACACTTAGTCTAGATTATGTGTTAGAAAAAGAATTTCATTTTCATAAAAATAGTAATGCCATAATGAAATGATTTTCAAAAATATTTTCTCACATGGATTCTCTCAATAATAAAAATATTAATTTCCATAGATAATGAACTCTCTCACTAAAAAATTGGTTAATATTTTATAAAAAAACATTATAAATTGAAATTTTTAATAGGAATTTTAAAAAATTCAATTTTCATCCAACTGTAAGTCCAAAATTATCTTTACCTCTTGGAGAACCAACTCACATAATTTAAGAATCCATAACAAATAGACACACGATTGAATGGGGTGAAGTGATAATTTATTGTTGGAATAAATAACCCATCTAGAAGTCAATGAATAAATAATAAATAGATAAAAATAATGAGATCAACTTGTATTCGGATTTTCATTTCATGTTCTATTTTGATTCATTTCTTTTGAGTTAAATTTAAAATAAAAAGTTTAAAGTCAATGATTATTATATAAAAATTTCCAAAAAATGTACTGAAATAAAAAAAATTAAGAGGCAAATAAAAATGATTTACCTAACTAAATTCATAAGGTAATAGAGATTAATCTCATCAAATTTTCGTCATAGCCTTTAAATATGATAAAAAAATTGTCACCCAATGAAAAATTCCTATGTGATGCCTAAAAACCAACAATTTTTAAAAATATAGGGGGTTTTATGGGTTCTCAATGAATTGTAGTTTATCTCAATTCAAACCCCTCCTCGAAACATAAAACTCAACATTTTCCCCAATGTTGAACTTCTAAGTGGAGGTAAAAAAAAATTAGCTCAAAAATATTTTCAAAAAAACATATATAAATTAATGTAAAAGGGGTTATAGGAAATATCAATAAAAGTTTACACAAAAATCACCGAAATATATAATTTAAAAATATAAAAAAATATACCTACTAGAAACTACTTTAAGCAATTAAGAACAAAAAAATATTATCCAGAATGTTTTATTCTATAGATGGATTCAATAAATGATTTTTAAAAGAAGCTTAAAAAACATGTAGTTGCATAATTAAAAAATAGAAAGATAGATCAATCTAATACAATAACCATAAATAATTTCAAGAATTAAGACATGAATTTTAAAATATAAACAATAAATCTTTAGAAATAAAAAATCTAATAGAAAAAAACATAAAATAATTAAGGAAAGTAATGGAAAATGAATAAGTTAAAATAAGTAGTCCCCTAAAAAGAGAATCTAAAACATTTCTTTTTAAGAACAATATATGTAACCTCCATTGAATTTTTTAATGAAAATATCTGGTTAGAATTTACCACTCTTATAAGATTAAAAATTTATATTGAATTTCTAGAAATAAAATACCTAGAAGTAGAGATTATGAGGGTTTTATCATATCCTCTCCATTTGTATCTCCTTTAATCATTGGGGTACAATTGACACTAGAGTTTTTTCATGTAAAAGAGCTAAAAAACTGACTACATTACCACAAAACCTTTCAAATCCATCCATAATACCCTCATTAACCACCTGGTCAACCATACCAATACTTTCTTCTGAAATACTTAACCATAATGTAGAATTTAAGGGTATATTGATTAAAATATATTCAACGGGATAATGAAGGGGGGGAAACCCATTGTGAATTCCTCATGGTAAACATTATAATCGGTAACATTCAAATAGTCTCTCTTTATTCTATGAAAAGTAAAAAAATAAATAAAAATAAAAACCTAACACTAAAAATGGTTATCCCCCACACACCCACAAAAAAACTTATTATATACAATTACATGTAAAAAAGGAATATATATCCTATAAAACATAGTAGTATTCTGAATTTAAAATAAATAGATCCTCCCTAAGATGTTCCTTGAACTATTCTCAAAATAAATTAAATCTATTTCCATATATAGTGAATGTATAACTCTTCTCTATATCACTAATATTTACAACATAAAAAGGGAAAAAATGAGTCACAATAAAAATATCATCCCATTTTGAATAAAATTTACCTATTAAAAGATTAAGCCTTGAGTTGTATAACATCAATTTATCTCCATTTGATATTCATTTTTCAAAATCAATTTTTCATGAATAGGTATTGTTTTTAATTTAAAAATCCTTTCATTTTCATAGACATTATTCCTAATTTATTCTAATTCTTGTAAACACAACTAATATCTTTTTAATCTTCAAATGAATTCAAATTACAATACATAACATCCCAAAAATCAATACTATCTAACTCTATAGGTAGATAATAGGATCCACTAAAGACAATCTAGTTGGGTGGAGTTTTTTAGGTTGTCTTATACACCTAAAAATAATCTTCAATTCTTAAGCACTAATACTTTATATAACATCCTGAGTTTTTCAAAGGGAAATACTATGTTTGATGGTGTATATGATATAAAACACCAAACTTAAATGAATAACTAAATATTGTTATTATGTGACCGTTATAACATAGTCATTAAATTTATGGAAATGAATAGTATTAAATAAATTATAAAATATAAAATGGTTCTACTCATTAAAATTTTATTAATTAATTCTTATAAAATTTAGTACTTAATTTTAGTAAAGTTGTTTTATTCTTCAAATACTTTTTCTTTAAGAATGATTTTTATTGATTTTCTGAGCGAATAATGTTTTTAATTACTATAAATTTGAAAAAATTTATTAAATTAAATAAATATAATTTTTAAAATAATCATAACAAAATTATCTTATGGTGAAATTTTGAGAATTTTCTAAAAATTTGGATTTTTCAATAAATAGAGAAAAATAGAGATTTTTATTGAAATTTGTATTTTCTTTTCATGTATTTACAAATTCATATTATATTTTAGATTAGTTTTATTTTTTTATTTAAAATAATCCAATTATGGTTTTTGAAATGTATTTTATATTTTAATTTGGTATAAAAATATTTTATGTTTAAAAAGGGCATTTTTTTCTGAAAAACTGTTTTTCATTGCGTTTTACCAATTTAATTTTAAATTAAATACTAAAACTTTTTTAAAATTTTAAATAATGGATTCCATGTTTTTATTCATTATTTCCAAATTTATTAAATATAATACTTTTATTTTTTGGACAATATGAATAGTAACTTTGGTAATTTTGTTACCATAGTAAAGGGTAAATCAAGTAATTAAGGGTAAAAATAATATGATAAGGATTATAAAATAACCCTAAAACTTATCTCAATTTTATTAGATAAGTAATATTCTTTCATAATAATTATATATTTGGTTATATGACCATTTATGGCCACTTGTATTATATTATGACCTTTTTAATATTATATTGTAAAAAAAGCCCAACATGTCACGATCTTGTTTTTAATTAGTTTTATATTTTTAATATGGTGTTATCCAAAATATATGTTTGACTATAAATATATATTTTTTAAATATAATAGATTTATATTAATTATGATAATTTATTTTAAATTTTTAGTGAATAAATAATTACCTTAAATGCTTACACAATATTGATGCGGTAATTATTTTAATAATGAAAATATCAAATAAATGTTATTAAAATAATGTAATAAATATAATTGTAGGTAATTAATTTTATAAAACAATTTTTTAGATTAAACTTACTTGTTATTGATGCATTAAAATATTTTTTTTTCAAATTTATCTTATTGTATTCATATTATTTATAGTCAAAGTAATGAATAGTGTCAAAATTGATATTAGTGATATTTTAAAATAAATAATACTAAATTAAATGATATAAAATTCCTAAAAATCATAAATTCATCAAAAGGATTTTTATAATGTCTAAAATTTTATTCGTGGACCATTTATGGGATGTTTATCATTTTATAGTAACTATATTAACCCTCAATGAGTAAAAATTCATGTTTTCATGATAAGAGTTAAAGGGGATATATAAGAGTTAAAACCAAATGATAAGAGTTTAACTTTAGTAAAAAAATATCTAATTTTTATTTTATTATATAATTTAGACCCATATTCATATTATATTTTAAATAAATTACTTTTTATCAATTTTTAATTAAAAAATAATTTATAATATTTTAATATTTTGATAATCTCTAAGGGTACCCCTCCCCTCTCCTATAAAAGGAATCCTATTCTTCTCATTTTATAGAAATTAAAATCAATTTTTTATTAAAAAAACATTCCCAAATATATTTCTAGAATCTGTACCAGAAAATCTCAGTTAGAGGCAAAACCTCTGAACATTTATTAAGAAAGGAAAAGTACAGTGAACAAGCACAATAAACAAGAAAAACCAGTTACATATCATACGAGTCATACCCCTCGCCACACCCATGATATAAGAATTCCTCCAGAGTAGTTGATTCCCATTCAGAGCTTTCATAGTGCTTCAAGATCTTAGTATACTTCTGTCTGAGATTTAGTTTCTCTAAAGATATAAACTCCCTAGAGGATTTCCTAATAGAGGACCTAGTTGACACCGGCTTTGGAAAGTCAGAATAAACCTTCCTCGTTCTTTGTTTATATAGAGGAGGTTCCTCATTTCCAGATTTCTTTTCCCATCCTTGACAACATCACTAAATGAAGGCTTGACCAAATCACAATATTTTCTTTGTCACTATCTGAGACGTCCCCCATTGTCCGGTGATGACCATAGCTTGGCAAGCATCAATCATGGTTTGGTTCTGCTCATATTTCCCATTAGGATCAGTCAAAGCCAAACAATGTGGAGGGTCTACGAAAACATTACCAGTATCCACCTTTTTTCTCAAAACATCCTCTTCAATAAGCTTAATATTGTGGCCTTTCATCATTTCAGGACATCCATTCATCTCATCATGATCCTATTCATGAAATCAGTTGTAAGTATCAATTGTGATCTTCAAACCACAATCAGAAACCAAATGCATGTGAGAATCCTCAATGACTAGATGAATAGGGAGTGCATTATGGACTTTCCCATAAACTGAGCTCACTGCCAGCTCCCTCCTTCTGCTCAGCATCACCATCTTTGATCGTCCCACTGACATCCCTTCTTGCATCATACTGAGCAACTCGATCTTCCACATGATCCACAGAATCCCCTGAAGAAGAAGGCGCTCCCAACATCCCTCCAATTCTATTTTCAGTACCTACTTCATCCATAACAAAATGATTTACGCCAGTAGTCAATATAAGGTTTTGCTTCAGTCTATCAAACATCGCAGCAATAGACAGATTAGGGGATGCCCGATCCTACCTTCCTAGAGATGAATCACCCAAACTATCAGTAGTGCCATGCTTAGCTGCATCAGAACATGTCTTTCCTTGACCATATACCCTACCAGGCCTCTTTATCAAAGCCTCCGGCCTTCTGCTTCAAGCTCCACGAAGACAGTGATCAGTCGTATGTCCCAAACGACAACAAGTTGAGCAGTAATCAACCCAATTTTCAAACACAACAGCTTGCCTCCATCGGAACTCCTCGCCAACAGTAATCCAAATCCATTCAATCGGTGGCTACGAGGCATCCACCTAAACACAAAGATGAGGATTAACTGGATGACTCACAGAGGATGTGCGAGCATCCGAGCAGAGGAAACGTCCGACTAGGTTCCCTAACATACAAAACGTTACTCATGTGTACGTACGGCCTACCGTCTTTATGATTGTAAGGTAGTTTATTTTTCATAACCATATGAAATTTATGAATTTAAATGTATAATTAATAACAATTATAACTATGTAATTAAAATTATTCTGGATATGAAGGAATTATGACCACTTTGACTATAGTAAACTTACCAAAGCAATTTTGGATTATGTACTGAATATCATCAAAACGTCCGATGTGAACTTAAATGATTAGGTAATTGTATATAATGTGTAAATGAGTGATATAAAAGATATAATGAACATGGAAAAAATTTCAATAAAGTATAAATTGACCATGTTTATTATTTAAGAATATAAAGAACGTACATGAAAAATCAGACTTAGGGTAAGAGGCTTTCTTTTAAAAAAATCCTTTTAAAATTTTCTCTTTCAACTCTTTTTACAATGGAAAAAAATTATTTTTTTTTACTTATAAATAATGAGTTTATTTTACCACTTTCATGATGCCTTAATGATTTAAATCTTCATTTAGAAGATTACAAGGTTATTTTTAAATAAAATCCTTTTATTAAAGTGTACATTTATCCTAAAAATGAGTTTTTTAGAAATGAAAATTTTATTTTACTCAAAAATATTTTTAATGATATTTTATTCAATGAAAACCCATATTTCCTTTGTTCTGGGAATATTGGAATTGAAAATTATTTTTAAAATTAAAATGATATTTTGATACTAGAAAGTGTTTTACATATCTATTTTAAAAAGTTTCAAAAAAAATTATGATAAAAAGTGAAAACACAAAATTTTTTATTCATGATTTAGTACTTGAGAATTATATGTGAAATTGTTGAGACCGGTAATGCTTATACTAAGGTTTGATCCGCATTATAACTCATAGGTGAGACCAAGATAGCTTATACAAAGGGTTAACCCCATTATGGATCATGAAAAAAATTGAGCCCAATACGGATTATATGTAGGGTTAAGCCCCATTATAGGTCATGAAAAATGGGTGAGGCTGATATTGCTTATATGAAGGGTGAACCCCATTATAGATATTTAATTCATTGGGTAATGATTATTCTATCTTGATAATTATATTAGAATTCATCCATGTGGTCATTACAATTGTAGGGGTTTTGAAAGGGTTTTATGAATGTGATTCTCTATGTTAAAAAAGGGGGTTTTATTTTATTATTATAGGTTTTAAAGGTTTTATTTGAGAAAACAATGTATTTGTTTTTAATTTTGAAATTATTTTTTTTCTCAAAGAATGTTAAATGGTTTTTAATGTCTTTCTTTGGACTAATAGTTGTTTTTCTTTATATCCCTTACTAAGATTTTTGTGATCATCCCACATTTTTAAAATGTTTTTTTCATGATTTTAAGGACTTTTAGGGACAATTATGTAGTTAAGATAAAATTTGTGAAGATATGTCATGAAAATAAAACATGTTTCATTTTAAAAGGGTTTCCTTTGGAAGAAAAAAATAGATACCGAGTATAAGTTTCCACTTGTAATGTATGGGTTTACTATGTAAGAGTTTTTCTAAATTCCCCATAACTCTAAACATAAAAGATACTTGGGAAAAGAAAGTGATTTATAGTTTTAAAATAACTATAATATGTATTATTTAAGTCCGGGTAATTATATTTGGTATTAGAGCAGGGTTTATATAACTTTGAATATTATGATGTTTTCATGTTAGGTTATCTTAAGAGTTATATATGTCATCAAGGGTATATAAGTTTGAGGTTTATAATGAGTTTAGAGTCTTCGAATCCATTTTTTAGGATTTAATTTATTAAATTTTAAAGTGACTAATGACATTTTTATAGACATTTATTATTGAGGTAATTATGAGTTATTACTTTTTATGATGAAATATGAAATGTATGAGATAACATTTGAGGTTAAAATATTTATTTAATTTTGAATATATTAAGGTTATTTTTATTATTTTATCAAATTTTTAGGAATTTTATAAGAATTATATAATTTTTTAAAAGGACAAACTGAAGACTGTGTGGCCACCCATCATATCTGGAAAGGCTATGAGGTTTGAACCCACAACTAAAGGGAGAAAATGGTTAATTTTATACCACTGGTCTATAAAAAGTACCAGTTATTATGACTTTTTATTTTTAGTTAAATGTTTTGATGGATGAATAATAAATTGATTTTTGTAAAAACAATTATTGACTAGTTTTCCATGGGATTGGAAAATTATTTGGTGATTAAGTTATTAATGTTATTTTGGAATACATTCACTATTTTTGGAATCCAATAAGATTAAGGTAAATATAATATTATGGTATTTTTTTAGGAATAATGTTTGAATTTTATTTTTGAGGAAAAAATAATTGTATTGTGGCTTTATGGTCATTTAGGTTATTTATATAAACAACTATCATATCTTGGAGATTATATGATTAAGAAATTACATTTTTTATGAGACTTTAAAATTCATTGATGCTATTTGGAGTTAAATATTAAAATTATCTTAGAATACTATGTGATCAAATGATTCTGTATTTTGGGTTTCAATATTATTCTTGACTATTTTGAGTAATTTAAAGGACAATTATTTATCAAATGATCTATATAGAACATTGGTATTACTGTTGAATTTTGGAGATTAAAGTTGTGGTTTATTCTTTTTTGGTAATTACCTTATCTTATCCTAACCATTTTGGTTTTGGTTAATGTATAGAGAAAAGAGGAATATATTTTTATCCTTTTGTTGATTTAGTGATATTGTCACGAACCAACCCGGGTCGACCCTGAACCGGTCACCCGAGCTGGTCTACGACATGGCCCGAAGGGCGTTCCCGATCCCCACGGGCTGGCAACTAGTGCCGGGCATCAAAATTAAGTAGGTGGGAACGATTTGGCCCAAAGGAAAATAAACTAAACAGCGAAAAATAAAATAGAACAAAAATGAATAAAGAAAGAGCAACCAACAACACTACTAACCTGACCACGATCCAAACTCTAGGTAACCCCATGGGTCACTCTCCAATACCACAACCAACATCGCTCAAGGCGAACAACTGAATCTGGAACCTGCAACAAATCTAAAAACAAGAAAACACTATAGGCGTGAGTATTAAAACTCAGTAGGTAGGCCCGACTAATTCTATCCCAAAGCACATACCAATAAATAAATAGTTTATCAATTCCAGGTTTGAACTAAATTATATAAAATTAGGTTTTCCACACACTTTCATTTCTAAAACAAGTAACAGTCCATTGCCCTTTTTAATTTAGAACAAGTTTAATGTTGAAAGAACAGGTGCATTGCATTTTCAAAACATTTTATGAGCAATTTAGAAATAAAACTTTAGTTGTTAGTCAAAATGAGAATCACACACAACACACACTAAGGGCAATGGTAAAGTGGCACAAAAGGGTCAGCAACCGAACTCGACCTCTCAATCGTCCGCCACACACAACTAAACAATAAAAGAAACATGGGTCGAACCTAGGAGATCGTGAACAATCCAGAACGTACTATACATGTGACTCATCCTGGAGGCATGCCATAACTCGATGACGTCATAACGCCCATAATACTACCCGGCATAGCCCTGCATGGCCTAACCGAGGGGCCCAATCCCCATAGCAGCAATAACTCAGTATTCTCCTGCTATGGGGCCACTAGCCAGTGCGTGGTCTAAACTAGTGCAGCAATCGTTCTCAGAAAATTCACTCAATATGCCAGGTTCCCATGTCATCACAAGTAATAAAAAGGGGGTGCGTCTACAATGTAAATAAATCAGTCACGATGCACAAACATCACGTACAGCTCACGCAAACAACGCACACCAAAGATCACCCCCGAGTGGGATTTCTAAGATAATCCATTTCATTAAAGTGCCAAACGGGCCTTCAGCAATTTTAAAGTAAAACCTCATTTCTCAAATAAACTCAAAACGGTTGTTCAGAAGAAATTATTTATCTTTAAAACTAGAAGCACATTTGAAGTTCCGTGAATTATGTTTAAAGGCCAAATGAGCATTCTTTCAAAATTGGGTGTCCGCCCGTCAAGAAAATGTCACAAGTGTTCGGTATAAAATAAACAGCTCTTTTCATACTAAATAATAATTTAAAGTTTTATTATCTAATATTATTTCTAATTCATTAAAAATTAATAATACAACAAGCAATTAATAAATTCTAAATCTAAAGATAAGTGCAATGGGGGACCTACCTCAACTCGCAGCCTGGTTATGACGACGATGCATGTCACACACTCGCGCAAGAGTACGCGCAACCTTCTGACGATCGCAACATCACGGAAAGTCTCTCCAATGCGCTGGAACAACGCAAAACCTCTCAAAATACGCACAAAAGCGAACCTAAAAATAATCCTAACATATAAAAAAAATATAAAATAACTAGCTCGACATGTTTTTAAAATATCACATCAAAACACATATCAAAACAAAACCAAACTCTTTAGTAGAGTTCAATTACAACCTTTAGACACACCAACCGCTTTACGCACCACAAGATCAAAGTAATAAAGCATTTTAACAATTTATAAAACATTCGCAAAGGTGAAACCAAGGTTCACATCCAAACTTACTCAGTTCCACATAAGAAAATATTTTAAAATAAAACACAAAACATCTTCACACCAAAACATGGCTCGCACCTAACACTCAACCCATAAAACAATTTTTTTAAAATAAAGCACCCGTTTGCACACACACAAAACCTCACTACTTTCCATTAAAATGTAAAGTTCATTTCACACCTTCCAAACACTCTTAAAACCCATTTTGAAACCATGCATACACCGCTTTAAAAACCGTAAACCAAGTCTACCTTTGAAATCAAGCGCGCCTCAAAATACTTCCAAAAAAACACTATCCGCACCACATAAATAAATTAAAGAACATAGCATATTAACCAAAAAAACAAGCCAATCAACATAGACACATGCAGACGCGAACCAGGAACTCACTCCAAACATATTTTTAACAAATTCATAAATATTCAAGAACATCATAATCAACTAATTAAGGGTATAACGAAGCCGCAAAACCAAACAACGGACATAGAACTATACCTTGGTTGGTGGTGGCGAACCAAAACATGCGGCGAGGCCAAACGCGCCCCGCGAACAACAGCGGACGATCTGAAGCAATGTGAATCACTTCGCCTTCGGCGACGGGGAACAAAAAGGTATCCAACATGACCCGAGACACCATTCGCGAACCCAACGAGGGAATTCGCGGCCACGTCGAAGCACGCTGAGGCGCTGAACCACGAAATTCAGATTTGTATCGTAATATTGTCGAACGGCAGGGGCGAGGTTCGCCGAAAACGCGCCGAGAAGGGGGAAAACGGGCCGCTGCCAGTGGGTTGTGCTAGGCAGAAGGGGCAGGGGGCTCTCTTGCCGGCTGGATAGGAATGGGGATTCCGCTGGGCAGTGCACCGCTAATGAAATAGGGGGGGTCCGGCGCTGGAAAAGAGGAGGTGGTTGGGGTTTCCGGCACTGGCAAAGAGGAGGTGGCTGGGAAAATGGACCACAGTTGCTGTTGGCCGGAGTTCGGGCAACCGCCGCTGGCCGGGGTGAAAGGGGAAGGCTGCCGAGCAGGGGTGCAATCAGAGGGCGCCGGTGGAAGGGGAAGGCCGGCGAGGTGTGGAGGAAACCGAGGGGGGTGCTGTGGGCCGACGGCTCAAGAGAGGAGGCGATGCGGCGGGGGAAAACAAAGGAGCCGGATGGGGGGGCGCCGGCGTACGGCGCAGGTAAATGGAGGCAGATGGCGAGGAGGTTGGACGGGGGTCGGACGGCGACGAGGTCAGACGGGGGCAACAGGAGGCGGAGGCGGCGCGGGCTGCAGCGCGAAGAGGGGGAAGGGTCGGGCGCTGCGCAGAGGAGCCAGGGGGGCCGCACCGTAGAATGGGGGAAGAGGGGAGCGCCCCCTTAGGGTTTTACCCAAAAAAAATTAAAAACAAATTAAAATAAAAAAAAACTAATAATAAAATAGATAAGTTAATATATATTTTAATATTAATTATTGTTCTAATATTAATGATTAAAATTCTAATCATAATAATAGTGATAATACTAATAATAATAACACTAATAATAATAATAATATTAATATTAATAACATTAATATTAATAATAATAACATAGTAATGTTAATAATAATAATACAAATAATACTAATATTGATAACAATGATAATGATAATAACAACATGATAATATTATTATTAACAAACATTATTTTAGAACGTAAGTTATTTAATTATCAAAATACGAAAACTAGATACATGCACGCTCGTCGCGTGACTTAATAAACCGCGCACAAGTTGCGCGCCTCAACCCAGATGACATGGACACTCTCACAAGAACCTGGGGCGATTGTGCGGTTGCCGGCCACCGTGCGGTGACCGTGCATGGGCCTGAAACCCAGTAAAAGCATTCAACGACAAGAAATTTTAATTCGGGCTCAGCCCAGACCTCGGCGCAAACACTCGGAGCCACAAAATAATAAAAAGAAAATAAATAGAAACGGCGGTTGTGACAATTCTCCCCACCACAGACACTTTCTTCCCCCAGAAAGTCACCCAGCTGAACGATGGACCAAAGAAGAATCTCTGCCCAATTGTAACTAAAAGGAACATCACCACAAGAGAATAGGAGAACACGAGAGGGTTCTCCCCACCACAAGAATTCAACTAGCACGAAAATTTAACACCTACAAATACCACCTCGGGACGGGGGGGGACACGGGAACTCCCAACCGATCCAGGCTAACCTCTAAAGCACGAGTGAAACAACCCCTCAGCTAAAACTTGGAACTCTCGACTCAGACCAAAGAAAGCCCGAAGACGATAGAAAAATCTCCAAGCAGAACTTAATCCAAGCAGTAAACCCGAGCATAACAGCAATCCTGGACTCCACCGCAGGCACTTATATCTCCAAACGAACATCGCCAAACCAAGGTTAACCCACGCAAGGTCCAAACATACCTCTAAGAAAAACGCACGATCCTAAACACCATAATCCGACAAACGAGACTGTTTGGATTTCAAACGAATACGTTCATCCCAAGCTCACGACGACACAATGAACCGACAACAACGTCAAAACTTTAACAGTGAAAGAACGAGAACGGAAGGGCATTAAATGTTTCGTTGTAAACACTAAACACCCAAACCCGAACTGAGGCTTCACACCCCCGTCAACTCCTGAATGCGCGCGAGCTTCACCCCAAGTCTTGTGGTTGGGGCTCTGATGGTTGAAGCATCTTCTGCCTCATAGCCAGGCACTAGAATCTTCTAGTCACAGTGTATTCCTCAGGCGACGCTTCCTGCAAAGCTTCTCTAGATGATCCAGAAACCTGCAAAGATGGCACGTTTTCGGGAGGTGTGACATAGCGGCTCATATTCCCTAACCGTACATACTGACGGTACACCATTAGACGGTCCGAAGAAAGTGGAAGTTAGAGCCACCACAATGAACTCTTTAGAATGAATTTTACCTGACACACTCTGCTCATCAGATGGGAGCCCTTCATGAGCAACTGGATACGGTGGATTGTCAACCGTTTGCGCTTTAGAAACCAACTCACCTAAGAACACCTCATGCACCAACTTCTCAAAAGTGATGCTCCCAAAAAGAGAGGACTCGTTCCTTGATCTCTGGACGAGGACCCCTGATGAAGGGAGGAGTCTTTATCCAGTCCTGCGACTCTACCCCTGGAAAAAGAGACACAAGATCCTTGAAATGGTTGACATACACTTTCACCGTCTGCTAGCCATGTTGAGCACGCATGAGCTCTTCTATTTCCTTCATCCTCACCTCCACAAGTATAAACCATTGAATGAAGACGACATTAAAGAAATGCCACATCATCCCAAATTGGAGAAATGGCGGGCGTACAACTCCTACTCATCCAGAGCTGGACCTTCAAACAGACCCAAAACAATACGCGCTCAGATTGCTTCGGGAGTTCCCAATACCCCAAAGACACGCTTGACTTCTTCAAGCCACTATACTGCCTCTAACAGACTTCAATCACCATAAAGGACAAACAATGTTCGAGAAGGACCAAAAACTGGGCATGAATCATCAACTCTGGGGACCTTTCTGGGCAGCATTTCTGAACAGCATATATATCACCAAGCCGAAACAAATATCAATCGAAGAAACATCAAATAAAGTGGCTTCATCCAAAACAACCAGCTCAAAAGAAACAAACAACCGCAAACATAACCCAAAATTCCCTGTCCAAAATTCCCGTTTCATTTAGATTCCAAAACCACCTCTTTTTAAATTCTCATTTCAAAACCAGTTTCCAAATACCAAATCCCTTTCAAACCAAAATCACTTTCCAAAACCATTTTCCTCTTTAAAAGCCAATTTAGAAAAACATGGTCAAGCCTTTAATTTCAAATAAACACCCAGGTAATCTCATGACCCATTGCACATGTCATTATCCACATTCCACCAACACGCAATTCTATGCATTCTCTCACACGTGCAGACGTTCATGAGGGGTACCTGCGGTTTCACCCCAAACCATTCTCGAACAATTTCCAAGAAAAAAAAACCAGTTTTTTTTTCCAAACCAAAGGCTTTTAGTTTCTAAAACCCATTTCATAAATTTAAAGTCCATTAAAAGAAATCAGTCTCATTTTCAAAACCCCCTTTTTCATTTCCAACTACGCACTTACACCGACCAAAACGAAAGCAGCATCCAAAATTGCATTAACCACTGGAGTGAGGGACGAGTAGTCACGCTCAACCTAGCGACATGGTAGTGGGCCATGTCCCAAGTCATCGTCGACCACTAGGAGGAATTCAAACCGTGTACTCAGACTCCACATGGGTCACTACTCCATGTGAAATCATGACGTAACGTCGTCTTACCTCTGTTGTCATCCCTTAATCCAAAATAATCCAAAACGAAACAAAGACTCGATTCCCGGACTATCCCTGGCGACTCGAGGTGCAGAACGGGCGAGGGTTCATGACGTCCTTCCCGTACCTACCTCTCAAGTCCCGACAATCCTAATCTCCATCTACCAGACATCCCAAATAACAAGGGCCTCCTTTGATACCATTTTTTCACGAACCAACCCGGGTCGACCCTGAACCGGTCACCCGAGCTGGTCTGCGACATGGCCCGAAGGGCGTTCCCGATCCCCACGGGCTGGCAACTAGTGCCGGGCATCAAAATTAAGCAGGTGGGAACGATTTGGCCCAAAGGAAAATAAACTAAACAGCGGAAAATAAAATAGAACAAAAATGAATAAAGAAAGAGCAACCAACAACACTACTAACCTGACCACGATCCAAACTCTAGGTAACCCCATGGGTCACTCTCCAGTACCACAACCAACATCGCTCAAGGCGAACAACTGAATCTGGAACCTGCAACAAAGCTAAAAACAAGAAAACACTATAGGCGTGAGTATTAAAACTCAGTAGGTAGGCCCGACTAATACTATCCCAAAGCACATACCAATAAATAAAGAGTTTATCAATTCCAGGTTTGAACTAAATTATATAAAATTAGGTTTTCCACACACTTTCATTTCTAAAACAAGTAACAGTCCATTTCCCTTTTTAATTTAGAACAAGTTTAATGTTGAAAGAACAGGTGCATTGCATTTTCAAAACATTTTATGAGCAATTTAGAAATCAAACTTTAGTTGTTAGTCAAAATGAGAATCACACACAACACACACTAAGGGCAATGGTAAAGTGGCACAAAAGGGTCAGCAACCGAGCTCGACCTCTCAATCGTCCGCCACACGCAACTAAACAATAAAAGAAACATGGGTCGAACCTAGGAGATCGTGAACAATCCAGAACGTACTATACATGTGACTCATCCTGGAGGCATGCCATAACTCGATGACGTCATAACGCCCATAATACTACCCGGCATAGCCCTGCATGGCCTAACCGAGGGGCCCAATCCCCATAGCAGCAATAACTCAGTATTCCCCTTCTATGGGGCCACTAGCCAGTGCGTGGTCTAAACTAGTGCAGCAATCGTTCTCAGAAAATTCACTCAATATGCCAGGTTCCCATGTCATCACAAGCAATAAAAAGGGGGTGCGTCTACAATGTAAATAAATCAGTCACGATGCAAAAACATCACGTACAGCTCACGCAAACAACGCACACCAAAGATCACCCCCAAGTGGGATTTCCAAGATAATCCATTTCATTAAAGTGCCAAACGGGCCTTCAGCAATTTTAAAGTAAAACCTCATTTCTCAAAAAAAACTCAAAACGCTTGTTCACAAGAAATTATTTATCTTTAAAACTAGAAGCACATTTGAAGTTCCGTGAATTATGTTTAAAGGCCAAACGAGCATTCTTTCAAAACTGGGTGTTCGCCCGTCAAGAAAATGTCACAAGTGTTCGGTATAAAATAAACAGCTCTTTTCGTACTAAATAATAATTTAAAGTTTTATTATCTAATATTATTTCTAATTCATTAAAAATTAATAAAACAACAAGAAATTAATAAATTCTAAATCTAAAGATAAGTGCAATGGGGGACCTACCTCAACTCGCAGCCTGGTTATGACGACGATGCATGTCACACACTCGCGCAAGAGTACGCGCAACCTTCTGACGATCGCAACATCACGGAAAGTCTCGCCAATGCGCTGGAACACCGCAAAACCTCTCAAAATACACACAAAAGCGAACCTAAAAATAATCCTAACATATAAAAAATATATAAAATAACTAGCTCGACATGTTTTTAAAATATCACATCAAAACACATATCAAAACAAAACCAAACTCTTTAGTAGAGTTCAATTACAACCTTTAGACACACCAACCGCTTTACGCACCACAAGATCAAAGTAATAAAGCATTTGAACAATTTATAAAACATTCGCAAAGGTGAAACCAAGGTTCACATCCAAACTTACTCAGTTCCACATAAGAAAATATTTTAAAATAAAACACAAAACATCATCACACCAAAACATGGCTCGCACCTAACACTCAACCCATAAAACAATTTTTTTAAAATAACGCACCCGTTTGAACACACACAAAACCTCACTACTTTCCATTAAAATGTAAAGTGCATTTCACACCTTCCAAACACTCTTAAAACCCATTTTGAAACCATGCATACACCGCTTTAAAAACCGTAAACCAAGTCTACCTTTGAAATCAAGCGCGCCTCAAAATACTTCCAAAAAAACACTATCCACACCACATAAATAAATTAAAGAACATAGCATATTAACCAAAAAAACAAGCCAATCAACATAGACACATGCAGACGTGAACCAGGAACTCACTCCAAACATATTTTTAACAAATTCATAAATATTCAAGAACATCATAATCAACTAATTAAGGGTATAACGAAGCCGCGAAACCAAACAACGGAAATAGAACTATACCTTGGTTGGTGGTGGCGAACCAAAACATGCGGCGAGGCCAAACGCGCCCCGCGAACAACAGCGGACGATCTGAAGCAATGTGAATCACTTCGCCTTCGGCGACGGGGAACAAAAAGGTATCCAACATGACCCGAGACACCATTCGCGAACCCAAAGAGGGAATTCGCGGCCACGTCGAAGCACGCTGAGGCGCTGAACCACGAAATTCAGATTTGTGTCGGAATATTGTCGAACGGCAGGGGCGAGGTTCGCCGAAAACGCGCCGAGAAGGGGGAAAACGGGCCGCTGCCAGTGGGTTGTGCTAGGCAGAAGGGGCAGGGGGCTCTCTTTCCGGCTGGATAGGAATGGGGATTCCACTGGGCAGTGCACCGCTAATGAAATAGGGGGGGTCCGGCGCTGGAAAAGAGGAGGTGGTTGGGGTTTCCGGCACTGGCAAAGAGGAGGTGGCTGGGAAAACGGACCACAGTTGTTGTTGGCCGGAGTTCGGGCAGCCGCCGCTGGCCGGGGTGAAAGGGGAAGGCTGCCGAGCAGGGGTGCAATCAGAGGGCGCCGGTGGAAGGGGAAGGCCGGCGAGGTGTGGGGGAAACCGAGGGGGGTGTTGTGGGCCGACGGCGCAAGAGAGGAGGCGATGCGGCGGGGGAAAACAAAGGATCCGGATGGGGGGGCGCCGGCGTACGGCGTAGGTAAATGGAGGCAGATGGCGAGGAGGTCGGACGGGGGCCGGACGGCGACGAGGTCAGACGGGGGCAGCAGGAGGCGGAGGCGGCGCGGGCTGCAGCGCGAAGAGGGGGAAGGGTCGGGCGCTGCGCAGATGAGCCAGGGGGCCGCACCGTAGAATGGGGGAAGAGGGGAGCGCCCCCTTAGGGTTTTACCCAAAAAAAATTAAAAACAAATTAAAATAAAAAAAAACTAATAATAAAATAGATAAGTTAATATATATTTTAATATTAATTATTGTTCTAATATTAATGATTAAAATTCTAATCATAATAATAGTGATAATACTAATAATAATAACACTAATAATAATAATAATAATAATATTAATAACATTAATATTAATAATAATAACATAGTAATGTTAATAATAATAATACAAATAATACTAATATTGATAACAATGATAATGATAATAACAACATGATAATATTATTATTAACAAACATTATTTTAGAACGTAAGTTATTTAATTATCAAAATACGAAAAGTAGATACATGCACGCTCGTCGCATGACTTAATAAACCGCGCACAAGTTGCGCGCCTCAACCCAGACGACATGGACACTCTCACAAGCACCTGGGGCGATTGTGCGGTTGCCGGCCACCGTGCGGTGACCGCGCACGGGCCCGAAACCCAGTAAAAGCATTCAACGACAAGAAATTTTAATTCGGGCTCAGCCCAGACCTCGGCGCAAACACTCGGAGCCACAAAATAATAAAAAGAAAATAAATAGAAACGGCGGTTGTGACAGATATTTATACATTAGAGATGAAAAAATCATCTTGAATACCCATCATTTGGAGAAAAGATAATATTGTAGTGGAAATTTATTAAAGGATGAAAATATACTTATAGAGTAAGTATATTTACTCATGTTCTTAGATAGGGAATTAAAATAATTCCTCAACTCTATGTAAAGGATCATGAAACAAAAAAATCATTCATTTACTTTTCTTTTATATAAATAAATAACCTCTTAACCCATCATAGATTTACAGTTTTGTGATGGTTAACTTTATGATGACCATGTTCCTTTTTAGTCTCTATTAGTACATGTGTGTTATATTTTCTCTTTTACGTTCATGTTTTCCTATATAGAAACCCAATACGTGTTATTCTAAATGACCTTCAAAATCCCTTTTCTTTATTTTTAAGTAGATTTTTTATTAATCCTTTTTCTGGTATGGAATTTCAATAAAGATATTTTGAAAATTCAAACCCTTAGTTTTCAATCCTAGGTTTAAAATTTCATGGATGAAATTTCCAAAAATGGGTTAGAATGTAACATCCTGAGTTTTTGAAAGAGAAATACTATGTTTGATAGCATATAAGTTTGCAACACTGAGCTTAAACGGAAAACTAAATATTATTATTATGTGACCATTATAACCTGGCCATTAAATTAGAGGGAATAAATAGTATTATTTTGAATTATGAAATATAAAATGGTCTACTCAATAATAATTTATTAATTAACACTTAAAAAATTGAGCACCTAATTTTAGTAAAGGCATTTTATTCTTCAAATACACTTTCTTTAAGAATGATTTTTATTACTTTTATTAGCGAATAATATAATTAATTTCTGAAACTTTTATAAATTTTATTCAATGAAATAAATTTAATTTTTGAAATCATAATACAAAAATTAGATTATGGTGAAATTTTTAGAATTTTTAGAAAAGTATGATTTTCTAATGAACAGTGAATATTGCAATTTTTCTTGAAAATTATATTTTTTTAAATAATTTACAAATTAAAATTATATTTTATATTAGTTTTAAAATTTAATTTCTAAAATTTTTATTTAAAATAATCCAATTATGGTTTTTGAAATAGATTTTATACTTGAATTTAAAAACAAAAATTTTATGTTTAAAAAGGGGATTTTTTCTAAAAAAAACTGTTTTTCATTGCATTTTATCGTATTAATTTTAAATTAAATGATAAAAATTATGTGTTTTGAATTTTAAAAAATGGATTTAATATTTTGAATTATGATTTCAAAATTTATTAAATATGACACTTTTTTTGGATAAGATGAATAGTAACCTTGGTAAATTAGGTTACCATGGTAAAGGGAAAATCAGGTAACTAAGGGTAAAAATAATATGATAAGGACTATAAAATGACCCTAACACTTTCCCCAATTTTATTGGATGATTAATATTCATCCATAATCATTCAAGTTTTGGTTGTATGGACATTTATGGCCAATTGGATTAGATTGGGACCTTTATAATATTTTATTTAATGAAAAGTCAAACATGACACATTCTTGTTTTTAATAAGTGATATATTTTTAATATGGTGTTATCCATAATATATGTTTGACTATAAATATTATTTTCAAAAATAATAGATTTTTCTTCATCGTGATAGTTTATTTTTAATTTTTTTGAAGAAATTATTATCTTAAATGCTTACACAATGCTGATCTAATAATTATTTTATTAATAAAATATCAAATAAATGTTATTAAAAATAGTATAATAAATATATTTGAGATAATTAATATGATAAAATAAAATAATATTACTTTGAAATTTTATGGATATATTAAAAAATTTGGTTTGAATTTAACTTTTTTTTTGATATTTTAAAAATTCAAAGTATGAATAGTTTCAAAATTGACATTAATTATATTTTAAAATAAATAATATTTAGTTAAATGATATAAAATTTATAAAAATCATAAATTTATCCAAATTATTGATATAAGGTTTAAAATCTCGTAAATTATCCATTTGTGGGTCTTTTGACATTTTATAGTGACTATATTAACCCTCAAAAAGTAAAAATCCATGTCATCATGGTAATAGTTAAATGAGTTAAATAAGGGTTAAAACCAAAAACAATAAGGGTATAAATTTAGTTCAAACTTATTAAATTTTTATTATATGATGGTATTTAGACTCATAATCATCTTATTTTTCAAATAACTCACTTTTAATCCATTTTTAATATAAAAAAAATAATTTATATTAATTTAATGTTTTGCAAAATTCCAAGGGCGTCACTCTCTCCTACTATAAAAGGACAAATTTTTTCTCATTTATTAACACTTAAAAACCCTTTTTTTTAAATGCCTTTCAAAACTTCTAAATATAATCCCTCCTCTTATTCTAGAGGATTTATTTTTTTCATAACACCATCATTAGTGATTTTAAAGTGTTAATCAAAGGAGGTTTTCCAAAGAAGAGGTATAGTTTTATCTACTTGTTTTAGTTTGGTTTCTTATTCCACTTCAATAAATTATTATTAAACCATGATAAAATAATAAATTTAGTATAATATAAATATGGAAATTTTATTATGTTAGTATCATGACTCATATTCATCTCCTATTACATCAAATGGGAAAAGAATTCATCATCCTTGTGTATGGCGGACAACCATCTCGAGAACTGATATAATTCATTTTACATCGCCATCTCTAAAGACTGGTTATACTAATTGAATTAATGTTTATATATTATATTCACGAAATATTTATCCTTATTAAAATATAATATATCATTTATTCTCTTTCATTTCCATGAATAGAAAAATGATAATGTCCTTCATGTGTACGTGTAGACTACCACCTCCACAAAGCAATGTGATTTGTTTTTCATCACTACATCACATGGATGATATATATATAAGTATATTTGAATACTTAATATTATATATATTATATTATGATTATTCTATAAAGATAAAAGGATACTTACCTTATTTTTATAATGATCATTGAAAAATAAAAACATTACTTATGCGTACGTACGACCTACCGTCTCCATGATTGTAACGTAGTTTATTTTTTATAACCATGTGAAATGGATGAATTTAAGTTTATAATAGATATTAATGATAATCATTTCATCAATATTATTATTCAGATTATGGAATTATGTCTTCTTTGACCATAATCAACTTACCAATTCCATTTTGGACTTAGGTACTGAATATCATCAAAACATCTGACATAGAATTAAATTATTGGCATATAACATAGAAATAAGTGATATAAAAGGAATAATAAACATAAAAAAGGTTCTCAAGAAAATAAAAAATTATTTTATTTTATTATTTAGGAAGATAAAGAACGTATATGACAAATCAGACTCAAGCTAAAGGACTTTCATTTAAAAATCCTCTTTTAAAAGTTCCTCTTTCAACTATTTTTACAAAGGTCAAAAAATATTTTTTATTTAACTTATAAAAAATGAGAATAATCTCACACTTTCATGAATCATTAATGATTTAAATCATTCTTTAAAATATTAAAAAAAAAATTTCAATGAAATTTTTTTCATTTACAAGTGAAAAAAAATTAAAAAATAAGTGTTTTTAAAATGAAAATTTTATTTTCCTCAAAAATGTTTTTAATGGTATTTTTTTAAAATAAAAACCATATTTACTTTTTTTTTTGGGTATTTTGGTATTGAAAATGAGTTTTCGAAAGAAAAGGGTGTTTTAATACCATAAAGTGTTTAATATATGGGTTTTAATGATTTTTACAAAGTTTTTATAATGAAAAGTGAAAGAAAAAACGTTTTATTCATGATTTGGTACTTGAGACGTATATGTGAAATGGGTGAGTCTGATATATCTTATACGAAGGGTTTGTCCCCATTATATCTCATAGTTGATCCTGATACAAGTTATATTAAAGATTGATCCCTATTATAGCTCATGAAAAACAGGTGATCCAAATACATCTTATACAAAGTTTTTTCCCCGTAATAGCTCATGAAAATTGGTGAGCTCGATATAGATTATATGAAGGGTGAGCCCCATTATATATATCCAATTTATTCAATAATGATTTTATTATATGGATAATTATATTTGATATCTATCATATGGATATTCCGATGGAAAGGTTTTTGAAATGGTTTTATTAATGTGATGATCTAAGTTTCCCAAAAGGGTTTTTATTTGCTTGTTATTTGTTTTAAAAGTTTTATTTGAAAAAATATGTGTGTGTTTTCATGTGGAAATTATTATTTCACTCAATATTAAATTGGTTTCCATGTTTTTCACTAGACTAGAAGTTTTCTTTCTTTATGTCCCTTACAGAGATTTTTGTGCAAATCCCAAATTTTTAAAATGTTTTTCACTGGATTTTAAGGAGTTGTAGGGAAAAGGATGAGTTCAAGATCAAATTGGTGAAGATATGTCATGAAAATAAAAAATAATTTATTTTGAAAAGGTTTCCTTTGTTGTAAAAAATGAATACCGAGTATAAGTGTCCACTTATAATGTATGGGTTTACTATTTAATAGTTTCTCTTAAATTTCTAAAATTCTAAAACTAAAAGATATTTGGGAAAAGAAATTTATTTCTAGTTTTAAAATAACTATAATATTTATTTTTTAATGATTGTTCCTTACACTTTCAGTTTATGTTAACCATTTTTTCAATAATATATTTGATTTCTCTATTTGAAACTTCAAGCATACCAATTTTTTGATGATAATAGGGTGTATTCACCTTATAACTAAACCCATATGTTTTAAACAAATCTTATGGTGTCCTGTTAAAATAATTATTTTCTTGGTCTATAAGAATACACCTAAGCATCCCAAATCTACAAAACAGATTAAGATTGACAAACTAGGACACAAATCTAGCATCATCTATTCTAGTTGGTATAGATTTAGTCCACATAGAAACATAGTCTCTAACAATAAGGATGTAAAAATATCCAAATCAATTAAAAAAAATTCCATAAAAAAATCCCAAAAAATTTACAACATCACAAAACAATAAAGGTTTTTGTGGCACCTTATACCATTGAGAATTGTTTCCTCATAATTGACCATCTTTTCATGTTATACCTAACTCATGAGAATCTTTAAAAATAGTAGTATAAAATAACCTTGCATCTAAAAACTTCTTGTCTATATTTTGGGAACCAAAGTGTCCCCCATAGCTCAAGAAGTGGAAGAATTTCATCACTGAATAAATTTCATAATCTTATATACATCTCTTAACAATCTGATCATTTCCCATTTTCCACAAGTAAGGACCATCCTAGAAATATTTACTAGACTCACTAATCAATCTTTTAACCTACTATATAGAAACCAAATGTGGAGAAAAATCAGTATATTATAAATTCACAATGTCTAAAAACCATGGTCACTTAATAATAATAGGAGAAAACAATCTATCCCCTTGGGAAAACTCTCTAATGGGTTCAGAATATGGTTTATCATAACAGATCTTAGTTTTTATCCTAATCGAATGATCATACAAAATATTATTAATTCCTTTCATATTTATTAATCTCTATGTAAAATTTTATGAGAAATAGGATTCATATAATTATCCTTGTTTTCAAATTTTTCTTCTTTATGAGATACCTAATAGATTAATGTTTGAAGACTACCACAACCTGAGACCCAAAAAGATATAATTTAAACTTATTGAAGTAAAAATGGATTAATATTTTTTCTCTATTATTGTGTAATTTTATTGGGTACTTTATAGAGTCCTAAAATGAAAAGTAATTACATGTGGTTTCCTTTCAACTCTCTACCCAGGAACAACCCCTAAAGGTTTTTTTAAAGCATCAATCATCAACTCAAAAGGTAATTCCAAATTAAGTGATTGAACTATTAGTTGGGATAAAAGATTATATTTTAGTTCATTAAAATGTTTCATATAGTTTATATCAAAGATAAAAGAAACATGTTTTTATTTAAGTATTTTCAAACACAAAGTAATTTGGGTAAATTATTTTATGAAACTCCCATAGAATCTATCATGGGAATGGAATGATCCAATATCCTTCACGATATTTAGAAAAGGAAATGGTGATATAATATCAATCATTGATCTCTATGTAAAATTATATAATCACAACACATAGAATTATTATACAGCCTTAAAAATATGAACCATACACTATAAAATTATCAATAAACACCCCCATACATTCCTCAATAAACTATGAAATAATTCTAAGCATACATCTTTTGAAGTTTGTAATAGAATTACATAGTCTAAAAGGAATTCAACAATATAAAAAATTACTAAAAGGAAATGTGAAGGTTCTTTTGTCTTGGTCTTCTAGAAAAATATAAATATGGAAATATCTAGAAAACCCATTAGGAATAAATAATGGTATTGACTAGCTATACTTTCAAGGATTTTATCAAGAAAAAGAAATGAATAGTGTTACTTGTCACTATGTTTTGCCTCCCATAATCAATGCATACTCTATACTTATTGGGTAATATAGTGGACACTGATTCTCTATATTCATTCTTGAAAATTATAAACCCACCCTTTTTAGGAACAATTTGGACTGAATATACTCATTGGCTATCAGAAATGGATTAAATTATACCAATAGCCAACAAGGTAGTACCCTATTTTTTAACAGCCTCAAGAATGGTAGGATTCATCCTCCTTTTGAATTTATTGATTGGTCTGGAATTTTCATCTATAAGTATCTTTTGTATACAAAGCGAAGGACTAATCCTTGGTAAGACATCTAAAGACCATCTTATGATGTTTTTATTATTCCAAAGGGAATCTATGATTTGGTTCTCTTGGTTACTGGATAGCCCACTAGCAACTATAACATGAGATTTTTATTCATATCCCAAGAGGGAATTCTTTAAATTTTAAGGAAAGTCCTTAAGTTCAAGTGTAAATTGTATGTCCCCATTAGAAAAAATTGATTTATTATTTATTTGAATTTTGTTTCATCCTCTTCATAATTATCCAATATAGCATAATAACAAAACTCTTAACCAATAGTGTAATTACTATTAAATTTAAAATATGTTCATGAGATGATCCTTTATAATCATTATGAGCTGTTTTCAAGGTTTTAACAATGGATTTACAATAAACATTATCAAATAAATCATTATTTCCCACAAAATTGTCATTCAATGAATATTTTTATTCCCTTTCATCTATTACAAGATAATTTTCACCTGGAAATTGAGTGTTTTTATAAAAAAGCGATGTTTTAAAATCTGTAAGAAAATTATCATTCATCCCAACATCAATTTTAAAAAATAAATTAGATGTTTCACACTTTTTATATCCAAACAAATTACAAAAAAATAAAGTTTTTTCAAAAACATGTTTAGACTCAAAATTATTATAGATTTCAAGATTTTAAATTTTAGTTGACTCATCTTTGTGAAAGAGTTCATTTTCCAAATAATTTAGTTTTTTTTATTTTGAATAAAATTAGGATAAAACTATGTGGAAAACAAATCAATCATATTAACTTATTGTATGTAATGGTAAACTACAATGTGTTTCATTGATTTAAATATATGAAAATTAATAATATGGACTTTAAAATATAATGTACAAGTTCTTTTTTAACATTAATTACAACCATATTAGTTTTCAAAAATAGTATGCCTAGAATTAAGGGTTCATGTGCATGAAAAATTCAAACCAAACATATTTAAAACATAAAATTTAGCATGGAAAAATAAAATTTTAACTTACCAAAACATCTTTAATAATCCAAGATGCATTATCTAGACTTATATTAGCTAGTTGTATTACTATTCCAGACATCTTGAGCTCTCCAACCAGTATAGATAAAAATACAAAATAAGGCATGAAATTTATGGAGGGACCTAAATTAAACATAGATTCCTAAAATTGATTATCTCCAATAACATAAGTGATAGAAAACATACCTGGATCCTTGAATTTAATAGTGAGAGAGTTTTAGATCATGGATGAAACATCCCCCCCCCCCCAAGTTTACATTCTTATCTCCCTTAAAATATATTTTGTGACTACACATTTCATAGGGGAATTTAGAATATCTAGAGATTTATTAACAATATCTTAAACGGGAATATTAACATATAATTTTCTAATGAATTTAAGAACTTCCCTATCAATTTTAATTTCAAAATTATTCTCAATAAGAGGACTACCCAGAGGGAAGTACTATGGATCTCTGTACATTTTCAACTCAACATCAACATTTTTCTTCCTTTTGTAATAGACCATCAAATTCCTAAAATCCCTATAAGTTATTTCAATATTGATTTATTTCTTTTTATTCTTTTCCCTACTCTATATTCTTGTGGATAGTAGGTTCAATTTCATAAGGTTCAACAACTATTTCATTAGGTGGTTTTGTGACTTGTTCACATGGTTTCCCAATTGTTTCTAAAGTGGGACTATACATATTAGGTTCTTGTTTTTTGAATTCATCTTGTTGGTTTTGAATTTTAGTACCAACTATTATAATTATGGAACTAAAATCCTCTATTATCGTTGGATTAAATTCATGTTGTGATTAAAAACTACCAATTCTTTTATTTTTTAGACCACTAATTTTAGTTTCCATTTGACCCATTTTTGTAACCATAATCTATAGCAACACTTGATGTTATTGATAAATTTATTACTATTTCTTAACCATTTCCTCAAGATGTGAATCATTTGTATAACTATTTTGATTAGGAGAGGGGTTTAAAACATTTCATGATCCCATCCTCCCAAAGTAAACCCCTCTTAAGCTAAAAAAGAGAGCAGGGAGATAGTGACTTCCCGAGTTCTGTCTATAGTAGGCCTCGAGTTTGCGACTAGCACTGAGGGTATAATAAACATGCATATGGGAGGAATTACCCTCTATGAGAACATGCTGAAGATAGAGATAAGATAGATACACCAATAAAAACCTTCTCAGACAAATATATATATATATATATATATATATATAATGAAATCCCAAGTTCATACATGCAATGTCATAAAGTACTAAACCAATTGTAAAATAAACTACATGTATAAAAAAGGTAAAAATGACAGTGACTATGAAGCCCAAACAGCTCTAAAAAACCATGAGCTAGTAATAACCAAATTGATCTCCAACCTCCTTCAGCTGACTTGAAAAATATTTTACATAGACATTGTGTGATAAAAATAGTATACTCAATAGGATCCTCCCTAAAGCCTCTATTGAAAACGATAAAGAAGGTATACTTAAGCACAACGATGATAATGAAACTAACACATCACCTGAACAGCTATACTAAGTTCCCAGCCTCACCATGGATAACTCACAACTATTATCACATACAAGAGAGTGTATAATATATTAATGAATCATAAAGTGTACTCTACTCCTGCTTCCTCGCTGGTTTGTTTCTATGCCCCAACATTGCATGTCATGAGCCATCTCTCTCCAAAATAAGTCATCCCAAAGACATCTAGGCAAGGAATCACAACATGAACCTTGTGCATCCCATCATCACATCCATATATCCATATATAGTAACTGAGTAGTTTTTGAAAGAGAACATAACTCATATGATGTGTATCATACATTATGTATTATACCTCAATCCATTACATCTCATACGCCAAGTAAGTACCTCAATCCATCTCAACATATACATTTCATACCTATAATAATACTTTAGATGCTATATCCAGAGATACATGTGTTTGAAATATCTATAAGCAATCACATCCCTCTACACACATATATGGGAAAACTAACCGCCATACATACTAGCACAAGTAACTACCAAGATAAGATAACAGGGCAAGAGGGGGTAGTCATTCATCCATCCTCCCATCGGGTTGTTGGGGAAAACATCGTCCTAGAGTCCACTGGGTGTCAGTCGCCCTAACCAACATGGGTGGGTCTATGTATGAAATAATATAATATACAAGACATGATATATCTCACAACCACGTTATGGGTATATCCTAGTCATAGGATCATTTGTGGCTAATGTTGCACATACTCTCGACTGCCACAACTAAGACCAAATACCCTATAAGTACGCAAGCATTTAAAAGGGCTACATTAAATTAATTATTTTTATTAAATAATTCAATTTAAATTAATTAATTAATTAGTCATTAATTAACCAAAAAATTATTCCACATTACATTAAATTAATCATCAGAGTAATGTACATTCCCTCAATGCATAATCCAAGCTGATTCTATAGTTTCTCAAGATTAATATCTTTCTAGAATTTTTAATCAATTATTTCCAACCCTGTGGGTTAAGAATTTATTAAGAATTATTACATTCCATGACTCAAGGAACTATAGGAAAACCATTCTAATCTTCCACCAAGAGGAAACATACAACAAAGCATATCCAGCTACCTCAAGTAGTGGGGAAAGTAATGAAGATAAAATAAGAAACCCAACCATCATCCATTAAATAGATTCATTTCAAATAAGTATCAAACTTTAGCACATTAATGGGTAAGTATAGATTAAAGTTGTTTCATCATCTCTAATTCCATTCTCGAAAACCCACATTCATATCCCATCATATCTCTCCATCATAGGTATTAATTTCTACCACATCATCCAGGCCTCCCCACACATATCTCATCAGCCATCTTGGGATCAGACATACTAGGATCATAACACAATCGGTCCTCCCTTCCCCACATCACATTGCATATCAAATGTCACATTTGGAGAACATCAAAAATGCAGTATAAAGAAAACAATCATATATAATGGGTAAATTTAGGCCCTAAAACGAGTCACACATCCTTCACTCCTAAAAAATCTCTCATGAATCCAAACTCAAGGCACTCGTCATTCTTAAGAAAATGAGAAAATCAACCCCTTGCATTTATCATTATCACACAACTAGTTCTTTTTTATCTTCAATTAATTGATTTATTATTTATAGTTTCCAAATATGGAAAACCTAAGGCATGAAGCTATAACAATATTGTAAATTAATTAAACAATTAATTTTGACGTGTTTCCAAATATACATTCTAGTTTCAACAAACTTTTGGAATTATAATTTATTAACATGCCTCTAATTATTTTCATCAACAAGAATTAACATGATTCACATTATCTATCAAGTTTCATAAACACATGGAATAACATATTCAATTAAACATGCAATTAGCATCAATTTGATCATTATGAAATTACATACAACACTATATTTATTAAACATACCTCTTAATTATCTAAACAATTGATAATAAATTAATTAAGTCTTTACTTCCTTTACCATTTTCCATCAAGAAAAAAATGTTAATAAATATCATAAAAAACATGCTAAAAAGAACAATATAGATAACACATTATCTAGATAAATAAGAGGAAAACCTTTATCACGGTATAAAGCAACAACATTGATATGTGATCTCTATCCAATTTCTTTATTAATATAATTCAATATTTATTTGGTTAATTTCATTTCCATCCAAATGGATAAACCATGATAACTTTATTATTTAACATAGATAAATAGGAGAAAAATGAACCCCCTACCTGGAATAAAGAATCTCCATGCAACCTACTACACCAAAAAATAGGGGGCAAGCACAAAATGGGATCGCCGCTGGAGAACTAGAGCCATCAAAATAAGATTTTTATGAGTACGAGGTAAGGGTTATGGAATGCTCGGTCTCTAGAGAACACAACCAGTAAGGAATAATGGAAAATACCTTCATTTCCAAGTCGATATATACAAGACGATCAGATTTTCCAGATCGTGATATATTTAATTCCAATTGTTATTGATCTCATTAAAATCCATGCACAAGGATGAGTTTATAGCCTCAAACAACTAATAAAATCATGGATATAATTATCCTTACCAATTATGTCTTTGAAGGCCCTTTATTTTCATTGTTTAAAGGTCTATATGTCCATTTTAAAAAACTGGAAAAAATATCCATGTAGGCAATTTCACAAAGCCATAAGCACCATGTAGCCAAAATCCCCATGTAGTCATTTTATCATGTTGCTAAAAGTCTCAAATAGTCAAATACCCTACATAGTCAAATTCCCTATGTAGCTAAATTCCCCACATATCCATTTTCACCACATAGTCAAATTCCCCATGTAGCTAAATCGTGTACGTGATCACTCATATAGCTGATCCATATAGTAAATCAAGATACATAGCCAATTCATGTAGTTGATCCACATAGTTACTTTGCTCATATAGTTAATCCATGTAGATAACCTTCCACATAGTTGATTCATGGATATGATCCTTCCACATAAAAGATCCGTAAATGTAGCTAATTCAAAGAGTTGATCTGGCTGCATACACGATTTCACATAGTCAGGGGCTCCATGTAGCTGATTCGACTGGACATGAGTCGGGCTCTCACCCAAGCCATGAACCGCACATTCGCAATGTGAAAATATTCTTGATTTTATATTTTAGCAGCTAAAAACCTTTATACCCACTCTAGGCCTCCTTTGAGAACCCCAAAAATCAGAAACACACAAAGGGTTTGACAAGATAGGTCTGGAACCTTACATCAGATACCTCTCAAACAATTCATGTCTTTGAGAATCTAAAACCAAACCCATAAAAAAACAAAAAGGGGTCATCTGAATAGCCACCTTGTAAGATACCCCTAAATGATCTCTCCATCACAAGATCTCAACTACCTCACTCAAAGGAAACAAGCACAAAACCACATAACAAAAAAAAATAACTCCTACGCACACTCCTGAGGGAGATACCCTTCAAATGAGAGTAAAGAAACAAAAAGGCAATAAGAGGAAACCATCTCATAATCCAAAAAGGTTAACATCCACCAGACATACAACATTAAAAGAGAAGATCTAAACAACAAATAGCTTAGGGTACTGAGTGTGCATTTACAACCCATGTTCCTAGGAAATATTCTCCATACCATTGTGCCACCACAAGACATGAACCAACATAATAGAACACTCGCACAACACCTTCTCCGGGCAACCTTGGATCTTTATAGGTCACTCCTCAAAGGTCGCATCATAATAAACATATATCTCTCTCCAATAAATTACATGAGATTCATCATGAAGAAAACAGAAAAGCTACAACATGTGAAAAACATTATGTATTCTTCTCATCTATGAGAAAATTGATAATTAATACTCCACGATTCCAAACTGATCCAAAACCTAAAAAGGCCCAAAAATCTCGAGAGAAAGATTACTCCTACATCCAAAACTTCACTTCCCATAATGAGGAGTCACCTTCAGGAACATGTGATCTCTAATGTAAAACTCCATAGGTCTCCTATGATCAGCATAGGACTTATGATGATCCTATATTGTCCACATCCTTTCTTTAATTACTTGTATTATCTCTATCATATTCTATACTAGTTTTGGGCCAATATGTTTTACCTCTCCAACCCCAATCTAGTCTAATGGAGAAGATAAAGTTCAACCGTACAAAGAATCAAATAGTGTCCTATCAATGGTGGAGTGGAAACTACTATTGTAAGAAAACTCAACCAATGAAAGGTGCCTCATCCATGAACCTGCAAAATCTAGGAAAAAAAATTCAACATGTCTTGAAGAGTTTAGATGGTCCACTCTGTCTGAAAATCCATCTTCAGATGAAAAGTAGTGTTAATGTATAAGTGAGAATCAAAAGTATGTTGGTGACCTATCCAAACCCTAGAGGTAAAATGAGGACCTCGGCCATAGATGATCTTCCTTAGGACTCTATAGAGTCACACCACCTCCTCTAGATACTACCTTTACAAAACCTCCACTAATATCGACTCCTTGATCACTATAAAGTGAATTATTTCATCAAATGATACACTATCACCCATATAGCATCATAAAATCCCTATGATCAAGGTAAACTGATAGAAAAATTCATTGATATGTCCTCCCACTTCCATCAGGTAACATATAATGGATGGAGAAAACCACTGGGAACATGGTGCTCATCCTTCACCATCTAGTAGACCAACCATCAAGAAACAAACTCTACAACTACATGCTTCAACATAGGACACCAAAACTATCCTCTCAAATATCGATACATCTTTTTCATGCCAAGATATACTGCTAATGTTGGGATATGGAACTCAAAAAGGACCATCTTACATATTTCTGAAGGAATGAAAAGTTTTCCCTGGAACAACACCCTATAATGTCTATCCTCAGACCAACCATTAGGGGAATCTCCAAAAACAAATCAATCTCTCTAGACCTCCACTTATGAATCCCCCAACTAAGACTCCTACACCTATTGCACCAAAGATGACTACACTTTCATCTGGAAAAGATATAATTTGCCTCCAACTTCTATCTAGATGTATTATTGAGAGTTCTTCCATCACTTTTCGGGAATCTCAAGATTCACACATGAAGTAATTATGTAACTTCCAACTTAACACATCAGCCACAATATTTACCTTTACTGACATATATGAAATGTTGGAGACATAATACTGTAATAATTCCATCCACCAACACTAAAACAATTTCAATTCATGCTAGGAGAATACATACATCAGGATTTTATGATCAGTAAAAACAATAAAACACTCACCGATGAGGTAATGTCGCCACAACATCAAAGAAAACACAAATTAAGTTAACTCAAGATCATGGGTGGAATATTTATGATCATGAGGGAATAAATATTGAGACCCATAAGAAATAACTAATCTCTAATACAACATAAAACAACCTAAGAAAAGATGTGAAGCATCACAGAAAACCTCAAACTGAACTCCCTCCACTGGAAAATAATAGACTAGATCACTAACCAACTTCTCCTTCAGGTACTCAAAAGTTATCTAAGACTGATCAGTCCAAAATAACACCTGATCCTTTCTAGTCAGGTATATTTGAGGAGTCAAAACCGAAGATAAATCGACTTCAAACCTCCTATAATATCCCGCAAGACCAAGGAAACTCTTCACCTCTACCACTGTCTTGGATGTTTCTCAAGAAACAACTACCTCTATCTTTGAAGGATCCAAATCCACTCCTTGTTGGGACATAAAATTCCCCAAGAAATGGAATTCATGATCCCATAACTCGCACTTTGATAACTTCTTGAACAACCTCTCACAATGAAGAACTCCCAAAAAGGCATGCAGATGCTCTATATGCCCCTTCTCAGACGCAGATTACACAAGGATTTCACCGATGAAAATCACCATGAACTTTTCCAAGAACTCCCTAAGCACTTTGTTCATCATCCCCATGAACACAGTTAGATAATTCTATATACTGAATGGAATCACAAAAAACTCATAATTCCCATGATGATAATAGAATATAGTCTTCTGGATATTCTCATCCTTCACCCACATCTGATGATATCTTAACCAAAAATAAATTTTTAGAACCAACTTTCTCCCTTTAGTTGATTGAATAAATAATCAATCTATGAAAGAGGATGGTGATTATTCACTGTCACTTAGTTCAACTGATGATAATCAATATAAATTTAGAACTTCCATCATCCTTCTTTATGAATAGAATTGGTGTACCCTGAGGGGAAAAACTCGACTAAACAAAACCTCATTGCAACAGATCATTGACCTGTACTCGTATATCTCATAACTCAGAAGGCGCCATCCTATACGGAGACATTGAAATAGGATACACATTTGGTTGTAGCTCAATCCCAAACTCGATCTCTCATCGAGGGGGTAATGCTACAACTGTAGGTTTTGGGCACAATGGAAATGTGTAATGGTTCATGCCCAACTTTGGTTTTTGTCATAATCGATGATCAATCCAAGATTTACACGACGACAAATTCCATGATCAATGAAATTAAATCAAATCAAATAGACAATGGATAGAACGTCGTAACCAAGCATCGAATCATCAAATATTATATATAATTTATTCAATCAATTAAAGAATTACCTTGCGTGAATTATTTCTTTATTAATGGATCTGAAAACATATCTAGGTTGTATGGTCATTATGTTGTAGGTATAAAGAGTGGATTCCCTCTAGCGGTGATCCACACATGTTCCACAAATCTTCTAACATCGCCAAAGGAATATTTTGTTTCTATCATGGTAGATCATATCGCTTGCATAATTCACCTTTGATCGCCTCGAGAATCGCTTTCAAAGTGTTCTCCTTGATCTCTCTAGACTTGAGAGTGGGATGTGGAGGAAGATATCTCTCCATTATTGGGATCTTTCTTAGAGAGGGTGGTTGCTAGGTCTTGGGAGGATTCTCTCATGTTGTCATTGTGCACAACACAAAATGAGTTGACTCTCTTGAAAAATAATATTATTGGGTTTAAATTCCACTAGGGTTTAGAAATAAATATTTTCAAAAGTTATCTTTAATATTTATTTAATCCTTTATATATCCCCATATCTAAGATATTAATATTATTATTATTTCCTCGACATTCACTTAACATGCAAATTTAATTAAATACCCTTTAATAAAATAATATTAAATATATATTATATATTATCGGAGCTAAAAATTATATATTCCATTCCTACACAATATTTATCAGGACATGAATAATGAATATTTATTTAATAAATAAAAATCACCTCATTATTCACCAATAAATAAATTAATATTATATTCACTAGATAGAAAATAAATATTTAGTAAATATTCCACTCACATTATATTCTCTCAAATAATTGGTGACAAAATATCTATGATCAAGAAAAGATGAATAATTATTAAAACAGATGTGGGAATTATATTTATTCAACTTGTTAAATAATTAATAATAATATAGTATTTAACTGAGATTTTGGATACACTTAGTGTGTGACCCTCGAGGCCTCTTTTTCAGTGGCATTAGGAAAAGCAACTGAAATTAAAAGGTTAGTGTCTAGCAACACGCCAAGGTACCCATATAGAAATAATTTAATGATGAAATGACATAATACCTCATACGGTCTCTTACTATGTAATATAATCCTTTTCTCATGATATCTCTAATCAAATAGGTTTCATGTTGGTTCCAACAACCTATGTGCTCGATGCTTCTTTCTTTTAATTTCAAATAAATCAAACTTTCCTATAGAACACCATGTCCATGGATTTATATAGGCTATATCATTTCCATAAAAAGGGTCTGAGATATCAACTTCTGATAAGTAACAAAAGGGAAAAATCATTTCTCACATTATTCATTATTGTAATATTATTCGTGACACACCAAACATATCCTACCTCACATCAAACATCTATTGTCATGGTTTTTGTCAATACATCAACGTACAAAACTCATAATAATCATTAATAATAACCCTAAAGTCTAAGGATCAATACACATGTCTGCAAATAGTAACATTCAATGAAACATATGAATGTGGATTTCATAATGACAGGTCTTGTTCTCATAATATCTACACTAGATATTACTAAGGGCATGCACCATGAGAAGGTGCCTTAGATTCTTTTGAGTCTCCACCCCTGATAGTTTGTATCATTTGTGTCCCTTAAATGATATTATCTGCATATAGAACATGTGTATAATAATAATAGTGTCATAGCACTTCTAGATTATCATCATAGCGGGGAACTACTATGACATTTTAGTGCGACAACGACTCTTAGGATATTTTCACATACTATATTACACAGAAGAATAATCATGATGTGATAAGGAGTTTATTAATATTAAAAACTTTGAATAAAGGTTATCATAAAGTACATAGAAATTGGTTCTAGGTAACAAACTCCAAAAAAATCCCACTTTCACGAGAGCCAACTTTTAACAGCCTTCAATCCACTAGCTATCACATAATACTTATGTTTCTGCTGATTTAGGCCTTTAGTCGAGGGGTAATGCTACAACATCCTCAGAAATACATTGGGGTACTCTACTACAACCTTGGGAAACACTAACTGTTGAACTTATGATGAACTCAACATCATCTCGACTATCAAGAATGACAAGGAAAGAACATACCGCCAACTCATCTGAGGGTCTTGATCACCAACAAACACCATTGTCTCTCCATCGGCATCATTAAACACAACCTTACTCCGGAATAAATCCATGATATCCTATACCTAATATATCCAATTCATGTTGAGGATGATTTCATATGACTATATCCTTAAACATAGGAAGTATCCCCAGAAGCCGTGCTACCCCAACACTATCTCACAGTCTCAACACACTTTATACAAGTCATCTCAACCTCAAACTAGAGTAGTCAATGCCAAGGAAACTAGAATCTTGTCTACCTCAAGTACCAAATCCCGTATAAGGGTAAGTGATATAAAGGTGTGCGTAGCTCTTGAATCAATCAATGTATGCACCCAAATATAAAATAAGCAAAGCTTACCTCGAACGATGTCCGGTTTACCCAATGTTGGAAAAGCTAATGCATAACCTAACCATGACCTACTCAACGGCCTCTCTAGCCCTGCTAACAACCACCTTCATAGCTGCAATTAGATCTCTAAGGATGAAGAGCATCTCAAGGCAGTTGTAACTCCCCGACCCTTGTTACCCAGAGTTGGTGCATTATTACATAACATAGGCATGATCACAAAAGAACAAGTCTTGAAATACTGATTAGTTTAGTAGTCTTGGAAGTACTAGATATATTCATAAGGTTTACATTACATCATAAAATGGAAAATTATAACATTGTTTCCATGGACAACACTGAGATCCCATAGACTATCTTTGCAGGTCAGTCATAATATACTTCTTCGCATCCTGGGAAAAATAAAACATAGAAAGGGGTGAGCTCAGATGATCAGTAAGGATAACAATACAGTGGAAACTTTCATAAATAAGCATAAACATTTAAGACAACGTATATAACTAAAACAAAAGGATTTTCAACATAAACTTCATCATAATATGGCAAAAATAAATCAAAATAATTTCATTTACTTATTCACATGGATATTCAACTAGTTGAATAATCACATGCAATATCAATATCCACTTTCATAATGATGGAATGCATAATTTCAGACTTTCATAACCACATAGTCAAGGCCTTGTGCTAAGACTACAAATAAAATTTTGTCAAGGCATTGTGTTAAGACACTAGTTTGTCTCATGAGACCCACTGATGCATCGAGGAGCTATAGCAGGCTCCACCCGTCACTTACTAAGTCCAATTCATTCCCCATATGAAAAGGTTTAAACATAACATAAACATTCATATTAAAACTGACATATGAAATGTCAATACTTTATCCATAAACCATGAATGGCATGAAATAACACATCCACAATCAAACATATCACAAAACCTTCAATACAATATGGAAGTTTTGTATCATAATAAATCAACTTCAAACAAACTTAAAATCCATCAAATGATGTTGACATAGATGAAATCAAAACCTTTTTAGAGAAATATATCTTTCTATTTTGAAATCATTTAAAGGTCATGTAATTATAAAAGAAAACATTTATATTTGAAAATATTATTATAAGATTTTAAGGGAAGCTTCTACGATGTTATAACGGCAGAAAATAGCTGCACCCACTGTATAAGTTAAAAAAACATTCTTACCTTAATTTTGTGGAAAATGTCATAAAGTACCCTGTTTGGAAAACGACAGAAATATTCCTTTCAAACCATTTTATAAAAATTAAAACAAGGGTATAAATGAATTTAACCCATAGTCTATTAAATAGTAAAAAATTTTGGAATACATTTTTAAGAAACATGGATATGGATGATAAAGAGGTCTCAGTAGATACTTACGTAAAAGCAACCTCGGATAATAAAGAAATTGTGAAATTAACTCTTACCTTATACTTTTTCTTGGTAGAGGGTAGGTTAACCTCCTGTATAATGGTGAAATAATTGTTATTAAATTATACAAGAATCATATACATTAATATGATATCATATATGATCTTTTAACATTGCTTTGTTAATAATATCTTAGTATTATCATCGTTTCGGGTGTTAACTGATTCATTTTCCTTTGTATGGTTTGTTACGTAAGTAATGTTTGTTATGGATAGGATGTATCTTATTCATATTCAGAATGATATTAATTCTTTAAACATTATCTTTAATCTTATAATGAAAATTATTCTTGAATGGATACGATGGGGAATGAATCTCATCGCGTTCATGGAGACGGTAATCCGTACATACGAACGAGCGACAATATCATTTTTTTATATTAAAATAATATATAATTGGATGGTATATCATATATACAGAATCATTATCATGTTATATTTATTATTTTTATCAATTAAACATCATTATTATACCCATTAAAATAATAATGTATTGAATAACAATTACACCACGACATGGAGACGGTAAGCCGTACGTACGCGCGAATGGTGACATGTCATTCAAAGGATGGATAGAATAATGAATATAGTTGCACCATATTTATAATAACATCACAGTATATATAAGATACTGGAGTTATCATTTTATAATGGAAACAACAAAGAAAGAGGAAGTGGAAGAAGAAAGGAACTTGAAAGAGGTGATGAAATATTTACCTCTTCTTCGGGGTTTTCCTTTTGATCTGATCAAAAGGGATCCTTAGGTTGGATTTCTGACTAATGGAAGGCCTCTAGGATGAAGGGAGGATAGTTGAGAGGGTATTTGGGTAGGGTTTGTCTGAGCCAAATAGCTTTGAATGTGTGAATTAGAGAGAAGGGGGAGTGCCCTTTTATAAGAGGGGTGAGGGGCACCTTAGGAAAAGCTAGAAATATTATTTTATAATAAAATAATTTTCAGTTTCTAATGACTCCAAAATGAATTATTTAAAGGATAATGTGGGGATGGGTCGAAAACTACTCAACCAATAGGTTTTAGATAGGTTTGGGTCACTATATCAACTTTATCTTTTAGATTTAACTCTTAATTAATTAGTTTGACATTTACTATGTCTCTTTGTATTTTTATATTATATGGTTAATAAACATACTATAAACTTTCAAGAGAACCTCAAGTGATTCATTAATGAAATATATAATATTATTTAAGACCTTTGTCCGAAACTTAAATTTTTAGGAATATAATATCAATTAATAATATAATATTTGTTTTAAAAACACTTTTATGTCAATTTTGACACTATTTGCTATTTTGTTTTTGTTAAATTCCTTACAGAATTATTAATTCAAAAAAATCATTTAATCAATCCTAACATGTCACATTAACCTAGAAAATTAATGGATGTCATCAAAACTTTCAAATTATATTTATTTTAACATCTATAATACCATTTATTTGATTCTTTCATTAATAAGGAAAATACTTCATCATTAGTGTGTCATATATAAATATATTTATTTTATGTCTAAAAATTATAAATAAAATATAATGAAGTAGGAAATATTTTTATCTTTTTAATGACTATTTATAGTTGAATAGATCAATTATATAACCTCATATAAAAAATTTTTTATTAAAGGATATTTTCTTTTGTTATTTTTGTCTTTACTTTAGATTATTTAATATAAAATATCATTATCACTCTCAAGTGGATCCATGGGATCTCAAAATCAACCCGATGATGCCCATGGTCGGACATGTATTATTTAATAGTTTTAGGATATGTGTTAGGCTAATTTAATATTATTATAATATTATTTTTTAACCTTATTTACTGGATTTACCCCTTTAACCACGGTAAATAAAATATTTACTGAAGTAAATATTCCAAATATATAAAAATGAAAGTTACCTATTTAAACAATTTGGATCTCCTGATTCCAAATATGTGATCCATTTTTTAAAATTCAGAACACAAAAGTGACAGAAATTAATTTAAAATCAATTCTCGTTGTCAAAACAAAAAGTGTGTTTTTATGAAATAATAACTATCAAAAGATTGACACTTGTTTATGTCAAATTTAAATGTGAAATTACTTATAATGACCTACATTGTATTAAATGATAAAAATATAATCTAATTATACTTCCAAACCATTCAAATTCATAATTTATCACTATTAATTATTTCGATTAAAAATGTTTTTTTTAATTAAAATTTAGTAATTTTCACTATTCATCAAAATATGAAAGTTATCAGAAAAGTACCAAAAATTCACCCTAAGATAATTTTGATATTCCGAATCCAAAAATTAAGTCCATTTTGAAAGAAAAAATGTATAAAATTTCAAAAAGTGAGTATTAATATTCATAACGGCTAGTTTGACTGGTTGTGGTGTGTTAGAACTCGAAGTTGCGTACAACACACACTATTGTATTATTTAAAGAGAAGCGTATTGTGGAAGCTTGGGATGTTACAGCAGTACTCTTCCTGCCCTATATCCACTCTCATGATCCCATACTAGAGCATCCTACTATTACTGCCTCGGTTGGAACTGCCCCACAAAACTCCTAGGGCACACTAACTTCTCAGAAAGGTTGGGAACTCTCGTCATTAATCACCTTAGACTCCATAATAAAAACATGCATCTGATACCTTAGAATAGGTATGCAATCCACTGCCCTATAAAAACAATATGATGATGGTGGGGACCTACACCTGACGGATTGAAATCTCTTTTGTCCTAGAAAATGGGAACCTAGACCATAGATTTTCTTTGTGAGGAATATCAATAACTCCCATCTCATGAAAATTAATTTCTAACCAACATCCTCTCAATAACCCCTGCTCTCAGCCGAACCTCACAATAAATATTCAACAAAAACGGGGTGACTTGGTGCTAAATATCTGGATGCAAAGCCTCCTCTAAATTCCTTACCCTAGCTTCCTCATCTGAAAACATGTCCAAAGCATATCACAGAAGGGTCCTAAAACATATCTTGAACTCTCGCACACTAGAACTCCCTTATTGAAGGTTAAGCAACTCATGGTGATTAGATGACTTCACAGTCAAAGAAATTATCTCTTCTTGAAACTGGTATCAAAAATTCTCCCATGAGACATTAAACTCCATGGGATCCTTGAGGAATAAGAACCACCACTTCCTCACTACCCCATGCAGCATCATCACAGCTAACGAAACCTAGTGCTCCCTCTAAGAATAGATCAAACTGAAAGCTATAACAACCTCTTCAATTTAGTCTTATGTGAATTAATCTAAAATTAATCCCTCAAACATCTAAAACCTCTATCACTCAAGCTCTCAGAGTTTCCTCCTCCAAGTGTTATCATCGTCGGTCATTACTCTATAGTGATCTGTTGGCACATCCAGCTGAACATCTTCGGCGTGAACCTGATAAGGACATCAACCTAGAGCTATGACTACAAAATAAAAAATAATTAAACTCCTAAACCTTTAATATGGAATAATTAAAATTAATTAATTAATTAATTAATTAATTATCTTATTAAGGTTATAACATATCCCAAGGTCTACCCATTTCAAACATAGGCACAAAGAAGAATGTTGTATGATCTTTTCCTTGGTCTCTACCCTGTAACCAGTATCACGTCATTTAGTAGACTCAGGAAAATTAAGGGTTTATGCATCAGATCACTAGGGTCCCTAAATACCTATGTCTCATCTGGTCTCCCATGTTTACATCACTTATTAAACTTAGCTGATACTATTTCCTTACCAACCCATGCAACCTCACATGTTCCTAAATCCAAACTTCATCTTATACCTCAATATAAACCTATGATACCACTCCCTCACAACGCCCTCCCCCCAAAGTGTATCCCTCCTGGACCAATAATGATAAAAGGGAGATGGTGAATGCCCAAGTCTCACCTCCAGTAGGCTCCGGGTTGGCAAGTAGCACAAAGGGTATAATAAACATGCATATACGAAGCATTACTTAATAAGAAAACATGTGGAAGAGAGAGATAAGACATACACACAAATCAATACCTTCTCAGACACAAACACACACACAAATATATATCCCAAGGGAATATATGAAATTTCACATAGTACTGAATGAACTAGAAAATAAACTACAGGTACAAAAAAAGGTAAAAACAGTAAGGAGCAAGAAGCCCAAACATCTCCTGAAAAACCACGAGCTAGTAATATCAAGACTTATCTCCAACCTGCTTCAGATGACCTGAAAAACAATATATATATATACATTGGGTGAGAATAACAGTATACTTAGTAGGATCCTTCCTGAATCCGCTCATACAAAATATAAAGAAATCATGCTAAAGCACAGTAAACAATAGTGAAACTAACTCATCACCAAAACATATATACTATTTTCTCAGTCTCACCATGGATAAGTCTCACCAAGTATCACATAAAAGAGGGTATATAATATGCTAATGAAACATTAAGGGTACCTCGCTCATGCTTCCCCACTGGTTTTCCGCTCTTCCCCAACATCGCATGTCTTGAGCCATCTCTCTTCAAAATAAGTCATCCTGAAGAAACTTTGGTAAGGCATCACAACATGAACCTCGTATATCACATCATCACATCATCCCATCCACATATCTGTATATAGTAACATAGTAGTTTTTGGAAGCCACTATAGCTCGTACGACGTGTATCATACATCAAGTATTATACCTCAAGACATTATTGCCTATACACTGAATAAATACCTCAAGTCATCACTTCCTATACACACCATACCTAAAATAACCCTTTTGATACTAAATTTGATGATACGTGTGTGTGAAATAACCACAAGACATCACATCTCTCTACACACATATATCAGAAAACCATCTATTGTGCATACCAGTATAAGTAACTACCAAGATAATAGATTGAGATCAAAGGGGATGGTCAGTCATCCATCCTACCACCGGGATGTTGGGGAAAACACTCTCCTAGAGTCCACTGGGAGTCAGACACCCTAACTGCCATGGGTGGGGTAGCATGTGAAATCACAGAGTATACAAGATATAATATATATCAAAACCATAATATTGAAATAACCTAGTCTTGGGCTCAGTTGTAGCTAACATCACCTGGACTCCTAGCTACCACTACTAAGAAAAGATATCCTATAGTCATATAAACATTTTAAAGAGCTACATTAAATAACTTCTTTTTATTGAACAGTTCACTTTATGTAAATTAATTCATTATAAATTAATTAACCAACAAAATTATTCCGCATTACATTAAGTTAATCGTCAAAATAAATTCCATGACCTTCAGGAATAATTCAATCAGAGTCCATGGTTTCTCAATATTAGCATCTTTCCAGTATTTTCATTCCATCAATACCAACCCCATGGGTTAAGCATCTATTAAATATTATTACTTTCCATAACTCAAGGTACTCTAGGAAACCCATAATAAGTTATCACCAAGAAGAAAAATAAAACCAAGAACATCCAACTCCCTCAATCAGTGGGGAAATGAATGTATATTAAACAAGCAACCCCACCATCAGCCATTAAATAAGTTCATTTCAAGAAATTATTTAGCTTTATAACATCAATAGGTAATCCCAGCTTCAACCTGTTTCATCATATATGATTTTTTCCCCGACACCCACATGCATATCCTGATGCATCTCTCCATTACAGGAATTAATGTTTGTCACATCATCTGAGCCTCCCTTCCCATATCACATCAATCATCCAGGTCACAGCCATACCGGGATAATAACACATCCATGTCTCTCTTCCCCATAGCACATCGCATGGTGAATCTCACATTTGGATTGCATCACAAAAGCAACAAAAAACAATCAATCATATACAAAAGGACAAACTAAACTCTAAAACAAGGCATCCATCCTTCACACATAAATGAGCTCTCACAGCTCTAAACTCAAGGTACTTAGCCTTCTAAAGAATATAAGAAACTCAGGCCCTAGAATATATCTTTATCACACAATTGATTTTTATTTCATATTGGATTAGCCGATTCAGTATTCACAGGTTCCAACTACGGGTAATCTAAGGCATCAAGCTATAAAAAGCGACTAAATTAATTAAACAATTAATTTAAACATGCTTCTTAGCATACATTCCATTTTCAACAAAACTTATGAAATTAAAATTTATTAACATGACTTTAATTCTTTTCATCAACGAGAATTAACATAATTCACATTCATTATCAAATTCCATCAACACATGGAATAACATGTTCAATTAAACATGAAATCGACATCAATTTGATCATCATCAAATTACAACCAACACCAGATTCGTTAAACATTCCACGTAATTTTCTAGCTAATTAATTATCAATTAATTTATCCATTGCGTTATTTACCATTTTCCATCAAGAACAATGTGCTAATCCATAGTATAAAAAATATTCTAACAAGCATAGTATAGGTGGAACACTATCTAGAAAAACAAGAGGGAAACTGTTATCATGGTATAAAGCAACAACATCGACATGCGATCACTATCTAATTTCTCTATTAATCTGGTTCAATATTTATTAGGTTAATTACATTTCCATCCAAAGGGATAACCATGATAACTTTACCATTACATGCAAATAAATAAGGGAAGAAATGAATCCTCTATCTGGAAGAGAGAAGCTCCACGCGACTCATTGTACCAAAAACAAGGAAACACATAAGATGAGATCACAGCTGGAGAACTCGAGCCACCGACAGAAGGGTTCCACAACACCAGTGGAAGGGTGTTAGAACACCAAGTCTCAAGAGAATGCAAATAGGAAGTAATGATGGGAAGGACCTTCATTTATAAGTTGACATATACGGGGCGATTGGATTTTCCATATCGCAAAAGATTTAATTCTAACTGTTGCGGACCTCATTAAATTCCATGCACAAGGACACGTTTATAGCCTTTGCCAACTCAAAAAAATCAAGGATATAATTATACTTAATAACTCAGACTTTGAAGTCCCTTGATTCGCACCGTTGAAAGGTCTGGATGGCTGTTTTAGGAAACTGGTGGAAATCTCCACGTATGCGATTTCACATAGAACAAAAGCACCATGTAACCAAAAGACCCATGTAGTCATTTCACCACATAGACAAAATTCCCATGTAGCTAAATTCCCTACGTAGTTGAATTCCCCACATAGTTGTTTTCCCCCACTTAGTTGAATTCCCCACATAGTTGAATCACATAGGAAGTTTCTCACATAGCCAATCCACAAAGTTGATCCAGCCACGTAGCCAATTCACGTAACTGATCCACATAGCTATTTCGCTCATGTAGCTAGTACACATAGTTGATCCTTCCACATAGCTGATTTACAAAGTAGATCCTTCCGCATAGATGAGCTAGCCACGTAGTCGATTCACGGAGCTGATATAGCCACGTCCCAGATTTCATGTAGTCGATGGCTCCACGTAGACGATGGCTCCGCGTAGCCAATTCGAATGGTCGTGAGTCAAGCTCTTACCCAAGCTGTGAATTACACCTTCACAACATGAAACTCTTACCGCTTCCATATTTTAGAATCCAAAAACCTCCGAACCCACTCTCAGTCTCCTTCGATCATTGTGGGCTTTGGGAACATACAAAGGGTCAAACTAGACAGATCTGAACCCTTACAAAACATATTGGTTTTCATGATTTTGAAAAGATATGAAATTTCTTCTATCTTGATAACCAAATTGATCCTGATTGTACGTAGGTGTTTTATTGGAATTTTGGGGTTGGAAATGCCTATTTGGTTGTTTAGGTTGCCTAAACCAAATTTCCTATTGGTAATTCCATTCTTTATAGAAATTCTTATTGGGTTGAAAGGGCCTAGGTTGACTATTGTTGTTGGGAAATTGACAGTTTGGGTTATTCTGGAAAGGCTTTCCAGAGATGATCTCATTATAGGAATATAGAGTTTCTTGCAATTGAGGAAATTGATCATTGAAATGATCTTCAGAAGAACAAATTCCATAGTGCATTTGGATTGGAAAAACTAGGTCATGATGAGTTTATGAAGGGACAAAGTTAGATAACGTATCTCTCTTCATTTTGGTGAGATCACTCAACATGATCTAAATTAGAAAATTCTCAAAATTCAAAGTATATAATTCTATGACTCACATAACATGAATCATGACCCTAATACCAAACTATTATGAATTTTGAGCCATATTAGATATGATATTTCTAGAATTAAAGGGAGTATAATCCATTAAATCACCTCCAACAATACCATCTTTCATACTCCTCATAGAAAATTTGGTGAGGAGGAAAACTTGAACATGGGTTCTTAAACCTCTCCCAATACTCATTTAAACTCTCCACTTAGAGCTACCAAATTCCATAAATATATTTCCTAAGAGAGGCATTTCAAGAAGCTGAGAAATTTTTTTCTAAGAAAATATTTTTAAGTTGATGCCAACTCCCAATGGAAGTTGATTAGGAGTAGTAAAACCATACCTTGTCTACCCCATCTAAGAAGAAAGGTAACTCTATCATCATAATTTTTTCCTCATTAACCCCTTTAAGGTTTCATGGTAATACAGACCTCATGAAATTCTTGAAGATTTTTATGGGTTTTCACCCAACATGCCATGAAATTTAGGCAAGTGGTGAATAGGGTCAGATCTCAACTCAAATCCATGGGCTATTTTAGGCCAGCCTATATAAGGCTCCAGCCTTAAACATTACTTAATATTGAGTTATTTCAAGAATACACATTGGGGATATTTTCAGGTTTATAGTTTTAGAGAATTAGATCATAAATCATGCATTACATTCCACATTTCAACAAGGTGGTTACATAAAAGACAGTATTCATTTTTCTCATCAAATGAAACATATTTAAAATAAAACATGGATTATTTCTTGAAACTTTATCGACACTATCATCACATCATGTACTTTTCCCTTGACCTAATAAAAAAAAATTCAAAAACTTGGGATGAGCATAAAAATCTCAGTAAGGGATGTAAAAATACGGAATGAAAACATTAGCTCATGTATACATAAGAATCAATGAAATCTTACTTTACTCATAAAACATAAGCACTTTATCATACCTTATGAAATCATAAGATTTATGAATAACTCATAGAAAACATAAGACATAAAGGTAACTTGAGCCATTCATAACATTCTTACGTATTGAGTAACCCTCATGGTTACGTTTGGAATACCCATCACAGTATATTCCCTAAATCTCTTTGGAGAAACCTTAGCGTTTAACTCCTTCGCATTACTCAATGCATTGGAGAGCTATATCGGGCTCACCCACCCTTAGTTTATCACTAAACCACTTGTATTTATATACAATTCCTAATAACCATAACATAATCGTATCACATAAAACATGCATAAAGGAAACATAACATTTCCATATTTCAATCACAAGATATCAATACAACACATTGATATAATAAAAACATTATCAAAACCATTTTCAATCCAAGAATAAAAGAAAATTAAAACATGGTATTTATTTTTTATTTAAAAAAAATTATGGCTTGTAGAGGAAGCTGAAACTAAAATAATGGTTGCGGTGGCGGAGAAGTCATTTTCACCGCATACGTTCGACAAAAACATTCCCTTTTGTCATTTAGTAAAATGATTCATATAAAAAATATTCCATTTGAATAAACATAAAAGTCAAAGGGGTTTAAACACCGTATAAAAGAAATTTGCGTATAAAACAAAATATGCCTCAACGAAAGGAGATTGAGACGAAGTCCCTTACCTCGTGTCTGATTTGACTCGATCATTCTTTAATATCCTAAATAATAAACTAGAGTTAATTTCTACTTGCTTAAGAACCTTTTACAAGTTCATTATTCCTTTTATATCACTTATTACCATGTTATGAACATTATGTAATTATTTAAGTTAATAAGGGTCGTTTTGTTAACCCTTGGTACTTGAGTCAAAAATAAACTTCTTATAATTAAAAGTTGTTCATGTGGTAAAATATCCATTATATACAGAATTATATTCATGATTTAGATATCATATATATCATATATATCCAGTATACACATGCATTTATAATATTACATAACATTTAGAGGTAAGAAATGAAATGCACCGTTCATGGAGACGGTAAGTCGTACGTATGCATGAATGCTACTTTCATTTCTATTTCGTGTTTAATGGAATGAAATAATAATGATATAAAGGTATATTAGAATTACAGTATGATATCATATGTAATACCATTAACTCCATCCTTTATACGTCCCATATATGGCATTAATGGATCAAATCACTTTGAGGGGGCGGTAGTCCGTACTTCCTAAAATGAAGATATCGCATTTACCCATAATGGAAACCATAAGGTATGCCACAAATGAAAAATGATAAATCATAAAAAAAACATATAAATAATATATATCATATATAAATAGAGTGACATCTTAATGGCCACCATGAAAGGTGTTAAAAGAAGATTGAACAATCATCGTTTCGTGAGGCAGTAATTCACCATCCACAGAAACAGTATGTTCTTTAACCATTAGACAGGAGTGTGTCTAAGTGTAAATAAAATCCTTCTCATAACAACATCCTAGTATATTGGAGATACTGGTGTTGTTACAAAATAAAATAATACAAAGAGTTTAGGGGGTTAAAGAAGCAAAATAAAACAAGAGAACATTATAGAAGACATTACCTTTAAATCGGACAACTCCCCTTGGTTTGAACCAAAAATGTTTCTTAAAAAGCTTTATGCATAAGGTAAGGCTTCAATGATGAAGAGAGGGATGTAGAGAGATAAAATGAGTAGATTTTGGCCTATCCAATGGCTTGAGAGGTGTGGGTAAGGTGGTAGAGGTGGGGGCCTTTTATAAGAGGGAGGAGGGGCACTCTTGGAAAGTCATGAAATGTTACTTTATTTTAAAATGATTTTTGGACTTTAAAGGTCCCACAATGATATATTCCAAGGATAAAGGGATAAGGGTTTGAAATCCACCCATCCAATAGGTTTTTGACAAGTTTAAATCTTAGATTTTACATTATCTTTTCATTTTATTTAAATCGTTCATTAATGAGGTAATCGCTGCATCATCATGGTGTCATAAATAAATTAATTTATTTAATGTATAAAAATTATAAAAAAAATATCATTATGTAGGAAATATTTTTAAATTTCTAATGATTATTTATAGTCTAAGATATCATTTACACAGACAAAACTAAAATTGTTTTACTTTGGTGATACATACTTTGGTTATAGTTTCACTTTAAAAAAATAATATAATAAAATGTCACTATTACCCAAAAGTGATTCAATGGGGTACCAAAGTTGGCACAAGGCATCCCATGGTCGGCCATGACACAACCAGTAGAATTAGGACACATGTTGGGGTCATTTTATATTATTATGATATTATTTTATTACCCTTAACTACCCGATTACTAATTAATCACGATAATTAATGATAATTACCATCGTTACTATTCATAATGTCTAAAAACAAAAGAGTCTTAATTACATAATTTGGACCCTATGATTCCAAATATGGAATCCATTTTACCAAATTCCAAACACAGAAATTGTATTAATTAATTTAAAAATAATTCCCGTTGTCAAAACAAATAGCGGGTTTTTTTTAAACAATGTCTATGCAAATTTGGCACTTGTTTATTCCCAATTCCAAAGTTCTAATGACCACCATTGGATTAAATGGTAAAAAGATATTTTAATTATACTTTAAAACCAATTAAAAAGATCATCTAACAATATAATTAAATTAGATGAAAAAGCAGTTTTGAAGTAAAATGCAGTATTTTTCACGATTCATTAAAAAATGAGCATTGTCAGAAAAATACCAAAAATTTGTCCAAAGTAAATTTCAATGTCTCAATTCTAAAGAATATGTTTATTTTGAAAAATAGAGCTTATAAAATTTTTAAAAGATATATTTAAAAATGGTTCGCCATCAAAAGGGAGTAAAGCAATCTTTTAAAAAATATTAGAGAATTCAATGCTAAAGATTGGAATTATTCTCATTTTAAGCCTCTGAAACACTATCTAATTTATAAATAGACCTAGATATGAAAATATGTAATTCTTTACTTACTTGGGATATTACATCCTTCCCCCTTTTAGAAAATTGTGTCCCCGCAATTTATTTACTTATTGAATAAGTGGTGGTATTTATCCCTCATTTCATTTTCAGATTCTCATGTTGCCTATTCAATCATGTGGTTTTTCCGGAAAAAATTTACTTGATGAATCACCTTATTCCACAATAATTGCTCTCTGTGGTCAAGAATCTGGACCAGTTGTTCCTCATAAGATAGGTTCTCTTCTAGCTGAACTACCTCTGGACTCAAAACATGAAATGGATCTGACATGTACTTCCTTAACATTGAAACATGAAAAATATTGTGTACCTGAGATAAACTCGAAAGTAAAGTCACTAGGTATGCAACTGATCCAACTCTATCCAGAATTTCTTATGGTCTAATGAACCTTGGACTCAGCTTTCCTTTCTTACCAAATCACATCACACTTTTCCATGGTGAAACTTTGAGGAAGACATGATCACCTACCTCAAAAGAGAGATCCTTCCCCCTGTTGTCCGCATAACTTTTATGTCTTCTCTGAGTTGTTCTCATGTGTTTCTGTATCAGATGCACTTTTTTTGTCAACTCTTCTAAAAATTCTGGTCCCATCAACTTCTTTTTACTCACTTCATCCCAAAAAGTTTGAGTTCGACACCGCTTCTTATATAATGCCTCAAATGGTGCCATCTGTATACTGGAATGAAAACTGTTATTATAAGAAAACTCAACCAAAGAAAGATGGTGGTCTCAACTTCCCTGATAATCCATCGAACAAGCATGTAGCATATCCTCCAAAGTCTGAATTGTTCGTTCTGACTGTCCATCTGATTGAGGATGAAAAGTGGTACTAAAATTTAATTAAGTACCCAACGAATTCTGAAGGCCTTTCCAAAAGTTAGAAGTAAACCTAGGATCACAATCAGATACAATGGAGAGGGAAACTCCATGTAACCTAACTATCTATTTAAGATACAAATGAGAAAGTTGATCTAGGGAGAAAGTGTCTCGTGTAGTAAGGAAATGAGAAGATTTGGTCAAGTGATCAAAAATAACCCAGATTGCATTATTACCTCGAAGTGTCTTCGGTAACCCAACAATGAAGTCCATGGATATATTCTCTCATTTCCACTTTGGCACTAGTAAAGGCTGAAGCATCCCTTTCGGTAACTGCCGCTCTGCTTTAACCTCTTGACAAGTCAAACACTTCATAGTAAAATCATCAATATTTCTTTTCATTCCATCCCACCAGTAATACTTCTGAAGATCTCTATACATCTTAGTACTACCAGGATGAAATGAAAACGGAGAACTATAAGCTTCACATAACAACTCTCTCTTCAACTATAAATCACAAGGCATACACAATCTCTTACCAAATCTCAAAACACAATTATTATCACTGTTGAATTTAGGTAACATACCCTTCTTAACTAGCTCTACCATTTTTTGCAACTCATTGTCTTGCTTCTAAACTTGATTAATTCTGTCTGATAGAAAAGATTTCACTGATACCTGAAACAAAACAGAAGAACATCCTGCACCAATAACTTCTATTCCAAATTTCATCAAATCCTTAACCAAAGGATCATGTTTCAAATGTAACATGGTTAATGAAGCATTACTTTTTCGACTCAAAGCATCAGCCACTTTATTTGATTTTCCTGGATGGTAATTAATTGTACAATTATAATCCTTTATTAATTCTAGTCATCTCCTCTGTCTCATGTTCAATTATTTATGAGTGAATATATACTTTAAACTTTTGTGATCAGTATATATTTCACACTTTACACCATACAAATGATGCCTCAAAATTTTTAAAGTGAAAACAACAGTAGCTAATTTCAAATCATGTGTAGGGTAATTTACCACATTAGTTTTCAACTGACGTGAAGCATAAGCAATTACATGATCATTCTGCATTAGGACGCAATCAAGTCATTTCAATGAAGCATCACTGTAGATAACAAACTCACCATTCCTGGAAGGTAGTGCCAAAACTGGAGCATTCATCAATCTTCTTTTCAATTCCTGAAAACTATCATCACATTCTTTTGTCCAGATAAACTTAACACCCTTCAGAGTTAGCATAGTCATTGGACTAGATAACCGTGAAAAAAATTTAACAAACCTTCGGTAATAGACTACCAAACCAAGAAAACTACAAATCTTAGTTACATTTGTGGGGCTTGGCCATTCTTCAACAACCTTTGTTTTTTCAGGATCAATAGTTATTCCATCTTTAGAAACAATGTGACCAAGGAAATATATTTTTTGCAACCAAAACTCACACTTGCTGAATTTCCTATACAATTTCTTTTCTTTTACAGTTTTCAAAATAACCCTTAAATGAATTTCATGCTCCTATTTACTTTTAGAAAACACCAAATTATCATCAATGAAAACAACTAAAAAATTATCCAAGAACACATGGAAAATTCTATTCATAAGGTCCATGAATACAGCATGTGGATTGGTTAGCCCAAAAGGTATTACTACAAATTTATAATGGTCATATCTTGTACAAAACGCAGTATTAGAAATGTATGCTTCCTTTACCTTCAACAGATGGTACCCCGATCTCAGGTCAATCTTTGAAAAATACTGATCTCCCTAGAGCTGATCAAACAAATCATCAATATGAGGCAAAGGATATTTATTCTTAACAGTGATGTTATTCAAGACTCTATAATCAATGCAAAGTCTCATAGAACCATCTTTCTTTATAACAAATAAGATAGGAGCACCCCATGGTGATGTGGTAGGTAGAATTAAATCTTTCTCTAATAAATCTTGCAATTTTTCCTTCAACTATAAAATTTCAATTTGAGTCATTCGATAAGGGGGTTTTGAAATTGGCTTAGCATCAGAAACTAAGTCAACAGTAAATTCAACTTCCCAATCTGGTATTATTCCAGGAAACTCATCAGGAAAAACATCAGGATAATTATTTAACACTGGCACATCATTAATCTGAACGGTTCCTTTGTTTTCAAAAATATGTGTAAAGTAACATTCATTTCCATCTTTTACATGTTTCTCAGCCTCTTGATATGTTATCAATAGTAAGGGTTCATTCTTGTACACAAACTGAAATTCTTTCTGAAAATAAACTTATTTAGCTCTACAATCAATCTTAGCATGGTAAATAGAGAGTCAATCCCTGCCCAGGATAACATCAAACTCTACTAGAGGTAAAACAATAAGGTTTTCAAGTAGGCTCTTTCCACGGATAAGGATAAGAAGATTCTTATAAATTCTTTTTACCTCAACATTTCCTCCAAGTGTTTTTACCACAAGTTCATGAGTCATTTCTTGAGATGGAATTCCCAATTTACTAGAAAATTTTTCAGAGATGAAAGAATGTGTAGACCCCGAATCAAACAACACATTGACATAATCTGAGAAAACAAACAATGTACCTGATACCACTTCATTTGATGGCTCAACATCTGCTGAAGTAGTTGCAAAGGATTTCACCACACCTTTCTGCTTGTAGTCTGACTGCTTCCCATCCTTTGATCTCTTTGTCGAACACTCATTTGCATAATGACACATCTCAATTCACTTGAAACATTTCACTAACTATAAATCAAATTTGGTCTTACCATCACCCTGATCTTTTTCAGTGCAATCACAAGTCTTATGTCTCATCTTACCACATCAGTAGCACTTTCCAGAATTCAAAAGACATTCCCCAGCATGATTTTTACCACATTTATCACAAACTGAAAACTTAGTTTTGTTTCCATCAGACCTTTTTGAAGGATTCTTCCCTTTCTCCTGCCACCTCGTTCATTTCTTCTGTTGGTTTTTATAGAACACTTGATCATCAGAAAACTCTATTTCCACCTTCTCAGCACATCGAACAAGCTTTTCATAACTTTTTAACTCACGAGAAGCTAACACCCTTTGATATTTTGGCTTTAATCCTGAGTAAAAAATGATTGATTTTACTATCAAGGTCTCAGATAAAATTTGGAGCATACCTTGCCAATCGAGTGAACATTTCTTCATAAGCAGCCACTGAGTCATCATCTTGCCTCAATTCTAAGAATTGTTTTTCCATCCTAAGTCAAACATCCTTAGGAAAATATTTCTCAAAAAACATACCTTTGAATTCATCCCAGACAATAGAATCAATCTCAGCAGAGTCCCTGATATTTTTAACCATCGACCACCACTGATCTGCTTCACCCTCCAAACGGTAAACAGAAAGACTAACCTTTTGATTTTATGAACACACCATGACATCAAAAATCTTCTCCAGTGCTTTAATCTACCCTTCAGCTAGCACAGGGTCAGATGATCCTCTGATTGATGGGGGGTGTTGCCTCATGAAATGTTCCACCACTGACATGTTCCTTTGCGGTTGATCTAGCTGATCTCGTGAATGGATATCACCACCATTTATCGCTTGACTCAACTACGACATTACTACAACAAACTGTTCAGTTCCAATCCTGACCATCTCAGGGTGCTGATTTGGAAGGTCATTTTCTTTTGTATGCCTTCCTAGCACAGCTTCCCTGTTTCCTCTACAGAAAACCATTATGAACAAACATGTCTTAAATGAAGCAATATGGTAATATTCAAATTCTATATCATTTCAATTTGACCAAAAAAATATTTTTGGATAATCATTTAATATAATTCTAACTCCTAAAGTTATCTAAACCGACCTTTGAAGCCAACTATAAGGGCACAGCCTTAAACATTACTTAATCTTGAGTTATTTCATAAATACACATTGAGGATATTTTCAGGTTTAGAGTTTTCGAGAATTAGATCATAAATCATGCATTACATTCCACATTTCAACAATGTGGTTACATAAAAGATAGTATTCATTTTTCCCATCAAAGGAAACATATTTAAAATAAAACATTGATTCTTTCTTGAAACTTCCTCAACACTATCATCACATCATGTACTTTTCCCTTGACCTATGAAAAACATTTCAAAAACTTGGGATGAGCATAAAAAACTCAGTAAAAGATATAAAAATACAGAATGAAAACATTAGCTCATGTATACATAAGAATCAATGAAATCATACTTTACTCATAAAACATAAGCACTTTATAATACCTCATGAAATCATAAGATTTATGAATAAATCATAGAAAACATAAGATATAAAGGTAACTTGAGCCATTCATAACATTCTTACGTAGGTAGTAACCCTCATGGTTACGTTTGGAATACCCATCACAGTATATTCCCAAAATCTCTTCGGATAAACCTTAGCGTTTAACTCCTTCGTGTAACCCAATGCATTGGAGAGCTATATCGGGCTCACCCGCCCTTAGTTTATCACGGAACCACCCATCTTCATATATAATGCCCAAGAACCATAACATAATTGTATCACATAAAACATCCATAAAGGAAACATAACATATCCACATTTCAATCACAAGATATCAATAAAACACATTGATATAATAAAAACATTATCAAAACCATTTTCAATACAAAAATAAAAGAAAATTAAAATATGGTATTTATTTTTTATTTAAAAAAAAGTTATGTCTTGTAGAGGAATCCGAAACTCAAATAATGGTCACGGCAGCGGAGAAGTCTTTATCGCCGCATACGTACGACAAAAACATTTCCTTTTGCCCTTTAGTAAAATGATTCGTATAAAAAATATTTCTTTTGAATAAACATAAAAGTTAAAGGGTTTTATAATCCATATAAAAGAAATTTGTGTATAAAACAAAATATGTCTCAATAAAAGGAGATTGAGATGAAGTCCCTTAGCTCGTGTCCGACTTGACTCGGTCATTCTTTAATCTCCTGAATAATAAATTAGAGTTAATTTCTACTTGTTTAAGAACCTTTTTTCAAGTTCATTATTCCTTTTATATCACTTATTATCATGTTATGAACATTATGTAATTATTTAAGTTAATAAGGGTCGTTTTGTCGACCCTTGGTACATGAGTCAAAAATAAACTTATTATAATTACAAGTTGTTCATGTGGTAAAATATCCATTATATCCAGAATTATATTCATATATGTCCAGTATATACATTCATTTATAATATTACATAACAATTATAGATAAGAAATGAAATGCACCGTTCATGGAGACGGTAAGCTGTACGTACGCATGAATGCTACTTTCATTTTTATTTCGTATTTAATGGAATGAAATCATAATGATATAAAGGTGTATTAGAATTTTAGTATGCTATCATATGTAATATCACTAACTCCATACTTTATACGTCCCACATATGGCATTAACGAATCAAATCACTTTGAGGGGACGGTAGTCCGCACTTCCTAAAATGAAGATATAGCGTTTACCCATAATGGAAACCATAAGGTATGCCATAAGTGAAAAATACAGAATCATAAGGAAAACATAGACATAATATATATCATATATAAATAGAGTGACATCTTAATGGCCACCATGAAAGGTGTTAAAAGAAGATTGAACAATCATCGATTCGTGAGGCAGTAAATCGTCATCCACAGAAACAGTATGTTCTTTAACCATTAGACGGGAGTGTGTGTGAGTGTAAATAAAATCCTTATCATAAAAACATCCTAGTATATTGAAGATACTGGTGTTTTTACAAAAGAAAATAATGAAAAGACTTTAGGGGGTTGGAGAAGCAAAATAAAACAAGAGAACATTAGAGAACACATTACCTTTAAATCGGGTAACTCCTCTTGGTTTGACCCAAAAGGGTTTCTTGCAGAGCTTTCTGCCTAAGGTAAGGCTTCTATGATAAAGAGAGAGATGTGGAGAGATAAAATGAGCAGAGTTTGACTGAGTCAATGGCTTTAGAGGTGTGGGTAAGGTGATACAGGTGGGGGCCTTTATAAGAGTGAGGAGGGGAACTCTTGGAAAGTCATGAAATGTTACTTTATTTTAAAATGAGTTTCGGATTTTAAAGGTATCACAATGATATATTTCGAGGATAAGGTGATAAGGGTTCTAAATCCACCCATCCAATAGGTTTTTGACAAGTATAAGTCTTATATTTTACATTATCTTTTTATTTTATTTAAATCGTTCATTAATAAGGTAATCGCTGCATCATCATTATGACATAAATAAATTAATTTATTTAATGTCTAAAAATTATAAAAAAAATATCATGATGTAGGAAATATTTTTATCTTTACAATGAATATTTATATCTTAAGAGATCATTTACACAGACAAAATTAAAATTGTTTTTCTTGGGTGATACATACTTTGGTTGTACTTTCCCTTTAAAAAAATAATATAATAAAATGTCACCATCACCCAAAAGTGATTCCATGGGGTGCCAAAGTTAGCACAAGGCATCCCATGGTCGGCCATGACACAACCAGTAGCATCAGGACACATGTTGGGGTCATTTTATATTATTATGATATTATTTTATTACCCTTAACTACCCGATTACTAATTAATCACGATAATTAAAGATAATTACCATCATTACTATTCATAATTTCCAAAAACAAAAGAGTATTAATTACATAATTTGGACCTTATGATTCCAAATATGGAATCCATTTTAGCAAATTCCAAACACATAAATTGTAGTAATTAATTTAAAAATATTTCCCGTTGTCAAAATAAATAGCGGATTTTTTTGAAACAATATCTATGAAAAGTTTGGCACTTATTTATGCTCAATTCCAAAGTAAAATTAATTATAATGAACACCATTGGATTAAAAGGTAAAAATATATTCTAATTACAATTTAAAAACAATTGAAAATATCATCTAACAATATAATTAAATTAGATGAAAAAGCAGTTTTGAAGTAAAATGCAGTATTTTTCTCTATTCATTAAAAAATGAGCATTGTCAGAAAAATATCAAAAATATATCTAAAGTAAATTTCAATGTCCTAATTCTAAAGAATAAGTTTATTTTGATAAATAGAGCTTATAAAATTTTCAAAAGATAGATTTAAAGATGGTTTGCTATCAAAAGGCGGTAAAACAATCTTTTAAAAAATATTAGAGAATCCAATGCTTAAGATTGGATTTATTCTCATTTTAAGCCTCTAAAATACTATCTAATTTATAAATAGACATAGATATGAAAATCCACAATTCTTTACTTACATGGGATGTTACATCCTTCCACCCTTTAGAAAATTGTGTCCCCGAAATTTATTTACTTATCGAATAAATGGGGGTATTTATCCCTCATTGCATTTTTAGATTCTCATGTTGCCTCTTCAATCATGTGGTTTTTCCACAAAACATTTACTTGATGAATCACCTTATTCCACCATACTTGATCCCTATGGTCAAGAATCTGGACTGGTTGTTCCTCATAAGATAGGTTCTCTTCCAGCTGAACTGCCTCTGGACTCAAAACATGATATGGATCTGAAATGTACTTTCTTAACATTAAAACATGAAAAACATTGTGTACCTAAGATAAACTCGGAGGTAAAGTCACTCGTTATGTCACTGATCCAAATCTCTCCAGAATTTCATACGGTCCAATGAACCTTGGACTCAGCTTTCCTTTCTTACCAAATCGCATCACACTTTTCCATGGTGAAACTTTAAGGAAGACATGATCACCTACCTCAAAAGAGAGATCTTTCCTCATGTTGTCCGCCTAACTTTTCTGTCTTCTCTGAGTTGTTCTCATCTGTTTCTGTATCAGCTAAACTTTTTCTGCCAACTCTTCTACCAATTCTGGTCCCATCAAATTCCTTTCACTCACTTCATCCCAAAAAGCTGGAGTTCGACATCGCTTCCCATGCCTCAAAAGGTGCCATCTGTATACTGGAATAAAAACTGTTATTATAAGAAAACTCAACCAAAGAAAGATGTTGGTCCCAACTTCCCTGATAATCCATAGAACAAGCACGTAGCATATCCTCCAAAGCCTGAATTGTTTGTTCTGACTGCTCATCTGATTGAGGATGAAAATTTGTACTAAAATTTAATTCAGTACCCAACGACTTATGAAGGCCTTTCCAAAAGTTAGAAGTAAACCTAGGATCATGATTAGATACAATGGAGAGGGGAACTCCATGTAACCTGACTATATCTTTAAGATACAAATGAGAAAGTTGATCTAGGGAGAAATTATCTCATATAGTAAGGAAATGAGCAGATTTGGTCAAGCGATCAACAACAACCCAGATTGCATTATTACCTCGAGGTGTCTTCGGTAACCCAACAACGAAGTCCATGGATATATTCTCTCATTTCCACTCTGGCACTAGTAAAGGCTGAAGCATCCCTTTCGATAACTTCCGCTCTGTTTTAACCTGTTGACAAGTCAAACACTTCACATTAAAATCATCAATATCTCTTTTCATTCCATCCCACCAGTAATACTCCCGAAGATCTCTATACATCTTAGTACTGAAAGGATGAACTGAAAACGGAGAACTATGAGCTTCACATAACAACTCTTTCTTCAACTGTGAATCACAGGGCACACACAATCTCTTCCAAAATCTCAAAACACAATCATTATCAATGTTGAATTCAGGTAATATGCCCTTCTGAACCAGCTCTACCTTTTTCTGCAACTCGCTTTCTTGCATCTAAACTTGCTTAATTCTATCTGATAGAGAAGATTTCCCTGATACCTGAAACAAAACGGAAGAACATCCTACACCAATAACTTCTATTCCAAATTTCATCAAATCCTTAATCAAATGATCACGTTTCAAACGTAACATGGTTAATGAAGCATTAATTTTTCGACTCAAAGAATCATCCACTTTATTTGCTTTTCCTGCATGGTAATGATTTGTACAATCATAATCCTTGATTAATTCTAGCTATATCCTCTGTCTCATTTTCAATTCTTTCTGAGTGAATATAGACTTTAAACTTTTGTGATCAGTATATATTTCACACTTTACACTGTACAAATGATGCCTCCAAATTTTTAAAGTGAAAACAACAGCAGCTAATTCCAAATCATGTGTAGGGTAATTTACCTCACTAGTTTTCAACTGACGTGAAGCATAAGCAATTACCTGATCATTCTGCATTAGGATGCAACTAAGTCCTTTCAATGAATCATCACTGTAGATAACAAACTCATCATTCCTAGAAGGTAGTGCCAAAACTAGAGCATTCACCAATCTTCTTTTCAATTCCTGAAAACAATCATCACATTATTTTGTCTAGATAAACTTAACACCCTTCTGAGTTAGCTTAGTCATTGGACTAGATAACCATGAAATTTTTTTAACAAACCTTCGGTAATAGCCTACCAAACCAAGAAAACTACGAATCTCTGTTACAATTGTGGGTCTTGGCCATTATTCAAAAACTTTTGTTTTTGTAGGATCAACAGCTATTCCATCTTTAGAAACAATGTGACCAAGGAAAGAAATTTGTTGCAACCAAAACACACACTTGATGAATTTCCCATACAATTTCTTTTCTTTTACAGTTTTCAAAATAACCCTTAAATGACTTTCATGCTCCTCTTTACTTTTACAAAACACCAAAATATCATCAATGAAAAAAACCACAAACTTATCCAAGAACTCAGGAAAAATTTTATTCATAAGGTTCATGAATACAGCAGGTGCATTGGTTAGCCCAAAAGGAATTACTACAAATTCATAATGGTCATATCTTGTACAAAACACAGTCTTCGGAATATCTGCTTCCTTTACCCTCAACTGATGGTACCCCGATCTCAAGTCAATCTTTGAAAAATACTGAGCTCCCTGGAGCTGATCAAACAAATCATCGATATGAGGTAAATGATATTTGTTATTAAAAGTGATGTTATTCAAGGCTCTATAATCAATGCAAAGTCTCATAGAACCATATTTATTTTTAACAAATAAGACAGGAGCACCCCATGGTGATGTGCTAGGTCGAATGAAACCTTTCTCTAATAAATCTTGCAATTTCTCCTTCAACTCTAAAAGTTCAATTTGAGTCATTCGATAAGGGGTTTTTGAAATTGACTTAGCATTAGGAACTAAGTCAATAGTAAATTCAACTTCCCGATCTGGTATTATTCTAGGAAACTCATTAGGAAAAATATCAGGATACTCATTTACCACTGGCACATCATTAATCTAAACGATTCCTTTGTTTTCAACAATATGTGCAAGGTAACATTCATTTCCATCTTTTACAAGTTTATCAGTCTCTTGATATGTTATCAAGAGTAAGGGTTCATTCTTGTACACAAACAGAAAGTCTTTCTGAAAAAAAACTTCTTTATCTCTACAATCAATCTTAGCATGGTAAACAGAGAGTCAATCCATACCCAGGATAACATCAAACTCTACTAGAGGTAAAACAATAAGATTTTCAAGTAAGTTATTTCCACGGATAAGGATAGGAAGATTCTTATAAATTCTTTTTGCCTCAACATTTCCCTCAGGTGTTTTTACCACAAGTTCAGGAGTCATTTCTTGAGATGGAATTCCCAATTTACTAGAAAATTTTTCAGAGATGAAAGAATGTGTAGACCCCGAATCAAACAACGCATTGGCATAATCTGATAAAACAAACAAATTACCTGATACCACTTCATTTGATGGCCCAACATATGTTGAAGTAGTTGCAAAGGATTTCACCACACCTTTCTGCTTGTAGTCTGACTGCTTCCCATCGTTTGAGCTCTGTCGAACACTCGTTTGCATAATGACTCATCTCATTTCACTTGAATCATTTCACTAACTGTAAATCAAATTTGGTCTTAACATCACCCTAATATTTTTCAGTGCAATCACGAGCCTTATGTCCCATCTTACCACATCGGTAGCACTTTCCAGAATTCAAAAGACGTTCCCCAGCATGCTTTTTACCACATTTATCACAAACTGAAAACTTAGTTTTCTTACCATCAGACCTTTTTGAAGGATTCTTCCCTTTCTCCTGCCACCTCGGTCTCTTCTTCTGTTGGTTGTTATAGAACACTTGATCATCGGAAAACTCCATTTCCACATTCTCAGCACATCGAACAAGCTTTTCATAACTTTTGAACTCACGAGAAGCTAATGCCCTTCGATATTTTGGCTTTAATCCTGAGTAAAAACGATTGATTTTACTATCAAGGTCTCAGATAAAATTTGGATCATACCTTGCCAATCGAGTGAACTTTTCTTCATAGGCAGTCATTGAGTCGTCCTCTTGCCTCAATTCCAAGAATTGTTTTTCCATCCTAAGTCGAACAGCCTGAGGAAAATATTTCTCAAAAAACATACATTTGAATTCATCCCAGTCAAGAGCATCAATCTCACTAGAGTCCCTAATATTTTTAACCATCGATCACCACTGATCTGTTTCACCCTCCAAACGGTAAATAGCAAGACTAACCTTTTGATTGTCTGAAGACCCCATGACATCAAAAATCTTCTCCAGGGCTTTAATCCACCCTTCAGATAACACAGGGTCAGATGATCCTCTGAATGATGGGGGATGTTGCCTCATGAAATGTTCCACGACTGACATGTTCCTCTACGGTTGATCTAGCTGATCTCGTGCATGGATACCACCACCATTTATCGCTTGAGTCAACTTCACCATTACTGCAACAAACTGTTCAGTTCCAATCCCGACCATCTCAGGATGCTGATTTGGAAGTTCATTTCCTTCTGTATGCCTTCCTAGCACTGCTTCCATGTTTCCTCTGCAGAAAACCATTATGAACAAACATGTCTTTATTTGAAGCAACATGGTAATCTTCAAATGCTATATAATTTCAATTTGACCAAAAAAAATATTTTTGGATAACCATTTAATAGAATTTTAAATCCTAAAGTTATCTAAACCAACCTTTGATACCAACTATAAGGCCCCATCCTTAAACATCACTTAATCTTGAGTTATTTCAAGAATACACATTAAGGATCTTTTCAGGTTTAGAGTTTTAGAGAATTAAATCATAAATCATGCATTACATTCCACATTTCAACAAGGTGGTTACATAAAAGATAGTATTCATTTTTCTCATCAAAGGAAACAAATTTAAAATAAAACATGGATTCTTTCTTGACACTACCTCAACACTATCATCACATCATGTACTTTTCCCTTGACCTGTGAAAAACATTTCAAAAACTTGGGATGAGAATAAAAAGCTCAGCAAGGTATATAAAAATACGTAATGAAAACATTATCCCATGTATACATAAGAATCAATGAAATCATATTTTACTCATAAAACATAAGCACTTTATCATACCTCATGAAATCATAATATTTATGAATAACTCATAGAAAACATAAGACATAAAGGTAACTTGATCCATTCATAACATTCTTACGTAGAGAGTAATCCTCATGGTTACGTTTGGAATACTCATCAGAGTACATTCCCTAAATCTCTTTGGAGAAACCTTAGAGTTTAACTCCTTCACGTTACTCAATGCATTGGAGAGCTATATCGGGCTCACCCGCCCTTATTTTATCACGAAACCACCCGTCTTCATATACAATTCTCAAGAACCATAACATAATCGCATCACATAAAACATGCATAAAGGAAACATAACATTTCCACATTTCAATCACAAGATATCAATACAACATATTGATATAATAAAAACATTATCATAACCATTTTCAATGCTAAAATAAAAGAAAATTAAAACATGGTATTTATTTTTTATTTAAAAAAAGTTATGGCTTGTAGAGGAAGCCGAAACTCAAATAACGGTTACGGCGGCGGAGAAGTCTTTGTCGCCGCATACGTATGACAAAAAAATTCCCTTTTGTCATTTAGTAAAATGATTCGTATAAAAAAGATTACTTTTGAATAAATGTAAAAGTCAAAAGGGTTTATACACCGTATAAAAGAAACTTGTGTATAAAACAAAATATGCTTCAATGAAAGGAGATTGAGACGAAGTCTTTTACCTCGTGTCAGACCTGACTCGATGGTTCTTTAATCTCCTGAATAATAAACTAGAGTTAATTTCTACTTGCTTAAGAACCTTTTTCATGTTCATTATTCCTTTTATATCACTTATTACCATGTTATAAACATTATGTAATTATTTAAGTTAATAAGGGTCATTTTGTCGACCCTTGGTACTCTATTCAAAAATAAACTTCTCATAATTACAAGTTGTTCATGTGATAAAATATCCATTATATCCAGAATTATATTCATATATATCCAGTATATACATGCATTTATAATATTACATAATATTTAGAGGTAAGAAATGAAATGCACCGTTCATGGAGACGGTAAGTCGTACGTACGCATGAACGCTACTTTCATTTCTATTGCGTATTTAATGGAATGAAATCATAATGATATAAAGGTATATTAGAATTCCAGTATGATAACATATGTAATACCATTAACTCCATCCTTTATACGTCCCACATATGGCATTAACGAATCAATTCACTTTGAGGGGGTGGTAGTCCGCACTTCCTAAAATAAAGATATCACGTTTACCCATAATGGAAACCATAAGGTACGCCATAAGTGAAAAATAAAGAATCATAAGGAAAACATAGACATAATATATATCATATATAAATATATTGATATCTTAATGGCCACCATGAAAGGTGTTAAAAGAAGATTGAACAATCATCATTTCGTGAGCAGTCATTCGTCATCCACAGAAACAATATGTTCTTTAACCATCAGACGGGAGTGTGTGTGAGTGTAAATCAAATCCTTATCATAACAACATCCTATTATATTGGAGATACTGGTGTTATTATAAAAGAAAAGAATAAAAATAGTTTAGAGGGTTGGAGAAGCAAAATAAAACAAGAGAACATTTGAGAAGACATTACATTTAAATCGGGTAACTTCTCTTGGTTTGAACCAAAAGGGTTTATTTGAAGAGCTTTATGTCTAAGGTAAGGCTTCTATGATGAAAAGAGGGATGTGGAGAGATAAAATGAGCAGAGTTTAGCCGAGCCAATGGCTTGAGAGGTGTGGGTAAGGTGGTAGAGGTGGAGGTCTTTTATAAGAGGGAGGAGGGGAACTCTTGGAAAGTCATGAAATGTTACTTTATTTTAAAATGAGTTTCGGATTTTAAAGCTCTCGAAATGATATATTTCGAGGATAAGGTGATAAGGGTTCGAAATCCACCCATCCAATAGGTTTTTGACAAGTGTAAGTCTTAGATTTTATATTATTTTTTCATTTTATTTAAATCGTTCATTAATGAGGTAATCGTTGCATCATCATGGTGTCATAAATAAATTAATTTATTTAATGTCTAAAAATTATAAAACAAATATCATGATGTAGGAAATCTTTTTAGCTTTCCAATTAATATATATAGTCTAAGAGACCATTTACACAGAAAAAACTAAAATTGTTTTACTTGGGTGATACATACTTTGGTTATACTTTCCCTTTAAAAAATTAATATAATAAAATGTCACCATCACCCAAAAGTGATTCCTTGGGGTACCAAAGTTGGCACAAGGCATACCATGGTCGGCCATTACACAACCAATAGAATTAGGACACATGTTGTGATCATTTTATATTATTATGATATTATTTTATTACCCTTAACTACCTGATTACTAATTAATCACGATAATTAAAGATAATTACCATCGTTACTATTCATAATGTCCAAAAACAAAAGTCTTAATTACATAATTTGGACCTTCTGATTCCAAATATGGAATTCATTTTACCAAATTCCAAACACATAAATTGTAGTAATTAATTTAAAAATAATTCCTGATGTCAAAACAAATAGCGGGTTTTTTTAAACAATATCTTTGAAAATTTTGGCACTTGTTTATGCCCAATTCCAAAGTGAAATTAATTCTAATTACCACCATTGGATTAAATGGTAAAAATAAATTCTAATTACACTTTAAAACCAGTTAAAAAGATCATCTAGCAATATAATTAAATTAGATGAAAAAACAGTTTTGAAGTAAAATGCAGTATTTTTCACTATTCATTAAAAAATGAGCATTGTTAGAAAAATACAAAAAATTTATCTAAAGTAAATTTCAATGTCTCAATTCTAAAGAATAAGTTTATTTTGATAAATAGAACTTATAAAATTGTCAAAAGATAGATTTAAAAATGGTTCACTATCAAAAGGTGGTAAAACAATCTTTTAAAAAATATTAGAGAATTCAATGCTTAAGATTGGATTTATTCTTATTTTAAGCCTCTAAAACAATATCTAATTTATTAATAGAAATAGATATGAAAATACAAAATTCTTTACTTACTTGGGATGTTACATCCTTCCCCCCTTTAGAAAATTGTGTCCCCGCAATTTATTTACTTATCGAATAAGTGGGGGTATTTATCTCTCATTGCATTTTCAGATTCTCATGTTACTTCTTCAATAATGTGGTTTTCCACAAAACTTTTACTTGATAAATCACCTTGTTCCTCAATATTTGCTCCCTGTGGTCAAGAATATGGACCGGTTGTTCCTCATATGATAGGTTCTCTTTAAGCTGAACTACCTCTGGACTCAAAACATGAGATGGATCTGGCATGTACTTCCTTAACATTGAAATATGAAAAACATTGTGTACATGAGATAAACTCGGAGGTAAAGCCACTCAGTATGCAACTGATCCAACTCTCTCCATAATTTCATATGGTCCAATGAACCTTGGACTCAACTTTCCTTTCTTACCAAATCGCACACTTTTCCATGGTGAAACTTTGAGGAAGACATGATCACCTACTTCAAAAGAGAGATCCTTCCTCCTGTTGTCCGCATAACTTTTCTGTCTGCTCTGAGTTATTCTCATGTGTTTCTGTATCAGCTGAACTTTTTCTGCCAACTCTTCTACCAATTCTGGTCCCATCAACTTCCTTTCACTCACTTTATCCCAAAAAGCTGGAGTTCGACACCGCTTCTCATATGATGCCTCAAATGGTGCTATCTGTATACTGGAATGAAAACTTTTATTATAAGAAAACTCAACCAAAAAAAGATGTTGGTCCCAACTTCCCTGATAATCCATCGAACAAGCACATAGTATATCCTCCAAAGTCTGAATTTTTCGTTCTGACTGCTCATCTGATTGAGGATGAAAAGTTATACTAAAATTTAATTCAGTACTCAACGACTTCTGAAGGCCTTTCCAAAAGTTATAAGTAAACCTAGGATCATGATCAGATACAATGGAAAGGGGAACTCCATGTAACCTGGCTATCTATTTAAGATAAAAAAGAGAAAGTTGATCTAGGGATAAAGTATCTCGTATAGTAAGGAAATGAACAGAGTTGGTCAAGCAATCAACAATAACACATATTGCATTATTACCTCGAGGTGTCTTCGGTAACCCAACAATGAAGTCCATGGATATATTCTCTCATTTCTACTCTGACACTAGTAAAGGCTGAAGCATCCCTTTCGATAACTGTTGCTCTGCTTTAACCTGTTGACAAGTCAAACACTTCACACTAAAATCATCCATATCTCTTTTCATTCCATCCCACCATTAATACTCCCGAAGATCTCTATACATCTTAGTACTGCCAGGATGAACTAAAAACGGAGAACTATAAGCTTCACATAATAACTCTCTCTTCAATTGTGAATCACAAGGCACACAAAATCTCTTCCCAAAGCTCAAAACACAATCATTATCAATGTTGAATTCAGGTAACATACCCTTCTGAACTAGCTCTAACTTTTTCTGCAACTCAGTGTCTTGCTTCTGAACTTGCTTAATTCTGTCTGATAGAAAAGATTTCACTGATACCTGAAACAAAACAGAAGAACTTCCTACACCAACAACTTCTATTCCAAATTTCATCAAATCCTTAACCAAATGATCACGTTTCAAACGTAACATGGTTAATGAAGCATTACTTTTTCGACTCAAAGCATCAGTCACTTTATTTACTTTTCCTGGATGGTAATGAATTGTACAATCATAATCCTTGATTAATTCTAGCCATCTCCTCTGTCTCATGTTCAATTCTTTCTGAGTGAATATATATACTTTAAACTTTTATGATCAGTATACATTTCACACTTTACACCGTACAAATGATGCCTCTAAATTTTTAAAGTGAAAACAACAGCAGCTAATTCCAAATCATGTGTAGGGTAATTTACCTCATTAGTTTTCAACTAACGTGAAGCATAAGCAATTACCTGATCATTCTGCATTAGGACGCAACCAAGTCCTTTCAATGAAGCATCACTGTAGAGAACAAACTTACCATTCCTAGAAGGTAGTGCCAAAACTGGAGCATTCACCAATCTTCTTTTCAATTCCTGAAAACAATCATCACATTATTTTGTCTAGATAAACTTAACACCCTTCTGAGTTAACTTAGTTATTGGACTAGAAAACGGTGAAATTTTTTTAACAAACATTCAGTAATAGCCTATCAAACCAAGAAAACTACGAATCTCAGTTACATTTGTGGGTCTTGGCCATTCTTCAACAACTTTTGTTTTTGTAGGATCAACAGTTATTCCATCTTTAAAAACAATGTGACCAAGGAAAGAAATTTGTTGCAACCAAAACTCACACTTGCTGAATTTATCATACAATTTCTTTTCTTTTACAGTTTGCAAAATAACCCTTAAATGACTTTCATTCTCCTCTTTACTTTTAGAAAACACCAAAATATCATCAATGAAAACAACCAAAAACTTATCCAAGAACTCATGGAAAATTCTATTCATAAGGTCCATGAATACAATAGGTGAATTGGTTAGCCCAAAAGGCATTACTAAAAATTCATAATGGCCGTATCTTGTACGAAACGCAGTCTTCGGAATATCTACTTCCTTTACCTTCAACTGATGGTACCCCGATCTCAGGTCAATCTTTGAAAAATACTGAGCTCCCTCGAGCTGATCAAACAAATCATCGATATGAGGCAAATGATATTTGTTATTAACAGTGATGTTATTCAAGGATCTATAATCAATGCAAAGTATCATAGAACCATATTTCTTTTTAACAAATAAGACAGGAGCACCCCATGGTGATATGCTAGGTCGAATGAAACCTTTCTCTAATAAATCTTGCAATTGCTCCTTCAACTCTAAAAGTTCAATTTGAGTCATTCGATAAGGGGGTTTTGAAATTGGCTTAGCATCAGGAACTAAGTCAACAATAAATTCAACTTTCCGATCTGGTATTATTCCAGGAAACTCATCATGAAAAACATCAGGATACTCATTTACCACTGGCACATCATTAATCTGAACGGTTCCTTCGATTTCAACAATATGTGCAAGGTAACATTCATTTCCATCTTTTACAAGTTTCTCAGCCTCTTGATATGTTATCAACTGTAAGGGTTCATTCTTGTACACAAACCGAAAGTCTTTCTGAAAAGAAACTTCTTTATCTCTACAATCAATCTTAGCATGGTAAACAGAGAGCCAATTCATACACAGGATAACATCAAACTCTACTAGAGGTAAAACAATAAGTTTTACAAGTAGGTTCTTTCCATGGATAAGGATAGGAAGATTTTAATAAATTCTTTTTGCCTCAACATTTCCCCCAGGTGTTTTTACCACAAGTTCTGGAGTCATTTCTTGAGATGGAATTCCCAATTTACTAAAATAAATTCAGAGATGAAAAAATGTGTAGACCTCTAATCAAACAATGCATTAGCATAATCTGAGAAAACGAACAAAGTACCTGATCCCACTTCATTCAATGGCCCAACATTTGCTGAAGTAGTTGAAAAGGATTTCACCACACCTTTCTGCTTGTAGTCTGACTGCTTCCCATCGTTTGAGCTCTTTGTCGAACACTCGTTTGCATAATGACACATCTCATTTCACTTGAAACATTTCACTAACTGTAAATCAAATTTGGTCTTACCATCACCCAGATCTTTTTTAGTGCAATCATGAGCCTTATGTCCCATCATACCACATCGGTTGCACATTGCAGAATTCAAAAGACATTCCCCAGTATGCTTTTTACCACATTTATCACAAACTGAAAACTTAGTTTTATTACCATCAGACCTTTTTGAAGTATTCTTCCATTTCTCCTGCCACCTCAGCCTCTTCTTCTGTTGGTTGTTATAGAACACTTGATCATCAGCAAACTCCATTTCCACATTTTCAACACATCAAACAAGCTTTTCATAACTTTTGAACTCACGAGAAGCTAATGCCCTTCGATAATTTGGATTTAATCCTGAGTAAAAACGAATGATTTTAATATCAAGGTCTCGGAGAAAATTTGGATCATACCCTGCCAATCGAGTGAACCTTTCTTCATAAGCAGCCATTGAGTCGTCCTCTTGCCTCAATTCCAAGAATTGTTTTTCCATCCTAAGTCGAACAGCCTTAGGAAAATATTTCTCAAGAAACATACCTTTGAATTCATGCCAGTCAAGAGCATCAATCTCACTAGAGTCCCTGATATTTTTAACCATTGATCACCACTGATCTGCTTCACCCTCCAAATGGTAAACAACAAGACTAACCTTTTGATTGTCTGAACACCTCATGACATCGAAAATCTTCTCCAATGTTTTAATTCACCCTTCAGCTAACACAGGGTCAGATTATCCTCTGAATGATGGAGGATGTTGCCTCATGAAATGTTCCACGACTGACATGTTACTCTATAGTTGATCTAGCTGATCTCGTGCATGGATACCACCACCATATATCGCTTGAGTCAACTGCACCATTACTACAACAAAATGTTCAGTTCCAATCCCGACCATCTCAGGATGCTGATTTGGAAGGTCATTTCCTTCTATATGTCTTCCTAGCACTGCTTCCATGTTTCCTCTTCGGAAAACCATTCTGAACAAACAAGTCTTTATTTGAAGCAACATGGTAATCTTGAAATGCTATATCATTTCAATTTGACCCAAAAAAAATATTTTTGGATAACCATTTAATAGAATTCTAACTCCTAAAGTTATCTAAACCGACCTTTGATACCAACTAAAAGGCCCCAGCCTTAAACATTACTAAATTTTGATTTATTTCAAAAATACACATTGAGAATATTTTCAAGTTTAGAGTTTTAGAAAATTAGATCATAAATCATGCATTACATTCCACATTTCAACAAGGTGGTTACATAAAAGACAGTATTCACTTTTCCCATCAAATGAAACAAATTTAAAATAAAACATGGATTCTTTCTTGACCCTTCCTCAACACTATCATCACATCATGTACTTTTCCCTTGACCTGTGAAAAAAATTTCAAAAACTTGGGATTAGCATAAAAAGCTCAGTAAGGGATATAAAAATATGTAATGAAAACATTAGCCCATGTATACATAAGAATAAATGAAATCATACTTTACTCATAAAACATAAGCACTTTATCATGCTTCATGAAATCATAAGATTTATGAATAATTCATAGAAAACATAAGACATAAAGGTAACTTGAGTCATTCATAACATTCTTACGTAGGGAGTAATCCTCATGGTTACGTTTGAAATACCCATCACAGTATATTCCCTAAATCTCTTCGGAGAAACCTTAACGTTTAACTCCTTCACGTTACTCAATGCATTGGAGAGCTGTATCGGGCTCACCCGCTCTTAGTTTATCACGGAACCACCCGTCTTCATATACAATGCCCAAGAACCATAACATAATCGTATCACATAAAACATGCATAAATGAAACATAACATTTTCACATTTCAATCACAAGATATCAATACAACACATTGATATAATAAAAACATTATCAAGATCATTTTCAATACCAAAATAAAAGAAAATTAAAACATGGTATTTATTTTTTATTTAAAAAAAAGTTATGGCTTGTAGAGGAAGTCGAAACTCAAATAACGGTCACGGCGGCGGAGAAGTCTTTATCGCCGCATACGTACGACAAAAACATTCTCTTTCGTCGTTTAGTAAAATGTTTCATATAAAAAATATTCCTTTTGAATAAACGTAAAAGTCAAAGGGGTTTATAGACCGTATAAAAGAAAGTTGTGTATAAAACAAAATATGCCTCAATGAAAGGAGATTGCGATGAAGTCTCTTACCTCGTGTCTGACGTGACTCAATCATTCTTTAATCTCCTGAATAATAAACTAGAGTTAATTTCTACTTGCTTAAGAACATTTTTCAAGTTCATTATTCCTTTTATATCACTTATTACCATGTTATAAATATTATGTAATTATTTAAGTTAATAAGGGTCGTTTTGTCAACTCTTGGTACTTGAGTCAAAAAAAATCTTCTCATAATTACAAGTTGTTCATGTGGTAAAATATCGATTATATCTAGAATTATATTCATATATATCCAGTATATACATGAATTTATAATATTACATAACATTTAGATGTAAGAAATGAAATGCACCGTTATGGAGATGGTAAGCCGTACGTACGCATGAACGCTACTTTCATTTCTATTTCATATTTAATGGAATGAAATCATAATGATATAAAGGTATATTAGAATTCCAGTATGATATCATATGTAATACCATTAAATCCATCATTTATACGTCTCACATATGGCATTAACGAATCAAATCACTTTGAGGGGGCGGTAGTCTGCACTTCCTAAAATGAAGATATTGCGTTTACCCATAATGGAAACCATAAGGTGTGTCATAAATGAAAAATAAAGAATCATAAGGAAAACATAGACATAATATATATCATATATAAATAGAGTGACATCTTAATGTCCATCATGAAAGGTGTTAAAAGAATATTGAACAATCATCGTTTCGTGAGGCAGTAATTCGTCATCCAAGGAAACAATATGTTCTTTAACCATTAGACGGGAGTGTGTGTGAGTGTAAATAAAATCCTTCTCATAACAACATCCTAGAATATTGGAGATACTGGTGTTGTTACAAAAAAAAATAAAAAGAGTTTAGTGGATTGGAGAAGCAAAATAAAACAAGAGAACATTAGAGAAGACATTACATTTAAATCGGGTAACTCCTCTTGCTTTGAACCAAAAGGGTTTCTGGAAGAGCATTATGCCTAAGATAAGGCTTCTATGATGAAAATAGGGATGTGGAGAGATACAATGAGCAGATTTTAGCCGAGCCAATGGCTTGAGAGACGTGGGTAAGGTGGTAGAGGTGGGGGTCTTTTATAAGAGGGGGAGGGGCACTCTTGGAAAGTCATGAAATGTTACTTTATTTTAAAATGAGTTTCGGATTTTAAAAGTCCCAAAATGATATATTTCGAGGATAAGGTGATAACGGTTCGAAATCCACCCATCAAATAGTTTTTGACAAGTGTAAGTCTTAGATTTTATATTATCTTTTCATTTTATTTAAATTGTTCATTAATGAGGTAATTGATGCATCATCATGGTGTCATAAATAAATTAATTTATTTAATTTCTAAAAATTATAAAAAAACTATCATGATTTAGGAAATCTTTTTAGCTTTCCAATGAATATTTATTGTCTAAGAGATCATTTACACAGACGAAACTAAAATTGATTTACTTGGGTGATACATACTTTGGTTATACTTTCCCTTTAAAAAATAATATAATAAAATGTCACCATCACCCAAAAGTTATTCCATGGGGTACCAAAGTTGGCACAAGGTATTCCATGGTCGGCCATGACACAACCAGTAGCATTATGACACATGTTGGGGTCATTTTATATAATTATGATATTATTTTATTACCCTTAACTACCCGATTACTAATTAATCACGATAATTAAATATAATTACCATCATTACTATTCATAATATCCAAAAATAAAAGTCTTAATTACATAATTTAGACCTTCTGATTCCAAATATGAAATCCTTTTTACCAAATTCCAAACACATAAATTGTAGTAATTAATTTAAAAATATTTTACGTTGTCAAAACAAATAGCGGGTTTTTTTGAAACAATATCTATGAAAAGTCTGGCACTTGTTTATGCCCAATTCAAAAGTGAAATTAATTATAATGACCACCATTGGATTAAATGGTAAAAATATATTCTAATTACATTTTAAAACCAATTAAAAACATCATCTAGCAATATAATTAAATTAGATGAAAAAGCAGTTTTGAAGTAAAATGCAGTATTTTTCACTATTCATTAAAAAATGAGCATTGTCAGAAAAATACCAAAAATTTATCTAAAGTAAATTTCAATGTCCCAATTCTAAAAAATAAGTTTATTTTGATAAATAGATCTTTTAAAATTGTCAAAAGATAGATTTAAAAATGGTTCGCTATCAAAAGGCGGTAAAACAATCTTTTAAAAAATATTAGAGAATTAAATTTTTTAAAATTGGCCTTATTCTCATTTTAAGCCTCTAAAACACTATCCAATTTATAAATAGACATAGATATGAAAATCCAAAATTCTTTACTTACTTGGGATGTTACATCCTTCCCCCCTTTAGAAAATTGTGTCCCCGCAATTTATTTACTTATCGAATAAGTGGGAGTATTTATCCCTCATTGCATTTTCAGATTCTCATGTTGCCTCTTCAATCATGCGGTTTTTCTACAAAACCTTATTTGATGAATCACCTTATTCCGCAATACTTGATCCATGTGGTCAAGAATCTTGAGTGGTTGTTCCTCATATGATAAGTTCTCTTCCAGCTGAACTACCTCTGGACTCAAAACATGAGATGGATATGGCATGTACTTCCTTAACATTGAAACATGAAAAACATTGTGTACCTGAAATAAACTCAGAGGTAAAGCCACTTAGTATGCATCTGATCCAACTCTCTCCAGAATGTCATATGGTCCAATAAACCTTGGACTCAGCTTTCCTTTCTTACCAAATCGCATCACACTTTTCCATGGTGAAACTTTGAGGAAGACATGATCACCTACCTCAAAAGAGAGATCCTTCCTCCTGTTGTCCGCATAACTTTTATGTCTGCTCTGAGTTATTCTCATGTGTTTCTGTATCAGCTGAACTTTTTCTGTCAACTCTTCTACCAATTCTGGTCTCATCAACTTCCTTTCACTCACTTCATCCCAAAAAGCTGGAGTTCGACACCGCTTCTCATGTGATGCCTCAAATGGTGCTATCTGTATACTAGAATGAAAACTTTTATTATAAGAAAACTCAACCAAAGAAAGATGTTGGTCCCAATTTTCCTGATAATCCATCGAACAAGCATGTAGCATATCCTCCAACGTCTGAATTTTTTGTTTTGACTTCCCATCTGATTGAGGATGAAAAGTTGTACTAAAATTTAATTCAGTACTCAATGACTTCTGAAGGCCTTTCCAAAAGTTAGAAGTAAACCTAGGATCACGACTAGCATGTTCCTCTACGGTTGATCTGGCTAATCTCGTGCATGGATACCACCACCATTTATCGCTTGAGTCAACTACACCATTACTGCAACAAACTGTTCAGTTCCAATCCCGACCATCTCAGGATGCTGATTTGGAAGGTCATTTCTTTCTGTATGTCTTCCTAGCACTGCTTCCCTGTTTCCTCTGCGGAAAACCATTCTGAACAAACATGTCTTTATTTGAAGCAACATGGTAATATTCAAATGCTATATCATTTCAATTTGACCAAAAAAATATATTTTTGGATAACCATTTAATAGAATTCTAACTCATAAAGTTATCTAAACCGACTTTTGATACCAACTATAAGGCTCCAGCCTTAAACATTACTTAATCTTGAGTTATTTCAAGAATACACATTGAGGATCTTTTCTGGTTTAGAGTTTTAGAGAATTAGATCATAAATCATGCATTACATTCTACATTTCAACAAGGTGGTTACATAAAAGACAGTATTCATTTTTCCCATCAAAGGAAACAAATTTAAAATAAAATATGGATTCTTTCTTGACACTTCCTCGACACTATCATCACATCATGTACTTTTCCCTTGACCTGTGAAAAACATTTCAAAAACTTGGGATGAGCATAAAATGCTCGGTAATGGATATAAAAATACGTAATGAAAACATTATCCCATGTATACATAAGAATCAATGAAATCATACTTTACTCATAAAACATAAGCACTTTATCATACCTCATGAAATCATAAGATTTATGAATAAAACATAGAAAACATAAGACATAAAGGTAACTTGAGCCATTCATAACATTCTTACGTAGGGAGTAATCCACATGGTTACGTTTGGAATACTCATCACAGTATATTCCCTAAATCTCTTCAGAAAAACCTTAGCATTTAACTCCTTCATGTTACTCAATGCATTGGAGAGCTATATCGGGCTCACCCTCCCTTAGTTTATCACAGAACCACCCGTCTTCATATACAATGCCCAAGAACCATAACATAATCGTATCACATAAAACATGCATAAAGGAAACATAACATTTCCACATTTCAATCACAAGATATCAATATAACACATAAATATAATAAAAACATTATAAAAACCATTTTTAATACCAAAATAAAAGAAAATTAAAACATGGTATTTATTTTTTATTTTAAAAAAAAAGTTATGGCTTGTAGAGGAAGCCGAAACTCAAATAACGGTCACGGCGGCAGAGAAGTCTTTGTCACCGCATACGTACAACAAAAACATTCCCTTTTGTCATTTAGTAAAATGTTTCGTATAAAAATGATTCCTTTTGAATAAACGTAAAAGTCAAAGGGGTTTATAGACCGTATAAAAGAAAGTTGTGTATAAAACAAAATATGCATCAATGAAAGGAGATTGAGACGAAGTCTCTTACCTCGTGTCCGACTTGACTCGATCGTTCTTTAATCTCCTGAATAATAAACTAGAGTTAATTTCTACTTGCTTAAGAACCTTTTTCAAGTTCTTTATTCCTTTTATATCACTTATTACCATGTTATAAACATTATGTAATTATTTAAGTTAATAAGGGTTGTTTTGTCAACCCCTGATACTTGAGTCAAAAATAAACTTCTCATAATTACAAGTTTTTCATGTGGTAAAATATCCATTATATCCAGAATTATATTCATATATATCCAGTATATACATGCATTTATAGTATTACATAACATTTAGAGATAAGAAATGAAATGCACTGTTCATGGAGACGTTAAGTCGTACATACGCATGAACGCTACTTTCATTTCTATTTCGTATCTAATGGAATAAAATCATAATGATATGAAGGTATATTAGAATTACAGTATGATATCATATGTAATACCATTAACTTCATTTTTTATACGTCTCACATATGGCATTAACGAATCAAATCACTTTGAGGGGGCGGTAGTCCGCACTTCCTAAAATGAAGATATTGCGTTTACCCATAATGGAAACCATAAGGTATGCCATAAATGAAAAATACAGAATCATAAGGAAAACATAGACATAATATATATCATATATAAATAGAGTGACATCTTAATGGCCACCATGAAAGGTGTTAAAAGAAGATTGAACAATCATCGTTTCGTGAGGCAGTGATTCGTCATCCACAGAAACAGTATGTTCTTTAACAATTAGACGGGAGTGTGTGTGAGTGTAAATCAAATCCTTCTTATAACAACATCCTAGTATATTGGAGATACTGGTGTTGTTACAAAAGAAAAAAATAAAAAGAGTTTAGGGGGTTGAAGAAGCAAAATAAAACAAGAGAACATTAGAGAAGACATTACATTTAAATCGAGTAACTCCTCTTGGTTTGAACCAAAAGGGTTTCTTGAAGAGCTTTCTGCCTAAGGTAAGGATTCTATGATGAAAAGAGGGATGTGGAGAGACAAAATGAGCAGAGTTTAGCCGAGCCAATGGCTTGAGAGGTGTGGGTAAGGTGGTAGAAGTGAGGGCCTTTTATAAGAGGGAGGAGGGGCACTCTTGAAAGTCATGAAATGTTACTTTATTTTAAAATGAGTTTCGGATTTTAAAGGTCTCACAATGATATATTTCGAGGATAAGGTGACAAGGGTTCGAAATCCACTCATCCAATAGGTTTTTGACAAGTGTAAGTCTTAGATTTTACGTTATCTTTTCATTTTATTTAAATCGTTCATTAATGAGGTAATCGCTGCATCATCATAGTGTTATAAATAAATTAATTTATTTAATGTCTAAAAATTTTAAAAAAGTATCATGATTTAGAAAATCTTTTTAGCTTTCCAATTACTATTTATAGTGTAAGATATCATTTACACAGACAAAACTAAAATTGTTTTACTTGGGTGATACATACTTTGGTTATACTTTCCCTTTAAAAAAATAATATAATAAAATGTCACTATCACTCAAAAATGATTTCATGGGGTACCAAAGTTGGCACAAGGCATCTCATGGTCGGTCATGACACAACCAGTAGAATTAGGACACATGTTGGGGTCATTTTATATTATTATGATATTATTTTATTACATTTAACTACCCGATTATTAATTAATCACGATAATTAAAGATAATTATCGTCATTACTATTCATAATGTTCAAAAATAAAAGAGTCTTAATTAAATAATTTGGACCTTCAGATTCCAAATATGGAATTAATTTTACCAAATTCCAAACACAAAAATTGTAGTAATTAATTTAAAAATAATTCTCGTTGTCAAAACAAATAGCGGGTTTTTTTAAAAATATATATGAAAAGTTTGACACTTGTTTATGCTCATTTCTAAAGTGAAATTAATTCTAATGACCATCATTGGATTAAATGGTAAAAATATATTGTAATTACACTTTAAAACCAATTAAAAAGATCATCTAACAATATAATTAAATTAGATGAAAAAACAGTTTTGATGTAAAATGCAGTATTTTTCAGTATTCATTAAAAAATGATCATTGTCAGAAAAATACCAAAAATTTATCCAAAGTAAATTTCAATGTCCCAATTCTAAAGAATAAGTTTATTTTCACAAATAAAACTTATAAAATTTTCAAAAGATAGATTTAAAAATGGTTCGCCATCAAAAGGCGCTAAAATAATCTTTTAAAAAATATTAGAGAATTTAATGCTTAAGATTGGATTTATTTTCATTTTAAGCCTCTAAAACACTATCTAATTTATAAATAGACATAGATATGAAAATCCATAATTCTTTACTTACTAGGGATGTTACAACCTAAGTAGTTTTATTGATTTTCAAAGTTAGGCGTAGCCAACTCCTTCAAAGTTCTTTATTTAAACATATTTTCATTGTCAAAGTTTTCAGTTTTTATTAAATCTGTTTTTAGCGATATTGGTTTTGAAGTTTCAGATTTTTCAAAATTTTCAATTTCAATGACTTTTTTTCTACAGTTTTGGAACTCAAATTATATGATTTTTAACTTTTGGATTTTCAAGAAAGTAATCTGTCATATAATATAATTTTGATTATTTGAAATTTTTTACAATAAATTTTTTTAAAAAAATAGCAAGAAGATAATGATTTTTTTAGTTTTTCAGAACTCTGTAAGCGAAACCAATTAAAGTGATCGGTTTACTATATTTGTTATTAACCTAACTTCAAATTCCCCAAAGTTCTGCAGTATAGCAGATCCCAGAGTTGTCTATGATCAGACTACCGCATGAACGCTACTTTCATTTCTATTTCGTATTTAATGGAATGAAATAATAATGATATAAAGGTATATTAGAATTCCTGTATGATATCATATGTAATACCATTAACTCCAACCTTTATACGTCCCATATATGGCATTAATGGATCAAATCACTTTGAGGGGGCGGTAGTCCGTACTTCCTAAAATGAAGATATCGCGTTTACCCATAATGGAAACCATAAGATATGCCACAAATGAAAAATAATAAATCATAAAAAAAATATAGAAATAATATATATCATATATAAATAGAGTGACATCTTAATGGCCATCATGAAAGGTGTTAAAAGAAGATTGAACAATCATCGTTTCGTGAGGCAGTAATTCGCCATCCAGAGAAACAGTATGTTCTTTAACCATTAGACATGAGTGTGTCTAAGTGTAAATAAAATCCTTCTCATAACAACATCCTAGTATATTGAAGATACTGGTGTTGTTACAAAATAAAAGAATACAAAGAGTTTAGGTGGTTGGAGAAGCAAAATAAAACAAGAGAACATTATAGAAGACATTACCTTTAAATCGGGTAACTCCCCTTGGTTTGAACCAAAAAGGTTTCTTGAAGAGCTTTATGCATAAGGTAAGGCTTCAATGATGAAGAGAGGGATGTAGAGAGATAAAATGAGCAGATTTTAGCCTAGCCAATGGCTTGAGAGGTGTGGGTAAGGTGGTAGAGGTGGTGGCCTTTTATAAGAGGGAGGAGGGGCACTCTTGGAAAGTCATGAAATGTTACTTTATTTTAAAATGATTTTTGGACTTTAAAGGTCCCACAATGATATATTCCAAATATAAGGGGATAAGGGTTTGAAATCCACCCATCCAATAGGTTTTTGACAAGTGTAAGTCTTATATTTTACATTATCTTTTCATTTTATTTAAATCGTTCATTAATGAGGTAATCGCTGCATCATCATGGTGTCATAAATAAATTAATTTATTTAATGTATAAAAATTATAAAAAAAATATCATGATATAGGAAATATTTTTAACTTTCTAATGACTATTTATAGTCTAAGAGATCATTTACACAGACAAAACTAAAATTGTTTTACTTTGGTGATACATACTTTGGTTATACTTTCACTTTAAAAAAATAATATAATAAAATGTCACTATCACCCAAAAGTGATTCCATGGGGTACCAAAGTTGGCACAAGGCATCCCATGGTCAGTCATGACACAACCAGTAGAATTAGGACACATGTTGGGGTCAGTTTATATTATTATGATATTATTTTATTACCCTTAACTACCCGATTACTAATTAATCACGATAATTAAAGATAATTACCGTCGTTACTATTCATAATGTCTAAAAACAAAAGTCTTAATTACATAATTTGGACCTTATGATTCCAAATATGGAATCCATTTTACCAAATTCCAAACAGAGAAATTTTATTAATTAATTTAAAAATAATTCTCATTGTCAAAACAAATAGCCGGTTTTTTTGAAACAATGTCTATGCAAATTTGGCACTTGTTTATTCCCAATTCCAAAGTTCTAATGACCACCATTGGATTAAATGGTAAAAATATATTCTAATTATACTTTAAAACCAATTAAAAAGATCATCTAACAATATAATTAAATTAGATGAAAAATCAGTTTTGAAGTAAAATGCAGTATTTTTCACTATTCATTAAAAAATGAGCATTGTTAGAAAAATACCAAAATTTTGTCCAAAGTAAATTTCAATGTCTCAATTCTAAAGAATATTTTTATTTTGAAAAATAGAGATTATAAAATTTTCAAAAGATATATTTAAAAATGATTCGCCATCAAAAGGCAGTAAAGCAATCTTTTAAAAAATATTAGAGAATTCAATGCTAAAGATTGGATTTATTCTCATTTTAAGCCTCTAAAACACTATCTAATTTATAAATAGACCTAGATATGAAAATATGTAATTCTTTACTTACTTGGGATATTACATTCTTCCCCCTTTTAGAAAATTGTGTCCCTGCAATTTATTTATTTATTGAATAAGTTGGGGTATTTATCCCTCATTGCATTTTCAGATTCTCATGTTGCCTCTTCAATCATGTGGTTTTTCCGGAAAAAATTTACTTGATGAATCACCTTATTCCACAATAATTGCTCTCTGTGGTCAAGAATCTGGACCAGTTGTTCCTCATAAGATAGGTTCTCTTCTAGCTGAACTACCTCTGGACTCAAAACATGAGATGGATCTGACATGTACTTACTTAACATTGAAACATGAAAAACATTGTGTACCTGAGATAAACTCGAAAGTAAAGTCACTAGGTATGCACCTGATCCAACTCTATCCAGAATTTCTTATGGTCTAATGAACCTTGGACTCAGCTTTCCTTTCTTACCAAATCGCATCACACTTTTCCATGGTGAAACTTTGAGGAACACATGATCACCTACCTCAAAAGAGAGATCCTTCCCCATGTTGTCCGCATAACTTTTATGTCTGCTCTGAGTTGTTCTCATGTGTTTCTGTATCAGCTGCACTTTTTTGTCAACTCTTCTAAAAATTCTGGTCTCATCAACTTCTTTTTACTCACTTCATCCCAAAAAGATGGAGTTCGACACCGCTTCCCATATAATGGCTCAAATGGTGCCATCTGTATACTGGAATGAAAACTGTTATTATAAGAAAACTCAACCAAAGAAAGATGGTGGTCTCAACTTCCCTGATAATCCATCGAACAAGCACGTAACATATCCTCCAAAGTCTGAATTGTTCGTTCTGACTGCCCATCTGATTGAGGATGAAAATTGGTACTAAAATTTAATTCAGTACCCAACGAATTCTGAAGGCCTTTCCAAAAGATAGAAGTAAACCTAGGATCACAATCAGATACAATGGAGAGGGAAACTCCATGTAACCTGACTATCTCTTTAAGATACAAACAAGAAAGATGATCTAGGGAGAAAGTATCTCGTGTAGTAAGGAAATGAGAAGATTTGGTCAAGTGATCAACAATAACTCAGATTGCATTATTACCTCGAGGTGTCTTCAGTAACCCAACAATGAAGTCCATGGATATATTCTCTCTTTTCCACTTTGGCACTGGTAAAGGCTGAAGCATCCCTTTCGGTAACTGCCGCTCTGCTTTAACCTCTTGACAAGTCAAACACTTCATAGTAAAATCATCAATATCTCTTTTCATTCCATCCCACCAGTAATACTTCTGAAGATCTTTATACATCTTAGTACTACCAGGATGAACTGAAAACGGAGAACTATAAGCTTCACATAACAACTCGCTCTTCAACTATAAATCACAAGGCATACACAATCTCTTCCCAAATCTCAAAACACAATTATTATCACTGTTGAATTTAGGTAACATACCCTTCTTAACTAGCTCTACCTTTTTCTGCAACTCACTGTCTTGCTTCTAAACTTGATTAATTCTGTCTGATAGAAAATATTTCACTGATACCTGAAACAAAACAGAAGAACATCCTGCACCAATAACTTCTATTCCAAATTTCATCAAATCCTTAACCAAAGGATCATGTTTCAAATGTAACATGGTTAATGAATCATTACTTTTTCGACTCAAAGCATCAGCCACTTTATTTGATTTTCCTGGATGGTAATTAATTGTACAATTATAATCCTTGATTAATTCTAGTCATCTCCTCTGTCTCATGTTCAATTATTTCTGAGTGAATATATACTTTAAACTTTTGTGATCAGTATATATTTCAGCCTTTACACCATACAAATGATGCCTCAAAATTTTTAAAGTGAAAACAACAGCAGCTAATTCCAAATCATGTGTAGGGTAATTTACCACATTAATTTTCAACTGACGTGAAGCATAAGCAATTACATGATCATTCTGCATTAGGACGTAATCAAGTCCTTTCAATGAAGCATCACTGTAGATAACAAACTCACCATTCCTGGAAGGTAGTGCCAAAACTGGAGCATTCACCAATCTTCTTTTCAATTCCTGAAAACTATCATCACATTCTTTTGTCCAGATAAACTTAACACCCTTCAGAGTTAGCATAGTCATTGGACTAGATAACCGTGAAAAAAATTTAACAAACCTTCGGTAATAGACTACCAAACCAAGAAAACTATGAATCATAGTTACATTTTTGGGGCTTGGTCATTCTTCAACAACCTTTGTTTTTGCAGGATCAATAGTTATTCCATCTTTAGAAACAATGTGACCAAGGAAATATATTTTTTTCAACCAAAACTCACACTTTCTGAATTTCCTATACAATTTATTTTCTTTTACGGTTTTCAAAATAACCCTTAAATGACTTTCATGCTCCTATTTACTTTTAGAAAACACCAAAATATCATCAATGAAAACAACCAAAAACTTATCCAAGAACAAATGGAAAAGTCTATTCATAAAGTCCATGAATACAGAAGGTGAATTGGTTAGCCCAAAAGGTATTACTTCAAATTTATAATGGTCATATCTTGTACGAAACGCAGTATTCGAAATGTATGTTTCCTTTACCTTCAACAGATGGTACCCCGATCTCAGGTCAATCTTTGAAAAATACTGAGCTCCCTAGAGCTGATCAAACAAATCATCAATATGAGGCAAAGGATATTTATTCTTAACAGTGATGTTATTCAATGCTCTATAATCAATGCAAAGTCTCATAGAACCATCTTTCTTTATAAAAAATAAGATAGGAGCACCCCATGGTGATGTGGTTGGTGGAATGAAATCTTTCTCAAATAAATCTTACAATTTCTCCTTCAACTCTAAAATTTCAATTTGAGTCATTCGATAAGGGGGTTTTGAAATTGGCTTAGCATCAGAAACTAAGTCAACAGTAAATTCAACTTCACAATCTGGTATTATTCCAGGCAACTCATCAGGAAAAACATCAAGATACTTATTTACCACTGGCACATCATTAATCTGAACGGTTCCTTTGTTTTCAAAAATATGTGCAAGGTAACATTTATTTCCATCTTTTACATGTTTCTCAGCCTCTTGATATGTTATCAATAGTAAGGGTTCATTCCTGTATACAAACTGAAAGTCTTTCTGAAAATAAACTTATTTAGCTCTACAATCAATCTTAGCATAGTAAACAGAGAGTCAATCCATGCCCAGGATAACATCAAACTCTACTAGAGGTAAAACAATAAGGTTTGCAAGTAGGCTCTTTCCACGGATAAGGATAAGAAGATTCTTATAAATTCTTTTTACCTCAACATTTCCTCCAAGTGTTTTTACCACAAGTTCATGAGTCATTTCTTGAGATGGAATTCTCAATTTACTTGAAAATTTTTTAGAGATGAAAGAATGTGTAGACCCCGAATCAAACAACACATTGACATAATCTGAGAAAACAAACAAAGTATCTGATACCACTTCATTTGATGGCCCAACATCTGCTGAAGTAGTTGCAAAGGATTTCACCACACATTTCTGCTTGTAGTCTGACTACTTCCCATCCTTTGAGCTCTTTGTCGAACACTTGTTTGCATAATGACACATCTCGTTTCACTTGAAACATTTCACTAACTGTAAATCAAATTTGGTCTTACCATCACCCTGATCTTTTTCAGTGCAATCACAAGTCTTATGTCTCATCTTACCACATCAGTAGCACTTTCCAGAATTCAAAAGACATTCTCCAGCATGCTTTTAATCACATTTATCACAAACTGAAAACTTAGTTTTGTTTCCATCAGACCTTTTTGAAGGATTCTTCCCTTTCTACTGCCACCTCGGTCATTTCTTCTGTTGGTTTTTATAGAACACTTGATCATCAGAAAACTCCATTTCCACCTTCTCAGCACATCGAACAAGCTTTTCATAACTTTTGAACTCACGAGAAGCTAACGCCCTATGATATTTTGTCTTTAATCCTGAGTAAAAAATGATTGATTTTACTATCAAGGTCTCAGATAAAATTTGGAGCATACCTTGCCAATCGAGTGAACATTTCTTCATAAGCAGCCACTCAGTAGTCCTCTGGCCTCAATTCTAAGAATTGTTTTTCCATCCTAAGTCAAACATCCTTAGGAAAATATTTCTCAAAAAACATACCTTTGAATTCATCCCATTCAATAGAATCAATCTCAGCAGAGTCCCTGGTATTTTTAACCATCGACCACCACGGATCTGCTTCACCCTCCAAACGGTAAACAGAAAGACTAACCTTTTGATTTTCTGAACACACCATGACATCAAAAATCTTCTCCAGTGCTTTAATCTACCCTTCAGCTAGCACAGGGTCAGATGATTCTCTGAATGATGGGGGATGTTGCCTCATGAAATGTTCCACCACTGACATGTTCCTTTGCGGTTGATCTAGCTGATCTCGTGAATGGATATCACCACCATTTATCGCTTGAGTCAACTACGTCATTACTACAACAAACTGTTCAGTTCCAATCCTGAATATCTCAGGATGCTGATTTGGAAGGTCATTTCCTTTTGTATGCCTTCCTAGCACAGCTTCCCTGTTTCCTCTGCAGAAAACCATTATTAACAAACATGTCTTAAATGAAGCAATATGATAATATTCAAATGCTATATCATTTCAATTTGACCAAAAAAATATTTTTGGATAATCATTTAATAGAATTATAACTCCTAAAGTTATCTAAACCGACCTTTGATACCAACTATAAGGCCACAGCCTTAAACATTACTTAATCTTGAGTTATTTCAAAAATATACATTGAGGATATTTTCAGGTTTAGAGTTTTTGAGAATTAGATCATAAATCATGCATTACATTCCACATTTCAACAATGTGGTTACATAAAAGACAGTATTCATTTTTTCCATCAAATGAAACATATTTAAAATAAAACATTGATTCTTTCTTGACACTTCCTCGACACTATCATCACATCATGTACTTTTCCCTTGACATGTGAAAAACATTTCAAAAACTTGGGATGGGCATAAAAAACTCAGTAAGGGATATAAAAATACAGAATGAAAACATTAGCTCATGTATACATAAGAATCAATGAAATCATACTTTACTCATAAAACATAAGCACTTTATCATACCTCATGAAATCATAAGATTTATGAATAACTCATAGAAAACATAATACATAAAGGTAACTTGAGCCATTCATAACATTCTTACGTAGGGAGTAACCCTCATGGTTACGTTTGGAATACCCATCACAGTATATTCCCAAAATCTCTTCGGATAAACCTTAGCGTTTAACTCCTTCGTGTTACCCAATGCATTGGAGAGCTATATCGGGCTCACCGGCCCTTAGTTTATCACAGAACCACCCATCTTCATATATAATGCCCAAGAACCATAACATAATTGTATCGCATAAAACATGCATAAAGGAAACATAACATATCCACATTTAAATCACAAGATATCAATACAACACATTGATATAATAAAAACATTATCAAAACCATTTTCAATACAAAAATAAAAGAAAATTAAAATATGGTATTTATTTTTTATTTAAAAAAATGTTATGGCTTGTAGAGGAAGCCGAAACTCAAATAATGGTCAAGGCAGTGGAGAAGTCTTTGTCGCCGCATACGTACGACAAAAACATTTCCTTTTGTCGTTTAGTAAAATGATTCGTATAAAAAAGATTCCTTTTTAATAAACATAAAAGTTAAAGGGGTTTATACACCGTATAAAATAAATTTGTGTATAAAACAAAATATGTCTCAATAAAAGGAGATTGAGATGAAGTCCCTTAGCTCGTGTCCGACTTGACTCGGTCGTTCTTTAATCTCCTGAATAATAAATTAGAGTTAATTTCTACTTGCTTAAGAACCTTTTTTCAAGTTCATTATTCCTTTTATATCACTTATTACCATGTTATGAACATTATGTAATTATTTAAGTTAATAAGGGTCGTTTTGTCGACCCTTGGTACATGAGTCAAAAATAAACTTCTTATAATTACAAGTTGTTCATGTGGTAAAATATCCATTATATCCAGAATTATATTCATATATGTCCAGTATATACATGAATTTATAATATTACATAACATTTAGAGATAAGAAATGAAATGCACCGTTCATGGAGACGGTAAGCTGTACGTACGCATGAACGCTACTTTCATTTCTATTTCGTATTTAATGGAATGAAATCATAATGATATAAAGGTATATTAGAATTTCAGTATGATATCATATGCAATACCATTAACTTCATCCTTTATACGTCTCGCATATGGCATTAACGAATCAAATCACTTTGAGGGGGCGGTAGTCCGCACTTCCTAAAATGAAGATATCGCGTTTACCCATAATGGAAACCATAAGGTATGCCATAAGTGAAAAATACAGAATCATAAGGAAAACATAGACATAATATATATCATATATAAATAGAGTGACATCTTAATGGCCACCATGAAAGGTGTTAAAAGAAGATTGAACAATCATCGATTCGTGAGGCAGTAAATCGTCATCCACAGAAACAGTATGTTCTTTAACCATTAGACGGGAGTGTGTGTGAGTGTAAATCAAATCCTTATCATAAAAACATCTTAGTATATTGAAGATACTAGTGTTGTTACAAAAGAAAATAATGAAAAGACTTTAGGGGGTTGGAGAAGCAAAATAAAACAAGAGAACATTAGAGAACACATTACCTTTAAATCGGGTAACTCCTCTTGGTTTGACCCAAAAGGGTTTCTTGAAGAGCTTTCTGCCTAAGGTAAGGCTTCTATGATAAAGAGAGAGATGTGGAGAGATAAAATGAGCGGATTTTGACTGAGTCAATGGCTTTAGAGGTGTGGGTAAGGTGATACAGGTGGGGGCCTTTATAATAGTGAGGAGGGGAACTCTTGGAAAGTCATGAAATGTTACTTTATTTTAAAATGAGTTTCGGATTTTAAAGGTGTCACAATGATATATTTCGAGGATAAGGTGATAAGGGTTCGAAATCCACTCATCCAATAGGTTTTTGACAAGTGTAAGTCTTATATTTTACATTATCTTTTTATTTTATTTAAATCGTTCATTAATAAGGTAATCGCTGCATCATCATGATGCCATAAATAAATTAATTTATTTAATGTCTAAAAATTATATAAAAAAATATCATGATGTAGGAAATCTTTTTATCTTTCCAATGAATATTTATAGCTTAAGAGATCATTTACACTGACAAAATTAAAATTGTTTTTCTTGGGTGATACATACTTTGGTTATACTTTCCCTTTAAAAAAATAATATAATAAAATGTCACCATCACCCAAAAGTGATTCCATGGGGTGCCAAAGTTAGCACAAGGCATCCCATGGTCGGTCATGACACAACCAGTAGTATCAGGACACATGTTGGGGTCATTTTATATTATTATGATATTATTTTATTACCCTTAACTACCCGATTACTAATTAATCACGATAATTAAAGATAATTACCATCATTACTATTCATAATGTCCAAAAAAAAAGAGTAATAATTACATAATTTGGACCTTCTGATTCCAAATATGAAATCCATTTTACCAAATTCCAAACACATAAATTGTCGTAATTAATTTAAAAATATTTCCCGTTGTCAAAACAAATAGCGGGTTTTTTTGAAACAATATCTATGAAAAGTTTGGCACTTGTTTATGCCCAATTCCAAAGTAAAATTAATTATAATGAACACCATTGGATTAAAAGGTAAAAATATATTCTAATTACAATTTAAAAACAATTAAAAATATCATCTAACAATATAATTAAATTAGATGAAAAAGCAGTTTTGAAGTAAAATGCAGTATTTTTCACTATTCATTAAAAAATGAGCATTGTCAGAAAAATATCAAAAATATATCTAAAGTAAATTTCAATGTCCTAATTCTAAAGAATAAGTTTATTTTGATAAATAGATCATATAAAATTGTCAAAAGATAGATTTAAAAATGGTTTGCTATCAAAAGGCGGTAAAACAATCTTTTAAAAAATATTAGAGAATCCAAAGCTTAAGATTGGATTTATTCTCATTTTAAGCCTCTAAAACACTATCTAATTTATAAATAGACATAGATATGAAAATCCAAAATTCTTTACTTACATGGGATGTTACATCCTTCCACCCTTTAGAAAATTGTGTCCCCGCAATTTATTTACATATCGAATAAGTGGGGGTATTTATCCCTCATTGCATTTTCAGATTCTCATGTTGTCTCTTCAATCATGTGGTTTTTCCACAAAACCTTTACTTGATGAATCACCTTATTCCGCAATACTTGATCCATGTGGTCAAGAATCTGGACTGGTTGTTCCTCATAAGATAGGTTCTCTTCCAGCTGAACTACCTCTGGACTCAAAACATGAGATGGATCTAAAATGTACTTTCTTAACATTAAAACATGAAACACATTGTGTACCTGAGATAAACTCGGAGGTAAAGTCACTCGGTATGCCACTGATCCAACTCTCTCCAGAATTTCATATGGTCCAATGAACCTTGGACTCAGCTTTCCTTTCTTACCAAATCGCATCACATTTTTCCATAGTGAAACTTTAAGGAAGACATGATCACCTAGCTCAAAAGAGAGATCTTTCCTCATGTTGTCCGCATAACTTTTCTGTCTGCTCTGAGTTGTTCTCATCTGTTTCTGTATCAGCTGAACTTTTTCTGCCAACTCTTCTACCAATTTTGGTCCCATCAACTTCCTTTCACTCACTTCATCCCAAAAAGCTGGAGTTCGACATCGCTTCCCATGCCTCAAAGGGTGCCATCTGTATACTAGAATAAAAATTGTTATTATAAGAAAACTCAACCAAAGAAAAATGTTGGTCTCAACTTCCCTGATAATCCATCGAACAAGCACGTAGCATATCCTCCAAAGTCTGAATTGTTCGTTCTGACTGCTCATCTGATTGAGGATGAAAATTTGTACTAAAATTTAATTCAGTACCCAACGACTTCTGAAGGCCTTTCCAAAAGTTCGAAGTAAACCTAGGATCATGATTAGATACAATGGAGAGGGGAACTCCATGTAACCTGACTATCTCTTTAAGATACAAATGAGAAAGTTGATCTAGGGAGAAATTATCTCGTATAGTAAGGAAATGAGCAGATTTGGTCAAGCGATCAACAACAACCCAGATTGCATTATTACCTCGAGGTGTCTTCGGTAACCCAACAACGAAGTCCATGGATATATTCTCTCATTTCCACTCTGGCACTAGTAAAGGCTGAAGAATCCCTTTCGATAACTTCCGCTCTGTTTTAACCTGTTGACAAGTCAAACACTTCACATTAAAATCATCAATATCTCTTTTCATTCCATCCCTCCAGTAATACTCCCGAAGATCTCTATACATCTTAGTACTGCAAGGATGAACTGAAAACGGAGAACTATGAGCTTCACATAACAACTCTTTCTTCAACTGTGAATCACAAGGCACACACAATCTCTTCCAAAATCTCAAAACACAATCATTATCAATGTTGAATTCAGGTAACATACCCTTCTGGACCAGCTCTACCTTTTTCTGCAACTCGCTTTCTTGCATCTAAACTTGCTTAATTCTGCCTGATAGAGAAGATTTCCCTGATACCTGAAACAAAACGGAAGAACATCCTGCACCAATAACTTTTATTCCAAATTTCATCAAATCCTTAACCAAATGATCACGTTTCAAAAGTAACATGGTTAATGAAGCATTACTTTTTCGACTCAAAGCATCATCCACTTTATTTGCTTTTCCTGCATGGTAATGATTTGTACAATCATAATCCTTGATTAATTCTAGCTATATCCTCTGTCTCATTTTCAATTCTTTCTGAGTGAATATAGACTTTAAACTTTTGTTTCTAGTATATATTTCACACTTTACACCGTACAAATGATGCCTCCAAATTTTTAAAGCGAAAACAACAGCAGCTAATTCCAAATCATGTGTAGGATAATTTACCTCATTAGTTTTCAACTGACGTGAAGCATAAGAAATTACCTGATCATTCTGCATTAGGACGCAACTAAGTCCTTTCAATGAAGCATCACTGTAGAAAACAAACTCACCATTCCTAGAAGGTAGTGCCAAAACTAGAGCATTCACCAATCTTCTTTTCAATTCCTGAAAACAATCATCACATTCTTTTGTCTAGATAAACTTAACACCCTTCTGAGTTAGCTTAGTCATTGGACTAGATAACCATGAAATTTTTTTAACAAACCTTCGGTAATAGCCTACCAAACCAAGAAAACTACAAATCTCTGTTACATTTGTGGGTCTTGGCCATTATTCAAAAACTTTTGTTTTTGTAGGATCAACAGCTATTCCATCTTTAGAAACAATGTGACCAAGGAAAGAAATTTGTTGCAACCAAAACACACACTTGATGAATTTCCCATACAATTTCTTTTCTTTTACAGTTTTCAAAATAACCCTTAAATGACTTTCATGCTCCTCTTTACTTTTAGAAAACACCAAAATATCATCAATGAAAACAACCACAAACTTATCCAAGAACTCATGGAAAATTTTATTCATAAGGTTCATGAATACAGCAGGTGCATTGGTTAGCCCAAAAGGCATTACTACAAATTCATAATGGTCATATCTTGTACAAAACACAGTCTTTGGAATATCTGCTTCCTTTACCCTCAACTGATGGTACCCCGATCTCAAGTCAATCTTTGAAAAATACTGAGCTCCCTGGAGCTGATCAAACAAATCATCGATATGAGGCAAATGATATTTGATATTAAAAGTGATGTTATTCAAGGCTCTATAATCAATGCAAAGTCTCATAGAACCATATTTCTTTTTAACAAATAAGACAGGAGCACCCCATGGTGATGTGCTAGGTCGAATGAAACCTTTCTCTAATAAATCTTGCAATTGCTCCTTCAACTCTAAAAGTTCAATTTGAGTCATTCGATAAGGGGGTTTTGAAATTGACTTAACATCAGGAACTAAGTCAATAGTAAATTCAACTTCCCGATCTGGTATTATTCTAGGAAACTCATCAGGAAAAATATCAGGATACTCATTTACCACTGGCACATCATTAATCTGAACGGTTCCTTTGTTTTCAACAATATGTGCAAGGTAACATTCATTTCCATCTTTTACAAGTTTATCAACCTCTTGATATTTTATCAAGAGTAAGGGTTCATTCTTGTACACAAACAGAAATTCTTTCTGAAAAGAAACTTCTTTATCTCTACAATCAATCTTAGCATGGTAAACAGAGAGTCAATCCATACCCAGGATAACATCAAACTCTACTAGAGGTAAAACAATAAGGTTTTCAAGTTCTTTCCACGGATAAGGATAGGAAGATTCTTATAAATTCTTTTTGCCTCAACATTTCCCCCGTGTGTTTTTACCACAAGTTCAGGAGTCATTTCTTGAGATGGAATTCCCAATTTACTAGAAAATTTTTCAGAGATGAAAGAATGTGTAGACCCCGAATCAAACAACGCATTGGCATAATCTGATAAAACAAACAAATTACATGATACCACTTCATTTGATGGCCCAACATATGTTGAAGTAGTTGCAAAGGATTTCACCACACCTTTCTGCTTGTAGTCTGACTGCTTCCCATCGTTTGAGCTCTGTCGAACACTCGTTTTCATAATGACTCATCTCATTGCACTTGAAACATTTCACTAACTGTAAATCAAATTTGGTCTTAACATCACCCTAATATTTTTCAGTGCAATCACGAGCCTTATGCCCCATCTTACCACATCGGTAGCACTTTCCAAAATTCAAAAGACATTCCCCAGCATGCTTTTTACCATATTTATCACAAACTGAAAACTTAGTTTTCTTACCATCAGACCTTTTTGAAGGATTCTTCCCTTTCTCCTGCCACCTCGGTCTCTTCTTCTGTTGGTTGTTATAGAACACTTGATCATCGGAAAACTCCATTTCCACATTCTCAGCACATCGAACAAGCTTTTCATAACTTTTGAACTCACGAGAAGCTAATGCCCTTCGATATTTTGGATTTAATCCTGAGTAAAAACGATTGCTTTTACTATCAAGGTCTCGGATAAAATTTGGATCATACCTTGTCAATCGAGTGAAATTTTCTTCATAAGCATCCATTGAGTCGTCCTCTTGCCTCAATTCCAAGAATTGTTTTTCCATCCTAAGTCGAACAGCCTGAGGAAAATATTTCTCAAAAAACATACATTTGAATTCATCCCAGTCAAGAGCATCAATCTCACTAGAGTCCCTGATATTTTTAACCATCGATCACCACTGATCTGTTTCACCCTCCAAACGGTAAATAGCAAGACTAACCTTTTGATTGTCTGAACACCCCATGACATCAAAAATCTTCTCCAGGGCCTTAATCCACCCTTCAGCTAACACAGGGTCAGATGATCCTCTGAATGATGGGGGATGTTGCCTCATGAAATGTTCCACGACTGACATGTTCCTCTACGGTTGATCTAGCTGATCTCGTGCATGGATACCACCACCGTTTATCGCTTGAGTCAACTTCACCATTACTGCAACAAACTGTTCAGTTCCAATCCCGACCATCTCAGGATGCTGATTTGGAAGGTCATTTCCTTCTGTATGTCTTCCTAGCACTGCTTCCATGTTTCCTCTATGGAAAACCATTCTGAACAAACATGTCTTTATTTGAAGCAACATGGTAATCTTCAAATGCTATATAATTTCAATTTGACCAAAAAAAATATTTTTGGATAACCATTTAATAGAATTTTAACTCCTAAAATTACCTAAACCGACCTTTGATACCAACTATAAGGCTCCAGCCTTAAACATTACTTAATCTTGAGTTATTTCAAGAATACACATTGAGGATCTTTTCAGGTTTAGAGTTTTAGAGAATTAAATCATAAATCATGCATTACATTCCACATTTCAACAAGGTGGTTACATAAAAGACAGTATTCATTTTTCTCATCAAAGGAAACAAATTTAAAATAAAACATGGATTCTTTCTTGACACTTCCTCGACACTATCATCACATCATGTACTTTTCCCTTGACCTGTGAAAAACATTTCAAAAACTTGGGATGAGCATAAAAAGCTCAGCAAGGAATATAAAAATACGTAATGAAAACATTAGCCCATGTATACATAAGAATCAATGAAATCATACTTTACTCATAAAACATTAGCACTTTATCATACCTCATGAAATCATAAGATTTATGAATAACTCATAGAAAACATAAGACATAAAGGTAACTTGATCCATTCATAACATTCTTACGTAGAGAGTAATCCTCATGGTTACGTTTGGAATACTCATCACAGTATATTCCCTAAATCTCCTTGGAGAAACCTTAGCGTTTAACTCCTTCACGTTACTCAATGCATTGGAGAGCTATATCGGGCTCACCCGCCCTTATTTTATCACGAAACCACCCGTCTTCATATACAATTCTCAAGAACCATAACATAATTGTATCACATAAAACATGCATAAAGGAAACATAACATTTCCACATTTCAATCACAAGATATCAATACAACATATTGATATAATAAAAACATTATCAAAACCATTTTCAATTCTAAAATAAAAGAAAATTAAAACATGGTATTTATTTTTTATTTAAAAATAAGTTATGGCTTGTAGAGGAGGCCGAAACTCAAATAACGGTCACGGCGGCAGAGAAGTCTTTGTCGCCGCATACGTACGACAAAAACATTCCCTTTTGTCATTTAGTAAAATGATTCGTATAAAAAGGATTACTTTTGAATAAATGTAAAAATCAAAGGGGTTTATACACCGTATAAAAGAAACTTGTGTATAAAACAAAATATGCCTCAATGAAAGGAGATTGAGACGAAGTCTCTTACCTCGTGTCTGACCTGACTCGATGGTTCTTTAATCTCCTGAATAATAAACTAGAGTTAATTTCTACTTGCTTAAGAACCTTTTTCATGTTCATTATTCCTTCTATATCACTTATTACCATGTTATAAACATTATGTAATTATTTAAGTTAATAAGGGTCGTTTTGTCGACCCTTGGTATTTGAGTCAAAAATAAACTTCTCATAATTACAAGTTGTTCATGTGATAAAATATCCATTATATCCAGAATTATATTCATATATATCCAGTATATACATGCATTTATAATATTACATAATATTTAGAGGTAAGAAATGAAATGCACCGTTCATGGAGACGGTAAGTCGTACGTACGCATGAACGCTACTTTCATTTCTATTGCGTATTTAATGGAATGAAATCATAATGATATAAAGGTATATTAGAATTCCAGTATGATAACATATGTAATACCATTAACTCTATCCTTTATACATCCCACATATGGAATTAACGAATCAAATCACTTTGAGGGGGCGGTAGTCCGCACTTCCTAAAATAAAGATATCGCGTTTACCCATAATGGAAACCATAAGGTACGCCATAAGTGAAAAATAAAGAATCATAAAGAAAACATAGACATAATATATATCATATATAAATAGATTGACATCTTAATGGCCACCATGAAAGGTGTTAAAAGAAGATTGAACAATCATCGTTTCGTGAGCAGTAATTCGTCATCCACAGAAACAATATGTTCTTTAACCATTAGACGGGAGTGTGTCTGAGTGTAAATCAAATCCTTCTCATAACAACATCCTAGTATATTGGAGATACTGGTGTTGTTATAAAAGAAAAGAATAAAAAGAGTTTAGAGGGTTGGAGAAGCAAAATGAAACAAGAGAACATTTGAGAAGACATTACATTTAAATCGGGTAACTTCTCTTGGTTTGAACCAAAAGGGTTTATTTGAAGGGCTTTATGCCTAAGGTAAGGCTTCTATGATGAAAAGAGGGATGTGGAGAGATAAAATGAGCAGAGTTTAGTCGAGCCATTGGCTTGAGAGGTGTGGGTAAGGTGGTAGAGGTAGAGGCCTTTTATAAGAGGGGGGAGGGGAACTCTTGAAAAGTCATGAAATGTTACTTTATTTTAAAATGAGTTTCGGATTTTAAAGCTCTCACAATGATATATTTCGAGGATAAGGTGATAAGGGTTCGAAATCCACTCATCCAATAGGTTTTTGACAAGTGTAAGTCTAAGATTTTATATTATCTTTTCATTTTATTTAAATCGTTCATTAATGAGGTAATCGTTGCATCATCATGGTGTCATAAATAAATTAATTTATTTAATGTCTAAAAATTATAAAACAAATATCATGATGTAGGAAATCTTTTTAGCTTTCCAATTAATATATATAGTCTAAGAGACCATTTACACAGAAAAAACTAAAATTGTTTTACTTGGGTGATACATACTTTGGTTATACTTTCCCTTTAAAAAATTAATATAATAAAATGTCACCATCACCCAAAAGTGATTCCTTGGGGTACCAAAGTTGGCACAAGGCATATCATGGTTGGCCATGACACAACCAATAGCATTAGGACACATGTTGGGATCATTTTATATTATTATGATATTATGTTATTACCCTTAACTACCTGATTACTAATTAATCATGATAATTAAAGATAATTATCATCGTTACTATTCATAATGTCCAAAAACAAAAGTCTTAATTACATAATTTGGACCTTCTGATTCCAAATATGGAATTCATTTTACCAAATTCCAAACACATAAATTGTAGTAATTAATTTAAAAATAATTCCTGATGTCAAAACAAATAGCGGGTTTTTTTAAACAATATCTATGAAAAGTTTGGCACTTGTTTATACCCAATTCCAAAGTGAAATTAATTCTAATTACCACCATTGGATTAAATGGTAAAAATAAATTCTAATTACACTTTAAAACCAGTTAAAAAGATCATCTAGCAATATAATTAAATTAGATGAAAATACAGTTTTGAAGAAAAATGCAGTATTTTTCACTATTCATTAAAAAATGAGCATTGTCAGAAAAATACCAAAAATTTATCTAAAGTAAATTTCAATGTCTCAATTCTAAAGAATAAGTTTATTTTGATAAATAGAGCTTATAAAATTGTCAAAAGATAAATTTAAAAATGGTTCGCTATCAAAAGGCGGTAAAACAATCTTTTAAAAAATATTAGAGAATTCAATGTTTAAGATTCGATTTATTCTCATTTTAAGCCTCTAAAACAATATCTAATTTATAAATAGACATAGACATGAAAATCCAAAATTCTTTACTTACTTGGGATGTTACATCCTTCCCCCCTTTAGAAAATTGTGTCCCCGCAATTTATTTACTTATCGAATAAGTGAGGGTATTTATCTCTCATTGCATTTTCAGATTCTCATGTTGCTTCTTCAATCATGTGGTTTTTTCACAAAACCTTTACTTGATGAATCACCTTATTCCGCAATATTTGCTCCATGTGGTCAAGAATATGGACTGGTTGTTCCTCATATGATAGGTTCTCTTCCAGCTGAACTACCTCTGGACACAAAACATGAGATGGATCTCGCATGTACTTCCTTAACATTGAAACATGAAAAACATTGTGTACATGAGATAAACTCGGAGGTAAAGCCACTCAGTATGCAACTGATCCAACTCTCTCCAGAATTTCATATGGTCCAATGAACCTTGGACTCAGCTTTCCTTTCTTACCAAATCGCACACTTTTCCATGGTGAAACATTGAGGAAGACATGATCACCTACCTCAAAAGAGAGATCATTCCTCCTGTTATCCGCATAACTTTTCTGTCTGCTCTGAATTATTCTCATGTGTTTCTGTATCAGCTGAACTTTTTCTACCAATTCTGGTCTCATCAACTTCCTTTCACTCACTTTATCCCAAAAAGCTGGAGTTCGACACCGCTTCTCATATGATGCCTCAAATGGTGCTATCTGTATATTGGAATGAAAACTTTTATTATAAGAAAACTCAACCAAAAAAAGATGTTGGTCCCAACTTCTCTGATAATCCATCGAACAAGCACGTAGTATATCCTCCAAAGTCTGAATTTTTCGTTCTGACTACTCATCTGATTGAGGATGAAAAGTTGTACTAAAATTTAATTCAGTACCCAATGACTTCTGAAGGTCTTTCCAAAAGTTAGAAGTAAACCTAGGATCACGATCAGATACAATGGAAAGGGGAACTCCATATAACCTGACTATCTCTTTAAGATACAAAGGAGAAAGTTGATCTAGGGAGAAAGTATCTCGTATAGTAAGGAAATGAGCAGAGTTGGTCAAGCGATCAACAATAACCCATATTGCATTATTACCTCGAGGTGTCTTCGGTAACCCAACAATGAAGTCCATGGATATATTCTCTCATTTCCACTCTGACACTAGTAAAGGCTGAAGCATCCCTTTCGATAACTGCCGCTCTGCTTTAACCTGTTGACAAGTCAAACACTTCACAGTAAAATCATCAATATCTCTTTTCATTCCATCCCACCAGTAATAATCCCGAAGATCTCTATACATCTTAGTACTGCCAGGATGAACTAAAAACGGAGAACTATAAGCTTCACATAACAACTCTCTCTTCAATTGTGAATCACAAGGCACACAAAATCTCTTCCCAAAGCTCAAAACACAATCATTATCAATGTTGAATTCAGGTAACATACCCTTCTGAACCAGCTCTAACTTTTTCTGCAACTCAGTGTCTTGCTTCTGAACTTGCTTAATTCTGTCTGATAGAAAAGATTTCACTGATACCTGAAACAAAACAAAAGAACTTCCTACACCAACAACTTCTATTCCAAATTTCATCAAATCCTTAACCAAATGATCACGTTTCAAACGTAACATGGTTAATGAAGCATTACTTTTTTGACTCAAAGCATCAGTCACTTTATTTGCTTTTCCTGGATGGTAATGAATTGTACAATCATAATCCTTAATTAATTCTAGCAATCTCCTCTGTCTCATGTTCAATTCTTTCTGAGTGAATATATACTTTAAACTTTTGTGATCAGTATATATTTCACACTTTACACCGTACAAATGATGCCTCTAAATTTTTAAAGCGAAAACAACAGCAGCTAATTCCAAATCATGTGTAGGGTAATTTACCTCATTAGTTTTCAACTGATGTGAAGCATAAGCAATTACATAATCATTCTGCATTAGGACGCAACCAAGTCCTTTCAATGAAGCATCACTGTAGATAACAAACTTTCCATTCCTAGAAGGTAGTGCCAAAACTGGAGCATTCACCAATCTTCTTTTCAATTCCTGAAAACAATCATCACATTCTTTTGTCTAGATAAACTTAACACCCTTCTGAGTTAACTTAGTTATTGGACTAGAAAACCGTGAAATTTTTAACAAACATTCAGTAATAGCCTATCAAACCAAGAAAACTACGAATCTCAGTTACATTTGTGGGTCTTGGCCATTCTTCAACAACTTTTGTTTTTGTAGGATCAACAGTTATTCCATCTTTAAAAACAATGTGACCAAGGAAAGAAATTTGTTGCAACCAAAACTCACACTTGCTGAATTTCTCATACAATTTCTTTTCTTTTACGGTTTTCAAAATAACCCTTAAATGACTTTCATGCTCCTCTTTACTTTTAGAAAACACCAAAATATCATCAATGAAAACAACCACAAACTTATCCAAGAACTCATGGAAAATTCTATTCATAAGGTCCATGAATACAACAAGTGAATTGGTTAGCCCAAAAGGCATTACTACAAATTCATAATTGTCATATCTTGTACGAAACACAGTCTTCGGAATATCTGCTTCCTTTACCTTCAACTGATGGTACCCCGATCTCAGGTCAATCTTTGAAAAATACTGAGCTCCCTCGAGCTGATCAAACAAATCATCGATATGACGCAAATGATATTTGTTATTAACAGTGATGTTATTAAAGGCTCTATAATCAATGCAAAGTATCATAGAACCATATTTCTTTTTAACAAAAAAGACAGGAGCACCCCATGGTGATATGCTAGGTCGAATGAAACCTTTCTCTAATAAATCTTGCAATTGCTCCTTCAACTCTAAAAGTTCGATTTGAGTCATTCGATAAGGGGGTTTTGAAATTGGATTAGCATCAGGAACTAAGTCAACAATAAATTCAACTTCCCGATCTGGTATTATTCCAGGAAATTCATCATGAAAAACATCAGGATACTCATTTACCACTGGCACATCATTAATCTGAACGGTTCCTTTGATTTCAACAATATGTGTAGGGTAACATTCATTTCCATCTTTTACAAGTTTCTCAGCCTCTTGATATGTTATCAAGGGTAAGGGTTCATTCTTGTACACAAACTGAAAGTCTTTCTGAAAAGAAACTTCTTTATCTCTACAATCAATCTTAGCATGGTAAACAGAGAGCCAATTCATACACAGGATAACATCAAACTCTACTAGAGGTAAAACAATAAGTTTTGCAAGTAGGTTCTTTCCACGGATAAGGATAGGAAGATTTTAATAAATTCTTTTTGCCTCAACATTTCCCCCAGGTGTTTTTACCACAAATTCAGAAGTCATTTCTTGAGATGGAATTCCCAATTTTCTGAAAAAAATTCAGAGATGAAAAAATGTGTAGACCTCGAATCAAACAACGCATTAGCATAATCTGAGAAAACAAAGTACCTGATACCACTTCATTCGATGGTCCAACATTTGCTGAAGTAGTTGCAAAGGATTTCACCACACCTTTCTGCTTGTAGTCTGACTGCTTCCCATCGTTTGAGCTCTTTGTCGAACACTCGTTTGCATAATGACACATCTCGTTTCACTTGAAACATTTCACTAACTGTAAATCAAATTTGGTCTTACCATCACCCAGATCTTTTTCAGTGCAATCACGAGCCTTATGTCCCATCATACCACATCAGTTGCAGATTCCAGAATTCAAAAGACATTCCCCAGTATGCTTTTTACCACATTTATCACAAACTGAAAACTTAGTTTTCTTACCATCAGACCTTTTTGAAGGATTCTTCCATTTCTCCTGCCACCTCAGTCTCTTCTTCTGCTGGTTGTTATAGAATACTTGATCATCGGCAAACTCCATTTCCACATTTTCAGCACATCGAACAATCTTTTCATAACTTTTGAACTCACGAGAAGCTAATGCCCTTCGATATTTTGGCTTTAATCCTGAGTAAAAACGATTGATTTTACTATCAAGGTCTCGGAGAAAATTTGGATCATATCATGCCAATCGAGTGAACCTTTCTTCATAAGCAGCCATTGAGTCGCCCTCTTGCCTCAATTCCAAGAATTGTTTTTCCATCCTAAGTCGAACAGCCTTAGGAAAATATTTCTCAAGAAACATACCTTTGAATTCATGTCAGTCAAGAGCATCAATCTCACTAGAGTCCCTGATATTTTTAACCATTGATCACCACTGATCTGCTTCACCCTCCAAACGGTAAACAACAAGACTAACCTTTTGATTGTATGAACACCTCATGACATCGAAAATCTTCTCCAATGCTTTAATTCACCCTTCAGCTAACACAGGGTCAGATGATCCTCTAAATGATGGAGGATGTTGCCTCATGAAATGTTCCACGACTGACATGTTCCTCTACAGTTGATCTGGCTGATCTCGTGCATGGATACCACCACCATATATCGCTTGAGTCAACTGCACCATTACTGCAACAAACTGTTCAGTTCCAATCTCGACCATCTCAGGATGCTGATTTGGAAGGTCATTTCCTTCTACATGTCTTCCTAGCACTGCTTCCATGTTTCCTCTGCGGAAAACCATTCTGAACAAACATGTCTTTATTTGAAGCAACATGGTAATCTTGAAATGCTATATCATTTCAATTTGACCCAAAAAAAATATTTTTGGATAACCATTTAATAGAATTCTAACTCCTAAAGTTATCTAAACCGACCTTTGATACCAACTAAAAGGCCCCAGCCTTAAACATTACTAAATTTTGAGTTATTTCAAAAGTACACATTGAGAATCTTTTCAAGTTTAGAGTTTTAGAAAATTAGATCATAAATCATGCATTCCATTCCACATTTCAACAAGGTGGTTACATAAAAGACAGTATTCACTTTTCCCATCAAAGGAAACAAATTTAAAATAAAACATGAATTCTTTCTTGACCCTTCCTCAACACTATCATCACATCATGTACTTTTCCCTTAACCTGTGAAAAACATTTCAAAAACTTGGGATTAGCATAAAAAGCTCAGTAATGGATATAAAAATAGGTAATGAAAACATTAGCCCATGTATACATAAGAATCAATAAAATCATACTTTACTCATAAAACATAAGCACTTTATCATACCTCATGAAATCATAAGATTTATGAATAATTCATAGAAAACATAAGACATAAAGGTAACTTGAGTCATTCATAACATTCTTACGTAGGGAGTAATCCTCATGGTTACGTTTGAAATACTCATCACAGTATATTCCCTAAATCTCTTCGGAGAAACATTAGTGTTTAACTCCTTCGCATTACTCAATGCATTGGAGAGGTATATCGGGCTCACCCGCCCTTAGTTTATCACGGAACCACCCGTCTTCATATACAATGCCCAAGAACCATAACATAATCATATCACATAAAACATGCATAAATGAAACATAACATTTCCACATTTCAATCACAAGATATCAATACAACACATTGATATAATAAAAACATTATCAAAATCATTTTCAATACCAAAATAAAAGAAAATTAAAACATGGTATTTATTTTTTATTTAAAAAAAAGTTATAGCTTGTAGAGGAAGTCGAAACTCAAATAACGGTCACGGCGGCGGAGAAGTCTTTGTCGCCGCATATGTACGACAAAAACATTCCATTTCGCCGTTTAGTAAAATGTTTTGTATAAAAAATATTCCTTTTGAATAAACGTAAAAGTCAAAGGGTTTTATAGACCGTATAAAAGAAAGTTGTGTATAAAACAAAATATGGCTCAATGAAAGGAGATTGAGACGAAGTCTCTTATCTCGTGTCTAACGTGACACAATCGTTCTTTAATCTCCTGAATAATAAACTAGAGTTAATTTCTACTTGCTTAAGAACCTTTTTCAAGTTCATTATTCCTTTTATGTCACTTATTACCATGTTATAAATATTATGTAATTATTTAAGTTAATAAGGGTCGTTTTGTCAACTCTTGGTACTTGAGTCAAAAATAAACTTCTCATAATTACAAGTTGTTCATGTGGTAAAATATCCATTATATCCAGAATTATATTTATATATATCCAGTATATACATGCATTTATATTATTACATAACATTTAGAGGTAAGAAATGAAATGCACCGTTATGGAGACGGTAAGCCGTACGTACGCATGAACACTACTTTCATTTCTATTTCGTATTTAATGGAATGAAATCATAATGATATAAAGGTATATTAGAATTCCAGTATGATATCATATGTAATACCATTAAATCCATCCTTTATACGTCTCACATATGGCATTAACGAATCAAATCACTTTGAAGGGGCGGTAGTCCGCACTTCCTAAAATCAAGATATTGTGTTTACCCATAATGGAAACCATAAGATATGCCATAAATGAAAAATAAAGAATCATAAGGAAAACATAGACATAATATATATCATATATAAATAGAGTGACATCTTAATGGCCATCATGAAAGGTGTTAAAAGAATATTGAACAATCATCGTTTCGTGAGGCAGTAATTCGTCATCCACAGAAACAATATGTTCTTTAACCATTAGACGGGAGTGTGTGTGAGTGTAAATCAAATCCTTCTCATAACAACATCCTAGTATATTGGAGATACTGGTGTTGTTACAAAAAAAATAAAAAGAGTTTAGGGGATTGGAGAAGCAAAATAAAACAAGAGAACATTAGAGAAGACATTACATTTAAATCGGGTAACTCCTCTTGCTTTGAACCAAAAGGGTTTCTGGAAGAGCTTTATGCCTAAGATAAGGCTTCTATGATGAAAATAGGGATGCAGAGAGATAAAATGAGCAGAGTTTAGCCGAGCTAATGGCTTGAGAGACGTGGGTAAGGTGGTAGAGGTGGGGGTCTTTTATAAGAGGGAGGGGCACTCTTGGAAAGTCATGAAATGTTACTTTATTTTAAAATGAGTTTCGGATTTTAAAAGTCCCAAAATGATATATTTCGAGGATAAGGTGATAAGGGTTCAAAATCCAGCCATCCAATAGGTTTTTGACAAGTGTAAGTCTTAGATTTTATATTATCTTTTCATTTTATTTAAATCGTTCATTAATGAGGTAATTGATGCATCATCATGGTGTCATAAATAAATTAATTTATTTAATGTCTAAAAATTATAAAAAAAACTATCATGATTTAGGAAATCTTTTTAGCTTTTCAATGAATATTTATTGTCTAAGAGATCATTTACACAGACGAAACTAAAATTGTTTTACTTGGGTGATACATACTTTGGTTATACTTTCCCTTTAAAAAAATAATATAATAAAATGTCACCATCACCCAAAAGTGATTTCATGGGGTACCAAAGTTGGCACAAGGTATTTCATGGTCGTCCATGACACAACCAGTAGCATTAGGACACATGTTGGGGTCATTTTATATAATTATGATATTATTTTATTACCCTTAACTACCCGATTACTAATTAATCACAATAATTAAATATAATTATCATCATTACTATTCATAATATCCAAAAATAAAAGTCTTAATTACATAATTTAGACCTTCTGATTCCAAATATGGAATTCATTTTACCAAATTCCAAACACATAAATTGTAGTAATTAATTTAAAAATATTTTCCGTTGTCAAAACAAATAGCGGGTTTTTTTGAAACAATATCTATGAAAAGTTTGGCACTTATTTATGCCCAATTCAAAAGTGAAATTAATTCTAATGACCACCATTGGATTAAATGGTAAAAATATATTCTAATTACATTTTAAAACCAATTAAAAACATCATCTAGCAATATAATTAAATTAGATGAAAAAGCAGTTTTGAAGTAAAATGCAGTATTTTTCACTATTCATTAAAAAATGTGCATTGTCAGAAAAATACCAAAAATTTATCTAAAGTAAATTTCAATGTCCCAATTCTAAAAAATAAGTTTATTTTGATAAATAGAGCTTATAAAATTGTCAAAAGATAGATTTAAAAATGGTTCGCTATCAAAAGGCGGTAAAACAATCTTTTAAAAAATATTAGAGAATTAAATGCTTAAAATTGGATTTATTCTCATTTTAAGCCTCTAAAACACTATCCAATTTATAAATAGACATAGATATGAAAATCCAAAATTCTTTACTTACTTGGGATGTTACATCCTTCCCCCCTTTAGAAAATTGTGTCCCTGCAATTTATTTACTTATCGAATAAGTGAAAGTATTTATCCCTCATTGCATTTTCAGATTCTCAGGTTGCCTCTTCAATCATGTAGTTTTTCTACAAAACCTTTACTTGATGAATCACCTTATTCCGCAATACTTGCTCCATGTGGTCAAGAATCTGGACTGGTTGTTCCTCATATGATAAGTTCTCTTCCAGCTGAACTACCTCTGGACTCAAAACATGAGATGGATATGGCATGTACTTCCATAACATTGAAACATGAAAAACATTGTGTACCTGAAATAAACTCGGAGGTAAAGCCACTTAGTATGCAGCTGATCCAACTCTCTCCAGAATGTCATATGGTCCAATAAACCTTGGACTCAGCTTTCCTTTCTTACCAAATCGCATCACACTTTTCCATGGTGAAACTTTGAGGAAGACATGATCACCTACCTCAAAAAAGAGATCATTCCTCCTGTTGTCCGCATAACTTTTATGTCTGCTCTGAGTTATTCTCATGTGTTTCTGTATCAGCTGAACTTTTTCTGTCAACTCTTCTACCAGTTCTGGTCCCATCAACTTCCTTTCACTCACTTCATCCTAAAAAGCTGGAGTTCGACACCGCTTCTCATGTGATGCCTCAAATGGTGCTATTTGTATACTGGAATGAAAACTTTTATTATAAGAAAACTCAACCAAAGAAAGATGTTGGTCCCAATTTTCCTGATAATCCATCGAACAAGCACGTAGCATATCCTCCAAAGTCTGAATTGTTCGTTCTGACTGCTCATCTGATTGAGGATGAAAAGTTGTACTAAAATTTAATTCAGTACTCAACGACTTCTGAAGGCTTTTCCAAAAGTTAGAAGTAAACCTAAGATCACGACTAGCATGTTCATCTACGGTTGATCTGGCTAATCTCGTGCATAGATACCACCACCATTTATCGCTTGAGTCAACTGCACCATTACTGCAACAAACTGTTCAGTTCCAATCCCGACCATCTCAGGATGCTGATTTGGAAGGTCATTTCTTTCTGTATGTCTTCCTAGCACTGGTTCCCTGTTTCCTCTGCGGAAAACCATTCTGAACAAACATGTCTTTATTTGAAGCAACATGGTAATCTTCAAATGCTATATCATTTCAATTTGACCAAAAAAATATATTTTTGGATAACCATTTAATAGAATTCTAACTCCTAAAGTTATCTAAATCGACTTTTGATACCAACTATAAGGCTTCAGCCTTAAACATTACTTAATCTTGAGTTATTTCAAGAATACACATTGAGGATCTTTTCAGGTTTAGAGTTTTAGAGAATTAGATCATAAATCATGCATTACATTCTACATTTCAACAAGGTGGTTACATAAAAGACAGTATTCATTTTTTCCATCAAAGGAAACAAATTTAAAATAAAATATGGATTCTTTCTTGACACTTCCTCGACACTATCATCACATCATGTATTTTTCCCTTGACCTGTGAAAAACATTTTAAAAACTTGGGATGAACATAAAAAGCTCAGTAATGGATATAAAAATACGTAATGAAAACATTAGCCCATGTATACATAAGAATCAATGAAATCATACTTTACTCATAAAACATAAGCACTTTATCACACCTCATGAAATCATAAGATTTATGAATAAATCATAGAAAACATAAGACATAAAGGTAACTTGAGCCATTCATAACATTCTTACGTAGGGAGTAATCCTCATGGTTACGTTTGGAATACTTATCACAGTATATTCCCTAAATCTCTTCAGAAAAACATTAGCATTTAACTCCTTCGTGTTACTCAATGCATTGGAGAGCTATATCGGGCTCACCCGCCCTTAGTTTATCACGGAACCACCCGTCTTCATATACAATGCCCAAGAACCATAACATAATCGTATCACATAAAACATGCATAAATGAAACATAACATTTCCACATTTCAATCACAAGATATCAATACAACACATAAATATAATAAAAACATTATAAAAATCATTTTCAATACCAAAATAAAAGAAAATTAAAACATGGTATTTATTTTTTATTTTAAAAAAAAGTTATGGCTTGTAGAGGAAGCCGAAACTCAAATAACGGTCACAGCGGCAGAAAGTCTTTGTCACCGTATACGTACGACAAAAACATTCCCTTTTGTCGTTTAGTAAAATGTTTCGTATAAAAATGATTCCTTTTGAATAAACATAAAAGTCAAAGGGATTTATAGACCGTATAAAAGAAAGTTGTGTATAAAACAAAATATGCATCAATGAAAGGAGATTGAGACGAAGTCTCTTACCTCGTGTCCGACTTGACTCGATCGTTCTTTAATCTCCTGAATAATAAACTAAAGTTAATTTCTACTTGCTTAAGAACCTTTTTCAAGTTCATTATTCCTTTTATATCACTTATTACCATGTTATAAACATTATGTAATTATTTAAGTTAATAAGGGTTGTTTTGTCAACCCCTGATACTTGAGTCAAAAATAAACTTCTCATAATTACAAGTTGTTCATGTGGTAAAATATCCATTATATCCAGAATTATATTCATATATATCCAGTATATACATGCATTTATAGTATTACATAACATTTAGAGATAAGAAATGAAATGCACCGTTCATGGAGACGGTAAGTCGTACATACGCATGAACGCTACTTTCATTTCTATTTCGTATCCAATGGAATGAAATCATAATGATATAAAGGTATATTAGAATTCCAGTATGATATCATATGTAATACCATTAACTTCATCATTTATACGTCTCACATATGGCATTAACGAATCAAATCACTTTGAGGGGGCGGTAGTCCGCGCTTCATAAAATGAAGATATCGCGTTTACACCTAATGGAAACCATAAGGTATGTCATAAATGAAAAATACAGAATCATAAGGAAAACATAGACATAATATATATCATATATAAATAGAGTGACATCTTAATGGCCACCATGAAAGGTGTTAAAAGAAGATTAAACAATCATCGTTTCGTGAGGCAGTGATTCGTCATCCACAGAAACAGTATGTTCTTTAACCATTAGACGGGAGTGTGTGTGAGTGTAAATCAAATCCTTCTTATAACCATTAGAGAAGACATTACATTTAAATCGGGTAACTCCTCTTGGTTTGAACCAAAAGGGTTTCTTGAAGAGCTTTCTGCCTAAGGTAAGGCTTCTATGATGAAAAGAGGGATGTGGAGAGATAAAATGAGCAAAGTTTAGTCGAGCCAATGGTTTGAGAGGTGTGGGTAAGGTGGTAGAAGTGAGGGTCTTTTATAAGAGGGAGGAGGGGCACTCTTGAAAGTCATGAAATGTTACTTTATTTTAAAATGAGTTTCAGATTTTAAAGGTCATACAATGATATATTTCGAGGATAAGGTGATAAGGGTTCGAAATCCATCATCCAATAGGTTTTTTGACAAGTGTAAGTATTAGATTTTACATTATCTTTTCATTTTATTTAAATCGTTCATTAATGAGGTAATCGCTACATCATCATAGTGTTATAAATAAATAATTTATTTAATGTCTAAAAATTTTAAAAAAGTATCATGATTTAGAAAATCTTTTTAGCTTTCCAATGACTATTTATAGTGTAAGAGATCATTTACACAGACAAAACTAAAATTGTTTTACTTGGGTGATACATACTTTGGTTATACTTTCCCTTTAAAAAAATAATATAATAAAATGTCACTATCACTCAAAAATGATTTCATGGGGAACCAAAGTTGGCACAAGGCATCTCATGGTCGGTCATGACACAACCAATAGCATTAGGACACATGTTGGGGTCATTTTATATTATTATGATATTATTTTAGTACATTTAACTACCCGATTATTAATTAATCACGATAATTAAAGATAATTACCGTCATTACTATTCATAATGTTCAAAAATAAAAGAGTCTTAATTACATAATTTGGACCTTCAGATTCCAAATATGGAATTCATTTTACCAAATTCCAAACACAAAAATTGTAGTAATTAATTTAAAAATAATTCTCGTTGTCAAAACAAATAGCGGGTTTTTTTTAAACAATATCTATGAAAAGTTTGACACTTGTTTATGCTCAATTCTAAAGTGAAATTAATTCTAATGACCATCATTGGATTAAATGGTAAAAATATATTCTAATTACACTTTAAAACCAATTAAAAAGATCATCTAACAATATAATTAAATTAGATGAAAAAGCAGTTTTGAAGTAAAATGCAGTATTTTTCACTATTCATTAAAAAATGATCATTGTCAGAAAAATACCAAAAATTTATCCAAAGTAAATTTCAATGTCTCAATTCTAAAGAATAAGTTTATTTTGACAAATAGAGCTTATAAAATTGTCAAAAGATTGATTTAAAAATGGTTCGTCATCAAAAGGCGGTAAAACAATCTTTTAAAAAATATTAGAGAATTTAATGCTTAAGATTGGATTTATTTTCATTTTAAGCCTCTAAAACACTATCTAATTTATAAATAGACATAGATATGAAAATTCATAATTCTTTACTTGAGATGTTACAACCTAAGTGGTTTTATTGATTTTCAAAGTTAGGCGTAGCCAACTCCTTCAAAGTTCTTTATTTAAACATATTTTCATTGTCAAAGTTTTCAGTTTTTATTAAATCTGTTTTTGGCGATATTGGTTTTGAAGTTTCAGATTTTTCAAAATTTTCAATTTCAATGACTTTTTTTTCTACAGCTTTGGAACTCAAATTATATGATTTTTCAACTTTTGGATTTTCAAGAAAGTAATCTATCATATAATAGAATTTTGATTATTTGAAATTTTTTACAATAATTTTTTCAAAAAAAAATTTAGCAAGAAGATTATGATTTTTTTAGTTTTTCAGAACTCTGTAAGCGACACCAATTGAAGTGATCGGTTTACTATATTTGTTATTAACCTAACTTCAAATTCCCCAAAGTTCTGCAGTATAGCAGATCCCAGAGTTGTCTATGATCAGACTACCGCTCTAGATTTTCTTACAATTACGATTTTATTAAAAAAAAATATGTTTTTAATATTTTGAGTGGAATTTCTATGACAAAAGGATAACTGCTCTATGTTTTCTGATCTAAGTAAAGTTAATACAGTTGTAAAGAGAATAGAATTCAACAAAATGGAAGAGTAGCGATTCACATGAATTAATCTCTATTCTTTGTTCGAAAAGAACTTCACAATTATAAATCTATCTATGTACAGACTAAAATCTCAAATCATTCATTTTATTCGGTCTGTTAAATTGAGATCAAAAACTAAGATCTCACCTATGGGTCTCCATCCAGTAATAGTCAAAGTAACCAAAGATCACTGAGCACAATGACATAATCAACACTCTATACTCACAATCCTCGATTGTGGATTGATAAATTTAAACAAAGTAGATCAACATCAAACTCATTCTCAGTATGAACTTACAAGACGCATTAATTAATCAACACACTCCGATCGGTAATGTGTAATTCTTAAAATGGAAGAAAAAGATTAATGAAGTGACAAAAGAATTAAACATCAATCATTTCAATGTTCAATAATCTGGAGAGAATTATACTTGCGGAATTAAAGGAATTAAAACTCAGAAAGATGTTACCATTCGAATCCACTAGTTTTGGTCACTGAGACATTTAACCGATCATGATCATGATCAGAGCAGGAGGAATCTCCACTCTTCATCTTCATGGAAGAAGGCATTGGAAATTTCCCCACCTCTGACTCTCTAAAAAATCATCTTCATCTTGCTCTGCTATTTGTTCCGATTCTAAGTAGCCCATCTGTGAAAATATATCTCTAAATATATCGCATCATAATTCCTGGGCTACAACTCACAATTAATGGATTTGAAAACCACTTATAAGATGCCACCTGGCATGCTTTCACCAATCACCATCACTTCAGATTACCTTAACGTTTCCCATCGAAGCACTCAGATTACCTTTCTATAGCTGAATGAAGACCCTTACGTGCCTTTGATTCTCGGTTGGACTCACGAAAAAAATCAACTCGAATGCGGAATGCCTGTTTGATCGATGTCAAACATTTTTTTGGTCTTTATCTCAAACTCAGATGGTTCTTAAACTATGGGCTCGGCTCAGCACCATCTCCCTCCATGCTTGGAGCCGAGGTTCCAATCAGCCTTCTCGGCTACAGGAACTTCTCAGGGTCATACCATCGAACACCTTACATGCATCTCTCTTGAACCTCGCAACAAATTGAATGGGGAAGATCAACGCCCCCGCTATCATAAAAAATCAGACACGCACAACAACAATGAAGCTCGATCAACCATCAACCAGATTCGATCATGGTTGTAATCTTCAAACTTATCTCGGACAGCCACAAATTCACAGAAGCAAACTCGGTTTCGTCCAGCTTCAAGTTTGGTCAGCCTCGACTTGCTATTCCATGGGCTAAGACTGAAGTTCCTTCTTCAGCAAGCCTCATCACAAACCTGCACACCGAGATCTTGAACAACTATTCTCCACCCCTGATCTCAACTTCCACAGTGTATTCACCATCCCGTACTCGATTGACTCTCGGTGCCTTCATCATTGTTCGTCGCTAGTAGCTTGGCCTCACGTCAGCAAAACTAATCTTCAACGGAACACATCGAGCACATCCAGATCTGGTTTCATCGGGTTCATCTCCATAGCTTCAGTGACACATTAAGCTCGATCCGACTTCCTCGGCGGCACCAGATCCAGAACCGAGCTCCAGTTCAGGCTCCTTGAGTTCCGATTCGGCCTGCAACAACACCCACACTTTAGTTTCAATCGGATTGTCCTCGGACTAGTTTTGATCATTCCGACGTCGGCTTGCAACTTCGGCCAGCTACATCGATTCCATTTCAAGCTCAGATCGAAACTCCATCACCGATTTAACCGAGCTCAGGTCTGATGCAAAACATTAAAGGTGGATCGTCTACTTCGAGGTCCATGAACCCAGAATCATCGGGAGCTAGGCAATCTAGGAATACCTAATCATCCATTTCGGTTTCGGTCCATCGGGACTGGTCTGAACTTACGGCAACTTGGGATGAACTGCAGTAGGTTAGAGACTGGCTTCACGATCGGATAATACATGCGGTCGCCCCGGCATAGGCGGATTTTCATCATATCAATTACCCACCTAGGGTGAATTTGGATGCGGGGATTGTGATGCTTAGAGGATATGCAGGTGCGGGGATCTCATCAAACTCACTGTTATGTTTTTTTAATTGTAATAATTCTAATTACCTAAATACCCTCAGCGGTGCGCCTAAGGATAATTTGGCTTAGGGGGTTTTTTAAATGGGTTTTCTGATTTTTTTTTTCTTTTAAACATCATAGATTAAAAATACGCTTTAAAGGCGGAATCACCGATACCGACTTCCATCCACCGCGCCGTCTTTGGCCCGAATCGATGACATGGCAAAGGCGGCGGGGAGTGCTACCTTTTGCCTTTAGGTGAGGTGAAAGTCAGCACCGCCGATGTCGTCTTTCCCTCAGCTCCTTATAAAAGGGCAACCCCCCTCCTCACTTCAATTTTTCTTCATCTCTCCTAAATCCATTGCTTCTCTCCCTTAAAAAAATTATGTGCGGTGGAGTAAGTGGTCCAAAAGAAGGCGGATTTTTTGTGAAGCATCATTTAGAGGTATTTTTTTATTTATTTAATTGAATTCTTTTTAGTTCTAAATATTTCATTTTTTAAGTAGTTTAGTTAGTTCTAAATATTTTGTTTATTAGGCTGTTTAATTAGTTATATATAGTTTGGAATAATAATTATTATTAGTAATGATTAAGTACTGATTAAGTATAGATTAAGTATAGAATAACTTAGGATTAACTATTGTGAAATTTTGGTAGCATAAAGATTATGTGGTTATCTAAGCAATCAAATCCCTATTTGGATACAAACAAGTGGATGTGTCTCTGGCACAGATGTACCTAGAGGTAAAACCCAAAAACACCGCTTTGAGTTAAACTCGAACGAGAACTAGTGCACGACAACGGGTCTTGCTGCACTCCTGATTTGACACTCCCGGGGGGATATGCTTAAGATGATTCATATTTTCTTTATAAACTACTAAAATATCTAAGAAAAGAAAAATCAAATCAGTATATTTATCAATGATAAAATGATAATTATGATGTTATAAAATGAAATGGATAAGGACAAAGGCGTTAAAGAATGAAAGTTATTATTAGTAATTGAATTCTTTTTAGTCAATTTTAAAGATGTTATTTATTAAGTAGTTTAATTAGTTATATATAGTTTAGAAATAATACTTATTGTTAGTAATGATTAATTATAGATTAATTAATGATAACTTATGATTAAAAATGAATACATGTGATTAGTTAATTATAATTAACTAATGAATATAATATGATTATTGATTAAAGAATAAATAAATAATTAAAGAATAACTTAATAATGATTAACTAGTGATTAAAGAATGATTGATTAGTTAAAAATTGTTCTAAGAAACATTAGTATCATTGTTTCGGATATAACAAGATGTTATAAAATTTTAGTATCATAAAGATTATATAGTTTAGAAATAATAGGTTTTATTAGTAATGATTAATTATAGATTAATTACTGAATAACTTAGGATTAAAAGATGAATACATGTAATCATTAGCTAATAATACTTATCATTGATAAAATGACAATTATGATTATATAATTGGAGGCGCAGATTCCACATTTACCCGATGATGCTGACGAGCAGATTGTCATGTGTTATGCTCGTGCATATATATTACAGCTTATTCGAGGGATCATGTATACTGATCACTTGAGGATGCATGTGCACATGATGTATCTAAGACGCTCCTGGAGGCCACAAGCCAGAAATTGGTGATGCTCCATTGAAGATGTCAACCTATCTATCAAAGGGGTTAATCCATGGGGGCTGCAATTCACACGAACTCACAAACATGCTTTCTTGCTTTCTTGCTTATTTCAGTTGCATGTATGAGTCTTATTATCTACTTTGATTACTGCATCTCAATAGTATCTGTGAAATAACCAGCGATCAATCTCTAAGCTCACGTGGGTCGTTCCTCGTGTGAGAAGCAAGGGATGACCACATAATTATTCACCTTGAATACGAGATTGCCAACCAATCACTGGACATTCGGGGTTTGAATGACCGCTCTGAGTTTTCGAGAGGAAAGAGGGGGGTCATGGTAACAGAACAGAGTTCTCAAAACAGCTAATCTTACCTTTCTCAGCATATGCTCTAGCGCACGAGAGGGATTGCGTTAGGGGCGTTGGAATAAATCTAAATGAAGGGGAATGGAAAGTGTGAATCACAATACCCAAAATTCGGAGCATAGTGAGGGAGGCATGGCAATGAAGGATAACTATTGAAAAAATTCAAAACACTACATTTGCATCGCGTTAGCCTAAAATGGGAACAAGAAAACGAGGTCCAATTGCTGGTCGTATTCGAAAACACGAGGCCAAACTTGAAGTGTTGTCCGATGTCCTCTGAAACGTTGGCCCAGGACGGTAGGTGAGCCTTAAGGCCAAAAATCCAAACCGTTAAGGGGTTCCTTCAAACATGAAAGGGAATGAGGATTCCAAATAGAGGGCATGCAAAGCGTGGTGATCGAATGACGGGATGTTCATATAAAGTCCAACACTCTTGAAATTATGCCACAATGATTAAAGTACATTAGATGAGCGTATCGGCCTGAGAAAAGATCAAACCTACTCCAAACAGGACCTCTCTAGCGAGGGCTAAGAATGCCTTACAGTTTTACGTCATGAAAATGAGGATGATAGACACGTAGTTTAGCGTCGTACGGTGAGGATGATATACAAAATAGTTTAACATCATATGACCAGGACGTTGTATATAGTTTAAAGTCATACTACCTGGACCCTGATTAATAGTTTAAAGTCATTTTACATGGACTAGGGATTCCTAATTTAGGATCAAATATTTTGGATCGTAATTAGGGGTGGAGTGCAAGAAGGGTTAGTGAACATGTGGCTGGGCTCGAGGTGAAGTGTCCGAGCATCCCTACGTACCCTACGAGGGAATGAATCAAGATGAACGTAGTTCTTGAATCAAAGGGTGGTTAGAAACCAACATTGGCGGGGGTAATCCTCTCTAGTGAGGAAATTTAAGCATCCCATAATTGTCATGGGGCATCCTGGACCTATCAAGGGCGGGGCCGCAATTTAAGGTCATGCGTTAAAGGACATGGGCACCCCAAGGGAGAGATATAAGATGAAGCACATAAACCTGATGTGAATGAGGACAAAATAAGTCCACTCCACACCACATGTTCCTGAAAGGGGGCTAGGGACAAGAGGCCAGAAATATGAAAGGGGTTGCGGATAAACCTTATATGAAGAGTCTATGTGTCACCATGTATCTCATGAGAATGATAATCAAGACACACGTAGTTCTTGAGGATGGTATGATAGATGGCCAATAACAAAAAAAAATGATATCCTCTGAGGCGAGGAAATGCTTAGTTATTACACATTTTAATGTCATACGAACTAGGACACTGGAAGTCTTAGTTTAAATTTTGTAGAGTTCAGACCAAAAGGGGAAGATTCCTGAAGCGAAAATATGTGATGTGGTGCCATAAAGAAACCTGATGTGAATGAGGAAAAAGTAGTCCGCACCGCATCACAAATTTCCAGGAGAACACACACTGTTTAAAGTCATGATGCCTGGACTAGGGGACCAGAGCCCCTAATTTAAGGTCATAGAGTTCGGACCAAAAGGAAGTGTGACTCTCCCATGTAGGCACAAACCTTACCTAAATCCCTAATCCCATATGATCCATGCTCATTGTGGGAAAAAATGGAGGAGAAGATATTTACAACACATGGGAACACATGGTGGGAGACAAAGGTGAGGAGTCAAAGATGACCCCACAACACTGGTTCACCCTCTCAGCGCACAAATGTGCATAGAGGGATAACACTGGGGGTATTGAAGTTCTGTCTGAACATGATGAAATGGAAAAAGATGTGAATCACGAAACCAATATTCAAGGAACAATGAATTTTATGTAATGATAGATGATAATTGTTTTCCATATTCTAAGCACAATATCCATATCGTGTGACCCGGGATGGGAAAAAATGTAAGGGTCGACCGTTGACCATATTCACGACGTGGGACCTGTTTCAAATGTCATCCGAGATCCTCTAGTATGTTATCACAAAATGGTAAGTGATTCATAAGGCCGAGCATCCATACTGCCTGGGGATCCATTCAGATGTGAGAGATTATGGAGACCCAAATAAAGGGACACATGAAGCATGAAGATGGAACGAAAGCATGTTCATGTAGGACCCAACACTCTAGGTCCTAAACCAAAGTGCATCTGAGCACACTGATGAGGCATAAAAGAGGTTGAGGGTCCCATTTAAGGGTGGAAAACTTGAGATGGCGATTAAAGGAAAGGGGAAACCTGGGGCTGGACCTGAAGACAAAGTTTCTGGACGTTCCTATGTATCCCATGAGAATGGGAATCAAACCGCACATAGTTCTGGAATGTCGTGCTGTTTAACATCATGCGGTAAGGATGTATATAGAAGGAATGTCTCAAAAATGGAATGAGTATGGTGTGGAAAAAAAATAGCTTGGCGTGAATAAGGACAAAGAAGACCCATACCACACCACACACTCCCAAAAGGAGACTCGAGCCAACGGGCCAAAAAAGGGAATTTTGGCAATGTTATATGCAGTTTAATGTCATGCAGGACAAAGGGGTACTTAACTTTTAAGGTCATGCCGAAAGGACCATGAATACTTTGCATTTTAATGCCTTGAAAGCAGGAAAGAATAGTTTAGTGCCATGTAGGATGGGTGAGATCTTATTTTAAGGTCGTAGAACTCAGATCATAGGATAAGGCCAAAAGGGCCAAAAAGGTTGAGGAACCTGGGGCTAGACCCAAAGACGAAATGTCTGGCCATTACTATGTATCCTGTAAGGGAAAGAATCAATCCACACATAGTTCTAGAATCCCATGCAGTTTAACATCATACGATAAAGACACAGAGGGAAGAGAGATATTCCTAAGGGAGGCACATGGTGTGGCTATTGTAAACCCGACATGAATGAGGAAAAATTATACACCACACCACATGATTACAAAAGGAATCTCAGGTCATAAGGATGAAAAATGGGGAACTTGGGGATGGAACTGAAGACAAAACATTTGGGTGTTTCTATGCATCCCATAATGATGGGAATCAATCCATACATAGTTATAGAATTCCATGCAGTTTAACGTAATACGGTAAGGACACAAGGTAAAAGAAGAGGTTTTAGAGGGAGGGGCACATGGTGAAGATGTTGCAAACCCAAAGTGAATGAGGAAAAAATAAGTCCAAATCACACCATATGCAGCCCTCAAAGAAAACTAAACCCATACGAGGAAACCAAGGAGATGAGGATATTTTTTGGGATGGATCCAAAGACAAAATGTATAGGAATTCCTACGTATCCTATGAGGGCAGGAATCAAGTCACATGTAGTTCTTAAGATGCTGTATAGTCTAACGTCATGCGGTAAGGAAAAAGAGGGGAGATCCCTGAAGGGGGACACACGACACAGTAATTGTAAACCTAACGTGAATGGGGACAAAAGTCCACATTGCACCACATGTTCCTGGGATACTTAGGCTGAGAGGCCATAAGAAAGGCATAATATGTGGTACATAGGGCTGGACCTGAAGACAAAATGTCTGGGCATTCCTACATATCCCATATGGATGGGAATCAAGCCACACCTAGTTCTTAAATTCTGTGAATTTTAACATCATGTGGTAAAAAAAAGGAGATTTTAGTTTAAGGTCATAGAGCTCGGATCGCAGATACCCAAATTAATGTCGTGTGCTTGGGACAGAAGGGTAGAAAAAAGGCGAATCACCACACCCGATATTCAGGAGACCATAGGGATGGAAATAATGATAGGGGATAACTGCTGACCATGTTCGCAACACAGTATCCATATCATGTGACCTGGAATGGGAAAAAATAATTGAGCATCGACCGCTGACCATATTCGTAATGCGGGACTTGTATCAAATTGTCATTCAAGATCCTTTGAGATGTTATCCCAGAATGGTAGGTGAGCCAAAGTGGCATGAGACCAGGCCATTAGGAGGTCCTTTCATATGTGAAAGATGATGAATGCCTTAACAAAGGGGTTCATGAAGCATGGCGGTACTCGTGCAGTTTAACATCTTGCAGTATGGAAGAAGAAGATCTTACTTTAAGGTCATAATGCTTGGACCATAAGGTGTATTCCCCATTTGTAGTTTATCATCATACAAGATGAGGGGGATCTTAGTTTAATGTTGGAGAGCTTAGATTGTTTGTAGTTTATCATCATACAGGACGATAGGGACCATTCAGGAAAAGTACTGCATGAGGAATTTGGCATTGGTGGGAGGAGTGATATGTTCACCATTCATGGTGACTAGGGAGTATGCACCATTGGGGTAAACATTGTGAACAATATAGGTTCCCTCCCATTTTGGTTCCAACTTTGGTGGTTTCCTGTTGGGTATCATTATCGTCCTTAGGGCCAATACCGTGTCACATTGAAGGAAGGAACCGATGTGAAATTTCTTATTGAAATCTCTGGCTATCCTATTCTGATGCCTCTCCAGATTGTGCAAGGCATAAAGACTATTCTCATCGAGGGATTCCAGTTCAGCCAGACAGACTTCTGCTACTTTTTCTAACGTTTTCTGATCGTAAATAGCTATGTGGAGTGATATCAACTGAATCTCAATGGGAAATACTACCTTAGTTTCGTAAACTATGGAATATAGGGTCACTTGGGTGGAATTAAGATTCATCGTCCGGTAAGCCTATAGAGTGTTGGGAAGCTTGTTCGTCTAGATCTTCTTGTTATGACCAACTATCTTTTTCAATATGTTAGATATGGTTTTGTTGAATGCCTCAATCTTCCTATTTTCTTGTGTGTGATAGCGAGAGGTATGATTAGAATGGATATTGTACTTTTCATACAATTTCTTCAGCTCAGCTGCCCGAAAGTTGGTGTCGTTATCAGTGAGAATGGCGTGAGGGACTCCAAATCGGTGGATGATATTAGAGCTCACAAAAGCAATGATAGAATGGGACTTTACTTCCTTGAGTGGAATTAACTCTGCCTACTTGGAAAACAAATCCGTAGCGGTCAGGATGAACTTGCACTGGCGAGCTGTTGCTAGCGGATATGGTACCATGATATCAAGTCCCCAAACTGAAAAGGGCCAAGAGTACTTGGTAGTATGCATAGGCTCTGGTGGATGGTGAAAAAATTAGCATGGATCTATCATATGTGGAACCTTTTAGAAAACTTGATACAGTCATGGGCCATGGTGGGATAGAAGTAGCCCAACCTTCAGATCCGATGAGAGTGTTTTAGCCCTACCTGATGGTCTCCATAGGAATTGGCATGAAATTCCTACAAAACCTAGGGAATATCATATCCTTGAATGAAACAGAGGAAAATCCCATCAAAACCATGTCTGTAGAGGATCTACTCAAGACTGGGACCACTCTGGAGGATGAACTTCACTACATGCCGACGGACTCACTCATGTTTGGCTCAGTCTGTCGGGAGATTACTGTGATAAAGATACTTGATAAAGGGAGTTTTCCAACTAGGGGTCCCTTCCAATAATGTGGTAGGGGGAGTTAGCGATCCTAATGTGGATGCACTAGTGGTAAGATGACTTACCTGTTGGCTATCATCATTATCTGGAGTGACGAGAGCAATGACTCTTTGATTCACCACATGGATAACCAAATCATATTGGGTAGGATTTGAAAGATATGCGGCAAGGCTGGCCAAGGAATCAGCTCGACCTTTCTACAACCGAGGGACATGAGTATCTTTTGGACGGGAATGGAACTGGGCCATCAACTATCGAGTGCACCCTTGCAAGGGTACGAGATCTGGTTTCCTGACGACGTAGTCGCCGTTGATCTACTTGATGACCAGTTCAGAGTCCCCTTTCACATTTAGGTATGGAACATCAATCTCAAGATCCAACTCGAGACTAGTGATGAGGGCTTGATACTCAACCTCATTGTTGGTGCAACCTTCTGACAATAAGAACGAATAGGGAAAGGCAACTTGCACATGCATGATAAAGATGATACCCATGCCTACTCTATTGAGTCTGGGATCATTGAGTCTCCTGCCGGTAGGGCTTTATGAAACATCTTTGAAGTGAATTTTCTAACATGGCACAACTTGATCCACTAAGAGGATTTCCTCATATAGGAAATCATAATCTAGAGACTACTCTGTGGGGGATGGATAGGCAGTAAGAAAGTATGCCAGAACCTGACCCTTGACAGCTTTCTACGGAATGAAACTGATGTCAAACTACTAAAGCATAACTTCCCATCGAGCTAAACGACCTGTCAACATGGGGCAGTTTAGAATATACTTTAGTGTATCCACATGGGAAACTAGATGTATCTCATGGTGTTTTAAGTAATGTCATAACTTCTGGACTGTGAATACCATCGCAAGTCATCTCTTCTTGATAGAGTAATATCTGGTCTTGGTATCGATGAGCATGTGGATGAGATAGTATAAACTATTCTATGTCCCCTCATTGTTCTTCTAGGTGAGAAGGGCACCAAGGGATCATTCCAGGGAATTCACATAAAGGGCCAGAAGCTTTCCCAAGATGGGTGGCTTTAGAACTGAAGGCTATATCAGGTACTACTTGATCTCTTCGACTAGTCCAAACACTCTTCATCCCACTGGTAGTCAATACCTTTTTTCTTGAGTCGGAAAAATAGCTTACATTTTCCAACCAAGTTTTCAATGAATCAGCGTATATAGGATAAGTGGCATTGAAAGCCTTGGAGCTCCTGAATGTTTCACAGAGGATGAATCTGAATGATGGCCTTGATCTTCTTTAGATTGATCTCAATTCCACTATATCTAATGACAAAGCCAAGAAACTTTCCATATTAACCCTGAAGGCACACTTCAAGGGGTTCATCTTCAGGTGATAGGAGCGGAGGAAGCCGAACAATTTCTCAAGATCTCTGAGATGGTCTTGATGCTGGCAGGATTTGAACACCAAATTATTCACGTAGCATTCCACCAATGTCCCGAGGATCGACTTGAATGTGCGATGCATAGAACACTGATAGGTGGCACCTGAATTCTTCAGACCGAAAGGAATTACTTGGTAATAAAAAGTACCTTGTGGTGATCTGAAGGTAGTAGACTCTTCATCCTTAGGTTCCATTCAGATTTGATTATATCCAGATTTGAGATCCTGGAAGTTGATGCAGACTCTGATCTGCCCATTCTTCTTTTGGATGGGAATAATGTTGGCCATCCATTTTGGGTACTAGACTTCCTTGATGAAATTGGATTTAATGAGCTTATCATCCTCAGCCTCGACCATGGAACCATGAGAAGGGTGCATCTTTATGGGAGGCTTTTTGAACCCATGATGGTTTATTGGGAGGCCAAGGCGGTGGAAAATGACCTGAGGATCCAGTCCTAGTATCTTATCATAGCTCCAGGCAAATACATCTCAATGATGCTTTAGGAAATCCACATACTGTTGTTGCTCTTCTGTAGGCATAGATGTGCTGATCAGTGTCAGTCTTAGATCTGTCTCAGTACCGATGTTCACCTGTACCAACTGATCAATGGTGGTGGAGACACCTTCCTTGAATATGGGAGGAGTGTCTTCCAAATCTTTTTCATTGTCTACAGTGGGAGTATCATCGGCGAAGGGAAATTATTCTAAGTTGTTTGATCCTAGAGGAATGCTGGTGCTGACCTGAGCGGCGGTGGAATCCTCATTGGGGGACCCTTGAAATACTGAAACCATGGAGACAAAAGCTTTCAATTTGATCCCATCAGGCCTTCAACCCAACAGGACATTCTTGATAATATCAAAACAGTAGTGGCGCGTTGGCTTGATCTGGTTCAACCCAGCCCGACGAAAACAAGCAAGTATGATGTATGTCATTGCCTTTGGGAGAACATCTAGATACCTCACAAGGGTAAGGGTATTTGGGTGAAGGACCTCAGAACACCCTGAGAGGGGAGGGGTGGATTAGAGTGTCAACCTTTTCCTTTTAAAGTTGTGGATCTTGTTCCCACGTTAGTAGAAACTTGTTAAATATGTTAAAAAAATGAAAGTAGAGAGATGACACGACACTTTTACTTGGTTCACCACTAAGGGCTACGTCTAAGGAGCATACACCGACATGTTTCCAATTATACCTAATTCTACTAAACTTCACTAGATGAGAATTACAAGGTTCACGTACAGTCACTATGTCCCAAACACACTGCCTTTACAAAGGTTTAGGGATAGCTCACTACTTCCATTGGATCACTCCTGTTGTCTCCCCCTGGCTCACTGCCTTGCGTGAAGTCCCAACCAGTTTATAGAAATGGATGCCTCTTCAATAGATTTTCATTAAAGACTTTGTCTTTATTCAGCATGAGATGCTACTTGCATCGAATTCCTAAATTTATGCATGTGGAATAACTGATCGCACACACCATATATTCAAAAACCTGTCAGAAGCATAACACTACACTTGCGTGCAATACCTCAACTTGTGCACAAGATTTGTGAATTGTAACAAAAGATGACTTTTACGCAACCCCTACTTTCCGCACAACCAATATCTTTCATGAAACTACACCAAAGGGTTCACTTGGTCTTTGCAAACTAAAGGAAAATCTTGTGCACAAGATTAACTCTCTTCCAATCATTCACGCAGCAAAGTTACCAGATCTGCAATGGAAAATTATTAAGACTAAAGTGGGGGTAGCTGCCTATTTATAGGCCTCGGTGTCCCTGCATGCAATATTATGATGCCTCTTCATCGGTGCACGTAAGTTTCATGTTGTGCACGCAAAACCCCTTTTGACATCACATTGGGCGTGTAAATCCTTTCGCGCAACATCATCTTCCATGCACTCCATGACTTTTCCATTTTTCAACGTTCTGATCCTAAAACGTGTCTTGCACGCAATTTCCAAAAACACCTTCAATCTTGTGCGCAAAAACCAATCTTTTATGAACACGTCCAATCTTTCATGCACCTTCCTTTTCCAAAAACACGTTTCTCTATTTTCTGATTTTCAACCCCAAAAATTTGGCAAACACTGGAGAATAATGCAACCTTCAATACTGCTTTCGGATCAAACTATATGACCCCTTTCCATGTAATGTCCCTGATCTTCTATGAAAGGTGTGACAATAAAAAACAAAAACCATGATCAACCCAAAGTAGTTTGACAACAAACAAAAACCGAACTCCTTTTTTAGCAAAGAAAAACCTTGGTTCCAACACTAGGATCACTCAAGCCTGATTCATGTAAGAGTACGAAGTGATCTTCCTATTCTCCTTATGCCAGAGAACGAGATTTCCCCTTTTCCAAAATATGACAAAGTAGTGTCCCATGTCTGGGGTTGTGGCCTCCAACCAACGAATTGGGAAAATGTAGGCATCGTTCATGTCTGCCCATGGGTTATCCACAACGATAGTATGCTCAACCTCATTGGTCTGAACCTACTTGTCCTTGATCCTGTAGTAGTCGAAATCTAGGTAGTGGGCTTCACAAAATGAAAAGGGAGACACATCACCTTGAATAATTCCCACTCGACCATTAAGGGAGTACTTGAGGCATTGCTGATATGAGGAGGGGACAACTGCGTGCAGATAGAGCCAGGGTCTACCCATCAGCGCATTATAGGTGGTGTCCGGCGAGACAACCATGAAACCTGTGCTGACAATCAGGCCATCTAATTGGGTATTCAAGCATATTTTTCCAATAGGTGTCTGCTATGTCCTGTCATAACCTTGAATTTTTAGGTTATAGGGATCTAGATATGCTTTAGAAAACCCCAACTTGTGGAGCGTCTGGGTTGGGATGAGATTGATCCTAGAACCCATGTCAACGAGACAACGATGGACTTCCACACCATTTAACTAACCAGTGATATACAGTGGGTGGATGTTACTCTATATGGGAGAACCTTCAAATTATCCTGAGAATGAAATGATAGCCTGACATTCTACATTCTTGACTTCCTCAGCATGGAAGGCTTCTACGGTTGCTACCTCTGTTTCAAACTGGAGGGTGATTCTTAAATCCTCTGTGAGGGATTCATGCATCTCTACAGATAGGAGGAGATCCTAGAGGATCAAGATTATTGTAGGAATAATTCAAAGGTGCTTAAGTACATCATAATTTTGTGTGACGCGTATACTTCTGCCGACATGAGGTTTCTCCATAGAAGGAAGTATATTGGACACTGCAGGTCAAACTGGAGGATTCCAGCTTGTGCTGGGGATATCCCGCAACTCATATATTGGTTCATGCAGAGTGACCACCAGATGATAACAAAATGACTGAGAACTGTACACAACTGAACGCGACTGATCATAGTGTGGTCGTGGTGGCTCTTCCTAATCAAGAAATACGAATAAAGGTGGGGGTGAATCTGATGAAATAGGATGAGAAGGATGTACATGTTGAGCTCTATGCTGGGCCTACTGTATGGTATTGGTGGAATTCACGACTTGGCTAGGAGCACTGGCTTGAACATTCTGGCGATTCATATACTCATAGCTCTGTCGACGCTAGCGTCGACTGGGGACGTTAGGAGGGTCTTCTTGGAACTCTTTATTGCCGGGTACCATGTAAGGGTCCACCAGTTCAGCAGTATTAACCAAGGTGTACTTTTGATCTTCACTTGAGGAGTCTTCTATTGCTGGGAAAATTCTAGGGGTAATCCCCATCTTTAGAGACATGAAATCATTGAGAGTACGAGACAAATTTTGCACAGGTGGAGGGCTTCAATCTCTCTTGCGTCATCGGCACCTGCTCTCCCGAGATGGTGAAAATTGAGGTGTCGATACAAAGGTAGTATATAGAAGTAGAACAACAGACTTAGATGATCATCATACTTTTGAGACCCGTGGTGAGAGACCTGCTTCCATTCACCCTCGCTGTCACTATTAAGCTTTGTAGACACATGCCACCTATGTCAGGGCTGAACCCAATCTGACTACATTGTTATCGACCTGGTCTTGGAGCCAGTCTTTGAACACATAACACTTCTTGAGAATGCATCCAAGAAACCAGTGATAAGGGAAGTAATTGGGGAGATCAGTGATATCTGCCTCTTCAGGCCTCCTGTATTCTGGCTATCACAGGATTCCCCGATCCAAGGCACTCCAAAAGTTCCAGGGACCTAGGCCCCATTGAATGAGTAGGTCTGGTTTCTCCGATCCAAGAAAGGGGCTATGAGAGCATGGCCCTGACGAGGGTCTAGAGTCTGGAGAGGTGGTGGAACCTGGTTGTCTCACCTAAGCGGTGGTGGTACGTTACACGGTGGCGCCTGCCAATTCTAAGGCGAGCGATTTTGAGATGTAGGCTGAGCCTGAGGTAGTGGACCTAAGCGAGGCTGTGGAATTGGCTCTACTAGTAAAAATTACATCTTTCTAGGGGACTCTATTTGGGAAACAACAGTAGTCTCGACCTTGGAGACTCTTCTTACAGGAGCTGCAGGAGGCAATAGATGTACCTGCTTGGCTTGTTGCAAGGCTTCCTCTAGGCGTTAAGCCTTGTCATAAAAATCCCAAAATCCACCTGGGATGTTCCGAGTGACGAGTGAGGGGACCAATTCTATCTTCAAATTCCCCACACAAATCGTTAGTATCTTCTCTTAAGTCAGCGCCATGTCAAGTGAGTATGTAAGGCCCTTCCACCCAAAGATAAAGTCTGCAACTTGCTCATCCGACCTTTGCTTGCACTTGAAAAGGTTGGAAATACTAGTCTTACGGGTGGTGGAACTAAAATGATATAGAAACTGCCTATAGAGATCCTCCCAACTAGCTATGGACCCAATGGTTATCTAGATGTACTAGACGAATGTGACCCCTTTCAGCATCTATACAAAACAACGGAGTTTTTCAGCCTCCAACTGTGCTGGAGTTCCCAGCATGAGTCCACATCTTGAAATGAAGCGTGCTAGATATTGTAGCAGGTCGCCCATTCCATTGAAAAGGGAGAAGGTAGGATTTACAAAGCTTGAGGGTTCTTTCATATCATCCACCCATGCTGAATATGGTTTTCCATCAGGTAAGATTGCCACCTATTAGGTTTCAAGAGACTTGATGCAAGAAATAAGAGTGGCCATTAGATCATCCTGATGAGGATTCCTATCTTGATAAGGGTCTTTGACTACCAGATCATTGTAAGGTTATTCAACATGATAAGCAGGCCCATCGGCTTGTGGAGCAGCTGGTGGAATGACCCGAGGCGCCACTGGAGGAATCTACAGAGAAGCCGATGGAATCTAAGGAGCAGCCAGTGGGACCTGAGCTGGGTCCTGAGGAAGGTTGTTGTGTAGCTTAGGTGGATTTGGTGACAAATACCGGGGTATATTTCCATAAACACTATCCTAAAACTTGTCTAGATGGTAATAGTTATCAAGATCACTTGGGAGAAATTCGATGGGGGGAAGCTATTCCTTCCCTTACCACCCTGGTCTAGGATTACCGTAATCTGGTCTCCATTCCATGATGCATTCGACAAGGAGCTCATCAACTATCTTTCTCTGTTCGGTGAGATGTTGACACAACACTGCCTTTTGAGGATCATCCTCCATATTATGCACATATCCAGATGGTTTAGGGGTTTGACGGTCCTAGTGTTCTCTTTACCCTTATTGGGGTCTCGGTTGAGAGGCAATGACTCGGAAGGTGTAGAAAGGCCAAGAAATTTTTTTTTGGCAAGTGTGGACACCTATAGGGTCTTCCGGGTGTTGTGCTACCCTAGAGGGCTGCTCATATTCTCTAGACCTTGTGTCGATTCCCCATTCTAGGTATATCTCGGGAATGACCATGTTCACTGTGATGATGCTCAAAGGCATATCATCGATATCACTGGGTGAACCAAGTTGGAGAAGGATTGGACTGAAATGCAGAGCAGCATACCACCCTCAGTTGTGGATCTAGACATGGGGGGAATCCTATTTAATAACTCTATAGCACATAGTAAATCTCTAGATGTATCGTTTCTGAAGAGTTCGATGGTAACTATGTGATGCAGGGTGCTAAGCCACAGGGAGTGCGGACAACTCAACTAGGAGGAACTATTGTCCAATGTCATGGAAGTGTTCCCAGATCTTGGGGTAAGATAAACATTGATTAAAGAGACATAAATGCATCACCCATAAGGTTTGAAAGAAGCACATAACCTCGTCCTAGGTGATGGAATCCGGCATACTGAATCTTGCAATTGCAATCGGCCAGAACATCTCGGGGAGATGGTCCGCTACGAGAATGTCCCACAAAATTCTCGGCTCAGAATCAGGATCTGACCCTTGGTTTCCCCATCCATCGACTGGGGGCCGTTGAGGGACCGGTAATAGCACTAATTTGGACTGTTGCAGCAGTATACTGGTTAGGGGAGAGTACGGTGTGCGGGATGAAAAATCGCTGCATCTTGGGCTGTCTTCTAGAGAATTCTCTGACTACATCACCACATCCCTATAGGATGGGGTATTGACCACTAATTCCTGCATAGGGGTAGCAGTCATTGATGATGGATCAGGCTGGTGCTCATCGTTTACCAGTCCCTAGAACAATTCTCTGTGGTCTCTTGTCGAAGTAGAGAATGATCCTGGTGATTACAGGGATGATTTCACAGTAATACCCTAGAAAGGATCCAATTATTCCTTCTCCTATATGTATCTATAGAGGGACTCAGGGATCCAGTGTATCTCGCTTTTTGGGAGGACAAAGTTGATATTCCTAGTTCCTACCCCATACCCCAATACAGAGGATCGGGGTGAGGGTTTCATTACCGACTTGTACTCTACTTCAGAGTCTAAAAAATGGATTGGGTTGACCATGATACGAAGTTTCTCAGAGCCCTTCCTCCGGTGACGAAGACCCTCCCTCCTTCCCTGAGATGATACTTCAGGGTAGGGTAGAGCTTTGACATAGGGAAGACTTCTGTGTTGGTTGGTATTGAAGTGGAGAGGACCTCTGCTTGGATGAGATGGGGTGTGAGGGGAACTCAGAAAAATGTCGAATGGAACATGGGGAGGACCTCCATGGTTGGGAATTTTGGAGTGGGGAGGGCCTCTACTAGAGTTTTTAAGTACATGAGGAGGACCTCCATGGTGATGGGTGATAGGGCATAGAGGACCTTCACTTTGGTTGATGTCACCGCAGGGAGGGCCTCTGCTTGAGCTGGTGATGATGCGAGGAGGAACCTTGCATCAATAGCATCCACCTGGAATGATGATGGTAGCATGGGTAGGAACTCTATACTAAACATAAGAGTGGGGAGGACCTCCACTCTGGTTGGAGGTGGTATGGGGAGGGCCTATGTACTAAATTTCATCACCACAGGTCAGCTCCCGACGATTGATGCTTACGCTGGTGACTAGAAAAGTCGACCCAGCCTGCCCAAGGGGTGGTTGGGATCTCAATCCTGATCTGGCATAGTGGTGACCTTGCTCTGTAGTAATAGGTAGATGATAACATGTGTTGATGGTGGATCGGTCCACTGATACTGTATAATATGATGCCCCCTAGCGAGAATCCTCCTGAGCTTGTGCCTGATTTTGACATCGGGTTAGCCGAGCTAGGGTCGGCTGTGCAGGATTATGGGCCACCTACTCCTTGGTTTGTGGGACCGGCTAATGGCACTGATGTGGCCTAGTGGGAGCCCTTCTTGGTATCTCCCTGGCTTAAATCACAACCAAGAGGACTCGAACACTCTTTACTTCGTCGACATAAGAGAGTGAGTCATAAGAGCGTTCTGAGGAGAGGCTCCTGAAGTTATTGAAGATCAGAGTGGGGAGTAGTGGCTCCCTACATGGTCCTTGGGGTCGGCGACATCGGTGGGGGGCTTAGAAGCCTCCAAATATTGATGATCCATATCCCTCATCGAGATGACCCCCTCCTGTTCATACCATTGAACAAGAGTATCTATCACCCTACTTTGAATAAATTTAGAGGGTGAGATAAGGCATGGGTGCCCAGTAGCTGTGGTCATTAGAGTCATTGCAGAAGAGGTGAATCCATGTGGGATTGCCACATTTGTATTACCCCTACCCCTGCGTCTGTGGGCGGGAGGTGATCGATTTCCTACTATTGTAGCTTGGGTCCCACAAAGAAGAAAGATTCAGCCATCAGTACAGATAATTGGAATGTGATGCCCATGGCCCCAGTGCCATTCAATCTTCCATGGGTGGATAGAAAAATCTATGCTGATAAGGTTGTAGAACGAGATGACCAATGCTTAACTACCCCAGATCTTGGCGAGTTTCATGCCAGGACCACTATTTTTTTGGTGGGACCTAGTGTGAGATAAATGGATCTGGTGACATTCTCATCTGGTGATGCCTCGAACACTACTAATCTCCATATTGAGGAGAAAAATTTCACATCGGGTTCACCATTATTGTTTCAGATTCTTTCACTGGGGTGCACATCATCTGTGAGGATGTGCTGATTGTTGCCCTGTATTCCTACTTTCCAAAGGTGGGTGACATTCATCACTTCTTCAGAGATGTTTTCTCCTTGATCGAAACATGATTATGGGATTTTGGCCTCTCATTCTATGGATTCCTCCTCAAAACTCATCGCCTAGTCTGGGTATCCCTTAAATATTAAGATGTTTTTTGTGATAATCTTCCTAGTGTCATATATTTGTGGATTCCAGTTAATTACATTCCTTACGTCAGGACATTCCAAAGGGGGTCAAGTTAGGGAAGCAACCTTCAGTTGGGAGAGTAGTCACGTTGGGGCATCACTAGCGTGTCTGGACGCCAAAACACCAGCACACCTGGATTTTCCCTTATCAGAGGGATTTTTGAGGGCGTGAAAGTTCAAGGAATACCACATTGAATGTGGGGAATTATATTCTAGAGGAATGTCTCTAAGGTTTTCCTTTTCTTCCCATGTTTAACACAGGGTATGCCCTTAGTTTAACATCTAGCGGTGATAGATCAGACTGATCAGAACACTGACGGGAGTGGACCAGATGGCTATATCCCTATTTCTGATGATTTTTCCAGGGAGTGCATCTATCTGTTTCATAGGACATGTTTATTGTTTCCCCGCATTACCTCTTTCCAAAGGTGGGCGACATCCGTCTCTTGTCCAAGGACGTTTTCTCCTTGATCGAAATAGGATGATGGGATGTCAGTTCCTCCTTCTGTGGATTACTCCTCAGAACTCGTTACCTAGTCCGAGTCTCCCTCATAGACTTAAGACATTGTTTGTGAAACTCTTCCCAGTTCCATGTACTCATGGACGCTGGTTAATTACACTTTTTCTGTCAAGACATTCCAAGGGGTCTGGTTAGGGCAGCAACCTTCGGTCGGGGGAGTAGTCATGTTGGACATCACTGGCATATCTGGACGCTGGAACACTGATGCGTCTGGGTTTCTTTCCCTTATTATAGGGCTTCTATAGGGCATGGAAGCCTGAGGAATCCCACATCAAATATTGGGAATTATATTTCATAGGCATGTCTCTGAGGTTTTTCTCAGCTTCTCATGTTTAACACAGGGTATGCTGTGAGTTTAACGTCTAATAGAGATGGATCAGATTGATCAGAACACTGATGAGAGTGGATCAGGTGGGTGAAACCCCTAGAGGAAACACTGATGCTGGGACTAACGCATGGTCAGTTACCCAGTTGCTGTTGGGAACGGTGAGAAAGTGGATGACATGATTTCACCAGGATGTGGTGCCTGGGTAAGAATTAGGATGAATAATGGAGATTTAAATGAAGTGGTGGGAGAATGAGATGGAAACATCATGAAGGTTATGGTAGTGTTGGTATTGAGACTTAAAGATACTTCATACATATCCCCGTGGTAGGGAATCAAAGTCTGCGTAGTTCGGCGGGGCGATGGGACACCTGAGGAGGCGAACCTTATGGATGAGACTTAGAGGAAGTGGAACCTCCAGGTTAGAGCATGACCTTCCCAAAACACATAGGCTCGAGGGAAAGACTAGGATGAGACATGGGTGATGGGATTGAACCTTAGGGTGTCTTCCTACGTACCTTACCTTGGCAAGGATCAAAGTCCACGTAGTTCAGGATGAGGGGAATAAAATTGGGGTGTACGCAGAGGATAGCAACCCGATGACATGCTGGGGCTTATGCGTGGCTAGCAGCCCGAGGTTGGTCTGACGCTTGAGGGGCAGACCAGAGATATGGGTCCCAACAAAGGGGACTACAACGACTTACCGTTGAATGGGAAACAAAATGACTTACCCCTGGTTGGCATTGGCAGTTACTTATTGCTGATTGGGGTTCACAACAGCTTATTATCAACTGGGGTTTACAATGGCTTACTGTCTATTGAGGTTCACAAACGACTTACCATCGATTGGGGTTCACAAAGGATTATCGTCGATCGGGGTTGGACCTTGGGGAGGATTCCTACGTACCTTGCCTTAGAAAGGATCAAAGCCCACATAGTTTGAATGGGTACAGTTTAACATCTTGCGGAATGAAAAGGGGGCGTACAGTTTAACGTTATGCGGGATGAGGGACCGACGTAGAGTGGTCAGGACCAGTGGGTGTTGGGCTTGAACCTTAGGGAGGATTCCTACGTATCTTGCCTTGTAAAGGACCAAATTCCTTGTAGTTTGGGATGACAAATGTAGTTTAACATCATGCGGGATGAAGGTGAACCGATGTAAAGGGGGCCCAGATCAAGTAGGTGTTGGTATTGAACCTCAGGGAGGATTCCTACATACCTTTCCTTGGAAAGGATCAAAGTCCACATAGTTCAGGATGGTTGGTGAACTGACATGAAGGTTTTTGGGACCAATAGGTGCTGGGCTTGAACCTCTGAGAGGCTTCTGATCGTGTTGTCGAGCACGTCAAATTATATGTTTTTTAACTATAATTTCTACAGTATAGCAGCAACCATAGGTTGTCTCTCAATGGATCCTTAGATCATTAATTCCAAAATTTGGTTTTGATTATGAAATTAAAAATATAAACGGGGTTTTATAATTCTTGGGTTTGATGATTAAATATGACAATAGAAAATATGAAAGCAATAAAATAAAGCAGGAATGAACAAGATTAATTAAGTGTGATCAACCCGAGGAAATATAATGATGCTCATCCTTCATCACTTCAAGAGATATGGTTATGATATTTTAATCCATGGTTTGTAACACCTAGAACTAGAATGTTACTGAGTTTATTATGGGATACCTCCTAAGGTTCAGTCGGAAACACATAATGATTCACCAGATACCACCGAAGATTGAGTGATTTGTGTTTGACTTCATAACTGAAACTCACCAAGGAAACACATGAAAAAATCGATGCAATGTATAGGTTTGTATGCTATTTCAATGTGTTACCATGAATTTAAAGTACATGTCCATGATAGTGTTTATGTGAGTTCAATTGAACAATATGAACCACACAAACACTACAATTAAAAGGGGGAAGAAGAAGTGGTGAATGATGTGTGAAACATCACATGGATGGGTATCCCCAAGCATGATAATATGAGTTGAGCATGGCATACCAGTACATAACTCAATTAAATAAAAAGAGAGGATGAAGAAAAACAACATACAAACCTAGAATTAAAAAGGCCATTCAAATATTACAACATTAAGCTCAGGATTTACAACACGTTCCTCCCCGGGTGATCACAAGGGGTTTAGAAACCCATGGGAGGGGAGGAAGAGAAATATGTTGAGGTGGAACTTCCAATGGCCTCCATAACATCAAATATTGGTGGGAGGACTCATTTGGGACTCCAAAATGGCAGCACCTTGCCTCTGGTTCGAACTCCTAAATGAGGTGCCCAAGGTGTTCTTTTATAGGAAAATTGGAAGATGGTTTTGAGCACACATATTGTGTAAAACTACTTGGATCATAGTTTTCAGCCACTAGAAAGTCGAATCTCCCTTTGAAAAAAACAATAATGTTATAGCCCCACATCAGAGCTATCTCCACCGAATGTTTGGAATCATTTGGACAAGTGGATCCAGAGATATTGAAAAAATACAGAACACCACTTTTGACTTGTGTAGATTTGATTCCCTGGACAGATCAAGGCAGCTCTTCTCGATAGGGGAGTATCTGGTATCTATATCGAGGAGCATGCAACTGAGATAATAGAGACTATTATCTGTTCCCTCATTGTTCTTCTAAGAAAGAAGGGAACCGAGAGATTGTTCCAGAGTGGTCACATAAAGGACCGGTAGATTTCTGGAAACTGGAAGCATTAAGACCAAAGTCTAGAGCAGATACTGCTTGATTTCCTCAAAATAAGTATGACATTCTTTATCCCACTGATAAATAGTGACATTATTCATGATCCGAGAAAAGGGCTTACACTTACTAGCCAAATTCACAATGAATCGGTGTTTGTAGGCCAAGTGTCCTTGGAATCCTCAAAGCCCCCAGATGTTTCTTAGAGAAGACATCTAGCTGATGGCCTTGATCTTCTCCGAGTCGATTTCGATGCCCTTATATCTGACAAAAAAGTCGAGAAACTTTCCAGAGGTAACCCTGAAGGAACACTTCAATGGGTTCATATTCAGGTGGCGAGAATGGAGGAAGCTGAACACTTTCTCGAGGTCTTTGAGATGGTCCTGACGTTGGAAATATTTGACCACCAGATCGTCTATGTAGTATTTCACCAGTGTCCCGAGAATCAACTTATATATGATATGCATAGCCTACTGATAGTTGGAACCTACATTTTTTAGACCTAAGGGCATGACTTGGTAATATAAAGTACCTTGTGGTTCCCTAAAGTCCGTAGACTCCTCATCCTCATGAGCTATTCATATTTGGTTATACCTAGAGTATCCATCCATGAAGGATAGGGCCTGAAACCCAGTTGTAGCATCAATCAACAATTCCATCATAGGAAGCAGAAAATCATCCTTCGTACATTGATAGTTGAGATCTCGGAAGTCGATGCAGACTTTGATCTGTCCATTCTTCTTCCTAACTAGAAAAATGTTTGATAGACATTTGGGGTACTAAACCTCCTTAATGAAATTGTATTTGATGATCTTATCTACTTAAGCCTAGACCATGGAACCGTGAGAAGGGTGAATCTTTCTGGGAGGATTCTTAAACCTGCGGTGATTTGTTGGGAGACCATGGTGGTGGAAGACCACCTAAAGATCTAGCCCTGGCATCTCATCGTAACTCCAGGAAAATACATCACAGTGCTATTTCAGGAAGTCCATGTACTATTGTTGCTCCTTGATAGGCATAACGACACTAATCAATGTGGGTTTCAGATTCGTCTCGCTATCGAGGTTCACCTATACCAATTCATCGACCGTGGTGGAGACACCCTCTTCGAATGTAGGAGGAGAATCCTCTAAATACTCTTCTTCGCTTATGGGGGAGGGACCCTTGGTGGGAGGAGCTTCCTTTGAGTCGATAGATCCCGATGGGAGACTAGTACCAGCCTGAGCGGCGGTAGACACAACATCGAGGGAATCCTGTGCTACCGAAGTAATGGAGATGAACGCTTTAGATCTGATCCCATATGGCCTTCAGCCCAAGGGGCCATGCTTGATGATATCAAATCAATAGTGACACGTCATCTTTAGTCGGTTTATCCCAGCCCAGAGAAATAATAAAGTATGCCATATTGCTGTTGCTATGGGGCGGACATCCTGATACCTTATGGGAGTAGGGGGCTCCGGGATCACCGGGGCCTGATTCGTATATGAATACGATGTTATCTTCTGGCATTTCTTAGACTTGGAAATGTGTTTCCCCCTGGTTTTAGAAACAATGAAGCATTTCCCCATATTCAGGGTCATAGCCTCCAATCGATGGATTGGAAATATGTAGGCATCATCCATATCTGTCCATGGGTCGATCACGGTCATCATGTGTTTGACCTCATTAACATGAATCTATTTTTACTAGCTCTTGTAATAGTTGGCATCCAGGTAGCGGGCCTCACAAGAGGCAAAGGGAGATGCATCACCTTGAAGTACACCCACTCGACCATTAAGGGAGTACTTAAGGCACTGGTGATACGATGAAGGGACCATCACATGCAGGTGGAGCCAATGCTTTCCCATCAACATATTGTAGGCAGTGTATTGGGATACAACCATGAACTCGATGCTGGAAAATAGGCCACCGAAATGGGTCTTTAGGTGGATCTTGATGACCGGTTTCTATTCCTTCCTATCATAACCTTTAATTTTCAGGTCAGAGGGATTCAGATCATACTTGGACAACCCCAGTTTTTGTAGTGTCCGAGTCAAGATTAGGTTGATCCCGGAGCTTGTGTCAACAAGACAACGACAAACCTCCACGCCATTAAATTGGATGGTGATGTATAGTGGGTGGATGGGCCCCTGTATGGGAGAGCCTTCATCTCCTCTAGAGAATGAAATAATGGCTTGGAATTTAGCATGCTCGACTGCCTCAACATGGAAGGCTTCTGTAGCTGCTACCTCCGTCTTGAACTAGAGAGGGCTTCATAAAGCCTCAACGAGGGATTCACATATATACTTTGACAGGAAGAGAGACTCAAGGATAGAGAGCGTTGCTGGAATGCTAGAAAGATGCTTTAGGACATCATATTTTCATGCCAGGCATGATCTTCTGATTACACGAGGTTGCTCTGTGATAGGAGGTATGACGAGCCCTATCGGCTGGACTGACGACTGACTGGTGTTGGGAATGTCCCACTACTCATAGGTCGAAACCTGTGGAGTGCCTACCGGATGAGGGCCAGACGACTAAGACTGATATGTAGAAGAGCGTGGCTGATTACGTCACGGTCGGGGAAGTTCTGCCTGATCCAGTAGCACAAACGACATCGAAGAAGGACCCGATGACATCAAATGAGGAGGCTGCATGTGCTGAGCTCTGCACTGGGCCTACTGTCTAGTTTCGGTAGCACACACAACCTGTCTAGAAGTACTAAATGAGACACTCTGATGACTCATATTTCCACGAATCCATCGACACTGGCAACGACTGGGAACATTGGGAGGATCCTCCTGGCACTCCTCACCGTCAGAAATCATGTAGGGGCTTACCAGATCTACGGTGTTAACCGAGGCGTACCCTTGAGTATCACTTGAATAATCCTCCACCACTGGATGAATTCTGGGGGGAATTTCCATCTCTAGGGGCATGAAGTTGTCGAGAGTATGGGATGATGGTGACATCACTGGGGGACTTTGGTTTCCCTTAACTCGCCGATGATTTCTCTTCTGGGAAGAGGAAGGCTGATCTGTTGACACATAAGTACTAGAGTTAGGTGACAAGGCATCCTCTAGAGGTTCAGGTTGATTCAGATGTGCACGGATAATACCATGGGCATGGGTGACTGTCTTACAAGCCATCCAATCATCATACTTCTGGGACCCACGATTGGAAACCTGGCACCAATCACCTTCGCTGTCATTGCCACTATCGGGCTTTACGAACAGACATTCCACTTGTGCCAGAGTTGGGCCTAACCCGACTACATTGTTTTCGACCTGGTCTTGAAGCCAGTACTTAAACACATAGCACTATTTAAGGGTGTTCCCCAGGATCTGGTGATAAGGAAAGTAATTGGGGAGTTCAATGATATCCTCCTCTTCTGTCCTCTTGCATTCAGAAAAAACATACAATCCCCTATTCTAAGGCACTTCAAAAATAGCTGGGAACCTGACCCTCATTAAATGAGTAGTTTTAGTTTCTCCTATTTGGGAAGGGGGCTTTGGGAGCCTAGCCCTGACAAGGGGATGGAGGAGCCTGTCGAGGAGGTGGAGCCTGGTTATCTCGCCTTGGTGGAGGCGGCGCATTACGTAGGGGCACCTGCCGATTCTAAGGTGGGCACAGCTGGGCCAGATGCTACGACTGAGGTGGAGGGCCTCTACAAGGCTTTGGAGGTGGCTCCACTGGTAATAATTCCAGTTATCTGGGGGCCTCTATTTGGTCCATTGCGGTGGGCCTGGCATATGCGATCCTTCTCGCGGGAATTGCATGAGGCAACAAACATGCCTTCTTGGACTGCTACAAAGATTCCTCTAGGCACTAGGCCTCATTAGAAAAATCCTGAAATCCCTCGAGGTAATTCTGGGTAATCAGATATAGGACTAGTTCTATCTTGACATTTCCCACACACATCATTAGTAGTTGCTTCTGAGTTAGTGGCATATCAAGGGAGTATGTGAGTTCTTTCCACTGGGAGACAAAGTCTACGACGCACTTGTCAGGCTTCTGTTTTCACTTAAAGAGGTCTAAAATAATCTTCTTCCAAGTGGTGGAGCTGAACTGGTAAAGAAATTTCCTATGAAGATCTTCCCAGCTGGCTACTGACCTGATGGGTAGCTGGCTGTACTAGACAAACATAGGTCCTTCTAATGTCTTTACGAAGCATCAGAGTTTGGCGGCCTCCTACTGTGTCGGAGTTCCCAACATGGGTCCGCACCTTGAAATGAAGTGGGACAAATGTTGTAGTGGGTTACCCATCCCATTAAAGTGGGAGAAGGTGAGATTTACGAAACCCAAGGGTGCTGGAATATCATCCACCCACACCGGATATGACTTTCCATCAGGCGGGATTGCCACCTTTCACATTTCCAATGCCTTGAGGCAAGCAATGAGCGCCGCCATGGGATCATCTGGGCGGGGGTTCATATCTTGACGGGGATCCCTGACCATCGGTGCATTGGTGGGTTCTTCAACATGATACGCAAGCCCAACGACTCATAGAGCGGTGAAAGAGCACTGTCGTGGGTGCCCTCAAATGATTAATGTGATTTTGGGGTACTTAGGTGCAACAGAGTGGCTGACCAAGGCCGTCTCTCAAAGGAGGAAGTGAATTTAACAACTTATTAAAGGTATTCTAAAAATAAAATAAAAGAGAATAAAATAAAAACACTACTTTAAAGGATTGTGGTTTTTTATAGTTTATGAATCTAAAAGAAGTTTGCTGGAAGAAGATTGTATATTTTTTTTGTTTTTAGTTTTGAAATGAATTTCGATTAAAATGACACAACAAGAAGATGTTTTTTTAGAAATATATTTTAAAAGGCGTAATCAATCTAACTCTAACTCTTAATTAACTTATTAATCATTATCATTTAAATAAATATCCACTTAATTATGATCTTCTAATTTGTTATCCCTCGAACCCTACGAGAGTTAACTTAACCACAAAGATGAAATTACTTAAACCCTAGGATAGCTTCGGAACACACAATCGCATCACCCTACTTTGACTGTTATTCTAAGGATAGCTTATGTTCAGTGGTTAATTAGAGAACATATCCATTCTGGAAATGAGTATGAATTGTGTTTAGGGATTATATTTGAACTCTACAAATTTATCCCGTGTGGTCTTGTATTACCGATTAAGATTACGCTCTCACAATTTACACAAAATCCCGACCTCACGTGTTTTTGTGTTAATTGTTCAATTGATTGCTTAGTTTCTTGTAATTTAAAAACACAATTCATGGATCATATTATTTGAATTACAGTATCTCATTTATTCAAAATAATTAAATGAAGAGGGTAGAAGATAGATCTATTACTAAAATACTACTATTCCATGGGTGGTGTAATCATCGTAGAAGCGTTTTGCATGTGCAAAGGTTTATAATGGGTATAACCCAATAACACTTATACTAAAGAATTCCAGCCCAAATATGAAGATTAAGAGAAGAAGAAATTTAAACAAAACAGAATAAAAGTGAAGAAATAAAAGAATAACAAAGAAGTTTATTATACAAACAAAGTCATTATAACATGAAGGAGAAGAAGAAGGCTTCGTTGAAGGGATCCTTGCTTCAAGAGCAACCCTTATTTAAATGGTTGTAGAATTGGAGTGGATCCACTTCTCCTATTCCCTCAACTTCCCAAAGAACTTCCCAACCCCAAAAAATGAGAAAAACACCAATTTATAGAGTGGTTGGGAGGCTAGGTTCAAAGTGGTTTCAAGTGTGAATGGGGAATCTCGGCCAAATATTTTATACCAAATTGCACCACCCATTTGACCGCCAAAACGTGTGAATTGGCTGACCTTCCAGAAGGATCCAATGTGAGGATATAGTTCCTCTATCTCCTCTCCAAATTTGGGCTTAATAAAGGCCCATAAGAAGGAGTTATGGCCAAAATACAGAAGCTTCTCCCTTCTGGTGAGTCCAGACCAACTTTGACTTCATGAACCCTTTTCAACAAACAAATGCACTCTTTAGCTTTAGTGTCCTGAATAAAGGTTGTAGATAATTAAGTTAGGAACACTATTACAAAATTTCAAATTCAAATAATAAATATACAAATATGTATCTTCGAAATACTACAGTGAACTATAAAGGGTAAAACTGGAATTTTCATCAAATATTCAAATGAATGATCTAATCCCAAATACTTTATAATTAAACATATTTAACACAATGTGAGGAAATTATATCATTTATTATAAATAAAATATTCAATAAAATAGTGTTTTATCAACTCCCCCATACTTACCCTTTTGCACTCCTGAGCAAAACCTCATATCAAGTAAACATTAATATCAAATCAAAACCAATTTTAAAACACATATCCTTGAGATCAAACAATTACACACCAAGAAACAAAAGATATCATGCTTCATAAAAAAATATTATTTCAAGTTCTTCATTTATATCATTCAATATATTTCCACTTTATTTATCCTCCCATGCACAAAACACTTACCTCGCTTGAATTTTCTATCATCACTCAAATATCAATTTTTTTGATATGTCTTTCTCATCCAAACTCATACATGGGTCACCATAGGCTTGATAGATTCCTAAATCGCTACCTGATGTTAGTCAAGGACATATATTTATCATGAGGACTTTTCAGGTTTGTTCTGTGGCTTTCGGTTGGTAGGATTTAGATGTGAGAAATTCTGAGGCTGAATAAGGAGGGCTTGACTCTTTTTTTTTGAAGAAAAATTGCATTAATCTAATTTTCACTTAAATATGGTCTTCTCCTCAATCCCCATAGTATCAATTCAGATCCATCATCATGAAAATTCATGAAAATTTTACACCATTCATCATTTCATCATCAAAATGTCAATCTTCTCAAACATGATTTTCTTGAAAGCTCCAGATGGACACAACTTTCCACCTCAATTAGAAGCTCCAGAAAAGGCACAACTTCACTTGTCATGAAACCTCCAGAAAAGGCACAACTTTCAATATAATGACTTTCTTCAGCAGCAAACACATCTCTTCAGAATTTAATTTTCCACCCAAAGTATCACATAAAGTGGTGGCACAACACAAGATATATTCCCCCACACTTAAGCTCAACTAGATTATGCAATTTCACTTCAAGAGTTGGTTGGATAGGGAAAATTGGCTTGTAATGTGGCTAACCTAATAGGCCGTGCATGGCTTCTAAGGGCTACAAGGATTAAATTTTCAGGGTAGGCCATTATAAAAAATTATTCTTTGAAATAGGGGCTTTAATACCAAACAAATGCCTCAATCATTTAAACATAAGTACCTCAAACCCTCATGTTTTGATAGGAATAGATCAAATTCTGGTTAAATCAAGCATGGTTTGGTTCTCTCAAGAATTGAGGTGAATGTAAAGATTATGAAAATAATGGTTCAGAACCTCACAGGAAAGTGATTTCAAATATAAAGACGGTGAGATGTGGCATGGGATTCAAAATTCAGTGTACTTTTCATGAAATTACTAAATATTTGAACTTAAAAAAAAGTCATTTTCAGCATTCATTTAAGCTCAGTTTCATGGGATAAATTGTTTCACTCATTGATATGCATTTCAAAATTGTGATGAGAATCATTTTAGATAAAAAATTTCAAAAACACAAAGAAAATTGAAAAAAATAAACACACAAAATTTGAAAAAAAAACACAATTTTTTTGTTTGTTTTTTTTAAACAGGAAAAAAAATTGAAATTACTAAACTAAAAGGTTCCCTCCCCCACACTTAAAATATTGCATTGTCCTCAATGTGAACCTATAAGATGATATATGCACATGAAATGTAGAATTTTTAAATAGGACAAATAATATAAAAGTGAAAGGGTTAGGAACAACCTGATGTGATCAAGTGATGATGGGGTCATGCAGTGTGATAAAATCCACTGCATCAGTAGGAAGTCCCTCAACGTATCTCTTCAAAAGTTGCCTATTGGCTGTAAAGCTTCTTCTAATGTCCTCCTGTGTGATCTCCACTGCACCATAAGGAAAAACATTAGTCACAATATAAGGACCTAACCATCTGGAACACAACTTACCAGGCATCATCTTGAGTCGTGAACTATAGAGAAGGACTTTATCTCTAACATGAAACTACCTTTGTTGGATCATTTTTTCATGAGATGCTTTTTATCTTTCCTTGTAGAGCCTTGAGTTCTCATATGATGACAGTCAAATCTCCTCAAGCTCTTGAATTTTCAACTTCCTTTGAATTCCAGCTTGGGCCAAATCCACGCTGCATTTCTTTATATCCCAATATGCCTGATGCTCGACTTCCACTGGGAGATGACATGATTTCCCAAAAACAATCCTAAATGGGGACATACCAATGGGTGTCTTGTATGCTGTCCTATAAGCCCACGATGTATCATCCAAGCGCTTGCTCCAATCCTTCCTATTTGGCTGCACAGTTTTCTCTAATATTTGTTTCAGCTCACGATTTGAAACCTCAGCCTATCCATTTGTTTGGGGGTGGTGTGGTGTTGATGTTTTGTGTGTCACCCCATACTTCCGAAGGAGGGAAGAAAAATTCCTATTGCAAAAGTGTGTCCCTTGGTCACTGATGATGGCCTTTGGTACTCCAAACCTGCAAAAAATCTGTACTTTGACAAAGTCCACAACAACATGAGAATCATCATTCCTAGTGGCCTTAGCCTCCACCCATTTACTCACATAATCAAAATCAACAAAAATGTACAAAAATCCAAATGAACTAGGAAAAGGACCCATAAAATCAATGCCCCATACATCAAAAATCTCACAGAATAGTATGGGTTGTTGGGGCATCTCATGTCTCCTAGAAATATTCCCAGTGTGTTGGCAATGAGATCATGGCTTACAAAACACATGGGCATCATGGAACAAGCTAGGCCAATATAATCCAGAGTCCAAAACCTTCCTAGATGTCCATTGGGGTCCAAAGTGTCCACCACAAGCAAGTGTATGATAGAAATGAAAAACAGACTCAAACTCATGATCGGGAACACACCTCCTAATGACTTGGTCACTACACATGCGCCAGAGGTAAGGATCATCCCACACATAATACCTAGACTCACTTTTTAATTTTTGGACTTGATGATTCTTCAAATTTGCTGGGATTTCAGAGGAAACAATGTAATTAACTAAATCAGCATACTAAGGATGCGTACCTGAGATGGTATAGAGATGCTCGTCGGGGAAAGTGTCCTGAAGTGGTACCTGGTCCAAGGTGTCATCCTCTAGTGTGTGAGTAAGCCTACTCATGTGGTCTCCCACCAAATTCTCTGATCCCTTCTTGTCCTTTATCTCAATATCAAATTCCTAAAGAAGGATCATCCAATGGATAAGTCGTGGCTTTGCATCTAGCTTCTTTAGGAGGTAACTCAAAGCTGCATGGTCAGAAAAAACTACTTTAAAGCCCAATAAATATGAACGGAATTTATCTAAAGAAAATATGACAGTAAGAAACTCCTTTTCTGTGGTTGTGTAATTTGATTGGGCTGAATCCAGTGTCCTTGATGCATAGGCGATCACATGTGAATGTCCCTCCACCCTTTGAGATAAGACCGCTCCAACCGCGAAGTTGGAGGCGTCACACATAAGCTTAAAAGGAATATCCCACCGTGGGGGATGTATGATAGATGGAGTGGTCAGACACTTCTTTAGCTCATCAAAGGAAGTCCTACAAGAATCGTCAAACACAAAATCAGAATCTTTTTGAAGTAATCGTGACATAGGAAGAGTGATCTTACTAAAATATTTGATAAAGCGCCGATAAAATCCTGCATGCCCTAGGAAAGATCTAACATCACACACACATGAAGGATAGGTTAAGGATGAAATAATATCTACCTTAGATCTATCAACCTCTATCCCATGTTTTGACACTACATGCCCTAAGACAATTCCATGCTCTACAATAAAATGACACTTTTCAAAGTTCAGGACCAGATTCTTCTCAATACAACGATTCAACACCTTTCCCAAACTACTTATACATTCATAAAATGAAGACCCATACACTGTAAAATCATCCATAAATACCTCCATGCAAGTCTCAATAAAATCAGAAAAAATACTCACCATGCATCTCTGGAAGGTACCCGGGGCATTGCAAAGTCCAAATGGCATCTTTCAGTAAGCAAAGGTACCGAATGGGCAGGTGAATGTTGTCTTCTCCTGGTCCTCCGGAGCTATAGGAACCTGAAAATATCCAGAAAATCCATCCAAGAAACAATAGTGTGTCTTCCTAACTAGTCTCTCAAGCATCTGATCAAAAAACGAGAGGGGGAAATGGTCCTTTCGAGTGGAATGATTTAGTTTCCTATAATCAATACACACACGCCAACTGTTTTTCACCCTCATTGGAACTAACTCATCTTTCTCATTTTTAACAACAGTAACACCAATCTTCTTAGGCACAACCTGAATTGGACTTACCCACTGAGAATCTGAAATGGGAAAGATTATACCTACCTCGAGTAATTTCTCAACTTATTTTTTAACAATTTCCAGGAGGGTGGGATTGAGTCTCCTTTGTGGCTGTCTCACTGGTTTAGCCCCATCCTCCAAGAGAATCCTATGAATGGAAATAGAGGGGCTAATACCTGATATGTCAGCCAAGGTCCACCCAATCTCCCTGATGTTCTCCCTCAAAATATTCAAAAGATTTTCTTCATGTTCAAAAGGGAGATTGTTAGCAATGATAACAGGTAATCTCTCACCACTCAAAAAGTATGAGTATTTCAGATTTGGTGGCAATGGATTGAGTTCTAATGAAGGAGGGTATAGTATGGATGGAGACATTGAAGGAACCGAAATATGTGCACAAAGAGCATCGATATCAGAATATACATCATCAGAATCAGAGAATAAAGCATCAAATCCATCAGCATACTCTATAGACATGTCATAATTAGAGTTCACGTGATCAAAATCAGAACATCATTCCATTTCAAAATCAAATCTTAGAGAGTCTTGTTCCTTTGAAACGGGTGTGGAAGTACTTTTAGACATTAAACTAGAACTAATACTCATAATCTACCTAAGAATAGGACAATCCAATTCCATGGTGTTTTAACTTGGTGGTTCAAAATGGGAGATAACAAATGCAGAATGATCCTCTGAGGGGTACTTCATGGAATCCATAACATTAAATATCACAACTTCATCCCCAAATTCCATGGAAAGTGTACCCTAATTGACATTTATGATTGTTTTTTCAGTTTTGAGGAAGGGCCTACCTAAGATAATGAGGGCATGATAACTTACCTGATCATCCTCCATGTTAATCACATAGAAGTCTTCTGGAAAGATCATGTCTCTTACCCAGACAAGTACATCCTCAAAGACTCCCACTGGATATGCCGTAGCTCTGTTCGCCAATTGCACCACTACTCTTGTTGGCTTCAACTCACCAACCTGCAAGGAAGAGAATACAGAGTGAGGCATCACATTTATTGAAGCTCCTAAATCACAAAGAGCATCAGAGAAGTGAAACTCCGCTATAATACATGGGATGGTGAATGTCTCGGGATCCTTCCACTTTGTTGGCATTGTTATAGTTGGTGTAATGAGTGCTAAGACATTCCTTCCAAGGTTGATCCTCTCATTTCCCTTGATCCCTCTTCGATTGGTACAAAGTTCTTTTAAGAATTTTTCATACCTTGGAATTTTCTTAATGGATTCAAGTAGAGGAATGTTGATCTCTACACGCTTGAATGTGTCCAAAACCTCCTTTTGCATTGCTTCTTCAGCCATCTTCTTGGTTTGAACAACCCTGTTTGGAAAAGGAAGGGGTTTAGGAGGAACATCATCAATCTTTTTCTTACCTTTATCTTTCTCCTTGGATTAATCATCAGTTGGTATGGAATGCGGCTTCTCTGGAGTTGAGGTGAATCCCGGTGGAATGGTAGGTACATATGTATCGTTCATTTGCTTCCCACTTCTCAATGTGATGGCACTAACATTCCCCTTTGGATTTGGAGTGGGTTGGGAAGGTAGATTTTCGGAATTCTTACTTACAAGTTCATGGAGGGCGGTGGAAATTTGGCTCATTTGAGTCTTTAAATCCCTCAACTCCGAACCTTGACTCTTTAGCTCATTCTGTTGATTAAGAACAATTTGTTTCAAAAGATCATCAGTGTTAGAGTCTACCTTGTGTTGGAGATTCCCTTGTTGCTGACTCGTTGATGTTTGAGCTTCGAATATCCTTTGGGGTTGTTGGAAACCCTGTTGGTAAGGTGGAGGATGCTGGAAGTTTGGTTGAAAAGGGGGACTTTGTTGTTTTCCAGAGCCATACCTCATGTCCGACTGATCTTTCCACCCTTGGTTGTATGCTGGATCAAACTTCTTTTGGGGATATGGTTGTTTTTGTTGCTGCTGATATGGTCTCCCAGGGAACACTACTGCACAATCTTCTGTTTCTTGGAGTTGTGGGAAACAGTCAGTTGGGTGGCTTGTCTCAGTGCAAATACCACAAGGCCTTACAGGAGGGGGTAGAGATGTCTTTTGTGCCAATGCAATTTGCCTCACCATAGTGGTCAATTCTTCCAACTTAGTATTAATCAAATGACTTTCAAGAGAAGAAGGACTTACCTGATGTACTCCCTTGACATGTGGTGTACCTCTATCACCAAATTGTTGGGAGTTTTGGGCCATCTTGTCGATCAATGCACGTGCATCTACTGGTGTCTTGTCCACCAATGCTCCTCCAGCCGCATCATCTACCATGATTCTCTCCATAGGTGTGAGTCCTTCATAGAAGTACTGAATGAGTAATTTCTCACTGATTTGGTGATGTGGCCATCTTGCACACAACTTCTTGAATCGCTCCCAATACTCATACATTAACTCCCCTTGTGCTTGCTTGATCCCTTATATCTCCTTTCGAATGGATATGGTCCTTGATGCTGGAAAAAATCTTTTCAATAAAAGATATTTCAAATCATTCCAACATGTTACATCTTCAGGTTGCAAATAATACATCCAATCTTTTGTAGATCCATCAAGTGAGAATGGGAATGCTCTTAATTTGATTTGATCTTCAGAAACATTTCTTGGTTTTAAAGTTGATCAAACCACATTAAATTCTTTAAGGTGTTTTTTGGGATCCTCACTAGATAAGCCATGAAACTTTTGAAGAAGGTGAATTAATCCATATTTTAACTCAAAGTCTGATTCGAGATTCGGGTATGCAATACAATTCGGTTGATAGTTAATATCAGGTGTATCCAATTATCGAATGGTTCTATTAAGTTCCTTTCCATTATTTCCAGCCATTGGTTCTTCTTTTATGTTTGAATTTGAATAACTTCCAATTCCAATGTTTCCAGAAGAGAGGAATTCACCAACTGGTTGAATATTGAAACTTCCCGTAGATTGAGAGTGTCTGATTCGTTCCCTAAGGCTGTGTTCAATCTCAGGGTCAAGGTATAAGAGATCTTCGAGATTAGTTCATGTCATAAATTAAATAAAAATTAAAAGAAAGTGAGTGGACCATAGTAAAATAAAAATCTGAAGTTGAGTTGATGGTCCAAAAAGAAAAGAAGAGGATGAAAAAAAGAAAAACTTGAGAAAGGGGAAAGATGAAAGAGAGAGGTGAAGAAAATAATAAAATGAAAAATAAAAGAAATACCTATAAATGGTTGAATAAATTACTTGCCTCCCCAGAAACGGTGCCAATTTTAAAGAGCGCTGTCGTGGGCGCCCTCAAATGATTAATGTGATTTTGGGGTACTTAGGTGTAGCAAAGTGGCTGACCAAGGTCGTCTCTCAAAGGAGGAAGTGAATTTAACAACTTATTAAAGGTATTATAAAAATAAAATAAAAACACTACTTTAAAGGATTGGGTTTTTTATAGTTTATGAATCTATAAGAATTTTTCTGGAAGACGATTGTATATTTTTTTTGTTTTTAGTTTTGAAATAAATTTCGATTAAAATGACACAACAAGAAGATGTTTTTTTAGAAATATATTTTAAAAGGCGTAATCGATCTAACTCTAACTATTAATTCACTTATTAATTATTATCATTTAAATAAATATCTACTTAATTATGATCCCCTAATTTTTTATCCCTCGAACCTGATGTTATTAATATTTTCATGACTTATTATATTCCCCCTTTACTTATTTTATATGAAATATGCATAATTTGTGTGAAATATTAATGTTTTAATATTAAGTATAATATTTGAGCATTTTTAGAAGTAGTCAAATTGAGTTAGTTTAATGTTTTAATTATAACTATCACTATACTGATCCAAATTATTTGGTTCTTGTTTTGTAGGATTCTCCTTTCAATATACAACATTTCATTAGAAGGAACCATGATCCAATTATGCCATTTGAAGGGTCATATGGTCCTCACAAACAAGACCAAAGAATCTGTGAAGAAACTGGACTATTCATGAAGATTGATTTACTGGGCTCAATCTAGAAGTTCAAAAACCTTAACTCTCCACCATAATTCGGGTGACACTACATTTCATCTTGGATAAAAATTTCATGGCCCAAATCCAAGTACAAGGGGCCCAAATGAATCTTTGAAGTCCAGCCCACCATTCTGGCCGAGAATGAAAATCAGTATAGTATGCATGACATATCTCCTGATGTAATCATCCAAGCGAGCTGAGATTTTGCAGTGTGAAAGAGGGGATGTAGGCGGCCGAATTTGTTGAAGAAACCATTCGGATTTGAAGGCATCTTAATATTCAAAAACCCTTTCACATTATGGACTTCAAAAAGACTGGATTGAAATGGACAGTTTATGTTTGTTTATTCAACCGGTCATAACTTTTTATCCTTACGTCCAAATGACTCCAAATTTTGAGAGTAGTCGTCCAACATTATTGCCTACAACTTTTAAGAAGATATTTGAATATTCGGCTGTCTGAATTGCCAAATTGGCGATGCAAGTGGAGGGACAAATTGGGAATGCAAACAGTCCACTCCGTGGGCTATAAATACTCTCCCCTTCTCTCCTTGAGAGGGGTTGGCATTTCAGAAGAGAGGAGATCATATTGGCACGACCAAAGCTTTTCCAAAGGCTTGGGAGGACCTTCAAAACTCAAGTTTTCACTTGAGAGACCTTTCCTCCTCTCTTTCTTTTCACTTACTTTTGTGTTCTTCATTTTTGTAATCTTGTAATTCTCTTTCTTTGTAATTCTGTTTTAATGCAAGTTACTTCTTCAATATCTCTTATTCTCTTCCACCTTCTGTATTTTAATATTAATGTTCTTAAAATAGTTTAAATTCAGTTCAATCCCCTTCCCTTCTTAAGCTTCCTCATTCAATCGAAATTCCATTTTTGATTCTTAAATTATTTCGTGTGTGTGTTCGGCACACTACTCTTATCTTGTCCCTTTCTTTTTATTCTCTTTATAATTCATCACCATAAACATATATTACCAGATTATTAAACATCCAAATGGCTGAGTAAATCTCTCATTGGGGTGAGTTATAATTTGGGGATGTTAATTGATTGAGAGTTTTTCTCGATGGGTATTCTTTAAATTAATATTGTGTATGATAAACTTAATATGTCATGGATTAATGATATGTTTTGTTTAACAAGTGGTTTCCATGGATTATTGGAACCATAAATACACTACCATAAATAAGTTTTGATTGATATTAGAACCCTAAGTTAAGTTAAGGCTTGGATTAAAGCCTTCACACTTAGGAATTCCAATCAACATCAACTTATGACATGGGTGTTAATTTAATGCAATACAAAGTAAGGCTCAAGGATATCACATGCTTAACTCCCCAATGATGAACTCACCCCAATCTTTATCAATTTGGTAAATCAAACATCATCCATAAATCATTTAAATTAAGCTCTGCAAACAAACCCCCTAATCAAAACACAATCAACTAAAAACAATCGACTATTACGAAGTACCATCACCGAGGATTCGACCCGAGTGCTGCTATACACATTAGCAGAGCACCAAAACTTTGACCGGTCGATAGGAGACAATCAGCCGTGCGTTTCAAATGGCGCCGTTTCCGGGGATGGTTCTTTAAGTAGTCATTAGTTTCTGGTTATTGTAAAAAAAACCCAAAAAAATACAAAAGTTTAAAAAAATTGAAAAAAAACACAAAGAAAAACCCGTCTTCCTCTTAAAAATCATAAACTGAAAAAATACAAAGAAAAACCCGTCTTCCTCTTTCTTCCAAAATCTCTCTGAATGCCCCGTAGCCTTCCAAACAATCCCTCAGATTTGTTTGACCCTGAAATTGAGCGAACACTTCGCCAACTTAGGAGGAACATAAGAGATACTCAAATAATTCAAGAACCAGTCCTCATTCAACCAATTGAATTAGATATGGCCAATCCTAGGGAAAAAACATTGAAAGAACTTGATGCCCCTGATATGAATTACCAACCTCTTGGTATTCAATATCCAAACATAGAGGCTGACTTCGAACTCAAGTCGGGTTTGATTCATCTTCTTCCTCATTTCCATGGTCTAGCTGGTGAGGATCCTCATCTTCACCTCAAAGAGTTCCAAGTGGTCTGCTCAACCATGAAACCTCAAGGGGTTTCTGAAGAACAAATCAAGCTTAGAGCTTTCCCCTTTTCCCTAGCGGATTCTGCCAAGTCTTGGCTCTACTACCTCCCACCTGGTTCCATAAACTCATGGGTTGACATGAAGAGACTTTTCCTTGAGAAGTTCTTTCCCGCTTCCCGAACAGCTTCTATCCGAAAGGAAATAAGTGGCATCCGTCAATTCCCTAATGAATCACTCCATGAGTATTGGGAGAGGTTCAAAAAGCTTGTGGCAAATTGTCCACACCATCAAATCCCTGACCAACTCCTGATCCAATACTTCTATGAGGGGTCATTGGCTATGGAGCGAACTCTCATTGATGCCGCAAGTGGCGGTGCTCTTGTTGATAAAACTCCTGCAGCTGCAAGAGAACTCATAAGCAACATGGCTGCAAACACGCAGCAATTCCATACTCGAGCACATGCTCAAGTGAAACAAGCCCAAGATAATCAATCCATAGAGCCCAACAAGATGACTGAGTGGATGAGTGAACTTACAGGTCTTGTCCGTCAACTAGCGGTGGCTACCAAAGCCCCAACCTCATCTTCTCCACAGTCACTATTCCCTGGACCTATCAAGAATTGTGGAATCTGCAACTCTCCATCTCATCCGACTGACGCATGTCCACAACTTCAAGATGATCTATCTGATTCATCTAGTCAAATGGAGCTCAATGCGGCATATGCTCAGCGAAACTTCAACCCTCAACAATCAGGTCAGTTTGTTAGAAACTTCAACCAACCCCACTCTGAGCCCTTCTCTTCTACCTTTAACCCACCTCTGAGGTATGGTAATCCCATTTCTCATCCTCCTCAATTCCCTCCTCAAAACCCAAACCAATTCCAATATGGTCAAGGTGGTGGTAACTTCCATCAACCTTATCCTTTTGTTCCTCAACCTCAAAGGAACAATCCTCCTCCTGGATTCCACTATCCTAATGAGCCTTCCCAATTCCCCACCCAATACAATCTCTTTCCCAAGAACCAAAATCAAGGCCAACCCAATTTGGGACATGCCTCTTCTTCTAAACAACCATGGGAAAGTGCTGTAGAGGATCTTGCTCCCTTCACCCGTTCTAGCCTAAAGAACATTGAAACCCAAATAGGTCAACTTGCATCCCACCTTAGCCAGCAACAACCATCCAATTCATCCCAACTCCCAGCTCAACCATTACCCAACCCCAAGGGTAATGTAAGTGCAATTGCACTTAGATCAGGAAAGCAACTTGCTATGCCTCAAGATAAATCCTCAAACCCCCCTTTCGATGTTGATCTAGAAAATGAAAAGAACAAAAAGCTGGAAAAGGAACTTGAATCCACTCCTTCACCTTCTTCCATTCCACTTAGGAACCCAATTCCTTTTCCTCAAGCCATCTCCAAGCCTAAGAAGTCCTTTGAACCTGATCCTGAAATGCTTGACATGTTTAGACGTGTTGAAGTGAACATCCCCCTCTTAGATGCCATCAAACAAATCCCTAAGTATGCCAAGTTTCTTAAGGAATTGTGCACCCATAAGAGGAAACTTAGGAACATTGAAAATGTTTCAACTCAACAGTCCATTCCCATGAAGTGCAAAGATCCAGGGACCTTCACGGTTCCATGTCAAATAGGGAGTTCCAAATTTGATGATGCACTCATAGACCTAGGAGCCTCAATTAATGTCATGCCCAAATCCATTTTCTCCAACCTTGGTCTAGGTCCCTTGCACCCAACGGGTATTGTCATTCAATTAGCCAATCGAAGCACTGCCAGTCCTGAGGGGATAATTGAGGATGTTCTTGTTCGGGTCAATGATCTTATCTTCCCAGATGATTTCTATGTCCTTGACATGGAAGGTGAGACGACCTCTTCTCGATCTCCCCTAATTCTAGGAAGACCATTCCTCATGACTGCGAGAACCAAGATTGATGTCCACTCAGGCATCTTATCCATGGAATTCGGTGACCAACTGGTCAAGTTCAACATTTTCCAAGCCATGCGATACCCATCTGAGGATCACTCTGCATTCTCAATCCATGCTTTTGAGGACACTTCTAAGATTCAATCGAACCCCAATCCACCATGTTCTTCATGTTATAATGATAAAGGATCTTGTGAAATCTGCACCATGATTAACAAAGTCATAAATGGTGAAGTTGATGTGGACCTCTCATTCATAGACTCCATCAATCTAGTGGAACTTGAAAACTCTCTTGAATCCCACATCAACTCTGATCTCTACTGCTCCACCTTGGACAGTGTTGAGGAAAATGATCCAAACCCATCTAGAATCCCTTCTCCTACTCCTAACTTGTCTAGCTCTCCAATCAAGGCTAAAACTGATCTAAAACCACTTCCTTCACACCTCAAGTATGCATTCCTTTTCCATGATCCCTCCTACCCTGTCATTATCTCTGCTTCACTTTCTAAAACTGAGGAGTCCCAACTTGTTCAAGTGTTAGAGGAAAACAAAAATGCCTTAGGTTGGACCCTAGAGGATATTCCAGGAATCAACCCTGCCCTTTGCATGCATCACATCCATCTAGAGGAATCATCCAAACCAATTAGGCAACCTCAAAGAAGACTCAATCCACTCATACTTGAGGTAGTTAGGGAAGAGATTACCAAGCTTCTTCAAGCTGGTATTATCTACCCAATTTCTGATAGTGAATGGGTTAGTCCAATTCAAGTCGTTCCTAAGAAGGGCGGGATAACAGTTGTCACAAATGAACATGGAGAAGTGGTCACAACTCGAGTGAAAAACAAATGGCGTGTGTGCATCGATTATCGCAAATTGAATGCTGAAACACGAAAAGATCACTACCCACTTCCTTTCCTTGACCAAATGCTTGAGAGATTGGCCGGAAAGTCACACTATTGCTTTCTTGATGGTTACACCGGCTACTTCCAAATTCCAATCGCACCTCAAGACCAAGAAAAGACCACATTCACTTGCCCCTTTGGAACCTATGCCTATAGGAGAATGCCTTTTGGCCTTTGTAATGCTCCTGCAACATTCCAGCGGTGTATGATGAGTATCTTTTCTGAATTCATTGAGAATTGCATGGAGGTCTTCATGGATGACTTTACCATTTATGGCGAGTCATTTGAATCTTGCTTACATTCACTCTCTTTGGTCCTTCAAAAGTGTGTCAAGTGCAACCTTGTGCTGAATTTTGAAAAATGTCACTTTATGGTTTCAAATGGGATTGTTCTAGGGCACATAATTTCTCAAGAGGGTATCCAAGTTGATCCAGCCAAAATTGAGGTGATCCAATCACTTCCTGAACCCAAATCAGTTCGAGACATTCGGTCCTTCCTTGGTCATGCCGGTTTCTATCGGCGATTCATTCAGAACTTCAGCAAGATTTCCCTCCCACTCACTCGTTTACTTCAAAATGATGTCACATTCAATTTTGATGAGGCTTGCAAGAGAGCCTTCGTCGAACTCAAATCTGCTCTCACATCTACTCCAATAATCCAACCCCCAGATTGGTCCTTACCATTTGAATTGATGTGTGATGCTTCTGATAGGGCCATTGGGGCTGTTCTTGGTCAAAGAAGAGAAAACATTCCACATGTCATCTTTTATGCCTCAAAAACATTGGATGAAACTCAATCACACTACACTGTGACTGAAAAAGAACTTTTAGCTGTGGTTTTTGCCTTGGATAAATTCCGGCCCTATCTCTTAGGTGCCAAAATCATCATCTTCACGGACCACTCAGCATTAAAGTTCTTACTTAAGAAAAGTGATTCCAAACCAAGGCTAATAAGATGGATTTTAATGCTCCAAGAGTTTGACCTTGTGATAAAAGATAAACCTGGAAAAGAAAACCCTGTGGCTAACCACCTGAGTAGAATTTCTAATTCTTCTCATTCTGAAATAATTGATCCTGAATTTCCAACTGAACACCTCTCATCTCTCACTCCAAAGTTACCATGGTATGCCCCAATTGTCAATTACTTGGTTTCTGGTGTTTTCCCTGAATATTTTTCAAAAGAACAAAAAGAAAAGATGAAAAGTGATTCAAAGCATTATTTTTGGGAAGATAATAAACTTTGGAAAACTGGGGCTGACATGGTAATTAGGAGATGTGTTGATGAAACTGAACAATCCTCCATCTTGGAATTCTGCCACTCAATGCCTGGAGGTGGCCACTTTGGACCACAAAGGACTTCTCGAAAGGTCCTAGATTCTGGATTCTTTTGGCCTTCACTCTTCAAGGACTCACACGAGTTCTGTCAATCATGTCCCACTTGCCAAAAGTTTGGCACAATTTCTAAAAGAAACAAAATGCCTCAAAAGCCATTAATCTTCTGTGAGCTTTTCGATGTTTGGGGAATCGATTTCATGGGACCTTTTCCCCCTTCCAATGGATTATCCTACATTCTCCTTGCTGTTGACTATGTTTCTAGGTGGGTCGAGGCCAAACCCACTAGGAAAGACGATGCTCAAACTGTGAGTGAGTTCCTCAAAACTCATATCTTCCATAGATTCGGAACACCACGTGTTTTGATAAGTGACTTAGGAACTCATTTCTGTAATAGAACCATGGAGTCACTTTTGAAAAAGAATGGGGTTGTACATAAAACATCCACTGTATATCACCCTCAAACAAATGGAATGGCTGAACTTTCTAACAGAGAAGTGAAAAGAGTGCTTGAAAGAATTGTTAAGCCCACAAGAAAAGACTGGCCCGATAGACTTGGTGAAGCACTCTGGGCCTATCGAACAGCCTATAAGACACCCATTGGGATGTCTCCATTTAGGCTAGTTTTTGGTAAAGCCTGTCATTTACCAGTTGAAATCCAACATAAGTCATTTTGGGCTGTCAAAACTTGTAATTTAGATTGTGAAAAATCTGGTGAAGAAAGATTGTTGCAGTTGACTGAATTGGAGGAGCTTCGACTCGATTCGTATGAGAACTCCATTCTCTACAAAGAAAAGGCAAAGTCACTCCATGACAAGAACATTATTCGAAAGGTATTTCATGAAGGTGAAAAGGTAATGCTCTTCAATTCTCGATTTCGACTTCACCTAGGTAAGTTCAATTCTCGTTGGGATGGACCTTTTATTATTACTAATGTTTACCCATTTGGTGCAGTGCAAGTCGAAGACCCTTCTTCAAAAAGAACATTCACGGTAAATGGACACCGGTTAAAGCATCACCATGAGAGGCCATTCACTTCAGGTTCCACATCGACTTCCATTGACCCACCACTAGATGGAAATGGCGACCCACCAAATCCAAACCAGGGGGCACCTCTTTCCCTTTAACTCTCTCTCTATCTCTTCCTCTCTCTACCTCTTTCTTCTTCTTCCTCTCTCTTTCATTTTGTTACCACTTTATTCATCAAACCCTTTATTTTTATCTTTCTTGTGTGGGTGTGTTTTTTTTAAAAAAAAAAACCTTAAAAACTAAAAAAACCAAAAAACACAATTACTTAAAAAAAATTACAAAAAAAAGAGTCATGCTTACTCACCATCTAGTTTTGAAATTTTGTCCAACCATTTTGGGGAGTCAAAGGCTTGTTTTAAACTCAAATATATTGAATTTTTATCTCAAACTTGGGTAAACAATTTTGTGTCAATAACAAACATTTTTAATGAACAATTTTTGGTGGAAAATGATTCTCCCATACCGTGAGGAATAACATTAGCCTTCATGCCAAGGTCATCTATGGACATCTTTTTCATTGTGTGTCTTCACCACTGATTGTGAGTCTTGAGTTTGTGGACCTTCGAGCTGAATTTCCATCTTTTGTGTGCATTAATATGATAGAGGCATTTTCTAAGCCACATGAGAATCAGAATAGCCAAATAGCCTCTCGTTACCCTTACATTGATCCTACTTTTGAAAGCCCCTTTGAGCCTATGAAAACCTTTCTTTTGATATCCACATTACAAGCCTAATACCTTGTCCCACCCAACATCTTCATGGATTTTCATTGTACAATTTATTGAAATTTAAGTGTGGGGGGAATGGACTTCATTTTTGGGCGTACTTTCATTGATTTCCAATGTGTCATCATATGCTTGAGGGAAAGCATCCATTCAAGTGTGGGGGAGAGGTTGTAATTCTGTGAGCTTTGGGGTGTATATGTGTAATTGTCATTTGTACAAAAGTCATTGAAAAGTGTTCAAAAAAAAATGAAAAAAAATTATATTAAAAAAATGATGAAAAAAAAGGAATGGGTTGTGTCTTGGGTGGGTCAAAAATCATTCATCATCAACCTTTGATCGTGTTATAACTACTAAAATTAGTTCCATGAGAAGATCAAACATGGGTTGGGAGATGACTGTGAGACTTGTTTCAAGCACAACTTTCAAAAAAAAAGAGCAAAAAGGAAAAGAAAAAAAAGAACACTTGAATCTTTTTGTATTGTGTCATTATTGGAAGTCTTCCATGTTGTACATATTCCATCATCTCACCCTATTCCATTTTCTATCTCCCTCACTTTTCATTCATCACACATTCATGCCCTTGTAAATATGTGTTTCTATTTCCTTTCAAATCAAATTTCAAAAAAAAAATGTGCTTTGATTTTTCCATGTTGGTGTTTTTAACCCCTCTTTTCCTTTGGACATTATATACCTACCGTCCCATAGACACTGAAAAACCCCTTAAAAGACATCTTGATTCTTGTACACATTAGATTTGGGAATGGAAGCTGAGAGCTCTTACAAACTCTTGATTTTCACTTTTTGTTGGTGAATGAGTGAACCTCCTAAAATACATTTTTATCATCTTGAGAGGAGTAAGTTTTGAGTGCCTACATTTTCTAATTCAAACCTTGAACATGAAAAAATGAATTGTTTCTGATGCATTATTGTGAACCAAATTTGTGATGGAATTCAATATGGATGAGTGAAATAGTCTAAACCTCCCCTGATTGAAGAAAACAAAATTTTTATATTTGTTGGTGAGTGAAAATGATTTTGTCATGTTTTTATATTTGTTGCACATGAGGACACGTGCAAATCTAAGTGTGGGGGAGTTGATGTTATTAATATTTTCATGACTTATTATATTCCCCCTTTACTTATTTTATATGAAATATGCATAATTTGTGTGAAATATTAATGTTTTAATATTAAGTATAATATTTGAGCATTTTTAGAAGTAGTCAAATTGAGTCAGTTTAATGTTTTAATTATAACTATCACTATACTGATCCAAATTATGTGGTTCTTGTTTTGTAGGATTCTCCTTTAAATATAAAACATTTCATTAGAAGGAACCATGATCCAATTCTTCCATTTGAAGGGTCATATGGTCCTCAAAAACAAGACCAAAGAATCTGTGAAGAAACTGGACTATTCATGAAGATTGATTTACTGGGATCAATCTAGAAGTTCAAAAACCTTAACTCTCCACCATAATTCGGGGGACACTACATTTCATCTTGGATAAAAATTTCATGGCCCAAATCCAAGTACAAGGGGCCCAAATGAATCTTTGAAGTCCAGCCCACCATTCTGGCCGAGAATGAAAATCAGTATAGTATGCATGACATATCTCCTGATGTAATCATCCAAGCGAGCTGAGATTTTGCAGTGTGAAAGAGGGGATGTAGGCGGCCGACTTTGTTGAAGAAACCATTCGGATTTGAAGGCATCTTAATATTCAAAAACCCTTTCACATTATGGACTTCAAAAAGACTGGATTGAAATGGACAGTTTATGTTTGTTTATTCAACCGGCCATAACTTTTTATCCTTACGTCCAAATGACTCCAAATTTTGAGAGTAGTCGTCCAACATTATTGCCTACAACGTTTAAGAAGATATTTGAATATTCGGCTGTCTGAATTTCCAAATTGGCGATGCAAGTGGAGGGACAGATTGGGAATGCAAACAGTCCACTCCTTGGGCTATAAATACTCTCCCCTTCTCTCCTTGAGAGGGGTTGGCATTTCAGAAGAGAGGAGATCATATTGGCACGACCAAAGCTTTGCCAAAGGCTTGGTAGGACCTTCCAAACTCAAGTTTTCACTTGAGAGACCTTTCCTCCTCTCTTTCTTTTCACTTACTTTTGTGTTCTTCATTTTTGTAATCTTGTAATTCTCTTTCTTTATAATTCTGTTTTAATGCAAGTTACTTCTTCAATATCTCTTATTCTCTTCCACCTTATGTATTTTAATATTAATGTTCTTAAAATAGTTTAAATTCAGTTCAATCCCCTTCCCTTCTTAAGCTTCCTCATTCAATCGAAATTCCATTTTTGATTCTTAAATTATTTCGTGTGTGTGTTCGGCACACTACTCTTATCTTGTCCCTTTCTTTTTCTTCTCTTTATAATTCATCACCATAAACATATATTACCAGATTATTAAACATCCAAATGGCTGAGTAAATCTCTCATTGGGGTGAGTTATAATTTGGGGATGTTAATTGATTAAGAGTTTTGCTCGATGGGTATTCTTTAAATTAATATTGTGTATGTTAAACTTAATATGTCATGGATTAATGATATGTTTTGTTTAACAAGTGGTTTCCATGGATTATTGGAACCATAAATACACTACCATAAATAAGTTTTGATTGATATTAGAACCCTAAGTTAAGTTAAGGCTTGGATTAAAGCCTTCACACTTAGGAATTCCAATCAACATCAACTTATGACATGGGTGTTAATTTAATGCAATACAAAGTAAGGCTCAAGGATATCACATGCTTAACTCCCCAATGATGAAATCACCCCAATCTTTATCAATTTGGTAAATCAAACATCATCCATAAATCATTTCAATTAAGCTCTGCAAACAAACCCCCTAATCAAAACACAATCAACTAAAAACAATCGACTATTACGAAGTACCATCACCGAGGATTCGACCCGAGTGCTGCTATACACATTAGCAGAGCACCAAAACTTTGACCGGTCGATAGGAGACAATCGGCCGTGCGTTTCAGAACCCTACGAGAGTTTACTTAACCACAAAGATGAAATTACTTAAACCCTAGGCTAGCTTTGGAACACGCAATCGCAGCACCCTGCTTTGATTATTGTTATAAGGATAGCTTATGGTCAGTGGTTAATTAGAGAACATATCCATTCTGGAAATGAGGATGAATTTTGTTTAGGGATTATATTTGACCTCTACAAATTTATCCCGTGTGGTCTTGTATTACCGATTAAGATTACACTCTCACAATTTACACAAAATCCCGACCTCGTGTGTTTTTGTGTTAATTGTTCAATTGCTTGCTTAGTTTCTTGTAATTTAAAAACAAAATTCATGGATCATATTATTTAAATTATAGTATCTCATTGATTCAAAATAATTAAATGAATATGGTAGAAGATAGATCGATTACTAAAAGACTACTCTTCCATGGATGGCGTAATCATCGTAGAAGCGTTTTGCATGTGCAAAGGTTTATAATGGGTATAACCCAATAATACTTCTACTCAAGAATTCCAACCCAAATAGTAATATTAAGAGAAGAATAAATTTAAACAAAACATAAGAAAAGAGAAGAAATAAAATAAGAACAAAGAAGTTTATTACACAAACAAAGTCATTACAACATGAAGGAGAAGAAGAAGGCTTCATTGAAGGGATCCTTGCTTCAAGAGATACCCTTATTGAAATGGTTGGAGAATGGGCATTGATCCACTTATCGTCTGCCCTCAACTTCCCAAAGCACCTCCCAATCCCACCAAATGATAAAAACACCAATTTATAGAGTGGTGGGGAGGCTAGGTTCAAAGTGGTTTCAAGTGTGAATGGGGAATCTCGGCCAAATATTTTATGCCAACTTGAACCGCCAATTTGACCACCAAAACGCGTGAATTTTCTGGCCTTCCAGAAGGATAAAATGTGAGGATATGGGTCCTCTATCTCGTCTCCAATTTTGGGCTTAATCCAGGCCCACAAGAAGTTATGGCCTAAATACAGAAGATTCTCCATTCTGGCGAGTCCAGCCCAACTTTGACTTCATGGACCATTTTCAACAACCAAATGCACTCTTTAGCTCTAGTGTCCTGAATAAAGGTTGTAGATAATTAAGATAAGAACACTGTTACAAAATTTCAAATTCAAATAATAAATATAAAAATATGTATCTTCGAAATACTACAGTGAACTATAAAGGGTAAAACTGGAATTTTCATCAAATATTCAAATGAATGATCTAATCCCAAATAATTTCTAATTAAACATATTTAACACAATGTGAGGAAATTATATCATTTATTATCAATAAAATATTCAATAAAATAGTGTTTTATCAAGCGTCTAGTGGGATGACCTGCAGAGCGGCTGGGGGGAACTTGAGCTAGGTCTCGGGGATTTTCACGTCGCTCAGGTGGATTTGGCGACACATACTGTGCCTTATTACCATAAGTTCCTGCCTATACCCTGTCTGTGTGGGAAGGATGTTCAGGGTTACCTAGAGGCAATTTTTTGGGGGGAAGTTGTGCCTTCTCTTGATGCCCTGACCGAGGATCACCGTAGTCTGGTTTCCACTCAATGACACGCTCAACAAGGAGGACATCAACTATCTTCTTATGCTCTATGAGCTGTTTACGCAATGCGGAATTTTTGGGATCATCCTCCGTCTTTTGTACTGATCTAGATGGTTCGGAGGGTTTGACAACTCCAAGGTACTCCTTACCCTTATTGGGATTTTGGTTGATGGCTAATGCCACTGTGGGCATGAGGAGACCTAATAGATTTCTCTACTGGTGAGTAACCCTTCCTGACGGGTCCAAAAGTTGTGGCACTCCCTCAGGGGGTAAGTTTTTTCCAAGGAGTTCTATATCTGTATCTTCCTCCGATAAATCAGCCATGTTAACGACGAATCTACCTGGAGGAATATCCTCAATATTTCCTAGAAATTCAGTAAGGAACCTGATAGAACTAAAATTGAGGGCTGCATATTACCCCCAACCATAGATCTGAACATGGGGGGAATCCTCCTTGATTATCCCGCCGATCACTTTAAAGCTATGGATGCATCGTTGTTGGAGGTTCTTATGGTGACCTTATGACTCAGGGCGCTGGGCCATAGCGAGTGCGGAAAAATCAACCAAACTACACAGTTGACCAATGTCTTCAAAGTGTTCTTGAATCTTGGGATAATCCACTCGTCAATGATGAAGATGAAAGTGAGTCACCCGGAGGGTCTGGAGAAATCATCCAACCTTCTCCTAGGCGAGTGCTTCCGGTGCCCTGAAATTCGGCAATACAACTGGACAAAAAATCTATGGGAAATGATTTGTCACAAGAATATCCCACAAGCTCCTCGGCCCAAACTTGGGGTCTGGCCCTTGGTTTCCCCACTCATCAACTGGAGGCAGCTGGGGAACTGATAGCGGTACTGAAGTAGATTACTGCGACGGTAGTTTGGCCGGTGGAGAATAAGGCGAGCGGACTGACAAGCTACCACATCTCGGGCTATCTTCTGAAGAGTACAATGACTTAGCCACCACATTGTGATAAGATGAGATAGAGACCATAGTTTGTGAGGTACAGACTACGAATGCTGGAGGTGGACCATGTTGTTTCTCATTCGCTATCGGTCCCCAGAATAACTCTCTGTTATCTCTGGTCGAGGTAGAGAATGCTCTTGGTGATGATGGAGGTGATTGCATGGCCGAACCCTAGGGAGACTCCAAATCTTCATCCTCCTAGATATATCAATGGAGGGAGGTAGGGATCTGGTGGAACTCTCATTCTGGAAGTATGAGGCTGAGGTGCCTCGTTCCTGCCCTGTCCCTTGACACGGAGGATCGAGGTGAGGGTTCCATTGCTAAGTTGTATTCTGGCTCAGAATCTGAGAAGCAGACATGTTTAATCTCAGTCTGAACCTTCCTGACATTCTTCTTATGGAGGTGATGACCCGCCCTCCAGCCTTAGGATGTCTACTTGGGACAGGGTATATTTCTGGTGTGAGGAGGACCTTTGGCCGAACTAGTGCTGGGACAGAGAGGGCTTCCGCCTGAGTGAGCTATGGTGCGAGGAGCACCTGGGCAGATGTTAGAAGGAACACAGGGAGGACCTCTATGTCTATTGGCTGGTGTGCGAAGGGAATATCCATGGGAAGTGCTGGAGCGGGTAGCACCTCCGCCGGAGCTGGTAGAAGCATGGGTAGACCTCTATGCTTGTGTCCCCTAATATCATCGGTACGAGGAGAGTCCTCATACTAGCTGAGCAGAGCACAGGTAGGACCTCCATACTGGGTGTTTATGAAGAGAGAAAAATCTCATCTTCTCTAGTTGCTGGGGCAAGGAGGACCTTTATCGACTGATGTAAGGACATGGGAAGGCCCCCCACACTAGAAATTGACCGGATACAAAACATCTCTGCACCAACGGCCTATGGTAGGAGGAAAAACTCCATACCCGATATCATGAGCGTGGAAGAGGCTTCAATACTGAGTGTCACTGCAATGGGGTGGACCCTCATTTGGATTGAAGGTGGCATTGTATGGACCTCCACGCCGATCTTGGGAGTGATGAGGACCAAAATTCTCAATGGTGGCGATACGGGAAGGACCTTCGTTCTGGGTGTTGTTGCCGTGGGTCGGCCCGCGGTGGGCACTACCCGCACCGACAACCAGGAGAGTCGACCCATCCTATCCATGGGGTAGTTGGGGCCTTAATACGGTCTGGGTGAATGAGTTCCCCTGCTCAGCATAAATAGGGGTCTGATGGTATACGTCAGCAGTGGTACGATCCATGATAGTTGTTGACGTTGATTACCATCGACAGACATCCTCCTCTGCTTGCGCCCGACGTTGACGTCAGGTTAGCCAGACTGGGGCCGGTGGTGCAGGTGCATAGCTTATCTGCTCTTTAGACCATGGGTCTGGATGGCGGCATTGACGCGGCCTAGTGGGATCCCTCCTTGGGAGCCCCTGGAATGGGATCCCGACTAGGCTAGCCCGGACGACCCTCACCTTATCGGCATAGGGGAGGGAGTCATCAAAGCGTTCTGGGGAGAGGATCCCAAAACGGTTGTGCATCAGAGTGGGGAGAAATAGCTCCCTGTGTGGCCCTTGGGGGTGGTGGTGGCAACGAGGCGCAGGAGCCTCTAAGTCACAACAGTACATATTCCTAGTTGGGATAATCCCCTCTTCCTTGTATCAGTGAACGAGGTCATTTATCACCCTTCTCTGAATGAATTTAGATGGAAAGATGGGATGTGAGTGCCCAACAGCTGTGGATGTAGATGCTGCCATGGGGGAAATGAGGCCACGTGAGATTGCCGCGATGACGTTGCCCCTACCCCTACATCGGTAGGTGGGCGTTGATCGATCTTATGATACAACAACTTGGGTCCTGGAAGGCAGGGAGATTAAACCATTAGTGCTAAAAAAAAGGAAATCAACGTCTGATTCCCCAATGCCATTCCATATTCCATGGTTGGTAAGAAGGATCCATGCTGACAATGTCATAGACCAGGATTTCCAATGTTCAACTGACCTAACTTCTGGTGAGTTTCACACCAGGTCCACTATTTTCTTGGCAGGACCTGGCGTCGAATAACTGGATCTGGTGACACGGTAGTCCACTGATGCCTCGAATGCTACTAATCTTCACATTGAGGAGAAGAAATTCACATTAGGTTCACCATTTCTGTTTTTTATGCTTTCGCCGAGGTGCGCATCTATCTGTTGCTGAGGACACGTTGATTGTTTCTCCGCATTCCCTCTTTCCAAAGGCGGGCGACATCTGTCGCTTGTTTAGGTATGTTTTCTCCTTGATCGAAATGGGATGTCAGTTCCTCCTTCTGTGGATTCCTCCTCAGAACTCGTTACCTAGTCCGAGTCTCCCTCATAGACTTAATATGTTGTTCATGAAACTGTTCCCAGTTCCATATCTTCATGGACGCTGGTTAATTGCACTACTTCTATCAGGACATTCCAAGGGGTCCGGTCAGGGCAGCAACCTTAGGTCGGGGGAGTAGTCATGTTGGACATCACTGACATGTATGGATGCTAGAACACTGATTCTTCTGGGTTTCCCCCTTATTATAGGGTTTCTTGAGGGCGCATAAGCCCAAGGCATCCCACATCGAATGTGAGGAATTATATTCCATAGGCATGTCTCTGAGGTTTTCCTCAGCTTCCCATATTTAACACAGGGTATTCCAAGAATTTAATGTCCAGCGGAGACAGATTGGACTGATTAGAACACTGAAAGAAGTGGATTAGGTTGGTGAAACCCCTGGAGGGAACATTGATGCTGGGACTAACGTGTGGTTAGTTACCCTATTACTGCTAGGAACAATGAGAAAGTGGGTGTCATGATTTCATCGGGATGTGGTGCCCGGGTAAGAATCTGGATGGATGATAGAGAGTTAAATGAAGTGGCGGGGGAATGAGATGGAACTATCATGAAGTTTATGGTAGTGTTGGGCTTGAGCCTTGAAGATATTTCATACGTATCCCCGTGGTAGGGAATCAAAGTCTGTGTAGTTTTGCAGGGCGATGGGACACCTGAGGAGGCGACCCTTATGGATGAGACCCAGAGGAAGTGGAACCTTCGGGTTGGGGCATGACCTTCTTGAAACACATAGGCTTAAGGGAAAGACTAAGATGAGATATGGGTGATGGTATTGAAGCTCAGGGAGGCTTCCTACGTACCTTGCCTTGGCAAGGATCAAAGTCCACGTAGTTTAGGATGGGAGGCATAAAATCGGGGTGTACACAGTGGACAACGACCCGATGACATGATGAGTCTTATGCATGGTTAGCATCTTGAGGATGGTATGATGCTCGAGGGGAGGACTAGAGATATGGGTCCCAACAAATGGGACTACAACATCTTATCGTAGAATGAGAAACACAAACAATTACCATTGGTTGGGGTTGGCAACGACTTACCGATGATTAGGGTTCACAATGGCTTACCGTCGACCAGGGTTAACAAAGGCTTACTATCGATTGGGGTTTACAACAACTTACCATTGATTAGGGTTCACAACATCTTACCATTGATTGGGGATAGACCTCGGGGAGGCTTCCTACGTACCTTGCCTTGGCAAGGATCTAATCCCACGTAGTTAGAATGGGTACAATTTAACGTCTTGCAGGACCAAAAGGGGGCGTACAGTTTAACATCATGCGGGACAACGGACCGACGTAGAGTGGTCGAGACTGGTGGGTGTTGGGATTGAACCTTATGGTGGCTTCCTATGTACCTTTCCTTGTCAAGGATCAAAGTCCCCGTAGTTCAGGATGGAGAATGCAGTTTAATGTCATGGGGGATGAAGGTGAACCGATGTGAAGGGGGGTCAAATCAAGTAGGTGTTGGGATTGAACCTCAGGGAGGATTCCTACATACCTTTCATTGGCAAGGATCAAAGTCCACGTAGTTCAGGATGGTTAGTGAAGCGACGTGAAGGGGGTCGGGACCAATAGGTGCTGGTCTTGACATCTAGGATGCTTCCTACGCACCTTGCCTTGCAAGGATCAATGTCCCTGTAGTTCGGAAGAGGTTTGGGGTTTACACTCTAGGGAAGCCCAAGAAGGATTCCATGGTCAATTCTTACTCTAAGACCATGCGAGTCATGCTCAGTGTGAGAAACAAGAGGTAGTAAAGACCTGATGATCACATTGTGAAAGGTGCGTCTGTGGGAAGTGGAGTGGGGCTTACACGTGGTTAGCGGCCCAAAGAGGAAACAAGGGATTATGTGTGGTTCGCAGCCCTAGGAGATGGAGATTGGGACTTACTCAAAGATGGAGGCCCAGGTGGCGGAAAAGACCAATGGGATAGGGATGAGATAACGAAGGTCTCGGTGCCTATCTCTTCTCTGGTCTTTGGCACTGAAGAATAGAGAAGGAGCAAGGATTCTACCTCATGAAAGAAAGGACATGGGCTTACACCAAGGTGGTTTTCATTCCCCACGGATAGGCACCGCTCTATAAAGAGGATCTCACTCCATGTAAGGAAGATCTCACTCCTGTGAAGACGAGTGGGCATAGAGAATGTCTGAGACGGGGCACCCCATGTAATGTGCATGGGGAGATGTCACAATTTAACGTCATGTGCTGAGGACAATAATTCTTGACAGTTTAACATTCTGCAACTCGGACGAGGAAGGTTCACTCCACACCCCTTGGACTTACATAACTGATACCTATCCACCCTTGGGGAAGGGAAGGAATTAGAAATGTCGTGGTGAGGGGGTGTCGTGGAGTGATCTACTAAGGGGTCCACGTTAGTGAGGCTATGCAAAGAAGTAATAACTGTTAGTGTGCCTATGAGAAGAATCACGAGGATAAGAAATGTAACGTGAAGTACCACCCAATGGACCTTGAAATTACTTCGTACGAACCTGGAGGGTCAGATGGGAAAAAGTTTTGCAAAGCAAAGGGGTTCATAGGAAGAGGCCTCATGAAGATCTCTTTCTCTATGTAGTGGAGGGGCTTCGCAAAGGGGTATGCTTCACTAAGTGAGGTAGAATATACTAGGAATAGGGAACAAGTGTATATGGACGGTGCTTCGTGAAGTGGAAAGGCTTTCGTGAAGCAAGGCTTCATGAAGAAAGGGTGCCCTACGAAGCGTAGTACTACGAAGCAAGGGTGCTACGAAGCATATCACTATGGTGCTTTGTGAATCATAGTGACCCTTTCTTAGCATAAGGTGTACATGTTCATAGAGGATACTTTGTGAAGCATGAGTGCTCTGTGAAGACCCGAGTCCCCTTGGGGATCCCTTTCCTTTACGGAGTCCCGTGGGCTCCATGAAGGGCATCCCTCTTTGAAGATTGGTTGCATTAAAGCCAAGAGAAAGGCACTTCGTGATGATCAAGTACCTTGAAGAGCTCATTTTTCACAGAGCAGAAATTGCTTCACGATTTGAGAGCGGAGAAGGTGAAAGGTTGGAGAATTCTTCCTTTGGGCTCAAGGGGAGCCCTGTATTTATAGGCAAGAGGCATTGTGAAGTAGGTACCGCTTGGCACAAAGCTACCTGGCACTTTTTTGTAATCGCGGAGCCTCCTGCCTCCTCACTCCACGGTGCCTTCAAAAACATCAGGCGAATTGTGGAGCCTCCTGCCTCTTTGCTTCGCGGCAGCTTCGCAGACATCAAGTAGATCACAGAACCTCCCACCTCTTTGCTCCATGGCAACTATTAAGTGGGACCGCTTTGCATCGGCCGCAGTGCTACGGGGATCTATGATTGGTCTTCTCGAGGCAGCCCCTTTGGATTTGGCTTTCTCTCTGCGTCCCTTTCCTCCATAAATATTTTTGGATCCAATAATACCTAAGAGGGAGCACTTGGAAAGTTTACCGGATGGATGGATCATAATGCCCAATAAGGACAGACCTAGCATGGTGTGTCCCACAAAGGGGAAGGTTTCATACCGTGAAGACTGATTTGTACACCATAAAGGGAAGATTAGAGAGGAGGATGGGTCCACTCTAATGGGACACCAGGGTTTACCATTAGTTGGGATTGAACCTCGAAGAGGCTTCCTACGTACCCTATTTATAAAGAGGGGATCAAAACCCACATAGTTTAAATGGGTGAGACATGAAATCAGGGTGTACAAAAAGGAAAATGATCCAGAGATATGATGGGGCTTCCACATGGTTAACTGCTAGTATAGATGGCATGATTTCACCGAGATGTGGTGGTCCATGTAAAATCAGGATGGATACAGATGAGGTTTCAAAAGATGGAATGAATGAGGATGTAACTGAGAACCAGTGTGAAGGTTTCAGTATTGGTATTTAACCTAAAAAGGTATCTTGCATATCCCCATGGCAGAGAATCAAATTCCATGTAGTTATGGAATTAAGAAGATTCATCACGTGAGGAGACGACTCGTGAGAATGGACACATGGATGGGGCCCCGAAGGAAATAGAAACAACGGGTTACGACATGATCTTCACGAGACACAAAGGCTCAAGGGAATGACCAGGATGGGACATGGGAGATGGGATAGAACCTCATGGAGGATTCCTACGTACCTTTCTCAAAAAGAGAAAATATCAAAGTCCACATAGTTCAGATATGGGAGCATAGTATCAAGGTGTACACAAAAAATAACCCTAATACATACTGAGGCTTATTCATGGTTAGAATCCCATCACAATAGGGTTACTCTTGGTTGGAGAATTATGGATTGGGTGTGGGGATTACGCATGGTTAGCTTCCCGAGAATTGGTCTGGCACCACTAAGGGGAGGACCAAGGAAGTGGGTCCCAAAAAATGGGATGCTGATGTTTACCAGTGTTTTGGGTTAAAACTTAGGGAGGCTTCCTATGTACCCTATCTTGGAGAAAAGAATCAAAACCCACGTAGTTTAAAAACATACATTTTAATGTCATGTGGGACAGAAGGGGAATACATTTTAACATCTTGCAGGATGAGGGTGAACTGACATGAAGTGGTCAGGATTGGTGCGTGATGGGATTGAACCTCAAATAGGCTTTCTATGTGCCTTTCTTGAAAAGGGGAAAGGATCAAAGTCCACATAGTTTGGTGGAGAGGGGGACATGGGACTTATAAACTAATGTGGCCCAAAGATAATGTTATGGTCGATGCTTACTCTAATCCCACATGAGTCATGTTCAGTGTGAGAAACAAGAGGTAACAAAATACCTGACGATCGTGTTGTGTAAGGTGCATTCGCGATGGTGGAGTGGGGATTAAGCATGGTTGGAGGCCCAAAGAGGAAACATGGTCTTACTCCAAGAGGGAATCCTAGGGAGGATGTTAAGATGTACAAGGAGGATATGGTCGTCATACAAGGAGAACCCTACCAAGTTGGATCAGGGCTTATGCAGAGACCGCCTGAGGTGCACATGGAGATAAAGCACTGAGGGAGAGGGGGAGTGAGAGGGTGATGGTGCCCATCCTCTTCTTTTTCCTCTCAGGCCTATCACTTATGCAGTGATAATAATTTAACATCATGTGTTGAGGGTTTGGGATTTATTGGCAGTTTAACATCCCACAATGCTCTTTATTAACAGGGTTGTGGAGTGGTCCATGTTAGCGTGGATATGCAAAGAAGTAATAGCCGTTAGTGTGCCTATGAAAAGAAGCACAAGGCATGGAAACACAACATGAATCACCACTTAGAAAACCTAGAAATTGATTCGTAAAAGCCTAGAGGGTTTCATGGAAAAGGGGTTAGTGAAGCAGAAGGCATCATAGAGAGGGTATTCATGAAGATTTGGTTCTTTGTGAAGTGAAGGGGATTCAAGAAGGAGAGTGATTCATGAAGCATGGTGACCCAACCTAGGCATGGGGTTTACATGTTCTTAAAGGGTGCTTCACGAATACTGAGTGCTTCACAAAGTTCGGAGTGCCCAAAGGGGTATCCTTCCTTCACGATGGACAAAGGGATTCACGGAGGGCATCCATACTTGAAACCAAGGTGAGATGAAACAAAGGAAAAGTGTGCTTGTAATTATCAAATAACTCAGATGGTTCATTTTATCGATGGTTCAAAGAGAAAAGGGTGGTTCACAAATTGAGCGTGTGAAAGGTGAAAGGTCGGGTTATCAATCCTTTGTAGTGAGGGTGGGATGAGTATTTATAAGCACTGGGCATCGTAATGCTCTGCAGATGCGTTTTGAAGATAATCATACTTCACACATAGAGACAGATCTATCAAGTTTCTTAGACTCATGTAGGCTTCCTTATATGCCTTTTCAACATTCACAGAGGCTCCAGTCAAGTTTCTTGGAGTTGCGAAGGCTTCCGTCACTGCCTTTGTGGAATTCAGAGAGGTTACTATTAAGTTACTTAGAGTCACAAAGGATTCTGTCACTGCCTTTACGGTGTTCGCAGAGGAGTCCTTTGTGGTGACACAAAGAAGCCTTCCGAGTGACTTTGTAGTGGTGCGATGCTAGAGGTCTTTGCGAAGGAAATTCACGATGCAGACCCTTTTAATTTTCTTTCCCTTTCCCGATTTATTCCAAGGAACAAAATTTTGGTGCCAAAAGTCATATTTCTTATAGAAATCATCTAAAATAAATGAAATCTATAAGGGATAATTAAAATTAAATCAAAATTTCATTATATAATTTTTTGGTAAAATAATGAAATTATATCATAAAATTACCTTAATATATTCCCAAAAGGGTTTCCTTCATTATAGGGGGGACTTGATGCCATGAATCTATATCTATTATTATATTCATACTCATTGTGACCCAACATAAATAATGAACATTTAATTATTGGGTTCAATAGGTTTTCTGTGTTGATTCCAGATAACCTCAAATTTTATACCCTTGATTCTTGCCTTGATAATTTTAGTCAACATAGTGATGTGACTTCATTCTTGATTTTCTCATCAATATGTTGTTGATCCACTAATAATTATCCAGTTTCATCATCAATATTCTGTTCTTCCTTGAGATTGGTAACATCATCATATGCATAAGTCATTGTCTGTATGAGTAGTAAAAAATTCAATTTAGATTACATAGATACAGTATATAACACATAATATTATGAGGAAAATAATAGTTTATTAAAAAACACTTTAAACTTCTCATTGAAATCTCATTATTTTCTTTAAATGTTAAAGGAATTTGGATACTCTATTGAGAATCCAAATCCCCTCTTTGTGGTCCCTTATAATGTAAAAGAAATTTTCTAGATTGGGGATACTGTGAAATGATTATGATCACCTAATGAAAGGGTCATCCTCAATTGAATTTTCATTTGAACCTATAGTTGTTTTAGTCACAAACTAAACAATTGAAAAATCCTTATTTCCTAGATCTGAGACATAAAATACACACATTTCTTGTGATACCCTTTTGAAAGACTCATCCTTATACCCTTACACACTAAAATTCACCTTCACAAAGACCATTTATTTAAATTTCACTACACTTCTATTGTCAATCCATTTTTAATAGAAAATTAGCACTTAAAATGTTTTATAATACAACTCATATATCTATTTTATGGTGCCAAATTATGACATATTCACATAAATATAATTTATATAATTGGAACTAGATACGTGAATTGATTCCTCCCCAAGCATAACTCCACTATTTTTCATTGTACTATGTTTATCATGTTCTTTTATAAATAACGCATAACCATTAATTAAAAAACCAGTATAAGATATAACATTTTCATTTATTAACATAGCTAGCCATCAAATTCGTTTAGAAATTAAATTCATTTTTTTAGATAAATTTTTATAAATATAATCTTAGAACCATCCCATAAATTGTTTATTATGTGAATTTGATATCCATCCTTAATCCCTTGATGGATTCAAATGTCTAATAATTTATTTGCTGGCTTCAACATATGGATCAACATCTTCACTATTATGTAAAATATAAAGGCGAGCTTGCTCCCACTTAGTTATGGTAATTTTAACATCTATTCTAGAAATCCATTCACCCATAAGGTGTCCTCTATTATGATACTTTGGGAGACTGATTCTATCAACATTTGATAAGTAATCAGTATAGAATTCAATAACTTCTTCAACAATATATTGTTCTACAATAGAACCTTATGGATGACTTCAATTCTTGATGTTCCCTTTAAAAATATTTCTATGCCATTCAATGCGGTACATCCTTCTCTAATATATAGGGCCACATAGTTGAACCTATCTAACCAAGAGAAACATTAGGTGGACCATTATATAAATGAATGATGGTGGGGGAAAAATATACAATTCACATAATATGATTGAAACCTCTTTATTCATGATTGGAAACTTTTCCAGTTCTATAAATTTACTGCATATAGATTTGAAAAAGATGTAGAGTTTGGTAAATGCATTTCATATATTTTTAGGTAGAATGAAACATAAAGAAACAAGCATCAAATATTGCATCAAAACATGATAGTTGTGTGATTTTAGTCCCTATAACTTAAAATTTGTCATTGAAATAACATTATTTATATTTAATGAATACCCCTCTAAAAACTTTACACCATTAAGAAAAATGAAAAATTGAAAATTTTCTTATCTGGATAGAGTGTAAGATTCCGGAGGAAGAAACGTATGCCTTTTACCCTCCATTGGTGCCAAATCTTTCCTTATCCACATGTCAATCATGTACAACCTATCCTTGATGCCATATTTTGTTATTTCAGGAACATTTAATAACATGCCAATAACATCGTCAAATAATTTTTTTATAAATTAATGACATCAAGAAAATTTATGACATATGAAAAATTCTAGTATGGGAATTCAAATAAAATTGATCTCGTTTTCCAACCCAATTTCATAAGGTTTCTCAAAAATGGTTTTCTAGAAATAGTGTTAATATATTTTACATTATTGAATAGTTGATCACATATTAGTGGAGATTGTTTGTAACCTTGTTTGGTATACCCATCAAAGGTTGTCATCTAGGATCGATATTTATGTTTTTGAGGTAATATTTTTTGATATCATAAAAACACAATTTTTGAGAAATGTTTTAATTGAACTATGTGTGTGAATTCTTTACAAATGTGGCACCCCAACATTCCTTTAATGATATAGGCTAAAAAATTCATATAATATAGAAATTAATTTATGATCCCATACAACACAACCCTTTATGTGAATTCTTCACTTCTATGATATTTATACATTGTAACACCTATATCCCACATCAGTTTTAGATCTTTGATCAATGGATCTAAATAGACATTAACATCATTACTGGGTTGTTTTGGTCATGATATAAGCAGAGACAACATAATGTATTTTCACTTCTTGTATAACCATGGTGGAAAGTTATAATTTACCAAGATAACAAGCCATGTAGTATGAGTAATACTCTTTAAACTAAAAGGATTTATTCCATCTATAGATAGCACAAGATGGAAGTTTCTCAGATCATTTACAAATCTAGGATACTCATAATAAATTTTATTCCATTGTGGTGAGTTTTCTAGATAATGTTGTTTCCCATATTAAATCCTTGTATCTATGCACCATGCCAATTATCTCATGATTTCTTGAAATCTATATATTTTCTAAACTGTGGAATGATAGGAAAGTACCATACACCTATTGAAGGACTTGATTTATCTTTATTGTATCAATTCATGCAACACTTAAGGAATTTTATGAGTGATTCATGGTCCTTTAAAAATAATATGAAATAATTTGTTCAAGAATGTATTTTTTTAGAGATCATTACTATTTAATGTAGCATTCATTTAGAATCATATGTTCAACAAGGATGTTATTTTTCTTCTACTAGCATATCATTTCGAAGACCAAGTAGTTTTGTAAAGTTTGTGTTTTTCCATCCACTTCCACTTTTCAAATTATATAACTTCAATACAGCTAAAAATGTTGTGTATTTAGTACAAAAAATATACAATGGTCTCTTAGCATAACTATTTAATTTCTCAAACAACTTTGGACAATCAAAAATGTCATCTTCAATTTACATTGTCATTTTTTCCATACAATATCCATCATCATTTACACTAGTATTCAGATCAAAAGTTCATATAAACCACAATATCATCTTAATCAGTGTGAACATTAAATTTTCACCAATGTTTATTCTAAAATTTATAGATTTGATATATTTTGTGACAATTAAAATGTTCTTACAACTCTCTCGGTTTAATTTTTCTTGAATAAAAACAATGTAAACAAATAAAAATAATTTGTTAAGGGTCGTATGCATGCTCTATTACAAAGTTTTTGAACTCTTTAACTTCATATTCTTACACTTTTTTCATACAATTATCATGCATCCATTTTTGATTCATATCCATCCTATTAGGTTCATAAAATATTCATTTTGTAAAAAAACAAATAAAAACACAAAAGATATTCATAATCAAAGGAGAAAGTTATAGATAATTATAATAAGGGGAACCCAACATTTGGATGTTATCGATGATGATTCATAACAAGTTATCATTTTACATAGGAGTGACTTGAAAAGAAACAACCTAGGGTAAACACGTGGCTCTTATTCCAGGTTCTTTATTTGATGCTATGTGGGACAAAAGGTGGTAATTATATGATGATTTCTATAACCTTTCTAGGTAGGATTCCAATAATAGGGAGTATTTTCTGTTTATTAATTTCTTAACTTAGTACGTGGTGGGTTAGGGGGTGTTTCATTGACAAGGTTCTTATGAACTGAAGTTGATGATATTTTGTCAAATGATTAAACAATAAACTTCAAAATAAGTTGAAGAAGTATCCCAGCAGGATCAAGAAAAATCCTCATCTCAAACTAATGATTAGAGAATAATCCCAAATACCTAGGATCACCTATTAAAATAAACCATAGTGGAACCAAAAGAGAGAATAAACTCTAGAATAATTTTAGAGCATAAACTGGGGGTGAGGTTTAAATAATATGAAAGAAGATATAGATGTTTTGAATGGTGGTCATGATACCAATTTAAATAGTGAAGGAAAATCTGAGTGGGCATTTAAATAGAGTTTCAGGAGTGCTCATCTAAAACTAATATCACTAAAAATTACATTTTTTTTTCTATAGATGTAAGTATTCTCATACCTCACTCATATCAAATTTATCTCAACAATATTACAATTATTGATTAAATAACTCCCAAATGTGTTTTGTAACTTTTCTAGGTGGGAGTACAATAAGAGGGAGGAGTTGATTATAATGTATCCTTCAGGATACTTTAATTTTTTTTACCTTAAAATTTTCATTGGATAACACTATAAATTTTATAAATTTTATATATATCATAAGAGGAGTAGATAGTATTATTTGATAATCAAGTTTTTTCCCTATCACAATCACTTCATACCCTGGCCCTTCCTTCTAATTACTCTTTATTCCCACTATTTATGTCAATACAATAATTATTCCATAATACTATTATGTTTTTAGTATTAATATGATAAATTTCTCTAGTTGTTTAGATTTTCAAGTTTTTGGTATTTCAAGCACTTATTTTAATCCATAAATATACTCAATTTGTTATTTAATTTATGCTTTAAAATATTTAAAAACATAATTTGACTTCTTCCTATGAATTATTTGTATACAAATATATTCTAGGGAAACTTATAGTACAAATAGAATGATAAATCTACAATAGTGGTCGGAATGAATGCATGTGGGGAAAAAATAAAGAATGCACTAAAAAATAAACTATTTATTAATTTTAACTGATGTTGAAATGAAATTTTAAGGAATCGTCAATGGGCTCAGAAAGTAGAAGAAACTACTACGAGTGATAATTTACAGAACTGAGGCACTATGAATGAAAAAGGTGAATTAAACTAATTAATAATGGTCTAAAACTTTCTTATTAAATTAATAAAAAATTATTTTAAAAAACATTTTTCATTCAATTTAATGGTTTAATCTATATAAATTATAAAAATTAAAATTTAAAACTATTTTTTATAATGTTTCATGGGGTAATTAATAAATATTTTAACTAGTATAAACTAAATTAATATGATAAATATAATCGTTAGAAATATTTACAAACATTATTATTATTATATATGTTTTTATAGTATTTTGTATTTTTTTTCTAAATATATCAATAGTTAAAGTATATATTAAAATATTAAAGAAACTAAAATGAATCAACTCTTTTTCTTAATCTCTCTCTAATCAATTTTTTTTGGATTTTGAATTCACTTTCCAATTTTATGGGTCAATTAGATTCATATAGAGAATTGAATTGGGGATGAAGGGTATTAGATATTGTAGAGAAAGGAGGTAACACATTCAAACCTATGAGAAGGGGAGTTTTTATGTTTAAATATAAGGAAATACATATATACAAAATTGATTGTTTTTGTATAAAATATTAGAAAATGAAAAATGAAAAAATATATTTGATGTGGGGGAAAAAAGTTTCTTATATCTAAATAAAGCAACCACAAAAGAGTGTCTAGTGTAAGAGGAGTCAATAGAGGAGTAAAACCTAATCATGGATCAATACTAGAAAAGAAGAAGATGGCCAGGCACACAACAAGACCATTAGAAACCACAGTAGTAGGATGGTGTGTGTTGGCTTATCAACTGGTAGCCATACATGGCACAAAGTTGACATAGGATTGTGGAATGAGAAAGTAGATCGATGAAAAATAAACATGAGGTAAGGGACAGGGTTAATCAACAATGGATCACAACATTCAAACACTTAGGAAAAATTAAAAATAGAAAAAAAGAATGAAATAATGCTGAAATAATGCAAGATCTTGAATGGCGAATCACAAGTTGCATACCATGGGTTTTGAAATTAACGATTCATTTAAGATGTTTGATGGGAAGCGATGACAAAGCTTCAGTTTTGCGAGATCTTGAATGACATGAGAGATGGGGAACCCAGTTAGGGTTCTATTTAAAAGATCGTAAAAGTTTAACAGTGCTTTCTAAAAAGCACTGATAAAAAGAGTTTTTGTTAGCTGTAAAATGAAAAGAGCTGATAACGATGATATTTATAAGTATTTTTTTAGAGTTGATAAAGACCTATACAATTATTTTTTAATAATATAATTAATATAATTTTTTTTTTAAATTTACATAATAATAAATATATTTAAATGTATATAATTATAAATAAATAATTATATAATTTTAAATATATTTAAATAATTGTAAATATGTATTTATAAATAAAAATAAATATATACAATTATAAATAAATAATTATTTATATAATTCTAAGTATGTTAAAATAATAGTAAATATGTATTTATAAATATAATTAAAGATATATAATTATAATTATAATTATAAATAAATATATTTGTAAATATATTTATAAATATTTTTTTATATTTATAAATATATTTATATAATTATAAATATATTTATATAATTATAAATATATTTATATAATTATAAATCTATTTATATAATTATAAATCTATTTATTAATATATAAATATAATATATATATTTATTATTCAAATGTATATATTATAAAATTTTAATTATTTAAATAAATAAATAAATAAATAAATAATTATAATTATATAAACAATTTTTAAAAAATGAGTGAAATTGAATAATTAAAAATGAATAAACTTTAATAATATTCAAAAAATGGATATGATTTATTAATTATAAAAATGATTTAGAAAATTAAATATGGATATATATTATCACTAAAAAAACCAACATTTATCATCTCTCTTTATAAATATCTGATAAAATATATATAAAATACATTAAAAAATATTAAACATATATATATTAAAAATGAATATATAATTAAAAAGGTAAAAATTTATTAATATGGATGATATTAAATGCATGAATGTATATGAGTGAAATTTGATAATTAAAAATGAATAGACTTCAATTTTTTTTATAAAAATTAATGAGTTTTATTAATTATATAAATTATTAAAAAAAATAAAAATAGATATATATTATAAAACAAAATGAATACATATTTAATATGTACATTATAACCATATTAAAAACCTTAAATGTTAATGAATGAATATGTATAAATAAATATTAAAATGAAGAAATTAAAAAAAATAAAAGTACAAATATTTAAAATGATTAAATTATTGGGCTTCTTGTTTTTCCAAGGGGCTCTACAGAGTGGAAAATCGGATGTCTTATTGTACATCTTTTGGAAATTTAGGTCTTCAAAAATTGTAAATGTTTGTCGTTGGGATGTGGCTTTTTACATTCTATTCCCTTATGAGGAGATGAAGATAAGGGCTTGGGGATTTGGTTAGATCTCTCTCAAGTCGGGATTCCTGCACATCTTAGAATGAGATCGAAAGTTCAACCCTCTAGAGGTATGAAAATCCTCTATCCAGTTATGGGTCATGGAATTTGGATTGAATTGGATACTTTGTCACCCTAGGATCCTCTATGATATTGCAATGTCTATAGGGGTCCCTATTAAAATGGAAAAGAAAACATAGGTGGCCAAATTTGAAACTATGCCTAGTTTTTAGTGGAAGTGGATATGTGTTCAACTTTAGTTGATAAATTTTTACTTATAAAAGATGATGATGAGATAGATTTGATAATTGAATATGAAAAGTATCACCATTTTTTTATGGATTATAAAGTCACAGGACATGATATTTCAAATTGATGGAGGTATATTGTTTGTGTATTTTCTTCTATGAGTGGACATGATGATTTTTCATGTTTTAAAAAGATTAAAAGTTTGAAATAAAATGTTTCATGTGGTTATGAAAGTGCTATTCAAGATCCTACTCAGGATGGTGGAGTGAGAAATCAGGCAGAATCAAGGGGAATGGGCTTAGCTTTGATCCTGGCCAATAGTTGGGTGTGCATTCAGATTTCCAGGATGAGCTCTCTAGGGCTGGACCTATTGAATCACCTATTTCTGATGCTTTTTTTGGGATGTAAAGAGGGTATGCACCTGTCTTATGGCTACTTCAGAGTCTCATGGTCAGACTGTTTATGCCCAATCAAAGAAACTAAATGAGAAACAAGCTACCAGATTATGGGCAGAGATTGTAGAGGATGAGTGGGAAGATGAGGTACATTTATCTGATGAAGTGCAAGAATTTATTGATCAGTGAATTATTCATGATCATATGATTACGTCAAAAGATCTAAAAATAAAGAAATAAATGGATACAGAGGATCCTAAGAGATAAAATCCAGAAATTTCACTCAAATTCGAGAATGGATTAATGTATCCTTGGAGAAAATATTGTTCAGAACTCCTTCTATTTTGTATCTGTGGACTAGCTTGTTGGATGTCTTAGAGGGTAAGTGAAACTTGGATATATAATGTTCTCCTCCTCCTCCAGATATTCAGATGGTTGTTTATCCTATGATGTTTCACTCTAAAGGAAGTGTAACTTCTTCTACTAATAATAAAAAGGTGGGTCTCGATGCTTATTCGATTGGTTTTTCAAAAAGTAATACATAGCCTTATAGGACTCAGGGTAGTAATGCTAAGGATCTTCTTATTTCTGGTTGTCCTAATTTAGACACATTGATGGATTCAGTACCTATTCAGAAGGGTAGGGTTTCACTTGATGATGATGGCTAGAATGAATCTAAGATGATACTGGAACCTTTGAAAAAGAATGACCATCTTGATAATAACTCTTGGGTTGAGATATGGGGAGTTGTAGTAGAAAATGTATTGGATTCTGAAATAGGAAATATAAGAAAATCATATGTACTCACTTGCAATTCTTTTAGAGTGCTTGATTCGACCAAGGAAGTCCACTTAGAGGCATTAAAATGGGTTTTCATTAGGATAATTATTATTCAGATCAAGGAAGATGATACCCCCTCTAAAACTTACATGGATAACTCTACTCATTTTAGGGATATCCACATAGCAATGGTTGAATATCCTATTAAGGGTAGTAAAATGATAGCTGAAGATGATCTAACTATTCAGGAAAGAAAGAATAAGGATGTCTGTTATTTTGCTACAACTGATGATGGGGCAAGTGATGTCGTTTTCAAGGAGGTGTCTTTGGAGGTAGTGAATATGGTGGGGGGTTTTGGGTGCCCTAGGAACCACCGAAATATCTTCAAATGATGACCATGATCCTTGATAGAGTAAATACTTGGAGGCATGACTAACATCTTCATGGCATACCCCCTCATGGTAAGGGTTGGTGGGGTCCTAATCTAACATGGGCAGTTGCCTTTGATTTTTAGTGCTTCATTGGGTGTCTTATTGTTGGTGACTTCTCGAACCTCTATCTTGTTGTTGAGGGTTGTTATACCTTTTCTAACCCTCCCCTTGTTGTATCTTTTTTATTTTAATAAATATTATAGGGCCTTTGTGCCTTATCCCAAACTAGTTCAAAAAAAGAATGAAAATTAAAAATGAATAAAATTTAAAATCATTAAACATATAAAAAATAATATATATATATATATATATTAAATTTAAAAGTAATAAATAGTGTTCTTGTGTGTATATAAATATAAAATTTATTTATTTTTATTAACAATTGTTTCATTAATAAAATATTTAATATTTTTTTTTGTAATTTATTCATTTTTAATTTTATTTGTTTAATTATTATATTTTAATCATTTTATATATTTATAGTTAATATATTTATTTCTATTTATAATATATATATATATATATATATATATTAAATTTATTCATTTTTATTAATAATTGTTTCATTAATAAAGTTTTTAATATTTTTAAAATTTATTCATTTTTAATTTTTATTTTTTTAATTATTACATTTTATTCATTTTATATATTTATATTTAATATATAATATTTATTACTATTTATAATTAATATATATATATATATATATATATATTAAATCGATTCATTTTTATTAATAATTATTTCATAAATAATTTTTTTAATATTTTTGAAATTTATTCATATTTATTTTTTATTTTTTTAATTATAACATTTTATTAGTTTTTTATATTTATATTTAACATATACCAAAGACAACACGAACAATGGGCTGAGTATACCGGATGGGCAGGTGGGATGGCATGTGTAGTGTCTGGGCCATGAGGCCCGTGTGTGGTATAATGTATACTGGTGTTGATCCCCTATAGTCATGACACATTATGATGCTGGAACACCTAGGGTTAAAAAGTGCTGACCATAAAAAGAAAAAATCTGATGTAGGACGAAGCCACATGGAATAACCCTTTATCATCTCTAAATAAAAGCGCTAATAAAGGCCACCCTTTATTATCACTTTTATCTATCACCGATAAAGGCCATTGCTATTTATTGCGGGTTTTGTAGTAGTGACTAGGAAATCTCCCAATGGAGATTCTCAGGGTCAATCTCCGTTGGGAGATTTGCGGGTTTTGTAGTAGTGACTAGGAAATCTCCCAATGGAGATTCTCAGGGTCAATCTCCGTTGGGAAATTTGCAAAAAAATCACAACGGGGATATTTTTCAATGTCCTATGTATGTTTGTATATACTTAAAATTATATATATTTATTTTTGTACATTCTTATATTTATATATTAAATTTAAAATAATTAAATTAATATATATGCATGCATGCATGCGAGTACTTATATTTATATGTATTCATGTTTTTATTTATATTTTTTGTATACACTTATATATATGTACATATGAATGTAAATAAGATTATATATATACTTTTATATATTTGTAAATAATTACATTAATATATATGCATGCATGTATACTGAAGGTTCCAGGTGCAGTGGAAGCGCGGTTGGGACGACACCCAACTTTATTTTTTACCATGACCAATGATTATTCCGAGATCAATATGACGATGAACTCCAGTCTCCACAGAATAGAATCAAAGATTTGGATAAAGAAGGAAGTGGCCTGAAACCTTTAGATAAGATCTTTCACATCATGTTTATAATTAATTTAATTAATTTCATAAATAAAAGAATACCTGGATCTTTGGTATTTTCTTCGTTGATGATGTTGATAATTCATAATGACCCTTCTAGATTATATCATTGCACTTGCAAGGATTAAAACTAGAATCCCTCTAATGGTGATCAACACATGCTCTGATGACCTCTGATCTACACCGCTCGTTCTCCGAGTGTTAGCAAGGAGAAGAGAGTGTCTTGTGTGAATCGTTCTTGATCGCTTGTTCTTCGGTCTTGAAGAACATCTCTCATTCTTGAGAGGGGAGAGAGCAGGATTCGATAAAGAAATTGTTTGGCTCAACAATTCTCAATTCACCATGCGTCTGGTGTGGTGTATGGAACAATAGGAATACTTGTCTATTTATATACATGGAATTTCAGTTACAATATTTAATTTTATAGCAACAATTAAATACATTCATGAACTTAGAGAAAACCCATGCTTTTAATAATAATACCGCATCATTATTTATGGTGAACCAACTTGCGCAAAACAGAATTATAAATAAAATTACGCATCAAAAAATAATAGTACCATTATTTTAATTTGTGCCAAAAAGTTAAATAATTATTTATCGTCTTGCAAATAATTATTTTACTATTGGACTAGCCTTGGTCCGCTCGAAATCCACTTCTGTTTATTGAACACCCAAATAAATAAATAAATAAATTATTTTCTTAAATAAATATTTTACCCACAATCCGTTGAATAAATATTTATTTAATTTATGCAATAATTTTAAATTGAATAAAATTATTCCACTCTCTTGAGAATAATATTTATTAATTAAATTCAAATAGAATTTAACCGAGACCACCAAAGACACTTAGTGTGTGACCCTATAGGATTCTTTCTCATTGGCATTAGGCGGGCTTGCCTAAAGTCCAAGAGTACTATCTAACAACGGGTCAAGGCACCCAAGAGAAAGAACTTAATGTTGAAAAAATGACATCCATATACAAACTCTCGTTGTGTAATATAATCTCTTTGTCTCAATATCTCATCAAGAAGGTTTCGTGATAGTGTCATCAACCTTTATACTTGATAAGTCGTTCTTTGACTACCTAAAATAAACTCATCATTACACCATGACCATGGAATTTCACGTGAAGATTCTATTTCAATCAAAGGGCCGAGATATCAACTTCTATAAATGGAAGGGACAAATCCTTCCTTGACATATCCAATAATATCATGTCAATTGTGACGCACCCAACGTACCCTACTTCCCACCAACTGTCTGCATGACGGTTTTTGTCTGTAAATCAAAGTGCATGAGTTGTGACACATATTAATGATAATATTAAAGTATAAGGATCATTACACATGATCATAGATAGAAATATCCGATGACACGAAAACATGTGGAATTCCTACTAGCGGGTTTGTTCTCATAATCTCTTATCTTGGAGATTACTAAGTGCGAACTTCATGAGAGGAAGTCTCATCTGCTTACGAGTACTCACACCTGACGGTCTGCATGCTATGTGTCCCATCATAGTATGTCATCCAACCGTAGAACTATATTTATGAATATTATTATATCATTTCAAGGTTCTTATCATAGCAGGGAACTGCCATTACCTTATCAATGCAACAAATACTCTAGGACATTATTACATCATAGTCATACAGAACAATAACCAATATGTAATAATATACTCAATATCCATGTAATCAAAGTAAAACTAGTTTGTTCTAGAACACCAAATATTACACATACATGTATATACTGATATTTATTTATATGTATAATTTAATGTATATATATGCATGTATGTATGTATGATAAAATTTTGATGCATGTGTGTGCATGCTTTAAAATATACCTATAAATATTTGCAGCTATATATACCTATATGTGTGTGTGTACTTATGCATGCATGAAATTACATCTTTATATAATTATATTAATTATATTTACATATATTTACAATAATATATGACATATTTTTTTAATTTTAATTATTTCATATATAGATATGGATTTGAACTATAAATTTACATTATATTAGTACAGATTTTCATTGTAAATTTACATTATATTTTTTAGAACTCGTACTGGATACTTGTTTATATAAAAAAAATACATTAAAAAATTACATATAGATAGATTTTTTTATAAAATTAACGAGTATACATGTATATATATTTTTATTCAAGTATATATATATATATTATTCTAATAACATACATACATATTACTATAATTATTTACAAATATACATATCAATGAGTACATGAAAATATATCTATGTACGTGCATGTGCCCATGAAAATATAAAAGTATTTAAAAAATATAATTATTTAAAAGTATATATAAATAGAAATATATACACACTTATATACATATATCACATAAATACATGTATATATTCATAAACATATGTATAATTTCACATACAATGTAAATTTTATTGTATAAAATTAGAATGTATTTTTTTATATACACTTCATCTTGTAATTAATTTCTTTATACCAACATATCAATAAATATATCTAAAAATTACTAATAACGCACACATGCATATATATAAATAAATGATTATATATATAATGTATTCTTACATAATTATGTACACACAATGTAAATATATATAAAAATTAAATAAGTTATTTCCATTTCAAATAAAAAGTACATACGTAAAAACTTACACACACACACACATGCATATATATTAATATAAGTACATAAATATATATTATTAAAAATATATGTAAATATAGTTAATGTAATTACTTATATATATAAGTGCATTCATGCACACACACACACACAGGTATATACAACTAAAAATATTTGTAGGTATATTTTAATGCATGTATACACATACATCTAAATATGATCATATATACATACATACATATACATACAATCATACATACAAATAAATATCAGTATATACATGAATGCATGCATGCATGTATATTAATGTAATTATTTACAAATATGTATAAGTATATGCATAATCTTATATACATGCATACATACATATATATAAGTGTATACAAACACAAACATAAAAACACACATACTTATAAATATAAGTATCCACATACATGCATGCATGCATATATATAAATTTAATTATTTATAAATTTAAAATATAAATATAGGAATGTACAAAAATATATATATATAATTATAAGTATATAAAAACATACCTAGGATATTGAAAAATATCCCAGTGGAGATTTGTTCTACAAATCTCCCATTGGAGATTAACCCTTAAAATCTCATAGTGTAGATTTTCATACATACATAAATACATATAAAGTGGTATATACAAAAATATTAATGTAATTATTTACATGCATACAAATTTATTAATGTAATTATTTACAATTATACATCTACATAGTTAGAAGAAAAAACAAGTACATGCATGCATTCATACATACATACATATATATATATAATTATATACAAATATCTATTGGGAAATCTACCATGATAGATTCTTACTATAAATCTATACTAGTAAATCTTCCATTAAAGACTCATACAATAAATCTGCACTAAGAAATATCCCAGTGGATATTCTCAGGGTCAATCTCCATTGGTAGATTTGCAGGAAAAATATTGACTGGGAGATTTTTCAATATCCTATGTTCATTTGTATATAATTATAATTATATATATTTATTTTTATACATTCTTATATTTATATATTAAATTTATAAATAATTACATTAATATATATTCATGCATGCATGTGGGTAGCTATATTGATATGTATGTATGTTTTTATGTATGTCTTTGTATATACATACATATATGTACGTATGCATTTATATAAGATTATGTATATAATTTTATTTGTTTTATTATAATTAAATTAATATATATTCATGAATTATTTCATGTATATAATGATATTTATTTGTATGAATGATTTTATGTATATGTATCTATATATGAATGTATGATAATATTTAGATGCATGTGTGCACATGAATTAAAATATACCTTTAAATATTTGCTGCTGTATATACCTATATGTGTGTGCGCACACGCGCATATGCATGCATGAACTTATTTCTTCAAGTAATTACATTAATTATATTTATAGATATTTTCAATAATATATATTTATTTACTTATATTAATATACAATTATGTATGTGTGTATGTATGTACTTTTTTTAAAGGGAAATAACTTAGATAATTTATATATATATATATTTATATATATTTACATTGTGTGTATGCAATTATATAGGAATAAGTTATATATTTATAAACATATTTGGTGATATATATACACGCGCGTGTGTGTGTGTACGTGATCGGTAATTTTTGGATATATTAATTGATATGTTGGTGTAGAAAATTTAATTTCTACATAAAGTGCATAAAAAATACATTCTAAATCATATACAACAAAATTTATGTTTTATTTATAATTATATATATGTTTATGTGATATATCTATGTAAGTGTACATCTATTTTTATTTATATATACTTGTAAATAATTATATTTGTAAATAATTTTATATTTTCACGGGTGCATGTATGTACATATATTTTTTTTCTTGTACTTATACATATGTACGTTTGTGATTATAGTAATATGAATGTATGTAATTATAATAATATATATGTATGTATATACTTGAATAAATTTACATATATACAAATACTCATTAATTTTCCAAAAAAAATTTATATATCAAATTTATTTAATGTATTTTGTTTGTATAAACAAATAACTAGTAAGAGTTTTTGAAAAATATGTTATAATTAAATTTACAATGAAAATACGTACCTATTTATAATAAAATAAAAATTCAAAAAAATGTATAATATATAGGTCTAGAATTATTCGTATCTATATAACCATCACATTGGTGCTGATAGAATGAAATTCTGATACCATTTGAGAAGAATACATTAGATCAAATATTTTTAGTGGGAAAAAAATTGTTTTTATGAGAGAGAAGATGAATTTGGGATTAGAGTTAGGAAATGCATCTAGTGGTATTGAGGTAATTAAATTTATTTCCATTTTAAAAAACAAAAATCTAGAATGAAGGAGATCTCGCCACCAACCTATTGTCTACGCATCACCATTAGAAGCCCCAAATTTATCCACCATTTCACATGGAAAATGGAGTCGATTTTTATCTGGCATAGGGATGGTTAAACATTAACTTTCACATATTTTTTTAACTCACGGTCGACCAAATAATGCACATGGTTGATGGAATTTCCCCATGCTAAAAATATCACTGGAACGATCATTTCACCTATTGTGCAATAAATTGGACTATGCCTTAACCAAAATTTACATTAGGAATAGTTGATTTCCAAGTCATGAGGTCACTTGGGGTGAACCACGATCAGTTCCCTTCATTTCTAAATGTTAGTAAACACATGGAAATCAACTGCACCTAGAAAAAAATTGAATTAAATTATCCAAAAATTTATGAAAATTAACATAAATAATTTTTAAAAAATATGACCCCTTAAATTAAAACAAAAAATATATATTTTAAAATATATAAATAATTAAAATAATTAAATAATGGAAAATAATAAAATTTAGATTATATTAAATAATTAATCATTTAATTAATAAAAAAAAATAATTTATAAATGAAGAAACTAAGAAATGATTAAAATTATAAAAAAATATTTCCAAAATAATAAAATGTTAAGAAAATGGTAAAAAATAAAATAAAAAAATTGTTAATTAATTAAATAATAATAAAAATAATGAAATTAAATATTATATTAATAAAGTATAAAATTTATTTCAAAACACTTTAAATTAATATTTTAAAAATAAAATGCATAAATAAATAAAAAACTCAAATTTTGAAACAATTTATAATTTGAACATAAAAACACAATTTTAAACAAAAATTTAATCAATTTAATATTTTACCTAAAAATGAACACTATAATAAAATCAAATAGTTAAAGGAATATGTGAATATTAAAAAAATAATTTAAACTACCAAGGTGATGTGGAAAAATGAATGAAATAAAACCCACATTACAGACCTATAAACTCTATCCCTTGAAATAACATTTCTTTGTCCCTAATTTGATATAACCCCACCCATAGGTTCCTTTACTGGGTTGGCGGGGAGTAAAGTGTGCCACCCTATGCTTGTATTTGATAGGATAGTGGATTGTGACTATAATGAATATGGTATAATACACATATGGATGGCCTTAGACTATAAAACATACAGTAGATATACATCACCACCCAAACAAAAATATCAACAACTATACAGAAGAATAATACCTAACTGAAAATAAAATATGAACACATGCATCTTACAAACATCAAAGAGGAATAAAATATACATGTTAATGTGAAAGGGAAAAAAGAATACATGGACTCAAACTACATAATACATTTGACCTTAAGTTAATACAAGTAAAGGAGTCACCATACCATGCCAATTACAATCCGAAGATCTATCAACAACAAATCCCACCGGCTTCACTAAGCTATGACTCAACTTGATCCACACCCATTGATATCACCAAAAACATGTGAACTATCTGAAAAGAAATAATAAGTGTGAGTATATAGCCAGTGTATGAGTGAGTATAAAAATAACTAGTAGGGTTACCCAAAAATAGAAAAGGTATCAGCAGATGGTTAACTCACTACCGAGGGTTAAACTATACAACAATCAATCTCGAGACAAAAGGGTAAGAATACATGATAAGGAAGAATTTACAAATTTAACTACCAATAATACCTCAACCCAATATCACCAGTGAAAAAGGATTCCATTACAGTTAACTCACTCTATAGAAGAAGGCCTCCACAAATACACCTCATAACATAGAGGAATACACCTCTCTGCTCATTCGTCTCAGGGAAAACACCTCCCTACTCATTCACCTTTGGGATGATTGGGCCATATATATTCACATGAGGGGAATCATGACCTATGATAACCACATCATAACCATGGGTTTTAATTTAAAATACCCCAAACCAAATATGTTTTCCATCCATGAGCCACTCCACATACACTAACATCATCATCACCTACTTACAACACAAGGAAAATAACCAAACTCACTAGCACATCATTATTCTCAGAACAAAATCTATGGTTATTAGAGATATTCTTAGATAAATCACACTCATAGACCATCATAGATAGTATAATAATATGGGGGAACCTACACATCATTATATGAATCAATGATCGATGGGAATCTGATCCCATATGTAACACCCAGAGTCTTTAGAATACACCTCTCTTTAATAAATTCGACACATTCCATATCTTGGTATTCATAAAATACCAAATCTAAGTGAAAAATTATTTATTATAATAAAAAATAATATATATTAAAATAAAATTAAATAAAACATAATTAGTAAAAAGAATTAAGTAATTATAGGAATTACCACTTTAATTGTCCATGGATAAACAAAAAATATTTGTTTAAAAACATTGTTGTTATTATATATTATATATGTTTTATTTAAATGAAAATTTTTAAAAAAATTAGAATTATAATTTGAAAAAATTAATTCTATTTTTGGATTTATCATTACCATATTATCTTATGATTAATTTTTTATATTTCTCTAAAATGATTGATTTTAGGTGAATAGTGGAAAATTATGTTTTTTTAAATAACCTGAATTTTATGACATCAATAGGATATAATCCTAATAATAAATTCATGAATCATTTTATCTTGACCAAATATTTATTTTATAAGTAAAATTATACATTTAAAAAATATCAATTTTAACTTAAAATCGTAAATTTGTTATTTTAAAACTCAAGTGTTAATTTTTCTAAATTTTTTATTCATTAGAAATTTATTATTTTAAAATTAATATTTATAAATTTTATTAAATTATTATTATTATATATTTTTTATATTTTTAATAATAATATACAATTTATTTAATATAGTAAATTTTTAGTTAAAAAAATAAGTTAGCATGGTTAAAAAAGTGTTACTATGGTAAAATTAAATTATGGTAAATATTAAAACAATATAGAAAAGACCTAAATTTTATCAAATATTACCAAGAAAAATTGGTTGAAGGTTTTATCAACCAAAACTATTCCCATATCTTTTATTTCTCACTTTTTGAGCCACTTTCCTTGAATAATTCTCCTCATCTTACTAAAATTTTAGTCCCCTTATTTATAAAAGGAATCTTCCACAAACCCTTTACATTCACTATAAAAAATTATAATTATACTTAAAAATCTTCCCAAATACCTCCTAAAAATTCCTATCGAATTCCTATAGTTTTTTTCACCTCAAAATATAACCTCTAAAAGGATTATTCAAATTTTCAAAGGAGTTGTTCCAAGGAGTAATGTGAAATTTCAAAATCACTCTTTTTTTATATGAACTTATTTAAGTCCACATCTATGTAAAATTATATTATAACATCATAAAATAATAACTTTAGTGTCATTATTATACTTAATTATTATTATATGGATTTACCAACCTTTATCTATTCCTATTCCAACTATTCAGAAAAGGAGAACATCATTCCTGTTATGTGCAAACTATGACCTCCACGAGCAATGTGTTCTGATTTTCATAAACACCTAAAATAGTCAGTTTAAAGGTGGTATTTAATGAATAAATATTATATGTATACCATAATTAATTTTCTTAAATTATAAATCAATTTAAACCTTCATTTCTTTCATGGAAATAAAAACTTCATCCGTGTATACATACTGTTTGCCACCTTCATAGAGTGACATGTACCGTTCATCATCATTGACATACATGGATTGTTTTAAAATATATTTAATTAATATATATAATATTATGGATTAATAAATTTCATTAATATGGTTCTAAAATAATGATAAAAAAATTAATTATCCTTATAAATTAATCCATTAATATCGGTAATTTATGGAAAACATGTTCATCATGTATCCCATTATAGAAAACCATGACCATAGTTTCCATCAAGTGAAAATGGAATACATAAATCACTAAATAAAAATTATTTTAATATATTTTATAATCTATTAATTATGAACTTGGTATCAATAAATTGTGTTTGACTTTTCCATTATGAAACATTTTGGAAACAATCATAATTACTGACATCTTATGATGAAAATAATCATTTACTAACTAATAAATATGCAGTGAATGATTATAATTTAATAATATAAAAGGTAATAGATATGAATAATCTTTTTAAATTATTTATTAAGTTTTTCTATGTCTATTATATAATTGGTTAAATAATTTTTTTGAATCTTTAGAGAAAAAGGTAAGTGTTTCTTGTCACAAATTTCTTCCTTTGAGACCTATTCCATATTTTCAACTTTTTATTTTTGTGAAGTATATATAATACCATATGGATTAATTTTATCATACCATTCATTAAATTTAATGTATTTACAAATCCACCTCAAGTTCCCCCTTTCATGGGGGTTTTGACTCAAATGTTACCCAGTCGTAAGGTTTTATTTCTTATATCATTTACAAATAAATATTGTTATCAATGAATTTAAATATGGAGAAAATTTGTGCAAAAATTAACTCCATAACACCAATGATTGTTTTCTCCTTTGGTTATTGTTATATTTTTAAATACTCTCTCAATTTCATTTACCATGTTAAATAATTTAACCGATGTGATGCTTGTAAGCGAAACTGACCTCACCACATCTTTTAAGTCGAGAATCTTCCTCCTAATTTTCCATATACGTTATATGATTTTATGTATATCCCTATCCATTAATAAATAATTTATTAAGGTAATTTCATAATATTTTTACTTTCTTTACAATTTTTTGAGAAGAATGTTTTAATATTTTCTACATGTTTTGTTTTGAAAAAAGTACCCCTTTTTTAAATGATTTCATGAGAATAATTTTTTTTTATATTTATGAGCATTATTATTTAAAATTATCCTTTTAATTTTTTAAAATGGTCTTCTAATATAATCTCAATTCTTAAAGGTTTTAAAAAGAAAAAGTGTTTTTCTTATTATTTTAAAAAGCTATTTATTCAAATATAAAAAGTTATTTTTCATCTACGTCAACATACTTTTATGTTACTTATGTTAAAAAAATATATGTTCTTATAAATCCATAAAAATTCTTTATATATATGGTTTATGAAATTTTTTGTGGATATTTTAATAAAATCCAAATCTTTTCTAGTGATAAATTTATTGATTTTGGAATATTAATCATTTCATGTTCATGTGGCACATATATATATGGTTTTCATTATGTAAAGGATGGGACTGGAATTATACAACCCTCAAATTCATTGGTTAAAGTTATATTACATGAGATAAATGGTAATGGGGAGTGAACCAAAACCCTTAATGGGATATGTCCACTAATTTTTAGGTGGTTATGAATTTATACATCCCTCCAATGTATTGAGTAAAGACTTATATATCATTACCTACATTTTAGTGATTATAGAATGCAACCAATCTATTATGGTATTCTATATACTATATGATAATTCTCTTAGAAGTGTTCCTTAATAAAGGAAATGATTTTCAAATTTTATATTTTTTCCATAATCTTATATTTTTCATATTTCTCATGTTATGATGACTAATGTATTATTTTATGCTTTGATACTTATGCCTTGATTTATTATTTATGTTCCACATTTATTTAGGTATGATATTCTAATATTTTATTCATGGACCTTGAATATTCTCCTATAACCATTTTCATATCTTATGCTCACTTATGATCATCAATTTTTGTCTCCTTTTTTCCATTACTGAGTGTCTAAGCTCACCCATCTATTATGTTTCCATTAACCATGTTATGAAGAAAGTTATTAAGTATGATAAGTTTTAAAGGGTACCATGTTTGGATAATTTGAGGGATAAATTGAAAATTGTTCTTAAATAAGTTGATTATGTATATATTCTTCAAATACACTAAACCTCCATAGTTTTGGGTTGTGTATTATTGATATATATAATGAATCATTGTCTAATATGATGGTATATACATTTATTTTATACTTAGGTCTCTGCTATTGGTATAAGATAAGTATTTATTTATTTTTAGGTATTAGGATTAGAAAAATTTAGTGAAAATCCTTAGGATATGTCTAAATATAGAAAATATCATAAATTTTATGGTAATTTATAGATTGTGTGGTTTCTTAGTAATGAAATTATCTATATGGATAGAAACAAGTGGATGCATTCTCCAACATAGATGTACCTAGGGGTAATAATCTTAAATAGGATGGTTGAGTATTAACTCTATATTTACATGGAATATGAAAAAAGGTCTAACTGTATACATGGTTTTATACACTTGAGGGATATACTTTAGTTAATTCACATTCTCTTTATAAAAACTTATGAGGGGTTTTATTATATATATGTAAGAAATATTAATAGTAAATGACTATATAAATAATATATTGAAACATAGAATGTCATGGGTTGATTAGAAATTATAATAAATTTGTAAAACTCTGGAATGATTTCCATTATTATATAATTTCTCAGTTTGATTATTGTTTCTTTATACTCACACTAATCTTTTTGGGGTAAGTAATTGATGAGAACCAGAATCAAATAGAGAAATGTACACTTATTATGCATTTATGAGATTTAAATCTCTTATTTTTATAAGGGTATACCCACTCCTTTATATCTGAATAATTTTCTAAGGGTATCACATCACCACCTCAACAATTAGATATTTAACAGTTTGGGAAAATTCCTAATGGTACAATGACTATATCTCAATTATATAACTACTATTCAATAAAATGTTTGTGGGAATGTTCTTGAAAATCTTACCATCCTCCTTATAATTAAATTAGACTTTATTTTAGGAATGGACTGGATCTTTCTATCTAGATCCCATATCAATTGTCGAGGAAGTGAAGTTACATTTGATATCTTGAATCAACTTATAGTCATCCATTTATGAGAGGATGAATAATAACTTATAATGGATTCTATTACATGGGAAATACTATCTTTTCATGAGGGGTATTTATCTCAAATAGTCCAGGAGAAATTCATCATTAAAGATATTCCTATTTTTCAGGAATATTCCAATGTATTTCTTGAAGATTTTATTAGTCTTACCCCAATTCTTGATGTCTGATTTTCAATAGATCTAATACATGATGCTAAATTTTTTTAGAAAATCCATATTGAACATCCCCAATTGAGTTGCAAGAATGTAATAATTAACTCTGACAGAATCTAGAAATGAGATTCAAATTTCCTAGTCTATTTCCATGGGTCTCACCTATTTGTTTTGTTAAGAATAAAGGTAATTCTACATGCATTTCTATTGAATATCGAGAATTTAATGAGATCACTATCAAGAAAAAATATCCTATACTTTGGTTTAATTAGTTTTTTAATCAACTATATAGATCTTAATATCTTTCAAAGATTGAGATTTGATTTGGATATCTTCAATAAAGGGTTAAAAAGTATAATATTCACAATATAACCTTCTGTAAATGGTATATACACTATTAATTTAAATTTATTCCATTTTAACTTATAAATTCCCCTGCTATCTTCATGGATCTTATGAATGGAGTGTTTAGATATTACCTTGATCAGTTTTTCATTGTCATAATAAATGTTATTCTCATATATTCTAATAGCAAGGAAGAACATAAATATAATCTTAGGACTTTGTTAGTGTTATCTAGTAAGGGGAAACTATATTCCAAACTTATAAAATGTGAATTCTAATTGCAGAAATTCTCATTCTCGAGCAATGTAATTATCAAAAATTGTGTATTGGTGGATCCACCAATGATATAGGTTATTGAAAAATAGCCCAAACCGACTAATGTGACTAGGATACATAGTTTTCTTCGATTGGTTGGACACTAATGATTATTTATGATAAATTTCTCATGGATATAGAATCTAATAACCAGTTGACTCAAAAGGGAGAAAAGATCATTTGAAAAAATGAATGTGAAAAAAATTTCAAGGAGTTAAAGAAATGTATGGTTAGTTCACCTATTCTTACACTAACCTAAAATAGACAAGGGTTTATGATATATATTGATTTATAAAATAAAGTATTAGGATGTGTTCTCATGAAATATTACATAGAGGTTGCGTATGTCTCACACCAATTGATGATTCAAGAGAAAAATTACCTGACTCATGATTTGGAGTTGGAAATATTATTATTTTTATCTTAAAATATGGAGGATTATTTTTATAGTGGAAGGTTTGATTATATTCTTATCATAAAAGATTAAAATATAAATTCATATAGAAATATATGAATATGTCCCAAAGTATATAGTTTTAGCTGAGTAATGGTTATGACTGCTCAATACATTACCACTTTGGGAAGATGAACAAGGTGGATGATGCACTGAATATAAAGAATCATGTTAGTTTGTCTATGATATGGATTAAAAAAATATTTAATGCCAATGTATTTTTAGAATATGGAATTTAAGATCATAAGTCACGGGGATGAATCCTATCTTTCTTATATGATATTTCAACCACCCATACATGTGAAGATTATAGTGGAAAAAAAGAAAGATATGGAGTTCCAAAAGTGTGTAAAAAATGTTGTGAAGTTTATCTTTGTCCATGATATAATGATAAGATTAATAACCTAAATATGTTTCCCTTGAATAAAATAATTAATTAAGGATCTATTTGATTAATCACATATCTTATCATTATCTATCCACTATGAAAGTAAAAACATATATAAAGAATTGGTAGGGTTTCATGTAGTACCAATATCAATTGTATCTGATTGAGATATATGGTTTACTTCAAAATTCTAGAGTAATATTTAGAAATCATTGAATATAGATTTTAACTTTAGCACTGAAGATCATATACTTTAACCTATACACAAATTTATGAGATTTTGAAAGAAGGGAAAGCTAATCCCAAGATATATTAGTCCCTGTGAGATTCTTGATCACATCGAGAACTTAGCATATTTCTTGTAACATCCACCAAACCTCTCCTACATTCCTGATGCATCCCATCTTTCTCTTTTGATGATGTACACACATAATCCTTCACATGTATTGAACATAGAGAATGGAACACTTGATAAAGATCTTTCTTATGATTAAAAAATGAAAGAGATTCTAGATCTATGGGATAAAGTGCCTTAGAACTATACAACTCACTTGGTAAATGTTCTGTGAAGAAACTATAAATTTTAGGAAGCCATGTAGGTACCCATTTAAGTAATAAGGCATATGGGAATAAAAAAATATTTAAAAAAACATTCTTTTAGTGGTGTAGACAATAAAAAACATTAAAGAATAATTTATTATTGAAATAAAAAATGATATATATTACAAGATAATTAAATGAATAATAATTAGTAAAATAAATTATGCAATTATAAGAATTTATACTTAAATTATTCATGGATAAATAAAAATATTTCTTAATTTTTTTTATTATATATTATTATATAGTTTTTTTATTTAAGATCAAATTTTCTTAAATTTTAGAATTTGAATTGAATAAAATTAATTTGATTTTTGGATTCATCTTAACAATTTTATCTTAGCATGAAATTTTGGGATCTCCCATAAAATATTGTTGTTAGGTGAATAGTATAAAATATCATTTTTATAAATACCAATACTTTTATGACATCATTAGGATATAATCATAACATAATGTTTATAAAACCTTTTTCTTGACCAAAAATTAATTTTATAATTAAAATTAAACATTTAAAAATTTTAAGTTTAATTGAAAAATATATATTTGATATTTTAAAGATTAATTTTTTTTCCTAAAATTGTTTCTATGTGTAATGCATTTATTGTTTTAAAATTAATTTTTATTAATGTTAGAAATACAATATTATAAAATTATTTTAATTCTTGGAATCAAAATATCTAAATAATTTAATAAGGGTAGTTTTATTTGTAGATATAAAAATATTTTACCAAGGTTAGAAAAAGTGTCACCACTATAGAAGTAAATTATGGTAAAAGTTATAAATGAGAATAAAAAGAAAAAAATTTCTTAAAACATATCTCTTAATGTGTATGGAAAGGTTTTAGAAACCAAAAAACAATTATTCTCCATTATTTAACAATTATGGATCCACTTTCCTTGAATATTGAACCTATTATAACTAAAATTCAACTCCTCTCACTTATATAAGGTGATTTACACAACCCATTTAAATAAAATCTAAAAGTTAGAATTTCACTTCAACCTCTACAAAAATCCCACCCAACACTCCTATTCTGGTATTAAAGATTTTTTAATTTCCAAAATACCACTCCTCAATGTCTTAATCAAAATTTCAGAGGAGTTATTCCATGGAGTAAGGTAAAATTCACATATCAAAAATATTTATATGCATTTAATTAAGTATTATTATTCAAAATAAAAGTATTTTATAACATAGTAAAATAATATCATATGTATAATTAGTATACTTATGTGTTATTATATATATGGTAAAACATTGATCTTTTCCCCTCCCAACCATTCAAAAAAATGTGAAAGTTGTTCCTGTTACATGTGTACTACCACCTCCTTGAGTGACATGTTTTATTTTTCATAACGGAATTATATAGGTGAATAAAATGGTGATATTTAATGAATAAAAACGATATTTATAACATTATTATGATTTTTAAAAGTTAAATAAATTCCTACCTTCTTTCTAATATTTGGAAAATGAAAACACCATCAATGTGTACATGTGGATTATCGCCTCCATCAAAGAATGTGTTCCGTTCCTCATCACTTCCCTACATAGATGGATCTAAAATATATTTGCAGAATATATATAATATTAAGGAAAAATTATTTCATTAATATATTTCTAAAAGGATGAAACACAAATTAATTATCATTATAAAGTAACATGTTAATATTGGTAAATTACCCGAAACAAGTTGATAATGTATCCCATTCTCTTGAACCATGCCCATAATTTCCATTAGGATATAATGGGGAAGAATAAATAATTTAAAAACCACAATTTAATTATCTTTTATGATATTGGAATGATGAACTTGGTATAAAGGAATAGGTTTCAACATCATTATTATAAAACTTGTGTGAAAAAATATAAATTACTAACATGTGATAATGAAAATAATTCTTGACAAACTAATTCATGTGTAATGAATGATTATATTTAAGAAATATAAATATTAATATATATAAATAGGGTTATAAAAAAGATTTATTAATATAGTTATATTTATTATAAATGATGATAAATACCTTTCATGGATGTTGGGAGAAAACGATATGAGTTTCTCATATCAACTTTATTCATTTGAGTCGTATGCTATATTAACCAATTTAATTTTTATATGTGATGTATATACTAACATATTGATGAATTTATAAAACCTTTCCTTAAATTAAAGTTATTTATTAATCCATATCATGTACTCTCATTCACTAGGGTTTGGACTCAAAGGTTACTAAGCCATATGAATTTCTTTCCTAGTTTATTTAAAAACCAAGATTGTTATGAATGAATTTCCATATTGGAAAAAATGTGTGAAATTTATATATAATTTTTTTATTCTATCATTATTATTATTGGTGTTTAATTTTTATTCTATTAATTTAATTTCTCTTGGTAAATAATTTACTCTATGTGATGTTTGTAAGTGAAACTGACCCACCTCTTATTTTCAGCTAAGAATCTTCCACCGATATATCTATATTGATTGGATGATTTTACAGATATAATTATCTATGACTCAATAATTTTTTAATTTTATTTTCTACTATTTTTAATTTCTGTAAAAAAACTTTTAAATGAATGTTTAAACATTTTCCATAATTTTTACTTTAATAGAAGTATCCCTTTTTAATAATTTTATGTGCGAACAAGGTTTTTTACTATTATAAGAATTCTTATTTAAGAAGGTTACTATTCATATCTTAAAATGTATTTTTAAAATAATCTTAATTCATAATGGTTTTTAAAATAAAAGGAGTATTCCATATTATTTTACAAAGTGATTTATTCAAATATAAAAATAATGTTTTTCATCTATGTCAACATCCTTTGACGTTCCTTATATTATACTTGCTAGATTTTATTATTCTACCATAAAAATTAATTTTATGGATGGATTATTAAATTTTATATGAAAATTTTCTTGAAAAAAACATATTTTACATGGTTTAGTTAAGTGATATTGAAATATGAATGTTTTCATGTTATCGTAGAATACATATGTATGGTTTTCAATATATGATAGGTGGGTCTAAAACTATATAGCCATCTAATGAATTAGGTAACAAATATATATCATGAGTTGACTTATTAGGTATACCCAATCCATTATGGGACTCTATCCATAATATGTTGTGGTCATGGTAGTGATCTTTAAAAAAGGAATTGATTTTTCTATTCTTATTTTTGTGCCATAATATTATGATTGGTAACTTTCTCATTTTATGATTAATAATGTATCATATTATGATTATATCCTTACAAAATTATTTTTTATTTGTGATCCATATTTATTTGGGTATGATCTTCAAATGTTATGTTTATGGACCTTAAATATACTTCCATACCCACAAGTTTATCTCATGCTAACTTATTATCGTCAATTTTTATCTTATATGTTCACCAATACTGAGTATCTGAGCTCACTATATTCTTATATTTCACTTACCTATTTAATGAAGAATGGTATTATGTATGATATTTATAGGAGGCTACCATGTAGAAATAAATTGTGGTAGATGTTGAATATTTCTCTTAAATATGCTAATTATGTATCCATTATCCGAAAGAAACTAAACCTTTATAGTTATATAGTGTATATTATTGGGAGATGTAATTAATAATCATTTATTATGAGGGTATATGCATGTATGTTATTATTGGTTCACCACAATATAAATGGATAATTCACACCCCATTCCATCGGGTAGTTCTCTATATATTCTACAAGAGAGAATGAAAACCTATATAATCAAGATAGAACTAATAGAGGATCTTAAAACCTAAGAATGATTAATGGGGGAGATAAACCAACCACATAGTGGATACCCCATATTCCAATACTAACTCCATTAGAGTGGTATTTAAAAAATTAACCTTGTATAATCATAAAAACCACAATTACCCAAGCACATAAACCCATTTAAAAAGCACAAATAGCATAGATTTGATTCTACCATATGGAAATCAAGCCTATTAGAAGTAAAAATTCTATATTAGGGAGTTATTTACTTGAGAATATGAAACATCACTACTAATCACACTCCATAACCATCACATACCCACTCAATGATTCATTGGGAACATGTGCCTCTATGAGGGTGCTCTAAGGAAACTACATGGCATGGAGGTAACAAACCCATGACATTGATGGAGTACAATCTATCAATTATAATTATGAATACATGTTGGGTAAAACTACATGACTAAGGGATTAGCTAAAACTCATATCCATACCATTATTTACTCATAATTATTAGAACTGATGGTCCTTGGAAAAGGACATTGGGAAATCTCTATAATCATAAATCTCTATCTCTTATAGAAAAAAATAGAGTAAATTGTTGAGAGAGAAGTAATTAACAACATGTAATGTTTACTTTACACAAATATTAATATAAAATAGGATTAAAAAAGTTGTTTCCCTTTATTTAATCCCAACCACATATACCATCTCAAATTAGTAGTTTCATGGTAATGTAAGAATATCTTCATATATAATGACCATCCATAATCCCCTTAGGGATACCCTACTGTATTGAGGGTGTGGTAATAGTCTTTCTTAATCTCTAACATTGTTCATATAGATATAAATGTATAATACTCATTTATCACTATGTAAATATCCTTTGATTGTTGAATAGAATGAAGCATTGTGAACTATGTGGAAAAATTCTCAGGATTAGTTGTTTACTAGTTTGAAACATTGAATAGGGGAAAAGGTGGGGAAAATACCTTAAAGGAATGTCTCAATCCATTTGGAACCCTCATGACACCCCACACGGAACACTAGGTTATAGGGGTGTTCACGCACATACCACCACATATATAACTGCATGTAGACATGTGGTGATAATGTGTGGCATGCACGAGTAAGTGACACCCACACATGTCACATTTGCACCCAAACTGGTCAGACTTGGCAAACCCAAACTTGGAAATGATACCCAACATGAAACTCACATGGGCTGGTATAAAAGAGTCCGACCATCACCACCCAACCAATAGGGGGGGGGTCTGTCCTGAGGTTCCCCAACCCTGCATGTGGTGGGTTAGAACATTTCGATCCTGTGAGATCAAATGATAAGGGGGGAAAACCAATGTGTCCATCCCTCCTTCTCACACCATGAAAACTACATGGTCTACTACCCTCCTATGATACTTCCGAATTTATAAGTATCCAACCCTTAGGAATGTCTACTGGCCTCCATATACAACTAACCCCCTTACCATCATCCTTCATTGCTAATATGTCTAAGTGATAAGGCCTTTTCCACCATGCCCAAGTCAGCCTGACTTCATCAAAATGCCCTAGTTTCCCTATATTCTTTATAGATCCATACCACAATATTCTAACCCATACATAACCTCCACTCACCATCCACCACCAACTGAGACTAGCAGATCCAAGTCACGCATTGTCTTATTGATTCGTCACCAAGAACTAAAAAATTTAATATATTTTTTTAAAATGAAACTAAAATAAATAGTAACTACAACCTTGTGGTGAATAATCTAAAAAGTAAGGTATAACACCAAATATTCATGATCCATTAACACAACCTCCTAATCTAGCTCTAATATACCTATTTTGACACTGATCCTCCTCCTTCTCCCTCTTCCTCATTTAAATTTAACAACATCAATTAGGGAGGTCTAATCCCTAGTGTGTAGAAGGGGAAAAATATGGTGAGGGTGAGAAACAAAAAAAATGACTATAAATAAGTCTCCACCTGTGATTCCCTGAAACAAAGAAATCCCAATAATAACATAAATTATAGTGCTTTTAAAGAAAAATTAATGCCCAAGATACATCCACAATCTCAAATTTCCGATCCAATGCCTCAGTTTGAAGAAAAACATAATTCAAGGAAACTCAAATGCATGTGATATAAATAAGATTTTATACTTAATATATTATTATCATAGCCCCTCCGTATCCTCAATTATAAATTGTCTTATACAAATGGTAAACATTATGCCCTAGAATTAGTGAAATCATAAGAACAAATTTTGAAGGTCGTTAAATAGAGAAAATTACCACTTATTGTTCTTAAGGTCTCAAATATCCAAGGCCCTAGAATTATATATATCTTATAAATTGGTAAAAAATTCTTAAAAGTTTTTTCATATTAAATAATGGGTAAATAAGTATAAATATTGAAAAAACCAATTAGTTTCATCACTGTTGAAAAACAACGACTAAATATACTATCCATTAAACTATAAAATTTATTATTTATAAACCACACATATTTATTATGACTATATGATGTCTAAAAACCATTGAAATTTTATAAAGACACAAAATCTCTACCCATTAACTTTCTATGTTATTTGAAAATAACTTCCATCATTACTAATAAATTTATGTATTCTATCAACTTTGAAACAAACATCATCAGGATGGTGAGAATAAAAATAATTTATTTACAAAATAATTACTCGAAGAAATCAAAAAAATAACAATAAATTAAATTTATATTAAAATTATTTTAATAAAGTATTCTATAAATATAATTTGATCATTTAGGTGGTTAGACTTGTGTAGCAAGAAATTAGAGACCCGAGGTAAGGGAACTCTAAGACCACCATATTTTTTATTCAACTTAATCATCATCTATCATTATATATAAATTTATCTATATTAATGACATTTAATTATTCTATATTATTTATATATCTTCTTTATATATATATATATAGTTTATCTTCTAATTTTTTTGGGTATATACAAGTTTTTCAAGTTCCCTTATCAATTCCATATTTTAAGAAAACCTGATTAAATGGAACTTCTCTATTTATTATTTTAGTTCATGTAAAAATACATTAAATATTTTAATAATATATTATTTCTAAAATCACTATTTATTTTATCAAAAAATATTATGTTTAATTTTTTTAAGAAACAAACTTTGTTCTTAACTTCTTTAATGTTTCTTTACTCATTTCATAAAACATCATTTAAGAGGTTCATTTCTATTCCTATATATCTACTAATTTCTTATGATTTTTTCTTCACTTAAGAACTATGATTATTTATTAAAATATTAGAATCCATAAATCATTAATTTCTTATTATATTGGGAATATTTATGATATGTATTTGGTTATTCTTTGAGACAAGATTATGATACCCATTTTAAATTTATGGGTTTTTCTTATACTTATGCATTATGTATGATTTATTTACATGGTACACATATACATGCACATGTTTTGATGTGATGTGTGAAAAAATAGTCATAAATATCATAATTAATTTGTAATTTTTTTCATCTCATGATATACCATGTATAGTGCATGGGAAATTAACCCGACACACTATTTTATGTTGTCTTAGCAGCGAGACATGGATTATAATTAAAGATGTCATGTATTATATTATTTCAAATTTCTTATAATTCAATGATATTATGATATTATCTCCTTTAATACATGCTTCCATGTGATTCCATATGATCCACCTCTTCTATGACATTGTGTTATGCCACTAGACTCATTTGTTTTAATTATTATCATGTTTATTCCCATACTAGGCTTATTAGCTCACCCTATTCCTTTATGTATGTCCCTAGGGTATCCAATGTAGTAATATAAGTTCAATGGTATTTTGTATAAAATTATATATATTGAAATAACTAAGAATTATTTTATTTTTAAGATGATTTATTATGTATACAATCTCCCAAAGACACTACATCTCTAGATTTATATGTTTTTTATTATCGATTTTTATGTTAAAAATCATGTGATAATATGTTTATGAGACTCAGGTTTCTATATCAAGTAGACTTAAGGACTATATATCCACTCTCTTATGTCTTACTTTTTCTATTTTTCCCATTTTACAAGTGATAGGATTAGTTGGGTATGATTTATACTAAGGGGGGTGTGGGGTCAATCAGTATTGATGACTTATTGACCAATTAAAACATTACCCTTATTTACCTATACAATTATTTAGTTAATGGATATCATAATATTTTATCTTACTTAGTTTGAATTCATGTACAATTATAAGGAATAAAAATAATTAGGAACACCTTGATATATTAAATAGGTTCACCTAAAAAGTTAATGATTATTTCCCTAGTGTGTTATGGTTTTTATCCCACCTGTACAAAAATATTATTTTATTATAAAGGAATAAATTAGGAAAGCGTATATCCATAGAACTATGATCCTAGAAAAAACCAATTATAATTTAAGAACCAAATTTCATATCAGGATTTGGTACCGACCATGTTTTCTCAAAATATTAAAGATTACGAACTACTCCTTTATAAAGTGTGATCAGAAACACATTACTGGTCTTCACTTGACATAAATAATCTGATATATTTCATCATTGAGGATAAATTAGAAGGGATACCTCAAATTTTTTATTCCTTAAAATATAATTAAATTATATGATGGAATTCTCAACTTAATTCGATTTAAGGATAATCAATAACAACATCATCGACATCTAATCCTTCTATTCTTATTCTTCAACATACTAGGATTGAATGGTCACACTGGTATTGAATTACCTTCTATTCAACTATATAAAATATACTCTAGTAAGATATAATATTGGTTCTCTAAAACATTAGAAATATACATAATAATTTATGGTAAGAATCTCTCATGTTTTAATTCTTATTATTGTTATCATTTATATTCAAAAAAATCACATGAATATTTTACCAATAATATTTTCACTTTAATTACCCTAAAATATCAGCCTTTTAAAATAACTAGTATATTTGGTCTTCATATATAATCTAAAATTTATCACATTTATTTTCATTTAATTATCCTAAAGACTGAGCCTTTAATTTACCATGATAATTAGAAACATTATGGCCTTACTAATCATTTATTTCTTCCACAAAACCCATGTCTTAATGATTACATGCCTATATGAGAGTTATACATTGTCAGATTCATGATCATGGTTTATTATTATGTGGACCAAAGTTATCCTATAATCTATTCCTTCACCAAAAACTAGGGAATGGAAATATCATCATGACACAATTGGCTATCATATTCCAAATAAAATTTCAGCTGATCTTCCATTCTAACTTCAATATAGGATGTGGAAATTATCCCTTGAATGTGATTATATTTGTATATAATTAAAATATAATTATTTTTCATCTATTATCATTTTAATATTGGTTTGAATAATAGTTGATTCATAAAATCAATGTAATTATTCATCATTAAATAACAATACACCGTCATCTGAATTATACATCTGGAAGTATCTTCCAGAAAATCTTCATCTCCTCAAATTTCTATAAACTAATAAATAATATATAATATTATATATATTACATATATTAATAATGTTTTATCCCCCACCACATTTCCACAAAATATTATTCACATATAATATTTTTTAATCTTCAAGTAATACATAATTTTTTTTATTAGGAAAAAATATTACATATCTTGAAACATATTACATATCACCCAAAAAATCATACATATTCTAAAAAAAGTCATGATAAAAATATTATATGATATATGAAGCTAGTATATCCTATAAAGGATGGAATTTTATGGTGTTTCTTGAATCATACTTCATGAATCCCACCTCACAAAGAACCCCACATATCACCCCTTCATGAAGTACCCTCTTTGCAGTTGTCCTTTATGAAGATAATATATGAATTAATTTCACAGAGTGATTCAAGATGGTTACTTCATGAAAAATTCTTCACAAAGTATAAATTATTAGTAGTTCTTTGTGAATGGTGTTTAATGAAGGTTTTTTTTGTGAATAGCGCTTCATGAAGCACACTTGAATTTCATCCTTCATGTGATGCACCTACTTCCTTTAGTAAAATATCTCATGAAAAGTTGGTGGATTTAGAGGTTTTAATCACCCTCTATCTCATATTACCAGTCTATAAATCATTTTAATCTCATATGGGAGTTTCTTAAAAAATTAAAATAATAAACAAAAAAACACCTATATCCTATACTAAGGTTATCCATGAGGTCTATAAAAATTTAAATGAGCTTGGTGGAATCTATTTTTGAAAACCGAGATCCTTTAAAGGGTCATATTCACAAAGATACATAATATATTGGTATTTTATGTGCAATCCATATTATATCATTTATTTTTCATCTCCAAAGCATGATGTTAAACTACATAATCTATATCCCCTGTGGAATATTTAAAATATTAAGATCACTAAGGTGAAAATAATATGACTCCCCATCCAACGAGCATTGTACACCTCATGTGAAGAGCATGAGATGACCCCTCATCAATGGATAACCTAAATTTGTAATCCCAAATCAAATATAATTGTTTACTCTTATACAATGTTCTTGATCTTTTATTATATATTTTTTATCATACTAATTTTGAATCAGGTGGGATTAGATTTACAAGTTAATCATTCCATTATCACAATTAAAATACCTCCAATTTGGGAATTTTATTATATATACGCCCCAAATATCCATGATTTCACCTAGGTTACTAATTAGATTAGAAATTCATTATAGTACCTATATGTGTATGCCCTGATTGATAATTGTTTCCACTAATTTCATGAAAAAAATTTCTGTGCATAATTATGTTAAACTACATGTCCAAAATCCTAGTTGCGTGATGTAAAAATTCATGAAAATTCCTTACTGCATAATGTTAAAATGAATGGTATGGCCCCATCACACAAAATTAAACTATGCGTCTAGAACTAGTATATCTTTTACTTCTGTTAAATGAGTTATATAGGATGCCTCTCTAGGGTTCAAACCTAAAAAAAACAATCTACATCTCTACTAACCGGGCCATATTCCCATGATCCTTGATGTTCTTAATCATTAGGTCATATTCCACTCGAGAACCCATTTATCTCCACCATGGAAATATTCCCCAATGCTTATCACTTTATTAGGATATAAACCCAATAAAATATTTCCTAAACGCAAATATCCATATTCCATATGAATCCCATCCTCACAAACCCATGTTCCTTATGAGGCCAACTTAATCTCATTAGGATATATTCCCTTTGAGGTCATACAGATAGGGCCCCTCATGAATAATTCCTACATAAACCACTATTAGGTTCATTATTCCTAATATGATTTACTACATGACTTCAAACTACATGGATATATCCTTTTCACATGACCTTAAAAGGTACTATGTGTCCCGTTATGTGGCACAAAACAAGATGGGTTCTTATTACTTTTAAAAGGATATGTTGGAATCCCTTATTATAGGCCTAATAATAACATCATGAAACCCTACCACTTTCCTGGATGGAGATAAAATCCAACATACCAACCTGCATTTATTTAAACATCAACCACTTAAAATTAATCATTATTATGTAATAAAAAACTCAATTGAGAACCTATAATACTTACAGATCGTACCATTGATGGAGAACCCCTAATATATATAGATGTTCCCATTCCCACCCTCTAGAACAACACATATTTTAAATAATTTCTTGAAAAACCCCTCAATTAATGTCTATGATTGGAAATAACATATGTATCAATATTCATAATGAAACCTCATAGATGAAGGAACCACTAGGTTCTTCTGGTTCCATGAACAAATTTCCATAAAAAATGATTTAAAAACAAATTTTCAACCTTTTAAAACCCTTATAAATTATCCTTTCAATATTTATCTATAGTTAATTTCACCATTTCTAGGATTTTTCTGTGATAGGGTTATACTAAGAAGAACAAATGACACATGTAGAGATTTAGTCTAAGTTTTCCCCTGAAGTGATAATATTTCCTGATGTCTCTGGTGGCAGAATCTACTAGCTGAGAAGTGAGGTAAAATACATCACTCCATAATCAATTTGTACTCAAATGTGAATGATTTATAGAGAATTAGAAATCAATTAATGAAAAGTATTTAATGTATTAAAGATTTCATGTTGGAGATCCCCACATTATTTTCCCAATTTCAGGCACCACAAAACTAAAAGGGTAGACAAATTGAAATGTTGACAGAGATACACTATCAACTTGATGTGTTTTTTATATTTTTTATATGGTAGATATTTTCCCTCAAGATTATGATGATCTATAAAACAATTTATATGAATATGGTGCATGCATTCCTCTATTAAGGCCTTCAAAATTTCATACTAAGAAGTGTCCCTTGGATAGAACATTATCAGTATGTAGTCTTTGGATAGTTATTTATTTATCATCTAGACATCATCTTCAAAATTGATGATAGATTTATTTTCTTAATCTGACTAGAGTGTTCATTTACTAGTGAATAATTGAAAACATAATTAGACACATATTCCGGTTTCAACCAGATATCATTGACTCACTTCAATGGAAACATTAGGGATGTCACACATTCCTTCCAATTCTATAAGATCTCATTGACACATCCCAATAGTTTCTCAGAACCAGGAATATATTCCTATTATCTCTCAAAACTAAGAATATTATATGTATATTCTGATAGTAACATAATATTTTAATAAATATTACTCCATCATATGAATGTTTTTGTGTACAAAAAATGGCTACAAACACCCATAAGATAAGATTTAGGAAGAAGTATACCCAATGGCAGCCTAAAGTTATCTATTTGTCCCATGATCCAGCCTTGTACAATTATTGTGTTCTTGAAACCATTAATTATCTTTCAATAGAGGCCCAAAAATCTAATGATTCAATATCAAATAAATTAATTAATTGAATTTGAAAAGGTCCTCTTTATAATATTGCTACCATTTTCTCTGAAGGTCCTCCTCAGAGTGTCCTCTATGAAGTTCCTCCGAGTGGAAATATCAAGATTGATATTGGGAACTTTTATCATGGTGATAGATTTATAAATCCTACTCAAAGTTAGAAGATAAAATTACAAGAAGGTTCTCCCCCTACCATTGTCAACCATGAAGGTCCTCCCTAGAGCATATGATGGACTCTTATCTCATTGTTATAGAAGCCCCTCCATGCTAAAGAAGAATTTATGCTGGATAAACATGAGTCTCTACTTGAGGTTTCTAGTTAGCGGGAATACTACCCATGATTAATTCATGGTAGTATCATTTTAAATCATTTATATCTACATCAAATTGAGAAAATATCTCTTTGATGGTAGGAGGATCAACCTATTTGGGTAATAGATGGGATATAACCTAACCCTTCACCTTTTATTTGGTTGAAACCTGATAGGGATGTGGAAACAAAGAATTCAGGGGAGCCTTAAAAATTTGGGAGTTACTTTTTGATGATTATGCACACCTCTATTTGACAGTAAGAGGTTTAACCTCTTTGTGTAATAGTTGTCATGTAGTCACACCCTTCCTATAACACCCTAATATTTTGAAATGTATTTATCTATAAATTAATACAATGAATGATATATATCTCCTTACACAATAAAAAACTAAAAGGAACCACAAAATATTAGATGAATATTATTAATAAAATTATAAAAAATAATAAAACCTTTAGCAAATAAAAAGATACCACTCAACTAATATTTCTTAAATTTAGATGGTAAATGATTAATATGATTTAATTTTAAAAATGATTGTTATTTCTCAAAAAAATATTTTTTTAATGTGATGTATATATTATCATAATATATTAAATCTAAAAAATCTAAAATATTATTATATATGAACTAATATATTAACATTATTTAAATTATAAATTAATATTAAGAATGTCTAAAAACTTCAGTACTCAATAAAAAATATTTTTTCTAATATTTTGTATTTTAGTTAATTTTTTTTATAAATTTCATAATTTTAATTTTATAAAATAAAATTCTCTTACGATTTAATCACTTAAATATTCTCTTGTAATTTTTTTGAGATTTTTCTAAAAAATTGATTTTTAGGTCAATAGGACAAAATACCATTTTCACGAATACCAAGATCTCCATGACATCATTAGGATATATGAACAACTAAAAAATTTATGAAAATATTTTCCTAGTCAAATATTTATTTATTAAGTAAAATTATATTTTTAAAATATTATGTTTAATATATAAAACCTCTATTTAACATATATAATCTTAAGTAATCTTTTATTCTAATAAAAAATAAATTTTCAAATCTTTATTTTAATTATTATTTCAAAATGTAAAATTAGGTTTTTAATTTCTTTATAAGCCATATAACTCTTATTTTTTTTAATAATAAACTAATTTATGTCAAGTAGATCACCAAAATTTATAATTTTATCATAAATATATGTTTTATTCATAAAAATGCACTTATTTTATAAAAGTGGGATTTTACGCATTGAGTGTGATAATATTAAAATTAATTATTCTCACCCATTGAAATTTTATTGATAAAATTTTCTCTATATTTGGAATAATAATATCTAAATTATGTAATTAGGATTTTTATATTTTTAGTCATAAAAATTAGTTACCGAAGTTAAAAATGCAGTTACCATGGTAAATGTAAATTATAGTAAAAGGAGATTAACCAAGTGTAAAAGATCTAAATTTTGTAAATGACATGTTTAAAATGAATGGTTGGGGTTTTTCTATCCCAAACCTTACATACTCTCTATCATATTCCACTTTTTATTCCACATTCCATGTGAAAAATGTGTTCTTTTAATATAAAGAGGCTATATTTAAAAAAATGTCATTCCTCTATTTATAAAAGGGTTCTTCCACTACCACTTCAATTTCACACAAAAATTTGATTTCTTATATAAATTATACCATTTCATACTTCCCCTAGATCCATATATCATGTTTTTCAGCCATTTTATCCAATGAAAAGACTAAATTTTACCAATTTTAAGAAGTCCCCAAAGGAAAACTCATGTTCTCAGTGTGAGTACTAATTTTTCCTTAACTTCATTTATCTTCTATATTTATTTTCTGAAACTAATTTTACCATTATTATTTAGAGACATCATTATTTTTTGTATCATGAGTTTTATATTTTCAAGGGAATAATCATGATTAATCTTTCCCCTTTTTCTTTGGAAAAATGAAAATGTCTTCATGTGCATGTGTAGACCACCACCTCTGTTAAATACATGTTTTATTTTTTATAAACACCTTAAAAGTATGGTTAAAAATGGGTATTTAATTTATTAATATGTTATTTATAAAATTATTATAATTTTAAAATTAAAAAAGTTTCCATATCTTTCTCCCAATCAATGTAAACTAATGCGTCACCCATGTGTACGTGTGAAATACTACTGCTATGAAAGTTCCACATTTCATTTTTTATATATTATTTTCTTATTAATAAAAATATCTTTTATTTTAATTAAAAACCTTAAAAAAATCTAAATTATATTATTATTCTTATATAATAATTACATTACTCAAAAATAAAAACTTTCTTGACCATACTCACCAATAGATAATGTTTATTCTTGTTTGGGTTGGTGTAACCTCCTACATAAACAATGATATAAATTTCTATCATGGATGACTATATAAACATAAATACTAGTGTTATTATGAATTAATGATAAAATAATATTTTTGTTTATTTTTCTAGAATTTTTATATTAACATTTTACTTATCATAATTTCACTACCCTTTTGTTCATTAAAAATTACAGAAACAAGCTCATCACTAACATAATCATCATGCATCATAAATAAAATACATATGAAATGAAATAAAGTTTTTTTTAAATCATTATAAGAAATCTATTTTAGTAGTTATAATTATCTCAAAAATTTGAACATTTAATCTATAAACATGAATCAACGACACCAACATGAAACTAGTATTAAAAAAATAATCGAAGCTATTAACATTAGATGATGAAAATAAAAGAAAACTATATAATATATTTATATTAATTGATTATAAATAAATAATATAAAACATTATAGGTAAGAATAAGGTTATGAAATTAGTGATTAATATAATTATTATTTTTTATATTGGAGTTTATTGAATGTGTGACTAAATGGTATTAAAGGTAATGGGTTTTCTAGGAACAACTTATTTTCTTAAGTCATAATGATTCCTATTTGATTATGGTTTTACAATATTTATTCCATATATTAATTTATTATATTATAATTAAATTCCCTTTTATTTTCTATGGAATTACATAGATGTATTTCTTACTTTATAAAGTTGATGATGTACAGAATAATTCCAATCCTCTCTACACGAGACCTTTTTTTTCAATATCCATATTCAATATTTCTAAAAATATTATCATTTTTTATTTTAAAATCCAAGTATGTTTTATTTCTCATGATCTTAAAATATCTATTTATCTGTATTTTAATTAATGATCTATCACTTAATTTATTGTGTTAGTTTCAATAAATATATTTTCAAAAGTATTAAAAAGATTTCCCTTTAAAGTTATAATTTTTTTCTTCCACTACACATTTATTATAGAAATATTTTAAGTTATTTTTAAGCCTCAAATATTTCTATTTATTTTAAAGTCATTTTTAAATGGTTTTTATGTTTACTTATTGAATTGTTTTGAAAGTAATTTGTAATTTCATCTATTTATAACAATGTTAATTTTGTTTTTCTAAAGTATCTTTTTCATGGTTTCATTTAAATTCCCCCCATTAAAATATATAACTCTTATATGTTTATTTTTAATGAATTTGACTATAAATTTCTCCTTTAGGGTGATTGAATTTTTTTATTAATCGTTATAATCACTGATTTAAGTTTTTGTGATAACATTTGGAATTGACATGAAACCCATTTTATTTCCATGTGTTCTTTATGATACGATGAATGATTGATTTAAAATGGAAAAAATATTTATAAATATTGATGGTTGGGGTCCTATATCACATTATAATGCATTTTTAATGTTTTATTTCTCATGAGTTAACTTAACATGACCCTTCTTTGATATACTAAAAAAATTAAATGGTGAGCCTTCTTGGATATGATTAGAAACTAAAGGTTGGGGATTCTTGTATACTCTCACAATATAATGATTACATATACCTATTTTTATGCCAAAATTATTTATTATTATATGTTATAAGGGCTTGTTACATTTCAATTCCATATGACTATGAATATTCTCAATGACTCATGTTCGTTATCTCATGAATCCAAAATACTTTTCTATGGTATGTATTGTTCATTAGATATTACATGTACTTATTTGATAGATTATAAAAAAAATATTAATGTTCTATATACTTTTTAATTAGATATTTATCCCTTGATCATGTTTTATCATATTATTATGATCTAAACCTTGATAAAATTTTGATATGTTTACCCTTATTATGAGTTTGATTTCAGATATTTCTTTTGTTTTTATTCCTAGGGTTATGAATATGAGTATAATTTATGGGAAGTATATTAAGGAGTTTAGTGTGGATCAATTATAGAGAAATGTTCACATGTGTTGTAAAATAAGTTTCTTATATAGATATTTATAAAAGACACTAAACCTTCATTTCGTGGGATCATGTGTTCATTATAAGATGCAATGTTTAACTTATGGAAATGATATAAAAAATATGTTTAAGTTGGTTCATATCACTTTGTATCGAAGATAGTGTTTAATGAAAGGGGTTTAACCACTGGACCCAAGAGTACAAGTTTGGGTTGCCTCAATTGGTATGAGAGAATGGTTAATTTTTTTTTTCGGGATTAGTTTAGTAATTTTTAGGAATTAGGTTGAGATAAATCTAGTGTAAACCTTAGAGATAAGTCAATGTATAGGTTAAAATTATGGAATTTTGTTAATGTTTTGAGTATGTAAATTACCTAAAAATTAAATCTCTATCTGGATACTAGTTTATGGATACACCTATGGAATAAATGCACCTATTAGTAATCACCTTGAAATAGTATGGTTGATTATAAACTTGATCTCCATTCAGTGGATGATGAGTGGGTCTAAGGCTACAAATCTAACTAGACACTCCAAAGGTATATTATTTGGTGAATTAAAATTCTCTTTTATAAAACATTTATAAGTATTTATTTCATTAATAATTTTGTGATTATATAGATAAATCTAGTTTGAAAAAATAATTATTCAGGTTGAATGAAAATAATTATAGTCTAACATAATGATTTTAGAATGTGACACATCTCGAGGTAAATTTTTCTTGAAGTTACTTATAATAATTCCATTGTGATGTTATTATTGATCACTCACATTTAACCCTTTTTTGTTGTAGTAATGGATAAACCTAAAAAAACCAAATAATGGATTATATGGACAATATATAGATTGGGAGAATGATCAACCTAATAGAATAATATCAAGAGTGAGAAATCTTCTGGTTTTCCTAATTAGCTCTTAAGAATTATAAATAACAATGAAAACTTATTTTATTTTTAAAACATGTCAAATAAGTTATGGATGTAGTCTCATGGTAGTTTAATTGATGAATATGATGAAGGAAACAAGATTAAATCTCATTCATTTGAAAAATTTGGGAATATGAAACCTGGGGAATTCCTCACTAGAACTATAATATGTTTTATTTATGGTAAAGGAGGGATTAAAGAAAAAAACTATCAAGAAAAAAAGAAGAGTTTAGTTAACCTAATTGAGGGAAATAATGTTCATACTAAAGTATAACTGAAATTTTAATGTCTAAAATTTGGGAAACATGGACATTATCCAAATAAATTCCTTAATCTAAGGGATATCAAGGATGATCGGAAGATGAAACTTCCAAGACCAAGGGAACAAGGGTAATACTATGAAACAACAACTATGGAAGTGGGTTTAAAAAATTATGTGGAGTAAGGAACACCGATCATCCACTCATGAACTGTGAGTGTTGTACATGTATCATGTTCAACCCACCCTTTACACATAGATTATTTTATAAGTATATAAAATCATCACCTCAACAATTAGACATTTAATTATTAATATAAACTTCTATTAGTATGATTATTATATCCCATTTTTATGTTTATGTTAAAATTCTGTTTTAAAATCATTTTATTCTTTATGTATATACATTTTAATGTGATTTTGGAAATATATCGGTTTTCTCAACTTAGAGGAAAAGTTATATGGGATAAGGAGACCACATTTCATATTACCCTATGATAGTCTATCAATGAAAGGTTTCTTTTAAACCCCTTTAAGAAAAATTTATATGATGTGTTTCTTGATATCAAATAATGATAAACTCTTGGCTCAAATTATTAGAAAAAAACTTAATATTAGTGATAATCCAATTCCAAGGAAGAAGATATATTTCCCAATGCTGTAAGGTTGATATCTATTTATAAACTATAACCTAAGTGGTTTAAATCATTTAGGTTACCTTATATATTTCCATTATCAATTAATAATTAATTTTTTTATTATGTAATTTATTTAGGGGGTGGGGGATGTAACACCATGAGATTTTAAAATATATTTATCTCTTAATTAATACTATGTTCAATATATTTCTCTATATAAAAAAACAAACTAAAATGATCCATAACATATTAGATGAATATTATTTTTAAAATAATAAAATCTCTAGTAAATAAAAAGATGTTACTCAACTAAATTTTTTAATATTTAGAGAATAAATGATTAATACAATTTAAAATTTAAATGGATTGTTTTTTTAAAATAATTGTCTTTTTATAGTGTTTATATTTTATCCCAATAAATTAAATTTACCACTTTTGAAATATTATTATATATTAAATAATATATCAACATTTTTAAATTATAAATTATAATGAAATAATATCCAGGACAATTAAAAATTTCATTATTTAATAAAAATAGTTTTTATTAAGATTTTATATTATCATTTTTAAAAATAGATTTTATAATTTTAATTTCATAAAAATAAAATTTATTTTGCTATTTAGAATTTATATGTTATATTAAGATGATTTTTTTGAGCTTCTTAAAAGATTGATTTTTAAGTGAATAATTTAAAATATTATTTTAAAAAATACTAGGTCTTTCACAACATTATTAGGATATAAGAACTCCTTAAAAATTTATAATTTTTTACTAATAAAATTTATATTTAATAAGTAAAATAATACATTTAAAATATTAAATTTAATATATAAAACCTATCTTTAACATTTAAAAACCTATGTAATATTTTATTCTAATAAAAAAATATTTTCTATCTTGTTCTTTTAATTATTATTTTCAAGGAATAAATCTATCTTTGATTTATTTTTAATCCATATAACTCTTATTTTTAATAATAAACTAATTATTATAATTTAAATCAACATAATTTACAATTTTTTCATAACCATAAATTTTCCTGCTTAAAAATGCACTTTTTCTAAAAATATATTTTTATGCGTTAAGTGTGCTAATATTAAAATTAAAATTTCTCAACCATTTAAATTTTATTAAATAAAATAGTTTTCATATTTTAAATAATAATTTTCAAATTTGTCAATAATTTTGGTTTCATTTTGATTCATAAATTTTTTTTACCAATGTTAAAAAGGTTATTACTACTGTAAAGGTAAATTTAGGTAAAAAGAGTTTATCCAACTAAAAAAGAGTTAAACAAAATTTAAAAATGTTTTTTTAAAAATATTGGTTATGGTGTTTCTAGACCAAAACTAAAATACCCTGAGATTTTAAAAAATACTATGTTTGATAAGTTATACCACACACAACACCAAACATAAAAAAACCACAAAATAAAATTATTTTAAATGTGGCTCGTATAACCTAGGAATTGAATTGGAGGGTAGGAATATGTGTAAATACATTATTAAATATTTGTATAATGTTCCTACTAAATAAAAATGTATTGATCAATTCTTAGTAAATATACACTCAATTTATATTCAAGTCATTTTATGATTCAAAAATACATTTTCTTAAAAAATGGTTTTATTTTATATTGTGAGAAAATATTATAAATAATTTTTACCAATTTAAATTTTTTTATTAATAGGATATACTTTATAAAATAATAATGTTAAAATTTACTTGTGGTGAAAATTTTAGATTTTCTATAATGATTAAATTTTTTAATGAATAGTAAAACAATATCAATTTTATATAAAATTTTATTTTCCATTCAAGTATTAAAAAATTATCATTTTTTATTTGAATTGATTTTAAAATTTAATTAGTTAATTTTTATTGAACATAATCCAATTAATTTCATTTTAATTGATGTTATTCTTAATTTTGGTATAAAAACATTTAAATACATAAAAATACATTTCAATGGAAACCTGTTTTTTGTAGTGTTTTAGGGGATTTTTTTAAAAGTAATTTTTTTTAAATTATAAGAATTGACTTATATTGTATGGGTTAAATATTTGGAATCATAGTTTCAAAATTTGGTAAATATTTTAACTTTATTTTTGTTCATAATGAATAATAACCTTGGTAAAAATATTGTCATATCGTTAAGGGTAAAAAAGATAAATAAAGTTTTAAATTTTAAAATAAGGATTAAAAATCATCTATACACATTCATATATTTAATTATATGTGTTTAAATTGACCAAACCATTCAAATATTTTATAAGATATAATTTTCGTTCTATTTTTCCTTGTTAAATAAAATTTTATTTTTTTTCAAAGGAAAATTACAAAATGTATCTTTCTTACTTTAATATCTATAATATTTTATGATAGGGATTAAAAAATTTATGGAAGATTATAAAATATTTATAAATTTATTTTATTATATATTTTTTTTAATTTTTAGGAATGAAATAATTACGTTAAATTCCTATGCAACGCCAATATAATGTTTGTGAATTCCGTGAAAAAACTAGTTAAAAGATTTTAAATATAATAAAATTAATATTTTGGGGGTGATTTATGTTGGTAAAATATTTTTTTAGATAAATATAATATATTATTAATGTGTTAAAATTTTATATTTGAATTATATTACTATCCTAATATTTTTTATAAGCCAAATTTTACAAATAGCCCTGAAAATGAGTTTAATGATATTTTCTGTTAAATAGTATTTTATTAAATAGTTTAAAATTCATAAAATTTTTATAATTTTACAATTTAATGTGATACAGTCTATAATATAAACCATTTTTCATGTTTGGAAATTTTTTCCTTTTATAGCAACTTCCATGACCCCTAATGTGTAAAACTTTTATTACCATGGTAATCCTTAAATAGAGATAATAAAGGATTAAATCTAAGAGATATGGGTTAATACATCACCTAAAATTGTCTAAAATTTATTTTATAAGAGTATATTTAATTATATTTATCATTTATTTTAATTATGTCAATTTGGTTCCACTTGAACATGAAAATTAATTTATATTTATTTAATACATTAAGTATTTGCAAGGGTGTCCTTATCCTCTCTTATATAATGACACCATCTATCCTCTCTTCCTCACACTTATTAGGAATCTTTGAGTATCCAAAACTGAAAAAACCCTTCTTAAATACCTTATATACATTTTATAGGTTACTCTGTGCTTAAGATTCCATCCCTAGAGTCCTTAATGAGAGATCCAAAGGATGTTTTCATAGAAGAGGTAATCGTCTCAACCAATACTTTCCATTTTTTTCTTCTTCAACCTCATTTAATTTTACCTAAAAACTAAAATATAAGAATGTAAGTATATAATATAAAATAATTTATTATTATATTAATGTAATAACCTTATTCATATCCTTTTTCCACAAAATGGGAAATGGAACCATTATTAGTGCATTAGTGTGAACTACCACCTCACAAACTAATGTATTTCATTTCTAATTACCTATTTTCATGGAGGGTTGTCATGACAGATTTAATATATATATAATATATTCATGACATTATTATTATTCAAATATAATAAATCACATATTTTTACATCATTTCAATTATTAAAAACGGAATCATCACACATGGGTACGTACAGACCATCATGTCCACACAATGATGTACATCATTTTGGAATAACCACCTCCCATGGATTATCGTGGGGTTGGATTTAATGAATATATTTTAGTTTTATAACATGATAATTATTATATAAAGTTAATATTTTATTTTATTTTATATTTTACATCTAATGTAAAGTAAAAATATAGCTCATGTGTACATACAGACTACTGCTTCGTGAGTCGATGTATTTTGTTTTTCATGACATCTTTTAATAACTAACTAAGAATTATGTATTTTATGTATAAATATTATAATTATTTTATGAATACTAGTTTTTAGATGATATAACCAGGAAGTCTTTCATCCATGTCAACATAACAAATTCATTTTTCAATTATGAATCAAACTTCCTAAAAACACATTATATGGACTTAACTAATTAAAAAATTAAATATGTCATTAAAATAAATGAAATTATATGGTTTAATGGTAAATTAATAAACCTATAAAATTTTCTTAAATAAGTAATTAGTTAATATAATTTTATTATATAGGAGTTAAAGGACATACATAAGTAGTATGAAGCCGAAATATGGGGTTTGTTAACTTAACTTATTTTCATTATGTTATGTCACTTATTTATTGAATTTATTATTCCATGATTATGTGTGAATTATTATTGAAAATATTTTATTATATTTTAAAATTTTTTATGTGGATTTTCATATGTTCACTTAATCACTTAATGTATTAACCATCAATTTAAAAGTTATGATATTTATAAGGGTTTTATTTGTATCAATCTCATTTTATAAAGGCATGTTTAATATCAAGAACTATTATTTCTTTATATGGTGTACATAATACCACATAAATAAATTTTTATATAGTAATTAATTTAATTCATGGAATTTATATATCCATATCAAATTCTTACTTTAAATGACTTTTTATTTGAATGTTATCAAAGAAATAAAGGCTTTATATTATGATCTCATTTCATTTCAGGATTATTTATGTTCAGGGATATATTTGGGAAAATTCCATGATATTAATTTCTTCAACCACATCACTATTATTTATGATTGGTTATTTCTAATGTTTATACGATCTACTTTCATTTTCCCCTCTTCGGTATATATAATGATTAAAAGCATGTTTTTAATGAAAAAATGAACCTTATTTATTTTTTTAGTTGTGAATCCTTTATCTTCCATATCCAATATAGTTAAAATGCTTAAAAAATATACTTCTATATGAATAAATTATCATAAAAAGTCATTTTTAACTACATATTAATTTATTTAAACTTTTATAAAGGGAATATTTTTGTTGTTTTCTAAATAGGGTACTTTTTGTTTTTACCAAACATGTTAAAGGGATCTTTGTTTTAACATTTACCAAATGAATTGATTTTACTACCATCATAAATATTATTTTCATTTATGTTTCCTTTACATGTTTACACGGTTATTTCCAATGAAAATATTTTCTCAATATTTTTGGAGTTTTTATTTAAACTTTTATCAAAATAAATTGACATTTTACCTTTCTTCAAAGAAATGTCTTAAATGTTATTTTAATTATATTTTTCATCTATAAAAATATCCATTATAGTTTTCCTATCATCCTGTGGAGATATGTTTTAATGATACCATACTTGTTATCTAAATTTATTTATTATGATTGTTTTAAAGATATTTTCACGTAACCAATTATTTTACACAAGTTAATCAAGATAAAAAGGAATGATGATTATTTTCAAGGGTGTTAGGTTAAAAAGAAAAAGATTATAAATGTTTTTTTCATTATATGGTATTTATAAATATTTATGTATGATTTATTTATGGTAAATTATAAACCAAGGATAGGTTTTCATGTTATAAGCTAAGGATTGGTGAGTCCATTATACCCCTCTAATGCATTGGGTAAAGTGACTAAGTTAACTATTACAAGTTACTCTTAAGAGAAAACATAGTTAATTGTTGTAAGTGAATCCTAAGATACAATGAATTTAATAGAATATTAGTATCGCATAATATATGAAAAATTTATCTATTTTATATTTCTACTAATATAATGTTGTAATGATTCAATTTCGGTGATTACATGATGAATGTTTGATGTTATATTTTACCAGCACAATTTCTTTATTTTTGTAAAAAGTTATAATATATGCATTTATAAATAATATTTTAACATGGATTATCATTGTTTAATATTATATATCTCATATTGTTTAAGCTTTACGCCATGTGACATTGTTTATGTTCCATGTTTTTATTGGTATGAATTCTGTTATGTTATGCTCATGCACTTTGAAAATATTCTCATAACTTTTTTCACATATCGTGATCATCGATGATATTAAAATGATAATACCTATATTTATCATTATAAAGACTTTGATATCACCCTTTTTATGTTTATTTCCCCTATATTATAAATAATTATGTTACATAATATTTTTCTAGAAGGGTTTTATGTGGGAGATGATGCAGACTTAATGTGGAATATGAAAAATGGGTGTAGTGGAAAATATTCCCACATAAATACATGGATATTTTATGTTAGAGTTTTTCCTAACTATATGAAAATCTAAAAATAAAATGTATTTGGGTTTTTAAGTGATAAAATATTTTACTTTTGATGTTGAAATTATAGATAGTTAAAATTGGGTCACATTTATTAGCATCAAATCCAGAATGTAATGACTATGATTCTATCACTAGATTCAAGAGTGTGAGATTATAGATGTTATAAAAAAATATCTCATATATATATATATATATATATATCATTTTCTAGTTTTTATTTCAATTTTTATTTCAATCATCTCTTCTTTTTATATTAATATGGTATATTTACAAAAATTACATTCCCTTCACTTATAAATGGGGACTTCCACCCCTCCCTTCCACATTAATCTAATAATATATTTACTCTTGAAACTTTATATTTATTAATTCCCCTATAACCACATACCACGGTTATTATCCCCTTTATCTAAGTAAAATCTACAAGTCCTCTATTCCTATGAATTTCTCCAAGGGAAAACTCAAATTATCAATGTGAGTAGTAATTTTTCCAATACTTATTTTATCTTATATCATTATATTCCATATATATTTCCCATTATTATATAATTAAATAAGTATAATATTTATACTAAATGTAATTATACTTATGGAATAATCATTATCCACCTCTGAACTTTTTTTAGAAAAATTGAAACATTATCATTCGAATGTGTGGACAACCACCTTCATGAATGACATGTTTGATTTTTCATAACCACCTTGAATGGATGGTTAAAAAGGAATATTTAATAGATTAATATAATATTTATAAAATTTTCATGACTATGAAATTACAATTATCTATTATACTTTCATTATATGTAAACAAACACGTCACCCATACATATGTGTGGACCACCACCTCTATGAATGTGGAATATTTTGTTTTTCATATTTTATTTTATTATATAGAAAAATATATTAAAATATTATTTAACACCTCAAAAAAGTCTAAATAATATAATTATTATTCTATAATAATTAAATTATTCTAAAAGAATCACTTTATTAAACATACTCATCTATATATTATAGAATGTGTTTGTTTGGGTCTTTTTAACCACATACTAGAACAATGCTATAGATTTCTATCTTAGAAGAATATGGAAAACTATATAATAGTGTTATTAGAAATTAATGATAAAATATTTTTTGATTTATGGTTTTAAAAGGGTTATATTAATATTTAACTTATTATTATTATACCACCATTTTATTCATGAAAATTAACAAAATGTGGTCATCACAAAATCATCACCATAAACCATAATTAAAATACATATAAAATGAAATTAGTATATTATAAATTATTAAAAAAATCTATTCTAGTATTTTTAATTTTCATCAAAATTTTAAATTGTAATATGTAAATAATATTTGAATCTTCCATTAAAAAACAAGTACTAAACAAAAAATCGAATTTAATAAGATCCAATAATGAAAATAGAATAAAAAAACTAATATATTTATAATAAATAATTATAAATAAAATTTATAATAGGATATAGGTATGAATAATGTTATGAAATAGTTGATTAAGATAGTTATTTTTGTATGTAGTAGGTTAGAGATTGTTCGACCAAATAATATTAAATAGAAGGGGTTTTCTTGACTCAACTTATTTTCTTGATTCCTAATGATTCCCCTTTCATTATGAGTTTTCAAGATTGATTTCTTCTATTCATTTATAATATAATAATGTATTTAATAATTATTTTATATGGAATTATATTGATTTTTTTTCCAAAAAAATTATAATGTAGAGAATAATTCCCATCCTATTCAAATGATCTATTTTTATTCCATATCAAAATTAACTATTTCCACCAATATTATCCATTATTATTTTTAAATCCAATTTTTATTTTTTATTTTTGGTGATATTAAAATATCAATTTACAAAATTTTAAATGAAATATTTATCGCTATCTTTATGATATGGGTATTAGTAAAATTATTGTCAAAATATTAAAAAGTATTTCCCATTGAAGTTCTTATTTTTGTTTTCCACCTTAAATTTCTTATGGAAAACCATTAAGTATTCTATAAGGATTTTTTTCCAACAGAATACATATTTTTATTAACTAGATGGACAAAGTAGCAATGAAAAATAATAAAACAAGTCATGGGTGTCTAAAGTAGTGCAGTTTGAGGGAATCCCCTCTAATGATATTTACACACTCACTAGAAAAGTATCCCATACTATAAAAAGAGTAAAAATAATGATCATGATCCATATTATATGAAAAAAAATATGTTGAATAATTCCCTTCATTCCATATATGAAGAACCTAGATCCTTTCCAAGATGAGACACTTACACTGAAGGATGTTATAAATGATAGCCCAAGGAATGGGAATTTGGCTAATAATAGACTCATATATGATCTTTGGGTTTGTTTCAACAACCTACATATAAACTTCCTTTATACTAAAAAACTCAACACCCTTCAGCATTTCCCAATCCTCCACCATGAGAGAGTATCCTCTCTCAAATGAGGCTTAGAAAACAAGGATGACCAAACCATAAAAATCAAGAAAGATACATCCACCACGCATTAAGCCCAAAGCACATGATCCATTGACATTAAGTTTGAATCCACATGATAGTGGATTCCATCAAAACCAATGGCCTTGAGAAAGGGGTTTGGAAGTATGAATGTTAGAGTAAGGGTTCTCTATAAAGGTTTCAAGAGAGGGAGCGATATCCCAATGCTTGAGCAGGGTAATAAGATCCACCACCAGACACCTGGTCCTGGAAACCAATGCCAAATTTGAGGCACACCTTTCTTTGATGTGAGATGAGTTCTTAGCATTCCAAATACACCAAAACCCACCTGATAGAAGAATATCCCCTACCTTTATTTCCTGGGGTTCATTCCATGAACTGTGAAAACATTACTGAAAAAATCCTTTGCAATTAGATGCATGGTTCATCACTCCCATAACAACTCCAACAGAAAACCATATTTTAGAGGCCCACTCTCCAGAGAATAATAGATGAAAAAATGATTTCTTCTTAGGGATATAGAAGAAAATGAACCTAGAATAAATTTTGATACCTTTGCACTGGATGTCCTCTTCCTTGGGAAGCGCCTGGTTATACACATAAAAAATAAGGAAATTATAATAGATTGGGATATCTTTACAATGAAGGTAATCTCCCCAATCATCAATGTCATCATTTTAATAGAAAATATTACAATACACCTTGGTAAATAAATTCACTATAGACACTCTGATGAAAAATCATTTATTCTGATCACTATTCAACTTAATCAGATTAAAAATCGTATATTAATATTCATCAAGAATAACCTAAATAAAATCAAGATATGTATAGGAATCCCTAAAATAGATGGTAAGTGTCAGGAACCCTGGTAAGACTACCCTTCTTCCAGCCCAGTTAGTATCCCAGAAATTGATATCCCCCCATCCAATGATCCACCTTTCTTGGCACTGAAGGAGGGGATGTGGTTTTTGATAATGTACCATGCAATAAAGGTATTGTATCTTTCATTATTCAGAAACCTCCAATAATGATTAGAATAATAACTATCCCAGAAGGAACTACCTTCAATAGCCTCCCATGAAATTCTTGCATGTAAAATATTCATCGTTTATTTAATAAATCTGAGATTGATTATTCCCTCTGAAATGATCTTGAACATCCTGGACCATGAAATCTAGTGGAAACATCCATCTTTATGTAGAAAATTCCATCTTTATAGAGATATGGGAGCACCCAAATATTCCATGGAAAAATTACTACTATTGAAGACCAGGCTGGAGAAAATAGGGTTGACTCGCCGCTCTGAACACATCTTTGATATATAGACACTACTCTTGTTCCAATTAATGATTTTCCCACTCCATTTGAAATATTCCTCCAATTAATTAGTGATACCTATGATATAATTTCTAATAATTTTGACAAGGATAATCATATCATCTGAAAACATGATATGAGAAACACCATGGTATTGGAATTTCTACTAAAAAGGAGCTATACTACAATTATGTAGATTAAAATTTCCCTACACTAGGATAAAAAATTAGGGGGAATGGGATCAACATATCATAAAACCCTAAATATCTTGAAAAAACCACACCTTTTCATAGAGAAACATACATCTATGGTGAACTAAAGCATCTAAATAATAAGTCTGAAGTCCCAGTAGAAAAGCCCATACATGACAAGACTTTAAAAATAAAGCTCCATTCCATTCTGTCTTACACCTTTTCCATGTCCAAATTCACCACAATGTTAGATCCAACTAGTTTCTTATTAATATCATATATCATCTCTTGTGAAATTCAAATTGCTCCTTGAATGGACTTATGTTGTATAAAACCATGTTGTTCTTTAGAAAACAATAATTCTAGATACCTTAAAAGCCTCATGTTAATAAAACTATTCAACACATTATATGGGAAGATACACATACTTATAGGCCCATACTAACTCAACAATCAAGGTTATTTAACCTTTGGTATGAGAACTAGAGTAGTGGCACAAAAAAATCTTGTAAGATTGCCTCCATGGAAGAATTCATGGACCACCTCAACAAGGTCCTTCGTAGTCATTCCCTAGAATGCCACAAAGAATGACCCTAGGAATATTTCTAGGCATGGTTCACACTCTTTATTTAGTGAGTAAACTACTTCTTTTATTTCATCTTCCCCCTAAATAGATTCCATCATTTTATTAATAGAGTCGGTGACCACAAAAGGGATGGCTTCAAATATGTTTTCACTACCTATCAGATACCCTTACTACATTAATGGGCTATGATCAACTAGAATGGATTGGAAAAGATAATTTTCCATACCTCCCTTAACCCCAATATCTTTAGTGAAGGATCCATTGTCCATTATAATATTTAGATCAACGGTCTGTTTCCTCTTCTTGAGGAATGTATGGAAATACTCTATATTTTTGTCACCCTCTTTCAACCATATAGCCCTAGAGCGATATTGAGCCACTAATTCTTGTTCCAAAAGGAGATCTATAAATTTTTTCCATTTATGAATAATATAATAGAATATCCCATCATCCCATGATAGTTCAAGAAAGGATTCCAAATGGTTAATCTCAGATTTGATATTCAATAAGTCATTATTACTTATATGATGATTATTAGACCATTACATTAGTTATCCTTTGAGTCTTCTGAATTTTTTATGGAGACCAACCCAAAAACATCCTTTGATCCGTCCTATTACATGTTTAGACCACAACTTGGTGGAATCCAGAATCTGTGTTCCAGTTATTAGCATAAAATAACCACATTTTGTTACACCTTTTTCCCCTAAGGACACCATTATTGGTGAATGATCAGATAGATATCTTACCAGGTGAGTCACTTTGGCTGAAGTATAGGAAGAGATCGTGTTAATATTGTCCAAAAATTGATCCAATCGTGACCATGTTCGATGCTTCACCCTCTTATTATTACAGAAATTGAACCTTCCCCTTTTAAATCCCAGATCTAGGAGTCTCGATTGAGACATAAATGAGATGAAATATTGTATTTAATTCCTTGGATCAATGTTACCACGTTTATTTTTTGAAATATTTTCAATGACATTGAAATAACCTCCAACTATCCATGTACTATCTCTTAGATTGAAGGAAGAAATTCCAAGCTATAGCAGCTCCCTGAGTGATGGGTCACAATTGGCATAAATAAACGAAATAAAAAACTAGATTCACCACTAGAAACATAGGTAGTAATATACTGCTTGGTAGCTAAAATATTCCTCACTAAAATACTATATTTTTCAAAAAATCTTGATGTGATTGTTGTTTGGGTAACCATGTATACAATTACATAAACTCATATGATGTGAAAAACGGTTGGTCCTATAGTGATGTTGTTTAGCTTAAAACACTGATATGAGATAGATATTGTTGTTACTAAACTCACTGGACATAAATTTTTTCTTAACCCATGCATCAAGTCCAAGATCATTCCAGATGGTGAAATAGATCATATATTAAGATTTCACCTGGTTCTGGTGCCATAAGACGACACCTCAAGGATGTGTGATGCATTAATCTCTCCATAACCTCTCAATTGAGATCTAGTGTGAGCCCCATATGGCTATAGAGGATAATGGATGGAATTAAACAATCAAGACTAGAGATATGAATGGATCCTATATGAGAACTAAGAAGATGTTGGAAAGAGACAAAGGGAAATCACCTGGAGGAGAGCGGTAACATGAGGAAGATACTGAATGAGAGGAATGAGTTATACTTGGCACTATGACAATGGAAGAAGACGAGACAAGATCCTTCAGTGGAAAAAGAAACCTTGTAGGATTATAAACTACCATATCTAAAAAATGAATGGGATTAGGCATAAGAAATAGGGAAGGATGGTCTAGAGAAGGGTGAGGATCAGGCTGTGGGGTGGAGCCCAAAAAAAATATGCCACTTTAGTTCAAAGGTTCTTTTCCAGCAGAAGTGAAATAGATGGAACTAAAGATTTTTGTAAAAAAAATAGAGAGATGGAGGCCTAATTTTTCACCAATGAGAGGACATATTAGACATTATCCTTTGAATATGGAGCCAAGGAGATATAAGCCTAATCTGTCACCAGTGGAGAAGAAACATCTATCACTGGGGACTTCTAAGCCAAGCGTATCGAGATAGAAGCATGAGCAGGCCGTGGAATGGACCAAAATTTCCTACACATTGATTAAAAATTTCCTTGAAGATGGAATGACAAACTGAAATGATTTAGAGAATATTAAAGGATCCTTTTCCACCACGAGAATGAATCACCGACCTTAAGAAGAATACGATCTGGGAAAGGATGGGGAAGATCCATCTCCATAGAGAATCAAGCCATCGAATCATACATGATTCTAAGAGTCCAATGATCTAAACATAAAAAAGATCCAATATAATTGAATATATACTGTAAGAAAGTTATATTGTAAAAATAGAGAAATAGATTTGGAAGATAAAGCCAAACTGCCACCGCTGATGAGTCATGACTAGAGTGAACCAACTGAGGCCTCTTAAAGAGGTGAAAACACCACTTTATTCAAGATATATATCTATAATACTAGGCATTCACAAAGACCTATTAAGAAAAAAAATCCATGAATAAATCCTTTTGGTTGAGGATTGACACCCTCGCATGGGCTAAAAGACCCCAAGAGCCTACCAAAGCTTGAAATACCAAAATAGAAGGTCTTTAATGACCAAATCTGGCTATTATAGTCCACTAAAGATGGTCTAAGGTTTCTTCAAAATCCTTGAGGGGAATTTTTTTTACGAATATCCCTCCAATGAAAACAAGATGATCTGGTCAATAAATACTATAGGAAATACTTGCGAAGAAGGTAGAGCCAAAGAAGAGGTCCAGGGGAGGACATCTTTGAATGAAACACAAAGCAGTGAGAAACCAGAGGCTGAAGCTGATGAGAAGAGTTCGTGGATGCTGATACAGTCACCAAATTTTGAAAACATGATGAAGCATCTGGAATGTTCTCTAACAAATTCACGGATTATATTCTAATAGGTCTTATTTTTATAAGGATTCATTATTTATATTTATTTTAAAGTGTAATTTTAAAAAGGATTTCATGTTACCTTCTTGAAAATGATTTTTGAATGTGATTCATAATTTCATATCTTTACAATAATGTTAATAAGTGTTTTCTAAAAGATATTTTTGATGGTATGATTTCCATTTTTATCTTTAAAAGATATACTCTAATGGGGTTATTTTTTATGAATAAATATATAGATACATATGTGAAATAATTCATTTGGGTGATTAAATGTTGGTATCAACCAATCTAATCCCTAATTTTATTTTATGTGATACCATTTTGAAATGATATGAAACTAATTTTCTTTCCATGGGTTATTTATTAAATAATTAATGATTGATTTCAAATGGAACACATATGTATGGGTATAGATTATTGGGGCCCTATATCCCCATATAATTCATTTTTTAAAGATTTATATCACATGAGATAATATAGATTGAATCTTCTTAGATATCATCACAAATTAAAGCATGGTACTTCTAGAAATTCACAGAAACTAAAGGGTGGTCCTTCTTAGACATTCTCATAATATGAATATTCCTTATGCTTATGTTTGTGCCAAAGTTCTTTTTTTGTGTTATGTTTCAAGGGAATTTTACATTTCTATACCATATGAATATGTTTATGCTTCAAAGTTTCATGTTTTTTATCTCATGAATCCGTACTATTTTTCCATGATATATATTTCTCATTTGAGATTTCATGTCCTTTTATCATGAAATGTAGAGAAATATAATCATTTTATGTTATTTTTAATAAGATATTTATCCATTTCTCATGTTTTCTCATATGATTATGATGAACCCCTTGATGAAATGTTGATAAGTTTTCTATTACCAATCATTTGATCACACCTATTCCTTATTCTTCCATTCCCCTTGTTTTAAAGATGAGTATAACTTATTATAAGTACGGAAGGGAATTTCGTGTGGGTCAATTATAGATAAATGTTTACCCACATTATAAATTAAAATTTGTATGTAGTTAGTTCTCAAAGACACTAAACCTTTTATTTTTGATATTTTGTGTTTATTATGAGATGTAATATTTAACTTAAGGAAATGATGTAAAATAAAGATATGTTTAACTTAGGTCAACTCACTTTGTATCAAATTTAGTGTTTAAAGAAATTGGTTTTTGAACCGGATCTGAGAGTGTAGGTTCGGGGTTCCTCACTTCCTTTTTTATTTATTTTAAGACCTCTAGAGATGTGGTAACATGTCATTCGTGTGAGACAAAAAATTTGGGTCTACCATTGTTGAAGAGTCTACACACAGCCGTCAAGTATCTCAATGTGGACTCTAGTTTGGATAATAGGTTCCTCATCACACTCTTCTGTATTGGTATTATGTTTCGAGTATTTTTTGGAGATAATTCCAAAAAAATTTACCAATTCATAGTATAATTATATAAGTAAATAATCAAAAAATGAATAAGCTGATTGGTTTCCTTATGAATATCCATCCAAAGGAAAATCTCAACTCTAATCAACCTTTTCTTCTTGGGAAAACTAGTTTGTCTAAAGGCTCATGAAAGTCTTTGTATTCTCATTTTAGTAATCACCGAGTCTTATTTATTAAGGGTGATCTTGAGGGAATCCCCATAGACCCTTGATAAGTACATACACAAAGAGAATGATCAGTCATGTAAATGAATAAACCATGAATTCTGTTCTTTAATATTTCTCATATCCCATAGAATTGTAGCATAAGTGGATGGTATGGTACAAATATCCCTAGCCCTAAGAGATGATGTTGAAATATTTACACCTCCATAAAATATTATATTTTAAAATGATTTGACGATCCTTGGGGTGGATGGGGTGGTAAAACGTCCCCCAACCTTATAGGTTGGAGTCCCTCTTGTATTACTACTTAGTGGCCACTACAGCTACCCTTAAGATTTTTTTAATATTTTTCTTGAGCATGGGCCAGATGCAGTGCATGTTATGGATGTGAGCAGGTTAAAATTTGTGGTTGTTATTAAACGAAATAATTTAAATTTCATAGATGAGAATCCTATTCATCATTTTTAGATTCTTGATATAGGATAATTTCAATAACTCTCTCATTGAGAGTTCAATGTTTCTAGGATTTTTTATGATGAGAGTTTTCTAAACAAAATAGTCAACATGTGTAGATCTCCAACATGAGATTTTTATTGAAGCAATGAAATTGAATTATTTTTCTGGTGGCATCATCTGCTAACTAAGTACTTGGGTGAAATGAAACACTCTTTTCTCAAAACATCCTCTAATGTTCTTATGAGATGGAGCATCAACAGTTAATTGACATATAGTCCTCAAAGCATTAATTCATGCATGTTAGAGACGTCAATGTTGCTATCCAAATTTTGGGTGTCACATAGCTAAAATAGGGGATAAATAGATATAAAATTAGAGCTATACTATTAATTTGACATTGTTTTCATATTCTATATATGGAATATATTTCTCTTATAGATATCAATGAGTCATCGAAAAATTCAGATGAACATTGTGAATACATTACCCTATCAAGGTCTTTTGGAATGTAATAATGAAAAGTGGGAGTGGTCCATAACATTATTGATATCTTGTATTTGTCTAGATATTTCTTTATCATCACGAATTCCTCACTACCCAATTTGAAAATAGTGGTCATTTCCCAGTTACCTTATTTAAGAGAGAAAGATCAGTTAGAATCTTCACTTATATAATAAAACAAGGGTGATTCAATGGTGGTATGGAAAATGACCACTCTCTTGGGATATCAACTATAAAAGAGATGCTATCACTCATTATAGGTAAGGTACTTGGTGCAAATACCATCAATCTATAAAATAACTCATGATTTGGTGGATTTCACAGATTTTCTTTAATAGGGGGATGGAATTCCTATTGAAATGAGAAATCATTGATGGGTGGACTTTAAATGTAAATTCCTGTGTGGTGAATACTACCATAATGGATTAATTTCTGGTCATTTTGAGTATTCCTACATCATATGCTAGGGGGAGGAACATCAGTGTGGTTAGGGAAAGGGGAGAAACTTCTTGTAGTTTGATCTTCTAGCTATGAGGAAGATTTAAATTGATCTCACCTTGTGAAAATTTCCCATGATTGATCTTGATTTAAAAATGTTGAGGGCATTTATATAGGACACAATAGATATGAACAATAGATATGTTAGTAGTAATACTACATAGAATACCTTTGCAACTGTATTTTATTCCTTTATCTGATGATTAGTAATATAAATATTGGTCCTATATTAAACTATTATTAGTGGACTCAAGAACACCATTATTGAGTAGGGTAAAAATATGGGTATTGTTCAAAACATTGATCATCCCCATAAAGACTTCTTATTAGATGTTCTCCATTAGGAAACATGAGTCATGTGTTGTGCATAATGACCTTCTTATACGGGTACCTTCTTAGGTGAATCCTGTGTTTTTGTTAGAATATACTGAAAACATTATTCATGTTAAGAGGGTACATGAATAGGTTCGTACTATAGAGTGAATGTGCAAATATTATGACGAGATCTTGAGGAATTGGAAGGAATATGTCATTGACCTGAAGTGGACATTGAATATGGAAGATGATCTTTAAGGAAACTTGGACACATCAAGTCAAATTGGAATATCATAAAACTTAATAAACCCAAATATAGTACTTAAAATGATCATAGATTACTTATTATATTCTTCATAAAATTCTAAATTGAGATATATAATTCAAAAACATCATCACTAAATGGAACTCCACCTCATCTAATATACCAAAATTGATTTTGTACATATATTTCCATGTAGAAGACTTCTCTAATTTTTATTATCTTCACCAAAATTTAACAATATATAGAGTTATAATGTAATTTTGGCATCACTTTACCCAAAAATACTTTCTATATGAATGGAAATCCAAGAGGTTATCCATTGGAAACATTTAACTCACATCTTATTTTACATAAAAACAATAGTATAAAATAATTTGTAAGCACCAAGGTGTATATACAATCCTCATTCTTATTTCAACACATATTCGATCCTAAAATTGGGAAATATTATTCTAATCGACATTCTTGGGAACTCAATTCATATTCAAAGTTATTCTACTCCTATAAATATTTATATGAAAGACACTACCTAAATGATTATTTATTTATTGAAAACAGATTCAACATAGAAAAAAGTGGGTCCAACAATCTCCCCATATATAGTTTTTTACAATACAAATAACAAAAATGGTATATCAATATGTTATACTCAATTTTATTCTCTTTAATTATCTTTTACATTTACTTATATATCCTTATTATTTATAATAAATACAAAGAACTTGAGATAGGGTGGTATCAATACTATTATATCATTGTGAAATAAATTAATCAACTAAATGTCTATGTGATTCTCTCTTTGGTGTAGGAAACGAGAGTTTTTAAACTAGAAAACAAAGTAACCCAATATAAATTTAATGTATGATACCAAATTATATTTTTTAGGGTCTATATATATTTTTTAAGGATAAAACCACATGACACCAATTGATGAATTTGTTCTCACGAGGATTACAACATAAAATTCATGCAATCATCTCAACACATTGGTAAAAACATTAAAAAAATATAGGTTTATATCCATAAATCTTCCATAGAACTACTTATTATTTTTATTTATTTAATTGAATAAATTTCTCCCCCTTAACAGTAGAATTTAATCTTTTAGCACAAGGTTTAGAGAATATCAAAACAAACTTTTTCAATTATATAATTATAGAACATTATAAAAATATATGTTTTCATGATATTGAAAAATTATGAAAACTTCTCAAACTCATAAAAGTGACTCTCATTTAGGGGGATACACCAATAACCCTTTCTTTATTATTTACCATTTAATTATATAAGCTTCAAGACGAAAAATACTAGATCATTAACCAACATGGTTACTTTTATCATGTCTAGAATAGTTATTCTATATTACTCAATCTACTATTCAAATTTGGAATCATGATATTCTCCATAATTTCTCCACATTAATATAAGAATAAATTATAATTACCTATAAATAAAGAAAAAACATCACATCTGATAATAATGTGTAACTTCTTGGATCCTTAGTGAGAGATACTAGGTTTAATATTTCTTCTCAACCAAGATACTCCTTTTTTATATTTCTCCATATATGTGTGAACACTTCATGTTTCTTGAATGGACCAAAGGACCTGATTTATTTATTTATTTTTGGATAATATCCTTTTTAACTAGTATGAGAGGAAACAATTACATGAACCATAGGCCTAGTGGAAATATTCTTAATTTGAAAGATGGTCTTTTTAACCTCTTTAATGATTTTTTTCTATGGAATTCTATTCTTTACATCAGTCATTGAAGAACATGACATTATTTATGATATCTTTATTTTCATCAGAATTTCCCCTTAATATGGAATATATGATTAAAATGTTTTTATATGTTTTTACCTCACTTTGACCTTCCACACAATACTTCATGAGACATTAGTTTATCACCTTTTTATAATATCTCATGAAATTCATCTTCTTTATATAGAATAACTTTTTTCCCATTTTCACTTTCTTTCACTTGCACCTTTTGATTTTTTTTAATTTTCTATTTGGGATAACCAAATAATAAATCCCACTTTGGAAGAATGGTTAGTTATGTGGCCTATTTTGAATAAAATTTTCCATATCCATTTTGGGTGTTTATTGAAATTTTAATGTTAAACTATGATTTAAATGCGATATTATTTAATATTTTTTAAACTATGATGAAATTGATATTCTTTGAATATCTTGATATAAATGAGAGTTTTTAGATGTTTGAATTATTATATTATTATTTTTATTAATTCTAATTTGTTTTAAGAATATATTTTTTCAATTTTTTGGTGGAATTCAATTGGGATTTTATTTTTGTAATTTTATGAATTTATCTTCAATATCTTATTTGAAATATTTATCTTCGAGAAATTAATATTCGGTTTTGTTTGTATATTGTTGATTTTTATGGGAAACCTAAAATTATAAGAGGTGAAATCAAGTAAAAGGGTAGCTCGATCCCTAAAGCTAAGTTCAATTGGATACTTCTTGATATTTCTAGAGATTCTTGAAGAATAGGCTGATCTAAGAAATTTTCCATGTTCGTGTTACTTAATTCCAAATAAAATTTCATGTAGGGGAGCAAATTAAATTATAGAGTTCATTATGTATTATGTGTTGGGGAAGATAAATAGTGAATTACACCATGTTGGGGCTGTATAGGAAAGGTTCAAAGTTGATATTGATGTTTCTAGATGCGATGTTATAGTTGGAATCTGACTTAATTAAGGGATGATCATCTATTCAAGGGAGTAACATGATTAGAGGGGGGGGGGACTAGAATTTCACATAATTATCTTCTGGGGAATGGATTGACAGGATTTAAACTTGGAGGCTATAATTATCTTGAGGTAGGTGTTTAGAGGTGCTTGATCTGGAGATGTTTATATTGAATATTGTTATTGCAACTATTTCTATGTGTAACAATATAGTTTGTGGGAATTTTATTAGATGAATTTAAATAAATTTTTCTTGTTCTTATATTTTTTAAAATCATAAAGTTATATTTTTCATTTTTTTAGATTTATCATTTTATCCTATTCATGAGAATTATTTTCACTATAATTCATGAAATGATAGATTTATATTAGAGGTTTACTTTTTATTTACAACCACTATTGAAGTACATAAATAGAGTAGGTAGTGGTTCAAATTTCCCCTAGGAAGGTTCATCCCCATATTATGTTTTTTTAGGAATAGAAATTTTTAGGAGAGTTATCTAGAAATATTTTTCATCTAATGAAAATTAGGTGTTTGAATTCTTTTTCCACACATCTTTAGAACTTATATAGTTAATTATATTGCAACAGAAGTGTATTTTTATTTATCAATTCTATCCAGTACAATTTCCCTAAGTCCATACATTTTTTATACTTCCTATCCCTTAATTCAATTTTAACTACCTTTTAACATTCACCATTATCCTTACACCACCTTCCGCTCAAAATTTCACCATCACTCAATCAATTTTGTTTTTTAGATTATTTTTGACTTTCTTAGTCATACACATTATCCTTTTATATGGTTTGACCTTATTAACCATAGTGTTAGTTGTTGGTAGGTTTATAAATATTAAATTTTATTCTAGTTAATGGCGTAATGCTTTAAAATTTTAGTTAGCAGAATCTCACAACGAAAAAAAAACAGCTGCCAGAGAGCATCAACACATCAAAACAGTGTTTTTTGTTCATCCAGGAAAACAAGAACAGGGAGAACAAACCGAACTTTTGTATGGGAGGTGATAGACATTCAGGCCTCTCTGCGCGTGAAGTACAGCTTTCCCATGACATGAAGAATGGAGACAAAGGCAATAAAGCCAATGCTCATGACAAGCACAACATTGGGAGAGATCTTGAGGCCCGACGCATCATCTGTGTAGAATTGGAGCATGGACCCACCTGCTCCACCGGTGGCAGCCCCACTACCACCCGCCGCCCTCCTCCTCCTCATGCCGGCAGCCGCTGCTGCACTTCCCCTGGGAGGAGCCGTTCCGCCCAATGCCATCTCTGGTCCTGGTGTTTACCTGCGAACTTCTCTCATTAATCATTAATTTCTAAAACAAAACCATTTAAAATAAAAGACCAAAAATAAATTCCAAAAATTTCAAAAGGAAAAATAAAGGACAAAGGGATATTAAGCTACAAATATTTGTTCAATTAGGAGATTCTAAATATTACTAGATATTTTTGAAGAATGAACCAATATGGGAATGTATCTAGGTTATTATTGATAAATTCTGATGAAAATTAAACATGAGGGGAACATTCAGTTAGGGATTTCATCTCATGTAATGAGTAGAGGATGATGAACATTGAAGTTTACAACATGGAGTCAGTAGAGGTGAGGATTAAAGTTGATATCAGTATTTCTAGCTCTGATTCTAGAGTTGGTTTATGACTTAATTGGGAGATGGTCATTCATTCAAGGGAGACATACGAAAGGAGGGTGATGTAAACCAGATCATTATTTACTCTGGGAGCATGTAATTGGGAGGGGATAGACTTGGAGGCTATATTTGTCTCAAGAAATGAGTTTATATGAGATCGATCTTGAGGAAAGAGGATATATCACCAAGGAATCTTCCCTTCCTCATTATTTTTACTCATGTTATTGATCTATCAAGATATTTATATTGATTATTTTTGTTACTACTATATCTATGTGGAACGGAATAGTTTAAGATAATTTCATTGGATGAATTTAAATATATATTTTTTGGTTCTTTAATTGGTTTAAATGATAGAGGTTTAATTTTTTTTGGAGTTCTCTTGTTTTCTTCATCATTAGAATTATTTTCACTCTACTCCATGACCCAATATGTGAATAATATATGTTTCCTTTTCCTTCTCAACCACTATTTATATACTTAAATAAAAAAGTTATTGGTTATGATTTTATCCAAAAATATTCATTATCTTCCTGAGTTCTATTTGGCATTGAAGTTATTAGAAGAGTTATCTGGATAGGTTTTCAACTAATGAAAATTAGGTGTTTCAATTCTATTTTTTAAAAAACTTTAAAACTTATATAGTTAATTAAATTAAAAGGACATTGTTGTTTTTTATCAATTTTTTCTAGTACAATATCCCTAATTCCATACATTATTAACCTTAGTCACTCATTTTGATGTTTCCAATTATTTTTCACTTTCACTTATTTCTTCACACAAACTTGCACTCACAATTTCAACATAAATCGATCACTTTTTATATTTTTTATTTGTTTTTTTCTTTTTTGGTCACACAAATTTTCCTTATTTGTGATTAAAATATACTTACTATAGTTTTAATAGTTATTACATTAATAAATAGTAAATTTTATTTTAGTAAAAAACCTAGAATTTTTAAATTTATATATCGTTTATGGGGAATACACTAGTGTACAAATACAAAAAATATATTAAAAACATTAAAACACTTAATAAAATATATTATATAAAATAATAAAACATGAAAATATATTTGTGAAATTCAATGTTATATTCTTAATCTATAATTGTTTTAAATCCACTCTACATGAGCACTTGGAAAAATTCTTTTGTCCTAGATCCTTTAAATGAAAAAATTAACACACATTAGATCTTCTGAAGAGAAAAAAATCATTGTGAATTGAAAATATCATAATTTAAAGAGATGAAAATTTAAATCAAAATTTGAATCCACAAAAACCAATTAATTAATTTTAAGATAGGCCTACACTAAGGGAGTTTTATTTTTCAATAGCATCTTGTAATCCTTCATTCATAAGGCTTTCCCCTATGTCTAGGAACTATGATGTTAAAGAGTCCCATGTCTTTGTGTTACCCTATTTTACTGGTCAACAAAATGAGGTTTCACTTTGTTTTATTAGATATTTTTACAGTTTAGTCCAATAGTTGTCTTTACATGGTTATAGTAAGTAGGATGATATGTTAAGGTCATTTCCTTTTTTTCCTTGAACAATAGGGATATAGGATGGTTTTATAATTTGGATAAGGAAATTTTTGAAAAATATAATTTTTTTTTCAACTCTCTTTTTTAATATTTTTCTTAGGAACAACCATATTTAAGTGATAAAAAAATCATGGGGTTTCTCTAGGAGAGGGAGAACTCTTTCTTGAAACATGGTTTAGGTTTTTAGATATAGTTAGGAAATATAACAACCACTAAACATATCCCCATATTCTTATCGATACATTCTAAAAAAATATCACCCTTAACATAAATATAATGTGGATCTATCTTTTGATGATGATTTAAAGGAATATTTGATAAAATTTATCAATAGTTCCAACACAAGTTATATAGGAGTATAATGTTTCATTGGTGTTTAAAAAATCCTTAGGCAACTAGTTTTTTCATTGATAAGTCAATTAAGGAGAAATGAAATCACTATAGGATATTTTTGAATAATAAGAACAATTTTCCCAACATTAATCAACCTTTATAGTTTAATGAGAGTGATAAATTTATGGATTATAGGGATATAAAACATGTAAACTGTGACCTATTTTTCAATGATTTTAATGATGGATATAAAAATCATCCAAATTTTCCTTAGAGTGACCAAGGGGGTTTCAAACAACCTATTTATTTCCATGGGAACTAAAATCATCCTAGAATTTAGTTTCAAAATTTGTCTATTACATAAATTATAATACTAATTTATAGCGTTTTGTTAGGAAGATGGTCAAAATAGTATACTACCAAAAATATATCTTTGAAAAATAGTAGATCCAAATTGGTCAAATGTCTAAGAAACTTATTTTTTACAAATCAAGAAAATATACCCAGAATAGAAGAATCCAATTTTAGAGAGAATATAATGAATTCCACCACTATAAGTGGTATGAATACAAATGAAAATATTAGTGCCCAACCTTGTGAATATAAGATGGAGGATATAAATGAATTTTAAAATCAAAATATTGACAATGATAAATCTATAATACTAGATATCAAGGTCCAAACTATATAAAATGATGATATTATAGCTAAAAAAGCTGGGTAAGAATGAAAAATGAAGTGAAAAATAACAAAGGCATGTAAAAATGTAGGGTTTGAGGGATTGGTGAAAAATAAACCTGTTCTACAAAATTATTCCCCTTATATTCTAATTTTTAAAAGATTTAAACAAAGTAATACTAAAAAAGACTACTTAAAATTCCTTCATACTTTTAGAATAATTATCATCATTATTCCCTTTATGTAATCCTTAAAAAAGATTACATTATATGTAAAGTTTATTAGGAAGTTAAAAAAATATTTATAATAAATTTATAGGTTAAATATTACTAATGATTGTAGTGTTTCCCCCCAAAATAATTTACCATTTAGATTGAAAGAACCAAAAATATTTCTCATTTGTCATATAATAAGAGAATATAAGTATGTAAATTGTTTGTGTGACTTAGGTTATGGAAGAAATCTTATTCCTGACTCCTTATTGAAATATCTAGGTATATGGGAAACAAAAGTAACTTATTTTTATCTTTAGTTAGTGGATAGGTTGATGAATCATCCCTATAGAAGGTTAAATGGTATTTTAGTCAAAGTATATAAGCATAAATTGCCCACATATTTCTTTTAATTTATAAATGTACTATGAGTAATATTCACTTATTATTTTTGGTGTACCTTTTCTAAAAACATGTGAGGTTATTATATATTTTTCATAGGGTAAATTGTCTCTCTAAGCTGGTGATAATCAAGAAGATTTTCATGTTTACAAGGAGTCTCCAGTAGAGTTTAGTTGGATGTTGATAGATATTTATTATTAAGTCTTCATAGATGAGTCCAGGAGGTATTTTCATGACACATATAATTAAATAATTCATGAATTATCCAATAAGAACATTAGATCCTATTATGTCAAATATTACTCCACAAAATATCTATAAAGATTATACAGGTTGGAGATCTACCTTAGGAAAACCATTAATAATAATCATAAATTAGTTAAACTTTAAAAAAGATTCTACATTGAGAGTATCACTCAAGTAGTTGTTCCACCCTCATAACCCTATATTTGTGAGATAATTTTCCTTTCTTATGTCCAGTTTGGATTCAAAGAAGTATATTTATCCCTTGATAATGAGTGATTTAATTGTGTAATGAAATCTGAGATTTTTTCTTCCACTTAAGTAGTTAAAGAAAATAATTATCCTCATCTTGTTGAGACTGTTAACAATAAGAATATGGATAGATTTCTAGAATTGAAAATTTGGTCTGTTCCTACTAAATTGAACTTCTCTGATGATGAATTTTATTTCTTTGAGCTTAAATAGTTCCTATGAGAACTTGACGATGTTTTACCTACTTTTAATAGGGATTTACACACTGATAGTGACTCTCTGGGTAAGAAGGATACATAAAATGTTGAACCTATTTCTAAATTATTGAAAGTCTCAAGTTTGGGGGAGCACATAGAGAATGATGCTGGTCAACTTGGTGAATTTTCAATGCTGTTTTATATCATATTTAGTTCAATTTTTGAATTCATGGTCATATAAACTATATTGGACATCAACCTCAGTCATATATCCTTGGAATATTTTTGTGAAAACTCTATTAATGATGGAGGTTTAAAAATCATGAGAGAATATAGTAAAATTCCCAATCAAAATAGTAAAGTTACAATCATTAAAAAATCATACCCATTGAATGACCATGGTTAGATTCTAGAAGGTAAGTTTGGAAAAATAATCTAAAAATATAATATCATAAGGGTAACCCATGGGTTTCAATGTTTTTTTTTTTTCATTTCAAATAAATGTCTTTCCCACTTAGTTCCACACTTCCTAATTTATTTTAAACTATTTATGGATTGAGTTTCACTGCCACACACTCACACAATTTTCTTGGTATCATTTTGTTGATGTTAAATGAATGTATTTAATATTGAATCTATGATACCCTATTTTTTACTTGTTTAGAAGAATCCAAGTGCATTTTATAGTGTTAAGAGTTTCATTAACCATGACTTTATTCAACTAAATACATAATAAATGGATGGAATATGCATTGAAGTGAATGTGTGGTTGGTCAACTGACTAGAATAACAATGTACTGACCACATGAATGGTTTATCTACTATGAGAAGGAGGACTAACTGTAAGAAGGAAGGATATACCATGAGGTGAATTAAATATTTGATCACTCAACTAACCAAAAGATTAGTGTTCAAATAAAATCCCATTACTCAAGTGACCTCACAAGGGGATGAAGCGAATATATGACCATGATGAAATTCAATAAACTACAAGAAGAGATGAACTGATTATGCATTAAACTGAACACATGTCTAGTCTATCAGCCATATAAAGAGACACAAGATATCGTGAAACCATTCAACTGATAGTAATAATGTGGTTACCTGATCATGGAATTTGACATAACATTAGAAATTATAATTTTTCTGCTACCTAAATGGCCCGAAGGACTTCATTTTTATTGATTTTTTGATAACCCCTATTTCAAGGGATGAGTGGGAACCCTTACAAGGCCTGTAAGCTTAGAGATTACATGGCCCACAGGATTAGAAGATTACTTGACCCGAAGTTCTTAGAGAATTCAACCAGACTATCTACAAAGAACTGCCCCTCCCCAGCATATGCATCCTGATAGTAGCTCTCCACCTTTTCATGACCGTCTGGCTAGGCTTCCTGTGCAAGAACAAGTTGGTACCGATGGAATAGATATACCCTATCATTCTGACAATACATTTGTCTCTTCTATGGTGAGTACACCTGCTCTGAATCCTCTTCTAGGGCTGCTCCTTTTTTTTAGTGTGTTTGGAGCCTGCATTCATGTGGCCCGAAGGGCTTGGGGTGGCCCTAAATCCATAAGGTGGCCTGAAGGCCTTGAGAGTCAACTGGACCGAAGGCCTTGGGTGGCCAAAAATCCTTTCAGGACCCGAGGATCAAACTGGTGGCCTGAAGGCCCATATGTATGAATAGTTTTGGCTGCTAGAATACCGAACAGTGGATGCTACAGTGCTTGCTACAGTACTGCTGTAGTGCCTATTACAGTACTGCTACAGTACTACTACAGTACCAGAAATATGCCTCCACCCAGATTTGATATCGGGTCTCTTGGATTCACCTAGAGAGTTCTCACTAATTGGGCTAAGGCTCATGTGCTTCTCCCATACCAATAATAGCTATAAACTAGATCATTTGTATTGCACTTCCTAAAACCAAAATCTTTGGATTCCATTTATATTGAGATTAACATGTTAAACTCTATTGTTAATCTATTTTTAAATTTTTAGAGACTTTACTCGATCAACTAGAGATCTTCCACAAAGAGGATAATGGAATTATCTATAAGTCTCTTAAATAATCAACTCTTCTCCATAGGGTAGTAATATTTTAAATTTTATATTTTTAATGATTTCTATTTTGTTTAAAAATGGTGCTATAGGTTTTGTGAAGTTAAATTATGAAAATTATTTCTCGAAGATCTAGGTTTCATACTATAATTTTAGTAAAGTCTTTTCTTTATTGATAATGTATTTTTTATTTGATTGCTGAATTCATATTTTTTTATGATTCTTTTTATAACATGTTTTAAATAATTTGTGAACAAAATGTTTAAGCCTATAATATTTTTATAAAAAAATTATTTTACTGCATGATTTTTTTAATTAGTTGAATATAAGAACCTTGTTCACGTTCTTGGTTATATGAAAAAATTAATATTGATCTTCCATATGAAACTATGAATTACTTATCACTAAATGATTTCTATATATTTTTAAACCACAAAATTGTCCTTTTTATATCATATTGAGATTAAACATTGGGGAGAATTTTGGGTTTTAAGTGTGTGGGAGGGGCCTATTAATGTGATTATGTATACTTTAATGTTGTACCATTCAAAAATAACTATAATTATTCGATTTTCACTTTTTTATGGGTCACTTTACGAATTTCAGTGGGTGAAATTTTTATGATGTCTAAAGGATATTTTACCACTTCAAGGAGGTTAATCAATTCTATTATGTAATATAAATAATTGTGTATATTATTTCTATTTTTTTTCCAAACATTAGAGGTAGGATTTACAATGATCAATGGTTTTAAAAATTTTGATTAAATTTTAAACTCATAAGCTATTTATTTTAATGGGATATGAAATAAACTCTAAATAAATGTGAACTATTTTTCATTAAGATAAAATTGGGGGTTGAGTTGTTTTTTTAAATATTAAACTCACTCTTCTATTGGCTATGCCTATTTATTTTGGATTAAATTATTTGAGTATGTTCACTTGGAGAAAAAGAGAGGATTAGAAGTTAAAGTTAAATATAAAGTGGAGATAGTTTAAAAATTATAAAAATTTCAATCTCAAAAATTTTTTAATAATAAAACAAATATTTTTCCAAAAACATTTTTTAGAAGAGAAATCACATGTTAAACTTGAGAGACACCTTGGAGGAAAATATTTTTGATAAATAATTCTTGCTATAATTTCAGTTTTTAATTCATGATACTTATTTTATTTTATATAATTTTTATAATGGATTAATTAGGAGAAATAATTATATTATATTTGAGGGAATTTGGTGTGTACTTTATAAATATATTTTTCCACATCTATTTTGGGGGTTTATTGAGTTAGTAATGTCAAAATTTTCTTTAAATGAGAAATTATGGAATATCTGTTAACCTATGATAGAATAGTTATCCTTTGAATATCATGATAGAAATGAGTGTTTTTGGGGCATTTAAATGATTAAAGTATTGTTTTAATTAAATATTATTTGTTTTAATAACATATTTTCTTGTTTTTTATGGAATTCATTTGGTATTTTACTTTTTAAATTTTTAGAATTTATTTTTAGTCGCTTATTTAAAATATTTAAGTTTGAAAATTAATTTATAGTTATATTTTTATTTTCATGATTTTCTTGTAATAACAAAAATTATAAAAGGAGAAATAAATGACAAGGGGAGCTTAATACATTAAGCTAAGATTAATTGGAATCTTTTAGAGATTTTTGTAGATTTTTAAGAATGAACTGAGCTAGGAATTCATCTAGGTTTATGTTTATTAAGGATTAAGACAATTTCATGTGGGGGAGATCATTTAGTTAGGAAGTTTAGCTTATGTAACATGAATGAGATAATAAATAGTTAATTCCACCACGTGGAGGTTTATAAGTGATAATAAAAGTTGATTTCAGTGTTACTCATTATTATACGGGTGTTGGTGCATGAATTAATTGGGGGTTGATCATTCATTCAAAGGAAAAACATAGCCATATGGGTACATGATCTGGATCATCATTCACTCTAGGAGAATTCAATTTAGAAGAGTTAAACCTATGGGATAGTGTTATTTTTATGTATAAGTTTAGATCATACTAAGCTAGAGGAAGGAGGTGATCCTACCATAGAATCTTCTTCTTCTCTTCCTCTTTACTTTATGTATTATGATATTTAAATTATTATATTAAGTATTATTATTATTATTGATTCTATATAATACTGAATAGTTTTATGTTAATTTTATTGAATGAATTAAAATATCCTTTTACTATTTGTACATCAATTTTAATCATAATGGTATATTTTCATTTTGTATAATTTTTTTATTCGCCTCTTCATAGGCATCATTTTCAAACTACTACATGAAGTAATAAGTGAAGAGTAAAGGTTTAATTTTCTTTTTCATCTACTATTCAAAAAATACAATTGGAAAAGTTAGTGGTTTTGATTTATTTTATAAATAATCATCATCATCCCAAGTTTTGGTTGGGATAATAGTTCTTAGGAGAGTTATCTAAAAAGGTTGTTCATCTAATGATACTTAGGGTTTTTATTTTACTTTTCACAAAACATAAACACTTATATGGTTAATTAAAATGTAAGTAGAGAGATGTTTTATATTAATTATATCTTTTCTAGTTTTCTAAATTCCATATACTATTTTGCCTTTCTGTCTCTTGTTGTTGTTTCCACAGATTGTTCACCTTCACCATTATCTTTATAACACATTTCACTCATAATTTAACCTCCCTCTATCACTTTTTTTGTTTTTTTGTTTATTTTTGTCTCGTTGGTCACACATATTAGACTTATCTATTATTTAAAACTAAATTACATAGTTTCATTAGTTACTAGGTTTATTTATTATAAATTTGATTATAGTAAATAACCTATAGTATCCATTATCCTTCTTTGAACTTTCACATTGCATCTCAGGGATATTATCAAAAAAACAATTCCTAATTTTTCTTTACTAGATTGATTCCTCTATTTTTTCCATATTACCTCTATTATTCCCAAAACACGTGTGTTTTATTAAAAATTAAATGTTTTTTCCTCTTCCATAAAATAATTACCCTCGCCTTATTTTAGTGGATAATTCTTCTTAGCCTTCATGGGAGTGCATAATTAATTTTTTTTATTTTTCTTTAAACACAAGGGAGACTCTCTATTATTCTTTAATAATTTATTATAATTTTATAATATTCTATAAATTTAATTATTAAAATTATTGATTGGATCATATAATCATATATACTCACAATGATGATTTTGATTGAAAATACTACATAGTTTCTCTAAGCTTTTAAATTTGTTTAAATCAACAGATTTTATTCCTTCCTCTATATGTTTTTATTCAAATAATTTTTTCTCCAAATTGAGATATGATTTATTTTTATTACAGAGTTTGAAATATTATGATAACAATTGAGATACTTGTGTCTAAAACTTTCATAGCACTAACAATATCCAACAAACCTCAATATCCACATTTAAAGTGTAATCTTAAAATAATTGAATTATTTATATTTTAGTGAAGTTATATTCACATGTTAGGATTATTTTAGAGAAAAAATTATACACACACATTCATTAATAACAAATTTAATGGTGGGATATTTATTAGTTTTAGTTATCAATATTCATACATTTTTAATTTTGTTCATATACTATGTATGAAATCATTTTATCAATAATAATAGTTTTTGAGATGGATAATACATTTTGGTTTGAGATCAAAATTTATTGGTCACTAAGTAATCTCAATTTATTTTTTTCCATATTTTATAAGTTTTATTTTTTACAAGAATACTTCTTTGAGATGTGTATGGAAGAAAATATTCTTCCCCTTATTTCAGCCTATTGTGAAGTATTACGGTAAGTTATTTATATATTTTACAATTGTACATGAAAATATAGACACATTATATTAAATATATCTTTATCATCCTCACCTAATCTTATTCGATATTCACACTCATTAATTATCTTTATAATATAAACTTCATACATCTCATTCTTCTTCTATAACAAAGTGTCTAGTGCCTTAATATTATTTTCATTGATATCTAGTTGACTATTCTTGACATCAATGATATTATTTTGTTTTTATTCTAATTATTGGAAGTTTTAATCAAATTCTTTTGCGGTTTTTTTTTATTTTTCTTGGATTGTACTAAACTTGTCTTATTCAGAACTGGAGTGAATTTATGGAAAAAGTTTTACAATTTGTTAGTGGAGATTTATATAGGTCTACACTATTTCTTTTAAAACCTTCTCTATTTTTAAAAATTTATTCAATATTGATTACCTCTTCATGAATACTTTGAAATGATACACAGATAAAATTGAAAACTTATTTGGGAAAATTATTTAATATATCCTTTGGAGTAGAAATTGATTCAACTTTTGAATCTTCATATATGTGATCACTCAAACATATTATTTTTACTTAAAGGGGATATACATGAAAAGAACATTCAGTTATATTTATATCACATAATGTTTTAACACTCCAGATATACGAAGTTTTTCCATATTCTTAGTTGTTAATTAAACTACCAATTTATATTTTTTGATGCTAAACCTCTTTTTATTAAAAATAAATCACAAGGGAAAACAATTTATTTGTCTTTATATAATAAAGATTATTTCTATATATTTTTCATTTATCTATTTCTTCTATTTTTAAATTTTTTTAAGGGATTTAATTTTTATCCATAAAAGAATATATTCTCCAAAACTACACATTATTATGAATTTAGAAGGGGAAAATATAATATCCATAAAAAATGTTCAATTTCAAATGTTTTTGAGAATCCAATAAGTGGTGTGATCGAATGATCTCATACTAATTGATAGGATTAGCTGGGTATGACCAACACTAAGAGAGGGGGATCAATGTTGGTGATTTGTTGACCAATTTAGACATTAACCTTGTTTATTTATGATTTTTTAGTATATAAATCTCATAAACTTTTTTATTACTTGGTATACATGTATGTATGTATATAGGAAATCAAAACAATAATGTACTTAAGGATTTTTTAATGGGTTATTCCTCCAAAGTGGATAAATATGGCCCCATCGAGTCTTAGGTTTTATCATACTTGCACACAAATATTATTTTATTATTATGAACTATATTAGGTAAGGGTATATACATGGACCCATGTTCTTAGAACAAACCTAGTACAATGAAAACACTAACTTGAAAATCAGGCTTTTACACCAACTGATACTTTCTTTAAATAGTGTAAGATTTGTCTGAATCCTATGAAGTGTGATCAGAATAGATAACTAGTATTCTCTAGAAATAGAGTATACCCTCCTTCCTTAATGTGCATCAATATTAAGCTCTACATAAAACATATCCATTCATTATAATGTAAGTTTATTATAGGATGGAATGTTTTTCTTTCTTTGATGCTATGGATAATTGATAGAAATAATATCCATTTCTCACTCTTCATTTATTATTCTTATCAAACACACTAGGATTGGTATATCAAAATAACATTATAACTCTTTATATTATTTTAAATACAATATCCTTAGGTAATAAGTGTTTTTAGTTCAATCTTACTATTTGAATATACAGAAAAATATATTAACAAAATATCACATTTTTATTTTTATTCTTCTCATATATATTCACTAAAATACATAAATACTATCCCAATAATATTTTCACTTTAATTACCATATAATCCCAGCCTTTTAAAATCTCTAATATCTTCGATCTTAAAAACTAATTTAACACTAATCAATTTTTTTCACCCAATGACTTAGTGTTTAATTACTCAAAAGTTTTAGATATCTCATGGTCTTTTTACTAATTTACTTCTTCTATAAAAACCTAATCTTAATGAATAAAAATATATATGAGAGACAATAATCATAAGTGTCATTTTTGTAGCTCATTTTGATGTTGAAAAAATATCTCTCATACTTTATTCATTCACCACACAATAGAGCATGTAAATATCATCATGATGTAACTATATCTAAAATTCTAGAAGTTGCTTTATTAAGTATTAGCTTCTTAGTTCACTTCATGATGTGAAAATTCTCCCCATGTTATGGATTCCATTTACATTTCCTTTAAAACATTCCATTACTCTATAATTATCCCTTTGATATTGTCTTGAATCATGACTCAACCATAAAACAACCAGGATAATTGTTCATTTAATAATATCAAAAAATGTCTAAATTCATATTCTAGAAGCATATTAAAAAAATATTCATTACCTAAAATTTATGTGAACTAATAAATCATTCATATTATAATAAATTTCTTATATAACACAATAAACTAATTTCCTTTTCCAAATTTCTCAAATATATGATTAATATGTAATATTTTTGTAATCCTAAAGAAATTAATAAGATTTTTTACTAGGTAAAAAGAATATGTATCATGAAATATGTTATGTATCACCCAAAAGAACTTATGTGTTCTCAAAAAAAATTATTTATGATGAAAATATCATACATATTACTCCCTTTGTCAAATTACCATTATTAAAAGTAAAAAATTATGCTACATATACATTTTTATTTCTATAGCATTCCAAAAATTTTAAACTGATCACCACAATTATCTTATATAAAATATAGATATTATATAAAACATATCAGTGTTATTTATTCCATTCCAATTTTTTATCCTAATATGATATTTCATATAATTAAATATTTTTAATAATTTTAGAAATATTACAGATACTGTTAAATTATATTATGTATCATTGAAAACAGCAAGGAACCTTACCAAATACTCATGGTACCAAAAATTGTCTTACATATTATGTACTGGGATATATTTACAACACCTTCTACTAAAATTTTTCTATATTATATTTTAGAGTTATTTATTTAGTCTTGACTACTTCAAGTCACTTTAGAATATCTTTAAACCTCATAAGCACAAAGATATAAATTCATAGGATGACAATATACTTATCAGCTTCTTTATCAGATTCTTTGTAGAGATATAAAATTAAATAACATTATCCTTATATGGAATGTAACATAATCAATTATTCTTGAACAGATGATTAATATAAAGTACCAAAAAAAAAATCATTTTGTAACATTTATAATATTTTAGAAAATTTAAATACATATAGAGTCATTTTTCAATGTTGGTAAAATTTTATCCAATCATCCATTATGTGTGAATAATTATCTAAGAGACTTCCTAATTGAAACAACTAATATAAGTTTTCTATATAAAAAATTACACAATCAAAATTCTAAGATACAAGGTGTATCTCTAATACTATTAATAGATCAATGCATATTAACTCCTAGACCTGACAACTCTTCTTCTCATCAATAATCTTGGGAACTATATGCATATTTTAAATTTTTTTACTCTAATACATATCGACATCATACAAAATTACTTCATTCTTACCAAATTAATAACAACAAGTATACCACAATATAATGTGGGTCTAAAATAATGTCTCATGAATAATATCACTTTCTATCTTCATCTTGAGAATATTTATCATATATTCATATCTAGAAAAGTTTCATACACTTATTTTTCGAATATAACCTAGCCTTATATTCTAGAGTTTATTCTAATCATTTTCATTAAAATAACATGAATCACTAGTGATTATAGTCTAAAATAAATTATAAATGATCTATACTATCTTATTTATGATTCTTACACCATTCGTATTTTTATAGTATTATTTTTTATCTTATAAATGTCTTTATTCCCATCATCATGTAGTTGGGTAACACTCAAGATACTAGTTTTGATCCCATCAAAGAGTAACAATCCATTTAAATTAAGTTTTGTGATTTAATATAAACAGTTCCTACTCCCTTTAAATTCAATGAAATATCATTCCCAAGTTTATTAATATTATATAATGAACCCCCATGTTCTTAATGATCTTTTTATCTCCATTTATGTGTAAAGATCAACTACTGTCAAGAATCCATGGCTTTACTTTTTTATTGTTTTTATTTCAACATAAAAAACAAAATATTTCTTTGATTTCATTTTTCATATAAGAGTAATGATCTCCAAAACTTAAAAAATGTATTCTAAAAACAATATCATAAATTATTTAAAATGATAATAATCCTAGTTCAATATTAGAAATACTTCTACCCGATACTAAAATCCACTTTTAGTATCTCAATTTGAATTCCTTTCATTTACAACATTATTATGTTTCATTTTTTTGCTCATATTAATTTCAACCCACAATTCATGCCTTCCTTATCTCTAGAGAAATGATTCATGTTCCATAAAAATATAAATAACATTTAAATACCATTATTTTACGAAAATATGAATTCACTTTGGAATAATTATGTTATTGTCTATAATAAAATTGAAATTATTTTTTCTTTTATATTGGGGAATAAATCCAATTCATTTTACCCTAAAATTCATTTTATATAGGAATGTTTTTATGAATATCCTCAACCAATATGACTATAATTAGATATATAAGTCTAACTATTATTTGAAACCGAATTTAAATATTTTTTATTTGGGTGAAAAAATTTACCTCTTTATTGGGGTTAATAACCTCATGAGCTTTTGATGATTTAAAATTTACTTAAATAAATTGGTTTTAATATTCTCTCATATTTATCAAGGTGTTTTCAACAAAACATAATATAATTTTACACCAATAAATTCACTTCCCCTAGTAGTGGATTTTTAATCATAGTATCTCAAAACATTTTTGTGTTCTTAAATTTTAACCTTTAGAAAACTTTTTTTTAATTAATTACACATCCTTTTTGAGTAACCCATGTTCACCTTCTTTTAATTTCTTATTATTCTTTATAATGTAAATTTCTTTCTTTGGCATGGTATTTTGATCTATGGAAAAATCATGTCCATCTTTCATCATTTTCTTAGTATATATTTCTTCATCCTCTATATTTCTACTTGAATATTACTATTTTTATGTTATAAGAGCCATGAAGGTTTTATGTTTTTTATTTAACATGTATTCTACTAAATTACTACATTTAGATGATGTTTTATCTTCTTTTTTAGAAATTAAAATCCTTCTTTGCCTTCCTCAAAATATTTTCTTCCAACAATTTTTTTTGATTTCTTACCTTTTATTGGAGCAACATCATATTTCACATTATATTTAATATAAATATTATTTTTCACTAGATAATAAACTATAGAATTTCCAAAATCTCTATTATTAATTAATTTAAAGGGATTTATACCTTTTTTTCCTCTTTATTTTCTAAAATTAATTAAAAATTAGTAACATAATCTCTTCAATTTATTTATCATGTTCATATTCATCTTTCAAGTCACTAAAATAGTTTTCTTTCTTCTCATAGAGTTTATAATTCACAATATCCTTTAAATCTATCTCATTCTTATATATTTTTATTTAGTAAAGAATTTCTAATTTCTCATCTCATATGAAGCAAGTGTAATATGTATCTCATCAATAGAGATTTGATAAAAATCCATATCTTTAAATGACAACACTAGAATAAAATCAAACAAGAATAATCTTTAATATATTTTCAACTATAATGGAATCCTACAATGTTTCTCCAAATATTTTAATGTTTCTCAAAATTTTACTAAATTTCATAAAAAAATCATAAATGATTTCATCACAATCCTTATTTATATATTGAATCCTTGCTCTATATATTTAAAAATTAGATTATTTTAACTTAATATCCCCTTGATAAATATTTTTAATCTTATCAAAAAATTTATTTATAGTTCTAAATCTCATTTCCTTGATGAAAAATCTTTAGATAGTGGAATATGGATATTATTAATTTTTTTCCCATAAAACTCAATGTAACAACCTAGGTACTTAAAAAACAATTTGTTCTAGAATTAAATTATTAAATCCATTATAAATGTATAATGAAATAAGTGGTAGTTATAGATATTATGGAAATAATAAAAATAGAATAGTAACCTCACTTATCAAAGTATAAATAAAATTTTGGTATCTTATGAATGAAAATAAGATATATTTATTTCATGGTATAAGTAAATAAATGTTTTAAAAATGATAAATTAAGTGTTGATATTTTTATAAAAAAAGTGTTTATTTAAATTTTATAATTAATATAATAATTTAAATTATTTTTTTAAAAAATTTATTAAACAATTTATATATTTTTATTATGATTATAATATAATTTTAGGATACATTAATTAGTTTTTCAATGTGTCATAAAATCATTTTTACTTTTAAAATCAGTGTTTTTCGAATAAATGATGATTTTAATTAAAAATTAAATTTATCTTATTTATAAAATTATTTACAAAAAATGGATTTAATTTTTGAATTCTAATTGTGTAAAAATTTTTGGGTTAATTTTCGTGATTTTTATAAAATAATTGAATACTTGATGAGTAGTGAAATAACGTAATTTACAGTATTTAAAAAATTCATGAATTATTGTGTAATAAATGATGTATGGCTAATGTAAACCCAAAATATCGAAATATACTTCATTAGTTTAATATATTTAGTGATAAGGTTCATATTATTCATAGCCTTAAGTTAAAATATTAAACTAATGAATATAGTAATAAAAAAGCACCCCTCTCCTCCACAATAAATACCACCCCTCACCACCGGTTCTTAGTAATGTGAAACGGGCGGGCCAGGGTGGGCGGGCCAAGCCCGCACGGGCTTGAGCCCGCACGGGTTTGTCCACAAAAGCCCGCATATAATGCGAACAAAAAATTTCAAGCCCGCCCCGCCCCGCATAAACCCGCGGGTTGCCCGCGGGTTGCCCGCGGGCTTACCCACCTTTAAAGAAAATACTATTTATAATCATTTAAATACTATATTTTTTATCATTCTTGAAGGTATTTTTGGGGAGAATTATGAATTAACAATAACTAGAGTTTTAAAAAATGTGATGGAACATTTTTTTAGGTTAATGGTGGCATGCGATAACGCTGATGTGGTGGTGAATAGTTGCGATAGAAAGTATGTGAGTGATCAGTGATTGGTGATGAATGATAATGTTGATTGTGTGGTGATGTGAACAACTAAACCTGTGAATGAATGAAATCTCTCCAGGTAACGATCAGTTTCAGAAGAATCTATTAGTGTTTTCATAAGGTTCTATCCAATTCTCTTAATAACAAAATGAAATTAAATAATGACAAAATTAAATCAACCTAAAAAATATTATGATTATAATAACTCTTATAGAATTGAGACCATGCGCATGGGAAATGAGTTCCATTTTTTGAGAGATGTGTTGACACACCATGTGAATATGGTTAATAATTACTATATAAATAATATAATATTATATTAAAACAATAAATATAGGCCTATTTAAAATTCACATGTGAATAAATAGTGAATTAATATGAACATTACGGTGAGAAATCATATGTCACCGTTTAACCATGATTTTTTTATAAAAAAAACTAAAATGTTAAAGAAACATATATTGTAAAAATAATATATATTTTTTAAATCAGGCCCGCGGGCAAGCCAGCACCCGCACGGGCTCAACCCGCATTGGCCCGTGCCCGCACGGGTTCTACCCACATTGGACCGCACTCTAAACGGTCAAAGTTTTTAGGCCCACCCGCCCCATATTCGCCCCTTACCCGCAAAGCCCACGGGCCGTGATCCCGCTTTGCATCGCTACCGGTTCTCCTCACACATCCAAATCCTTTTAGCTTGTTTAATTTCTATAAAATTACCTTATAAATACTATATCACTTTTCTAACACCTACTGGTCTCACGAAACTTCCACAACCAAGTTCATTAAGGAGGTTCTCAAGGACAAGAAGTTCAAGAGGTAAAATCCTCTTTCATTTTATTTTAAATTTATTTTATTATTTTTATTTTATTATTCTATCCTCACCTAACCTTATCCAGGTGACATGATAAATCTATTGATTTAAATATACTATAATTTTATTGTGCTAATGTAATATCTATCATCAAACCTATCCTTTTATTCTAAAAAATGAAAATATTTCCCGTAATGGGTCGATTTACTATCATTGTAGATGATGCGTTTTTATTTTCTGTTACCACCTTCAAGGCTAATCATAAAATCATTATTATGGTTAAATAAGATTTTATTTTATATATTATAAGTTATATACTTTTCTAGAACCAATATATAACCATGATATTAAATAAAATCATATAATTTTGTGATGGTCATAAAAATTGCCAAAATAAATTAAATCGTTTTTTTAATGTTTTATATAATGAATCATCCTCATATAAAAAAATGATATATGGTGTCATTTAAAATCATAGAAACATATTAATACCATTTCTTTCCACTTTTATAGTTTTTATTCCATTCGATAAGAAAATCTATAATGAACCAACCATGGAAACTATGAAATAAATGCTCCTAAAATAATAAAAATAACAAAATATTATCAACAAATGTGTGGGAAGATGTTATAAAAAGATAATATATGGTATTATAAATATGAATAAAGTTATTTAATAAATTAATAATAATATTTAAACCATTATACATGAGGTTTGAACACATTTTAAGGAATTTAAATCCAATGTAATAGAATTTTCTTTAAGAACCCTCTTTTAAATTTGTATTTTTAAAAAATTCAAAAGGATTGTTTTTATGATGAAAAAATTCATGTTTTATATTTATGTTTTGGTTCTTATGATTTTTTATGATAAAGGGTAGTTCCGTGGTAGCCCTCCAATGCTTTGGGTATACTTATGTTGGAAGCTGACCGTAATGGTTATTCTAAGTATAACTGCGATGATTATACCATAGGGTAACTGTGAGGGTTACATAATAAGGTAGCCATAAGGGTTACATTGTAAGATATCCGTGAGGGTTAAAAATCATATGGTATCTATGAAGGTTTCAATCTTAATTAAGTAATTCCCCAAGTTACCTTTATGTTTTTATTTATGTTTTCTTTGTTTTATAGAAATATCTTGTTTTCACAAAGTATATGATACTTTATAGATGAGAAGCATGTATTTATAAAATGATTTAAAAGGTTTATAAGTATTCATGGAATAAAGGATTATTATTTTTATGTCCTTTACTATTATTTCTATTCTCATTATAACTTTATAAAATTTTTTCAAAGTATTTAAGTATGGTTAATAAAAATGAAGAAGCCAAGCTGAATGTTGTGAAGATTTTTCATGAAAATATTTCATGTTTTATTGAAAAATTTTGTATTATGGAATAAATAGATATTATTTTAGTAGTAACCAATTTGTTTAATTATGGGTTGATATGTATGAATTATATCCTAATTATATAAAACTATAAACTGAAATGATCTTTGGGAATATATGATAGTGAATTCTAAAATCTTTTACATGATTATGTAATGTTTAAGGACGATACCTTATAGTTGGCCTAAGAGCATATTTTAGATAACTTAAGGGGTTAGGATGATATTAATATAATAAAATATATTATTTTTACGTTATGGTTAATTTTAAATGACATACCATTTAATGATTACCATGTTTCTTAATCTTTGATATGTCTGTTCAGATTTGGTTTTACATAGAAGAAACAAGGAAACTGATGTAAGAAGGTACTGAGAGGATGATATATTTCCAAATCTATAACCTGGAATGGTGGTAATTGGAACCAAGAAGTTTATGATAGTAATGGCACAGTTGACATAGGATATAAATGTAGGTGGAATCTATGAAAGAGGAAAACTAGAGCTACCATAAAGGAACATAAAGATAGCTTAAAATTTTATGAGGAGAAACCTGCTTACATTCAGGGGATCTTTTGACCAAGTGGTGGATTAAGGGAGGAATAAATCCATTGAAAAGATATATGATGTCATGGGGTGTTTAGATAATGAATATTTTAGTCTTTTTATTTATCATTTTTAAGGTGAAGCTAACTAGTGGTGATCAATGGTCAAGAGTATCAGGGATAGTGAGGCAATTGGTTCCTTGGAATAGGATGTATTTATAAATTTGTTCCCTGAAAAATATTTTACTAAGGTGGTTCAACATAGGAAAGAAAACAATTATTTAAATTTTAACAAAAGGAGTAAGATTCAATGGTCGTTTATGAAGTAATATTCACTCAATTAGCAAGGTAAGCTCCAAATATTTTTCAGGATCATGATAGTAAAATAAATCATTTTTACTCTGGATTAAATCCAATATATTGAAAAGAATTGGACTCCCATGAATTCCAAAGTTATGAGAAACATCTCCAATTTTCTTATAGGTTATAAATGGAGTTTTATGATGACCACTTTCAATTTTATAAAAAGTAAATGAAAATTTCCAGATAGAAATAAATGGGTATGAATCAATCCAAAAAATATGAAGGTGAGAAAATATTGTTTCTAGTTTGTGGGAAGTGTGGTAAAAAGAACCCTGTGGAATGAATTAAAAAATTTGGGATGTGTTTTCAATGTGAAAAGTTTGGATATATAGCCCAATATTTCAATGAAAATGATATTATGTTTAATTATGATATGAAAACTGTAATGTTCTTCAAATGTAATGAGACGGGGAATTATGCAAATACTTCCCCAAAGAAAGATATGAATGATAGAAAGTATCCAGATTTTAAGCAGAAAAGTGTAGTGAAATCCTTTTCTACTAATTTAGCAGATGTTGGACCATGTAATGAAGTGGTATCATGTACATTATTTGTTTACTCTGATTTTTTTTAATTTCATGGTTAATCTGGGGTCTACACATTCCTTTATTTTTAATAAATTTTCTAATAAATTGGAAATTTCTCATCAATAAAGAAACCAAAACTTATGTTTAAAACACTAGGGGAAAATATTAAATAAAAAATAATTATAATAATCTTCCTTTTATTGTATTTGGAAAGAATTTAACTTCAAATATTTTTTTTCCCTTAGTAAAGTTTGAAGTTATTCTGGCTATGGATTGAATTTATATTTTTCATGATAAGATTGATTATAGATCTAAAGAAGTTGTTTTTTATAAATATTTTCTATTTTTATACCAGAATGAACCCATACCATTGATAATGTATCAGGATGTTGAGAAACTATTAAAAGATATAAATGAATGTTTTCTTGCACATATTATTTAAAATAAGGGAACTATTAAGATTAATGATGTTCTAGTGGTAAATTAATACCTTAATTTTTTACTAATGAGTTACTCAATGTTATACCTAATTAAGAAGTTAAATTTACCATTAAATTAGTTCCTGATGATAATCCAATTTCAAAACCCCCTTATCGAATAGATCAAGTGGAAATTATTGAATAGAAAAATTAGTTGTAGGAGTTTCTTAATAAAGGATTAATTTATCCTATAACTTCACTATGGGGTGATCCTATATTGTTTTTAAAAAATAAAGATAGTTCCATGAGGATTTTCATTGATAATAGATCTTTGAATATCATTACCGTTAAGAGTAAAAATCCACTCCCAAATATCGATGACTTGTTTAGTTAGATAGAGAGAGCTTTAGATTTTTCAAATATTTAATTGAGATCTAGGTACCATTAGATAAAGGGGAAGGAGGATGAAATTTCAAAAAAAATGTTTCGAACTAGATATAAGATTTATGAGTTTGTTTTTTTCTTATGGATTGAAAAATTAACCTACTGTATTTATAGCTCTTATGAATCGAATATTGAGTGAATATTGAGATCAATTTTTTGTTGTTTTTATTGATTATATTTTGTCTTATTCAAAAAGTTATGAGGATCATGAAAAATATCCAAGTATTGTTCTTCAAAAACTTAATTAAAAGAATTTATATGGGAAATTTAAGAATTGTGATTTTTTGTAGTAACAAATTTCTTTTCTTGATAACAATGTATACAAGGATGTAATAACAGTTGATCCCACCCCAAAAAGTGGTTTATTAATGTTTGAGATGAAAAATGTTATAGAGATTCGTAGTTTTATTAGATTAGTAGGTTATTACATATGGTTTGTCAGAACCTTTGCATGGTTATCTAACCCACTAACTAAGTTAACAAGAAAATGGGTCAAATTTATTTTGATATAAGTCTGTGATGTTTTTTTTCCATAACTGAGAAGAAGATTGGAGAATTATATAGTTTTGGATCTACCTTCTAGAAATGGATATTTTTTTATCTATAATGATGTTTTATTAAAGGGTCTTGGTTATGTTCTGATGAAGACTAATAAGGTAATTGAATATTCTTTAATAAAACTAAAACATCATGAATAAAATTATCCTACACATGATATGGAATTATAATTTTTGATTTTTTCTTTGAAAATTTGGATACATCATTTATATAGTTCCAAATGTGAATTATATATTGACTATATATGTATGAAGTATATATTTACTTATAAATAATTGAACATGAGGCAGAGAAGATGACTTGACTTGATAAAGGATTATGATTTCACGATCAATTACTATCTTGGAAAAGAAAATAAAGTGGTGTATTCTTTGAGCTAAACACATCTTGAATCATTAACCATGTTATTTCTGGAATAGGAACCCTTGGTTTTTGATTTGATAAATTTTTTCGTGAAAATTATTAGTGTAGGAAATTCCTCTATTTTGTTTCATGTGTCAGTATAATTATCTCTCTCAGAAAGAATTAGTCAAGAATATAAGGACGATCATGAGTTACAGAAAAATTTAGACTTCGTTAATGAAGGTATGTTTCTTGAATTTAATGTTGATAAAGATTGTATCTTGAGATTTGGAAAGAGATTATATGTTTCTTTTGATTCATAGATAAGTAAATAATTGTTAATTAAAGCTCATAGTTCTTCATTTTCATTTCATCTTGGTATCACTATGATGTATAGATACCTTCAGGAGTATTACTTGTGGGATGGAATGAAAAGAGATATTACTGATTTTATAATGAAATTTCTGAATTTTCAATAGGTTAAAGTAAAGAGAAAACTACCAAAGGGTATGCTTCATCCTTTTCCGGTTCCATAGTGGAAATGGGAAAATATATCCACAGATTTTGTGTTGGGACTACTGAAGACTTTTTGAGGTAACAATGTAATTTGTTTTATTATTGATGAGATAACTAAATATGCACATTTCCTTCATATTTGAGATTCTCTAGATCATATTTATTGACTGCACCTCAAAGAGATTATTAAGTTACATGGATTTCTTCTCTCCATTTTATCTAACTGTGATCATAGTTTCATTTATAAATTTTAGACATTCCTTCAGAAGTTATTGGGAAATAAATTAAATTTCAATAAAACCTTTCATCCTCAAATAGACAGGCATAATGATTTAACAATTTAGACATTGGAATACATGTTATGTTCTTGCTTAATGTATAACTAGGGAAGTTTGGATCACCATATTTCTTTAGTTGAGTTTTCTTATAACAACATTTATCATTCTAGTATACAAATATCACCTTTTTAGGCATTACATGGAAAATAGTTTTGAACTCCTTAATTTTGGGATGCAGTCTGGGAAAGGAAGTTGATGGGACTATAATTTATAGAGGAAGTGGTCAATAAAGAGAATATGATCCAGAAACACATGAGGAGAACTCATAAAAGGCTAAAAAGTTATGCATATAACAGGAGGAAAGAATTTTTTTCGAGGTAGATGCTAATTTTTCCCTAAACTATCTCTTTGGAAAAGTGTTATGCATTTTGGTAGGGAGATAAGTCCACAGTTCATTAGACCTTATGAAATCCTGGAGAAAGTTAGACTAGTTTCCTACTAAGTTGGTTTTCCTTTGAGTTTATCTCAGGTACACAATGTTTTTCATGTTTTGATGTTAATAAAGTATGTGCCAAATTATTCTCAGGTTTTGAGCCTATAAGTGGTTCAGCTGGAAGAGAAACTTTCTTTTGAGGAAAAGATTATTCAGATTCTTGATTATAGAGATCAAGTATTTTGGTATAAGTTAATTCACCAGGTTAATGTTTGTGATAAAACCACATGATTGAAGAATAAAATTGGGAATATGAAAATGATATGATGGAAAGGTATCATCGATTATTTAATAATTGAATAAAAATTGCGAGGATGAAATTTCCAAAAGGGGGAGAATGTAAAACCCCCGGTACTTATAAAATAATTTTTTCTATAATTAAACAGTTAAATCCATTATAAATGTATAATGAAATAAGTGGTATTTTAAATAACTTATGAATCTATAAAAATAGAATAATAATCTAACCTATGAAATTATAAATAAAATATACGTATCTTATGAATGAAAATATGATTTTTTTTGTGTTATACATAAATAATGGTTTTAAGAATGATAAATTTAGTGTTGGTATTTTTATAAAACAAAGGTGTTTATTTACAGTTTTATAATTAAAATAATAATTTAAAATTAAACTTTTTTTAATAAATTTTATTGAAAAATTAATATTTTGTTTTCTTGTGATTATAAGATAAATTTATGATACCATAAGTAATTTTTTCAAAGTGTCATAAAATCAATTATAATTTTAAAATCGGTATTTTTAGAATAAATGAGTATTTTAATTAAAAATAAAATTTATCATATTTATAAAATTATTTTCATAAAATATAGTTCATTTTTGAATTCTAAATGTCAAAAAATAGTTAGGTGAATTTTTTTGATTTTTATAAAATAGTTGAATTTTTAGTGAAGTGTGAAATATGATAATTTATAGTATTGAACAAATTCATGAATTATTGAGTTATAGATGATGTATGGATAGTGTAATCCAAGAATATATAACTCCAATTATTTATTTTAATATATTTATTGATAAGGTTCAAACTATTCATAATATTGAGTCAAAATAATAAACTAATGAATATAATAATAAAAAACACCCCTCTCCACTATAAATACCACCCCTCACCACTTATTCTCCTCACACCTCCAAATCCTTATAGATTGTTTACGTTTTTCCAAATTAACTTCCCAAGCCTCTTCCCCATGTCCAAGACCTGTTGGTCTTACCAAAATTCTAAAACCAAGTTCCTTAATGAGGTTCTCAAGGAGAAGAAGTTCAATAGGTAAATCCTCTTTCATTTTCTTTTATTTTTTTAAATTTTTTTCTTTTATTATACTCTACTCACATCCTATATTTCAAGTGAAATGATAACTATAGTATATTACATATTCGAAAATTTTATTTTTTTAATGGAATATCTATCATCAAACCTCTTCTCTCCACCTCTTATTCTAAAAAATTAAAAATTGTCTGTGATGTATCGATTTACCATCATCGGGGATGATGTGTTTTCATTTTATTTTACCGAATTCAAGTCCGATCATAAAACCATTATTATAGTCAAATAAGTTTTTATTATACATATTAAAAGTTATATAATGTTTTTTAACCAATATATATACATAATATTAAATAAAATGATATAATTTTGTGATGGTCGTAAAAAATACCAAAATAAATTAAATCATTTTCATTAATGTTTTATCTAATGAATCATACTTATATAAAAAAATGATATATGGTATCATTTAAAATTATGAAAAAATATTAATACAATTTCTTTCCACTTCTAGAGTTTTTCTTTCATTTTTCAAGAAAACCCATAGTGAACTAACCATGGAAACCATGAAATAAATACACCCAAAAAAATAAAAATAACAAAATATTATAAATAAATGGGTGGAAAGATGTTATAAAAAGATCATATAAGGTATTATAAAAATTAATTTAGTTATTTAATAAATTAATAACACTCTTTAATCCTATATACAGGAGGTATGAACAGATATTAAATAATTCAAACCCAAGGTAAGAGACATTTCTTAAAAAATCATCTTTTAAATTTTTATTTTTACAAAATTCAAAAGGAATGTTTTTATGATTATATTTTGGTTATTGGGAAATTTTTTATGATGATGGGTGGGTACATGATATACCTCCGACTCATTGGGTATGTTTATGTTAGAAGTTGACCATAATGGTCATTCCAAGTGTAACTACAACAGTTACACAATAAGGTAGCCTTGAGGGTTACATCATAAGGTAACCATGAGGGTTATATTGTAAGTTAGTCATGAGGGTTAGAAATCATGTGGTATTTAAAAGGGTTACAATCTTAAGTATGTAATTCCCCATGTTACCTTTATCGTTTAATTTATGTTTTCTATGTTTTATGGAAATCTCTTGTTTTCACAAAGTATGTATATGATAAATTATGGGTGAGAAATATGTCTTTATGAAAATGATTTCATATGCTTATAAGTATTCATGGACTAAAAATTTATTCTTTTTTATGTACATTACTGAGATTTTTATGCTCATCCCATGTTTTAAATTTTTTTCAGAGGGTTTAAAGATGGGTAAAAGAAAAGAAGAAGAGAACCTGAATTCTTTGAATATTTTTCATGAAAAGATTTAATGTTTTATTAATAATTTTTTTATTATGCAAGAAATGGATACTTTTTTAGTAGTACCCACTTTTATTCTTGTGGGTTGATATGTATGAATTCTTTTTCTAATTATCTAAAACTCAAAACCAAAAATATCTTTGTGAATATAAGAAAGTGAATTATAAAATAATTTACAAGATTATGTAATGTTTAAGGCTAGGAGCATATAATAGATGTTTATCATATCAAAATGAATTATTAGTGAATCTTTTTTAATTGGTGTGAAATAGATATTGGTATCATAAACAACCTATAGTCCAAGTGAAAATATATTGGGAATTATTCTATTCTTCTATCCATGATATTTATTTCCATTGAAAATGGGTATGAATCTAATATTGATAAAATTATGATTATTTATTATTTTTTGAACCAAGATTGAATCTTTGATATGGAATCTGGTTTACTTTGATGCAAATTGAAAAATCTAGGTTTTATACTAACAATAAGGCAATGAGTTTGAATCAGTGTTACTATCTTTTATAATTTTTTTAAAGTTAACCTTAGGTAATGGTTAAAGTTAAGATACTCTAAATATTAAAAGTCACACACACACATACAATAGATAATGTAAAACATAAAAGAATATAATATTTTTACATCATTCTCCCCCAATGCATGTAACAATATCCTTCGTGTGATTTGTGAAATATGAAACAAAATGATCCACTAATAAGATAATGTAAATATAATGTTCGAATTTACTGTCCTTAAACCAAATAATATTTCCCTATAAATAAAGTCCATCAACTATTTCTATATAAAATATCTTTATTATTTACAAATTGATATTGAAACTAAAATAATAACTTTAGTAAGATTTAATATGATTCAACATAATAGATTTATATTATTTCAGCCTTTGAAATATTAAGAATGAGGTATATTCTCTCACTCTTTATGACCTTTTAAGTTAAGGATGTTATCCAGTAGAAGTTGGTTAGTACCACTAAAATATTTATCATCACCCAATCTTTATAGACACATTATTCCATTTTTAAATCCTTAGAATTATCATATGAATAGTTGTATCTTTTAAATATTAGAAACTAATATGATCTAAATTCTCCTAACATTCATTAACTATTGGTCTAAATATTATTTGAGAATGATTCCCCAAAAATCCATAGTATTTAGAATCAAATATCCTAATTTAATACACTATAATACTTATTCAAAATATTTGTTAAATTGTCTATAATTTTTTTTAGTTCTCCTTATAAAACTATTTTTGTACTCATTATGAAATAAAATATTTTTAAAAATATTATACTTACATAACATGTAATTAATGTTGCTTAGCTTCTGATATAACATACATGAGATCAAGTTATTTATACATAAGATCAAATTACTATTTTATGTGATTTTGAAACTTTATCTTAATATTATGTGAACTCTAGATTAATATTTTATATGATCTAATTTATTCTTATTTATCCTTTTAATATTAATACTTACTCATATATTTACAATTTATAAAATGGTTTACACTTATATATATACTTTAAAAAATATTTATACCCATGAAATAAAACTTAACTGGACTTCGTCTCATTCTTAGATAATCAAAAATATCTTTTATATTTATATTTTATATCGTTTGAAACTTTAGATTCACTATTAAGAGAGGTTTATATTATTCTTACACCATATCAGAAAAACATTACGTGAGTAACATATTATCTTATTTAATTATATATAACCCATGAAAATCCAAGTTTACTTTCATGACCTGAACCAATTGGTCTAGAGATGAAACTACCCTAAGCCTTCCACCAATAGTCTAGGGGTAGGTGATCAATGTCGATAAGGAATATCATACACATGGGAGGCATTAGATTAATGTACTTGCACACACGCACACATCTCTAAGCCCATACAATACTAAAAGGTAAAACAACTTATAAAAATGCATGAATACATCTATAAACCCACAACCAGAGTACAAAATAAAGTATTGGAAATTAATAAAATGGGACAAATATAAGCCCACTCAACAATGGGAAATAAATTCCAACTCGCTCCGATGGAGGGTAATGCTATCAAATGAAATGAAAATATACACCTCAGTTTTTTTATCCCAAAATAAGCACCACCTACTCTCGTTCCTCTAAGGTTCTGTGAAAAGGTCCTTAGTCTATATATGACATGACATGGGTGGGAAGATCCCATGTAGGGGTGAGTATAAAAATACCCAGTATGAAACCTTTAAATCACTAAGAATAAAGTATCATGAGTAGTCATCTCATCAAACACACACATATATATAAAAAATATACAAGATATAATGACAACTAAGGATATCCTAGATATACTCATAAATGAATTTGAGTTGCAAAAGGTCTCAACCACTTCCTACCATAGATCACATGCATGATTTCAATGTAATGCTCATCCAAGAGATCTAACACCACAAGCCCTGTCATCCCTGATGGAACTCAACTAAGAGATATAACTCATCGGGTATCTCTATGACAATGGAATATCCCCACCATCCCAAAGGCCTTTCTCATAAAAAATAAATAACTCCCAAAGCTATACTACCACTGAAAACACTCATCCTAGAGGTCACACTTATCATCTCAAGACAAGAAGAATCATAATAAACTGAGATGGTTTATTCGAGATATACACTCCATTACACATATACCCCATGGTAAATATTATATCTCAATACACATATAGGGGATCAACACCTAGGGCTCATTAGAGGGGCACCAGACCCTACTAGAAAAATCCTCATAGATAGGGGATTTGTAACGCCCCGACCCCAGTTACCCAGAGTCAGTGATTTATTACATAACATTGTCATGATACAAGGAATCATGTCCCAAAAGACCAATCAGATTAGTATTATTGGAAACAAGATAAATATATAAGTTCAACATTACAACTTGAAAAGAAATACAACACTAATTTATTCCTTTAGAAACATCCAAGCCTCCTAGATTATGCCTGAAAGTCACTCATAACTAACTTAGTCATATCCTAGGAAAATGAAACATAAGAAAGGGGTGATCTCAAATTCCCATTAAGGGTAAGAAATTCAATGGAATATAACATAAACATTGAGCATGGTGAATAATTTAAAACACATGCCTTTACAAATAATAAACATGAACACTTTATAGAAGAATATGAGTTGAGTAAATAATTAAATAATAAAACATAGTCATGGGTATTATACTAGTTGAATAACAACATGAACCATCAATAATATTTTCATAATTATGGAATGTATAATGTGGGACATTCTGGAACATTTTTGTCAAGGCCTCGACCAAGACGTCTAAAAATGATTAAGGCCTCCGCCAAAACCATATATCAAAATTGGGAAATGCCTCATCCAATTACACATCTAATTGTATCATGAGACCTACCGATTCAAGGAGGAGCTATAGTGGGCTCCACCTATCACTCACTAAGTCCAATACATTCCTTATATGTAAAGGTTGAAACATAACATAAACATTCGTATTAAAACTAGCGTACAAAATGTCAATAATTTAACCCTAAACCATGAATGGTATAAAAATAACACATCCAAATTCAAATATATCACAAAAAATTAAATACAATATGGAATATTTGTATAATAACAAATAAAATTCAAATAATTTTAAAACACATCAAAGGATGTTGATATAGATGAAGATGATTTGTAAAACTCTTTGAGAGAAATATCACTTTTTCATGAAAAAATTTAAAAGTCACACTATTTAAGAAGGAATACATTTAAAGAAATTTTTGAATCAAAGTGTCCCATACCACTTTGAAACTTTTGAAAGGAATTAACATTTTAAAAAAATTCATGTTCATATAAATAAATCCTTAAAATGCATTTTGAAAACATGGACATTAATGAGAATGATTTAGAAGAATGAATATTTAATCCATTTAAAATGATGATCTAGTTAAAGATTCCCTTCCATAAAACCATAAAATACTCATTTTGAAAATATTTTTATGAAACACGGATGTGGATGATAAGGATGTCCCAGTAGATAATCATGTAAAAACAACCTCAGATAATGAAGAGATTGTAGAATTAACCCTTACCTTGCACATTCCTTTGGTCGAGGGTATGTTTAACCTCCTATATAATGACCATAGTATGTTATTAAATTATAACATAACCATATTCATATTTATTATTATATACACGATTCATTTATGAATTTTTACTACCCATTTAATAATTATTTCCTTGTTAAATTAACATTTCAGGTAATAATCACTTTCTTTATCATACGCGTTTTAACTTATTATTCTTGATCGTATCATTTAGATCATGATTTACATACTTTCAGAATATAACACATGATTTATATATAATATATATATTTAGAATATAAATATGTATAATATATAGATATATGAAATGGAAAACACCATTTATGGAGACGGTAGGCCGTATGTACGCATAAACGCTGTTTCTATTTTTATATCGTATTGAATGTAAGTAAGTGAATAAGATATATGTAAGTAAATAAATAAATAAATACATAAATATATATATATATATTAAGTATAATTATTATTTCATATATTACATAATTATCAATAATATATATTTTTATAATCATCGTTGAATGGTGAATGTGGAAATGAATCTCATCGCATCGTGGAGATAGTAATCTGTATGTACGCACGAGTGAATATATAATTATATTGATGGTGAAATCATATATAATTGGATGGTATATCATTTATAAATAATAATTAACATGTTATATTTATTATTTATATTAGTTATACTCATTATTATACCCATCCAAATAATGAAGTGTTTGAATAACAAACTACACCACGATGTGGAGACGGTAAACCGCTTGTATGCACGTATGGTGAATTTGTCATTTATAGGATGGATAAAATAAAAAATATGGTTGTAAAATATTTATAATAACATAACAGTATGTAGGAGGTGATGGAGTTATTATTTTGGTATGGAAACAACAAATAAAGAGGAAGTGGAATAAGAAAAGGACTTGAAAGAGGGTGGTGAAATTATTACATCTTCTTAGAGTGTTTCCTTTTGATTTGATCACAATGGATCCTTAGGTTTTATTTATGATCAAATTAATGACTCTAGGTTGATTTGAGGGAATTTTGGAGGATATTTGGGTAGTGGTTGGGTGAGCCAAATGGCTTTGGAGGTGTGATTTTGAGAGAAGGGGAAGTACCCTTTTATAAGGGAGGTGAGGGTCACTTTAGGAAGAGCTTGAAATATAATTTTATAAAAAAATAATTTTCGGTTTATAATAGATAAAAATAATTTATTTATAGGATAATGTAAATATGGTTCAAAAAATACTCAACCAATAGGTTTTAGATAGGTTTAGGTCACCATATTAACCTTATTTTTTTTAGATTTAACTCTTAATTAAATAGTTTAAGTTTTACCGTGTCTTCTTGTATTCTTACACTATATTGTTAATAAAATTACTCTAAACTTCCAAGAGAACCTCAAGTGGTTCATTAATGACATATATAATATTATTTAATCACTTTTGACAAACCTTATATTTTTAGGAATATTATTTAATTTAATAATATAATATTTATTTTAAAAACTCATTTATGTCAACTTTGACACTATTTAGTATTTGGTTTTTGTGAAAGTCATAAAAACATGATTAATTCTGAAAAGATACATTTAATCAATCCTAAAATGTAATATGCACCTAGAATTTTTTTTATTTTATAAAAACTTTGAAATTATATTTATTTTCATATTTATAATACCATTTATTTGATTCTTTCATTAAGAAGGTAATTACTGCATCATCATTGTGTCATAAATAAATTTAATTATTTAATTTATAAAAGTTATAAATAAAATAACATGACGTAGGGAATAATTTTGGATTTATAATGAATATTTATTGTCCAATTTATCTTATGTATAACCCTATATTAAATATGGTTTAGTTATTAAACTTAGAATTTAACACTTATAACTATTCTTTAAATAAAATAATAATAAATGTCCTAATCTAATCCAAGTGGACCAAAGAGGATCATATTTTATTCCTAAGGTTTTTTTGGTATAATTTCACTTATCCAATAGAATTAGGACATGTGTTAGGGTAATTATAATATCATTTTTAACCTTAATTACCCTATTTACTTTTAACCGTGGTAAATAAAAGTCAAAAGTTACTATTAACCAAGAATTATTTTAATATTATTTTACCAAATTTTACTTACAGATTTCAACCATTTCTCTCAGATTTTTGAAATTCAACTCACAGAAGCAGTAAAATTAAGTTTTATGAAAATTTGCAAATGCTCCTAGAAGGTGGGTAAAAGACGGTAAAAAGTTCAATAAAAATTTATACATCTTATTTTATTATAAAACGACTCAAATGAATTACATTTAACTTATATAGGTACTATATATCTATTTTGACTTAAAATAAATTGAATTAAAATAAATAATTATTTAAATAAAAAGTCAGTTTAAAACAATAACGTAGTGTTTTTCACTATTCATCAAAAAATTGGATGTTTTCAGAAAAATACCAAAAATTCACCTTAATATAATTTTGATATTTAGAAATGAATTCTATTTTACAAAATTCAAAACATATAAGTTTCATTAATTTATTGAAAATTAATTCCCATTGTCAAATCCAAAAAAGCAGGTTTTTTAAAAGAACAATTATCAAAAGATTGACATGTGTTTATGTCAAATTTAAATGTGAAATTACTTATAATGACCTAAATTGTATTAAATGATAAAAATATAATCTAATTATACTTCCAAACCATTAAAATGTAAAATTTATCACTATAAATTATTTTGATTAAAAAAGTTGTTTTCAATTAAAATTTTGTATTTCTCACTATTCATCAAAATATGAAAGTTATTAGAAAAGTACAAAAAAATTTATCCAAACTAAATTTTTACGTCCCAATTCTAAGGATGAATTTAATTTCATTAAATTGGATATATAAAAGTGTTAAATATTGGTTTTAAAAAGGGTTCTCCATTAAAAGGTGGTAACATTTAATTTTTTGAAAAATACTTCTTTTATCTAAAAAAATGAATTTGTTCTCATATTAAGTCTCAAAAAAACATAATATGGGTGTTAAAATTATATAGAGTATATAAGAGTCAAAATATAGTTAATGCTATTCATAACCACTTTTTGAACGACTAGTTTGGTAAGTTGTGGTGCGCTCGAACTCAATGTTGCATGTAGCCCAAGTTATTGAATTACTTTAATGAAATAACGTACTATGAAATATTGGGGTGTTACAGGATTGATTCTTGTGTAGTGTTGGTCACATAAATTCCACAAACCCTATATAAGTAAACATAAAGGAAACAAGGATCTCTCCAATACTCTTAGAGAGATACATGATCCAATACGCTGATCAATCTATCGAAGTGGGTTGAGACTACTCATTTCTAAATAAGGGAACTCTCCTACAATAATCATCAAGAAACTATAGAGGGGTCACCCTATATGAATAGAATAGGATGTTGCACCAAACCCTCAAAGTAGTTGACCGAAGAGAATATACTCAGTTAATGCTACTCCAAGAAAGCTAAAAAAATATTACAATAAAGATGAGAAAAGAAGAAAGAGGAATCCAAAATTTCTTAAAAGGAGTACACAACATGTCCCAATGGGTATATGGTGTGTCTCACAATCCAGACACTTCCCAGGTCTCATGCTTACATGGAATGCACTTTTTCAAAATAAATAACATGTACCAAGGATACAAAACATGTAGATTTCATCCTGGAACTGAATATTATATTCTTCCCATGATCATGTACACTAGGTCATTCCCATGTACTTGGCCATATCTGAGTACACATAACTTATCATGTACTCCAGACTTCATGTGTACTTCCAAAGTACATGGAGTATGGGGCCACATGGGATCATGGGCATGTACCCCTTTACATGAATAGAAATCTACCACATGTTACATGAAATGTGGATAGGAACACACGATGTGTAGAACTACATGGCCTCCTGGGCATGTACCCCCTGTACACACTTATCTGGTTAGCTAAGATTTACACAACATGTGACACATGTCAAAAAACATGTGATACTTATCTCTATGTGTAATCCATAGAACCACAAATAAGGGACTACATGACATGTGTTTATAGGATTACACACTGTGTAGTCAGGAATTTCATAGAAATATAAAAATTTCAAGCATATTTACCTAATCCCCCAGAACTACTAATTTCACTGGAAATCATGCCATATGTCATGAATCTAGGATTTCTCAAACCCTCTAACCATCATTGTCTGGATTCCAGTTATATCCCATGCTCGAGAAACACCCTTCACCATGCCTCATTGGTGTCACATACCAAAACCATGATCATAAACTTTGGATCCGCCCATAGATCTAGTGTCATCATTATGAATCACAATTGTAGAATCATATATCTCTCCTAAAACCCATAATATCAATATATTTCACTAAAGACATAATTTTCAATGATCTTTCATGAGGTATTCATCATATCATAGGCCAAAAGAAAATTCCATCGATAAACACACGTAGAACGAGGTGGGGGGGGAACCTATAAAAAAATGTGAGTAATGAACTAAAACCTTTGTTCATTTTCATCCTCAATACATTATTGTGTAAAAAATTAACTAAGAGGTATACGAATCCATGAAAAAAATTATAATAATTATCCTCTAATCTAAAAATAAACCAATACCATGAAAAAGTCCGATCCACAAATAAATTTGTTAGTTGATTAATTTGTATTCATTATGGAATAATAAAACAAGGATAAATACACAAAAAATATACTAATTTAATTTAGATCAATCATCGATGAAGAAAAAATTCATGTTTTTGTTGTTGATGATATCTCTAAGCTACGTTGGCACATGATCCTTGATCTGATGTCGTCTACCCCTGATTCCCCTTGAATAATCTTAAACGACTCCTCTCAATGACTAAGTTATGAAACTAACCCTTGAGATTATGAATATACATGTTTGAATAAATACTTCTAGGTATCTACATCAAAATAAATAAATAAATCAACTAAATTAATGTATTTTATTATTTCCACCTGTGATAGAATTTTCTTAAAATGCCTGATGCTGAAAAATATTATGTTGAATCTAAGGTAAAACACATGTTATGAACTTGAAAATGGCCTTATATTTTTGATATGAGACTCAATTTGGTAGTTATTCCACTTTTTCAGGAAAACAACACACACATTATTTTAATATATTTAATATTTTTAGAAGATCAATTTTGGGCTCATCGGGCCTCAAAATCTTGCACCGTCTCAGTTCCTAGTCCTCAAATATTCCTAGAAATATTACAAATTATTAAATAGAAAAAACCAAGACATTACAATATTCCCCTATTCAAGGATTTTAATCCCTGTAAAGCACAAAATAAGAAAAAAGGTGGGGATAATGAGCTCTCAATTGGGTTTCCACTCCCAAGATCTCTCTTGATGGTTCCCTATGCTATCAAGAACCACACACATAAGGAAATAACATGCCCACAGAGGGTATTGATTTTCTAGTTCTCAACACCACCAAATTATTGAAAATGGAAAGTCCACTCTCACTGCATAGATTACCCAGGTCAATATTATGTAGCAAGTCGTGGACATACCTCCTCAGTTAAAAAATGATGATAACACCGAGAAACCAAAACTACTGTGGTCATAAGGTTAAGTGGTACAACAGCTCGGTAACCCGACATAACAGTAGGGAAAAAAATAAAGGTTCTGAGAACCTTGGAGATAACCAAAATTTCGGGATAAAAATCCACAACTTTCGAACTCCAACCTCATATGATGATATCCTGTAATGAAATACTGACATTTATGGGTAATCCTCATCCACCACTAGATGAAATTCACCTTTACAACCATCAATAGCACTATAGAACTACTACAAAATAGGCCTTTAACAGTGCAAAAAATTGCCTTTATCAGTGATAGAATAGAGTAGACTACATGAATGAGGTTAAAATCCTTAGAATTTTATCAGTGTTGAAAAAGTGGTGATAAATTTTCCCATTATCGATGCAAAAAAAGCCCTGATAAATGTGACCTTTATAAACATTTTTAAAGGCACTGATAAAAGAACAATTTATCAACTCTTTAATTTAGCACTACTAAAGAAACCATTTATCAATTCTTTTAAAGGAGATGTTAAAGATACATTCTATAGTGTGATGTAACAGCACACCACAACACCAAAAACACACAAGATATCCATAAAAAAGACCCAATACAAGATTTAAATGAAATGAAATTTACAATGCAAACATATGATAAAAAACTACATTATAGAAATTTCAAACATCGATTTATAAAATTATATAAAAAAAATTAGTACATACATTCAAAAACATCAATTGTCCTTTATCTTTTAATCCTAACCCGATTCATGCTATTGCAGAACAAACCACCCCTTCTCGAGAAAAAAAAACACACCTGTATAAGAAAAAAATTCTTATGTTAGTAATAAAATATAGAAATAAATTAATAAAATGTGTTAATTTTACCAAAAGTGATGTCAATTTTAATTAAAAATATGCACTTGGAGTCATACCAGTCACACCGTACATCGGATTGAGGTGCGGTTGATTCCAACACCTCTCAAATGACTTATAGATAATTATCCTAAATTATCAAAATAATATGAATGTGTTTTCTTGGTTTAGAGTATGTCAGTTGTCTTTTTTACTAAAATATAATTTTAAACTGGAAACATAAACTTTTGACTCATTCCGATCACATCGTGTATCAGTTTGACATGAAACGGATTCCTGCACATCAAAAATGAATTATGAATCATTATTATAAATTATCTAGAAAATACGAGTGTGTTTGATCAGTTTTTAGTGAGTGACACTTTTTGAACTGAAGTATCAAAACAATCTGAATGTGTTTGTTTGGTTTTGAGGTGCGACTGATTCTTGAAAAGGCATGACACATTGAGTTATAGTGGTCACACCATATGCATAAAATTGTGGTACTGCTGATTTCTACAAATCTCAAATGAATTATGGATCGTTTCCTTAAGTGTAAGCGAAGTACACACCTCCATTGACCTCTTTTTTCCAATCATTTAAAACCCTATATTTTTTTTAATAAAAAACAAAAGATCTCAAAACAAAAAATGAACCCACACATAATGCACAAAGAGTGATTTCCACAAGTATAGAAATCTACAAACAGACAGGATAGAAAGAATGTAACTAATTCAAGAAAGGATAAACATTTAAAGAAACACATTAAAAAAAATTTTGAACTTCAAAAGGATGATTTCATCAGACTTTTATAATGAAAGATAAACTTACAACAACTACAAAATAAGAATGAGGAATCTCCAAACATCTTTACCCCAACATGGGAGACAACAACTGAGCCAATGTGTTGTATGATTCTTTCACAACAACTCTTCCAAAATGCTTCCTCCACCAAATTCACAAAATGGAGATCCTTAGAGAAGAGGAAACACTCCTTAATCCATGGATGAATATCCCTAATGAAAAGATAAGCTTTAAATAGATCCTTTAACACAACCTCTAGAGAAATGGAAACCAACTCTTTGAAGTGTTCAACATAAGCCTTTACTATCCGCTGACCTTGCTAGACACTCATGAGATCTTAAATTTTCTTCGTATTCACCTCCTTAGGTATAAAACATCAGAAAAAGAAGGACTTAAAAACTTCCCACATCATCCTAACTTTCATCATTGGTGGGGAAAACAACTCCTATTCTTACAAAGATTACCCCCAAGTAGACCTAGAGAAACACAAACTCTAATGGATTTGGGAGTTCCCAAAACTCTAAAGACATGATCAACTTCCTCAAGCCACTTAATTTCTTCTAACAAACCTTGATTTCCATATAATATGGGAAGAAACTAAGGAGAACTAGAAATAGGGTGAGACCCACTAAAAACTACATGGACCTTTCTGGGCAGAATATTCTGAATAAAAAAAATCATAAAATCAGGTTTAGAATCAATTACTCACATACCCACATATATAAAAACTCTCATAAGGAATATTGAGGATCACTCCTACCACTTTATCACCAAACCCAATAATTTTCCAAATTTTCCATCCAAAACATTTTCATTAAAAATATTTTGTTTTTTACAATAAAAGAACATTTGAAATAAATCATTTTAATTTTCAAAACAATTTTCATTTTAAAATCTTACTCACAACAACCAAGAATGGAAAAATACATAATTTACACTAAACCGACTAAATTAAGAACTAGTAGTCATGCTTAAACCAATGACATGGTAATGAGACATAGTTTACTTAGTATACAAGTTAACTATTATTAAAAAGATCAACAACCCCCAACAGTAATAAAATCTCAAAAGTATCACCATATACATAATACTAGGCTACTAGGTTATTGGTTGTGTTAACAGTGGCCCTACTTCTATCCTATCAATAGGTACCTGGGTCCATTTCATCAGGTACTCAGTGCCTACCACACAAGGGTAACTCTATCTCTTCACCACTCTATCCTATCAAATCCTATAACCCCTCTTTTAACTCCCCTTCATCACAAAATACACCCAAAATGAGACTAATATACTAACATTAAAGTGGATTACATGGTTAGATTAGATGGGGAAATTAAAACATCCATAGCCTAAACAATTTCATACTCAATAATATTCAACTAGATTCTTGAGGGAATATATTAAACCATTGGGTTTTCATATGTGTAAGTATAGCTGTTAAGAAATTTACTAGTCTTTTCCAAGAATTTTAAAAGTTTTAATGTATTTAGAGGTTAATTTCCACTTATTTCTAATCTATTAATGAACCAATATAAAGGAAAAATAAATAAATAGATGATAATTAACATTAAATTTTAAGGGTTAGCTATAATGGTTATTGTAGGAAATTGGTTGACTTTGAGTATTTTCAAAATGTTTTTTAATTAACATCACTAGGTCTATTATTTATTGGAAAAGACAAGGTTTATTCATAATATATTATTCTATATTTATCCAACATAAAGGAGAGTGAAAATTTATTTAATATAATTCTTCATACGAGTCGATCTGGATAAGTGATTGATAATTGATTTTATAAGATAATTCCACCAAGGAAAGTTAATCCTTACAAGAGCCACTAAAGTCAATAATTAAGGCTCAAAGAATATCCTCCAATATCAAGATAGTCTGATTAGAATGATCATTAGAATTTGAAATATTGAAAGTATAAAATTTCACCCATAACCTCATTGAAAATTAATGTCCTTACTATAACAAAGATAAAAACATCATATCCCTATCAGATACAACATTAGATGGGAAACCTGGAATAATTATTATCTATTTTACATACAATTAATTGAGTTAATCAACTGAGGAAGCCTCTTCAATATGTAATATTTTGTTCATATTAGTTAGGTGATCCACTATAACCCATTCTATATCTTTCTATTTAGTTGATATTGAAAACCTGCTGAAGAAATTCATCACGATTTCATCCCATTTTTTAATAGGAAAGGAAAGTATTGAAAGAGTAATTATTGGTTCTTTGTATTTTTCCTTCACCAGATTATAGGTAAAAAAATTATCAAGGAATACTATGATTCATTTGATCATTACAGGACACAAAAACTAGTGACTAATATCATGGTACATATTTATGATCCATACATGATCCTAGAGGAGTCACGCTGGCAGTATCAATCAGATGAGATGTAGGGTTCATCATGGTTAAGAATAACACAAAATTAAAAATACAAAATGTGGAACCAAAAGGTTCAAACAACGATAGATGAAAAGTAGAAAATAACATACATTGGATTCTAGCCTTGATTCGTCTAAGATAACATAGAGGAGTCATGCCTGTAGTGGTGAGGAGATGAGTTGTAGGGTTCATCATGGTTAAGAACATCAAAAAATGAAAATAAAAAATGTGGAAAACAAAAGATCAAACAATGGTAGTGGAAAATTAGTAAATAAAATAAATTGGATTCTAGCCTTGATTCGTCTAAGGGAATATAGAGGAGTCGCACCGACAAAAGAGGATTTTTGTGAGAGGTTGAGAATCATGAATCACTGAGTACTGGTTATGGTTCTTTTAAATAGATTAGGAACACTTTTAATAGTGATTTCAGAAGAGAGCTGATAAATATAACTTTTATCAACATTAAATTGATAATCACTAATAAAAGGGATATTTATCAACACTAAAAAAGAACTGATAAATGTTGATATTTATCAAAGTAAAAAAGAAGTGATAAAAAACATCTTTATCAGCGCTAATATTTTATCACCGATAAAGGATTTATTTAAATAAATTTATTATAATTTTTTAATTATTAATTATATATAATTATTTATTTATAATTATATTAATAATTATTTTCAAAATAATAATTATTTATTTATAATAATTATAAATATATTAAATATAAATTTATAAATATATTTATTTACAAATATATTTTTAACATTATTAGTGGATATATAATCTTAAATACATGAATTTTAAAAATGAGTGAAATTGAATAATTCAAAATGAGTACACTTTAAAAATATTGAAAAATGGATAAGTTTTATTAAATAAATATAAATTATTAAAAATTTGGCTATATAAATATATTTAAGTAAGACGAATACATATTGAAAATAATAAAACATAGTAAATAAATATGTATAACTAAATAATATAAAATGATCAAATTAAAAAATAAAATAAAAAATAAAAAATATTAAAAATGAATGCCTTGACTGTAATAGTATTAAAAAATAAATACATAAAACTGACCGATTAAAAAAATATTATATTAAATGTATCATGTTATAATGAAAGTCTAAAATATACTGAAATTTGAATAAATTACATAAATATTAGGTGTATGTGATTCTATATAATGCGTAAATATAACTGTGTGCATGTTTGTATATAAAACTGCATTAATTACATGCACGCACACACACAAAGATATATATATAAATATGTATGTATATATGTATGTATGTATGTATGTATGTATGTATGTATGTATGTGAAATCAATGTAACACATGACATTTGATATATGATAAATTGAAAAATCAAACAACATTAAAAATGAATAAGACATTAATATTTTTTTTAATTTACATTTTATTCATCTTATATATATTTATATTAATATATATTATTTATTACTATTTATAATATTTATATATATATATTACACTTATTTATTTTTTATTAATAATTGTTTCATTAATAAAACTTTAAATTATTTTGTAATTTATTCATTTTTATTTTTTTTAATTATATATTCATTTATATGTCCATATTTAATATATAATATTTATCAATATTTATAATCTATATATATGCATATTAAATTTATTCATTTTTATCAAGAATTGTTTAATGAATAATTTTTTTAATATTTTTCATAATTTACTCATTTTAAATATTTCTTTGTCTAATTATTTTATTTTATTCATTTTACATATTTATATATTTATAATATACTATTTATTAATTTTTTAAATTTATATATATGATTATTCAATTTATTCATTTTTAACAATAATTATTTAATTAATAAAAATTTATTTTTTTTAATTTTATTTGTTTAATTATTTCATTTTATTATGGACCATTATCAGAGCACTGATAAAGGTTAAAATTTATCAGCATTTTTAATTTTAGCACTCATAGAGGGTACTTTTTATCAGCGCTGAAAATAAAGTGGTGATAAATGTGAATTTTATTAGCGCTGAATAAAAAACGCTGAAAAAGGGTTCCCTTTATCAGTGATTTTTTTGAGAGCTGATAAAGATGGAATTTTTCAACACATTTTTCTAGTACTAATAAATTACAACACTGTTAAAGGAATGTTTTATAGTAGTGAAACTAGGAAACAAGTAATGTCACCCAGTGGATCCAACTAGTATAACAGTGACTTGAAAGGTATCTCATACATGGCATTAAAAGTTTCTACACCAGTAGTGTAGTGGTGATCATTATGATACAAAAACTCCACAAATGGTAGATGATCCTCCTAGATTTGGCCTAAAACTGACATGGGAACTCAAAGAATGTTTATCAAAACCAAAACGATCCACTTTACCTGTCCACCTAGCTAGGGTAAAATGTTATGCTCAATTGAAAATGATTCCCCAAATGGTACCCACATGCTCTCCTTCATCATGATGTGAATTAATCATCATAGTTATAAATGATCTTTAAGGTAATTAAAAAAACCATACTTCCACTTGTACGCACAAGTGTCCCAAAATCTTCATAAAACTCTACTGGTCATTGTTCTTAGATGGTAGAGACAATGAGAGTTTAGATTGAAAACTAGCTGAAACTCCCTTGGCTGCCTAATCGATTCCAAGAGATCCTTTTAAATCCTCACCCCACCATATTTACTACTAAGGATAAAAACATCCTCATTACCTCCTCTCATAGCATGAATGATTTCATCTTCATTCCTCAAACAAGGATGAAGATCTTCACATATTTGGAAAATACATCAAGAACATATCCAGTGGATATAGGTCCCTACAACATCTCACAATCTATATCCTTGAGTAAACCATCCCTAGCTATCTAAAGAAGAAAAGGGATAAAAACTATCGACTAGAGGTAAAAAAAACATCCTTAGGTATATCATGTGATCTGATTTGGATTCCAAGTGCTCATAGATTTCATCAAATAAGAATACTATGAACTGATATAAGAAGGGTTAAATATCCAGTTCATAAGACTCATGATTCTCCTATGGTGTACAACTTTCTAAAGGGTAGCACCACATGCTCAATAATAAACATAGTCTCTTTAGAAAGATACTTTTGGAATATCCTCCCCCAAAACCATAGATGGTGATAACCTGTACCAAGGTTAACTCTGAGAACCACCTCTCCTGAAACCACTAGTTTAAGAACATAGTGATTCTTAGAAGCGGATACTCTTCGTCATATAACCTGGTTCAATTGTCACCAATTCACACCCAAACTCAAGAAATCATCTGCATCTTGGGAGAAACCACATGGATTTTAGGAAAAACACTTAGTATTAAAAATCCCCAACTCTATAACCTCCTCAAACCAAACCTCCAACTCTCACATCTCAAGGGTCATCTGATATTATAGAGAAGATATCAAGTCTTACTTGGTAAAATTTCATACATAAAACAAACTCTTGATAGGGAGGTAAGACCAAAACGTCCCTAGGTAATAAATCCTTATAATCTACCACCCCAGTAGGAAAAAATGATCACACCATCCAATGATCCAAAGGTATCACTAGCCACCTGATAAGAAGTTGGTCGTAACCTCTGACACATGAGCTCATCCTTCTCTTCCTGGGATCAATCCTTATCAAAGGAGGAAAAATATATCCCAACAAGCCAAAAATAATACCACACTCACTACTAGAAAATATTTGAGCATGGAAGGATGATATGATGTTTCAAACAAGGGATATTATTAGGGACATGTGGATCATGAAACCATTTGAAAGATGAAACTAGGGTAGTGAAGACACACATTGTACCTTGAAAACTGCTCAGAGCCTATATGAACTCCCTCTACATAAAACACATACTTTCCCTTTTTGTCCTACTTACCAAAAATATGGATTTATTTGACACCTTATGACAATAACCAATCTCAAAAACACAAGTCAAAGGAACTCATCCACCACACCTCTATACTATGTGCTTTGGGAGGAACTGAATCACCCGTATAGTTTTGGATTGCGTCTCAAGAATGAATCTCGATCGGGGGAATTTTCCTCTTTTTTTCATGTCCAAAGTCATGAAAAAAATAACTAATAAAAGGGATCTACCAATAAAAATGTGGAAAAATATTGGATCATACCTATGTCTATGAGTAGAAGAGTAAGAGTAGAGGGAACACAAATAAAACCTCAAAAAACTCTTGGATCCTCTGGGTAAAGAACCTCCAATTCCTGAAGCTATCCAAGATTCTGACCACCATCTTCTTGAGACTAGAGTGATCCACCTAGAGGTGGTGGTGGTAGAATCAAACTAAGGTCCCCACAAACCCTACTACTCCTCAACCCCTCTATAATGTCAACAGACCTACAAACCTTCTTACTCAATCCGTTGCCTCTACCTAATAGGTTCGTCAACTAGCCCTTTGATTGCTGCATAATTGGTAGAAAAATATCACATGAGATTTCCTCTCCCATCACTAAAATATAAACGCCTCTTACTTGGAGAACTGATCTATCTCTAAGATATCCAATGAAATCTCATGTTTCATGAGTTGCATGACATTCCTACTATCAATAGGTCCTTATGACCCTATATTCAATGCTATAATTGCCTTTAAAGCTTATGAGAAATGCGAAAACCCCACACATCCCTATACAACACTAAAATATCCATCAGTGAATTAGTCTGGGATGCTGTATCCACTTGAACCACTAGAGGTGGGTCTACAGACTGATCAACAGAAGAAATATCCACATACTAACAATCATGATGAAAGGATACCTCATTACTATCCCTCTTTATGGAGTCCTCACCAGTCATTGAGTTGGACTCTTGAAACAACTATAGAAACCTCACTAGCTGTCATCATGACTACATACTGAAAGAAGAAAAGACATACCAAAGTCAATGAGTATATCTAGTGAGATAAATTAAAAAGGACATGGAAACCACAACACATTCCTATATGATTCATGTGCCAAAATTTTCACTACAACCGATGCCTACATGCACTAATTGAACAAGTAGGTTATCTGAGTCCTGGGCAATGGATACATCAGCCACTACACCAACACTGGATTCCTTGGATTGAAAAATGAACTCGAAACTCTTAACACTATTTCCATAAAACCCAAACCAATCTAAAAGGATCCACTTCTAGAATGGAACTCCATATGGACCCTAAATTGTAATCCAGGAGGTGTTATAACATTTCAGGCTAGGTAACCCCTCCGATACCATTCCATAATGACCCTGCCCACTGGGGCCCAAGTCATAACTACCCCAAGCCTACCTCCAATAGGCTAGGTGTTTTCCACTAGTGCTAAGAAGGAATATCCCACACATGTAAGGAATTAGCCTAATGTACATGTATAAACACATATCTATGAGCCTATACCATGATTAAGGTAATTAAATTATATAAAAACCTATAACTATAGTATGACATGAAGTGTTGGAAATAAATAAAAAGGGACATATACAAGACCACCAAAAACTATAAAATAAAGTCCAACCTTCTCTGAAAGAGGGGAATTATTTCAAATGAAACACCATAATACACCTTGGTATATCTAACAAAAACTAATTTCCACCTACTCTTGGTCCTCCAAGGACTCCCTAAAAAGGTTCTTCATTGTCATAAGACATTAAATGTGTTGGAAGAGACCATGAAGGGGTGATTATAAAAATACAAATTAGGACACCCCAAACTCAATAAGAATAAAGAATAAAGAGTAGTCATCTCATCAAACACAAGTATTTAAATATGACATGAGTCATAATGATAACTACATATATCCCAAATATACTCACAAACTACTTGGATTCACAAAAGGCAGAAACCAATTATAGCCATAGATCCGCTGTGAGGTTTCAAGGTAACGATCATCCAGAAGATATCACTCAATGATCCCTACTATACCTAATGGAACTCAACCAAGAAATATAATTCATTGGGTATCATTAAGTTGATGGAAAATCCTCACCATCCCATAAGTTATGCTTTCCTGGGAGAAACCACTCCCAAAGTTATACTTCCAATAACAATACTCACCCCTGAGGTCACTCTCATCAGGTATATCCAATAATAAGTACATGAAATTGAGAGTGTTTATCTGAGATACACAATCTATCAGACTAATAACCCATCAGAAAGATCAAATCTTGATACACAGATAAGGGGAAATGCCTAGGGCTCACTAGGGGGACACCAAAAACTACTAGAAACATCATTTTAGATAGGTGATTGATACCCATGTAGTATTGTTCACACTAATTATACAAACCTTATATAAAACAATGTGAAGGAAATTAGGATCTCTCTAAGCCTCTTGAAGGGATAAATGATCCAAGATTCTAAGGAACTTGTTAAACCAGACTGAGACTACTCAATCTAATATAAGGGAACTAACCTACACTGCTCATTGGGAAGCTTCATAAGGGTTAACCTCTATGATTAGAACATTATGCTTCATCAAACCCTCATATGAATAGACTAAATAAAACACAATCAACCAATACTGGTCCAAGGAAGCTCACACAAGATTATAATGAATCTAGGGTAAGAAGGAAGAGGAATCAAACATGTCCTTAAAAGAGTACATAGAATGTACCTATGGGTATATAGCTTGTCTCAAAATCCTATAACTCCTTGTGTGTCATTCTCACAGAAAATGAAATTTTCCACAGTACATAGTTGTCCCAAATATAAACAACATATAGATTTCATCTTGGAATTCAATGTGCCATTTTACCTATGCCCATGTACACTGGGTTGTGCCTGTGTACATGGTAATGTATAAGTACATGGATATTCCCATGTACTCCAAACTTCCCATATACTTCCAATGTACACGGCGTATAGGGCCACCCGGACACTTAGTCTTGTACCGCTATACAGACCAATCCATCGGCCATGTGTTATATGGTGTGTGGCTAGGTACACATGGCATGTAGCACTACATGAAATCCAAGGATTGTATCGCACTGTACATGCTAATCTAGTTGTATAAGAGTCACATGGTATGTGACATGTGTCACATGACATGTGATACTTATCTTTTTGTGGAAACTATATCATAGTACAGAGGGGACTACACACTGTGTAGTCAGAAATTTCAAAGAAATTCTAGAATGTTTGCATGTCTTCACACGAGCCTCCACAACCAATGATTTCTTTGGAAATCATGCTGTACATCATGGATATAGGCCCAAGAAAACCCTCTTGTAATCTTTATCCATATTCCGGCCATATATGGTTCTTGGAAAACACCCTTTGTCATGACACATCATTATCGCACGGTAAAACCATAATCATGAACTCTCGATCCACATGTGGATCTACTTTCATCATCAAGAAATGAAATGGTAGCATAATTTCTCTATCCCAAAAACTATAGTAGCAACTAGTCACACCAAATACCAAATGAAAAATGATCATTCACTAAGTATTCATTGAATCATAGGCCAAAATAAAATTCCAACAAAAAATGCATATAGAACAAGGGGGAGAAACCCCTAAATCATAAACTTAAGGAATAAACCATGGAATTTGTTCATTTTCAACCTCAATCAATTTTCATAGAAATTTAAAATGAATAGGTATAAAAATCCATGAATAAAAAAATAATAATTACCCCCAAATCCTGTAAATAAACCCATACCTACAAAACGACCGATCCATGAAAAAAAGTACAGTAGTTGATTAATTATCTTTCACCACTAGATAATAAAATAGAGGTAAACCCACAAAAAATGTCCTACCTTGATTTAGATTAATGTTTAATGAAGAGAGATCACACATTGTTTCCATCGATGAGATCCACTAGCTACATTGGTGCATGATCCTCGATCCAATATTTTCTACTAACAATACTCTAATGGATCCTCTTTAATGGATCCACTCAATCCCTAGGTTATGTGACTAACCATAAATATTTTGAATAACCATGTTTAAATAGAACATTCTAGGTCTCTACATTGAAATAAATAAATAACTTAATTAAATTAATTTATTTTATTATTGGGGTCTGTGATAACAATTTACCAAAATTCCCGACGCTGACAAAGATTATGTCACGTATAGTGTAAACACCATATTATAAACTCAATAGTGGTCTCAAATTTCTGATCCAAGATACTATTTTGGATTTATTAAACTTTTCCAGGAAAACTATAAACACATGATTTTAATATATTTAATATTTTTAAAATTTGAATTCTCGACTCACCAGGCCTCAGAATCTCACACCGTCTTAGCACTGGAATCCCAAAATATTCCTAGAAATATTTCAAATTATTAAAAAGAAAAAAATGAGAAATTAAATTTACTCTTACATGAACATACAAAATTATATTACTCTATTTATCAGTGTTTATAAAATCTTTTAAACTTCTTAAAACCTCTTAAAACATCTATAATATAGTAATATTTTTAAAAACTTTAAATATTTCTAATTTTTTTAAAACAAATACAACCATCCATCTATAATTCATTGGATTCTTCACATAATACTAATTATTCTATATATTTTTTGTGGTAATATTTTATTATTATTTTATAAAATATTATTTTTTCCTTTATGAATTCTTATATGTGGCCAAAAATATTTTTTTATTTTAATGCAATATCTTTTCAAAAATAAAAAATGTTTAACTTTTAGATCTTTATAGATCATTAATTGGGGGACTCATTAAAAGGATTTTCCATTATCTGATTAGTATAACATTATATTAAGTCAAAAGGATTCCACTAATAGTAAATTGATGGAAAATTTTGAGATAATAATAGGTTTTATTACATAATTAATTAAGTGTAAAATTATTTATTTAAATTTATGTAACATGAATATTCTTGTATAAAAATTGGTGTGGTTTGGTTTTGTCACTACAACAATTTATTATAAATTTATTTGCGTCCCTATAATTTCTTATGCAATTTGTATTTTTATTTTCAACAAAAAATTTACCCCTCTTATAAATTTAATATTTCCTTACAAAATATAGTAATTTAGAATCTTGTTAAATGAAAATTTATAGGATGTTTTTTTTATTTTCTTAATGTGAAGTATTAAGAAAAATGTATAGAAGTTAACAAGAGATATTTTATTAATTTTAAATTTATGGTTTGTATTTGAAGTTATATTTTTAATATTTTTTAATGTCCCTTTTTATTTTTTATGAAAAATATGAATAGATGAATATTTTTTGTGATTAATTTGAGAGATTATATTAGAAATTTATTTTTGGAGGTTGTTCCAACATATTTTTATTATATTTATAGTTAAATAAATAAATTTCATTTTTAAGTTAAGGTTTTCTTATTTAATATTGTTTATGTTTTTATTTATAAATTCACATAATTGAATTTTTATAATAACATTGGTTAGATTAATAACAAAATAAGATCATTTTATTACTCAAACTCATAGTACTATAAGTATTCATTAGAAGTGTACAAATTTTATCTTATTTGGATGGATACTTACTTTTCCTTTATGGATCAATGTTAAAAAATAGATCTAAAATTAGTGTTTCATGGCCTAAACTATACAGTGTAATGTTTAAAACTCTTAAATATTTTATTAAAGAGGATTTATACTTTTTTGTAGTTTCATTGTCTATAAAGACTAAGAATGAGTTATCATTATTTTTATGGGCTATGAAAAACTTTATAGATAATGAAATTTTTGTACTAAAAGTGACTCATTGATTTTCTTGAATACTCTTAAGAGGTGATTTGATATTGCACCTTGGGGGCATAGTGGATTTACTAGTTAAAATTTATTAATTTAATTTTTATATTGGTTTATCATGTGTTTAGGGAATGAGTTAATATTTATAATAAATTATACAAATATGTATTTGTTTATTAAGAATTTTTATAATCTTGAAATATTACAAGAAATATTATTTCTCTAAAATTTTAAAATATTTGAGGTAATGTCTAAAAGTTTGTTTTTAACACTATTTATCACACTTCATGTTTTTAAAAAAATATCATTGGGGTGTGTGTTTCTATATTTTTCTACATTAGTACCCAAAACATTCCTATGTAATTGTATTTAATAATAATAATTAATAAAAATTACATTTAAAAATAATATAAAAGATTAATTAAGTTTTAAAAAAAGTTATTTGACTATAACAATAATAATAATACCAGATGGATTTGGTAATGAAAAAATAGGCCCATAACTAAAACATTTATTAATAAAAAGAATGAAGTTTGAACTAGGGGTAAATTATAGGCATGTGTAACAATATCTACTTACATTATATGAATGAAAATGGGATAAAAAAATATTAAGATAAAAATAACATGATGAGTGACTTTCATCTACCTCCCTTTTAGAGAGATAATCATACACCATGTTTCCCTCCATATAAATATATGTTACCATATATTTAATCCCTTCAAGAAAATAATGAAATTATAGGAATTATATAAATATTTTACATGGAACGATGGTTGATGGGTATTTGAGTATGTTAGAAACTGACATGGATACACTTTCATCCCACAAGTGATTCCATAATTATTTATATATTTAATAGTAAAAATAATACATGAGATCAATTATTTAAAATCTATCTAGTTTTAAAATATATTGTTTAAATAAATACTTAATTATGGTAAGGTCATGTTGGAGGAGTGTTTGAAAATTTGAGACCAAAAGGATAATCTTTTTGAGTACCTCATTTGTAAAGAACCTGAATTGGAAAATTTTCACATGGATTGGTGTCTTGGTAGGGTCTATATTAATATATATTTTAAGAATACTTGGAATGATTTTGAATAAATAATTTTTATGTAATTTATTTTTATTATTCATGTTCTCACTGAATTCTTAAATTTGTTTCTTAAAATACTAAAAAATGACCTAGAGAGAGAATTATACCTTAGTGAATCCTCTACTTGTTCTAAAGATACCTCCACATCCTACTAGGCCTGGTACCCATAGAGATACCCATTCTATATTTACCTTGATCCAGGAGTAAATAGGTGGAACACATCTTAAATATTTAGGATTGATGAGTTTCCTTAGTACTCCACATACTCTCAACATTCCAAGGGTGATTAAATTCTCCAATGTGTACAAAAAAAACAATAACAATAAAAAATAAAAACAAAAACAAAAACAAAAACAAAAACCACAATGACAATAATAAAAATAAAAATAATTATAAATCCATTTTTATCATGATTATTTTTATATTGCGAAGTCTCATACTGATATTTTAATTCATAATTATAAAGTCAATCCCACTCATTCTTCTATTAAATGTTTTTCTTGAAATCCTATGACGTGATGATATTTTCTATTAGTTTAAATTTTTTTATGTAGACTAATAAATACCATCCTTCTCTTGTTTATATTGGTGTGGATTTTTTTTGAAGATTTTTTATGAATTAATTAAATATTTTTCATATAGATCTTAGGGATTTTATTTTTATCATAATACCTCCTTATGATTATCTTAGATCTTCTAATTATCTATATTATATTTATAATTAGGATAATTTTGTTACATATGTATTGGTAAATTTAGTAAAAAATTTCTATTAGGAAAAATCATCATTAGCATTTTATGAGCGTGTTAATTGAATATCATATCCAAAAAATATCAATAAATCACGTGGAACTGATACCATAGTGTCTAGAGGATCTTGGAGGATGTTAAAGAAGTTATTTTGGGTTTTTCACAAATCAAATCAAAACACACAGGACATTATGTCATGAAATAGTTTTTTGGATTTTGTTAATTCTGGTTAAATTCATGTATTATTCAGGGTGATTATTATCATGTGATTAATTTTAACAAATAAATCATCAAATAATTTTAGATTTGTGGCATCATAACATCACACAATAATAGTTTTTACATAGTGAAGTAGAATATTAGGCTATAAGAGTAGAAGTTGGGAAAATTTATTATATCATTAGAATAAGTCATTACACTATAATAGTATTTATTAACGCATTAGTATATTAATTAGGTATATTTTCTTGGGATATATAATGATATTAATTATAGCGTGTTAATTTACAAATGCTTTTAGTTTTAATTAAATTAATGTATTGTTCCATGAAGCAATGTATAATTCCATGATTATGAAAAGATTTTTTTATCATATTTAAAATTTATATATTTATAAATGTATATTTTGATTTTATTTGTGTATATTTTATTCAAATTTAAAGGATATGAGTGGATGGAATTATCAATGAAATATGAGTCAATTTTATGTCTTTAATCATGGTAAATTTGGATATTTTACTGAAATATTATAAAAACATCTTCTTATATAAATAAGGGAGACTTATAGAAGTGTTCAAATAAAAAGATAGAGATAATGTATTCTATATATTTATTGAAAATGAAGAGAGAACAATCTAGGTGTATATATTACTATAAAATCATAAATATTATCATGTAAATGAAATTGAAGCTTATTGATAAACTGTTCTTAGTGTAATATATAGATATTTATTTATGGAGATTAGAGTGTTCACTTAAAATATCTATGAGTTATTCTTGTTGTAGAGATTAGTTCATTTTAAGTCTTTATGATGTTTTTATGCTAATATGGAGAGTGATTCCGATCTAAAATTATGTAAACCAATAGTATAATTTTAGTGAATTTTGGTACACTAGTAAATTATAAAGTTTACAATGCTTGGATATATCCTAGTGTGGTTGAAGCATATTAAAAGTTCATATCTCACTCTTTATGATATATTTTCATCATTTATTGGGATAATTAGAAGTGAATTTAGTTTAACCAAGAAATAAGACCATTATAAAGGGATGTTCTAACTTTTCATACATTGATTCACTACCATTATTTAAGGTATCTGACTTGTGTCCAATCAATAAGTTGAATTAGAGAAGAAAATTTTATTTCAATTATTTTTAAATATTTTTAAGATATAGTAATGGTTGTGAATCAGAATGTAATTCTTATATTTTACTGAAATAATTTCAATTTTGAAATTATTCGATACAACACCACTTATGATCATTAAGAATTCAAGCGTATATGGTTATTATATATCATATTATGGTCTAAAAAGAAAATGGTTCTCTATCAGAAAGTGGTTATGAATGTTAGATGTTGATGCTAAAGGAATGAACACACTGGGTGGAGCATTGAAAACATGTAATCTATATAGAGGTGATGTAATTTAAACCCTTATATTCTATGAAATAAAAATAAATAAACATATAAAAACATATTAATTAAAGGTGAATGAAATACAATTATATTTTCTATAGAACCCATATATGGATTTGAATATGCACCTTAATGAATCCATTGACACATTCTTTGATAAAGTGAATGTAATTATAGAGTAAATGCAGAAAGTTAGAGAATATATTAATGATATTAAAATAATGGTGTGACTCTTGATAATATTTCCACCTTGTTTCATTATGATTCTTTCTGTGGTTAAGGATGTGACTCGAAAGAAATTTATATTGGATAGTTTTTATAGTAGTCTATTTGAATATGATATGAGTACTTATATTGATTTTAAATGGAAAATTAATGTCTCCTAAAGTTGAATTAATTTAAATAAATAATCTATCATTAGAAATGATCCTAAAGAAAAAGACTTTGATGGAATATTTCAATGATATTAAAATTATGGGGTGACTCATGATAATATTTCCACCATGTTTTAATATGATTTTTTTTATGGTTGAGGATGGGAATCTAAATAAATTTATATTAGATAGTTTTTATAGTACTATTTCTTAATATTATATGAGGACTTATGTTTATTTTAAATGGAAAAGTGACATATCCTAAAGTAGAATTAATGGAAATGAAGAATCTCTCATTGGAAATGATCCCAAAGGAGAAGAGTTTGAAAGAGTCATATTTTTAGTCGATATAATATTTGGGTTGAGTTTCATGTGGTTATATGGGAGTTTGGAATATTTTAGAGGATTTTCTATAGGTGCACTGTTTTTGAATTTTTAGTGAAAACCAAGAACCACCTATAAAAAACCATGCAAGGGAAGATAATGAGTATTAAGTAGGTACATGATTGGCACAATGTTTTTCCAAACTGTGCGAGTGTGTAGGAGAAACTATGCTTCTTGAAACATTGTTAAAATCATGGTTGGTGCACTATTTGTCTAACCATGTAATCCAACTCTGAAAGGGGTTGTCTTGAGATAGTATCAACCTATGGTTGTCACATAGTTTTCCAAACCTTATGTCCTAATCGTGCGATATGCAATTGGAACCCATAAAAATGAAGATACAATAAAACTTAAGTTATGAGACCTCCTTTAATCACATATTACCCCAATATCTAGAATTCATCATTTCTCCTTAGTCTTGAGATATGACCCCCTTTTATCCAGATGTGATTTTTAGGCTAATTAAAGTGCATTTGAGGTTCATATTCATTAGTAAGTCATCACCATTCACCGTTTTTCTTATATATAGTATTCATCACTTTATTGGATTCATATATATAATTCTTGGTGGATAGATCCAAATTATATGATGTTAATATTGATTTATTAGGATTGTTTTATTTAAAGAGAATAATTTCTAATCCAAGATCTATATAATTTTTGTACAGTTCTTCATTTTCTACAAGCTTTGTGAGGTAGGTGGCTTCTTTCTCAATCTCATCTTGAATTATAAATTTAAATATTTGTTTTGATTAATTTTTTCCTTGATTTTCTTGTAAAAATATTGTATGATTCATGATAGAAATTCTATTTTTTGTTGTGGTTTAGATATTGGTGAAATTGGATGGATTTCAGGAAAACCCTCTTTGGTTATGATTTTAAAATGATTGTCTTAAAATTATGAAATAGTTTAATGCAAAAAATTTATTTTACATAATTATTTAATGATTTTTTGTCTCTTTCCATGTGAAATGGTTTGGAATGGTATTTATCATAGTTGTTGTGAGTAAATTCCTTTATGTGACCCTATGGAAGGGGGTGTGTGCCATTGGGGAACCTAGCATTGGTCATCTTTTGATGACTTGGTGGACCGAGAAGAGACCACTCATGAGTATAGAATAGGCACCTGGTCTTTAAGGTGTTCATACAGAGATATGGTTATGGGTATGTAAAATAAATTAAGAGATGTTTTAAAGTCTTTTCTTTATTTATTTCCATGGAAAATTGTTATGTCTTTCATATAAACTATTTTTATTACTTAAAAATATTTTATATTAAATGTGATAACAAGTTATTGTCCTAGTGGTGTGAGTTAGGATATCATTAGGGAAATCTTACTAGGTTTAGACACACCCCCTACATGGGATCTATTATGTATATATAAATTTCATCTACTGAGACATAAGTAAAGAAAAATTATATTAGTTCTTTAGTGATTCTTATTGATATCATTGTCTTGGAGCCTAGGGTAAGAGCTTAAAGCATGTTGGGTGTTTCTAGTTGATTTTAACTTGGGAGTTTTTTGTTTTGTCTTATTTTGGTTCTCTTTTCATATGTATTTTTGTTTTCTCTTATACTCTGATATGGTTTACTATTTTGGGTCATGTTGGAGTTTTATTTTGTTGTTCATGCATTATATAGAGGATTGGATGTTTATTGTTATATCGGTTTTGTTTTTTATCTTTAAATGGAAAAAATCCCCCAAATGTTCTTAAGGCCTTTGGAATTTATTAATAGTCTTTGGTGTCATAGGGATGTTATCTAAAGCCTAGTATCACCACCACCTCTTATCAAGCCAATGAGGTGGGGCGGGATGTTATAAATGGTATTAATCATGGTTCATCCATCTATTTTTTTGGAAGAAATGGTATTAGTTTATTTGATCCTTGAGTTGGAAATGATATTAGTGTATATTTGGAATGGTATCAAGGATATAAGATCATAAAAACCTGAATTATGTAACATAAAAAGTTGTATATAAACTTTTTATGTTGTAATTCAAGTTACCAAGGTGTTTCAGTACATAAGTGTTTGGAGACACTTCTAGGTGTATGGTCATGTCATCGCCATGATTTTAGTTGATGAGTATTGCATGACATGCAACGATTATAAGACTTCATAGTAATACTTAATTAATCATTATTGTTTTAATGGTTTATGAAATAAAAAAAGAGTTGATTTTTGGAAATAGTTAAAATGGATAATTTTTAAAAGAATAGATTTACTATTTTCAAAAATATTAAAAATGTTGAAAATGATTGAATTATAGAAACCTATATTTGTGATATGTGTTTATGTGGTAAATTGGAATTTATAAGCCTTTAGTTACTGATGATTGAGAATAAATGGAGTTCTGTTCTAGTTGTTGTGAATGGAACTGGGTAGGGATTGGAGAAAAAACATAGTAGTGGATGCTAAGAATGTGGTTGAACCTGAACAACAGGGGAACCAATAGATGGTGAAATGCATTTTAAATTATTTTTAGTCCATGTATAGGGGTAATAAAAATGATTAACATTAGTAATTGGACCATTCAATTCAGTTACAGAAGTAGAATCCACCCATCTTTTATGGGGATTCCAAATCAGAAAAGTAGAAGCCTGGTTGAATCAGATGAATCAAATATTCAATTTCCTTCGGACACCAGAATAGTTGAAAGTAATTTTTGAAATGAATATGTTGAAGGATTTGGCATTATAATGGTGGTAATTATAATTTCAGGATAAATTAGACCAAGTATTAACAAGGGAGTATTTTGGGGAATTTTTTAATAAGAAATTATATCTTAACACCTTTTAGATTGCTAGAACAATAGAATTATTTAGTTTAAATAATGAGAACCTCATGTTGATAGATTATACGGATAAATTTGTGAATTTAGTCCATTTTCCCCATAAGTTTCTACAAGTGAATCCTTGAAGTAACACATTTTTGAGTTATCATTGAGGAATTGAATTCACTTAAATATTTCCATTCTTTTCATAATAGAGTAGACAGAATTGGTCAATAGAGAAATGGTGAAAAAAACTGATAACTCAGAAAATAAAGTTACAGGGAGTAAGTTTATTCCTATGAGAATATACGGGAACTTAAATATGGGTAATACGAAGAATAGGGACACATATTTAGAGAGTGGGGGGACACCTCAGAATTAGACCATAAGATTAGTAAATCTCCATTGATCGAATAGCAAGTTGGGTTGTTTTCAATGTAGATATTTTGACCATATTAAGCGAGATTTTACACCACCACCTAGAGCATATGAAAATTTCAACTAGATGGTACATATTCAGTTTTATTATCATAGTGATCCTAGGTCAGTTTCTAGATACTCATCTCATGTTTCTCAAGCATCTTATACTTCAATGGGAAGAGTACAACAAAATAATTCTCATCATCAAAATCGATCAAGAAAAGGTGATTCTAAGAACACTATGACTCCTCAACCTATGAAATCTCAATAGGGTAACAAAGTGAAAAGTGCAGTGAGTAAGATACCTTATGTAGATGAACAAGAAATAATGGATGATCAATATAGTCTTTAAATGGTGAGAGGTACTATAATTTGAGATTCTACCCTTATGAAAGTCTTGTTTTATATAGAAGAATCCCACCCATTTATTTATTCTTGTATTGTCGATCATATGGGTTTATATGTTGAGATGATGACTTCTATTTTGAAACTTCTAACTCCTCTTAGAAAAAGAAAATGTCGAGTCATTGAGTGTGAATATTGTTCTATAAATATTTATGGGTATGAGTTGATTTGGTATTTCTATGTGCTTGATATGGATGTATATAACTTGATTTTGGGTATGGATTTGTTTACATCATTCAAGGACCAAATCAACTATTACGCCCAAAAGGTTAGTTTTACATATCTTGGTGGAATTGAGAATCTCTTTAGATGAGATTAGGGCATAAAGGAAGATAGAGTAGGACTTTCATCATAGGTGGTTGGAAATATATATTATCAATTTTTAGTTCTTACTTTGGAACTTTTGGATGATATTGGAAATAGATATTTTTCAACAACCATTAACCAATTACCTAATGTTTTTCCTAAAAATTTTTAGGGTTTCCACCAAAAAAGATAATTTGAGTTTATAGTTGATATCCTATTATGAAAATTTCTAACTTAAATTATTTATTATAGGATGGAACCAAAAGAAATGAGGGATTTGAATGTTCAATTGGAAGAGATTGAAAGTAAAGGGTTTATTCGATCAAGCATGATTCTATGGGAATTTCTCATTATTTTTTTGAAAAAATGTGGATAAAAATCTTAGAATTTATGTATACTATTTTAAACATAACCAATATATGATAAAAAATTTGTATCCTCTTCCAAAAATGGATGATCTTTTTGATCAATTGAGGAGATCCCAGTGATTTTGTAAGTTTTAGTTATATTTGGGATATCGCCAAATATAATTTCAGAAGGTAGATTTTCTAAAAAAATTTTAGAATCAGATATGTCCATTATGAATTCTTTATTATAATTTTTTTTCATACAAATATTGAATACATATTTATATAATTGATGAATTGAATATTTCATAGGTACCTGTATTCCTTTATGGTGGTGTTTTTTGATGATATTTTTGTGTATTCTAGGAAAAAAGTAGATGATGAAAAACAATTGGCTATATTATTGGGTATCTTGAGGGAGCATCATCTGTATGCCAAGTTATCAAAGTGTGGTTTATAGATACAAGTGATGTGTTTCCTTGGTTATGCCTTTTTTGGAAAAGTCATTTCTATAGATCCTAAAAAGATAAAAGATATTTTCTCTTAGAAAACACTAAATAATTTATTTGAAATATATAGTTTCCTTGGCTTAGTATGGTACTACAGACATTTTGTATGCAATTTTTCACATTTGGAATCATCTATGAAAACTTTGACAAGGAAATTAATTCATTTCTAATGGAACATGGAACTCCAAAAATACATCCAATAACATATGGTTAGAATTACATTAACACCTATCCTCATGTTTCCAGATTCGAGATAAGGATATGTAGTCTATTTTGATGCATCAAGATATAGGTTGGGATGTTTTATCATGATGAGATATCATGTTATTCCTTTTGTAAAATTATAACATTAGTTGCATGAGAATAAATACCCAAAACATGTTTTTTAATTGGATTATATGCTCCATGTTTTAACAACTTGGTGTCATTACCTATTTGGTGAGAAATTCACTATTTTTTTATAGATTATAAATGTTTGAAACACATTTTCTTACAAAGGGATTTTAATTTAAGGCATCACATATGGATGGATAATATACAGATGTTTTACTTTGACTTGATATATAAAATGGGTAAAGGGAACTATATGGTGGATTCATTGAGAAGGAAGTCATAAGGACAATTGAAAAAAGAATCATACGACTAGTGGAAACTAATGTTTGTTATAGAATATATAGATCTAGATTTCATAGAATAAGTGGATGTTGTAGTTTTATTTCTGGTTTCTCACTACTAGAAAATTACCTTATACCCATAGTTTGGAATCATGGGTATATCCCATAAAACTGTGGGTATAGGATATACCCACGGTTCAGAGAACCATGGTAGCTTAAGAGGTTGGTATAAATCTGAGCTATACCAAGAGTTTGAAAGTGATATTACCATGGTTATGAACTATGACAATAGGTGTATTGGAAATAGTCCACTATGTCAATAATCCTATACCCACAGTTCTGAAACAATGGCTATAGGATTTAAAATGTTTTTGCCACCAGATTCAAATCATGGACCGCCACTATAGAATCCAAGAACCTAACCACTACACTACATATGATTATTGGTATATATATATATATATGTTAAACTATGGATATAGGTTAAAAAATGTGGAAATAGGTATTCCCATGAGAGTTCCCCCCCCACACTTATAAAGGAAATACATATCCATGGTTTATAAGAATCATGGCTATAGGGATGACCTATACTCATGATTATTAGAGAACCATGGGTATATTTTTTTAATGAAGACCTATACCCATAGTTTTATGAAAAAAACATGTATAGGTTTGACCTATAACCATGGTTTTTTGAAGAACCATGGGTATAGGTCTTGAACCAAACCCTATACCCCTGTTTTTGGTATACAACATGTATATAAGTATTAAAACAAGTCCTATATCCATATTTTTTTTCCAAACCATGGGTATAATTCTAAACTAAACCCTATACCCATAGGTTTTTCCAAAACCATGGGTATAGCCTTGTTTTCTAATAGTGATTTGTAGTTCTTGATTTGGTTAAGCATGTTAGAAAGGCTCAAACATCTGATACTAAATGTGTTACTGTGTGGTAAAAAATTAATGATGGGGATACCATTAAGGGTTATAAGATAGATGGGAGTTCAATGTTGTAATTTAGATATCAGGTGGTTGTAACTTTGGCTTATTAAGAACATATTCTTAGTGCATACAACCATTCAATATGGGATATTCATTTTGTAATATAGAATATGTATAATGTTTTTAGATTATATTTTTGTGGGTTGGTGTGAAAAGTGTTGTAGAGGATTATGTATCGAGATGCCTCACTTATTAGAATGCTAAGGTATAACATCAATGGACCACTAGTATGTTGCAGTATTTACCGATTCCTATGTGGAAATGGGATCTGATAATGATGGATTTTGTAATAGGTATTCCAATTATGGTTAGGAAACACAATTCTATATGGGTGGTAGTGGATCAAATCATAGATTCATCTCACTTCATCCCTATTCATGATTCTAATATGGTGGGAGACTTATCCAAAATTTATATTTGAGAAATTGTAAAAATGGGTGACATTCTAGTCTTTATTTTTTCAGACTGATACCTCAGGTTTATTTCTCATTTTTTAAATCATTACAGCAAGCCTTTGGAATATAATTGACTATGTGTATGATGTATCATCCTCAAATGGATGAATTTCTTGAACATACAATCCAAATGTTAGAAGAATTTATTAGGGATTGTGTGATAGATTTATGTGTCTTATGGGAAGAGCACATACCTTTAGTAGAGTTATAATACAATAACAACTATCAGGACTTGATATACATGGATCCTTTGGAAGCATTGCATGTGAACCCTTTTTATTCTCAACATTGTTGGGTGGAAGTAGGTGTGACATTATAAATTGGACCCAACTTTGTGTAAGAGACAATAGAGAAGATTCACTTGATCATATTGAGTATGTATATATATTAAATTCGTTATAAATCATATGCAGATAACTATTGGTGACTGTTGTCATTTGAGGTGAGTGATCATGTGTTCCTGAGAATCTCTCTAAGGCTTTGGCGTCATTATTTTGGTAATCATGGAATCTTTTCACCTCGATATATATGAAATTTTGAGATACTTGAACAAGTTGGTGAGATGGAATATAGGTTTTCTTTTCTAACAAGGTTATTTTTAGTACACAATGTGTTTTATATATCTCAGTTTAAGAAGTATAGACCCGATACCGACCATTTGATTTGATTGGGTTACATTGACCTATATATGGATGCAATATTTATATATGTGATGGTATAGATTTTGGATAGGAAAGAGAGGATTTTCATGTGAAAATAATCAGTCTAGTATGGGATTTATAGTATCATGCTCAGATTCAAGAGGAAAAATGGGAGCATGAAAAGAAAATGTTGGACCATTGGACTGAACTATTTTGGTAAAGAAATGGTTTTCAAATTTTCAGGGATGGGGAGAACAATTTTAGGGAGAATTTAATACCCCCAATGTCCAGTAAATGACCCTTTATTATTTTATATTGAGTTTATATAATGTTTGGGTTAAGTTTTAGAAGGTTTAGAGGGGGTTTCCCATAGTTTGGAGGAATTTTTGGAGGTTCACAGTTTGTAAGCGGTTAGTAAAAACTATTCACCACCTCTAGGAAATCGTGATAGGGAAGAAAAGGGGAATTTTCTAGGATCATGGTTGGCACACAGTTTATCCAAACCATTCTAGTTCCTAGGGGAAACCATGATTCTTGGAACAGTTGGAAAATAATAGTTGGTGCATGGATTTTCTAACGATGCGAGCTAACTGTGCGGGGGGGGGGGGGGGGGGGTGTAAGCTTGAGAGAGTAACACTACATGGTTGACACATGGGTTTCCAAACTTTACGGTTTAACAATACAAAAAATAGTTAACACCTATAAAAATGTGGATATAATATTAACTAACTATAAAAATATTTTTTAATAACTTTTTACTCAAATGTTATGAATTCCTTTTACTCCCTATACTTTATAGATTATCTCCTTTGATTCAGAAGTGATTCTTAGGTGAACCAAAGCGTTTTGGAGGTATAAATTCATCCATAAGTATTAATTATTCACAAGTCTTATTAGATTTAGTCTTATCCTCTATCTTGGAATCCTATATCTAATATATGGTGGATAGATACACATTATATGATGGGATTATTGATGGATTATGATTGTTTTGTTTAAAATTATTAATATCTAATCTTGGATCAAGATAATCCTAGCACCGTCCTTCGTTTTCACCAAATTTTGTGAGGTAGGTGGATTATCTCTCATATCCATATGACTTATTACTTGAAGGATTAGTTTTTGTTAAATGTTTTTCATGAAATTGTTATTAAAACATTGATTGATATATGATGTAAATTTTGTTATTTTGTTGTGGTTTAGAAATTTGAGAAATTGGATGGATTTTGGGAAAACCCTCTTTAGTTATGATTTTAAAATGATTAATTTAAAATTATGAAATGGTTTAATGTAAAAAAGTTATTTTATGGAATGCTTTAAAGAAAATTTTTGGTTCTTTTCATGAAAAATGGTTTGGCATGGTATTTGGAATACATGGTTGATGTGAGTGAATTCGTTGACGTGACCCTGTATAAGGGGGCGTGGGTCATTGGGGCACCTGGTATTGGTCACCTTGTGATGAGTTGGGGGATTTATGAGAGACCAATAATGAGTATCGAACTATCATTGAGCATGCATGATGTGTGTGTGTATACATGGTTATGAGTATGCCAATTAAATTGAGAAACGTTTTAAAGGATTTATTTTGTTGGTTTCCATAGATAATTGTTATGAATCTGATAAAAACTATTTTACTTCTTAAAACTAATTTATATAAGACGTTTTAATTGGTTCTTTTTATAATGGCATGAGTTGGGAAGTCTTTGGGGAAATCCCACCGAGTTTAAAATCACCCCCTTTTTGGGAACAGTTTTTTCATTTACATATTTCATCTATCAGGACAAAACTAAAGAAAAGTTATCTTAGTTATATAGTTATAATTCATGATATATTGGCCTTAGCATGTGTATTTTTATCTTAGAGGGGGTTGGGTGTCATTGGTTATTGTTCACTTGGGAGTTTTGTGGTCTTTTAGTTATTTTTAGGTATGTATTTTGGTTTCCTATTATACTCTAATATGGTTTACTATTTTGGGTTATATTTGAGTTATATTTTTTTGTTCATACATTGTGTAGAGGATTGGATTTTTTTTATGTCAGTTTGGTTAAAATATATTTAAAGGTAAAATTTTCCACCAAATGTTCTTGAGGCCCTTGTCTTTTATTACCATCCTTTGGTGTCTTATGGATGTCACCTAAGGCCTTGTAGAACCACTTCTTCTTATCAAGCTAGCGAGGATGGGCATGATGTTACAAACACTAATAATTTTTTTAATAAGAAAAACCTACTTTCATATATGGATAATAGCTCATAGGGAACAAAAGTAAATGGGATTAAGGATTGAAAATATCCCAAGAAGTAACTTTTTGTGGATGTTATAGGGAAACCAAAAATTAAGGGGAAATGTGATGGTGATGATTACAAGGTCGATGGTGTTGTAGACCTAAATGAGGGTATTGAGCATTAGTTTTAAGAGAAATATGTTTAGAGAGCTAAACCAGAAAAATAAAATAGATCGGTATGTTATTATAAAGTCAGTTTTTACTCTTAATATGAATAAATATTTGAGTTAAAGTATATAATTGAAATACTTAAATATGAGAATCCATAAATATTAGAGAAAGATTTTGAGATCAGGATCTAATTGGTAGAGAAGGACTAGATCATCGATGGATTGAATAACATAGTAAATGATAAGGTTAAATAGGTCTAATATCTTGTAGGATAATTTTTCAATATATGGAGAAATCATGATGATCAAGAAAGATTCTTGACTCCTGCAATGGTAGTTTGATACTGGATTATCTGTATCATGGAAAATGTAAAATAAATTCATATTGAACCATCAAAAAATGAAAGAATAGTTTGTATATAAATAAAGGTAACATAATTAAGGATAAATAGGTGTGGGTGTTCATCATAAGAAATATTTAATCATGATTTAGGATAAGATAAAAGAACCCACTCCTCAGAGGAAGAATTTTTTTGGGGAATCCCAAAATATCATTATAATGACAATGAATTCATAGAATATTTACCCACCAATCAATTTTTATTATAGTAGGAATACATGTAATGTATGATAAGCGTGTTCCATAAAAATGATGTAATTCAAGGAGAAACATCAATGTAGGAAGATAAATTAAAATAAATAACCTTGATATGTTTTCAATGGATAATATATTTTGTGTGAATGAAATGGGAACAAATCCATGAATTCATAAACATGGACGTGAAGGAATGTGATTAGAGATACTCTACGTTTTCAAAAATTAAAGATCAATGAAATCTTGAGAAAATAGAAAAAGTGATTCAAAACACTAAAAAATGTGGAGGTCCCATTATTTTCAAAGAGTATTCAAATATAATACTAATGGATGTTAAAGAATATGTTTAGGTCATCAAGAAAAGGTTTGAGAAGGATTTCTAAGTGTTTATTTCTTTCAATGAAATGAATTGAGTATGAATGGGAATTATAGATAATAAACTCGCATCCCACATAAAGGGATGTAAGTATATTTTCATGGGTATGAAATATGAAAAGGAAGATATTTTATGGTTTTCAAATTATGAATTTATAAATATAATTATCTATAAAAAATCCAAAGTATATAGAAAATACAATAGAAGAAGAGATGTATGTCATGCCCCTACCCCAGAATGCCCCCGGAGCCAGTTCGGTTTTACATAAAACAAGGCGTGTAATTATTTTTATAGAAATAGATAATGATAAAACACACATCATGTTCCACTAAATAGTATCTTTTTGGTTTATGTCATGGAGAACCAGACACAATTATTACAAATCCTTCAAAACTTAAAGGGTAAAGAATCTCCACAATGCTTCCACCAAACAGTATATCTCAAATATACTAAACCTGTAAAATTTAAGTTAAAACATAGGGTGAGCATACAAATTCCTAGTAAGGGGTTTTAAAATAAAATAACATTTCAATTAAAAACTTTTGGAAACATTCCTTTAAAATTATTCATAAAACATTTCTCTAAGGAAAGCTACAATACATGAATCATAACATAACATTTTATCCAAGAATTATAAGTGAACATTTCAAGGAATACTAACAGGGTCACAATGAAATATGTTCCAATCATAAGCATGATGATGCAAAATGTAGGGTGTGAAATATATAAAGAGTCATTCTCACATTAATAAGTGTGACATGAAAAAGTGAAAGAACCAAATTTACAACTAAGAGTATTACACGATCAGATTTTCACATAAAATAATAACACTAATTCTTTCCCTACTAACTATAAATTATAATCTGGAAGATAAATATCTGAATGATGAATACACATTATGCCATAAAAATTTACTTCTTTTAATTCTCATAAGTACAAGTTCTTTAACCAAGTATATTCTACTATTCTAATATTTACTTGGTTAATTAATTTTCACAAACTTAATGAGGGAAGTGTATATGCCAGACTGTGTAAAGGCCTTGTTCCAAGACCATAAACTCTTTGTCAAGGCCTCGTGCCAAGACCATAAATAATCATTTTTTCAAGGCCTTGTTCCAAGACCATAGTTTGTCTCATGAGACCCACCGATGCATCAAGGGGCTATAGAGGGACCCACCCATCACATAATAAGTCCAATGCATTCCTCATTTCTTTAAATCAAAGTGTATAAAACAACTTTTATTTATTAAATTACTCACCACTTATCATTAAAAGTGTCACATATTACTTGGTTTCTCATTTCATATTATTCAAAGTGTCCCATACCACTTTGAATAATTTAGTTTCTTAATCCATAATTGGTTATAATAGTTTAATTACATTCTTTAGTATTTACATATATATAGTGAATCAAGTACTTAAGTTTCAAAACTAAAAACTGCATGGAAATTTAATAAATGAAAAGTATGGTAGGAATATTATATCACAAGTTATAATAACTAATGCACAAAAAGAATTAAAGGTTTTTTCACATAAAATGATAACCTTTTAAATTCCAAAACCTTATTACAAAAGAAAACGAAATGCATAATAGAAATTCATCATGGATTGGATGCATAACTAATTTAAAGGTAAAAAAAATATTTCATGTGGGTTATTAAACACATAGTGGTCTAAAAATTCATCACTTTCATGTTTATATATAAAATATCACAAGGGTAATCTCAATTATTTACACACAATGTTAAGAATTTAAAATCTTTAAAATCAACCATAACTAATACCATTTAAAACCCTATGAAAATAAGTGAGTCATACATATGTATATATTCATACACACAAATTTTATATCTAAATAATATTTGGAAAATCCAAAATTTCTAGGATTGAGTATTCTATAATCCGTTTATACACAAGGGTGTATATTAAGGATTGTATCTTTAAATTGTTCCTTATAAGCCTTTCATGTTTCAAAAACAACATTTTTTATTCATTCTTAACAATCCTTAAAAAATCTAGATAAGATTGAGTATAGAAGATTATATGAATATATATATATATATATAAATATGCATAACCGAATATACCTAATGTATAAAAGGGTTTTACACCAAAAATTCAATGACACTCATATGACTTAAAAACATTGGGAACATTAATTAACAAAGGTTACTAAATTTTAAATTGCGACATAAAATTTAAAAGGTTTATTGATTAAAAAAACTTATATATATGTTTATGTATACATAATTACATATGTATGTATATATATATATATATATATATATATATATATATATCAAACACAAAAATATATCAAGCCCTTGCTTGGTGAAGGATCAAGAACACATTTATGACAAAAAATTCACCAACATAGAAGAAGTAAGTGAGATTAATACTCAACCATATATATATATATACATCCAAACTGAAATAAGGAAAGAAAAACTAGGTCCCTTACCTGGTTTGAAAAAAGAGATAAAGTCAGGAGGAGCCTGATGGTGGCGCTGAAGAGGAAGAACACCGTAGGGTTTGGGTGAAAACTGAGATATATTTATGAATCATATAAAATATATTTTTAAGGCCTATTTTATGGAAAATAGAGGAACCTCAGTTTAAAATAATACTGAAGGTGTCTGGTCTTATGGAAGATGATATAAAAGAGGGGCCACCCGAGGTCATGGGTGTGGAAAAATAAGGAAAAGTAGAGTAGCAAGGCTAATGGTGCAGCGCACGTGGGTAGAAGAAGAAGAAGGAAATAGGTTAGGTGTGTGAAAATAACGAAAGATCGAGATTTAACTGAAAATGATCCAACGACTGAGATTCATATGTGAGTTTAAAAAAAATGAATGGTTGAGATCTGATGAGGAGTGGATTGGACGACTACGAAATATTTGGGGTTTTTAAAATGGATGAATGGTTATGATTAGATCATATTTGATTAGACGAATGAAAAAATTGTGGAATTTTAAAAAGACTTGAATGACTGAGATTATATCCATCAGGATCGAAGAATTGATAAAAACGTGGTGGAGAAACCGCAATTGCTAGGGATCGAGGACCGATCTGATTAGACGACTTAGATATCGCGCGGCGAGATCTGACAGTCCAAATGCGATCCTACTTTAAAATTACTATCCCACATAGAAACAAGATGGGTTTCATGGATCCCTTATAAGCCTATGGATCTTGGGATTAGTCCAGAAATCCCCCTCCCCCTCCCTGGTACCGCCCCATACCGGGTCACTACGGGCACACTTCTGCTCCCACCTCTACCGCCCCGCATGGTGGCACACTCTAGTTACCTTGCACACACACACCTGTGTGAAGTTTGGGATTACTATGCACCCATGTGCACACGACTTAGCACACACCATTCATGCACAACCCTGGTCCATTTTCCAAGGGATGTTAGTGAGATTCCCACCAAGGCCTTGAGTGGCTACCTACAATGTTGTCCTCAGCTAGGTGGGGTACTCACATATTTTTTTAACAAAGTAAAAGTTCATTTTTTTTCAAACGTAAAAATAGGTTTTCATATACATATATAGTTGACTTAAAACATAGAATAAAAATTCTCTTTTATGACAAAACAAATTCCTAAAACCAATATTTTCCCTAGTTTAATAACACTTGAGTTTTAATACATAAAGTAATAAATCAAAGTTTAGTACATCATAAAGAAAATATTATACTAGTATTATATTTAAATTATCCAAAACGTATTTTTTTGTTACAACCTTAATTATGTATATCCAAGGATGAAAAAATTTATAAAATATTTTCAATACATTTGAAGGTATATCTAAAATATTAAATACAATAGTGGTTATTAATTTCATTTTCCCAAAGTACAATTTCAAACTCAAAAATATGTTTCTTTGTATCAAAACCAAGTAGTATCAAATACATAATTTTATTGGTATTTAATTTAAAACTCAAGGGTTATGATTCCACCAATTTTAAATCATTATCATTCTAAAATATAAAAAAAAAATTATCACAAACATGTTTATAGTTATAACTTCAATGCACACTTTAAACACTTAGAAAACTCATTATACCTAGACACTTTAAATTAAACCACTATAATACCCAATGTCTATAAGGTCTTATATCCATTAGAAACTCAACGACAACCTCAAGGAGGCAATGATCATAATATCTTTAAGTCCTTATAAAAACTTGAATTAGGGTGTTCCAATTTCAAAAGCTGGGACAAAGAAGATGGTGATCATCATTCCTATGATTCTTATCATGCTTGCTGTGGTTCTGGCCATAATGTTTTTCGTTCTTACCGACTTGAAAGATATTCACTATTTACTAGGTCTAGGTGTTGTATTTGGTGGTATCCCTTTAATTATAATAGGTCTATTGGTAGGTATTTTTGGTTAGTTATATTCTCTTACCCTTGAAGCAATGTAATCATTTTATGTGTTTCATTAAATAAATAAATTCTTGTGTTTATTTGTAAGTATTGTTTTTGATATCATGGGAATGAATTAAAACCAGAAAATATTTTCATTATATAAGAAATAAGTTTGGGTCATCACATTATTCCCCCATTAAAATAATTGCATCCTCTCAATTCTAAAACACTCGTACACACCTACCAGAAAAACCATACACACATCACCTCCAACATCCCCTCACAAAATCGGCCAATGTGGAAAATATGTCGATTACTCCTAGGTGGATCCCTAGATTGGTTTCTAGTCCCTTGAATTCATTAACCCAAATACACTGAGAGAATTGATAGCAGCTAGGATCATCCCTATGCATAAAGCATTTGGGTTTCTAGAGGGAGGCTTGTGCGGTGTGGAGGTTAGAGATTTGAGAATGGAATAGTTCTCTATAAATACCTTGGAATACGTCATGCTTGAAAACCTAGAAGTCATAGATCACTCCATACATATACAAACTTTGGACTTGGAATAGATAGACCGTTCAGAAGTCACCCTCCAAAGCAGATTCCTAAAACTTTTCCAAAGCTTGATAGTTCTCTGAAAAGGTGAAATAAAGGAAGATACCTTCTTTGTACTTCCCCCTCTACTTAATGTCTTCAAATTGGGCCTTTTCAATAAGGTCATAAATATGGATCTCTTCTTTGTAGGAACAAAGTATATTTTAGCTTAAGGACACTTTATAAAGGAATTTGTACATTATGAGTAGGTTTGTAAATGGGTCATAGTCTTCTGAACATGACTAAACAATTATGAATTCTAATAATAAAGTATGGAGAGATAAGAGGTTAGTTGGTGAACTCATGTCTTCCATCTGAAAATTTTCAAGAGACATGTTTTAATCAGTAAGACATAATCATATTAAAATAGAGACGTTATGTGTAAAATCATGTTGAAGTACTAAAACATAAAATATAACATTATCCAATTATACAAGATTCATAAAAACAAAGGTGTTACATAACCACTCGCTCGCTCTCACAGAACAATAGTATGGATTTCCTGACATCCTCCATGGTAACACTTCACTGGTTTCACCAGTGTTGGCAATTTCCCCAATTCCTAGTCAAACAAATTCTCAAAGCGGTTCCAAACTCCTCAATCTCATTGGTCCAGATGCAACACGAGCGGCTTAGATCAATCGGATGTGGACATCTAAAGTTCCAACAAAGGATAACGTGAAGTGTATAGAGTTGGGTGACATTAGCTTGAACTTACTATCTATAATGTAGATAGGTAGATTCATCTTTGATAATTTCCAAGTCCATGACCTGACCTCGAAGATCGTAGGTCACGATTTGACAAAGGTATGCTGCTTGGAGGTCACCCACTGGTGCATCCTCCTAGAAGTTCATTAGTGATTGAAAATTGTTGTCCAAGGTAAAGTATCAGAATACACCTTTATAATAACTTACCTTACGTGCATAAAAGGGAAGTTGGGCATGAATCATCAGGAAGTAGTCAAAGAAAGATCCTTGGTGAAATTAGAGTATACGAGGAGAATTGGATACATGGTAAATGTGTTTACAAGACAGCTGATGGTTTCCAAAAGTCTAATATCCCTCTAAACACGACTTAGAAACTATAGTTTCTAATATTTCCATTGGGAGAGACATAAGTCTTGATTCTTTTTCCATCTAAAAATTTTAAGAAAACTTATACTTAGTAAGATATAATCAAGTTTTTAATGTTGTTCTAATTTTCGAGGGTTGTCTAAACCAATCCTCTGATACCAACTATCACGCCCTGACCCCAAACTTCCCCTGGAGTTAGTCTAGTTTTATATAAAACATGGTGTTTACATTTAAAAAAAATAAATGCTGATAAAACCCACATTATGTTTCACTTAAGAGGATCTTTTCAGTTTAGGTCCTGAAGAATCAGATAAAATTATTACAAATCCTTCAAAACTGAAAGGGTAAATAATATCCCCAATGCTTCCACCAAACAGTGTATCTCAAATATAATAAACCTATAAAATTTAAGTTAAAATGTAGGGTGATTATACGAATTTCCAATAAGAGGTTTTAAAATAAAATAAAATTTCAATTAAAACATTTTGGAAACATTCCTTTAATATTATTCATAAAACATTTTCGTAAGGTAAGATTCAATACATGAATCATAACATAACATTTTATCCAAGAATTATATGTGAACATTTCAAGGAATTATAACAGGATCACAATGAAACATGTTCCAATCATAAGAATGCTCATACAAAATATAGGATGTGCATCATATAAAGTAAGAGTCATTCTAACTTTAATAAGTATTACATGAAAAAGTTTAAGTACCGAATTTACATTTGAGAGTATTACATGATCATAGTTGCATAATAAATAATAACACCAATTCTTTCCTTACTAACTGTAAATCATAATCTGGAAGATAAATATATGAATGATGAATAAACATTATGCCATAATAATTTACTTCTTCTGATTCTCATAAGTACAATATCTTTAACCAATTATATTATACTAGTTGAATATTCACTTGGTTAATTAAATTACCCAAACTTAATGAGGGAAGTGCATATACTGGACTGTGTCAAGGCCTTGTGCCAAGAATATATACTATTTATCAAGGCCTCGTTCTAGGATTAAGTATTATACAATCCATTTATACTCAAGGGTGTATATTAAGGATTGTATATTTAAATTGTTTCTTATAATCCTTTCATATTTCAAAAACAACATCTTTTATTCATTATTAAAAATCCTTGGAAAATCATAATAAGATTTAGGATCAAAGTTTATATAAATATATATATATATATATATATATATGAATAAGAGAATATACCTGATGTATAAGAGGGTTTTATACTAAACATTCAATGACACTCAGATAACTTAAAAATATTGGGAACATTTATTAACAAAGGTTACTAAAATTTAAATTGTGATATAAAATTCAAAAAGGTTTATTTATTAAACACACTTATATATATGTTTATGTATAAATTTTTATATATATTTATATATTTATTAAACAAAAAAATATCTCAAGCCCTTTCTTGGTGAAAGATTAAGAACAAATTTATGAAAAACATTCACCAACATAGAATAAGTCAGTGGGTATTATAATAAACCACACACACACACATATCTATATATATAAATACATTTATTTATATATATATACATCTAAACTGAAATAAGGCAAGACAAACTAGGTCCCTTACCTGGTTTGAAGAAGGAGAGGAAGTCAGGAGAAGCTTGATAGAGGTGCTGAAAAGGAAGAACACTGTAGGGTTTAGGTGAAAACTGAGATATATTTATGAATCATATAAAATATATTTTTATGGACACTTGTATGGAAAACCTGGGCACCTCAGTTTAAAATATGAATGAGGGTGTCTGGTCTTGTGGAAGATGAGAGAAATTAGTGGCCACCCGAGGTCACAGGTGTGGAAAAACAAGGAAAAGAAGAGTAGAGAGGCTAATAGTGAATCACATGTGGGTATAAGAAGAAGAAAGTGTCTAGTTAGGTGTGGGAAAACAATAGAAAATTGGGATTTAACCGAAAAAGATCCAGTGGCTAATATGCGTCCGTGAGTTTTAAAAAAAATGAACGGCTGAGATCTGATGAGGAGTGGATCAGACGACTATGAAAGATTCAGGGGTTTTAAAATAGATGAATGGTCATGATTAAATCATATTTGATCAGATGGATATAGACGACATGTAATTTTAAAAATAATTTAACAGTTGAGATTAGATCTGTCAGGATCAAATGGCTGATAAAAAAACGGTGGAGAAACCGCAGCTGCTAGGAATAAAGGACCGAACCGATCGGACGGGTCAGATCTCGCGCGGTAAGATCTGATGGTCTAGATGTGATCCCGATTTAAAATTCTTGTCCCACATTGAAACGGGATGGGTTTAACGGATCCTTTATAAGTGTGGGGCCCCTGGTATTAGTACAGAAATCCCCCTCCCCCCTCCCTGGTACTGAACCATATTGGGTCTCTACAGGCTCGCTTCTGCGCCCACCCCTATCGTTGTGCCGCCCCGCATAGTGGCACGCTCTGGTTCCCTTGCACACGCATACCCATGCGTTATTAGGGATTACTATGCACCCATGTGTGTGTGACTTAGCACAGATCATGTGTGTATATCCCTGGTCCATTTTCCAGGGGAGTTGAGTGAGATTCCCACCATGGCCTTGAGTGGCTACCTACAAGGTTTCCCTCGGCTAGGTGGGGTACTCATCTATTTTTTTTATCAAAGTAAATGTTCATTTTTGTTAAACATAAAAAATAAGTTTTCATATAGTTATATAGGTGTCTTCAAATAGAGAATATAAATTCTCTATTATGACTAAACAAATACCTAAAACCAATAATTTTCCTAGTTTAAAAACACTTGAGTTTTAGAACATAAAGTTATAAATCAAAGTTTAGTACATCATAAAGAAAATATTATACTAGTATTATATTTAAAATATCCAAAACATATTTTTTTGTTACAAACTTGTTTATGTATATCCAAGGATGAAAAAATTTATAAAATCTTTTCAAAACATTTGAAGGTATAACTAAAATATTAAATACAATAATTCTTATTAATTTCATTTTCCCAAAGTACAATTTCAAACTCAAAAATATGTTTCTTTGTACCAAAACCAAGTAGTATCAAGTACATACTTCTCTTGGTATTTATTTTAAAACTTAAGGGTTATGATTCCACCCATTTTAAATAATTATCCTTCTAAAATATATGAAAAAAGTTTATCACAATCATATTTATAGTTATAACTTCAATGCACACTTTAAAAACCTGGTAAACTCATTATACTTAGAAACTTTAAATTAAACCACCAGAATTACGAATGGATATAAGGTCTTATAGATATTAGAAACTCAACCGTCACCTCAATGAGGCAACGATCATACTATTTTAAGGCCATATAAAAACATGAATTAGGGTGTTTTAATTTAAAAAGATGGGACAAAGAAGATGGTGTCATCATTCCTATGATGCTTAGCATGATTTCTATGGTTTTGGCCATAATGTTTTTCATTTTGACCAACCTAAGGGATATTCACTATTTACTAGGTCTAATTGTTGTATTAGGTTTTCTATGTGTAATTCTAATAGGCCTCTTGGTAGGTATTTTTTGTTAGTTAGATTCTCTTAGCCTTAAAGCAATGTAATCATTTTTTGTGTTTCATTAAATAAAGTCTTGTGTTTATTTTCAAGTATTGTTTTGGAGAACATGGTAATGAAGTAAAACCAAAAAATATTGTTATTACATAAGAAATAAGTTTAGGGAATCATAATGTATTAGTTATTGAAGGTATTTTTCATAATATACTAAGTGTAATTCAGTTGATTAATTATTTTAAATGAATAAATTTAATCATGAGGACTTATATTATCAAAGGAAAATAGTGTAATTGTGATGTAGGAAAAATGTAATAAAAAGGAATATTAACTCATTACTAAGGAATAAGATATGTTATTTATATTCAAGTAATATGAAACAAAGTTATGACATAATAAAATTATACATTCGAGAAAAATATCATTGGATGAGTTAGAAAAACATGAAAAAATATGAGATATCTCTAAGATTAAAATTGATCATATTCAGATGTGAAACATTATTCAAAATGGAATGGACATTCAAAATAATTATAATAAAAAAGACAATAGGTCACCATGATTTCTATAAAAAGTATATGTTGAAAATTATTGGCCAATATTACAAAGGGGAATTGATAGAAAATGTTAATTCATAATCATTATTAATTACTACTATTGAATGGAATGGTTCATTGTGATCACCAAAAAAGAGGATTTTTTAATTATATAACCTACTATATAATATTAATAGAGAAAAATATTTTATATAAAATATTAAAATTCTTAACTAATTATGTTATGGAGTTCAAAAATAATCATGTAGAAGATTATATTGAGAATAAATGGATAATAAATCAGGTTCAAGTGGTAAGGAATCCTCAATAATATTGTGTAGTTTAGAGAACAAACTAGATAATTAATAGCACAGATTGGATGATAGTCACTGAAAAGGTCCTAGAAAAAACATTTTAGAATGAAGTGGTATTCATATTTGTAACACCCTAACCCCAGAATTCTGGAGCTAGTTTATTATTTTTTTATATTGGAATGATCAAAAGAAATAAAATCTTGAATGATCGATAAGTTTAGTAGCCTTAGAAAAACTAGATACAAACATAAGTTTTACATCACACCATGAAATGAAAAATAACATAGTGTCTCTATTGAAAACACTCATATCCCTTAGAATATACCTACAAGTCAGTCATAATACATCTCTTTACAACCTGGGAAAAAATTAAACATAAGAAAGGGGTGATATTAGATGCTCAGTAAGGATAAACAATATAACAGAAGCTATCATAAATAAGCACAAAATTTTAAGGAAAGGTATAAAACGAAAAAAAAATCCTTTTAAACATAATATTGAGCAAAATATGGCAATAATTAATTATATAATTCCATTCTAACTTTCACATGGATATTCTACTAGCTGAATAATAACATGTAATATCAACAACTAATCTCATAATGAAGAAATCCATAATGCAAGAAATCATAACAATACCGTCAAGGACTCATGCCAATACATTACATAAACGGGTAAAAAACCCAAACTAGTTTGTCCCATGAGAACTAACAATGAATTGAGGGGATATAGCAAGACCCACATATTTCTTACTAAGTCTAATTCATTCCTCATATGAAAAGGGTGAAACATAAACAACATAAACATTCGTATTAAAACTAGCATAAAAAATGTTAATACTTTAACCATAAACCATGAATGATATCAAAATAGAACATATAAATCCAAATACATCATAAAACAATCAACAAAAAATGGTAGATTGTATCATAGTAAAATAACCTGAATTAAAAATAAAATCCAATAATGGATGTTGACATATATGAAAATAATCATTAAAACTCTTTGAGAAAAATACCTTTTTTTACATTGAAATCATTTAAAAGACACATAATTATAAAATAAAACATTTCTTGAGGAAATAAACTGTTAAGATTGTAAGGGAATCTTTAAAACATTAAGGAATCCTTATATTAAAAAATTATGCTCATTCTGTATAAGTTAAAAAAAGTCTTCTCATACTTTGTTAAAAAAGTCAAAAAACTACCTAGTGAAGAAAATGAAAAAAAGACTCCACTTATAAAACCGAAAATGGGTAAAAATGTCTTTAATTTTTTTTAAATAATATTAAAATTGTTTTTAAATACATTTGTAAGAAACATGAACATGGATGATAAATATATCTGAGTAAATTCTTACATAAAAGCACTTCCGGATAATAAAGAGATTGCGATATTAACCCTTACCTTATACTCTACTTTAGTTGAGAGTGCATTAAAATATTTTATAATGGTTAAATAACATTATTAAGTTATACCAAGACCATATCCATATTTATAATATCATATATGATCCTCTTATATCATTTTTTTAATAATAGTTCAGTATTACCATTGTTTCGGGTGTTAACTGCTTCGTTTTCCTATGCATTTTTTGTCATGTATGTCATGTTTATTATGCATAGGATATATTTTATTCTTATAAATAATGATATTAAGTTCATAAATATTATATTTACTTATATTATTAATTTTATAATCATTATTTAATGTTTGACGTGGGGGATTAATCTCATTGCGTCGTGGAGATAGTAGACCGTACGTACACATGAGCAGCAATATCATTCCCTTAATGGTTAAATGACATGGAATTTTATTGTATATTGATTATAAAGAATAATTATAAATTTATATTAATTATTTATAACTATTATACTCATAATTATACCCATCCAAATAAAGTAGTGTTGAATATCAAATTACACTATGGCGTGGAGACGGTAAGCCGTACGCACACACACATAATGATATTGTTATTCGCAAGATGGATAAAATGAATAATATGGTTGTAACATACTAATAATAACATATAATAATTTATATTATACTATATTTATTACCTTATTTTAGAAAAAACATAGGAAGAGGAAGTATAAGAAGAAAAAAATTAATTGAATTGGTAAAACAATTACCTGTTCTTCGAGTATCTCTTTTTGATTTGCACAAAAGGACTTGTTAGGTTGGATTTATGCCCAAAGTATGGCCTCTATGATGAAGTGAGGGAATTTGGTAGGATAATTTTCTAGGGTTTGTATAAACCAAAGGTATTTACAGATGTGAATAAAATGGAAGGATAGTTTCCCCATTTTAAGAGAGGGGAGAGACACTTTAGGAAACTCAAAAACTGTTATTTTATTATAAATTGATTTTAGATTTAAAATAGATAAAAAATTAGTTATTTAAAATATAAGATTTTTATGGGTCTAAATCCTCTCAAAAAATTAATTTTATACATTTTTAGGTCACAAAATTAACCTTATCTTTTGTCTTTAACCCTTAGTTAAACAATTTAACTCTTACCGTGACAACTTGTCATTTTACACTATAGGATTAATATAGTTACTAAAAAATACCAAAAAACCCCAAATTTAATATTTTATGAAATTTATAACATTATAATAGTTAGTTTACAGAAATATATATTTTTATTAATTTAATACAATATTATTTATTTTAAAGTATCAATTATGTCAACTTTGATGCTATTCATTACTTGTATTTTAAAAAATATCCTAACAACCTGATAACTTCGAATAAACACTTTAAATATGTCAATAACATATCTAATTAATCTATAAAATATATTTATGTCATTAATTATGTCAATATATATTTATTTTAATATTTTAATTGTCATTTATTTGATATTTCCTCTAATAAATCAATTACTGCATCATTATTGTGTTACCATTTACATTAATTTTTATTTTATAAAATCATAAATAAATTACTTTTATGTATATAAACATTTTATATTTTTAATTATTATTTAAATTCTACCATATCATTAATATAACCTCATATTAAAAATGATATAGTTATTAAAATTTGAATATGACATTTTTAACTCTTCTTTCAATAAAATATAATAAATATCATAATCTTACAAAAGTGTCTTAAAAAGGATCATATTTTAGATATACGGTATATTTGGGTCTAAAAAAACTTATCCAATAAAATTAGGGAAATGTTTTGTGTAATTTTATAGTAATATTATATTATTTTGTTTACCTTTGATTACCCGATTAACTGTTGACGGTGGTAAATAAATAAAAATTTACATAAGTTACTATTAATCAAAAAATTTAGTTGATAATATTAGATAAAAAATTTCATACTAATTAAATATTCATTTTAATTTTTCTAAATTCAATTCACAGATATGGAAAAATTACTTTTAATGATAATCCTGTAGATGTGGCCAGGAGGCGGGTAAAAGCGACATTCAAAAGCTCAAAATTTGTTATATGTAATTATATTATAAAAATGATTCCAATGATTTAAATTGGGTTAATATATGTATTATTTATCTATTGTGACTTTAAAATAAATTTAAAGTAAAATAATTATTTAAATGAAAATGTTGGTTTTTAACAACAATGCAGTATTTTTCACTATTCATAAAAATTGGAACTTTTCAGAAAAATGCCAAAATTTTACCCTAATGTAATTTTGATATTAAAAATTCAAAAATGAAGTCTATTTTGAAAAATAAAATTTATAAATTTCATAATGTGGTTAATACTATTCATAACTTCTTTTTTAAATGGCTAGTTTGATAGATCATGGTGCGCTTAAACTCAGTGTTGCGTGCAACACAAGCTATTAAATTTATTAAAAAAGAATCATATTATGGAATCATGGGAGTTACATTATTCCATCATTAGAATACTTAATTACTCTAAATTTATAGTATATAACCTTTTAAAATGATTCTGGTGATTCTTCATTATAAATTCATTAGGTTCCCACGTCGCCTCTTCCATTTTATGATTTATCCAAAGAACCTTTACCGATCGAGTCGTCTGATTCCTCAACACCTATTCCATAGTATCAATAATCTTGATAGGAACATCACAATAAGAAAGATATATTCCTAGTTATATTTCTTTATAGGTGAGTACATGCATTTATTCTTAAATGTATTTGTTTAACATTGATGCGTAGAATATATCATGAACTTTAGAGAGACTTGGAAGCATTGGAAACTAGTAAGCTACATCTCCAATTAGTTCCAAAATTTCAAAAGGTTTGATATACCTAGGACTTAATTTACCATTATTACTAAATCTTATAACACCTTTATATATAGATAACTTCATGAAAACATGATCTCCTGCTTGAAATTCCAAATCCGTCCTTCGGTTATTGACATAGATATTTTGCCTAATTTGATATATTTTGTTATAGTTTTGAATAATATTTAATTTTTTTATTTCTTCCTTCACAAGTTTTGGGTCTACAAGCTTCCTTTCACCAACTTCCTCCCAAAATTGTGGTTTACGACATCTCTTTCCATATAATGCTTCATACAGTTCCATTTGAATACTTGAATAGAATCTATTATTATAATAAAATTATACTAGAGGTAAATAATGATCCCACATACCTTGAAAGTCAGGTGATAAAGATATCAAAAAGTCTTCTAAAGTTTGTATATTATTTTCTGATTTCCCATCAGTTTACGGGTGATAGGCAGTGCTCAAATGAAGCTAAGTATCTAGAGCCTTCACAAGACTTTTCCTGAATTTTTATATAAAATAGGGATCTCAATTAGATACAATCGATAGAGGTGAACCATGAATTCTTACAACTTCATAAATATTTATTCTTTCTAGGTGTTCAAGAGTAAAATATTATCTTATATCAAGAAAATGTATTGATTTGGTAAGGCGATCAAGAATAACCCATATAGAACCATTCCTTATTATAGTCTTTTGTAATCTAGTGAAAACATCCATTGTAATGTCATCCCATTTCCACACAGGTATAGGAAGAGGTTGCATGATTCCTTTAGTATGTTGTCTCTCAGCATTTACTTGTTGAAAAAATCAGACATCTTGACACGTAGCTAGAAATTTCCCTCTTTATGTTCTGCAGCCAAAAATTTTCCTTAAAATATCTATAAACTTAGTACTAGTAGGGTGTATAGAGAAATTGGAACCATGAGAATCATCCAATAATTATCTTTTTAGCTCAGGTATGGAGGGAACACAAATATTATTCCAAAATTTCAAAAATCCATATTCATATACAAATTCAATCAATCTCCCATCATTCATAGCTTTAAATTTCTTTTAAAATTCATTATCATCAGATAGTGAAATTTTTATCATTTATAGTAAATATGGTTTGTAAACCATTTGAAGAATTAGAGATGTTTTAACTTCCATGATAATTATTATATCTATATTTACTAGATCTATGAACATATAATCCCTTTGAACTCTCATTTTGTTTAGTTTTCCATGGACCTTACTGCTCAAAGAATATACCAACTTATTTTCCCTCCCTATCTGGTATTGTATTGTGAAATCATAGTCCTTGATTAGCTCAATCCATCTCCTTTGTCTCATGTTGAGTTATTTAATTGATAAAATATATTTAAAACTCTTGTGATCAGAATATATCTCACATCTCTCACCATAGAGATAGTGTATCCATACCATTAGAGAAAATATTACTACAACTAACTCAAGATAATGAGTTGGGTAGTTTTGTTCCTGAATTTTTAATTGGCTAGATGCATTAGAAATAACTCTGTCATTCTTTATAAGAACACAACCAAGTCCTTTCCTTGATGTATCACTTAAATAAAAAACCCATCATTTACATATGGTAAATTAAAGATAGGATCATTGAATAATATTCTCTTAAATTCTTCAAAACATTCTTCACACACTTTTTCCTAAATTAATTTAACCCCTTTACATGTGAGCTTGGTTAACATGTTATGCAATCAGGAAAAATTATGGATTAAACAACCATAGTAACCTATTAAACTAGTAATACCATGTACCTTAGTTTTTCTCATCAGTACTGGCCATTCTTGGGTTTCCTTTGTATTTTTTTGATAAATAGATATTATATCATTTGAGACAATATGTCCAATAAAATAAATTTATCGAAGCTAGAATTCACACTTGCTAAATTTCCCATTTAGATCATTTTATCTAAGAGTATTTAGAACAATCCACAAGTGGTTATCATGGTCTTTTTATATTTTGGAGAATACCAATATATCATCAATAAATACTACTAAAAAATAATCAAGATATTCCTCGAACACTTTGTTCATTAGATCCACAAAAAATAAAGTGTAAATTAGTTAGTTTAAAAGGAATTACTATAAACCCATAGTGTACATACCATGTTCAGAATGCTTTATTTGTAATATCTTCCTTCTTTACACATAATTGATGATATCCATAACAAAGATAAATCTTCTAAAAATACTGATCTCCAATAAGTTGTTCAAAAAAATCATCAATGCAAGGCAGAAGACACTTGTTCTTTACTGTAATAGATTGATTTTTCTATAGTCAATGAAAATAATCATTGAAAAATATTTATTCTTAACAAAAAGAAATAGGGATCCCCATGGAGAAACACTAGGGTTAATAAATACCTAGTTACTCAAATCCTCTAGTTGTTTCTTCAGTTCTACTAATTCCACAGTGTTCATTATATAAGGAGTCATTGATATTGGTCTTTCATCAGGGATTAAGTTAATAGAAAACTCAACTTCTTGCTTTAGTTGATGTATAGATAAGTCCTCTAGAAATACATCAATGTATTCTTGTATAATAGTTAAATCCTCAATTTGAATATTTATAGGAGCTACATGAGGTGGATCTAGTTAAGAATCAGATGATGAAGTTTATTCCCTAAAGATAATGGATTCTATATATTCATCAAAATTTGTAACTTCTTCTTGAAATAAATTTTCTCAACATATTTTTATAGCTAGTATATACTAATGATTATATCAAAGTATACTGTAGGTATGATGACAAAGTTAGTGGATAAATCATGTTTATATGCTATAATAGGAACGACCTTCCACATTTTTGTTGCAATGATACTTTCCTTAGGGATTTTGGATACAAACTCCCTTATTAATGTGAATTGTAAATATCTAATTTTTAATGAAAATTTGGAAGATATAAAGGAATGGAATTATCCATATTCAAGTAAATATTTGGATAAATTTGAAGAAATGATTAAAGCACCTTCCACTAAATCATTAGAAAATTCAACCTCACTAGTTGTGATCACAAAATGTTGGCCTTTTCATGGGAAAGTTTCCTTGATTATTAAGAAAATCATTTTCATAATGTATTATACCTTTACAATTTTAGCATTAAAAATTGGTAGATTATTTATTTCCTTTTTAATCGTAGTCTTGGTGGCCTTTTTCTCTACACTTGTGACAAACTCCCATCCCCAATAGGCGTGTTCCATGATGTTTCTTTCCACATTTATTACATGATGGAATGTAAATTATTCACTTATTCATATTTTATTTATTTCCCTTTCTAGAGTCTTCAGAAACCCTCTTCTTCTATTTATTTTCTTTAATGTTACGAGACTTAGATAATTACTTTTCTGTCATGATAGAACATCAGACTATATCTTCATACGATGAGAAAGATTATGGGATCAATTACCTTTAGAGGAATGGTTTTAACCCATAAAATGATAGATCAATATTAGTTGTTAGGTTACATATATATTATGGAGCATTCCTTTCTAACCTTGTGAAGTTAGCTTTATACTTTGTAACATTCTCATCCTCTTTCTACCTGAGACTCAAAAATTATCTCTCCATATCCGCTCGCCAATAATGAGGAATGAATTTTTCTAAGAAGAGTTCTTTAAAATACCTACATTAAATATTTTCTAATTCTTTATCCTCTTTTTTTTGAATTAATGACCCCCATTGATCCACATCTTCTAAGAGACGATAAACTTCCATGAAAACATTTTCCTTTTCATGACTCCCCAAAGAAAGAAATATTTTCTATAAGGAACTTACCCATTGCTCATCTACAAATATATTGGTAGTCCCACTGAATGTTGGAGGCTGTTGTATCATGAATCATTCGAACATTAATCCCCCACATTGTGGATCAGGATTCTCCGTACGGGAATGGTTATTATTCATAATCTCGACTAACTGTCCCAATATAGTAATAAGTTGTTTAGCACCAGTTGCATCTCCTGCTCCAAAATCATTATCTTCCAGAAGAGGGAAATCCCTACATGGATTATTTCCATCAATATGATATCCAATTCTTCCACTAGGTGCTATTTATATAAAATGGCATTCACTAGATTAGGTTATGAATCATAATACATAATTTCAAAATATGTAACATAAATTAAAAAATTTATACAAATCTAATATTATAATCATAAATATTGTTTCTTTTGGAATATATTTACTTTTAAATCCTTCATAATGGTTCATAAAGAAAATGTGAAATATCCTAAGAATATCCCCCGGGAGTGTTAAACTCGGTGCATAGTAATGCCCGTTGTCTTGTACCAGGTTACTCGAGTCAAACCCAGAACACATTTTCAGAGTTATTAATCCAAGGTACATCTATACCAGAACCACCCCCACTTGTAATATCCATATAGGGATGTATTTTATAGGAATACCCACATAAAATATACATTACCAAAATTTTAGGATCTTCTTATATATTTATCCTCAAAGTCTATCTTAGGGTAATGTTCTGCTGATCTATGATTTTATAAATCTAGTTTCCAAGTTTCTACTAAACTTAATCTGATAACAACTATAATTCCCCAAACCCGGAAGCCCAAAGTTGGTGAATTATTTTATTAAATTGGCATGATTACAATAAATCAAATCATGAAGGACCGATCAGTTTAGTATCCTTTAAAAAACTAGATACAAACCCAAGTTTTACATTACATCATGAAATGAAAAAAACATAGTATCTCCACTAAAAACACTCATATCCCTTAGAATATCCATGTAGGTCAATCATAATATACCTATTTAAAAATTGATTAAAAATGAAACATAAGAAAGGGGTGAGCTCAAATGTCTAATAAGGATAAATAATATACAAGAAGCTATCATAAATAAGCATAATTTTTTAAGGATAGGTATGAAACTGAAACAAAATCCTTTTAAACATAATATTGAACCTAATATGGAAATAATTAATAAAATAATTCTATTTAAACATTCACATGGATATTCTACTAGTCGAATAATCACATGTAATATCAATAACTAATCTCATAATGAGAGAATTCATAATGCCAAACATTATAAACTTATCATCAAGACATTATGCCTAGACCATACATAAACTTGTTAAAAAACAAACTAGTGTGTCTCATGAGACCTAATGATGCATCAATGAGCTATAGTGGGACCCGAATATCACTTACTAAGCCTAATGCATTCCTAATATTAAAAGGGAGAAACATAACTAATATAAACATTCATATTAAAACTAGTATAAAAAATGTTAATACTTTAACCATAAACAATGAATGATATAAAAATAGAACATCCATAGTTAGGCAAATCATAATCCAATCCTCACAAAATTTTATATTGTATCCTAAGAAAAAAACAAAAATTAAATATAAAATCAAACAAAGTATGTTGACATAGATGAAAATAATCATTAAAACTATTTGAGAGAAATATCCCTTTTTGAGAGAGATAAAGAAAATATATCTATGGGAAATGATAACGAATGACCACTCACCAGAGAATATAGAAATATAATGGACTTTGGATCACCTATAACTTTCTCCCAGATCAAAGGAAATTGTTTCCAAATCCTTGGGAGGAAAATGAATTCATGTTATTGGAGTATTAGGGGAAATAAGAGTGATTAAGGAGAAAATTTGTGTTAGATCCATAATTTTTGGATCTGAAATTGCACAGTGCATGGTTAGAGAGAGAAGTTAGGAAAACCATGTGAAAACCATGCAAGAGATACTGCCTTAAGACATACCTCTCATAGTTATCTTTACGGGTTAGAAAAACTATGCACTAACCATGCATTTCCAAAATATCTCAAAGTTCACGATTTCTATTGGGAATCCACATAGTTTTGAAAAATCATGTGTTAATCTTGAACCTACCCAATGATAACTATTTTCCTTTAAAAAATTTCTTAATGTTGTTTAATAGTTTCTAATAACCATTATTAAACCGTGAACCTCCAAAAAATCTTTCAAAACATGCCAAAACTCCTCAGAACCTCCCAAAATATATCCCGAACATTATATATACTTAAAATACATAAATAAATGGTCAAGTAAATAAAATATGTCTGATAAATTCCCTAAACCATTAGTGTTTACATCCCTATAAAGTATAAAACTCTCACTTCCTTGGAAGATTTTGGGCTATTGATCCAAAATTTTCTTTTCATGCTCACACTTTCTACTTGAATTCGACCATGTTACCCAAAAACCCACTCTAAGAAAAAGATTTTCACTTGAAAGACTTTATCTTCCCTATCTACAATCCATTATATCATATAAACCAACATAGAATATAGATCTAGGTTAATGTGATCATATTGAATCACATGGTCATGATTGGGTCGATACTACTTCAATTAAGATACATGAAACAAATTATGAATTGAACTGAGCCTTAGTGGAAAATCCAACCAATATTCTACCTTAAAAACTTAATTAAATATCTCAAAGGTCCTATGCATCAAGGATATAACTTTACCAATTTACCAAAACAATAATTTCCAAGCCTTGTAGAGATTCTCAAGAACACATGATCACTCACCTCAAATTAAAATGTTCACCAATGATGATCCAACTATGATTTATGATGACTCTAGGCTATCAAAATTCTTTACTTGATTAACCAAATATTTTCCATTATCTATTACACAAGGATGAGTCCAACCAATGATGTCTCACCTGTTTTTCCCAAAAAGGTGTTGAATGATAATGACACCAATATAATGATTCAAAAGGAGTCATATGTGTCAATGTTTGATAACTATCATTATAAAATAACTCCACTAATAGTATGTGATCCTCTCATGAGACACCAAAAATCCATTACAAAATCCCTAAGAATTTCCTACAACATTTGTATCATCCTTTTCAATATTCTATCCATTTGAGAATGATTCACCGCACTTATAGTCTACTGAGTCCCAAGGGATTACCGTAAGGACTTCCAAAAACAAGATGTAATCCTAGGGTCTCTATCTGATAAAATTGAGACTTGAATTCCATGAATCTTTTCAAATTCTCAGATATAAATTTTGGAAAAGTACCCCACCATATGAGATTCATTAATAGGGATAAAATGAGTTGAATTCATGGGACGATCCACAATTACACATACAACATTATGTTTTCTAACCATTTTTGCCAAAATTTTCACAAAATACATAGTTATCTGATTCCACTTCCACATGGTAAATAGTAAGGATTTCAATACTCCCTTTGGCCATTGGTGTTCCATATTTACCTATAGATTGGTGAGGCATATCAAAAAAACTCTAACACTTCACTTTTCATACCAACCCACAAAAACCATGATTTCAACACTTTATACATATTTTTGAATACCTAGATGAATAAACCATTTAAAATGGTGGTAAGAACTAATAATTTTTTCATGAAAAACCGAAGGTACCAGGATCTGATATTTAAACCAAAAAACCAAACTCCCATACAGATCTGATCCCTCAATGGTCTCCCCACCATTGTGTTTTGGACCACATAGAAACAAAATTATAATCATAAATCTGAGCCTCTTTTACATGCTGAACCAAATTAGGAACAACCAAAACTGGGAAGTGAACGAAAACATCACCCTGGTCGATACAATCTGAGTGCATGTATTCTATGATGAACATAAAATACCACTAATACAAAGACTCATTAGAAAAATGATTATATGAATTCATTCTTAATTAACCCACCATCAAATTTCCTTTACCCAGTGTATAAATCAAGTCAAAGTTAAACACTTGAAGGTATTCCATCAATCTTTATTACCTTAGATTCAAATATATTTGTAAGGAAATGTGTTTCAAACTCTTATAATATGTAAACACTATAATGTTTTCACCAAAAAGGTAATTATACCTGGTCCTAAAATTATGGGCTTGAACAACTAATTCCAAATCATGTGTTGGGTATTTATTCTCATGTAATGATAAATTCCATGAACTAGAAGTGATAACATTATATCTTTTCATGATAAAACATCCCAATACAGATGTCGATTCATCACAATAGACTAAATAACCCTATCTAGATTCCAGAAACATGAGGATTTTTGTTGTTATAAGTTTAACCTTATGATCTTGAAAGGATTTATAAAATTTATTATTCCACTAGAAAGGAATGATTTTCCTTGTTAAATATATCATTAGTGATTAAAAATGTGAAAAGTCACAAATAAAATGTCTATAGCATCCCACCAAAAAAATTAAAATACATATCTCAAAGAAATTCTTTGGATTCTTCCAAGATATAATAGTTTCTATCATTTCAAGATAAAAAATTTCTTTTTTAAAAAGGACATGGACAAGAAAAATTACCTATTATATCCAGAAATCACGCTTTAGTAACTTAGAAAACAAATGATACTTCCACAACTATTGGAAAGTGTTTATCATGATCATACTTTGTCCTAGAATACATCAGTATATCCTCCACAAACACCATGAAAAAGGAATCTAGATACATTGAAATATCTAATTCATCACTTCTATAAAGACGGATTGTGTATTCAGAAGACCAAAAGGCATAAAAAACTCCTAATGTATATTTATTCATTTGAAATATGTCTTCACAATATACTGTTTCCGAACCTACACTTGGTGATATCTTGAATGCAATTTAATTTTAGAGAACCCATGTGATACCCTCAATTGATCAAATAGGTCATCAATTCATGGAAGAGGATACCGATTCTTTACCATAACTTGTTTAATCTTATGATATTATACAAAAAGTATAAGAGTTATATCCTCCTTAAAAAAAAATGATGCTACCCATAGACACGTACTCGATCAGATGAACCCATTAATTTTGAACTCTTCCAATTGATCCTTCAGTTCCCTTAATTTTTTTTGTTCCATCTGATAAGACACAAGTTTGATAGAACTAGTCCCTAGTAGGAAATTAATTGTAAACTCCACTTATATTTTGGGTGGAAACCACAAGAAATTATCAGAAAAAACATCACGAAACTGGTCCAATATGGTTATAAAATATCTATTCCCGATTTCATATATAGTTTCTAAGGTCAAAGAATCAAACTAGTATGAGATAGTTCCAATAGATGGTATAAACAATCTTGGTCCACTTTCCTTCACATTTCAATATCCTCTAACAAGATTATTGATTCCATCTAGAGATGTATAAAAGTTGATGTGAGGTTTGAAACTTTTCAACAAATCCATACCTAGTATCAATTAATAGATATCCATCTCATTCATAGAGAAATCCCAAAGAAATTCAGCACCATAGATAGTTATAGAATATTTTTTTTACATAAAGGCTCAACATTGTCTTTATCAAAGAGGATTTTGATGATTCAAAATAGAATGCATCATCTCAACAAGAAAACCCATATTATAAACAACAAGATAATTAATAAAAGAGTGGGTCACACCTGTATCGAACAAATATTTAAAGGTATAAATAAATCCTCTCAACGTTGAAGGTCTAGATTGATCATCTGTGATCATTTTCTCATCTTCATATAATTTATTACTTGATACACTTTTCTCTTTATTATACTTTTGATATTTCATTGGATCTGGAGTCATGGCTTCCTAGAATCACCATGTCTTACTCATTTCTACTGATGATATCTATTCACTTGAATTCATCCCATCAAAGCATATGATTCCTGAAAAGCTTGAGATGTGTCCCTAACATCTGACCTCAGAGAACTGAAATAATAATGCTATAGATATACCATTTTATTTTAATTATAACATTCTTTAGTTTGTGTTGTACACTCTATATTTTTTTGATTTAGTGAACCACTTTGAAAAAATGGGGTTAAAAATTTTGTTTAGGAGGAGGATTTACCGATCCATGGTTCTGATTTTGATTCATACCACCACCTTAGAAATAGGTGTCCTTATTCCTCTTATTCCTAGCATTATAGTTCCCACTAGTTTCCAAATGTATCACCATTATTCCTCTAACCATATTTAATGATATTTCCCTTTATTCTACCATTCCTCTATTGACTATCTCGGCATAATCTGATATTTAAATAATGAAAATATTTGAGTGAATATATGGCCTCAACCATGATTCAAATTTTTTTTCTTTCAAGGATACTCTTATAAATACTTTAGGTAAAAAGAATACTAAATTAAGAAATTTAGGTGCATAATTTATCAATGTGTGGTTCTCTTGCTTCAAACTGAATAAGAATTCCGTTCTTGCAATCTAAAAATTATGAGGTTATAATTTTTTTTAAAGAATTATTCAAAATCCTCCAATGTCATTCCTTAGTCCAATTTATTATGAACTTATCAATCCCCCCATTGGTATGCAAGATATTCCAGTATGTACATTGAAAACTTTTACATTCGAATCTAATAGTGTCTCAAGGAAATTGATGATTCGATTCATCCTATTCAACCACTCTTCTTCTTTTTCAAACTCTGAATCATGTAGAAAGATTGCTGGATTCATTTTTTTGAACTAAAGTGAATGGTCCAATTTCCTTGATTTATCCTTTATATTATATATATCAAATTCTTGAAAATCTTGGATAATATTTTGAACCAACTGCTACTTAACCCGTGGATTAAGTGAAACGACATCCTCCGTGGTCTCCTCTGTTTGGTTTCTATAGTGATTACCCAATTCCATTCTCTATAAGAAAAACAAACTCCCCATAATCTCACATACAAGAAATTTAATGCTTAGAAATTTAAAATTTACCAATCACATATATCCCAATAAGGATTAAAAAACATCTATAATTTATTCTTTCAAACCAATTTTGAAAATTCAACCATGATTTTTGAAAATCAAACCAATTTATTCTATTTTCAAAAATCAATAATTTTTCAGCAAATAATATACCATTAACCAAAATTTATTATGAATTATTAATGGAGATTCATTAATATCAATGCATGTTATACACTTCTCATTATCCAAACTCATGAAGACGAGGTTAAAAATCCTTCAAGTAGTTCAAAACACTCATATAACCAAACACCTTGTAACTTGAAGTTCAACACAAATAGGTTAGCTACACATTTTTATGCTTTACATTTTAAGTTATGAAAATCCTACCTCTTACTACCAAACCAACCCAATAACCAAAAACCGATACCCAAGGACCGAACAAAATGATACCATTAACAATATCCCACCCCTCTTTATTTGTTTGATAAGTGATGAGTGTGTTACTAGCCTTAGGTGACATCCCAAAGACACGAAAGTATAGAAATAAATTCCAAGGTCCTCATAAAACAATTGGGGGATGATTATAACTTTAAGGATAAAAAACTAAACCAGGATAACCACAATAACCAAACCTCAAAACAATGTATGAGTACCAAAATACAATCCAATATAAAACCAGACCAAAGGAACATATCATAGTTCAAGTGGAATAAATAGTCATAACCAAAGGAAAGACAACAGATGGGAAAACCCAAAGAGTCCCAATATCAACTCCCAAACTACTCCAAGCTCCAAATCCACATACCCATCCCAAGGTATCAAGAAGTATCACCAACGAATTGAGATACCTTTTCTTTATATCTGTATCAATATATGACATCAAAAATTAACAATAGTTCCCAATTTAGGTGGTGATTCTAAACTTTATAGGATATCCCCAATGACTTCCCAACCCATTACACTAGGATAAAACTTATTATCACATTTTATAAAACTTTTTTAAGCAATAAAAATATATCATATCAAATTCATAAACATGTTTTCCAAGGAAAGAATAAAAAATATATCAACATCATTTTCGAGAAATACATCAATAAATCCTTTAAACCATTTCTCAATTTTTGATTTGAAATATACCTTTTTATGTATACATACATCCACAACACACACACACACACAAATCTTGGTGTTACTATTAATGGTGAAACTTCACATCCATACTCCATCCCTTTAATGGTGGTACTTTATGACCATTATCCATCCCATTCAACTCATTCCCAACCATTATGCCCAAATCAAGTCAACCCATTTCAATAAAAGAATTTCTTCCCTTTCAATTAATTTCAAGTGAATCAACTGTATTTACAAAGTATAGTTCATGCCTTCCAAGATATTGATAGAAATCATATTTGAGAACCACTCCATGAGAATCCATCATTTTAATCTCAAAATTAGACTCTATCAATCCTTCACGGGGATTCAATACAATAAAACAAGGTGGTATAGATTGATCAAATTAATAAAATCATTGATTTTATGGGAACCCTAATCAATATCAAGGTATATATTATGGTATACATGCCAAATATATTGAGAAGAAATAGTGGGGTATTTGTTTTAAACTAATCAAGACCAAGACCTTAATTGGAAAAGGTTTAAGGGATTTTCAAACAAACAATTCTATACACGTACATTCAAGATCACAAGGATGATGGGTTTATTTACTCTCAAGAAAGAGAATCTATCTATCACAGAGTATGAAGCTACATTCATGGGGATTTTTATTTATCTATAGTAGTATCGACTAGTGATTAGCTGAAATCATGTATCTTTGAGGAAGGTTTGTGACCAAATATTCATGCTAAAGTAGTTGTATCCTATATATATGGTTATTCAAATATAGTTAATAGACCATGTCTAATAAAATATGACATTGAGAGAAACTATGGAATGATGAATAATTTTTCCTATATGGGTATAAGTAAGTAATACAATATTGGAAACAAGATGAAAAGGGACACATATACTCAAGGAATTAAGGTACTATAGAACAAATTGACCATATCAATTTCTTTTCATATATATCACAAAACCATATTGAGTAATTTTAAATTTCTATTGTATGATAATATGAAAATGTATTATATGAAACCATCTCAGATGTTTCACAATTTTGGTGAAATGGGACACCTAGGATGTTATTGTACTAGAACACCAATGAAAACTAGTGGAAATGGGTCCAACAAGTTACAATTCCCTTATGCTCAAACATGTCATCCTTATTAGAATAGTTCTTGGACCCAGAAATAAGTGACCATACGTGATTATAGGAACACATAAATAGTAATGTCGATGCCAATATAATAGGGAAGAAAATAATATTTTTTAGAAATTATAAAATAGTTGTATGGTGTGGAGAAAATAGTCACAGAATATCAATTAGGTCTTTTGATGGTGCCTAGTACCATCATTCTAAACTTAAATTTTATGCAATTTTTGTTTAATATAGGTAAAATCCATTTTATTATTTCTTTCCACGTATTAATTCATCTAATCCTAAATGCAGAAATGATCCCTCAAATTTTTAAAATTTACACACCAATTCAGAAATGATAGTGTAGAGGGTTGGAATGTGAATATTTTTCTATAATTATTAATGAGGTATCATTTTTGTAGGATTTTTCTATTATAGGGATAGAGATCCCTGATAAAAGCATATAAATGGACTTTTTGACATCTTTAAATTATCATATTTGTTGTTATATCTTATGGTGAGTTTTATATCAACTGATGTAGTCTTACATCACTTTAGGGAATATTTGGATCTAAACATGGGTAGAGTAGGACCATTGGTACTAATGGTCATGAATAACTCTTATTAGTTGATATAAGTAACTTTATCAACAATTTATTCAATTTGAAAATGATATTTTAAAATCATCATAAATTGGTATCCCAATGTTTTCCCTAAACTTGTTTCTTGGTTTCCACTTGAAAGGGAAGTGGAATTATTGATTTCTCTACTACTAGGGACCAATAATAATTTAATTATGTTTTATTGGATAAAACCAAAAAATTTAGGGGAATTTATGTTCTAGTTAGGAGTGTTAGGAAGTAAAGATTTCATAATACCTAGTATGCCGTCTTGGGAAACTCTATTTCAAATTTTTAAGAAGAAGATGGGTTTATTTATCTTTTCGTATATTATTATATGTTAAATTATTTTGTGATAAATAATTTCTATCCACTTCCAAAAATTGTAATTTTTTTGATCAATTGAAGGGATCAAGTAAGTTATATAAAATTAATAAATGATTGGGGTATCAAAAAATTGAGTTTAGAGTGAGGATATTCTGAATAAAACTTTTAAAATAATTTATTCCCATTATTAATACCTTATTATTACCTTTTGTATGAGAAATTCACCAACACTATTTTGGAATTTATAAATTGTATCTTTCTATGGTACCTTGAATCATTTGTTTTAGTATTTATTGATGATATCCTGGTTTATCCTTTGACTAAAAGTGAATATAAAGAAAACATGGATATTTCATTGAGCACTATAGAGACCAAGGCTTATTATACATAGATATTACATATTTTTATATGAATATGTAATAATTTATAAAAAAATGCCTGAGGACCATGATATTTTAGTTTATTTATATACTAGGTACCAAATTTTCAAATTTTTTGAAATATATTCAATGTTTCCCACAAATATCTTCCCATTTAGTAGTATTCATAGACATACTTAACTTAAATCCTTTCTTAATTACCTAAGGAAAAGGATCATTATAAAGGGTAAACTCAAATTAAAATTAAGGGTATAAATGGGAGATATATAATCATAACATGAAAATAAGGGTATGATAACATGGGAATAATCATAACATGAACATAAGGGTATGAGAACATGAGAGTAATAATAACATGAACAAAAGGGTATGTGAACTTGAGAGTAACATTTGAAAACCATACCCTATATGATAATGATCATAATATGGAGTCATGGAATAAACATTAGCAGTTCATAATACATGAACCATAAGAAAATTAAAGAACACGAGTCATGAGATCAAAAAATTGGCATAAGTAATATAATTTTGGAATACACATAAGCATATAACATCATTTCCTTAGTAGTCAAGCCTAATCATTATAATATATTAGAGAACTCCATGGGTAGCTACACCTCTGGGATGGGACACACCACTATCCCTAGTGGAATCCCTTTACTCATAGTGTAATGGGTCTACTCTCCAAACCATATTAATAGTCAAGGTCAACTCACAAGACCATCATAGTGGATAAATTCCCTTACTGAACAAGTTTTAATTTATGTTCTTGTCCTATCAAAATCATGAGATATAAATCTTTACCCAATGAATTGGAGGGAGATATAGGTCCCAATAATCAATGGTTATAACATAACCACCTTCCTTGGTTATAGTGTAACCACCATCACATAATGAAACTCATACATATTTGTGACATAATATCATAAAAATAATTATATCAAAACCCATGAAATAAAATGGGTTTAATAATAATTTCATTATAACATAACTTGTGGAAAAGAAATAGTTTTCATAATCATATCTTTATTACATCAAAACAAAACCCGTGGAAAAAGAAGCAGGTTTCATAAGAATTCTAACATGGTATAACCTATGGAATATAAATAGGTTTCATAAAAATCTTGTCATCATAAACATAAACCATCCAAAAAAAGAATAAGAATGAGATCCTTGGATCATATCCCCAGTAATTCATAAGTAACATAGAAGGATGTCATCTTACATATAAAATGATTTTGAAAGATAACATGGGATATTCTTAAGGGAAAAAAACTTTCAACTTAGAAAAATACTTTTAAAAGTTAAAACATTTTCAAAATCATTTACTTTGAAAATAATCCTTTAAACTTATACAGGAAGATTTTTTAAAATTATTTAGAACATTTCTCAAGGAAAATAATCATTCCACTTTGAAATAAACTTTTTGAAACATATTTCTTTTCAAAATTCTTTTCTAGTAAAATAACATATAAAAATCATAAATTAATCTTAAAAAAATTTTAGTTCATGATGGTGTAATTTTTTTTATATTTTATACATGTTAAAACAAATATTCCTTTTACATTTTAAGTAAAATAGAAATGGGAATTATTGAGAAAATTAAATTAATATTCCTTTCGAAAAATTTTGTGAAAGTTACATCATGGGTAAATTTTTTTTAATAAATTATTCTAGTAACATTAAAAAAAAGTTAAAAACATTTTTAGAAAACATTTTTTTGCATGAAAACCGATTTCCGACATAAGAGAGAAATAAATTCAGATTTTAATAAAAAAAATTATACTTTATTTTATATACCAAAGGGTGTAAAAATGGTACCTTGATTTTAAAATATCATGAATTTCTAGAGTAGAATAAAATTATTGAGTTTCTTGAGATTGGGATCAAAAGATGTTATCATCGAAAAAATAATCATAAATAATCCTGATAAATGATGAGATTGTAACATAAAATCTTTACTAATTTGGTAACATTGAAACATAATACCCATGAATGAATAAAATAATATGGAACTTAAAATATAATGATTACAAATAAATTAATGATATTACACATAAAATGGTATGTATATACACCTCGTGAAAGAATATAGGTTCATAACGTACGTACGTCTCAAAGAAGGAAAATTTAATAAAAAATCCATTACCTATTTGTTATATTTTAAACCATAAACACCATGAAAGATAGATCCTAAAATGGGTATGTAAATCACAATAATTTTAGGGAAATAATCATATCATTCATTCATGGGAAGTATATACAGTATGTAAAAAAACATATATTGAAAATAGAATGTGTCTAACATAAAAATAAAAGTGAGATGGAAATCCCTTACCGTAAGTCTTGACATCCTTAGAAAAAATTATAACCACATGTATAATGAATATAATATTATTATAAATCTATTAAAAAACTATAATTATATATATTTCATACCATATATTATTTACTATGTCCTTTTACTTTTTTTATTAGCAATTATATGTCAAAGTCACATTTTGATTAATAACTTCTTTGTTTGTTGTATTTGTTATAATTTATTATTTTATTATCCTATTAATTTAATAATGGTTAAATTTTGTCCTTAATAATAATCATAAAATAATAGTAATATATATATATATATATTTCACTCTTAATATTGATAATGAAAAATTGTTTTGAGAAATGAAGTACGTTATGATCATGATGATGGTAGGCTGTACATTCGCACGAGTAACATTTTCATTTTCAATGATCATTATAGAAATTAGGTAAGTAATATATTATCTTTAAATAATTAAAATAATATAATAATTAAAATATTATTTCATTAAATAAACTTATAAATATCATTCATGTGGCATGGTGATGAAAAGAGAGTCACATTGCTTCCTGAAGGCGGTTGTCTACACGTACACGAACGATGTTATCAACTTTCAGTGAGTGAAAAAGTAAGAAAAAAAATTATATATTATCTTTTCAGAATAAAAAATATATCCTGAATATCATTATTATTTCATTAAAATCATATATATTTATCCTTATTATCTTCCATGTAAATAATTAATGAAAAATGAATCACATCGCTTCACGAGGTGGTAGTCCGCTGTAAACACGAATGACATTATTGTATCCCCTATAGAATGGAAAATAATAAAATTTATTTAATATATAATTAATAAATAGGTATAATTATATTATTAATATAGTATAAATACTTTATATCCATCATCATACCCAACTATAAGAGTTGTAAATGGAAAAAATGAAATACATAAGTTTGTGAGGTGGTGGTTTTCCTTACACATAAAAGATGATTTCATAACCCATTTGATGGAATATGACATGTTTTTAGGTAATTAAATTAACATAAAAACATATAATTGTATTAAATATAATTATTTTATTATATCATAATGGTTTTATAATAATTTAAGTAGGTGGAGGAAGAAATAAAATAAAAATACTTGATGAATAACTTCAACTCTTCTTCAGGTAACCTCATTAGGTTTACACAAAAAGCCTTCCTAATTTGTATTTTGGCCAAAACTAGTGATTCTTGGATGATATAAGGGTTTTTTGAAGTTATTTGTCATGGTAATGTCTTAATAAATTGGGTTTAAGGTGTCAAGAAGAGAGAAGAGTGGGTGGACTTTTATAAGTGAGGTGAGTGGCACACTTGTAATTTTTTGAAAAGAAAATATTTTACCCACATTTTTCTCATGATACAATGATATAAAATGAATTATTATATATAATAGAAGGTATAGGGTTTAACTATTTCCAATTAATGAGTGTAAAAAATGTTTTGGGTTATTTTTGATCCTTATCGTTTTAGTTTATCTCATGTTAAACTAATTTTTATCTTAATCATGGTAAATATTTTTTACTATTTTTAATATTCAATTTGGTAAAAAAATTATTTAAAATTATTAGATAATATAAATTATTATTATTTTAAATATTTAATATATTTTTCCAAATTCCATTAATATAAGTGGTACAATTTAATTTAAAAATAGTCCCATAGATGCAATCAGAAAGAAGAGTTTTAAAGTGAAAATGTTCAGAAGTTTATAATGTTTTTATATAGAAATTCAACATGAAATTTATTACAATGATATAAATTGTATTAATTGTTTTATAATTTAAATAATTATACATTAAAAAAAATATAATATATAATTTATCTTTATAAATAAATTAAACAAATATGCACTGTTCAATTAAAATTCAGTATTTTAACTATTCATTAGAAAATGAATCTTTTTAGAAAATTACAAAAAATAACCCTAAGATACTTTTTAAATGAATATTTAAAAATTTAATTTTTTGTTAACAAATTAAATTTATAAAATTAGTAAAAATTAATTTTTAAATATGGGCATTGAAGTTGACAAAACTGTTTTTTAGAAAAATATAGTTTTAAAAGTAAAATTAGATTTATTATTATATCATGATTTAAAAACCTGTAAGATTAATTTTAAACATTTAATTTAGTATATATTATATATATTTCATTATAATAAAAATAAAATTATTTGGTTAATTTATTGATGTAAAAAACATTTGTGCGCTTAAAAATAGCTATTCCAAAAAATAATTATTTTCTTTTAAATGTTTTCCATTTTTATTTCTAATTAATTGGTAACCAAAGAATTAATTTTATATACATGTTTAAACCATATTTTCATAATTCATTTAGTCTTATTCAAACTCTCCATTCTAATGTTTAGGTGATAAAAATCATATTAAATAATAATATAAATAATATATCTTGGGTTTTTAAAACTAAATGTCATGTGTAATGAAAGCTAAACTCAGTGTTGTGTGTAACACAAGCAAAACTTACTGTTTCATGTAACACAAGATAAAATAAATGTTGTGTGTGAAACAAGTTAAAATCAATTTTGAGTTTAATTCATGCCAAACTTGGTGTTTCACATAATATTAAAAATATTAATTTTTTTAAATAATATTTCACAATATATCAAGGTGTTACCTTCTTCGCCCCTTAAAATGAATTTCACCCTTAAAATTAATTTTGATCATAAAAGATTTATCAATTGAAAATTACTTCATAAAAACCCACATCTTAAAAAATAAAAATAACACTTCCCTTACCAAGGGAATGTTGGAAACATAAAGGCTACCTAAAATATCTCATAACTAGACTTCCACATAGGAGAACATATGTGAGAAGTGATGATTTGGACATGGAAGAAAAACATATAAAATTATAAAGAGTGATAAATATAATTAATCATAATAAATCATGTGGTATATATAAGGTTAAAAACAACAAAACCATAAACCAATGTGGAATGAAAAAGGTCATTAATATCATAAAAAATGATGATAATAGGGAAACATTTTATTTCAATATCCTAATGTTGGGGAATGTTTATGATAATATATAATTAATTGATTTCATTCCATTTCATAAGCACAATACCATCCTTTGATTGTGCCATGATCAATTTACACTTTATATCTTACTCCAATAAATGAATATTAATCAATTATTCTTAAAGCACCAATGGATCACTAGATCCATAATAAAATAACAAGTCAATCAATTTATCTCACGTTATCTTAAAACAAATGGCCAGAAAAGGTTATCCAATATTCATAGATATTAATATACATTTATATCTAAAACATCATCCAAATTTCAATTTAAACCATTTCATAAATGGTTAATCTTATAACACTTCCAAAATATTAAAATCCAAAACTTTATAAAGAAGGTCACTAAATATTTTAACATTAATCTCCCATATATCATAATTTAGATATTTATTATCACTGTAAGGGCCCGACCACGGTTGCCCAGAGTCAGTGCCTTATTACATTTCATTGGAATATAAACAAGGAATAAGAATCCTGAAGGACCAATTAGTTTAGTAGTTTTGGAAAACCTGATATATACATAAGCTCAACATTAAAACATGACATGAAAAAACAACAAGTAAGTTCCATTAAGAACATCCACCACTCTAATATTATCCCTGCAAGTAAATCATAATACACTTATTCATGTCCTAAAAAAATAAGACATAAAAAAGGGGTGAGATCAAACAATTAGTAAGGATAAGAAAATACAACAGAAAATATCATAAACATAATCATTAGGCATGGTGAATAACTAAAAACACATGCCTTTAAAAATTATACTTGAACATAATGTGGAAGGAATAAGAGATGAATACATAATTTCAAAATAAAACATAGTCATTGGTATTCTACTAGTATAATAACCACATGTTCTATCAAATAATAGTTTCATAATGAGGGAATTTCATATGCTGGACATAATAACCATACCGTCAAGGCCTCGTGCCATGACCATAAGTAACCATTTTTTCAAGGCCTCGTGCGAGGACCTAGTTTGTCTCAGGAGACCCACTAATGCCTCGTGGGGCTATAGTGAGATCCAACCTTCACATAATAAGTCCAATACATTCATCATATGAATGGAGATAAATCTAAACAAAATATACCTTCATATTGATACTAAAATATGAAATGTAAAGAACTATCCCCAGTCATTAAACATAAAAACTAACCATTATAAGTGATATGGTGAATGGTATCAATATAGACCATAAACATTAAAACTAATCATAAAAACTTCAAAAAATATTATATAGATGATATCATAGGAGATAAACCTCCATGAAATAAAATATTCATCAAGGGATGTTGATATAAATAAAGATACTTTTAGATGAAACCATTGAAATATTCTTGAGGAAATTATCCTTAAACATTCAAAAATGTCCCATAACACCTTGAAACATTCAAATAATAATACCTTAGAATACCATGAGAATAATTATACTCTTGATATTATATACTAAGGGAAATTACATACACCACATGCAAGTAATGAGTGGTGAACAAGGCATATATCTCATAAAAGTTAAAGCGAGGTGAGAAAAATCCATTTTACTTTGGAAAGAAGAGTTGTTTTGGAAAATCATTATTATTTGTCATAAATATGGTTTTAAACATGTATATCCTAAAAAATAAAAGGGAATTACATATGGATTACATTTTAGGTATAAATTATGTTTTAATAAAGTGAAATCATGTAAAAAGTGTATTTAAAGATGGTTTAGAATCAAAACATTTTAGTGCGGTTTAAGGAATTTATTAAATAGAATTTAACGTGAAAAAGCATGTTTGCTTTCATAAAACCATAAATTAACCAAAATAAAATTTTCTTGTTAAAATGTGAAATTTTAGAAAGATAAATATGGATTAAAATAGATTATATAGTGAACTTTAAAACATGTTATAATTCGAGAAGTTCTTTAAATCGGACTTGCATTTCAAAAGAATTTTTAAAAGATTATTTTTAAAACATGTAATCCCCATAAAATATAGAAGGATTATGATTGGTACAAATATATATAATATTTATACATAATTTAGGATTATTAAATAAGAATAAATAATAATTTTATTGAGGTGAGTAGAGAATATGAGAAACCCGAATTAAAATAGAGGTTCGGGTAGAAAAACCTTACCACTTTGTAATCAATTGAATCGAATGAAAAAAAATTAATAATCACCAAATGAATTAATTAATAATATGAATATAATTATATTAATGATATTATATATCAAATTTCAGCACACATACACCACATACAAGAAATAAGTGGTAAACAATGTAAATCTCACAGAATTAAATGTGAGATGAGAAACCCCTTACCTTAAGTCCGAAGGTGTGTCTCACTTGATCTTAATGACATGAATGATAAAATTTAGGTTCATTAATTAATAATTACATAACATACTCTAAATTTAATTTATTTAGTATAACCTTATTCGGTTAATTCATGACATTTTGATGGTTTAAGAGATTCAATTTTGGGATCATTTTCTTCCTTGGTTTTCTTGATTGGTCTACTTATATTTATGTACGAATAAACATATAGAATGAGAATGGTTGTCTATAATTTATGTTGCATGTTATTAGTGAATAAAATAATATTAAATGGTTATAAAAATTTATTTGGTTATTGGGAGTGAATATGAATTATTATATATAACTTTAGTGATAATCGTTTTGGTTAATTGGTGGGTCTTGATTAAACAAACTCATTTTTCTTTATAACTTAATAAAATTTGTACAAAAAGATTATAGAACCTTATATAGAGTATATTTAATATATAATAATATATTTCAACCATAATAAAAATGGTTTCATGACCATAATTTAAGATGATAATAGAAATTGAAAACCCATCGTCTTTGAATGTGGTAAATTGACACATCTTGGATAGTGTTTTTAGTACTAGTATAAAAGAAGGGGAAGGAAGAGATGATGATGAATTATTATCTTATAATGAAAACATTACAGTAAATTTAAGGTAACTGAGTTATCATTACATATGAATTAAAGGAGGTGAGTATAGAAAAGAAAATAAAGGAACTTGAAAGAAAGTAAAATAAATGAAAAGAGGAATTTACCTCTTGAAGTTATCTTTCTTGAGGGCCTCTTTATGGGAGAGGTTTTGGTATTCTTATGCAACTAAGAGATTTTGGACATGGTATAGGAGCTTGGGGAGGGATTTGAGAATAATTTTGACTAGGAACAACTCTTGAGAGGAGTGAAGAGAAGGGATAAGAAGAGGTGATATTTATAGTGGAAGAGAGGAGGGTTTTCTTAATATTTTAATCATTATTTTATTATTTTGCATAAGACTATAAATAGTATTGATTCATGTGACCAAGAATAATAATATGTTCATGTGATATTTAAATTATTGTTCCTTACATCATCCATGATGTAATGAATAGTTTATTTATCTTAAAATATGTATATACAGTAAATTATCATATTTTACTATTCACTAAAAATTCATGTATTTTTGAAAAATCCAAAAAATTCACCATAATCATTTTCAACATGTATAATAAAAAAATTAATTCCATTTCATCAAAAATAATTTTATAAATATGTGAAATTTAATTTTTAAATAAAATCATTATTTAATTGAAATATACAGATTTTAAATTTAAAAATAATTTTATAACTCTGAAAAATAAACAATGTTATCAAAATATTATCCTAAAATAACAGGAAAACAAAATAATTGTTTAGGAATACATTTTATGAAAATAAATTTTCTTTTGAATAAAATTTATTAATTATAAAATTGTAATTAAATATTTAATACTCCAAAAAATACCAACACTTAATTATTAATTTATAAAATATTCTATTTCATTTATAAGGTGCTTAAAGTTTATTTATACTTTCGTGGGTGCAGTTACTATTCATAATGGTTGTATTACTATTTATAAGGGTAACATTACTATTCATAAGGGTATGTTACTATTCATAAGGGTGTATTATTATTCATAAGGGTAATATTACTATTCATAAGGGTATGTTACTATTCATAAGGGTATGTTACTATTCAATAAAATTTATGCTGATTCTATCCGACTCCAAATATCACCCTGAACGCAACTATGTGTCGGTTTTTTGAAATTCCAATCACAAAAGTGGAAAAATTATGTTTATTAGCTCGTTTATAACAAAGTGTTGTTTTGTAGAGACTTAGTGTTTCATTCATTTAATATTAAATTTATTTTTAAATCCTTGAGGTGTTACATTCTCCCCTCCTTAAAAAAATTTCATCCTTGAAAATTTGAAGTTGAATTTTTAAGGTTAATGGTTGATAATTGAAAATTCCCTTGTTGGAAACCCACATCAGAATTGTGATTAAAATATCCTCTAAATAAGAGGGAAAGGGAATTGTATCAGTTATCACAAAACTATACATTCTAATTGAATAACCGGGTCATGTAAAAAAAATAAAACCATTATGTTCTGATGGAAATTGATATAAAACATGCCTAGATGAAATATCATTTCCACAAAACCATAAACGACAGTTATTAAAAAAATGATAATATGATTTTTTTTGTGTTTATGGCTCTCTTTTCCTAGAGTTGAGGAATTATTTCACTCTATAAGAGCATAAACATACTTTTCTATTTCATAAACACAATCTTATCCTTTTTTTGTACCTTGAACTATCTATACTTCATCTCTTAGCCCAAGTTGCATCTTATGGTGACATTAAACTCTTAATCCTCATTCAATGATCAACATAAACCATTTAATAAATGGTTTAACTTTACAAAAGATCATGATAGAACCCTTTATAATCTTTCCCATATCCATCCTTGCTAGATCAATATACAAAGGATCCTTGGAAATACTCATCTTGTTTAGAACTCCATGATCCATACCGCTCAGTGCATCTTCTACCATATTCGACTTTAATAAACATGAAGAAACCCTAAATCTTTATATTCCAAATATGTGAATATCTTTATCATGTATCCTCCTGAAATATGTCAGTAACTCAAATTACCATAAAAACTTATTGGATACATTCACTTATCCTTACACATGCTACTGGATATATTCCTTATATCCATAAATGTTGTAAACTCAATCAATGATATCATAGAGAACTTGCATACAAGTCAATAATCAGTTTTGAGGTAGTAAGTACTTATCTAAATCAATCATTTATTCATCATTATATTAATCATCAAGAATATATTTAGGTTTTTCTTTCCCTCAACCATATACTTTATCAAGATATTAAATTTCTACTGAGTCACTTATCCTTAGTAAAATTCATCATATGACCTCAAATACTTAATGAAATAGTACAATAGTACAATCCTCATATATTCCATAATTATTATAACCAGTACATTGCTGATGAAATATTGAAATGGAATTATTCTTGACAAGGTGTATTAATAATTCCACTTCATCTGCACCAGTATTATGAATTAATCATTATCCAGTAAGATCATTTGGGGTATATCCCTTTGACGCTTGGGAGATTGATTTCCATAGTGTCCCATTTCCTTACAGTTGAAGCATTTTACATTCAAAAACATTTTCTTACCCTTGCAATAATGAACTTGGTGGGCCTTTTATCCACACTTGTAACAAACTCATTTTCCTTTTAAGTAGGCTCCAGGGTGTTTCCATCAACAAGTACCACATATTGAAAATCTACCCTTTTTATTCTTCCCTTTATCCATTGTTTCCTCTTCCTTCATCTTATTCTCTTACTTCCCTTTAAAGCTATAGGAATTAGAGAATTATTTATATACATTGTTAACACATGATATTATCTTATCATATGGTGAGGATAATTGGGAAAATATCTTCCTTTAAAATTATTTCTTAAGACCATAATAGATATAATCCTTCTTACTCCTTTCATCACATGCACTGGTGTAGTTCTCATTCCTTCTACCAGGATCCATTTCTAATCAATTATATATACTATATTAGCTCTTAAAATTATGAACTCTCTATAACTCTAAACATGGTATAACATATTTTTTTTACATCGTAAATCCCAGAGCCATATAATTTGGTTACTTTGGGGGAATAAATCCTTCATAATGTTTTTTTAAATAAAAATGATAATTATCCTAAGAATATCCCCAAGGAGTGTCAAACCATGTGCACAGTAAGACCCGTTGTCATGTACCAGGATACCCTGGGTCAAGCCTGGAACTCCTTGTTGGAGTTTACACTCCTAGGTACATCTGTTCCAGAACCACGTCCACTTGTAGTATCTAGATATGGATGTATTTTCTCAAAATATCCACATATTATCTTACTTACCAAAATTCTAATATTTTCACACATACTTATCCTCAACTACTATCGTAGTGTTTATTTATTTAATCTACGTTTTCTAAATCTATTTTCCATGTTTTTCTACTATGATTCTTATGATACCAACTGTAAGGACCCGACCCCAGTTTCTCAGATCTGGTGCTTTATTACATTTCATTGGCATATAAACAAGGAATATGAATCCCGAAGGACCGAGTAGTTTAGTAATTTTGGAAAACCATATATATACATAAGTTAAACATTACAACTTGACATGAAAAACAAAAAGTAAGTTCCATTGGGAACACCCCCCACTCTAAGATTATCCCTGCAAGTCAATCATAATACACTTCTTCATGTCCTGATAAAATGAAACATAAGAAAGGGGTGATATCAAACCCTCAATAAGGGTAAACAAAAATAGTGAAATATATCATAAACATAATCATTATACATGGTGAATAACTAAAAACACATGCCTTTTAAAATTATACTTGAACATAATATGGAAGGAATAAGAGATGAATAAATAATTCCATAATAAAACATAGTGATGAGTATTCTACTAGTAAAATAACCACATGAGCTATCAAATATAATTTTCATAATAAGGGAATTTCATATGTCATACATCATAACCATATCGTCAAGGCATTGTTCCAAGACCATAAATAACCATTTTGTTAAGGCCTTGTGCCAAGACCTAGTTTATCTCATGAGTCCTAACAATGAATCGAGGGGATATAGAGGGGCATTCCCATCACATAATAAGTCCAATTCATTCCTCATATGAATTGGGATAAACGTAAACAACATATACATTCATATTGAAACTAATATAAGAAATGTAAATAACTTTCCCCAGTCATCAAACATAAACACAAACCATTTTGAGTGATATGGGGATTGGTATCAAGGTAGATCATACACATTCAAAATAATCAGAAACACTTAAACAATATATTATATATATATGACATAATAGAAGATAAAACAATATAAAATTCAAGATTTATGAAAGGATTTTTAAGTAAATAAAGATACTTTTAGATGAGACCATTGAAAAATTCTAGAGGAAATACTCCTTAAACATTCCAAAGTGTCCCATAACACCTTGAAACATTAAAATCATAATCCCTGAGAATATAATTAGAATAAAGAGACTCCTGATATGATATACCAAGGGTATGTATATACACCACATGCAAGGAATAATTGGCGAACAAGGCATATATCTCATAAAAGTTAAAGTGAGGTGAGAAAAATCCATTTTACTTTGGAAACAAGAGTTCTTTTGGAAAATCATTTTTATTTTTCATAAATCTAATTTTAAACATGTATATACTAAAAAATAAAATGGAATGACATTGATATTACATTTTATGTATAAATTATTTCCCACTGAATTGAAATCATGTAAAAAGCGTTTTTAAATAAGGTTTATAATTAAAACATTTTAGTGCAGTTTAAGGAATTAATTGAAGAGTTTTTAAAATGAAAAAGAATGTTTGCTTCCATAAAATCAGAAATGAACCAAAATATATTTTTCATGTTAAAATTTGTGATTTTATAAAGATAAATTTGGATTAAAATATATTATAGTGTTAACTTCAAAATATGTAAGAATTTGAGAAGTTTCTTGAATGAGAGTTTCATTTCAGATGAATTTTTGAAAGATTCTTTTAAAACATGTAACTCCCCATAAAATATAGAAGGATTATGATTGGTACAAATATATAAAAAATTTACACAAAGTTTATGATAATTACAAAATAATAAATAAAAATATTATTAAGGTGAGTAGAGAATAAGAGCGACCTGAATGAGAATAGAGGTTTGGGTAAAAAACCCTTACCACTTTGTAATAAATTGAATCGAATGAAAAATAAATTAATAATAACCAAATTAATAAATTAATAAAATGAATTTAAATATAATAATTATATTATACATCAAATTCTAGAACACATAAACCACATACATGAAATAAGTGACAAACAATGTAAATCTCACGAAATTAAAAGTGAGATGAGAAACCCCTTACCTTAAGTCCGAAGGTGTTCCTCACATGATCTTAATGACCTGAATGATAAAATTTAGTTTCATTAAATACTAATTATAGAACCTTATATAAATTTAATTGATTTATTATAACCTTATTAGGTTAATTCATGACCTTTCTATGGTTTAAGAGATTTAATTTTGGGAGCACTTTCTTCCTTTGTTTTCATGATTGGTTTACTTATATTTATGTATGAATAAACATCTAGAATGAGAATGGTTGTACAGAATTGAAGATGTATGTTATTATTGAACAACAATAAGATTAAATGGTTATAAAAATTCAATTGGTTATTGGTAGTGAAGATGAATTATTATATATAACTTTAATGATAACAGTTTTGATTAATTGGTGGGTTTTGATTACAACGAACTCATTTTTCATTATAAATTAATATAATTTGTACAAAATGATTATAGAAAATTAAATAGGGAATATTACATATATAATAATATTTTTCAAACATAACAAAAATTGTTTCATGACCAAAATTGAATATGATAATAGGAATTTAAAACCCATCGTCCTTGAATGTGGTAAATTGACACATCTCAGATGGTGTTTTTACTACTAATATAAAAGAAGAGGAAGGAAGAGATGATGATGAATTATTACCTTATAATAAAAACATTATAGAAAGTTTAAGGTACTGGAGTTATCATTACATATAGATTAAAGGAGGCTAGTATAGAAAAGAAAAGAAAGTAATTTTAAAGAAAATAAAAGAAATAAAAAGAGGAATTTACCTCTTGAAGTTATCTTCTTTGAGAGCCTCTTTAGAGGATAGTTTTTGGCCTTTTTATGAGAGCAAGGGACGTTGAACATGGGAGAAGATCTTGGAGAGGTATTTGAGAATAATTTGAACTAGAAAAAAGGCTTGAGATGAGCGAAGAGAAGAGGTAAAGAGAGGTGGTATTTATAGCTGAGGAGAGGAGGGTTTTCTTAATATTTTAATCATTATTTTATTATTTTTCTCAAGACTAGAAATTATATAAATTCATGTGACTGATAATAGTAATATGTAAACGTGAGTTCGAACTTATAGTTCCTTAAATCAGCCATGATGCAATGAATAGTGTATTTATCTTAAGATGTATATATACAGTAAATTATTGTATTTTACTATTTATAAAAAATTCAAGTATTTTAGAAAAAACCCAAAAATTCACCATAACCATTCTTCAACATGTAGAAATCAAAAATAAAGTCCATTTTATCAAAATAATTTTCTAAATATATGAAATATAATTTTTAAATAAATTCATTATTTAATTGATAAATACATATTTTAAATTTAAAACTAATTTTATAACTCAGAAAAATTAACAATGGTTTGATAAAATTATCATAAAATCATAGGACAAAAAAATAATTATTTAGGAATATATTTTATGAAAATAATATTCCTTTTAAATAAAATTTATTTCTTATAAAATTGTAATTAAATATTTAATACTCCCAAAATACCAATACTTAATTATTAATTTATAAAATATTATCTTTCATTTATAAGGTGGATAAATTTTATTTATACTTTTGTGGGTGAGGTTACTATTAATAAGAGGCATATTAATATTCATAAGGGCAACATTATTATTCATAATGCTATATTACTATTCCTAAGGGTAGGGTACTATTCATAAGGGTAACATTACTATTCATAAGGGTAGGTTACTATTCATAACGGTATATTACTATTCATAAGTTCAGGTTACTATTCATAATGGTATGTTACTATTCACCAAAATTTATGTTGATTCTATAAGACTCCAAATATCACCCTGAAGGCAACCATGTACGTCAGTTTTTCAAAATCCCAATAAAAAAAGTGGAAAAATTATGTTTATTGACTCATTTATAACAAATTTTTGTTTTTTAGAGACTTAATATTTCATGCATTTAATATTAAATTTATTTTTAAATCCTTGGGGTGTTATAATCGCATACCAAACATGTTAATACCTTTATCATGTATTCTCTTGAAAACTGTTAATAGTATGAATTACCATAAAACCTTGTTGAAAACATATATTCTTCTTCATTCCTTAAATAAAACATAGATTATTGGATATATTCATTAAATGATTTTTTTTAAACTCCATCAATGATAGCATAAACCAATTTGTCAAAAAATTAGTAATCTATTTAAAAGAAATCAATATTTTCCAATTTACCTTATATATATAATTCATCTCTTCAACAAAACTTAGCACCATTTTATCAATTTCATGTACATAATAAGGGTTAACATCCCTTAGTCAAAATATCACCTTTCCATAAAATCACTTTTCAAGGTCATCATCACTATAACTATTCAACTTATTTTTGAAAATAATTAACAAAAAATTTAAACTAAACAATCCTTCTATATTTCATGATTCATAAAATATAATTTTGGAATTATAATACATAAACAATTCAATCATGCCACTCCCTTCCCAAACCATTTATGAAGCCCCATCATCTCATTACTGAATACCTTATTACTTTCATATGTCATTCGTAGTCTCCTCATCCTAAAAAAACCATTAGTCACACAACCTTGTTGATTCTATTCATGATATTTCCCCTTAGGACAACAAATTTTCATTATTTCCCTACTTCTAAATTTCAAACATTCAATGGTCAATGATACCTTAGGGATACCATTATTCTCATTCATTTCATTAATCAAAATTTTCATTTTCCCTTAAAATTACTTTCTTTGTGTCATAATTTTTACATGATAAACACCTTCCCATCCCTCTAAGACATTCTATGCAGTGATTATTTTCATATTATTGATATATAAAAGGCTGAATCTTTTTTCCTCCATGGTCACCATTACCCAAACTCTCAGTAAACTCTATACTTCTCTTATTTGATGAGTTTGAGAGTTGGTTAAGGTGCACATTATTAATCACGTTATGTGATAACTAATTAGGAATAATCATAGTATCTTTCACTTCAGTTATCATACCATTTGTATTCTCATCCAAAAAATTTCTTTCACATTAAATGTTAACCAAGTTTCTTATGGTGGAACCATTGAATAAAACCAAAAATAATATTGTGAGAAACACTAATCAGATTGAGAAACCACATAATCATGAAAAATTACTTATAATATGCCTAAATAGTGACACCTTGTATTAAATTTGACACATTAGGAATAACGAGCCTCACATACATTAACATTACAACACTTTTGAAGAATACTTAATACATTACAAAAACAGATTCCCAAAGACCATATTATATAATTTCCTTTGGAAACATGAAAACATAAACATTGTTACATAATTTAGCTACATTATCTCACAGTAGGTTCTTCATGACCAACACCCTTCTTAGAAACATCATACTTAATACATATATTCATAACTTGGGGAAGGAAACATAGAAAGGGGTAATATCAATTGCTCATTAAGGGTAAACAAGGGATATATTTAAGAATAAAAATGAACACAAGTCTATGATAACGTGATCATAACATTATAAGATCATACCATACATATCAAAGATCATAAATGTAAATAATGGAATAAATATTTGTAGTTTATAAGGCAATATTCATAAGGGAATCAAGAGAATAATCCAGGAATGTACAATATATAAATAAAACATAGAATTGTAGAATATAAATAAACATGTAATATCATTCTCTATAATACAAGATGCATTAATAGAACTTATAATAACATTTTATAATGAATTCACCTACTTGGATGGACATACCACCATCCCTAGACGAAATCATTTATTTTTAAGGGATTGAGTTTCCCCATCTTCCCATAGTGGATCAGGTTTCCCTATATTCCCATAGTGAATCGATTTTCCCTATCTTCCTATAGTGGATCAGGTTTCCCCATATTCCAATAGTTGACTAGGTTTCCCTATCTTCCATTGTGTATTAATCCCATATATTTTATTCCCTTAATTTTCTCATGAGATATAAATCTTTACCCATTTTATTGGAGGGAGATATATGTCTCACCCATCACATAATTAAATCATACATTCAAGTGTCAGAAGATCATACACAATCATATAATAACCCATGAAATTAAATGTGTTCCATAAACATGTTATTATATATTAAACTATGGAAAAAGATAGGTTTCATAATCATTTCATTAAATCATAACCCGTGAAAAGAACCACGTTTCACAGGAATATAACCCATTAAGAAAAAACGAGTTTCATAAACATGTAACCAATGAAATAGAAACAAGTTTTAAAAACATCATGCCATAAAAACATAAACCATTCATACAAATAATATTAAAGTAACCTTTGAATAATTTCCCCCGAAAGGAATGAGTAATAACAATGGATGTCATCTTAGATGGAAAATAATTTTGAAATATCTTTCAAAAAAAGTTCTTAAGGTAAAAATCATATATTCTTTGAAAAAATATTTTTAAAACATAAAACCTTTTGAAAACCATTTTATTTGAAAATAAAATTGAATAATTATAAAGAAGGATTTTTTTTTGAAAACCATTTCTTTGAAAACACTTTGATAACTTATACTGAAATCATGAAAACCTTTTGGAAACCATTTCTTCATTTTTTTGTAAACTTATAAAGGATTCATTAAAAACCATAAAAAAATTTTAAAGTAATTTTTCATTGAAAATGATCTTAAAATATTATCTTTAAAAACATTTTTTAAAACATGGTTTTTGAATTTCATGGAATGTGTCTCAAAGAAGGAAAATTGAGAAAAAACTTCTTTGCCGATTTTATAAATTTTGAAACATAAAACATATGAAAGAGAGATCATAAAATTGATATGTAAATACCCATATATTTAAATATAATAATCATATAATACACTAATGGTTCGTATATACACCACCCAAAATAAATGAGTGGTGAATAAGGCATAAATATCCCATAAAATGAAAGTGAGACTAGAAATCCCATTACCTAATGTCTTAACTCTCGTCATACTCATTCAAAACACATGTATAATAAATATAACTTTATTATAAATCTAACAAAAAACTATATGATTATATATAATAACATATATAGATTTATATCACCCTATTATTAACACTTCCATGATAAGGTTACATTTCAGGTAATATTCATTTTGTTTTTCACATGTGTCTTAATTTGTTATATTTTTAGTCCTTATACTTATATCATGATTTAAAGAATTTAAAACATGACATAAATATCATATATATTCATTATATATGAATTTATAATAATCTATGAAATATATTAAATGTAATACTCTGTTTGTGGAGACGGTAGACCGTATGTATGCATGAACGTTCTTTCTGTTTAATTATCTCATTGAATGAAGAAAAGTAAATTAAATATGCATTTATATATATATAGTAATTATAGTATAATTATTAATTCATATATATCATATAAACTTAATGAAATAATACTTAATACATTCAATGTATGTTGTGAATGAATCACATCGCTTTGAGGAGGCCATAGTCCACACTTCCCCAAACGAAATTATTGTATTTACAGAAAATGGAAAGCATGAAGGTATGCATTATATAATAAATAAATAACTCTATTGAAATCATAAATACCACATATATCATATAAAAATAGTTTTTCCATCATAATTTCTAACCATGATGGGTGTTTAAGGAAATACGAACAACATCATTTCATGAGGTGGTGGCTCGTCGTACACAAGAACAATATGTTCATTAACCATTAGATGGAAGTGTGTATAAGTGTAGGTAAGAACATTATAATAAAAAAAAGTATATTTAGGATACTTATTTTATTATATAATAATTTAATAGGAATTTTAGGTGGTCGATAATGGAAATAAGACAATATAGCTTGGGGAAGGACGTTACCTCTTGTTTGGGTAATTCCTTTTGGTTTTCACCAATGGGATTCCTTGGATGGATTTATACCTAAATAAAGGATTAAATGATGAGGGGAGGGATTTTTTCTGAGATTATTTAACTATATTTTAGGTGATACAAATGTCTTTATAGGTTTTAATAATTGGTAGTGGTTATTTCCATTTTATAGTGTAGGAGGAGTGAAATTCTTGTAAATTTTTGAAAAAGGAATTACACCCACGTTTTTTCCATGAAAAGTAGATCCAATAATGGTAAACATTATATAAAATGGAGTATATTGTCTAAATATGAATATAAAATTAATTTTGGAAAAGTTTATAGGTTATTTTGGGCCTTATGATTAAGGTTTAGTCCTTTGTTAAGCTATTTTTTTCCTGATCATTGTAATTCATTTCAGTCACTTTCAATAATATTTTTTAAAAAAATTAAGTTAAAATTATTAGAAATTAGAAATTATGATGATTAAAAATATTTAATCCATTTTTATAAATTCTAATAATATAATTGGAAGAAATTAATTTAACATTAATCCCACATACGTGTGGCGACAACATAGTTTTTTACAAAAAATGTTTAAAAACTGGGAATGTGCTTTTTGTCCAATTTCAATGTGAAATTGGTTCCAATGATATAAATTGGATTAATTTATGTAAAATTAATCTCCTTAAAGTTTACAAACAAATTAAAATATAATTCAACTATGTAAATAAATTAGATGAGAAAATAGTTTTTAATTAAAATTCTATATTTTTCATTATTCATCTAAAAATGATGTTTTTTAGAAAAATATCAAAAAATCACGCTAAGATAATTTTGAAATTATGAATTAAAAAATGATGTTTATTTTATCAAATTAAATTTCTAAAATTTTCCAAAATTAATTCTATTATTGTTCACATGAGTAAATAAAAAGAAGTCCATTTAAAAAAATTGTATTTTCAAACATATAATTATTTTACCAATATTACATATTTTATTGTCCACATGTTTTATTCATAAAAAAAATTATAAATAATATTTAAAAATTAGTTATTACTATTCTTGTTACCAATATTATTGGCTATGTTATAACTATATTGTTTAAATAATTATTACAATAAAATGATGTTTCAAATAAACTCAGTGTTGCGTGTAACGCAAGCCAAGAAAGTGTTGAATTTAGTGAAAGATTATATTGGTGTAACATATAATGGATGTTTGAATTAGTGTAGCATGAATGAATGAAATAAAACAGGATTAATTTATCTGAAAAAAAAGGTTCAAAAAAACTCAGGTTGTTACATTCTACCCCTTTAAAATGAATTTCAACCTCAAAATTTATCATTTTGATACAAAAAATGAGGATATTTCTACATCATCATATCCTAAAGTTACAACATAGCTTCCTCTAACCAGTTATTTCTCCACAAATATTGGACTAGTTTAGTGGTATTTTTTATTAGAAATTTCTCTATAAGATCTAGAATTTCAACTAGTTATTCCTCATAAGAAAGATCCTTATCCACTGGTATGCCATTTGAGTTCAGTACATATGAAGGGTTAGGTATTTACTTACTCAATAGAGATACATGGAACACATCATAGACTTGAGAGTGATTTAGAGTATGCACCAAGTGATAGGCCACCATTACGTTATGATTAAGAATATTAAAGCGACCGATATACCTAGGTCTTAGTTTTCCTTTCTTACCATACCTCATAACCTTCTTATTGGGAGAGATACAGTGAGAAACCTTATCAATAACTTAGAATTCTAGGTCACACCAATGGTTATCAACATAATTTTTCTTCTAAATTTGAGATTACTTGATATATTGTAGAGTGGTTCTAACCTTCTATGCCATTTCTTTAGTTATCTTAGGTTTCAATATCTTTATTCCTCCAACTTAATCCCATAATGTTGGAGATATATATTTTTCCTATAGAGGGATTCATAAGGATCCATATGAATACTTGACTGGAATCTATTATTGTAAGAAAAACCAATGAGAGGTAGGTGTTGATCCCAACCAACTTTGAAATAAGATGAACAAGTTCTCAATAAATCCTCTTGGTTTTGAATTGTTCTTTTAGATTGACTATCCTTATTAGGATGATAAGTAGTGTTGGAACTCATTTTTGTGTCAAGTTCTTTCTGAAGACTTCAATGTAACATTGAGGTAAACCTTAGATCCTGATCAGAGACAATATAATGTGGTACTCTGCAAAACCTCACCACTTAATTTATGTCATGGAAAGATGATCTAGAGAGTAGTATTATCTGATAATGATGAAGTTTAATGAATTAGTAAGGTGATAAAATACCTCCCAAATAAAATTAAACCCTTTAGAGGTTTTGGAAAGTCCAATGAAAAATACATTGTGATTTTTTCCATTTTCATTTTGGTATGGGTAATAGATTCAACATCCCCTTAGACATCTGTCTTTCATCCATAACTTGCTAGAATTCCAAGAACCAAGATAAAAACTCAATGATATCCCTTTTCATTCCCTCCCAACACAAGTTTTATTTGAATCCTCTATATATATTCATACTTCTAGGATGAATAGATAGTGAATAACTATGAGATTCCTCTAACAGATCCTTCTTCAAATCCAGTATGGAAGGAACATGTAAATGATTCCTGAATCTTATTATGTCATCATGATCAATTTTAAACATAGGAACATTTCTAAACTTCTTTTATAGTTCTAAATAATACTTTTGTGCCTCTTTAAACTTCACTTGGATAGAGGTTACAACATCCAATTGATAAATATAGAATTTCTCCCCTTCATTCATTATTTTTAGATACTTCCTTTAAAAATCTAGGAAAGTTGGATCTTTTTTGATCCTCATCATGGATAAGCTTGTAACACCCGAGAATTTTATGTGAAATATTTTGTTTTTATGTTATATAAATAATCAAAGGAATATTTCACTACACACAACACTAGCTTGGCTTGCTTTACACGAAATCACGACCTTCCTCAATAGCTTACATCGTACGCAATACCGAGTTTCACTAAACAATGATATGCTATTAAAATATTATTAAAACTACCCGTTATGAATAGTAATAACCACTTTTTGAAATTTTATAAATTTTATTTTTCAAAATGGACTTCATTTTTGGATTCGGAATATCGAAATTAGCCTAGGGTGAAATTTTGGTATTTTTCTAAAAACTTTCAATTTTTGATGAATAGTGAAACCACTAAGTGGTAGTTAAAAAACTGAATTTTTCATAAAACTTAATTTTACCGATTCTTTGAGTCGAATTTCAAAAATCCGAGAGACACAGTTGATGTCAGTAAGTAAAATGTGGTTCAATGAGATGAAAATAATTTTTGGTGAATAGTAACTTTTTACTTTTATTTACCACGGTTAAAAGTAAATAGGGTAATTAAAGGTAAAAATGATATTATTATTACCTTAACACATGTCCTAATTCTATTGGATAAGTGTAATTCTACCAAAAACAAACTTAGGAATAAAATATGACCATTTAGGACCACTTGGATTAGATTAGGACATTTATTATTAATTTATTTAAAGAAGGGTTAAATAGTTAAAATCAAAGTTTAATAAGTAAATAATTTTTAATATAAGGTTATACATAAGATTAAATCAACTATAAATATTAATTATAAATCTAAAAAGATTTCCTACATAATGATATTTTATTTTTAATTTTTAGACATTAAATAATTTAATTTATTTATGACACAAAGATGATGCAGTAATTATCTTATTAATGAAATATTAATATAATTGATGTTATAAACACAAAAATAAATGTAATTTGAGACTTTTTATGAATTCCAATAATTTTATAATATGACATGTTAGTATTTATTTAATTAACTTTGTTCGAACTAATCATTCTGTTATGATTTTCACAAAAATCAATTACTAAATAGTGTCAAAATTGACATAAAATAGTTTTTAAAACAAATATTATATTAGTAATTGTTATTTTATTCATAAAAATCTAAGGTTCTACCAAATGACTTAGATAAGGTTATATATATTAATAATAAAAAACTTGGGGTTCGTTTGGCTGCTTATAGTAAGTTTATTAACCTTATAGTATAAGAACACAAGAAGACACGGTAAAAGTAAAATTATTTAACTTAATGTTAAATCTAAATGATAAGGTTAAAATAGGAACATAAACTTGTCTAAATTATATTGTATGAGAGGATTTAGACCCATCCCCACCTTAGCTTAGAAATATATCAATTTGGAGCTATTTAAAACCGAACTTGACTTTATAATAAAATAATATTTTTAGTTTTCCCAAAGGAGCCCCTTTCCTCCCTTATAAAAGGGCACCTCATCCCCCTCTTCCTCACACCACTTTGAGCATTAAAGCTCTGCCAACCCCTGAAAATTCCTCCTCTCCACTTCCCTAGAGACATCCTAGAGGTCTTGGTCTTCTTCAAAGACCAATTTTAGTGCCCTAAAAGAAGGTCTCAAAGAAGCACTTCAAAGAAGAGGTAATATATGTTACCGATTCTTTCATCTTTATTTATTCTTCGACTTCTTCTTATTTAGTTGTTTCATTATGAAGTAATAACATAAGTATCACTCATATACTGATATGTTATTATAATTATGAAACAACCCTATTTCACCATCTATCCAGCCTATGGAAAAAGAAATCACCGTGCGTGCGTACGTACGGAATACCGTCTCCACGCTGTGGTGTAATCTATTTTCCACAACCACCTTACTTGGATGGGTATAATGGTGTAAATAATGACTATATATGACTATTATAAAGTGATACTGATTCTGAAATAGTATACATACACTCCAATACAATTCCACGATCATAGGAACGATATCATCACTCATGCGTACGTACGGAATACCGTCTCCACAATGTGATGTGACTCGTTCTACATGATCTTCATTTAATAATGATTATATAAATGAATTGAATGAATGAATATGATATATCTTACACTAATACCATTCTGGAAATGAGGTATCTATAACCTAAAGAGAAGAATAAGAATTTATTCGACAAAACACGCATAAGAACAAAAAGTTATAAACACCCGAATAACAAGTAGCAATGAAATATTAATACTAAGAAGCTAAGAATATGACCATATATGATATAATAAAAATAATTATGATTCTGGAATAAGTCAATAACATTATATAAATCATTATACAGGAGGTTCGGACACTTACGAAGCAAAAAATACCTAAGGTAAGGGAAAATATCACAATCTCATTTTTATCTGAGATTGTTTATACTTCGGTATTTACTGGGGTGTATTTTATCATCCAAATCCATGTTCCCTAAATATGTAATATTGTTTCCATCCACTTAAAATAGTTTAAATTCAATTTTACCCTTCAGTGAGTTTTTAGTAAAGGATATGAAAGGAGTCTTTTGTCATTTTTCGTACGAGGTACTTTTTGACTTTTCCGACAAATGTACAAGAAGAATGTTTTTTTAAATTATACGACATGAATGGATTTTTAAAACATTATTTCCAAGAAGATTCCTTTACAAGTTTTCAACTTTATTTTTAATCAACTTGTTTTAGTTTAAAATTGTAAGACATGTTAAGAAAGGAAAATATTTTTGAAGTAGAAAGGATATTTTCCTCAAGAATGGAGTTCAAGTGTTTTATCAAAATTATTTTCCATCTAAGATAATATAGGTTTCTATTTCTATCCCTATTATTACATTGATTTTATTATGTTGTGATGGAATTATTTTTATGAATTACTTTATCTTATATGAATTGTTTGATGATGTCATGATGTTTAAGATTCCCATTTTTATTACATTGGTTATGCAATGATGTATGATTTATGATTTTGTGGCACACATAAGAATGGTATCATTATGAGATGGGTGGGACCTATATCTCCATCCAATGAATTGGGTAAAGATTTTATATCTCATGAGATATACATGGCTGGAACGGTAGGTTATACCAGTTTAGTGAAACGGGACTGAAACAGGGAGTGAACTCGGTTCAGAAATGGACTTTGTCCACTAAGATAGTCTTGGAAATGAGTCTTGACTAATAAGAAATTATTCTCTATGATTATGTGTGCATGCCACAAATTTTCATGTTATATGTTATGATTATTGGGATTACATTTCACTACCATGATTTATACCATGTTATGAAATTATGATCTCTTTTGCAGGTTAAGATTTCCAAAAGTTATGTTCTTATGAATATTATGTAATTGATATTTATTTTGTTTACCCTTACTGAGCATTTGAGCTTACCATTTTATATGTTTTCTTTCCCCAGGTCAGGAAGAAGGTTATTAAGTAAGATATACCAAAAGGGACTATAGATATGATGAAATAAATGGGAGATAGTGTAGATGCTTTATGAACTAGTTGTTTATGTTTCCCAGTTTCTAAAGACACTATACCTATACGGTCCTTTCGTGGTTTTGTTATATGTTGTAATAAGTATGCTTCAATTTTGAAGTATTAACAATGTATGTAAAGTATGGTTCATTATAGTTGGTATTAGTGGAAAGGTATAGTAAACCTTTGGAAACTAGGATGTGAAAGCCTTAGTAAGAATCCTAAGGATAAGTCTAAGCATAGAACACAATCTTAGTGTTTTAAAAATGGCCATGAACAACCTATGATAAGACCTTAAGTGTGAAATTTTATTCTTGATTATGTTGTTTTCCTATTATAATTAGTGTTTCTCACACTATTCTTCTTGGTTTTAGTCAATGGATGGAACCCGAAGGAACCGTGTTAATGCAGAATGCTATGGGAAATGAAATGATTGTCCCCCTGAGCAACCAAACGTTATGGGAGCAGGAATGAAAAATCTTGTAGCCATGCTCACACAACTTTCTCAAGCTATGAATCATGCAGGACCTCCAAAAGAGAAAAGGAAGGAGCAACATTCTGTTGAATCCTTCATGAGACAGCGTCCACCTTCATTCAGCGGGTCTACTGATCCATTAGTTGCTGAACAATGGATTAGTACTACTGAAAAGATATTTTCAGTTCTTCATTGTTCTGAGCATGATAAAGTCATCTTAGCATTGTATCGTTTGGAAGGTGATGCTGATCAATGGTGGAATCTTATTAAGAATACGAGTCAAAGGGATGAAATTGAGTCCATGGAATGGGATGAGTTCAAGAACTTATTTTTCAATAAGTACTTCCCTCGTATTCTCCGAACAAAGATGGAGAAAGAGTTTCTTGAACTAAAGCAAAAGGATGATGAATCTGTTTGTACCTATGAAGCAAATTTTACAAGACTTTCAGGGTACGCTTCTGGTATTATTATCCAACCTGAGAGTAAGATCGATCGATTCTTTAGTGGCTTAAAACCAAGTCTTCAAAGGGCCTTAGCCATAAGGGACTTCAATAGCTATGAGGAAATCGTTCGATGTGCTCTCAAAGTTGAGATAGAGATTGGAGTAACCCATCAGTCATATGGGTTTGATAAGAAGAGGAAAATGGAATTCAAAGGAAAATCTAAAGAGCACACTGAAAAAAAGATGAGCTTTACCTTATGCTCAATGTGTGGAAAGAAACATGGAGGGAGTTGTCTTAAAGGGACAATTAAATGTTTCAAATGTGGAAAGGAAGGTCATCGGGCATTTGAATGCCGCAATGATGGGAAGAAGATGTATAATAATGAAAACAGAGGAAGGGATACATAGAATGAACCTAATACACTTCAATGTTTCAAGTGCAAGGAGATGGGGCAATATGCCAATCAATGCCCAAATCAAAGGGTTGATGATGATGGTCAATGTCAACAAACTCTTAAGGCTAAAGACAAAGGAAAGTCACATGAAATTTCTATCAGCGATGTGGAGTACGAAAACGATGTGGTGAAAAGTACACTTATCATCCACTCTAAAGTAGAAAATGTTTTATTTCATTATAGATCCACCCACTCTTTTATTTCTGAATATTTTTCTAAGGGTATCACCGTATTACCTCAACAATTAGATGTTGAGTTAGCTGTGACAACACCTAATGGAACAACAGTCGCATCAAAACTTTATAATTCTTCCCCGATTGAAGTTTGTGGGAAAGTGCTTCCTGCAAATCTTGTGATCCTTCCTATATTGGAATTTTATGTGATTCTTGTCATGGATTGGATTTCTTTATATGGAGCTAATATCAATTTCCAAAGAAGGGAAGTAACATTTCATATTCCAGATCAATCTATGATCGTCTATCAATGCAAGGATGAACATAACCTTCTAGTGGAAATTCCTTCTACCTTATGGGTCTTGATTCCATTAATGAAGGTTATTTATCTCAAATGGTTGGTGAGAAACTCACGATTAATAATATGCCCATTGTACGAGAGTTTGATGATGTCTTTCCGGAGGAATTACCGGGTCTTCCACCAAATCGTGAAGTTGAGTTTTCAATAGAACTTGTACCGAGTGATTTGCCTATTTCAAAGACACCTTATAGAATATCCCCAATTGAGTTGTAGGAATTGAAGAAGAAACTCCAAGAGAATCTTGATAAGGGGTTCATACGCCCTAGTGCGTCACCTTGGGGAGCACCTGTTCTGTTTGTTAAGAAGAAAGATGGATCAATGAGACTCTGCATTGATTATCGAGAACTTAACAAGATCACTATCAAGAACAAATATCCTCTCCCATGCATTGATGAATTATTTGACCAACTACGTGGAGCTTAATACTTTTCCAAGATTGATCTTCGTTCAGGGTATCATCAATTAAGGGTCAAAAGGGAGGATATACCAAAGACGGCTTTCCATACAAGGTATGGAAACTATGAATTTATAGTGATGCCATTTGGTCTTACTAATGCCCCTACTATCTTCATGGATCTAATGAATAGAGTCTTTAGAGACTATCTTGATCAGTTTGTGGTAGTCTTTATAGATGATATTCTTGTTTATTCAATGAGCAAGGAAGAACATGAAGAGCACTTGAGAATTATTTTGAAGACCCTGGAAAAGGAGAAACTTTATGCCAAATTTACCAAGTGTGAATTTTGGCTTCAAAAAGTTGCATTTTTGGGTCACATAATATCAAAAGAGGGGATATTTGTGGATCCAGCAAAAACAGAGGTTATCGAATGATGGTTGAGACCAACAACAGTAACCGAGATACGATGTTTTCTTGGTTTGGATGGATATTATCGACGTTTTGTGAATGATTTTTCACGATTATCTAATCCACTCACCAAGTTGACTCGGAAAGGAGTTAAGTTTGTCTAGATGGAGGAATGTGAAGAGAATTTCAAGGAGTTGAAAAGAAGGTTATCCAGTGCACCTGTGATCACACTGCCTTGTAGTGGAGAATGGTTTGTGATCTATAGTGATGCATCCAAGAAGGGTTTGGGGTGTGTTCTTATGCAAAATGATATGGTGATAGCTTATGCCTCACGAAAGTTGAAAATCCATGAGCAAAATTACCCAAATCATGATTTGGAGTTAGTTGCAGTAATCTTTAAATTAAAGATTTGGAGGCATTACCTTTATGGTGAAAGGTGTGATATTTATACTGATCATAAAAGTTTAAAGTATATTTTCACACAAAAGGAGCTGAATATGTGCCAAAGAAGATGGTTGGAGCTGATTAAGGATTACGACTGCTCAATCCATTACCATACTGGGAAAGCAAACAAGGTGGCAGATGCATTAAGTTGACAAGACCATGCTAGCATATCCATGATGAGGATCACAAAAGATCCAATATTTATGGATTTACAAAGGATGGATCTTTGAATTATAATGGAAAGGGAAAAATCTTATCTTTCTCAAATGAATGTTCAACCATCTATACATGTGAAGATTAAAGAGGCACAGAAAGAAGATGTCAAGTTACAAAAGAAGGTGAGAAATGTTCCTGAATTCAACCTTGATTGTGATAGGATAATAAAGTTCAGGAATCGGGTTTGTGTTCCTCCCCTCCATGAATTAAAGAAGGAGCTGCTGGATGAGGATCATAGTTCTTCGTTCTCTATTCATCCTGGAAGCATGAAGATGTATAGGGACCTGAAAGAGTACTTCTGGTGGGATGGCATGAAAAGAGATGTTGTTGAATATGTCTCTCGATGCTTGGTTTGTTAGCAAGTTAAAGATGAGAGATAGAAGTCCAAGGGGATGTTACAACCATTACCCATACCCGAATGGAAATGGGAAAACATCACTATGGACTTTTTCACAGGACTTCCTAAAACATCCAAAGGCAATAATGCTATCTAGGTCGTAGTTGATCATCTTACAAAGTCTGCACACTTCATTGCTATTTAGAGATGATTTATCTCTGGATCAGCTTGCCAGGATATATGTAAATGAAGTGGTAAGATTGCACGGAGTACCACTTTCTATTATATTTGATCAGGATCTGAGATTTACCTTGAAGTTCTGGAGAAGTCTTCAGCATACTCTGGATATAGATTTGAGTTTCAGCACTGCTTATCATTCTCAAACAGATGGTCAGTCTGAGAGAACAATTCAAACTCTAGAAGATATGTTGAGATCTTTCTCTATGGATTTCAAAGGTGGTTGGGATTAACACCTACCTTTGGTAGAATTTTCTTATAAAAATATCTTTCACTCCAGTATTCAGATGTCTCCTTATGAATCTCTCTATGGAAAGAAATGCAGGACTCCAACTTGCAGGGATGAAGTTGGGGAAAGAAAGCTATTAGGACCCGATCTCGTTGATGAAATGACAGAAAAGGTTAGATCTATTCAACAACACATAAGAGAAGCTCAGAGTCGACAGAAAAGTTATGACGAAAACCGAAGAATAGACCTAGAGTTTGAAGTGGGTGATAAAGTGTTCTTACGAATATCTTCCTGGAAGAGGGTCATGAGATTTGGAAAGAAGGTGAAGTTGAGCTCTAGATATATCGGTCCTTTCGAAATACTGGATCGTGTTGGGAAGGTAGCTTACCGATTGGCGCTTCCACTGAATCTCTCTCAAGTTCACGATGTGTTCCATGTATCTCTTCTGAGAAAGTACATACCTGATCCTTCACATGTACTCAGCTCAGAAGTTGTACCGCTGGAGCAGGATCTTTCTTATGAAGAACAGCCGATAGAGATTCTGGATCGTAGCGAAAAAGTCCTACGAAGCAAGACCACTCGATTGGTGAAAGTTTTATGGAGGAACCACCAATTAGAAGAAGCTACATGGGAGCTTTAGGATATGATGAGGGAGAGGTATCATCATCTGTTTGTTACAAAGTGACAAATTTTGAGGGCGAAATTCATTTTAAGGGGGGTAGAATGTAACACCCGAGACTTTTATGTGAAATATTTTGTTTTTATGTTATATAAATCATCAAAGGAATCTTTCACTACACACAACACTAGCTTGTCTTGCTTTACATGAAATCGCGACCTTCCTCGATAGCTTGCGTCATACGCAATACCGAGTTTCACTAAACAATGATATGCTATTAAAATATTATTAAAACTAGCCGTTATGAATAGTAATAACCACTTTTTGAAATTTTATAAATTTTATTTTTCAAAATGGAATTCATTTTTGGATTCGGAATATCGAAATTAGCCTAGGGTGAAATTTTGGTATTTTTCTGAAAACTTTCTATTTTTGATGAATAGTGAAACCACTAAGTGGTAGTTAAAAAACTGAATTTTTCATAAAACTTAATTTTACCGCTTCTGTGAGTGTAATTTCAAAAATCCGAGAGACACGGTTGATGTCAGTAAGTAAAATGTGGTTCAATGAGATGAAAATAATTTTTGGTGAATAGTAACTTTTTACTTTTATTTACCACGGTTAAAAGTAAATAGGGTAATTAAGGGTAAAAATGATATTATTATTACCCTAACACATGTCCTAATTCTATTTGATAAGTTAAATTAGACCACAAACAAACATAGGAATAACATATGACCATTTAGGCCCACTTGGATTAGATTAGGACATTTATTATTAATTTATTTAAAGAAGGGTTAAAATAGTTAAAATCAAAGTTTAAGAAGTAAATAATTTTTAATATAAGGTTATACATAAGATAAATTCGACTATAAATATTCATTATAAATATAAAAAGGTTTCATACATAATTATATTTTATTTGTAATTTTTAGACATTAAATAATTTAATTTATTTATGACACAAAGATGATGCAATAATTATCTTATTAATGAAATATTGACATAATTGATGTTATAAACACCAAAATAAATGTAATTTGAGACTTTTTATGAATTCCACTAATTTTATAGGTCAATATTACATGTTAGTATTGATTTAATTAACTTTTTTCTAACTAATAATTCTGTTATGATTTTCACAAAAATCAATTACTAAATAGTGTCAAAATTGACATAAAATAGTTTTTAAAACAAATATTATATTAGTAATTGTTATTTTATTTCTAAAAATCTAAGGTTCGACCAAATGACTTAGATAAGGTTATATATATTAATAATAAACAACTTGGGGTTCGTTTGGCTGCTTATAGTAAGTTTATTAACCTTATAGTATAAGAACACAAGAAGACACAGTAAAAGTAAAATTATTTAACTTAATGTTAAATCTAAATGATAAGGTTAAAATAGGAACCTAAACTTGTATAAATTCTATTGGATTAGATTATTTCGACCCATCCCGACCGTAGCTTAGAAATATATCAATTTTGAGCTATTTAAAACCGAACTTGATTTTATAATAAAATAATATTTTTAGTTTTCCCAAAGGAGCCCCTCTCCTCCCTTATAAAAGGGCACCTCCTCCCCCTCTTCCTCACACAACTTTGAGCCTTCAATCTCGGCCAACCCCTGCCAATTCCTCCTTTACACTTCACTAGAGACATCCTAGAGGTCCTGGTCTTCTTCAATGACAAATTTTAGTTCCCTAAAAGATGGTCTCAAAGAAGCACTTCAAAGAAGTGGTAATGTCCGTTACCGATTCTTTCATCTTTATTTCTTCTTACACTTCTTCTTATTTAGTTATTTCATTATGAAGTAATAACATCAGTATCACTCATATAATGATATATTATTATAAGTATGAAACAACCCTATTTCACCATCTATCCATCCTACGGAAAAAGAAATCACCGCGCGTGCGTACGTACGGAATACCGTCTCCACGCCGTGGTGTAATCTATTTTCCACCACCACCTTACTTGGATGGGTATAATGGTGTAAATAATGACTATATATGACTATTATAAAGTGATAATTATTATGAAATATTATACATACACTCCAATACAATTCTACGATCATAGGAACGATATCATCACTCGTGCGTACGTACGGAATACCGTCTCCACGATGTGATGAGACTCATTCTACATGATCTTCATTTAATAATGATTATATAAATGAATTGAATGAATGAATATGATATAAATTACACTAATACAATTCTGTAAATGATGTGTCTATAACCTAAAGAGAAGAATAAGAATTTATTCGACAAAACACGCATAAGAACAAAAAGTTATAAACACCCGAATAACAAGTAGCAATGAAATATTACTACTAAGAAGCTAAAAATATGACTATATATGATATAATAAAAATAAGTATGATTCTGGAATAAGTCAATAACCTTATTTAAATCATTATACAGGAGGTTTGGACACTTACGAAGCAAAACGGACCTAAGGTAAGGGAAAATATCACAATCTCATTTTTATCCGAGATTGTTTATACTTTGGTATTTACTGGGGTGTATTTTATCATCCACATCCATGTTCCATAAAAACGTAATATTGTTTCCATCCAATTACAATAGTTTAAATCCAATTTTACCCTTCGGTGAGTTTTTAGTAAAAGATATGAAAGGAATCTTTTGTCGTTTTTTGTACGAGGTACTTTTTGACTTTTCCGACAAAAGTACGAGAAGAATGTTTTTTTAACTTATACGTAATGAATGGATTTTTAAAACATTATTTCCAAGAAGCTTCCTTTACAAGTTTTCAAGTTTATTTTTAATCAACTTCTTTTAGTTTAATATTGTAAGACATGTTAAGAAAGGAAAATGTTTTTGAAGTAGAAAGGATATTTTCCTCAAGAATGGAGTTCAAGTGTTTTATCAAAATTATTTTCCATATAAGATAATATAGGGTTCTGTTACTATCTCTATTATTACATTGATTTGATTATGTTGTGATGGAATTTTTTTTATGAATTCCTTTATCTTATATGAATTGTTTGATGATGTCATGATGTTTAAGATTCCCATTTTTATTACATGGGTTATGCAATGATGTATGATTTATGATTTTGTGGAACACATAAGAATGGTATCATTATGAGATGGGTGGGACCTATATCTCCCTCCAATTTATTGGGTAAAGATTTTATATCTCATGAGATAGACATGGATGGAATGGTAGATTATACTGGTTCAGTGAAACAGGACTGAAACGGGGAGTGAACTCGGTTCAGAAATGGACTTTTTCCACTAAGATAGTCTTGGCAATGAGTCTTGACTAATAAGAAATGATTCTCTATGATTATGTGTTCATGCCACAAAGTTTCATGTTATATTTTATGATTATTGGGATTATATTTCACTACCATGATTTATACCATGTTATGAAATTATGATCTCTTTTGCAGGTTAAGATTTCCAAAAGTTATGTTCTTATGAATATGATGTGATTGATATTTCTTTTGTTTACCCTTACTGAGCATTTGAGCTCACCCTTTTGTATGTTTTCTTTCCCCAGGTCAGGAAGAAGGTTATTAAGTAAGATATGCCAAAAGGGACTATATATATGATGAAATAAATGGGAGACAGTGTAGACGCTTTATGAACCAGTTGTTTATGTTTCCTAGTTTCTAAAGACACTATAACTATACGGTCCTTTCGTGGTTTTGTTATATGTTGTAATAAGTATGCTTCAATTTTGAAGTATTAACAATTTATGTAAACTATGGGTCGTTATAAAGCTAGCATGATCCTTTTGACTTAAATAATCAACCAACCATTTCTCTTTCATAGGGTGGTAATGTTTTGAGAAATCATAATACTTTATTATCTATAACCTTATTTTCTAGCGTATGTTCAACTACCTATGTGTGAATATATATTTTATACTTTTATGATCAATATATATATCACACATTTCTCTATATGGATAATTACTCCATGTATTTAACCCAAAATTACCACAGATAACTCTAAATAACAAGTTGATTTTTTCCCATGGATCTTCAACTGTTGTGAAGAATAAGTAATAACAATGTTATTCTGTATAATAACACATACCAATCCCTTATTGGATTCCTCACTATAAATTAAAAACCTCTTCTCCACTGTAGGGTAATGTAAGCAGAGGGGTAATGACCAAACTTCTCTTTAGTTCCTTGAAAAGTTTCTCACATTTTTCTGTCTTGAGGAACTTGATAGCCTTATGAATTAACTTGGTAATAGGATTCAATAGTCATGAGAAATTATCCAAAAACCATTGATAATATCTAGAATATATAATAAAACTATATATCTTAGTCACCGTGGTTGGTCTAGGCCAACATTCAATAACCTTCTTCTTTAATGGATCTTCTACTATACAATCTCTTGAGATTATGTAACCCAAAAATGTAACATTTTGAAACCCAAATTCATGATTTTTGAAAGTTGAATACACTTTCTCCTTTCTATTGGTCTTTAGTAAAAGTATCAAGTGGTCTTCATGCTCTCCCTTTCCCACTTAATAAATAATAATATTATCTATAAAGACTACTACAAACTGATCAAGATAATCTCTAAAGAATCCATTCATAAAATCTATGGAGATAATTGGGGAATTAGTGAGACAAAAGGCATCACAATATATTCACAGTGTTCATACCTTGTATTTAATTCCATCTTGGGTATATTCAATTTCTTAAACCTCAATTTATGATTTATAAATGAAGGTCAATCTTGGAAAAGTATTGATATCTACAGATTTGATCAAACAAGTCATCAATATAGGGAAGAGGATACTTGTTCTTGATCATGATCTTGTTCAAATCCTGATAATCAATGTAAAGTTTCATTTATCCATATTAATTTTTTAATAAGAGAACATGTACACCCTGAGGCGACACACTTGTCTAAATGAATCCCTTATTGTGGTTTTCTTAGAGTTTATTCTTCAATTCCTACAACACAATTAGAGAAATTCAATAGGGAGTCTTTGAAATTGGTGTGGAACCAGGTATGAGTTCTATCGATAACTCAACTTTACATTTTGATGGAAGGTTAGGAAACTATTTTGGGAACACATCCAAAAATTCCCGAATAATAGGTATATCATCGATGCCAAGTTTATCCCCAACCATTTCAGAACAACATGACTTATCAATGGTAATTAAGACCCATAAATTGGATGTAATCTCTATAGGAAGTTCATATTTATCATCACATTGATAGAATATCATAGGTTGGTTTGAAACATCATATGTAATTTCTATTCCTCAACAATTTTTATACAATTTATGATGAGAAATCCAATCCATTCATAAGATGACATCAAATTACAACATGGTAATAATGACAATATTTACAAGAAGTACATTCTCACAAACATAAATTATAGAGTAAATATTTACTTGAGATGAAATCATCGTATCATTAGGATTTTTTACCATTAATTCCATCTCCAATCATTTGGGTGAAATCTCAAAACCCTTATAAACTTATTTAGATATGAAAGAGTGGTTAGATCTAGAATCAAACAATACATTAATAGTTCTATAGTGGATGGTAAGTTTACCTTTCACTACATGTTTATCGCACACCTTATCAAATACAGTGATGATAAGAAAATTCCTATTTTCCCATAGTTTAAGAGGTTGATGATGGAGATTATCATAAACAACCCTTGGGTTTAACACTCATTAGGTTAATTCCCATCCTTATTACACTTTAATCACTGATGTGTGGGAGGTTAATTATTTGTATCTTTTACTCTATTTGAATCAATGTCCAACATATTACAATCAGTGTGGAAATAAATTTTTTGATGGAATTCCCTTTAAAACATAAAACACTTATCAGAACCCATAAGACAATTCAATCAATGATTCTTTACACACATAGATCATAAAGTAAGGACTATCTTATTCACTTAATGGTTTATATATTTTCCTTTGAACTCCCTATTCCTTTTCTTGTTAAAACCATGAGATTTATATGTAACTCCAAACTCAATTTAAACTTTGATTTCACAATACACAATTTATTCATAGATACTCAAGTATCTTATGTCCAATGAAATTATGAGACTTGGAGTTAAGACACTGAAAAACCTATCAAATTTACTTTTGTTTTGGACGATAATTCAAAAAAGTGTACCTCACAAGTCTTGTGAAATTATCCATGTAGGTATCAATGAATTCATCATCCTTTTACTTCAACTTAAGAAACATATTTTTTATATTCATATTAAGAACAATATGAAAATACTTATGGAAGAATAATTTCATGAACTCATATAAATCCATGAATTCAATTTCATCTTTCTTCCTCATATTTTTTATTAGAGTCTACCAATAATCCGCTTCAAATTTTAACTGATAAATAGCCAAAATGAATTTCTCATGTTCTAAACACTAGAGAATGGAGAATATCTTTTCAATGGAACTAATCTAGTGTTTAGAAATAAGTGGACCAAAATACCCACTGAAAGAAGGTGGATGTTGCCTCATGAAGGAGTAAATAGAACATTGTTCCCTCCTTTTCTCGTTTGGAATCTAATCATGATTCCCAGGATTATAATGTTTTGTGAGTATAGAAATTTAATTTTTAATTCCATCTCTAATATCATTCGTATGATCAGGAGGAAAATTATTTCATTTTCCGTTGCAATCACCATTAACACGGTTCCTTCAGGCACCACCCATTGACTAAAACCCCAAAAATCATAGAGTAAGAAATAGTTATCATAGTTAGAAAGAAAATAATCATGAATAACCAATTACATGACATCTAAATTATGTAACATTCTTTAATTTATGACACCATATGTGTATCCTAGGTTTTTCATAGAAAACTTATTTTTAAGTCATCCATGATTGTTCATGAAGAGTTTTTAAATTCCCAAATCATATCCCCTAAGAGTGTCAAAATAGTTGCAATGTAAGACCCATTTTCATGTACTAGGATACAATCATGTCATGTTGGACTCACCTTGTTAGAGTTTTTACTCTTTGGTATATCTGGTCCAGAACCACATCTATATATAGTATCCATGCAGGGATGCATTTCTAGAAAACCACTCACTCAATCCTTTACCAAAATTCTAGGAAATTTTCTTTTACTTTTACTTATACTTAGACTTATCCTTAGACATATACTTAGAGTTATCAATAATGTTTTATCATCCTAGATTCCAAATGTTTACTAAAATTTTTCCCAAATACCAATTATAAAAAACCTTTATTTTCATACATTATCATTACTTCACTTTTGTAGAATACATAATACATTACACAAAAAGAAACCCAATGAGTGTATTAGCATAGTTCCTTTGGAAAAATGGAAACAAAAACAATATTGCATAAGTTAGAGACATTATCTTCCACTAGGTTCTTCATAACTAGTACCCTTCTTAGAGACATCATAATTAATATATATCTTCATAACCTGGGGAAGGAAACATAAAAAGGGTGATATCAGATACTCAGTAAGGGTAAAAAGGGATATATGTAAGTATAAACATGAGAATAAGGGTATGAGAATGTGATCATAACATTATAATATTATACCCTTCATATCAAATATCATAAATGTAAATCATAACATAAGGATTAGAAGTTCATAAGATAGGAATCATATGTGAATCAGGAGAATAATCCATTAAGGCACAACATATGAATAATACATGGAAGTGTCGAATATACATAAACATGTAATATTATTCCTTATAAGTCAATGTTAATTGCTATAACTTATCAAGGAACTTCATGGGGACTACACCTATAAGGCAGGACACACCACCATCCCTATTCGTAGTCCTTTCCATGGAATGGATCAAGTGTCCCATTTCCCCTAGTGGATCAAGATTCCCTATATTCCCATTGTAAATTGGGTTTCCTCGTATTACCATATTAGATTAGGTTTCCCCATATTACCATTATATATAAGGATTACCCATTTTCCATAGTATATTAAGTTCTTTGACTTGATTTACATTATTATCTCATGAGATATAAATCTTTACCCAATGAATTATAGAGAGATATTAGTCCTAACCATCTCATAATGAAATCATACATACATCTATCACAAGATTATAAAAATTAATATCATGACCTACAAAATGAAATGTATTTAATAAACAGGTAATCATATATTAACCTTTGTAAAAATACAAGTTTCATAATCATTTCATTAAATAATAACCTATGAAAAGAATCGAGTTTTATAAGAATATAACATGTGAGAAGAAGAAAGTTTCATAAACATGTAAATCATGAAAGAGAAATGAGTTTAATAAACATATTTACATATAAACATAAACCATTTAGAGAAATAATATTAATGGAAAATTTGGATCATTTACCCAGAAAATCATGAGTAACACCAACAAATGTCATCTTATATGGAAAATAATTTTGAAATATATTTTTAAAACATCTATTAAAAAAATAACCTTTCTTATTTAAAAAATGTTTTTTTAAAACATAAATTTTTTTGAAACCCATTTACTTTTATAATAAACTTGAAAATTTATAAGGAAATCTTGAAAACTATTCGAAAACATTTGTTTGAAAACACTTTGAAAACTTATAAACAAATCTTGAAAAAGTTTTAAAACTATTTATTTGAAAAAAATTTAAAACTTTTAAAGGATTATTTGAAAAAAATAAAACATTTTTAAATATATTTTCATTGAAAATGAGATTAAAATAACATCTTTAAAAACATTTTTAACACATTTTTTAAAACCTGGTTTCTTAATTTCATGGCATGTGTATCAAAGAAGTCAAATTAAGACAAAACTACTTTACCGATTTGGTAACTTTTGATACATAAAACCCATGAAAAAGAGATAATAAAATGGAAATGTAAATTCTAATATAATTAAGGATAATAATCCTATAATATATTAATGGGAAGTATATACACCACACAAAATAAACAAGTGGTGAATAAATAATAAATCTCACAGAAATAAAAGTGAGACTAGAAATCCCCTTATATTATGTCTTGACTCTCGTTATACTCATTCAAAACACATGTATAATAAATATATTTTTATTATTAATAAAAAAATAACCATATTACTATATCTAATAACATATATGGATTTATATCACCTTCTTATTAACACTTCCATGTTAAGTTTATGTTTTAGGCAATATTTTCTTTTTTCTTCACATGTTTCTTAATTTGTTATATTTTTTTTCATCATAAATATATCATGATTTAAATAATGTAAAAAAATTATATAAATATCATTTATGTTCAATATTTATGTATTTATAATTATCTATGAAATATATGAAATGAAATTCACTATTTATTGTGATGGTAGGCCGTAGTATACATAGACGTTGTTTCCGTTTAATTATCATATTGAATGAAAGAAAGTAAATGAAATATATATATATATATAATAACTATAGTAGAATTATTATAAGATATATATCATATACATTTACTGAACCTATCCTTAATACATTACATGTATAGTGTGAATGAATCAAAACTTTTTGAGGAGGCGGTGGTCCACACTTCCCCAAATGAAATTATCATATTTACACAAAATAGAAATAATGAAGGTATGGGTTATATAATAATTAAATAAGTATAAATACATCATAACTATAAAATATATAATATAAAATCATATTTTACATCATAATTCCTGACCATGATAGGTGGTAAAGGAAAAACAAACAACAATATTTCGTGAGGTGGTAGTTTACCATACAGAAGAATGGTAAGTTCGTTACCCATTAGATGGAAGTGTGTCTAAGTGTAGGTAATAATAATAGAATAATAAAATATTAGTATATTTATCATAATGAGTTTATTATATAATCATTAATAGTAATAATTGAGGTGGTGGAGAATGAAAATAAGAGAAAAGAGCTTGAGGAAGGATGTTACCTTTTCTTTGGGTAAATGTTTTTGGTTTGCACCAAAGGGATTCCTTAGATGGATTAATGAATAAAGTAAGGATTTTATGACGAGTTTCTGGATTTTGGGAGATTATTTTAGTCAAGTTTTGATGAGCCAAAGTAATTGATATGTGTAAATAAATGGGATGGGTGATTTCATTTTTATGGTGGAGGAGGAGTGATATTCTTGTATATTTTTGAAAAGGGAATTCTAACCTATATTTTTCCATGAAAAGTTTATCCAATAATTTTAAATATCAGATACAATTAATTATAGAGTAGAAATATAGAAATTAAATTATTTTTTTTAAAATTTTATAGGTCTCTTTGGGCCTTAATTTTAAGGTTTAGTCATTTTTTAAATTAATTTTTCTCTTAATTGATGCAATTAATTTTAATCACATTCCCAAATATTTTTCTTTAAAAAATAATTTAACCTTATTAAATTTTTTAAATTATTATGATTAAAAATATAGAATAAATTTTTAAAAATTATAACCACATAATTGGTTGAAATTAATTTAAAATTAATTCCGCAGACGTGTCACAACAACATGTTCTTTTAGAAAAAAAGTTTAAAAGTATGGAATGTTTCGGTATCCAATATCATTGTGAAATTGGTTATAATGACCTTAATTGGATTAATTTATGTAAAATTAATCTCATTAAAGTTTTAAAAAAAATCATAATATAATTTAACTATATAAATAAAATATTTGAAAAAGAAATTTTGAATTAAATTTCCGTATTTATTTTCTATTCATCCAAAAATCATGTTTTTTAGAAAAATATAAAAAACTCACCCTAAGATAATTTTGAAATAATAAATTAAAAACTTTTGTTTATTTTATCAAACTCAATTTATAAAATTGTCTAAAATTAATTTTATTATTGTTCACATAAGAATATAAAAAGCTGTTCATTTGAGAAAATAGTATTTTCAAACATATAAATACTTTACCAATATTACATGTTTTTTTATAAATATGTTTTATTTATATTAAAAAATCATAAATAATATTTATAAATTATATATTATTATATATATTACTACTTTTAATGGATAGTTTATAACTATCTTATTTAAATAATTATAATAATAAAATGTTGTTTCATAGAAACTTAGTGTTTCATGTAATGCAAGCCAAGTTAGTGTTGCATGTAACACAATACTATCTTAGTGTATCCTATAAGGGATGTTTTAATTTTTGTATCATGCAACACACATCAGAAAATATAATTAATTTACTAAAAAAAGGGTTCACAAAAACCTGGGGTGTTACATCAGGTCTAACCTAGGTCATTCATAGCCACCATATATTTAACTTCTTCATATTTCTTAGTATAGAGTTTGTGAATTTATAAAGAATATCACCAGGGAGTTTCAAACTAGGTTTTAAGAAAATATTTTTCTCATCTATTAGGTGATGATCAAGTTCAGAAAAAAAATGCTCTTTTTAGAGTTATTACCCCTATATATATCTATACTAAAGCCACATCCACTTGTAGTATACAGAAAAGTATGTAATTTCTTAAAAACCAATAGCTCTATCCTTAAAAAAAATTCTAGGAAATTTTACTATACTTTTCCTCATCCTTAGAATTCTCCTTGGAGACATCCCTAGATATATACTTATAAATATCCCTAAGGATCTCGCTAATGTTTTATCATCCTAGTTTCCAAGGTTAACAAAAAATTTCATCTGATACCAAATATAGAAACCTAATCTTATCATATATATATATATTATATTTTTATATGAATATACAATAAATTACACAAAAAATCACATTATGATCATAATATTTTAGTTTCTTTTGTGACTAATTAGAAAATATTCTAATTTGGTGAAAGAACTTCAATTTTTTCAACAAAGATCTTCCCATTTAGTATTCTTCATAGACACACCCTACTTAAATTATTTATTTATAAACTATGGAAAGGAAACATAAGAAAGGGATAACTCATATATTTTTTAAGGGTAATAAAGGGATAAAAGTAATAATAACATGAAGATCATGTCATGATAACATGATCATAAGAATAACATGAACATAGTGTATGAGAACATGATCACAATATTTGAAAACCATACACTTTATATCAAAGATCATAATATAGAGTCATATAATAAATATTAACAGTTCTTAAGACATAAACCATAATAAAATAAATGAAAATGAGTCATTAGAGAATAACATTGTCATAATAAATTTAATTTTGTCTTACATATAATAAAAGAACCATTTCTTTAGTAGTCACAGATCATTGTCAAAACATACCATGACACTCCATGGGAATCTAGATCTCCTGGTTGGGACACAAAACTATCCCCAGTGGCATCTCTTTACTCATAATAGAAATTATTCACTCCCTAAACCATCATAGTAGTCAATTTGCACTCTCAAGACCATCATATAAGTCAAAGTACCTTACTGAATTGGGTTCACTCTCTATTCGTGTCCTATATATCTTATTAGATATATATCTTTACCCAATGAATTTGAGATAGATATAGGTAACACCAATATTTGGTTATAAATTATCAACTATTCTTGGTTATACTATAACCACCATCTCATAATTAAAATAATACATATGTAATCCATAAGATCATAAAACATTCATTATATCAAAACCCATGAATTAAAATGGGTTTCATAAAATTTTCATCATAACATAACCTGTGTAAAAGAAATAATTTTCATAATCATATCTTTATTTCATCAAAACATAACGTAAGGAAAATGAAGTGGGATTAATAAATATTTTATTAGGGTATGACCCATGGAAGATAAATGGGTTTCATAAACATCTTTTTCATCATAAACATACACTATTAATAGAATGAATAAGAATGGTATCCTTGGATTATATCCCCAGTAAAAAAAATGTAACATCAAAGGATGTCATATTAGATATAAAATTATTTTGAATGATTTATTTAAACCTTTATTGAAGAAAATAACATTTATAAATAGGAAAACATTTTTTAAAAATTTAAAACATTTTTAAAATCTTTTTCTTTGAAAATAACCTTTTAAACTTGTAAATAAAGCGTTAAAAATCATTTAAAACATTTAATGGAGAAAATATCCTTTACACTTTGAAAAACTATTTTTAAAACATAAAACATTTATAAAATCATTTTATTTGAATATAAAATAGAAAAATTATAAAGTAATATTTAAAACATTTTAAGGTCATGATGGTGGAAAATTCTATACATTGTGTACATGTTAAAACAATGATTCCTTTCACATTTTTGGTAAAATCTAAATGAGTATTTTTTGGAAAATTACAAGATGATTAATTTAAATTTTTTTGAAATGTAAAACATGGGTCAAAATGTATTTAATAAATCATTTTAATAAGTTTTAAAACGTTTTTAAAAACATTATTAGAAAACATTATTTTTAACAAAAAAGGATTTTTAACCGAAGAGAGAAATGAAGTCTGATTTTATTAAAACAAATATCAATTATTTTAAGTACCAAAGAGTGTAAAATGGTAATATTACATGAAAATATCATGAATAACCATAAGTGAATAAAATTCATGAGTTTTTTGAGATATGGATCCTAAGAGTTTATCATTAAAAATATAATCATAAAAAATCCTGATAAAAAAAGAGATTATAACATAAAATCTTTTCCACTTTGGTAACTTTAAAACTTAAGTCCCATGAAAAAATAACATAAAATTAAACTTAAAATATCATAAGTGTAAATAAATTAATGGTATTACATATCAAAGGGGATGTATATAAACCTCGTGAAAGAATAGAGGTTCATAATATACATAAGTCTCAAAGAAAGAAAAATTGAAACAAAAATCACTTACTGATTTGTTAACTTTTGAACCGTACACCCCACAAAATATACATCGTAAAATGGTAATGTAAATACCAAAAATTTAAGGATAAATATCATAAAATACATTCATGAAATGTATATACAATACATAAAATAAATACATGGTGAATATGGCATTTTCCTCACTGAAAAATAAAAGTGAGACAGAAATCCCTTACCGTATATCTCAACTTCCTTTTCTGGAAACTTACCCTATACCCACATTTTATAACTATTGGTATATCCCATAAAACCATTGGTATAGTATTTACCTATAGTTATATGAATAATGGTTTATTAATCCATCAGTATAGGGCTATACCTATGGTTAAGAGAAATGTGGGTATAGCTTGTCCCTGAGACCTGATATACTAGTGATGCATTGCACCATTGGTATAGATAACTATACCCAAATAGTAGCAACATCCTATATAGTCCCACTAAAAAAAATTCCAAAATTTGTAAACAAAATAAAAACTATGGTATACATTCAATAAAATATATGTTTTATATTAAGCATTCAACCAACTTCTTACAATAGTTTTCATACCATTTATAATAATATAACATACATATACATCCACATAATCGATCAATTAAAGTTATTAAAAAACATCCAAATGCATGATTATTTCTAAATAAAAAATAGGGTGGGGGGGGGATAAATATCTCCCACATCACCAACATCATCATCCTCATCACCATCACCAATATCTTCATCACCAACATCACCAAAATCATATTCAGGAGCACTATTCTCATCATAAAAATCATTATCATCATAACCAGAAATATAATAACCTTAATAACCACTAGGACCCTCTTTGACATCACTTGATACATTATATAAAGAGAACATTGATTCCATACATGAATAAAAACCATTAGAATCATCTGATGTAAATGAAGGACATATACTAACATAGATTACATAAACTTTTCGGTGACTAGTTTACCTCTTTAAAAATTATATATAACTATTTTTTGGCCTCATATACTTCTGTATTATTATTTTTTAGCTCAGTGGTGTGAGATCTTTGAGAGGCACTCGATGAGGACCAATACCTAGTAGGGGTGATTTTGATTTTTTTCTTGGTTTTACACTGGACTCTCCCATGGTGATCCTCACTTAATACCTAACTAAAATGATCATTTGGACCAAATCTATCTTCTTTTTTCTCATAAAGGGCATCAAGGGAACACTGTTTAAAATATAAACATGATGTTTAATTAATAATTATGTATGAAAATTTGAAATATCAATAAAATACTTACAATATTTTCTTGTGTCAATACATTGACAACAATTCCATCATTCTTCCTCATATTTGAGAAAAATAATTTTACTTGAGTCACACGGCCTTCAATTTCCAATTATTCTTGCTGTAAATGACATTGATTACTATAATATAACATTATTAGATAATATGAAATTAATTAATAAAACCAAAAAAAATTCAATTGTGATGATATGTGAGATTAAACATATACTCACATCATGTTAAAACATTTCCCATATTAGATTAAATTATAGTGGTGAGTCACTATGTGTTATTAACTTCAATTACCATAATATATTAACATGTAAGGGAAATAATCTACATGTTATTAAGTGAAAATAAAGCTAAAATTAGAAGTGTGGATAAGGAGGAAGATATGTTACATTAATAAAATATTGATGATATCATTTTAAGGAAACCAATTTCTGCTAAATAATAGTTCAACATAACCTAAAATGTATTAAATTTTTATGTTAGGTTATTTGGTTTATTTTGGGTTAGGTAAATTGGTTTATTTTTGGTTTTGATCTTTTAGGTTATGTAATTTAACTTATTTTGGTCATTTAGTAATTAATTTATTTTATATTAGGTCATTTGATCAATTTTTCATTTTTTGGTTAGGTTATGTAGTCCATTTTATGTTAGGTAATTTTTTTTGGTTTAGGTTATTTAGTTCATTTTTAGTGTATTTTCTTCAAATTGGGTTATATCAATTGGTTAATTTCACATTAATTCATTTAATTTGTCTTTGGGTTATGTCATATCTGATTTAGGTTATTTAGACATTTTTTCATTCTTTTATTTGTTTATTTGGTCATTTGATTCATCTTAGTGTTATGTCATATTTGATTTTGTTCATTTGGTCATTTGATTTTATGTTCATTTGGTTTTTGGGTCATTAGTTTGTTTTGGCCTATGTCATTTCATCAGTTGTTCATTTTTTTGGTTAAGTTTATAAGTTCATTTTGGGTTAGTTTATTTATTTTTCATTAGGTTAGGTTATTTATATCATTTTTGGTTAGGGTATTTGATTCATTTTTGGTTATTTCAATAGGACAATTTTGGGTTTGGTAATTTGGTTCATCTTTGGGTTACGTCATTTTTGAGTTAGGTCATTTGGTCATTTCTTTTTCATTTGGTTCATATTTGGGTTATTTCATATTCGAGCTTGTTCATTTGGTCATTTGGTCATTTGGATATTATTTTGTTTTCTATTAGGGCATTTGATCAATTTTCAATTTTTTTTGGTTATGTTAATTAATAAATTTTGGGTTTGGTTATTTATTTTTCTTTGGGTTAGGTTATTTACATGATTTTCAATTAGGGTATTTTCTTCATTTTGGGTTATGTCAACTGGTTAATTTTTTTTGTTCATTTATTACATTTTTGTGTTTTTTCTTATTCGAGTTAGGTAACTTGGTATTTTGGTCACTTTCTCATTTCGTCATTTGTTTATTTATTCAGTAGGTAATTTGGTCATTTGTTTTATCTTTGGGATTTTCTATCTTTGAGTTTGGGAATTTGGTCATTTGGTTTTTTGGTAATTAATTTGCTTTAGATTAGGTAATTTTATCAATTCTTTATTTTTTGTTTAGGTTAATTAGTTCATTTTGGGTTAGGTTATTTATTTTTCTTTAGGTCAGGTTATTTAGTTCATTTTATTAGGGTTTATGCTTCATGTTTGGTTATGAAAATTGGTTAATTTTGGGTTCAATATTTGGTTCATCTTTGGTTCATTTCATAATTGAGTTAGTTCATTTGGTCATTTGGTTATTTTTTATTTGATAATTTGGTCCTTTGGACCATCTTTGGGTTATTTCGTATTTGATTCTATTCATTTATTCATTTTCTCATTTTTCAATTTGGTTGTTTAGTCATTATCTTGTTTTAGATTAGGTAATTTTATCAATTTTTTAATTTTTTGGTTATTCTAATTAGTTTATTTTGGGTTAGGTTATTTATTTTTCTTTGGGTTAGGTTATTTAGTTCATTTTTTAGTGTATTTGCTTCAGTTTGGGTTATATCAACTAGTTAATTTTGTGTTTGATCATTTTGTTCTTCTTTGGGTTATGTAATAATTGAGTTTGTTCTTTTGTTTATTTGGTAATTTGGTAATTTGGTAATGTTTCCATTTGGTTCAACTTTGGGTTATTTCATGTTTGAGATTGTTCATTTTTCATTTGGTCACTTGTTCAGTTTTTATTTGGTCATTAGTTTGTTTTTGATTAGGCCATTTGATTAGTTGTTCATTTTTTAGTTAGGTTAATTAGTTCACTTTAGGTTAGGATATTTATTTTCATTGTGTTATGTTATTTAGTATTTTTTGGTTTGTGTATTTACTTCATTTTGGGATATGTCGATTGATTAATTTTGTGTTTGGTTATTTGGTTCATCTTTGGGTTATGTCATATTTATGTTAAGTCATTTGGTTATTTGGTCCTTTGGACATTTGGTCATTTGTTCCTTTGGTATTTTGGTAATTCTTTTCATCTTTGGGTTATGTCATATTTTATTTTTTATTTGGTCATTTTTTCATTTTTTCATTTAGAGGATTAATGTTAGCACAACCTAGAGGGAGTAAGAGGACTTCAATAAAGCTATAAATTCTAGATTAAAGGGAAATTTCTAGACTTTTTTTAAAGGTATTCAGTAGAAGAAAACTTAAAGTTTAGCATGAAATATTAGTAAATGGGGAATTTCCTTTCTTCAGTATTAATGTGGTATTTCTGACCTTCAATTTTATGACTACCTAGGTTTTTTATAGGATTGTTTTAAGATTGTTTTATTGATGTTTAAATCATTTTTTATGACTATTTATGTTTTTATTCTTCTTGAAAATCCAAATAAAATAAAATGTCCACTTTAGGTTGGTTTTATAATTTTCAATTAAGGTTAGGTTGATTTTAATGAACTATAAGAAATTACATGTAAGAATATTTTATAGTTTACATGGGAAATATTTTTTAAAATTAGTTTACAGTTTACAAAATGAAACTAAAATAAATCAATTTGAATATAATAAACCTGAAAGATATTATTTATATTCATATTAAAGTATTTGGAACCTCTCATGATCAGTAATTATAGTGCACCCCAAAGTTTGAAAATATATAATATAATCTTTTTTCATTTTTTCCAACATATCATAAAAAATAAAATTCAATAAAATTAATAAGAATTAAAATTTTCATGCAAACCATTAAAGATTAAGAATACCAAAAACTCATTACTCTTCCAATATGTGATCATTTGTTAATATTTTTTATAATGTTGTTGAATATTATCACACCCTCAAAATCAAAACCAAATATACTCTTCCAAAAAATATATAACTTGTGCTTATATGATCACAAAAACTCCCCAAGATCCATCAATGGTGCGACTTTAGCAGCTTCACCATCAGAAAAGTTAAATAGAAACTACAATGAACATATTAATTCATATAAATAAAAAAATAATATTTATATCAAATTAACACATTTTTCTACCCATATACCCTTCCATGTTTTCTCCTTGATTTCATTGCTATTATACCTCCATGAGTTTGGTTGCACCAGAATGATAACATTGTACTTATCTAAAGTTGTTTTAAAAATTCTACACCCCCTGACATTTTTACCTATCATTTTATTATCTTCAATTTAATCTACCATTATTTGTGTTTGACAATTCCAGATTTCATGCATATGGATGTACTCATGTATCCTTTTAGAATACTCCACAGAATAAGATAAAATAAAAAAGAAGAATTAATTCACAAAAAAATTGAAAAAATTTGATGTGATATAATTTGTCACACTTATAAAATAGAACCTGATGCAAACTGATCATTAGGATCTAATGGATCTGTTGGATGTCCTGGATCGGTATCCTCTAAATAGTTTTTCTATTCCAAAGAATGCACCAAGTCATCTGCATGCACTGGAGTAGAAGCTGAAGGAGTAGAATCATCGGATCCTATATGGATAATAGGAAATGTATGTGGTGTAGACATGGTAGAAAAAAGATATAATGGATGAGGATAAATAATAGGATATGGATTTGGTATAGGTTGGAACATCTCTTGAGGATGCGTAGACATGGTATGAAAAGTAGAGGCTAAATAAGATGATAATGTTGGCATGGGTGGGAATATCCCTAGAGGCTCTAGGGGAGGATGAAAAGGCGTGGTAGATGGGGTGTCCGCTGGAGGGTAATGGTGTGAATAGGTACAATAGGTGTTCCATGTATATCTAGGAGCACCGCCTCTTGGACCCATAATAGTAGGATAAATAGATGTTAACTCTGATTCAGATGAATGTCCCTAATTTTTTTTGATAAAGAATAAGAACATAACATTAAATGAAATGAAGAAGAAAAATATTACAATTATTATACTCACTAAGAGAATAAGAGGAGACAACCATAACTCACACATCAGTCGATCATTATTAAATAATACCATCGATAAAATTTATTTAATATTTTTCATAATACACATAAGAATGTAATATACATTTTTAGAAATAGTTCTTAATAATTCTTCATAGATTTTATAAGACAAATAAGTCATAAAAAATTTCATAACATGTTTTAGAAACTATAATTTAAAACCAAGTTATAAATTTTTTGAAATCATATTTTATACCCATTTTTCTAAATTGAAATAAATTTAATTAAATTAAAGGAAAACAAATAATATTAAAACAAACATATCATTCCAAAAATAAAACTAATAAAAGTAATTATTATAGTACCGACCTAAGAAACCCATTTTTATGGTAAAATTAGTGAACTATGAACATATATGGTTGCTTCTACATATTACCCACAACTAATTTAAGTTCAACATCAATTCTCACAATGGGACAATCTAATTCATCAAATAAAATATTCTGGTCAACACCAATGGGGGCATCAGTTCTATAAATTTTGTCCTGACTATCATAAAAAATATGTCTTGTGATTATTTTAATAATGACACTGTAATCAGGTATTAGATTATATCCCACCTAATAACTTATTTTTCCATTGATTTAAAAATATATGGTTCATTAGTATCTAGGAAGTGATTCATGTCAATAACTCTGAATCCACTTTCATTAATAAATATACCATGCAACTTCATTGAATCAAACCATTTACATTTCATCATAGTGACTCAAACATGAGAGTAGTAATCCAATAACAATATTTTCTCAACAGGTCCATAATAAGACACATTTTGATATCAAGGTGTACTATCTTATACAATTTCATACTAGTCTATTGTTGTAGTTAACATAACACCATCCTGCTATATTCTTATATTCACTTCTCAATAAGTTTTAACAAATTTATACCCATTGATTATTAAATATTTTCATTCACGAAACAAATAATTGGGACCAAAATCCAATGATCTTAATTCTTGAGAGACCAAGTGAATAGGTAAAATAAATACCTAAAATATATATGAATAATACAATCAAATGTATATCTATATTTTATGTTATTTAAAGTAATGGTCTATGATTTCAACCAGGTAAGAAACTCTTTGCTTTGAAAATCATCTCTAATTCTCAAAGGAGAATATCAATGAACTCTACATATAATGTTTTATGTTCCCTACATAAAATTATAATAAAATTTTATGTTATATGTGAAATGGAATGGTTTAAGATAACATATAAATATTAAAATTACTTACTTGATATAGTTATTGAACAAACAATAGTTAAACAAGAACATGTAACATACCATATCCCACTTTTCAAGGCTCAATGTAGCCAATGTATATGAACTATAAATTCCTTATGTTTGTGGAAAAGATGGAATTAAGGGCTCAATTTCCCCATACTACTCATCTTCATTTCACATTGTCTGGTCATGCTTTTTTCCCAAATCAGAAAAACACATTAAACAAAAATTCATATATTTTTTAGCCAGATAACCTCTCACAATGGCACTATTAGGATAATTCTTATTTTATACATAAGATTTTATTATTCAAATATTTATTTTATTAGGATACATCTACTAAAAAGTAATTGGTTTCCTAATAAGTGTTTTAGTTGGAAAATGTACTGTTAAATGTCGTATGTAAGTGAAAAATGATGGAGGAAAATATTTTTCTAACTCACACAAAATTAAAGATGCATATTCATTCATTTTTATCAAGAAATATTTGGATAAATTTTTAGCACAAAGGTATCTATAAAAATGGAACAAGTGAATCACCATCAAAATTATATTATTGGATAGTAAATTATGGATTTCTATTGGAATAAATTCATAAATAATGATGTGATAATCATGAGTTTTTGGGATTTTATTTTTAAATACACTTTGTTGAATCATTTAGATATGTTTGTTGGAATAGCCCTAAAAAACATTTATATTATACAATAATTCTAGAATTTTATTTTTCTTTAAATGTGTCATCACATAAGAACCACAAGGAACTTTTCATTTTCTTTCACCGATACACACATGATGCAGTTACGGTCGAATACCCCAATTCAATAAGTCTTAGTGAAATTTTAATTCATATTTAGAATTCCCATATATATTTAGAACAATTGAGACAAAAATTTCACATATATTTTTCCCAATATGCATTATGTCTAAAAATCTATGTTACAAATTAGTATACCACTATAGAAACCCAAAAAATATACTTTTATTTTTTGAAATTGTTAGTGGATTGAGTGTCAACATTATTCCTCTTTTTAGATTTCTTATAACCATTATCTAATGAAAAATAAAATATTTCAATTAATTAAGTACATATGTTCCTGAAATACATTGAGGTGACTGTTTAGTGTCAATAGTATTATAAAACCTCTGATGATTCTTCATGTATTGATTATCCATTTGAAAGAATATGTTAATAGAACATGAAACTGAAACTTGGATGATATTTAAGTATTATCAATCATGTATTATTCCTATAAATATGAAATGATAGTTTACCCTTCACGATCCAACCAAACAACATTAAATAAGTTGGAAAATAATTTATAGTCCATAGAAGGGAAACACACATCTGAAATATATTTTCTTAAGAATCATCGAATGTGCATAAACCCAAATCCCAAAGATGCTTCAAATATTTTATTAATAGTTTCAAGTAGATGTATATATCATTACTAGGATAAGAAGTTCCAGATATTAGTATATTAGAGAAATTTATAGGTTTTTTCATACACATCAATATATGAAGATTATAAACATGAATAAAAACTGGCCACATACTATGAGTAGTGATTATCTGACTAAAGAGATTAAAAATATCACAAGATAGTATCAGCTTGACATTAAACAACTCAGATGAAAAATCAGGATGTTGTTCATATAATGCCTTCCATGATAATATATCTTTAGGGTTAAATAACTCATCATTATCTTAAATTCTCTCAACATCATTCCATTGCATTATGGTTGATATTTTTATAGACATGAATAGATTTTGAAGTATGGTAATCAATTTAAAGTGACACATGAATTTTTGTGGCACATGAGATAGTGTTCCATATTCATTTTCCTTCCATAGAGATGTGAAATGTTATTTATAGTCATTAAGGTCTAATATTTTCTCCTAGAATAATCTTTAATATTTTAGACAAACATGAATTTTATTACTAGAAAATCCAAGATGCTTAATTTACTTCCATGCCTTATAATTATTTGGGAAAATATAAAAAAATAAAGAAAAAATTCTTTCAAAAATGTATGAATATAATCAATTGAGGTATTATAAATTTCATACATGTTTTTTCCATGATATAACCACATTAAAAACTATAACTTTTCCATTTTAGTATATCCATGATATATAGGAGTTCTAGAATCATCCATTAATTTTATTACTCTATCAAAATCATTATATTCATTATTCTCCTCATGTGAATTGATATCGTTATCTTTTTGAACTGGCGTACTATATATTTCATGATTATGCACAAATAGAAACCAATCAAATATCAAATTTTTATAACACTATTTTCTTTATATTCATGAGAAGTAGAGTCATTGGACACCTATGAAAAGGTACCCTCCACCCTTTTGATTATTCCTAATGAGGTGATGAGTTATCGTATCAATATGTTTTATGAATTGAATGAAGTATTTTTAACAAAGGTTATAAAGACTTTATAAGAGTCATTTTATACCTATGAAAAGGAACTTAAAGAATGGAATAGAGGATGGAAAAGGGTAGTAGAAGTCCCTTAAATAATCCATATAAGGGACATTCAATATCTTCAATACCTAATTAAAGGTGAGACTAACTTTTTAACATGTGTAAGGGTACAATGACCTATGTAAAGGTAAGAAGGAATAGTTGAAGTCTATAAAAGTCTAAAATAATCTAAGTAAAGGAAACTCATAAATTATTCAATATAATCCTAGGATATAAAATAACCCATAATAAATTAATAAAACAAAAAAATTACCACATTAATTAATTAAATAATCAATTAATATATATTAAAAACATTATATTGTATTTATGTAAAACTAGTGGATAAATAAATTAAAACTACAGATATATCTATTTCAATTCATTTTATTATGAAATACTCAAAAATAATAATCTAAAACAACCTTATTTCAAATAATCCGAAAGAATTGTGATCTAACTATATCTTTGTTAGGTTTTCATACATAGATAAAAATTAAAAGAATTTTAATTATAAGAGAAGAAGGATTTAGAACTCAATAATATGAGTTCATAGAATATCAGAATAAAAAAATCCCTGAATTCATGGAGAATTATGTAAGAGAAGAGAACTGTCTCTCGTGTGGCTGGGGGGAGAATAGGGCTCGCAATTAAAGGGGGGAGGGTGTAAGGTTGATGGATATGATAGAACTCTATCCCAATTTTTTTAAAATTTTTTGGTATATCACAGTCTTTACCAATGTTTTAAATAAACTGTTGGTATAGACTGATTCCAACCACTCTATACCCATGGTTTCTGTAAACCGTGGGTATAGATGCATGGGGATAACCACATTTTCTAGTAGTGTTCCTTCATATGCATTTTAAAATATTTTATAATAAATATAAGCTTTTTATACATATATTAAACAATCATATATATATATATATAATATCATATATGGTTTACATTTTTTTACCAGTTGATTAAAAGTATTATGTTAAAGTTATGTTTCAGGTAATAACCACTTGGTTTTTCATTTATGTTTTGATTTTTTATTTTTGGTTCTATTAATTTGATTATGGTTCCATTATATATATAATACTAATCCTGAAATAATAATCATATTTATACATAAATTATACTCTTAATGAAAATCATTAAATATGGTTTTATGAAATGAAGTATGCTATGATCATGGAGACGATAGACCGTACATATGCATGGGTAACATTACCATTTTTTAATGATCTTTATGGAAAAGAGGTAAGTAATATATGATATTTACATAATATTAATAATATAATAATTACTATATTCTTTCATTAAATACATTTATACATTTTATTCTTATGGTATGGTGATGAAATGAGAGTCACATCTCTTTGTGAAGTTGGTATTCCATACGTACATGAATGATGTTATCATATTTAAGTGAGTGAAAAGGTAAGAAAGAAAATGATATAATAACTTTAAATAATCATAAATATTTCAATAATATTTTGATTATTACATTTATGTCACATATATTTCTCCTTATTATATTCTATGTAAATCATTAGTGAAAATATAATCACATCACTTTGTGAGGCGGTAGTACGTCGTACAAATGAAAAAAATTATCAAATAACTTAAGAAATGGAATGTTAAAAATTTATATATTATATAATGAATATAGAGGTATAATAATGTGATAAATATCATTTATATATATTTTATATCCATTATCATACCCAACCATGAGATGTGGTAATGGAAAAACGAATGACATCAGTTCGTGAGATGATAGTATGTCGTACAAACAAATGATGATTTAGTAACTCATTTTATGGAAGAGGAGATGGTTGTAGGTAATTAAATTAACATAAAAAAATCTTGTTATATTTTATACACTAATTTTATTATATCATAATGGTTTAATAATAAATAAAGGAGGCAGAGAAAAAAATAAATTAAAAATGATTGTTGAAGAACATTACATCTTCTTCGGGTAACCTCCTTAAATTTGCAACAAAATCCTTCTTAGTATAGATTTATTCCAAAAATAAGGCTTCTATTATGAGATAAGGTATTTAAAAAATTTATTTGGGTAGGTATTGGCCAAACCAAAATGTTTTTAATGTGTGAATAAGAGATGATATGGGGTGACCATTTAAAAGTGAGGTGAACAGAACACTTGTAAGTTTTTGAAAAGAAAAAGGTGTACCCACCTTTTTATCATGAAAAGGGTAAAAAATATATTATTATAGATCCTAGAATTTAAAATGAAAATATATGGATATAAAAGTGGGTTTTTAAATGTTTTGGGTCATTTTTCACCATTATATTTTTAGTTTAATCACTATAGTAAACTAAATTTTAAGTTAACTATAGTAAATAATTTTTACCATATTTACTAATCATCTTGGTAAAAAATTAAAATTTAATTATAAGATTATATAAATTATTATAATTCCAAATATGGAATCCATTTTTTCTAATTCAATTTATATAATTATAAAAATTTAATATAACATTAATCCCGTAGACACGATGAGAAAGCTGGGTTTTAAAGAGAAAATGTTCAAAAGTTTAAAATGTTTTTATATCAAAATTCAATTTAAAATTTATTAAAATGAACTAAATTTTATTAATTTATTTATATTTTAAATAATTTTAATTTAAAACAAATTTAAAATATAATTTAACTTTATAAATAAATTAAATGAAAAGGAAGTTTCACTGTAAAATTCTGTGTTTTTCACTATTTATCAAAAAATGAAACTTTTTAGAAAAATCACAAAATGTCACCCCAATATGATTTTTTCATTATAATTTTAAAAATTAAATTTATTTTACCAAATTAATTTTCTAAATATGGTAAAAAATATTTTAAAATAAGTGCGCTAGAGGATACATTGTTTTTTAGAAAAATACAATTTTAAACATAAAACTGGATTTATTTTTATGTAATGTCTATAAAAATAAGATTAATGCTAAAAATTTAATTTAATATATAATATATATATGTTTCATTAAAATAATTAAAAAAATTATTTGGTTCATTTATTGATTTAAGGAATATTTTCGTGTATAAAAAAAGTTATTAAAAAAATATATATTATCTTTTCAAATGGTTCCTATCTTCATTTATAATTAATTGGTCAAAAAATAATTAATTTTATATACATTTGTAAACCATATTGTCATAATTTAGTCAATCTTATCCATTCTCACCATACTTATGGGTTGATGATAACTATCATATTAAATAATAATATTAATAATATATCGTGGGTTGTTAAAAATAAATATAATGTTTAACATAAGATAAAAATTGTATTTCATGTAATGAAATGTAAATAATGTGTTTCATGTAATTAAATCTAAACTCAATGTTGTTTATAATTAAATCTAACCTCAGTGTTGTTTTTAACAAAATCCAGACTCAGTGTTTCAAAAAATATCAAAAAGATTAAATTTATTTGAAAGAAAACATTTCACCAAATCTTAGGGGGTTACAATAACCCCACAGGAATAATAAATTTTTGATTAATTATCTATGTTTGACTTTTGGATACAAGAAACATGCATCCCAAGAACTAATATTTCTAATAATGTTGTCTCATCATATCTATAAAATATAGAAGGTGTCATCTCTTGGAAACCACCCAATAATGCCTTTAAGATATGAAACTTTCTTTTCTTTGTAGGTTATTTCCATCACTTTGTAGTTTTTCTCATCTTGCATATCTGATGATAGCTTTGAAATGGAAGGGTATTCCATTCTAATAGATCTATGATTATCATAAATCCTTTTATCGGTATAAACACATTCTCACTTTAGCACCTATCCTTACCTTTCCAAAATTAGGGAAGGGTTATGTGTAATATTATGATGAATCATGACATTGTTTGGGTTATGCTATCAAAAAATAAGATCATTCCATAACGTATGGCTTATGATTGTTACATGTACATGAAAATAAATACCCAATGCATGATTAATATATTTGTGTGGTATTCCTTAGTTTGTAAACCAAATGTAACTACCTATTTGGTGTAAATTTCATTTTGTTTATCGATCATAAAATTTTGAAACACATATTTTATCAATGATATTTAAACCTTAGACAATGGTGATGGATGAAATACCTTCAGATATTTAGTTTTGATTAAGAGTATAAACCAGGTAAATGTAATTAGGGGGATAATTATTTATGTTAAAAGTTGTATAATTAGTTTGTAAATGAATCTTCTGATTGGTGGAAGTTAATGATAGTTATTGTAGATATTCATCTAGATTTCACAAAGAAATATAATGTTTTAGTTTTAATTATATTTTCCAATATTCCTAATATGGTTTAGTAGGTTATTCATGTAGAAATATCTAACCATGATTATCATTCCATGAGGTCAAAATCTAATGGTGGGGACACCATTGAAGGATAGACAGAACATGGTAACATTTTCTTTAATTTTCATGACCAAACAGAATTTCATCCATATTGTTCTGAAAATGTTTTTTTATAATCACATTTTAGAATGTCCTATTCATCAAGGCATCCAAAATATGTAAAATTCAATAAGGACCCATTTTTTGTGGTTAGGTTGGAAAACAAGAGTAGTTGAGTATGTTTCGAAATTCCTCACATGTCAGCAAGTAAAGGTTGAACATGAATGACCGGTTGATATATTAAAATTAATACCTATACAGATATGGAAATAGAAGGAAATAACTATATAATATGTCATATGTTTACTAAGAATGATTCAGAATCAATATTCCATCTGGGAGGTTGCATAATGAAACACAAATTCATCCCACATCATTTCTCTTCCTAAATACAATTCTATAGATGACCTGTAAAATATTTATATCTGCGAAGTAGTGAAGATGCATTATAGAGTATTTTTCTATCATATCAGACTAAGACTCATGTTTTTACTCTTTTTTTTGAGATATTTATATTGAAACCTTGGAATCCAATAAACCATGTGTAGGGAATATCATCCTCAAACTGAGGGGATGTCATAACATATGACCCAAACATTTGAATACATGATCATATTTTGTGTTTTGGATTTTTGTGGATCTTGGGAGTTTCATTTACCTTTACATAAATTCCTATATAAAAATAGTTATTAGTCCATGATATATATGGATATACTCAAATCATTGTATGGTTATCCTTGATACTCTACACTATGTTGGGTAGAGACATGCAAGTCCACATTAATTGGAACTATCCTTATGTTTGGATGATGATGATGATTTAGATGATCTGTAAGAGAATGGAAATGTCCTAGAGTAATTAGAAATCATATGAAGTTTATCATTATTACCCTTAATCATTTTTATTAGGTTAAATATTTGTCTATCCAAGGATAGAACATCATCATTTGTGTATTCTATGAAAAATAACTCCTTGATATTTCATACATTTTGAAATAATTTTACATATTTATGATGTTTCTTCTCAATTGGATTTACCACTAAAGTCTATCTTAGTTCATAATTTTTGATGTATATCAACTAAAGAAGTAAAAACCAAACCCTAACAATGCAATTCAATGGGATCATGTTGATCTTTCATTGGATGATACATTTAACTATGCATCAATACATACATATATATTTATATATTATAGATATATGAGATACGATTTTTCATAGGAAATGAATTCATTTAACATAGGTATTATGAAAAAATAGTCATATTTAGGGGAAGATGTTGGAAAAATAAGAAATCATGCTGAAGTAATGGCCATATATCTTATAAAGTACCAATGATCTCTTTCTTTCCATGGTCAGAAATACTAATGGAAGGGAGAATATAACACCTCAAGTTTGAGGTATATTCGAGTCTTTTACTAGTTTTTGAGTTATGGTTTTGTTGTTCTTATTCTCAAAAAGTTTCTATTATATTTTTTAGAGTTTTATAATTATTTTAAAAGGCATCTAGTTTTCATATGGTTAAAATAAACACAATGAATTCTCTACATAACTGTGTGGCAGGATGAGGAAGTCTAGTTGGAGGCACATGATTGGTGCATTTTTAGGGGAAACCATACGAATTCCCAATGTAACTATGTTACATGGGAAAAAGTGTTTTTTCACATTAGTAACATGATTATTATAACTATGTGTCTAAACTATACGAGTTGAGTATTTCGAGATAATACCTCCCACATGGTTGGCACACTGTTTATTAAACTATGTATCTGAAACATGGGATGCATTTAACTAAATCCAAAATTATATTTTTAACCTGAATTTTTTTTCATAAACCCTAATTCTCTCTCAATTTTCATAGGATCTCTAACATCAACCCCAGCCTAGTTTATTTTGGTGATATTATTACTTTCAGAGGTTAATTTCAATGAAATTTGGTGCATTGGATCTAGAAATCATAGTTAAGTATTTATCTATTCATTGTACTTTTTGATCTCCATATATTCACATGGAAAGAACCAGGGATTAGATCTTTCATGTATGAATATAAGGATGAGAATATGTTTTAATGAGTATTATTTGTGATGCAATTATAAAAATGTAGAAGGACTCTAGATCTACCTTACTTTTTTGGGTATTGCTTCATAAATGGAATCTATTAGAGGTTGGTGACATATCAATCTCCCAAATTCTTATGGAACATAATGGATTTGTATTTGTAAAATAATTATTATATTTTTTGGGGACAAACATTGATGAATAATTGTTGTAAATCTCTCTTGTCGAATAGTTTAAAAATAAAGAATTTAGAAATATACACACAACATTTTTTCTGAAATGATTAAAATAAAATTGGTTTAAAGAATTTACATTTTTAATATAACATTTAATACATGGGTTGACATGCGGTCATGATTTCATTAAGAGGGGCATTGTTGGATTCAAATTCTTTACTATGCTGGTTTGGCATAAAGATGCATGAAAAAGTGATGGATTGGTATGGAATATGATTTACCACTCTTGAGTATATGGAAAATAAACTTGGATTCATGAATCTATGTGCGATTATGTGGAATTGGTATTCTAATAAGAAATAATGGATACATCAATTATAAATATAATTCTTATTTTATGAATCCATTTGATAATGGAAAGATTATTAAATTTTCTATATGATATGAATAATTTTGATATCACTTTTCTTTATTTTATATAATCTATAAGATAACTTGTTCTTATCATAGTGGTGTGTGTTTCAATGTTCTGGTGTTTGAAAACTTAGTTGTATTCTCACCCCTATATATATACCTTGGTGTGTATGCAGACCTTGTTTTTCATCACATAGGTAAGGGGAGGATTTCATATTTCTGTAGAAATGAATCTTTATGTTTTGTAATTAGTGATGTTGGGTGGATATTTGAGAAGTTTGGGTTATATTTTTAGAGTGGTTCTATATTGGAGTTATTATATTAGGATGTCTTTTGGGTTTGAGAGATTTTTTATTTTACTTTCAGCTACTATTCTGATTTTATATCTTTTTAATGGATTTTGAGTTATTGAAATTATATTAATGTTTCATATATGTCACAACCCACCCCCAGGGGCCCGTACCGTGACTACCCCAAGCCCGCATTCCCTAGGCCAGGGGTTGGCGACTAGCACAGGAAAGACATTTCCCAAAAATGGGAAGGTATTGCCTCAAAAACTTTACACACACAGATAAGGTACACTAAAAACAAGTAAAACACAAAAGAATAAGAAAAGTACAACCACAACTAAAAACCACCATTGAGTGTAAAAGTATGTACTAAAGTAAAAGGGGACAGAATAGAAGACCAACTGAAATGGAAATATATAAAAAAAGGAAAATAGCTCCTGAGGTCATCTGCAAAGGATCCTACCTAAAGGGTAGTTACAACTCATCACTGTGGCTCTCTATGTCAATCGGTCACCTCAGTACATCATCAAGTCTTGGATCCTCGAGACTCATTCAAAGCTGCCCGTCGTCTGCATAAGAAACAACAAGGTGCGAGAGAAGCTCATGCATGGGTGAATATAAAAATACCCGGCCGGTCCGAAGGTCTCTCATAATTCCAAAAAGGAAAAACCACAAACCATGATCTCAATCAAAAAGAACAAAGTAAAATAAATCTCACACTAGGTTTAACTTAAGTACAGAAGTATAGATGTTTAGTCATAAATCTAGATCATCTTATTCTGTCATGAAGATCTGCTACTGACCCACAAAGGATTTCTTGGTGCTGATCCACAGAGGATTGCTCAGTGCTGATCCACACATGATCACTTGGTTCTGATCCACACAGGATCACTCGGTGCTGATCCACATTGGATTGCTCAGTGCAGATCTACACAGTATCGTTCGGTGCTGATCCACATATGATTGCTATTCATTTTTCACATCTCAGCCATCCACATGATTCCCACACTTAGCACTCTTGATTCTAGGAGGATCCAATCCTCAAGCCATCAGTCGTATTTCAACTAGAACTAAGTCCCATGAATTAGTAACCCGATGAACCGACATGTTATAAGGGTTCCAATGCAACAGACAACGCGTCAACCAGACGACCAGTTTGTAAGTTATATGAATTTTAGTGGTGGGGGCCCAGTTAGATTAGAGCCCAATCCAACCTATCCATACTCCAACATTATCAAAAACCAATTTGGAGTTTCTAAAAATGACCATCTCTTCATAAGGGTCCTCACGCTATTGATGACACGTCAAATGGAAGCCCGGTATGTGAGATACGCCCATTTTAGTGGAACGGGGCCGGTCTGGTCCGGGTTCGATAGGGGTCTGGCCTAACAGACCCATTCAGCCCGTGGGTCTGGCCTGGATCGCGGTCTGGCCCGCCTAGAAGAACCCAGCCTGCAAGATAGATAGTTGATGGCACACCATCAAAATGCAGAACATTCGGTGCAATCAACTGGTGGTGCCAGCGGGCGCCACCCTATCTCCTGAAACGTCCGGATCAGCTGGCTATTTTTTCCAGCTGAAAAGCTCGAGTGAGCTTCTCCTCCTTCTTCGCATGATGTGTTGGATCCGTTCCCTTACACTACCATGCCCTGAATGGCTACGGTTCCTACCATCACTACGCCTGTGGGCGCCGCCGTGCCGGTGGTACCGCGCTGGCGATTACCTCCGTGGGCCACCAGAGATGCTTCTGTGGTTCGTTTTTATTTATATCTATGCGTATGAGCCTCCCAGGTTTCCGTCTTCATCGTTGATACCTCAAATACACCTTTCCACCATGTTCGTTTTTTCTCCACAAAGAACACACCAATGACAAGTTTATCAGAGGGTTTGGGCCTTGCTGGGTTTGGCCCACGTCTTCCGCTTTCACATATAAAACATGGGGTAGGGTTCAACATCATCAAAGAAGTTCAAAAAATTTAACTCTTAAAACAAAACCCCTGCCTTGAGCTCTTTGGAAGTCGTTGTGGATGAGGAAGGAGTGTCCATATCAGAGTGTGTTGCAGATGAAGGAGAAGTTTAACATCTTTCGGTGCTCTTCTTTGAATCCCGAAACGGTCATCGTAGCCTCATTCTAGGTTAGTGGGAGATGCCTTGACACTTCGTCAGAGGTTCCCCTCTTGAGTTCCAAAAACCCATACCCGATATTTGTTTAAATAGACTACAGAGAGGATCAACACGCCACACAATTAAAGAGGTTCATTAATGAATTGAATTAATGAAACTATTAATTCTCCCAATAGTGCGGTTACAAAACAAAGTGTAACCGACCATTTAATGGTTTGGAAACCTAGTGGTCCCACCACCACTGCCCAATAGTTACAAGAATGAAATAAAATAACTTTTTGAGTTATTTTACTATTTTTTCTTGTGAAGTACAAAAATTAAATTTTTCTTCCAACACTTGTCAGTCGAAGTTAAGATTACCTTAAAGGAAACCCAGTGCTGTGGATTCAACAGTGCCCTCATATTTTTAATCTGAGCACTAGTTCAAAATATAGAATTCACTGCCCGCACATTTATTGAAGGTACCTTAAAAATGTTCAAAAATATATTCCGGGCTCTCCGGGACTCGGGATCATGTGCCGTCAAATTTCACAGACTCTTAATAATTCAATTTAATTAAAAAAATACATTAAATTTATGGGTCTTTACATTCTCCCCACCTTAGGGATTTTTTACATGAAAGATAAAACATAAGATAGGGAAAAAATGGGGGGTATTGATCATGAATATGAGCCTCCCACTCCCATGTTCTCTCCTGGAAGTTCCCGTGATGCCAAAAAACTCTCCCCAAAGGAATAAACCACCCACGAAGGACCCACTCCTATCGATCCTATATCTCCACTAGGAACTCCACAAACATCATCCCATCGTTGATGTCTATCTCATCCAATAATGTGCGATGGATCATGCACGTACCTCCTTAGCTGCAACACATGGAAAACATTATGCACCCAGTGCATTTGTGGGAGAAGAGCTAGATAGTTCACCACCTTGCCTACTCTATAGGGGAGCTGGAAAGGTCCAAAAAACCTCAGAAATAGTTTTCCACCCTAGCCAAATATCTGCAATACTCATCGGGGTGAGACCTATAGGAAGATATGATCTCTCTCATCAAACTCCAAGGGTCTCCCTCTCTTGTCGACATAAGACTTTTGCCGACTCAGTGTAGTCTTCATCCGCTCCTGGATGATCTACACTTTCTCAATTGTAGCCCGTACCAACTCTGGACCCATATGTGATAACTCCCCTGGATCTGTACAGCATAGAGGTGATCGGCATGATCACCAGAATAGGGCCTCAAATGGAGCCATGCCCATGGTGGATTGATAACTATCAAAACTAGAAAATTCACATATATCCACAGTTTGGAACCGTGGATATAGGCCCGAAAACCTTGGCATTATCCCATTGCCACAGTTTTAGAAAACTTTGGCCTCTATTTCTATGGAATTAGGGTCCTAGTTCCATAGTTAAAACCATGTTGATATTATTTATATGGTTTAAAAAAATTCAGTTCCCCCTGGACATCCCCCTTGCACCACCTACACCCACATGCCCTCCCCTGGATTGCCCCGTGCACCCCCTGGATAACCCCCCTACAACCCTTGAACACCCCCACTACACCCCCATTCCCTACATAGAAAACCCCCATTATACCCCTTGGATATCCCCTTGCACCCCCTTGATCCCCCCTTGACAGCCCCCATGCACCCCCTTGGACATCCCCTTGCACCCCCTATACTACCCCCTTACACCCCCCATACACCCCCTATACCCCCATGCCCCCTTGGACTACCCCCTTGAACAACCCCCTGAACCCCCATGCCCCATACACAGCCCCCTTTCACCCCCTTGAACACCCCTTTCACCCACATGCCCCCTAGACGTCCCCCTTTCACCCCTTGGACAAATCCTTGCACCCCCTTGAACACCCCATGCCCCCTGGAAAACCCCTTTCACCCCTGTGAACACCCCCTACACCCCCATTCCCCCTAGATAGCCCCATTTCACCCCACTGGAAAGCCCCCTTGCACCCCATTGAACACCCCCTATACCCCCATGCCCCCTTGGATAGCCCCTTTCACCCCTTGGACACCCCCTTGCACCCCCTTGAACACCCCCTACCCCATGCCCCCTGGATAGCCCCTTTCACCTACTAGACAACACCCTTTTATCCCCTTGAACCCCCCCTGCACCCTCATGCCCCCTAGACAATAGCTTTCACCCCCTGGACAACCCCCTTTCACCCCCTTGAACACCCTATACACCCCATGCCTCGACCTCCCTCCTGGAAAAACCCTCCCACCTAGACACCCCCTCTTAGACACCCCCTACACACCCATTCCCCCTTTCACCCCCTCATGGACACCCCCTGGACACCCCCTTGCCCCCTTTGAACACCACCTAACACCCCCTACATTATCCCACCCCCAAGACAACCCCCTTGAACATGCACTTGGATAGCCCCTTACACCCCCTCCTGAACACCCCCCTGCACACCAATGCCCCATTTCACCCACTACTGGACACCCCCTACCAGTCCCTCCCTATGAGTTCCCCACCCCACTGCTAGTCCTCCCCCCACTGCCAGTCCTCCCCCTACCAGTTACCACTCCCCCACCTACAAGTTACCCCTCCCTCCTACCTGCTAGTTCCCCTACTAGTCCCCCCACCCCACCTTGTCCTCCCCCTGCCAGTCCCCCCCTGCACCCCACCCACCCTTCCCCTTTCACCCCTCCCCCTTCCAGTCCCCTCCCCCTTCTATTTCCCCCCTCCCCCTATCAGTTTCCCCTCCCGCTTCAAGTTCCCCTCCTCCCCCTGTCAGTCCTCCCCCTGCTAGTTTCCCCTCCCCTCTCCCCTTCCAGTCCCCCTCCCCCTACCATCCCCTCCCTTCACCCCTACCAGTCCCCTACCCCTCCCATTTTCTCCCCTCCCCTTTCCAGTTTACCCTACACCCTTTACCCTTTCCAGTCCCCCTACCCCTGCTAGTCCCCCACCCTGCCAGATTCCCCTCCATCCAGCCCTTCCCAGTCCCCATCCACCCTGCTCCTACCAGTCCCCCTCCCTACTAACATCTCATCCCATTGACTTGTATTAGGTCATAGAATCTACGAACTATTGGTGAAATTTCCCAGACACTAAATATATTTCATGGGTTTAAAAACAATGTTTCAAAATGAGAATGAGTTACACTATTAATCATTGAGAAGATAAATGTGGTACTCACTATCCAAATTAAATTATAAACTAAAGCTACTTACATACTAAGAATTAAACAACTCCAAATATAAGAAAACCCATAATTTCACTTACATAAGTCTCCCTATAATACAAACTATCAAAGAATCATGGAACCATCTTAAAAGTACCTACAACACAAGGTAGAACATAGTAGTTCTCATACCATAAAATAATGGTAAAACAAAACATATTAAAAAATTCACAGAGATATAACTCAATAAACAAGAATAATGTAGTCATTCTCACAAAGTTCATCCATGGATCATTGGATGAAGTTATAAATCTTAAAATTCCATGTGAAATAATCTTCACGTTTACAAAAATCGTGATTGGTTCATCGTAAAGGAATTTCATAACATAATAAAGGAAATTCCCCCTGCACCCCTCCCCCTTGAACCACACCTACCCTCCCCCCAACACCGTACCCCTACCCCTTGCAAAATAACCTAGCACACCTACCTTCCCTGCACACACCTTGGACCCCCCTCTGCACCCTCCCCCCCCAGCACACCCCCGACACCCTTCCCCCACCCCTTGAGAAAGAACCCAGTACACCCCCTTTCATGCACACCCCTTGGACCCCCCTGCACCCCTCCCCCTTGTACCCCCTCCCCCCAGAACACCCCCTGCCCCCTCACCCTACACCCCCCTGCCCCCTTACCGAGCACACCACCCTGCCCACCCCACCCTACAAACCCCCCTGAACACCGCGCACCCCACCCAATAACACCCCTCATTCCCACCCCACACCCTACCATACCCCTTAAAAAAACCAAGCACACCCTTTGGACCCCCCACACCCTCCCCTTACCCCATCACACCCCCTACCCACCGCATGAACCCCTTCCCCTTGCAAAAAAACCCATCACCCCCCTAATAGCCTGAGTTTTTGGTCCTTAGAAGGGGTATTGTCAGTGAGGTTTGCTGATAGGAACCGTTTGGATCAGCAGTTGAGTAGTGGTGTGTGAAAATCCATATGAACCATGTATCGGAAGCCATCAGGTGGGGAGCGCACTATTGACTATCATTGGCTGGCATGGATTATCTATGGTGATCTGAGAGCCAATGGAAATGGATATTTCATATTGGAATTTATGGATAAGTGGGTCATCCACATCTAGTAATTTCATTTAATGATGAATATAATAGGATCTATAGAGTCTAGGTGTTTGGTTTGGAAGGTCAATGATAATGGTACTCCTATGGTGGGGAGAATCATATCAGTTGTGGGTGACTGAACCTCATGTCATATGGGTCGTTGTTACAGTGAGTCCAATCATTGAACGATTGAGATAAAAAAGTGATGATAGTGTGTGGGAAGATCCTATCTTTTCTGGTTCCTTGTGACGAGTGAGTGGCTCGACTTCTGGTGCAAAGAATGCATTAATGTTTGGATTTTTGTTACAAAAACATTTTTTTGAATATAGAGATAGAGAATAGTGAGTTATCATGGAGTTGACAACCATAGTAGTTTGTGATACATGTTTTGACGAGTACTATGGCTTCTCAGGGATGTGAAGTGTTAATGTGGAAAGTTTGAAATACCCCACAGGTTTCTGATTCATTATTTTTGGAGGAAATTTGTGTTTCTAATATGAAGCATGGTTTGTTTCTTAAATTAGAATTTGGATTAGAAATATGAAAATTATATGTTCCTAAATGGTATTTTTGGATTTGGTTTTAGTCCCCTATTGGAACCTCTGAGGTTTGGGTGGATGTTAGTGGAGGTTTAAGGTAAAAAATAATTGAAATTTAAGCTACCATATCCTTTCATGTTGTGACCCATCAAGTTTATGCCTTGAATGGGGTTGGTGGAGGGGTGAACCCCCAATCTAGAACATTTACAACTATGAACCTCAGTTAAAGTAATTAAATTGTCAAAGTTAAGGATTCATGGTGTGAAACCCATGGTCACACCCGGAATCATGCATAGGTGGATTTATTTTAATAGGATAAATTTTGTATTTTTCGGGGTCAATTATTTCACAATGATGTTACTTATGAAAGTGTCAGGTTTTCAAGGTTGGTTTTTTGTGTTTGATGAAATGAAAAAAATATTTTCTTTAAGTTTTATATTTTTATGAAAATGATCGGTTTGTGATTTCTCAAAATGAGGGCACTGTCATCTCTAAAGTGAATGAAATTTCATATTCTACTATTGAGTTGGCTGAAAATCTCTACTTGTCCACGTTGAAGGCTTAGGGAAATCATATAAAACAGGTGAAAATTTCATTTTAAAGAGCCACAACCAATTTTCATAGAATATACACATTATATAATAATGAAAAAAAGTTTTTAAAATACTCAAGAAATTATAGAATTCAAATTAAAGGGTTAGATAGAGGGAACTTACCTCAACCTCAAGGCACACTATTTTTGACGATGACAACTTGAATCTTCCTTTTTTCCACTTTCACGCATATGAAAATTCACATATATATAAGGACACCTAACCCCTATGTACATATATTAATGATCAAATATGCACAAGGGGGTCCTTAGATATATGTTTATACTTGCATATACCCCTTTACACTTACACATGTATGCATTTTACATATCTATATATAAGCACACCTTTCCCCAATATATATATTTTAATCCTGCCATGAGTAAATATATATAAATGGGGAACTTATATATGTATATTCTTACCTATGCATACACATGTAAGCCTTCATTAATGGAAACTAGAGTCCACCTCAATGAAATCCAGAAAGCACTAAAAAAATATAAAGAAACCAAAAATCACAAAAGCCCTAATTAAAATTTGGCCAAAGAATTAAAACTGAATAAATATTACCCAAATCTGACGTTGAGCTCACTGTTATTGATGGCGGTTGATAGAACTGACCTCATCATAAGAAACCACCTGTAAGGAAATAGTGTGAAAAGAAATGATATATAACAACTTCTTATATATATGTGATCATTGATGATAAATTATACATGAATCCATTAACATTATAGATTCTATAATTCCTTTCTATTATTACCACAATATAATCATTTAGTCACTCCCATTAGATTGATAATTTATGGTGGTCATGTCAACACAAAAAAACCATAAACACACACATTGTTCAGCATAATATCAATAATCATTGCTTCAGCACATGTGTAAACAAAAGATTTAACACATCCATAAAGAATACCCCATTTGTCTATATTATAATTTCAATTCCATATTATATTCTTAGCATTTCTTTCCAATATATATCTCAATTACCATATGAAATCATATAAAAAAGTTATTCATGGTCAGTATATAATCAAAAAATAGAATATAAATGAACTCATATTAATCTTTTATTTATCATTCCATTTCATTTTCCCTATTCTATTCATTTCCGAAACACTTTCCGAATTTGATTTCCAACCCCCCGACACCACTCCCCTAGCCCCTCCCCTATCCTCCACCCCACTGCCCCCACCCCCCAGCACTAGTACCCCCCTACACTACCCCCTTCACCACTCCCCCTAGCCCCCAGAACCACACCCCAGCCCCTCCCCCAGGCCTCAGCCCCCCTACACCCCCACCCCCCCAGCACCCCCCTCCTGCACCAACCCCCAACACTCCACCCCCAGCCCCTCCCCCCAGCCCTCAACCCCCCCCCCCCCCACATGCACCCCCACTTACCACCAACCCCCATCACCATCCCCTAGCACTAGTCCTCCCTACACCATCCCCCCACCACTCCTACCCCATCCCCCCACACCCAACCCCACCAGCACCCCCCATTTCCCCCACCCCAGCACCAGTCCCCCGTACACAAGCCCCCCTACAACACTCCCCCTACCACCAACACCCCCTCCTGCACCAGCCCCATCCCCCACCTACACCCCAACTGCCCCCAACCCCCCTCAAACACCAGCACCCCATCCCTATCCCCCATCCTCCTACACCCCCACTTCCCCCACCCCCCCTGCACACCCCACCCTAGCCTCTAGGAATTATTTCCAACAGTCTTCATCATGTATAGGTTTTTTCAAAGATAAATTCTATTCTTAACCATTGGATTTTTTGGTATTTTTATGAGATAGTTATACCAGATTGAATGAACCATGATGGATAAAAATATCAATTGTGTAATGATAATAAATTCCAAGTAATTATATCATTTTTTTATTAGAACCTTTAATTCCCAATAAAAATTGGAATAAATAATCAAGGTAATAAGGTCATGACTTATATCCCAACTGAGAAAATATTTTTTTCCATATATTAAATATTGAGATATATTCATGCTATATTCATCCTTAGTTTTCAAAATATATAAATCATTGGAAAATATTCTTTTTTTTCTCTTTTCGTCATTCAATAAAGATAGAACATGCAACCTTATTTTAGAAAATAGATCACTCCTATAATTTTCTACTAGATCCATCTTCTTAGGCTCTACCAATTACTTAGGCCATATGATCACGCGTCCTTTACGCACACGATATACCTAATTAATGTGTGTGTAAAATTTTTCTACAACAAATTTCTTGATATTTAGATCCACTAATGTTTTAGATTTTCACATCAATAGTTCATCTTCTTCTAGAAGTGAAGTTAAGAATTTGTCTATTGTATATCCTAGAATTTGTTATCTTCCATGTATCTCATTGATATTATTAGAATATCATTATTTGGAAGTCAATATTACTCTTATTCGTTTATGATATATTTCTTTAAATGAATTATATGATTACTTTCTTGAATTTATTCCATTTGTTACTTTAGCTTACTTCCACCAGTTATGATGTTAATGGCCAATTTTAAATGGTCTATAATCTGGAATATAATTCTATAGTGTAGGATGTTAATCTATATTTAAAAATCCTCTTCAACCCCCTTAATTGAATTATTTATATTAGATGATATAATATTCTTATTTTGTTTTCTCCCCAAGGTAGATTCATTTACTTTTGTTACCTACTTCAATTTTTATTGTGTTCTTATTCTAAAATTAGTATGTACTTTGTGTTGAGTTTGTATATAACAACAATAATATTAACTATATCCACTTTTTTCATATTCAACAAATATATTAAAAATATTGAAATCTATTTCTTATTGAAAGATTACTTTTATTTTGTGAATTCTTCATTTTTCCCGTATGTCTTCTTTTAAAATATAGTCTGCTCCCCCAGAATATAGATCTTATATATCCTACATAGGTCGACATATTATGCCAACATTCACTATACACCTGTACAAATGTCTAGTATAACTATTATTGACAAATAAATCACATTTTATTTATATTGTATGTAGTATATCTAGTTTTTCTTTCTTTCTATTTTTGGACAACAACAATATGATCAAGAGATTTATTTAGAGATCCAAGTATTTTATTCATGCTCATAGATAAATTGGATGATATGGATGTATTATCATTACTTAATCACACCCATATTTGTAACACCCCAAGATTTCATAGTAAGTTATTTTCTTTAAAGTAATTCAATTGCTTGCGCTACACGCAACACCTAGTTTAAGCGCACCATGACTTACCAAAATAGTCGTTCAAAAGTGGTTATGAATAGTATTAACTAAATTTTGAATATTTTATACCCCATATAATTTTAAAATCCATATTATGTGTTTCTTATACATAATATAATATCAAATTAATTTTTTCTGATAAAAGTATTATTTTTCAAAAAATGCAATTTTACCACCTTTTAAGGGAAAAACCTTTTTTTAAACCAATATTTGACACTTTTATATATTCAATTTAATAAAATTAAATTCATATTTAGAATCAGGACATAAAAATTTATTTTGAATAAAATTTTGGTATTTTTATGAAGACATTCAATTTTTCATGAATACTGAAAAACACTACGTTATTGTTTAAAACCGACTTTTTATTTAAATGATTATTTATTTTATTTAAATTTATTTTAAGTAAAAATAGATATATAATACCTATATAAGTTCAATGAAATTCAGTAAAGTCATTTTATAATAAAATTATTTGTATAAAATTTTATTGAACTTTTTACAGTCTTTTACCCACCCTCTAGGAGAATTTGCAAATTTGCATAAAACTTAATTTTACCACTTCTGTGAGTTGAATTTAAAAAATCCGAGAGACATGGTAGACATCAGTAAATAGAATGTGGTTCAATAAGCTGAAAATAATTTTTGGTGAATAGTAATTTTGACTTTTATTTACCACGGTTAAAAGTAAATTGGGTAATTAAGGGTAAAAATGATATTATAATTACCATAACACATGTCCTAATTCTATTGGATATGTTTAATTAGACCAAGAAAAACCTTAGAAATAAAATATGATCCTCTTTGGTCCACTTGTATTATATTAGGACATTTATTATTATTTTATTTAAAGAAGAGTGAAAAGAGTTAAATTCAGAGTTTAATAACTAAACCATTTTCAATATAGGGTTATATATAAGTTAAATTCGACTATTAATATTAATTATAAAGATAAATATATTTCCTAAATAATGGTATTTTATTTATAAATTTTATACATTAAATAATTTAATTTATTTATGACACAATGATGATGCAGTAATTACCTTATTAATGAAAGATTAAAATAATTGATATTATAAATATCCAAATAAATGAAATTGAGACTTTTTATGAATTAAAATAATTTAATAGGTTAATATGACATGTTATGGTTGATTAAATAATTTTTTTAAGTAATCATGCTGTTATGATTTTGACAAAAACCAAATACTAAATAATGTCAAAATTGACATAAATGAGTTTTAATACTAATACTATATTATTGGTTGTTATAATATTCCAAAAAATTATAAGGACTAGAAAAAGGGATTAAATAATATTATATATGTCATTAATTAACCACTTGAGGTTCTCTTGGAAGATTAGAGTATGTTTATTAACCATATAGTGTAAGAATACAAGAAGACACAGTAAAAGTTAAACTATTTAACTAAGAGTTAAATAAAAAATATAAGGTTAAAATGGTAATATAAACTTGTCTAAAACCTATTGGTTTAGAGGTTTTCGTCCCATACCCACCTTAGCTTCAAAATAAATCATTTTTGATCCATTATAAATAGAAAAGTATTTTATTATAAAATAATATTTCAAGGTTTTCCTAAAGTGACCCTCACCTCTCTTATAAAAGGGTACACCCCGTTCTCTTAATTTCACACCTCCAAATCTATTTGGCTTGGACAAAACTGACCCAAATATCCTTAAAACATCCCTCACGTCAACCTATATTCATTACTTTGATCAGAAAGCCAACCTAAGGAGCCCTTTTGATCAACTCAAAAGGAAACACCCGAGGAAGAGGTAATAATTTCACCACCCTCTTTCAAGTTATTTTCTTCTTGCACTTCCTATTTATTTATTGTTTTCATACCAAAATAATAACTCCAGTACCTTATAAATAATGTAATGTTATTATAAATATGGTAAAACCATATGCATTATTATATCCGTCCTATAAATGACAAAGTCACCATACGTGCGTACGTACGACTTACCGTCTCCACGTCGTGGTGTAGTTTGTTATTCAAACACTTCATTATTTGGATGGGTATAATAATGAGTATAACTGATTTAAATAAAAAACATAACATTATAATTATTAGTTATATATGATATAACATCCAATTACATATGATTTCACCATCAATGTAATGATATTGTAAATCGTGCGTTCGTACGGATTACCGTCTCCACGAACACGATGAGATTAATTCCCCATTGTAATCATTCAAGAATAATTTTCATTTTATGATTAAAAATAATGTTAATGAAAATAATATCATTCTATATATTAATCAAATACATCATATACATAACAAACATGGCTTACGTAACCAATAATTTAATGGAAAATTAATCAATTAACACCTGAAATGATGATACTACTGAAATATTATTAACAAAGAAATATTATAAGATCATATATGATATCATATTTATGTATTTGGTTCTTTAATAATTTAATAAAAATTATTTAACTATTATACATTAGGTTAAACTACCCTATACTATGGAAAATTACAAGGTTATGGGTTTCTTATCTCACTTTTAATTCCGTGAGATTTCCACTGTTCACCACTTATTTATTGCATTTGGTGTATTGTGTACTGACATTTGATATATATTATCATGATCTTATTTATATTAATGGTATTATGTGATTCATTTGGTGGTTATTTACTTTTGTTCATAAAACTCGATTGATTACAACATAGTAAGGAGTTTTCATCTCACTTCTTATTTCCGTGAGATTCATGCTATATTGCCAATATTTCCTTTTATGTGGTGTATGTACTGCCCATGATTGTATTACTTATGTAATATAATTTAATTTATGTGTATTTACATATTAATTTTATGATCCTTCTTTCAGGGGTGTATGTTTCTTAAGTCACCAAATCAGTAAGGGAATTTCTAATTTCGATTTCCACTCATTGGGTTTTACGCAAACATCATTGATTATTTTACTCGAGTATTATGTGTGAAATCACTATTTATTTATTTATGTTGTAATTTTAACTCCCCTTTGTGTGGTTATTATTTTTATACACATAATTAATCCATTTATATATTCTCAATTCATCGATACGAACTTGATAAGAGTAATATTAACTCAATTTTCATTTATTGAGTTAAACATCCAAGTCATTAGTGTTGTTGTTACAAGAATATGTGTGAATGTCCTCTGATTTTTTACACTACATATCCCATAATATTTAGTGTATTTATATTTTTAACACATAATTATATCATTGATTTATCCTTAACCTAAAGATACAGTCTTTATAATTGATTTCATCTCAACTTACATTCCATTGAGACTTCTTTGTTGTTATGCACCAATTCACTATTATTTGCTGTATATACTATACTTTGAAATAATATATCATGAATAAATTTATTCTCATTATATTATTATGTTTTTATTAACTCAATTATTTGTATTTACACATCTTTGATTTGGTTAAAAAATCTACTAAAATATCATTTTAAATGTTTTAAAAATTTATTCTTCTAAATCTTTCTCATTAATGTCCATGTTTTAAAAATGGTATTAAGGATTTATTTATATAGACATTTTTAAAATTAAAATTTATTTTAAATGTTTCAAAGTGGTATGAGATACTTTGATTCAAAAATCTATTTTAAACAACTTCTTGATAAATAATGATACTTTTAAATGTTTTCATGAAAAAAGGGGGATATTTATCTCAAATAGTTTTGATGATTATTTTCATCTATGTCAATATCCTTCATTATTCTTGATTGAGGTTAATTTATTATAATAAAATCTTCCATATTGTATTGAATGAGTTATTTTTGATTTTGGATGTGTTATTTTTATACCGTTCATGGTTTATGGTTAAGGTATTTACATTTCCTATGATAGTTTTAATACGAATGTTTAGATTTTATTTAAAACATTAATATGAGGAATTCATTGGAATTATTAAGTGATGGGTGGAGCTCGATAAATATCCTCCATACATTAGTAGGTCTCATGAGAAAAACTAGTGTCTTGGCATAAGGCCTTGAAAAAATATTATTTTTAGTCTTGGCACAAGGCCTTGACTATGTGGTTATGAAGTCTGGCATTCTACATTCCATCATTAATAAATTGGTTATTGATATTACAAGTGATTTTTAGAATAGTAAAATATCCATGTGAATAAGTTAATGGAATTATTTGATTTATCTTTTCCATATTATATTGATGTTTAAGTTTAAAAGTATCATGTTATAGTCTTATACACTGACTTAAATGTTTGTTCTTCTTTATGATAGTTTCTACTATATTGTTATCCTTACTGAGCATCTGATCTCACCCCTTTCTTATGTTTTATTTTTTCCAGGATGCAAAGAAGTATATTAAGATTAACATAACGAAATAGGATAAGGGATATAAGAGTGTTCAAAGGGTACACAATGTCGTTGTTTTTATTTCATGATGTAATGTAAAACTTATGTATGTATCTAGTACTTCCAAGGATACTAAACAGATCGGTCTTTCGGTACACTATTCCTTGTATCATGCCATTGTTATGTAATAATTCATTGATTTTGGGTAACTGGGGTTGGGGAATTACAATATTTTTATAGAATTTGTTTTGAATCCATGGGTAATAGAAAAACATGCACGCGTACTAAAAGATTTATCAGGAGAGTCTATCACATTCTTCCATGACCTTATAGTGAAAAAATTTATTGATCAATTAAATTTATTTTGACACAATTCTAAGTCTTTTTGTTCGTAATATTATCATCATTAGTTTCTATGGTAGATACTCTTATTTTCCCAAAAACATGTAATGATTTAACTTTGGTTACTTCTTGATTTATCAACTTAACCTCTTACTATAATAATTATAGATTTAGATAATACATATCATATTCAAGAGATTTTAACATTTCTTAATATCCCCTTTGTAAATTCATAATAAGATCTCTATACACTTTATTAACCTTTATAATAGAACTATATAGCTTTTTAATACTATTATCATTAACATCCAGCTATAAAAATTTGACTTCTATAAAGGTACAATATACTTTCTCCAGTGAAAAGACCACTTCTATAATAAAAACCTCATAAAAAACTATCCTTTTCAATTCTTATTCATTTATAAATAATTTTCCATTAAAAAGTGATAAAAATGTCTCCTTATCTTCAATAAAAATTACGATTGGGATACATTTACTTACCCTTTTAGAAACTTTATATTTCATTAACTTATAATCTAAATATAACTATGATTTCTAATATTGTATCCCCTTAATGTATTGACATATGTATATTATAACTTTAATAGGGTCCATTTTAAGACAATCCTTGATTTCATAATTAATATCATTGAATGATTAAATGGAAATAACTTCATCATAACCTAAACATAATTCATTAAAAGAATTGTTCTCAGTATATTTAAAAGAAGGACAATCAATTTGATTAACTTCAAATTGTGGTTTAATTACCTTCTCCTAAGAATTATTTATTTTAATCGTAGCCTCTTATTTCTTCATGTTCCTCAAAGTCTTTGGCAAGAAATCCAATTAAAATTCATTAGGAATGGAAATTGAGTTTTCTATCCAAGTACCTTCAATAAAACTTCTTATTTTTCAGTTCTTATCTTTTAAAAAAATTTAGTAGGACTTGAAAAAAATATAAATCCAAACATAGGAATGTTTTTATCATACCAATTATAGATCTCACTAGATCTGTGCAGACACTTGATGGGGGTGGGGGGGTCCAACAATTTTGGTTGAACAACAAAGGTTTAAAAGAGTATTCAATAGTCTCATATGGATATGGAAAGAAATATAAATCCAAATAACCTTTCTAATAGATTTTATAACAGATTTATCATCCCCCACACTTCAGTAGGTAAGTAAAAACTCTCAACCTTTAACAGGTTACCATACTTAAGGAAAAATTCAAGATCCATCCATGAAGGACCCATAGAGACAGATGGAGTACCGAGGTAATCATCAATATAATTTGAAAACCCATGGTTCTAATCTTAAGAAGTTAAAAATACAATATGAAAAAATCCTTATTATTTTAAATACATTGATAATTCAAGGTTCAGGTAAAAACTTATCTTAACTAATTCTTAACCCAATGGGTTATTTCTATAATAATTTTTAGGGAGGTATAGGGTAGTGTGGATTAACCTCTAGAAGAAAAACCTAAGAATAAACACCCAATGAGAAATGAATAAGACCCTATGGGGAAACAATCTCCTACGAGATTATCACATCATGGTTTCAGAACATACATGTTCTATGTGACTCATCATAATCATATTGGATTTTATTTATATAGGAAAATGATGTTCTAATTTTTTTTGATAAGTCAACATGCAATTTAGTAAATCCTTCAAACATTACTTCTAATCAACAACTGCAACAATATCTTGATATGTCATATATCCATCACTATGAAATATAGATTTACATTAACCAAAGTAATAATAATCAGTGAATACTATATATTTATGAAATCTTCTTATAGAACTCACCATAGACCATTCATCCATCTTAAAATCATATCATCATAACTTCAGATTTCCATCATTTGTAGATTTAAACTCTATAATACAGTCAATCCCAATGAAAATCAGACAAAAAATCAAAGAAATAATTCCCTATGAAATAAGTGAAAAAAATAAACCCTATCAAAGACAAATGTTACAATTAAGAAGATAAGAAATCAAAACAAATAAATCTTACCCAATAAAAACATAAGAGGATGTGGATCTGAAATCAAAAAAACCATTCTCCATGGTACAAATCAGAGAGAATGTGGGGAATTAGAACCATATTGGATCATATGTATGATGCTATGTATTAGAGAAAATTAGATATAATTGAAACCCCAATAGCATAAATAGAATAGAGATTTGAGGAAATAGAAAACAAACTCTAACGCACCCTACCGCAGGCCACTCACAAGCTATGAGTCATGGACCACCAACTGATGAGATGTAGAGGGGATCCTGGAATGTGTGAAGACTGAAAAAACAGGTGAGTCGAGGAAGAGGTTTTCCTGAAGGGAGAGGCAGAGGTGGAACCACGTCAGAAGAAGAGGATCACGGGGAGGCTGGGTGGCCACATCATCATTGGAGGATCATCCCGAGGGTGGGTGGCCACGTCTTCAGAGGAGGATCGAGGTTGGGTGGTCACGTTGTCAAAGGAGGATTGAGATTGGGTGGTCGCGTATTCAGAGGAGGATCAAGGTTGTGTGGCCACATCGTCGTTGGAGGATATCAGGAGGTGGATGGAAGCATCGGGCGAAGAGGTTTTCCGACTCACAGGGAGGAGAAATCAATATCGGGGGTGGAATCACGAGGGTTGGGGGCGTAGTGCAACAAGTAGCTTAAGACCCGTGGGGATATATTAGGCTATAGACATGGTTTTTTTAAACCGTGGAAATATAAGTGTGGCAATATCCTATAATTCTAGTAGTTTATTATTCTATGTGAGCTCCACCAGTGGCAGGTGGTCCTCCCAACTACAGCCAAAATCTAGGATGCAAGCATGAAACATGTCCTCGAGTGTCTGTATGGTATGCTCCATCTGACCATATATCTGAGGATGAAAGGCGATGATCATGTGAAGTTGAGTCCCGAACGCCTCTTGTAATCTCTTCAACAAGCGGGATGTAAAATGAGCGTTGCGATTTGAGATGATCATTGATGGTACCTCATGAATCCCTTACAATATTCTGTATGTAGAGGCATCCCAGTCCATATACTAATACCTACTCTCGGATGGGTAAGAAGTGAGATGACTTGGTGAGTCGGTCAATGATCACCTAGATGGAATCATTTCCCCTAGACATACGTGGTAGCCTGGTCATGAAGTCCATGGAGACACCATCCCACATCCATTCCAGAACCTCAAGTGGATGAGCTATGCCTGGTGGTACTTGATGCCCAACCTTCCCTTGCTGACAAGTGAGACATCGTGAAACGAACTCTGCCACTAATTTTCTTCATCCCTAGCAATTAGTACTGATGTCGGAGGTCCTGGTACATATTCCCCACTCTAGGATGTACCGTTAAAGGGGATGTATGGAACTACCTCAATACCTCCTATCGTAGTGTCACCGGTACATAGTGCATCCTTTGAAGAGAACGATGTACTCCCCACCTTCCAAAAATCCTTCAGGAGACCTTCTTGAGGATATTTGAGCATGTCAGGCCTCGCAGTCGACGTCCCCAAGCTGTGCCTACCTGAATTGTTGATGAAGTGTGTGGGGGGGGGGTAACTGTCATAGAATAGAGGTAAGATGCTAAATCACTATTCACAAAGGATATCTGCTACGAGGTTAGCTTCTCAAGTTCAGGTCCTTCTGTGAGAAGATATACTTGAGACTCTTGTGATCATAGTAGATATTAAACATTTCACCCATCAAGTAGTGCTGCCACATCTTCATCACAAAAACCACTACTGCTAACTCTAGGTCATGGGTAGCATAGTTCTACTCGTGTTGTCTCAACTTCCATGAGTGGTAAGCTATCACCACTTGCTCCTGCATCAGAACAGATCCTATTCTAATCACTGATGCTTCGTAGTAGACTACATACCCAATTCCCTCTTATAATAGCCTCAAGAAGGGGGCACTCGTCAGTCTCCTCCTCAACTCCTGGAAACTCTACTGGCATCTCTCTGTCCCCAAGAAAGGTTGTCCCTTCTTTGTCAAAGGTGAAAAGGGTGATAATACTTTGGAAATGAAGGACCCCGGGACACCCTGAGAGGGGAGGGGTGAATCAGGGTGACCACTTTTTCTTTTAATGTGATGAATCTTTTTCCCACGTTGGTAGGAAATTGTTGAACCTGTATGATGATTATGATTAGAAAGAAGACATTCACATGCATAGAGAAGACACATCCCTTTTTACTTGGTTCACCACTAAGGGCTACGTCCAAGGAGCATACGCCAACAGGTTGTCAGTCGTACCAAAAATCCACTATGCTTCACTAGCTGTAGATTACAAAAGTTCGGGTACAGTCACTCTGTCCCAGACTCACTGCCTTTACAAAGGTTCAGGGATAGCTCACTGCTTCCCCCGGGTCACTCCTGTTGACTCCCCCTAGCTCACTGCCATTGGTGAAGTCCCACTTAGTTTATAGACGTGAAGGTCTCTTCATCATTTGTATAACAATGCATCCTTTGTTTTATGTAGATGCTCTATTGAAGTCCGATTCTCACCAGAAGAAGAATATCACTTTTCCTCGAATGTATCGGGTAGTCTTCTGGCTTTCGTGCAGCTCCAAACAGGATGGCGTGCTTCAGCAAAACCTGGCGCGCTTCTCTAAGACAGTCGCACAAGTCCCACTACGGCGCGCAAGTCAAAACTGGCGCACAAGTGTCATCAACACACCTGCATGACTCTTCCTTCCGCGACTATAAACTTGCGCGGTCCACTTCCTTTCTCTTCCAAACCGCCTTGGATGCACAACCACAACCGGCGCGCAAGCTCTACTTGCGTGACAAAACTACCACCTGAGCGGCTCGACCACCTGTGCAACGAGAGCTTGAACAATATCGAAGTCTTGAGCTCCGTGAGAAATGAGGAGGGGTGGTCCGGTATTTATAGGAAAACTGGACCCCCTGCGTGGCGGCGCGCAAGTCCCTCGACGGCGCACAAGTCTTGTCTCCAGTAACCTTTGTCGTGCAACTCACTTGCGCGACCCAACCAATACTTGCGCGACCTTCTTTCCTTAGCCAAATTTTGACGTTTTGATCCTCAAAAACATATGGCACGCAAGACTTCTATCCTCCAAGACCTCGGCGCGCGAGTACCTTTTCCAAAAACACTTAACTTTATTGGCTGATTTTCAGGCCCAAAAATTTGGCAAACACTGGGAAATGGAGCCACCTTCACTACTGTTTTCTGCTTGAACGGTATGATCTCTTTGTTGGTACACATCCTGAACTTCCATTGAGGATTGACAAAAAACACAAACCATACACCAAATCATGCTTTGAAGACCCTGGTTCCAACAATCTCCCCCTTTGGGTTTGTTGGCAATCAGAATAAATTAAATAGATCTCCAACCATGAGCAAACCCAAAACGCAAGAATCAACTCAACCAACACTCTAAGTCTACGTGAGCAATGATCGGTGTAGAAAACAAGAGAGGAAGCTTGAATTGGGTTCCGGTGTTTTGGAATTCTCCATGACTCCCGATGTTATCCTTCATAAACTTCTCATCACAGAAGAATTTCTTCCCTTAAATTTATTCCTTTATCCCCCATTGAAAATAAAACAAAATACCGATAAGTTGTTCAACGTTCAGATCAAGCCATACTCCCCCTGGATAATATCTCCCCCATAAACCTGCATCACAGCCATAAGCAGATAAAAACAGTTAAAACAAACGGGGAGAGGGGATTTCCGGAGCCTCCTTATGCAGTAGGAGGTGGTTGAACACCGAGGTTCAACCGATGCTTCTCAAACACAGCCGCAGACAATGGCTTGGTCAGGATATCAGCCACTTGCTCATTAGTTACAACATGATCCATTCTAATCACGCCTTTTTCAACCTTTTCGTTGATAAAATGATACCGTATTTCAATATGTTTTGTACGAGAATGCTGAACCGGATTCTTCGTAAGATCAATTGCGCTTTTGTTATCACAGTAAATCACCATTGGTTGCTGCACCTTATCACCAATATCTATTAGTTGCTGCTTCATCCAAAGTAGTTGAGTGCATGCCTTTGTGGAAGAGATATACTCAGCTTCAGTAGTACTAAGAGAAGTACTTTATTGTTTCTTGCTCAACCAGCCAACACATTTCTTCCCAATATAGAAAGCTCCACCACTAGTGGAATTTCTGTCTGCCACATCACCAGCCTAGTCAGCATCAAAAAATGCGGATAATTCACTGTCCCTACCTGCAGCAAAAAATAACCCGAAATTATGTGTACCTTGAATGTACCTCATGATTCGTTTTACTACTACCATATGTTCCTCTTTTGGATTACTCTGAAAGCGGGCCTCAAGGCATGTGGCAAAGACAATATCTGGCCTTGTCGCTGTCAGATACAGTAGGCTTCCAATGATCCTCCTGTACATGGTGGGATCAACATAGTCCCCATCCTCATGCTTTCCAATTTTAGTTCCAACTAAAATTGGAGTTGACATTGGTTTGGAATCTTGCATATTGAACTTCTTCAGTACCTCTCTTGCATATTTTTCCTGAGAAATGAATGTGTATTCCTTCTTTTGAATCACCTACAGTCCCAAGAAATATGTGAGCTCCCCAATCATAGACATTTCAAATTCTGATTTCATGTGGTTGGAAAATTCATCCACTGATTTCTGCCTACTACCACCAAATATGATATCATCAACGTAGACAAGAACCATGAATTGGTCTTTTGGATAATTCTTCACATAGATATTGTGATAAACTCATCCTCTTTTGAATTCCAACTTCTCGAGATATGAATCTAGTCGTGAGTACCACGCCCGTGGTGCCTGCTTCAAACCATATAGAGCTTTCTTCAGTTTGCAGACCTTTGTTTAATCAGTACCCAAAACAAAGCCCACTGGTTGTTCAATGTAGACTTCTTCTTAGAGTACACCATTCAAGAATGCTGTCTTAACATCCATTTGATATACTTTATATCCTTTTTGGAGTGCCATGGCAAGGAAAAGCCTGATTGACTCCAGTCTAGCCACTGGAGCAAAGGTTTCTTCAACATCAATGCCTTCAATCTGAGAGTATCCTTTACATACCAGTCATGCCTTGTTTCTGATGACAATTCCATGCTCATCAAACTTATTTTTGAAGATCCATTTGGTACCAATCACATTTTGACCTACGGGTCTCTGGACAAGATCCCATGTCCGATTCTTGTCAATCTGATCTAATTCATCATTAATGGCTTTCACCCAAGATTCATCATTTGCAGCTTCTTAGAATGAGGATGGCTCTACAACTAATAGAAATACATATTGCATGTTATTCCTCATCCTCCTTGTTTGAGTTGGTGCACTTTTTTCCCCAATTATGTTAGATGGATCAATCTCAGCTCTTCGATTTCTCCTGCGAGGTTCAGCAGCATTTTCTTCAGCCATAGTTTCTTCTTCAGATTCTTCTTCGGAGTCAACATCATGATGTGACTGTTGAGTGTTTTGAACAACTTCATCTATTTCTGCACTTGTATTTTCTTAACGTTCACATTCTTCCAGACTTTCTATCACATCAGTATATGACGTCCTTGAAGCATTTGTGGTTCTCTCTTCAATTATCTTAACATCACTGCTTTCCACAATTCTTTCCAAACTCTTGTTGAAATATTTGTAGGCTTTGCTGTTCATTGAGTAACCAAAGAAAATTCCTTCATCTGCATTGTCGCCATATTTACCTTGATTTCCTTCTTTGTTTCTGATGAAACATTTACTTCCAAAGACACGAAAGTATTTTAGAGAAGGCTTCCGTCCAAGCCACAATTCATATGGTGTCTTAGTATCACCCATATAAAGTCCTGTTCGATTCTGAATGTACACTGTAGCTTGAATAGCCTCTTTCCAGTAATGTCGTGGAATACGACTCTCAATCAGCATAGTTCGTGCCATGTTGTTCACCTGTCGATTCCTACGTTCAACAGCTCCATTTTGTTGTGGAGTTCTCACAGCAGCTACCTCATTTTGTATCCCATGCTTCTCTAGATAATTCTCAAATTCAATGGACGTGTATTCTCCTCCATTGTCAGATCGCAACACTTTGATTGTTCGTCCAGTATCATTCTCGGCGATTCGCCGATATGTTTTTATGTAGTCAAGGACTTGTCGTTTCCTGTGAATGACCATCACACATGCCATTCTACTGTAATCATCTATGAAAATAACAAATTACCTTTCACCATGTGTTCCGGCAACATTTATTGGACCACAAACATCTGTATGAATTAGATCAAGAAGGTGAGATGCCCTTTTCTTCTTTGGCCGATATGAACTGCAGACCAGCTTCCCACGAATACAAGCATCACAAGATTTTTCACGCTCACGCTTCAGGTTGGGAATGTCCATGACAATTCTCAATTTTGATATTTTCTCCATGTCTTGTTGATTGATGTGTCCCAATCTCCGATGCCACAAATTGTTTTCTTCTTCAACAGTCATGTAACATAAATTTTCTTCACTATCAACCTGATACAAGTTGCCTTCTATTCTGCATCCCTTCATAAGTGAATTACCGATTTTTCCCTTGATAGTGCAGCCTTTCTGATTAAAAGTAACTATAAGTCCTGAGTCACAGAGTTGACTCACACTGAGGAGATTATGACGTATTCCATCTACGTAAAGGACTTCAGTCTTCTTTAGTTCTCCATTAGCTAATTTGGTACTTCCACTCCCTTTGATTTTCAAAGCCCCATCATTACCAAATATTACTGTACCATCAACATTCTTTATGATATTCGTTAGTAGGCCGGCATTACCTGTCATATGAGATGAACAACCGCTATCCAGAATCCAGGTACTATTGTTCTTTGTAGCTTTGAGGGATACCTCTACAAGTTTCGATTTCTCAATCTTCTTCCTTTCCTTCCATGAGACATTAGATTGAGTATATAGAACTGATGGACTTTTAACTATCTCTTCTGCATACCCAGGTTCTTCATAGTCAAAGTCTTCTTTGAGAGGTGAGAACCTGTTTGAAAGAGCAACACTGTCTTACTGACAAGACTTGACTTGTCGGGAATTTCAGTATGAGGTGTCAATGTCCCTTCTCTGCCTACAATTAATGGCCTTATAACCAAAGTTAGAACAACGGAAACAATATCCATAGAAATTATTTCTTATATAAGAATTAGGATATGAAATTGTTATCCTTTGTTGAGCATCTATATCTTCTCCATTTAGATAGCTTCTTGCCTCTTCGCAATAAGACATGGTATGGCCTAGATAGCCACAGAACTGAAACTTCATGAGAGGAAATGTCTTCTCACTTGAATTTCTCCTTATACCTTCTTCCTTGGGAGAAAAATAAGACTGTCTGCCATTTTTGAAAGTTTGAGGATAATTTTCAGGTCTCCTTTTAGTTTGGATTGAGGGTTCCTTTTTCACCACTCTAGGTAACATTTCAACATGTTCAACTTTCATCTTATCTTTCTTTTGAATCTTTTCACTTCCAGCAGTTCATGACTCAGCCTCACAGCCAATTCCACTCTTTCCCATGCAAGCGGGTCTTTGATCACTCAATATTTTTCCAACCCCATCTGAACCACACTTGGCTCTTGCTAGTAATTAGGCATTTGAGAATCTTCCAAACTGTATTTTCTTCCTTGATTCTTTTGGAACTGATTCAGTCTCCAGTTTACTCCTTAGAGTAACTACTTCCTCCTCAAGACCCTCAGCAGTCTTGGATTTTTCATCCAGTCAGGATGTGAGGTCATTGATGACCTTTTCCTGCTCTTCAATTCTCAGCTTCAGATCTACTACATCATCATTTCTTTCAATTATTTTAGACTGTACCTTCACAAATTCTTCTAGACGTTCAATTTCAGCTTCAAGTTGATCAACGTATTCAGTTGATTCTTCTACAATTGATTTCAACTTAATGCAGCTCTTACATTTAATCTTAAGCTTACTAACCGCATCCTTAAGTTCCACCTCAGGATCTACACAAGTTCTCAGTTGTTTTTCTCCATCAGTATCTTCTGACTTTTCAACAGTGGCTATCATAGAAGCATGGTTCCCAGTTTTGAATTCTGGTTCTTCTTCATCACAGAATTCATTATCATCTTCTTCCTCTTCACATAAAAAACTCTTCCTTTTCATTTTCTTACCAGATTTGAAGTCTCCCTTTTTGAAGAACCTTCTATGAGGCTTCTTGAAGTTTTCATCTTCACTGTCATCATCATTGATATTCTTCAAGCACTGAGAGGCAATGTGCCGAACTTTTACACAACGGAAACATGCGATAGGTAACTTCCCTTTGAATTTCCCTTTCCCCTTTTGGAACTTCTTTGCAATGAGAGAAAGAATTTCTTTCTATTCGTCATCATCACCACTACTATCCTTTTAGATTTTCAATTTATCCATGGCCTTGAATGCCATTTCCTTGCTCACCCGAGTCGTAGCATCTTCTGGTTTGACTCTCATTTCATATGCTACCAAGCTGCTCAGTAGATCATCTAGAGAGAGTTTGGAAAGATCTCTTTCCTCAAGGGATGACACCTTCACATTATACATAGGTGGAAGTCTTCTTAATATTTTCTTTAAAATATCAATATATTTGATTTCTTCGCCTAGACCTCGAATTGCTCCAACCACTTCAGTAATTCGATTGAAGAAAGAGTCTGCATTCTCGTCTGGATGCATCTTCAGATCATCAAACCGATTGTGTAGCACTTGTAGTTTCACCTCCTTCACTATTCTATCTCCTTCATAAATATTCTCAAGTTTATCCCACATGGATTTTTCTGAGGTGCAACTCATCACCTTCAGGTAGATCTGATCAGAAAGGGCTGCAGTGAGAGCATTCTGTGGTTTAGCATCTACATCAAGAAGTTTCCTGTCTGTTTCAGTCATAGCCAGGCCTGTTGGATCAGTGACTTGTATTTCTTGCACAGTAGAAAAAAGAACATCCATTCCAAAAGATATTCGATGAGATCTCATTCTGTTCTTCTAGATCTGGAAATTGCTTCCATCGAAGTGAGGGACTCCCCTGATATTGACCGCGTTTTCCATGACGAAATAGGGTCAGATTCAACACCAGCAACCTTTACCCTCTGATACCACTTGAAGGACCCCGGGACACCCTGATAGGGGAGGGGTGAATCAGGGTGACCACTTTTTCTTTTAATGTGATGGATCTTGTTCCCACGTTGGTAGGAACTTTTTGAACCTGTATGATGATTATGATTAGAAAGAAAACATTCACATGCACAGAGAAGACAAAGCCCTTTTTACTTGGTTCACCACTAAGGGCTACGTCCAAGGAGCATACGCCGACATGTTGTCGGTCATACCAAAAATCCACTATGATTCACTAGCTGTAGATTACAAAAGTTCGGGTACAGTCACTCTGTCCTAGATTCACTGCCTTTACAAAGGTTCAGGTATAGCTCACTGCTTCCCTCGGGTCACTCCTGTTGACTCCCCCTGGATCACTGCCGTTGGTGAAGTCCCACTTAGTTTATAGACGTGAAGATCTCTTCATTATTTGCATAAGAATGCATCCTTTTTTGTATGTAGATGCTCTATTGAAGTCCGATTCTCACCAGAAGAAGAATATCACTTTTCCTCGAATGTATCAGGTAGTCTCCTGGATTTCGTGCAGCTCCAAACAGGCTAGCGTGCTTCAGCAAAACCTGGCGTGCTTATCCAAGACAGTCGCGCAAGTCCCACTACGGCGTGCAAGTCAAAACTGGCGCGCAAGTGTCATCAACGCACTTGCGTGACTCTTCCTTCCCCGAATAAAAACTTGAGCGGTCCACTTCCATTCTCTTCCAAACCACCTTGGACGCACAACCAACAACCGGGGTACAAGCTCTACTTGCGCGACAAAACTACCACCTGCGCGGCTCGAACACCTGCGCGGCTCGAACACCTGCGCGACGAGAGATTGAGAAATCTCGAAGTCTTGAGCTCCATGAGAAATGAGGAGGGGTGGTCCAGTATTTATAGGCAAACTGGACTGCCTGTGCGGCGGCGCGCAAGTCCCTCGATGGCGCGCAAGTCTTGTCTCCAGTAACCTCTGTCGCGCATCTCACTTGCGCGACCCAACCAATACTTGCGCGACCTTCTTTCCTTAGCCAAATTTTGATGTTCTGATCCTCAAAAACATATGGCTCACAAGTCTTCTATCCTCCAAGACCTTGGCATGCAAGTGCCTTTGCCAAAAACACTTAACTTTATTAGCTGATTTTCAGGCCCAAAAATTTGGCAAACACTGGGAAATGGCACCACCTTCACTACTATTTTCTTCTTGAACGGTATGATCTATTTGTTGGTACAAATACTGAACTTCCACTGAGGATTTACAACAAACACAAACCATATGCCAAATCATGCTTTTAAGACCCTGGTTCCAATAAGAAAAGCCAGGTAAGAATCTTCAGTAGTACCCAACCTATCCTAGGAAACTTCAAACCTCAGTCACAATCCTGGGTGGCTCCCAAGAAAGAACTGAATCTATCTTCACTACATCCACCCCAACTCTAGCCTCCAAGATAATGTGTCCCAGAAAGTGGACCTCCCGTATCTAGAACTAGAACATCAAGAGATTTCCATAATGCCAGTTCTCTTAGAGTGTATTCATAACTATCAACAGGTTCGTGGCATGCTCCTCCTCCTTCACCGAGTACACCAAGATTCTACCAATGAATACCACAATGAAGCGATCAAGGTAAGGCTGAAAGATTCTATTCATGAGCCCCATGGACATTGTTGGAGCATTGGTCATGCAAAAAATAATCACCAAGAACTCTTAGTGGACATACTAGAATTTGAAGGATTCCTTTAGTACATCCTCATCTCGTAATATGGGCTAATGATAGCCAGATCTGAGGTCTATCTTAGAAAACCACCGAAATCCCTCTAGCTGATAGAAGAGATCATAAATCCTTGGAAGTTGATACTTGTTCTTCACAGTCACCTAGTTCAGGCTTCGATAGTCCACATAAAATTTAAAACTCCTGTCTGCCTTCTTGGTGAACAAAATCATGGCTTCCCATAGAGAGAAACCAGGCCTTATGAACCCCTTACCTTGAAAGTCCTCCAACTGTACCCTCAACTCATGAAGCTCTGTGGGTGCCATACGATATACTGGCCAAAATATCAATTCCATCCTGAGGTACTGGTCAATGTAGAAGTATAACTCTCTGCAAGGTGGTAGTCCCGAAACATTCTTAGGAAAAACATCAACATACAGGTCCACCACTACAGGATAACTCAGAATCCTCACATCAACTGCTCTAAGGGTAAGACTAGCCAATTGATGAGCAATCAGCTGTACCCTCCTCCGAGAAATTCTATCATGAGCTGGAAAGGTTCCCTTCTTGCCAGTGAAAGTGAAACTCATCCCATTCTCATGGTCACGCCAAACATTACACCTAAAACAGTCGATCTAAGCATGGACTATGGATAGCCAGTCCATACACAAGATAAAATTGTAAGGCCTCGATGCTACTACTAGGAGATCCTAACCAAAGATCTTGCCTCCTAGAGTGTGATCACACTGCCTGCACAAATGTGTAATTGTCAAATCCTCTCCTGTAGGAGTATCTAATCAAAATGATCGATCCAACGGCTCCATCAGAATCTCCAAGCTTCGAACAAGTGTTGTGGAAATTAAAGAGTGACTGGCACCTATGTCTAAAAGTACTATAGCTAGGGTGGAGTAGACATAGATCATACCTATAATCATATTTAGAGTGCCGTGGGAATAGGCCTCTACTGCCTGAAGCTAAGCTTTCCCATGTACACCTGCTCCCTGTGGTTAGGGTGGACCACCTGGGGGTGGTGGTGGTAGTACCTCAAACAGTCTCCCACCACCTACTGCATGACCTACTCCTCTTCTACGTCCACTGCCATGCATACCTCATCGCTTAAACCTCAACCGCTATCTCAGCGGTCCCACAATCATCTTCTGATCATCCACTTAGGGTGTTGGATAGTCGCGAGCCATGTGTCCCTGTCCACCACAAGAGTAATAGACTTTAGTCCTCATAAGACCTCCTCTGCCTCACGAGCTCCGCACCTTAGAACCTGCATCCTGGGGTCATCCTCTGAAAGGCCTGGCCTGCTTGGACCTCTGGGTTATCTACCTACTGCCTACTACAGATGACTCGTCTACCTATCATCCAGTGGTGGATCTCACCGTCGGCTCCTTCTTAGCTAAGAATATCTCCACCAATACTGCTCGCTTAAGTACTCCAACCTATGTTGGGATATTGAGCAATATGATTGATGATCTGATCTCCCACTATAGTCCCTTATCAAAGGTCTGGTCCCTAATGAATGGGTCTCGTACCATGTCAGTGGAGTAGTAAGAGAGGTTAGTGAATCTCACCAAGTACTGGGCCACTATCAGGTTTCCCTGTTGTAAGTTTAGTAGCACCTAGATATGCACTGAGCATAAAGTCCCTGGTATGAACTCCACCATAAAGTGGGTTTCGAAGTCTATCGAGAAGAGTTTAACCTCCTCATGCTTCTAGATAATCAAACTCCACCATCTACCTGTTGTTCCCTAAAAGAGGATAGCAGCTAGGATCACCATCATATCTGATGGTGTCTCAACTAAGCGAAAAACTCATGCCACAACCTCCAACCAGTCCTTAGATGGTTAGGGATCTGTCTCGCCTCTAAACCTCAGAGGCCTTTGTATCGGGAATTCGTGCAACATGCTCAGTCGGTGTGAATGATCTACTAGTGGGTATGGTGGCAACTGCTTCACCATGGGTGGTGGTGGTTCTGGTACACCACTCGAAGGTACCATCACCATAAGAGGGCCTTGCACCAATGACTCATTTCTCATTGGGCCGTCATCATGTTCTCTCTCTGGAATTATGGATGACTGTCTATTTAGAGGCATATCCTAAAGGAAACAGATGTTCCACAGTCAATAAGTTACACATGGTGAGCTGACTCTAAGAGATCAAAAAGAAACACAACATTTTCCAAACAAACACAATCAGCATTTTCGTGTACAGAGGTAGAAATCGGAATTTAGGGTCCTGGTGTATGGATACGTCAGCCACTGCGCCAACACTGTACTCCTTGAACTGAAACCCGATCTCAAGACACTTAACACTATTGATCCATTGAAAACATTGACTCTAATTTTTTCTAGTTGAACCAAATCCTTTGACACAACTTGGTCAGGACTCGTCCCCCAGGGTCCATGCTTTGACTACCCCATGCCCGCCTTCTATAGTCCAGGGCTTAAAGACTACCACCAAAAAAGAATTTCCTAAAATGGGAAGACATTACTTCAAAACCTGTACACACATAGACAAGGTACACTACACACAATTAAAACACAATGGAAGAAAAAAAGTGGGACCAAAACTAAAAACCAAAAGAGAGTGTAAAAGTAAGTACTAAAGTAAAAGGGGACAGAATACAAGCCCAACTGAAATTGAAATATAAGAAAAGGAAAAAAACTCTTGAGGTCATCCACCAAGGATCCTACATGAAAGGTAGGTAGAACTCGTCACTGAGGCTATCCACATCAATTGGTCACCTCCGTACAACGTCAAGTCCTGGCTCCTCGAGACTCAGTCAAAGATGCTCGTCGTCTGTACAAGACACATCAAGGTAAAGGCGAATCTCATACAGCGGTGAGTATAAAAATACTTAGTAGGGACCCTGAGACCCCCGAAGGTCTCTTGGAATTCCACATAGGAAAAACACCAAAGAATGATCTCAATCACAAATCACAAAGAAAAAGATAGCTCACACCAAGTTTAACGTAAGTACAGAAGTATAGATGTTTAGTCATAAAGTTAGATCATATTATTCTATCACGAGACTCTATTGATGACCCACATAGGATTTCATGGTGCTAATCCAAAAAATATCACTCAGTGCTGATCCACATAGGATCACTATTCATTCCTCACATCTTAGCCAACCATTGGATTCCCACAATTAGCACGCTTGATTCTGAGAGGATCCTCTCCTCAATCCATTAACCATTTTTTAACTAGCATGAAGTCCCATGAAAAAGTAACCTGATGAACCTCCATATCATAAGGGTTCCAACACAATAGATGATGCATCAATCGGATGTCAGGTCTGTATGTTATAGGCATTTTAGTGATAGGGGCCCAGTTGGATTTGAGTCCGATCCAACCCGGCCATACTAAAAATTTATTCAAACCCAAATTGGAGTATCTCAAAAGGGAAGCTTTGTCCTAAGGATCCACATGCCATTGATAACGTGTCAAACAACTTCCTGGTATGCGGGATACGCAGGTTTTAGTGGAACGGGGTCAGTCGAGTCTAGGTTCAGTAGGGTTCTGGCCCAGCTGGCGAGTCCGGCTTCGCAGGAAGGTCCTGACCGGCTCGTGTGTTCAGCCTGGCTCGCGATTGGGCCTGCTTAGAAGAACCCGACCTGCAAGTGGGTGCTAGCCTCTCTCCCGAAATGGCCAGCTCAGCCAGCCGTTTTGTCCAGCCGAGCGGCCTGAGCAGGCCACTCCTCCATCTTCGTGCAACGCGTCGGTGACACACCCTTCCACTAATACAGTGCCTGCGGGCGCCACTCCACCACTTGGCCGGCTCAGCCGACCATAACCAATGGTTTCCTGCGGCACCACACCAGTGGTTCCATGCTGGCGGTTACCTCTGCGGGCCACCGGAGATGCCCCAGTGGTCCATTCTTCTTCCCATCTATGCCTACGGGCCTTCCAGGTTATGTCTTCACTGTGTAGCCCTCAAATATGCCTTGCTTCCACATTCGTTGTTCTACCATGAATAATGTACCAAGGAAAAGTTTAGCAGTGGTTTTGGGCCTTGTTGGGTTTGACCTTCACCCTTCCCGTTACCGTATTAAACATAGTGTAGGGTTTAACATCATCAAAGGAGATGGAAAATTTTAACTCTTAAAATCTTGATCTCATTGGAAGTCTCTATGGATGAGGAAAGAGTGTCCACGTCCGAGGGTGTTGCAAATGAAGGAGAAGGTTCTGGTCCTTTGGCGCTCATTGTCGAATCCTGCAATGGTCATCGAAGCCTTGTTCTAGGTTGGTGGGAGACACCACAACACTTTGTTAGAGGTTCCTCTCTTCAGTGCGAAAAACCCATGCCTAAGATTTACTTAAATAGATTAAAGAGAGGATCAAAACACCACACAATTAAAGAGGTTATTTAATTAATTGAATTAATAGACCTATTAATTCTCCCAATGGTGCGGTTACACAACCAAGTGTAACCGACCATTTAATGGTTTGAAAACCAAGTGGTCCCTCACCTCCTCTAAATAGTTAAAATAAAGAAATAAAATAACTCGTTGAGTTATTTTATTATTATTTTCTATAAAGTTCAAAAATTAAATTTTTCGTTCAACCCTTACTAGTGAAAGTTAAGTTTCTCTGATGCGAATCTTGGAACTACAAATTCAAGAATGCCCTCATATTTTTAATCTAAGCACTGGTTCAAAAGATAGAATTCATCACCTGCACGTTTACTGAACGTACCTTAAAAAAAGTTCAAAATTCCGTTCTGGGCTCTTTAGGCCTCGGAATCACGTGCCGCCAATTTTTGCATACTCATAATAATTCCATTTAATTAAAAAAATTTACATGTAATTGTGAGGTCTTTACAATATAGTATCATGATTTTGTTTATATTTTCATCTCTTATAAGTTATGATTATTATGGGAAAATATCCCCCCAATGATCTTATATTCCCTGGGAATTTATTTACCACATTTGGTGTTTGAGGGATGTCAGTTATGGATAGTAACACCTCCACCTCTTCTAAATCAAATTTGTTAGGGGTGTAAAGTTACACCTAAAACTCTTAATTAAAATGAAAACTCAATATGAGTGTCAATTGATTGATTTTCACACAATTCATAACCAGTTAAACTTCCTATTCTAGATAATGATTAATACCTATTATTGTATTCATGTTTTTAACCTTTGTGAAACACCAGATATAAAAATTTAAATCCATATTTTTATTTAATCCATATCACTTTAATTGAACTAGATTTGTTAACAGAAATCCACTATTGATCTCCACTCTACTTTTTCTCCGAAATAGATATATAAACATACATAGGCTCACCTTTACAGAATTGGTACAAGTATTTTTTTTAAAATATTATACACAACCAAACCATGATTCAATTATTGGTATTAATATTTTCCCTTATAATCAACCATTTTAATTCGTTTACCATGTATTTTATTATTGTTATAACATACTAATTAATCCAAACCAACTACATAAAATATTGCCTATATTTTCTTATTTTAAATTCTAACCAAATTTACTAGGTATTATATAAATAATATGATCACAACATTATGCTCTACATTATGGTGAGATATTATAATCCCATTGTTTGACCACAATGAGAAATCCTTAATCATGAAGTGGTGCATAAATCTAGTGCGAAACAAGATATTCCACCCTTATGCGATATATGCATCCTCTAAGAAACAAATACTATATAATGGAATTGTCATTCTTAGCATTCAGCTAGTAAAATAATGATCTACTATATCTAATACCAAGGATTTGATTCATTTTGATAAATATTATGGAGCATAATTTTCATAACCTTGTTTCCTTATTCATGATCTAAACATCATGACACATTCCTTTAAATAATGATGTGACCCAATTATGATTGCATGAAAACATTTGTAGTTGGACACATTATCAAACATACTTTATGATATATTTTATATCATAATCTATGATTGGTAATGATTTAAAAAGTATTTTATTATTTATAATATAAAATACCATTACTTAGATAGTTACCCTTACATAAAAACTTTCCCAACCTAGTTAATCTTATTTATCATAAACTGACACGGTATATATCTTATTTTTTGATCAAGTATAAGACCTTACATGAGATCCTAAAAATATTATATATAATAAGAAAGTTCCTAATAAATGATATATACTATATAAAACATCTAATATACCAATAAAAATCTTCTGTATAGAAAAACATTATGTATTAGACATTTATATTTTTCACATCAATGAGATCATCCATTATATTTTTTCTTGCAAGGAGCTTCATGCATTACAATTTTTCTATGAACTTAAATCATTTCATGACACTGGTAATCACATCGTGATTTCTTCCCATAACTCCAAAACCATCGTAACATACCTCCATCTATATTTAAATATCTTCAAACTGACTCAAACCTATTCCAAATCTATATATACCTTTACACTTGAAAAAACGTATCTTTTCTACAATCATTTACATTATAGATCGTTGATATATAATGATACAAATGTTTATCCATTCACAATCACCTCTATATAACGACTACTGTGGTTTCAATTCTTCCTCTACAATTCTATTTATGCCATTTTCATTCTTAATTAACAAAATTAATATGGGTCCCATGTATAAGGAAATAATATTAACCTTCTTTTCAATGTATCCGTGTCTTCTAATGTTTTTCATAGCCTTCCAATCACTATTAATAATTGAAAAAATCTACAGTAGTAATTAAAAAATAATCAAATTCAAAAAATTTAGTTATAAAAATCCACCCCTTTTGTTTTTCTGTCAATTTTACCATAAACGATGCTCTATCATGTAACTAAATTTATTCCATAACATTTTTGGTTTTTTATTTCATCCCCCAATTTTATAATAAAATTAAATTTTCTTATTATCTAAATTTTCCTTTTCATTTTATCACCCTTTGTACTAGAATTCCACTATTGTATCTTATCCACTATGCTTCACCTTCATCCAAAAAATACATTCTCTATATGTTCAAAGATATCTTAAAAGTGTATTTTTAGTATATAATGATTCTTATTTACTTCTAACATATATATTTTATTAATTTTTTTCTCCCTCTTTCATGTAATTATTTTTTAAATCGTTCAATATTGGGATGTTTCAACAACTTTAATGAACTATTTTAGATAATGTAATTTTATATATGTTTACAACCATGTATCATTTAAATTATTTCAAAAAACGTTATAATTTAACCTTTCATTGTTTTATAACTGGTGGAATTCTTGATTTTTTTCCATTCATCCTTGCTACCGTTTGATAAAAAAACGAATCTAGTTTTTTTATTTTTTAAGCGCTAAAACTCTTATAATATTTCATTACATTTCATTAAAATATTTCAAATGAGTGGATTTTCAATTTTCAAGTGGGTTATAAACACATTATTTAATATTAATGAGTTACAAATCAAAGTAGGAAACAAGATTCAAAGTTAATAACATCAAATCTATCCTTTCCAATCAATTATATCCCTAAAAACATGTAGATTGAAAATAAATTTATCTTATAATTATTCCTATTATTTCAACCACACATTTATAGAAAAATAATTGAATACAAAATAAAGTACCAAGTGTGTGATTCATACCAAATATTAAACCAAATGATACCACTTATTCAAGATAAACTTTTGAAGAATCTTGATATCCTTGATTCTTCCTTTCTACAAAATAGAATTTGGTATCCTAAAAAAAATTCAAAATCACATTTTTTTTAATAATATCCATCCATAGAGATAACTATGGTGCCCAAAATATATTATATATAAATATTGGAAGAATGTTTTACAAAATTTCAAGAAATAAATTCTTCTATATAGACTCTAACAATGATAAATACCAAAAAAAATTCCCCAAACAAATACCCATGTTCGCTATGAAAAAAATAATTATATTACCCTTTCAAAAGTTATTTGGTGAAAAAAAATTATTTTCTTATAATACTATGTATAATCCTCGAATTTCATTGTCATCACTAAGAGGGTCATGAGATGTTTTGCTCGATGGATTTAACAATGAATGAAGAATACATCTTAAGACATATGTTACTATAAATGTTGAATATTAAAATCTTTATCACTATAATGATTCCTTCCATATCCTCCTCATAAGAAATATTAATACCGTAATTTTTAAAGAAGAATGGAAGAGATTATCCATTATATTTGTTGAAACTAGTAGAGTTATGGTTCTATATCATTTATTGATCATAAAATTTATGTTGATATAAATAGATAAAATAGATAAGCAATTAACACTAATTTAATTCTATATTAGGCTTTATATAATTTATACATCTTTATAAAATCATATAATTATGGAGCATAATTTTAATCCAAATTATCTTCTCAAAACCACTAGTTGAGTCAAATTAGGCTTTGATACCATTTAAACTGCTATAATTTTAACCCCAATTATTTTATTTATCTCTTTTAATCATAGTCACACTCCATTAAACATATACCTCCTTAAATCTATATCACTTCAAAAAATAGTGAAAAACATTTAAATGCATGGAGAGATGGTAACTTCCTAGTCATTAAAAAGTAGTGCAATGCAGTTGTTCATGGATGATAAACCATTTTTTACCTTGATTCTAAGACCACATAGCTGTTCAAATTTGGGTGAAAAAACACATAAAAATTTCATTAAATATTTTTTATTAAATATTTATCATCTTCTTTTTCAAGATATTCACCTCTAACATGAGTATCATCTCATATGTAATTTTTTATACCTTAGGTACACAATTTTTTCTTCTTTATTAATGTTTCCACCATTATAGGATGAATCATATATTAGTATTCACTTATTTCTTTGTTGTATGATTTATTAAACCTCTAAGTCATTGTTTATGTTTCTTCTTCTTGAATTTATATTAAAACCACATTATAATTTTTCTTCCTTGATGAGTTTTTCTTCAATTGCACATCAACTGTTATCACCTATAAATAAATTGATTTATTTCTCTTATATATCCAATTTCATTATCTCTATGAGGGAAAATATAAGTAATATATTATATTTTTTTGTTTATCTTCCTATACTCTCTATTACTTTATTCATTAATAATAAATTATTTTTTAGCACAATAGATTTTATTTTGATGCAACCATTCTACCAGTTTTTATAAAAAAAGTGGAATACATTAAAATAATTTTATCACCTCTTTTACATCAATTTATATCCATATGTATATTGTTAAAAACAAATAAGACAAATCTCATTAAGGTCACACCTCATGCAATCGTTTGTTAGTTGAGATGTTGATGAAACATTTTTTCTTCCACCTTTAAGCCCTTGGGAATCTAGACACATCCTTTACGAAAATTGGAATTTTAATACACTATAATTCAAACTTTATTGAATAAATAAAAAATTAATAAAACCACATAATATCACGAGGTCTAGTGTATTTGGTTAATTATATACATAACATAACAACAAGTAATATAAAAAACAAAATTATTTAAAAATCCATTAACATGATCTTAAAAAATATTTTTATCTTCTAAAAATTCATGGGATAACTTGGGGACATAAAAAAGAAATGGGTGAGCTATTAAAGAACTGTAACGGAAAAATAAAATCCTAAAATATGATAAACCAGTAAATTTAATCCAAGGAAATATCAATGTAACATAAGAGGGGTGAGAATCACAATCATGAACATTGAGGTATGATATAAGATTATAACATAAGGGAAACATGAAAATTTGAAAACAATATAAAAAGGAAATCATAAGAATAAGTCATGGATAAGAACTGAGACATCATAAAAATTGTTATTAAGAGAATATTCCTTGAACTATACATGAAATATCATAACATAAAATCATTTTCCAATGTATTAGAGTACGATATAATTTTGGGCCCTCCTATCACTTTCATATTATGTACATGTATAAGTGTTCTATATAGATCAGTAAAAATATGATCATATTTCATCACATTTAATAAAACAAATTAAGGAGTGTTTGTTACATATATGTAAGTACCAAATAATATAAGGATAGGTACATCTAGGTGAATACCATTGAGTTGAAATTAGGATGGGTATTCACCACATAAATATTTGGCATGAAAAAATCACAGGATAATATCGAAAACATATCATGAGTATATAAAGATTCATGTAAGGGTTAAGAGTGTGTGAAATGGGTATCTAATAACTTTTAAATAATATTATTTGAAAAAATTATGTCTAAAATCACAACCCAATATGAATAATTTCGAATAAAAATGCATAATATAATGAATGTGCTTGGATAAAGAAAAAGAGAGGATCCCTTACCTTGAAAAGGTGCTTCTTAAAGTTTGGGAGGGGATTATTAAGTGAATGGGGGAACCTTGTAAGGTATATATAAAGCTAGGGGTAGATTAAATTAACACTCTAGTGGTTTTTACTGAAGTGGAATGGGATGTTTAATGGGTTTTTATAGAAAAAGAGAGGAGATTTCTTTATTAATACACACACTTAGGTTTTAGAATAAAGTAATAAAAAACCACACCATGGTTTATTCCGATGGATTCAATCAAAGAGGAGTTTATTTAGTTATTTTATAAATATAATAATGTAACTAATTAAAATAATACCATTAGTGATGTGGAAGTGAATCATGTTAAAAAATAATTGATTTTAAAACCATAAAATTTAATGTCGGTTTTGGAGGATTCATTAAGAGATTATAAAATTAATATAATAAAATAAAAAACACTTTATTTTGAATAGGAATTTTTTTTGTTCATGTATAATCTTTATTGTATTTATGATATCACTTTTGGGATTCTATGATGTCATAATACATATCATATTTAATGTTTACCCAAAAATTTACATTGTCTTAGAAAATTTAGAAAAATTAAAGGCTAGATATTTTAAAAATTATGATTTCAAAAATAATATTCAATTTATCAAATTAATTCTATAAATATCATAATTTTAAAATTTAAAAAATCACTATTATTTTTTGAAAATATAATTTTTTTGATAATAACTGTTTTTTGACCATTATAAAAATTATATTTGACTTTATAAAATTATATCATAATTTATATTTAACAAATATTATTTAAAAATATTATTTTATTAATATATTATTTAATTAAAAATTTATTGACTTCACTAAAAGCGTGTTTTAACTAGAATTAAACATATCCTGAAAATATAGTTTGTGTTTCGTTGTATAAAAATTTAATTTTTATCAAAATTATTTTTTCGTAATTTTAAAGTAATAATAAAAGGTAAGTATAATAATTTATTTATAAAATGTATACAAATTCATACTATTAGTGTCTAGATACATAGCCTTTTATTACACCAATAAATTCCCTAAGGGCAAGGTGTGTAATGGTGAGATTTTCTTAGGGTGGTTCGACAAACATGGTTTGGGTTGTCATATTAAAGATGTTGAACTTATAAATAAATAGTTTCACTCATGATTTAGTTGTAGAATATTGTCTATTATTGTTCAAGGGGAAATCAAATTGACGTCTTCTCCCTTGAAATCTCTGATAAGTGGGTTTCATTGGGTATGATCCTATTGGCTGAGTCCATCAAATCCTTTTTCTATGTCAATTGGATTTATCATTAACCTTTGTATATATTAATCATACAATCACTGTATAATAATTATACTATAAATTGTAATTATTCTTAATATAATTTTAAATATGACTGAATATAATTTACAATAGACCAAAATAACCAATGTTCTGCATGAAGTTTCTATAATTTCATTTTTTAATAAGAAATTTACTCATTTAAAAAATGAATTTCATTTATAAATGTTCAAGTGGATAAATTATCCCCCCATGAGAAATTAATCCTTAAAAATTTCTTTCATACACAGATGAGAGTACTTATATTTCACCACTTTTTCTGTTTCCCACATCGCTTCCTCAAACATCTGGTTTCGCCATAGAACATCGACCAGTTGAGTTCTCTAATTTCATATAACCTTATATCTATATTCTAAGATCTTAAATGACTTATCCTCATATAAAATATAGTTATCCAATGGTACCAACACATTATTGAATACATGTTAGGAATTTATTATGTACTTCGTCAATAGGGAAAGATGAAACACATATTATACTTGAGATTGGATTGGTGGGAGTGAGAGTTGATAATCCACCACTTTGATGTGATCAAGGATCTATAAAGGGCATATTTATCTTAGGATAAGATTTACCTCTTCCCAAACCACATGATCTTAATTCATGGTGATATAAATAGGAACCATTTATATTTGAATTCAAACTCCAGGTCTTATAGATGTCTGTTTGCATTGTTTTTTATCGACTTTGAGTGGTTTTCATATTACGCGGAATAGTTTGAACCTTCTACCTAATTTATTGGAAAATATTAGTTACCATAATCTTCTAATATACAAATTTATCCCATTATGTTTGAGTATTACATATCTTCCCATATAGAGACTCATAAGGTTCCATTTGAATACTAGAATGGAAACTATTGTTATATGAGATGTCCACTAGGGGATGGTGACGATCCCAACATCCTTGAAATAATTTTAACAATATCTAAACAAATCCTATAGAGTTTTAATGGTTCTTTTAGATTAAACATCTACCTGAGGGTTATAAGTAGTATTTAATCCTAGTTCTATATCTAATGGTTGCTAAATTCTACTCCAAAACCTTGAGGTAAGGCTCAGATCTTGATCAGATACAATAGTGAGTTAAAATCCATGTAGTCTTACCTTTAGGGGTCTTGGGGAGTCCTACGATGAAATACATGGTTATGTTTTCTGATTTTCATACTGGTGTGGTATCATCATATAATTTTACTTCTTCCACTCTACTATGAATTGTTGTAATACAAAAAATAAAGATATAAATTTTACAATCTCTATCTTCATGTAATCCTACTAGAATTTTTTCTTTAGTTATATATACATCTTAGTGCTTCCTTTGTGAATATTAAAGGATGAGATATGAAAAATATTCAAAAGTTACCTCTATAGTTCTAATTTTTATGGGATTTATATCTAGTTAAGAACCTTATAAATCCATCTATAACAAAGTTTAACTCCACAATATTCACTACATTTTTTGGTACTACCTCACCATCATTCTCAGCCACCTTGATCCTCTCAAAATGGGATGGTTGTGAAGTTATTTGAGCATATAATGATGAATAACATTATATTATTCCCATTTATATTATTTTAATTTCCACGATGATTATATCCATTGAAATCCTCATTATATATAGGGTTTTAGGATCCTTTCCACTCAAAATATCTTCTATTGTTTTCACATTACAATGATGGTAATGGAATGAAAAATCATAATCCTTAATCTGATCTGACCACCTTGGTTAGTTCATACTGAGATCCTTTTGGGTAAATATATACTTGAGGATTTTATGATATATATATATATATATTTTAAACTTCTCTCCATAGATATAATGTCTCCAATTATTCAATTTAATGTTCCCTACAATAAATTATATATAACATATTGTGTAGTTATGCTCATGAATCATTAATTTATGAGAGGTATAGACTATCACTCTATTATATTTCATTAGTAAAAAACCCAATCCTTTTTTATATGTATCTTTTTACAGAAAAAATCCTTCTACACTGGTGGGTAATGTGAGCACTGATGAAATTATTAGATTCTTTTTAATCTCATAAAATATTTCTTCACATTCATCATTCTAGAAAACATTCGCCATATTTAGAGTTATCTTGGTTTGTGTTGTTGAATATCATGATAAATTTCTCAATAATCTACAATATTACCCAACTAATCCAAGGAAACTACATATTTTCATCCATGTTATTGGTCTAGGAAATCCTTCAATTATCTCTATTTTTTAGGGATCCATAGATATACCTTTGTTGATCATAACATACCCCATAAATGTTACATGATGCATAAAAAACAATAATTTTTTTTACATTTCATACAAATTTTCCTTCCAAAATGTGTTTAGTAAAACATTTAAATGATCCACATGTTCCTCCTTTATTTTATTGTAGATAATAATAACTTCTACAAAGAATACAAAAAATTTTCCAAGTTAATCTCTAAAGACTAAATTCATTAAGTCCATGAATATTGTTAGAGAACTAGTGATTTCAAATGGATTCCCTATGAACTAATAGTCCCTATAAATTTTATGAAAATATGTGTTGGTGATGTACTCTTTTTTTACCTTCACATTAAAAAATCATAAACAAATAACCAACTTAGGGAAATATTGGGGTCCATGTAGTAGATTGATAAATCAATCAATCTGTGGAAGATGATAATTTTTATTTATGATGATTTTATTTAGCTCATGATAATCAATGTAGATGTGCATTGACCCAACTTTCTTCTTTACAAAGAGAACCGGTGCACCCCAGAGTGAAGAAATTGGGTGTATAAACCCTTTTTAACTATTCTCCTATAGTTTCTTCTTAATCTTCATAGTTTAGCCACAGAAATTCTACATAAATTCTTGGATATGGGAAAATATTGGGTATAATTTCAATAAAGAACTCAAACTCTTATGTAGGCGGAAGAACAAACAATTATTTGAGGAAAACAATGAAAAATTACCTTAAAATTGGAATTTCATCAAGGATGATCTATTATTTAGTACCAATAATTTTAGGTAGAAGTTATTTCTCAAAATTAAATAATATATATGTTTTATATGATAAAAAAAAGTATATTCATCATCCTCATTCCAATTTTATAGAATCAGAGGGCGATTTGTGATATGTTGAGAAAATTTCCTTCACTCATAAATTTATGTTAGCTCTATACAGGGAAAGAAAATCCATTCCTAGAATAACATTGAATTTTTATAAAGGGAGTATCATAAGGTTTTCTGGGAAATTGAGACAAAAAGTTTTGACATGGGAGGAGTTATATACTTGGGATGCAATAATTTCCCCATTTTATATTTTCATCAATAGTTCTACTCCAATATTTGGAAGTGGTGTTCAAATAGTACAACTAAACAAGCATGATATTAAAGAATGCATAGAACCATATTCACAAAAGACATTTTGACTTCATTAATGGAAGATAATATTGATATCACTATTTAATTATGGTTCTAATCATTTAGTTGATAGACTTATGGATGAGAACATTCAACCAATTAAACACATAAATAGGAAACCATTAACATTAAATGAATAACACATAAATGAAATATATTCCATAACTTATGGATTTATATGTTTTAATATAATTTATCAATGATGTATTTCTTAATATAAAATCATATTTGAATTTGTGTTCAATCCATAATGCTTCATAATGGGATTTCAAATTTACCAAATCATATCTCCAGAATGTTTCAAACTAGGTGTGCTGCAAGCCCCATTGTTGTGCACTAGGTGATGGTAAATTCCATCATAATGAATCTTTTTTAGGGTTATTACCACTAGGTACAACTTTTCTAGAGATATATACACTTTTTGTATCCATACAGTGATGAGTTTTCTTGGAAACTAATTAATCTATACTTTACCAAGATTTATGGATATTTTCCTATGTTTATTATTATCCATAAGGCTTTCAATAGGGTTTTGTAATCATAATCTCAAAAAATAACTATACTTTTCTTTAACACCAATTATGATAACCTATATCTTAATACACCTTAATTCATGATTCATTGTATAATTATACACTTAGTACAACCCTAAAAGTTAGCGAGGACTAGTTTTTTTTGGTAGTTAGATACATAACAGAAAAAATTGAAATAAAAAAACATTATTTAAAACTTCATTAACACGATCTTAAAAAATCTATTTCTCTTAAAGAACTACAGAGGATAAACTTGGGATATACATAAGAAATATGTGAGCTATAAATCCTATTAAGGGAATAATAAAATCGTGGAACATGTGAAATAAGTAAATATGTGATGATAGGCATATCAAGGTAATATAAGATAGCTGAGAATCATAAAATTGAACATCAAGGAAGGATATAAGAGGATAACATAATGGAAACATGAGAATGTGGAAACAACATAAAAATGTAATCATAAGAATAAGTAAAGGGTAACCACTAAGACATAATAACATAGTGTGCTTATGATAACGTCGCTTTCACCAAACATGGAATATCACAAGACAAAAACAATACCCAATGTACTAGAGGGATATATAATTCCAGGACCACACGAAACATTCAAATTATTTACATGCATAAGTGTTCCACTTGGATCATTAAACATAGGATCATATTTAATTAAATTTAATCCTAAGATTAAGGAGTTTGGGTTAAATATATTGATAAAACCAGTCAATAAAGGATAGGTATATCTAGGTGAATACCATTGAGTGGAAATGGGGATGGTTATTTGTTACACAAAATTTTGAGAGGAAACAATTGTAGGATAATTTTGGAAACATAATAGAGGTACATAGAAATTCGTGGAAAGGTTTAAAGAAATTGAAAGGGATCTATCATACCACGTAAATCATAAAGACTGTATATATATGTGTAAAAATATATCACAACATAAAAAATTCGGAATCAAATTTCATAATATAAATAAGGTTATTGAATAAAGAGAAGGAGAAGATCCCTTACCTTGAGAGGGTTCTTATTAATGCTTTGGAGGATCTTCATAAGAGTTTTTGGGAACCTCATGAGGTATCTATATATGTGAATTCAATGTATCTTATTTATACAAGAATTTTGGGTGAATATTTATGGGAGGATAGATTGGTTTATATAGAAAATAAGAGGGGAGTTCTCTATTAATTTCCAAAATTAGGTTATGGTGTCTATATGACAAAGTAATAAAAACAAAAAAACATCCCCATGGTTTTTCCCATGATTTCTACATAATAGGATAGGGTTTCATTATTTTATATGGATAAAAACCAAAATCATCAAAATAACACCCTTAGTGTTGTGGAAGTGAATCATGTTCATAAGGAAATGATTTTAAAACTATAACATATAATATCTGTTTTGAAGGATTCTTTAAAGATTTATAAAATTAATAAAATAACTTAAAAAACATATTATTTTAAAAAGGTACCATAATTTTTTTTTCAGGGATACTATTTTTAGTATTTAACACAACAATATTTTTATTTTATGATTTCTTAATACATATCATATAAATATCCATATTTAATTTTTACACAAAAAATGAAACTATCTCAGAAAATAATGAAAAATTTACCATTGAATAATTTTTATGTGATGATTTAAAAAATAATATTTATTTTTTAAAACTTGTTTTATAAATATGATATTTTAAGCTTTTCAATAAAAAATCCTTATTTATTGAATAATTCTTATTTTTTTTAACAATAATAGTTTTTTTACTATAAAACAATTATATTTGACTTTGTAAAATTATATTACCATTTATATTTAAAAAATATTATTTAATAATATTATTTTAATGAAATATAATATAATTAAAAAATTCCTTAATTCATCAAAAAGTGTTTCTTGATTGAATCTATATATATCCCAAAAATAAAATTTATGTTTAATCATATCAAAATATAATTATTGTAAAAAAATTAATCTAATCATTTTAAATTAATAATAAAAGGTAAATATAATCATTAATTTATAAAAAATATAAAAATTAGTACAGTTAGGGTCTAGATACATAGCCCTTTAGTACACCAGAGAATACCCTAAGAGTATGGTGTGCGATGGTGAGATTTTCATAAAGTGGTTTGGTGAAAATGGTTTGATCTGTGATTTTGATGTACTTAAAATTATTCCACAAATGGTTCTTCTCATGATCTAGTATCTTAATATAGGATTTTTCTTAGTCAAGGAAAAATACTAGTGATACTACATCCTTCAGATGCTATGGTAAATCGGCTTCATGGGGTAAGATCCAACTGGTTGAGGCCATCACTTCCTTTGTCTGTGTCAATTGGATTTATCATAACCCTATATATATATATATAATAATTATATGATCATTGTATGATGGCTATAATATAAAAAATTATTATTGTTAACCATTTTTTAAATCCGAAAGGATATTACTTATAACAGTCCAAAATAACCAAAGTAGTGCATGTGTTTTTTATAATTTCATTTCTTAATAATTAATTAACTCATTTAGAAAGGTAATTTCATTTATAAATATTCGTTTCATTATACAATTGGTGTATCTCATGATTCCATATTATAAAAATTTTAATTCCATGTTTATTTATGTATTTTATTTTCCTTATTTTGGATGATTCTTTTTTTTACAACCTGATTCCTAAATTTTGAGACTCACATACTCTACTCATTGATTATTCCATCTGAAGGGTATTCTTATTTTCTTTAGTGGGTTTCAACCTATTATTGAGCTCCTTGATCTTATCACCTCTCTCATTTAATTGTAATTCCATTTATCTTATCCATGATCCACCTTCCCTTCCATATTTTATCCCCTCTTCATGTTTTGTTTTGAGGGGGATAATTATTTCTTTCGTCTCTTTTACTATGTCCAATTGTTTTCTAACTTCATGTGAATTTTCTTCATGTTTTTCACTTTATTACTCAATATATGAACCAATAATCATTATGTATCCATTCATGGATACATCTACATGCCTAAATATTATATATTACTTGGATATATATTCTATAAAGTAATATTCCACTCTATGAACTATATCCACTTAATCTACCTTCTCATAAAGTATTGGTTCTTATCTTGATTACTATATGATAAATATATGTATTCAAAAATTCCTTTCATTGAATTTTCATTTAATAAATAATCATCCACTTAAATATATTTGGCTGAGTCAATAATTACATATCTTCATGTATCTTATAAAAAATTATTAGTTTTTGATTTATAAATAGATTTATAATTGACCACCTTGATTGGAGATCCTATCTTCCTAATAGTTTTTCTTCTATTCATTTTCTCTTTATATTTTTAATAAGGAATCCTTCAATTGATTTATTTACTAGTTCCTCTTTATGAACAAATTTATCTTCATATTTTAAGGTAGGATTTGGAAATTCCTTTACATTTATTGATTTTACAAAAGTTTTCCCCAAAAAACATTTAATATCAAAATCCCGGGTATAATGAATTTCATTTTTAAATACCTCATTGATGATACTTTTGTTTAATAAATCTTTTTGAATTAGAATTAAAAATTATTTCATTTTTCTTTTCTCAAGTTAGTATCACAACGTATATACTCCATGATAACCTTTCCACAAGACTATAAGAACATAATAACATCCTTTTTCTAGTCATAAATGTTTGTATCGATGGAAAATGGAAGCATTATGATTGTATCCATTTAACAAAAAATAAAAAAACATTATAATGATATTGAACACCCAATATGAACCATTTGGATCAAATAAAAATTCTTAGGCCCAAACAAATTATAATCACCTCAAGATGGGTGGGGGTGAATTAGGGTGAACAATAAATAAAATATATCACTTTTTCTTGTCCCATAATTAGTATGGATATTTTCCCCCATTTTGAATGAACATATTCAATATCTATTTATCTCATTTTTAATCAGATAAAATAATAATTATAAATATAGAAGGCAACACAAAATACCACACACATATTTTGATTTTCTAAAACCTATGATTCAATCCATGGAACATAAAAAAAAGATATTTTATAGTGTTTTTGAATCCAATATCACAAACTGTTTAGTGGATACAAATTTTTTTATCATAGTCACTACATTCCAAGTCACTTTTTCTTTACAATGTTTTGTAAAGACTCACTATCAATACAAGGTACACAAAGTCTTCCTCTCCTCCATTAATTGTTTTGGTGATGGAATATATAGTTTATAGGAATTAAGTTATAGTCAAAAATAGTATATAAAATCTAAGATATTTGGATCATTACTCAAGAGTTTATTATTCTTTATAGTCCATGTTTGCTACTCATCCAACCCTCTAAGGAATGATGAGAAAGAAAAACAAATAGAAGTTCTAATTAGTTTCCTTTCAAAAAATATAATGTATAAAAATATTCCTCTTCTAGAAGAATATTAATACTTATTAGGATAATATTGTTTTGCTTCTTTAGAAATAGTCAGATATAGAAGTGGATCTCTATATTATCCTTTGAGCCTTCCTTCAAGAATTGAACTAGATATGTAAATACAAATAATCCATGGATAAGAACTATTATTCTTTAATGAAAATGATATTTCAATATGTTTGGACTTCACTTTATTGATATATTATAACCAGTTTTGATAAATTATTCTATATCTCTAAACCTTGATTCAATGGTTTCGAATAATACTTATTCTTATAATGCACCATGATCATGATAGATATAGCACATGTTTTAATGTGGTCATAATATAAAACTAAAATAAGTAATATTCCTAAAATTTTGGTCATATATTCTCATTTTAAATTCTTACTAATCGACCATATATTCTAGAAATAATGTATTCATGAAAATATTTCTATAACTATGGAATGATCCTCTACTTCCTTAACCTAATAATAACATAACATCCTTTTTCATGATTTAATGTTTAAATCCATTGTTAAAATAGATATTAATCTATATAATAATCCTCTATGAAGAAAATACTATGTCACGATGTGGTCCTTATCAATATTTGATCATCCACGGTGTGATCTACTATATTACAGTTCCAAAATATTATTTATGTTATTAAATAGCCTAAAGTTAAACATTTATTTCCCTAATTTATTTTGATGGTGTAAATATCATGGTGCATTCCCTTTAAAAAAATATATAATTTTAATTATTTAATGAAAATATACACAGTTGGATATATTTTCAAGAATAATTTAGGATATAGCATAAATCGTAATAAATTATTGGTTATATTGCTGATCATATATTATGATTGTTAATTAAAAATACCATTATTTATCAAGTAAAACATATGTATCAGATTTTAGGGAGCATTTACTCTAACACCTCAGATACTAACCTAGTATTTTTATAATTTTATCTCAAGTAAAAATCCTTATATAAGATCCAGAAAATATTACACATCATTGGAAAGATTTTAAAAACATTATACACACCATGGAACAGAAATTATACTGCAATAAAAAACTTTTGTATGGAAAAAATTATGTTTAGGGCTTTTTAATTTCACTATAATTGAGTTGGAACCTTTTATATTCATATATATGGATAATAATACCGTTTTTATTTTTCTATAAACTTCCGTCATGGTGTGATTCTTATAATCACACAATGGTTTGTTCAAAGAATTAAAAAACCACCAAAACCTTCGTACAATTATATATAAACATATTTAATCCTACTTAAACCTCTTCCAACAATATATATACCTTTATACTCCAAAATGGAGTCTCATATTTGATGCTTCATATGTCATTTACCTAATATATAATGATATAAAAGATTCACCATTCATAATATCCAACATATAATCATTGTTATAGATTTAATTATTCTTATCCAATTCCATGTATGACATTTTTTTATTTCCTAAATAACCCAAATGTAGTTCCCATGTGCATTTTAACCATATTGACTCCATAATTCATGTCACCACTTATTTAAAAGTTTTTCAAAAATTCCAATTACCATAATCAATTGATATCATCTCCAATAGTAAATAAAAAAATCCAATCCACAACCATATGTTGAAACAATTATTTAGTTCATGGTAGTGTAATAAATTATTATATATAAACAATGAATTATATTGATTTCTATAACCGCAACCATTTTTGAAGGGTCCTTTGCTGCCAAGAAACCTTCCCCGACATGACACAATATGAATCATTGTGGCATTATTATGTGTCATTTTAAATATCTAATTTTATAATTTCTAACATCTATCCTCTAATATCATAGAGAAAACAATTTTTTTGTCCTGATATAATGATAGTTAATATTCCAAATACATGATTCATTATTATATATATCCTCAAATAGAGAAACTTCTACCCCCCTATGAAATAATCCTCTATTTTCATATTAATTTATTATTTAACAACTACCCATGTAGAATGATATTATCCATAAAATCATTATATTCCATTCATCATTTTATATTTCTCTTATATACCATCCATAGAATCACAAACACAACCATTACATCATATTTTTTAATTTCAATACCTAAAAAATTCTATCTTTCTCAAAGTTCCTCAATGTGTACCTACACTTATTAAAAATTCACACTTTTCCAAAATATATGTATTTTATCTTATCTAAAACATACTTAATAATAATCATGCTTTAAATTCCCTTTCCTTGATAGGTAGTATCATAAATTATCATTTATTAACAAATACCTCTATATATATACTATATAATGTCTTAAATATCTTCTCCCTATTAAACTAAAATTCCATATATATTCATCACACATTCTTAATTTCATGTGATTCTCCAAATGTTGTTCACATATATGGTAACCACCATTATCTTCCTTCATAATATCCTTATTTGGATGAATTGTATTGTCAAAATCTTTATATATAAAAACCATTCATGATACCATTTCATTGAAAACATATTAAATTATAATTGATAATAAATATAGCTCATGTCCATTGGTTGCAACATTCCACCCCTTTATATTTATGTATTACTTCTAACATAAGTCCATTTATTTAATCAAAGCACTGAATATTCCATAGAAATGTAGTTTTTTATAATAAATTTCATTCCCCTCATATTATAAAAAAATTTAAATGTAATCATTACTGGATAGTTTTTTATATTCTTCAAATTTTCTATTCAAAATGTCTCCCTTTATCCCTAAGATGTATAACATATATTCTTCCCTTTTTGGGATAATTATTGTGCCAAAATTATTGGGAAAATATTCCCCATTATATTAAATACAATGCTTCATAAATTTATTTATTATTAACAATTTCTTATTTTTAGAGTTTGTACTATATGTTAGACATAAAACACCTTCAAAACCCCTTTTGATACCACTTTTGTATATCCAAAACTCTAGGATTTTTACACCAAATATAAGTTATTTTCTAAGACTAAGGTATCATTCAACAACTTATAAATAATCTTTAGAATTAATTTACGCCTTTTCAATGAAACAACTTGCTGATACCACTTTATTGTCAAACCATTTTCTTTATATACTATTTCTTTTTTCTACATGTCATGATATATAAATATTTCTAAATCACTCATTTTATTACAAAAAAACAATAGGATATATCCATTTAAAGAACACACATTTATTATTTATACATTCATTCTCAGTTATTTGTAACTAGAAATATACTATTAAAGACATCAATGAGTGAGTTTAACACTTGGAAATGATTTATTACCTCATAATTTAAATTTAATGTGTTATTACTGAGTATAGAAAACTAGAGCCTAAGTAAAAAACATCAAAGTTATGCATGCCACTCACCTAATTCCATAAGTGCACACAAGTTTAATTTTTAATTACTTAAATAATTCATCTTATTATCTCACTCAAACAAGAAATAAACAATTATAGAATAATCATTAATATCAAAATTGTGTGAGACATTCCACATGTTTAACTAATTAATACCTCATTTTTAGATATGCTCATAACACACCTTTATGTCTATGATCTTCCTTTAACATAGTGTGATTTTTTTCCTTTCTACACAAGGGGAATTTTTTTGAAACATAATCATATAACTAGCATATAATTCCTTTAGTTTTACCACCATATATTTCATTTGGTAACATTTGTTTTAGTACACACCAAGGGTCATTTTTTGTAGTATTTTGTATCCTAAAAAATCACAAGATGACACCCCGTAAATAAACCATAAACAAGAAAACACATTCTTTATTTATGAATGTAGCTTATTCTATATTAAATTTTATTATTTCTCATTAATTTATAATATCACATAGATTATGGATTTATTTCACTCACTAATAAATTTTTTTGGTTAATACTATTTTATAAATAAGATAGGTCTTAAACACCACTTAAATTTTATATTAGGTTCCAAATCCCAAATAATTTTTTATCTCAACATGAAATTTTAGTTTTAGTTTGACATAAATAGTGTCCACCTAAATCCACATATTGATTCAGATAAAAAATTACTATAATTGGTGTATGGTCTGATTTTTTTTCACATATCTTCTTTATGTATATAAAACACGTTGATAGTATATCACACTTAATCTTGCACCACTCAAATCATTGGATATAATAATAATGTGCATAGGGAGAGGGGTACTACCCAATCATTATCAAATATAGGAATGTGGTTGGTCTTGATGAACTAACCCATCACATATAACATGATTTCAATCCTTCATGGAGGTTATAATTTCAACACCACTTATAAAAAATCACTTTGTATTTTTAATTTTTTGAGTTCAAAATCATTTTTATCTTTTACTTGAACTCAATTATGATAATAATATTACTTATACTGGTTTTATCCTTGATCCTCCATCCTTATACCCTTATCCATTCTTCATATGACATGGGAGGGATCTACCACATACCTTTTACTCTTTCCTTGTGGTGTAATTTTGAATATTCTAAGGCATACATGGTGTTTTTTATTATATATAGGCATTCAAGTCATATTGGACTTGTTTTCCTTTGTGATCCCTTTTCACTTACTCATCCCTTAAATGTTGAAACATATGGGTAGAAGATTCATTTTTATTTATCCATTTTAGATATCATTTTCTATATAAATGATACTATTAATATGTCATCATTGGTTCTTGAGTTTCCCTTTATTTCATAACATTATCACTTTCCTCTATCATGGTGAATCTATTTTTCAAAAATATAGATACTTATTTTTTCATACTTTTCTCCCCCATGACTAGGAATGATGGTTATATTCTTGACACCTCCATCACTTCATTTTCAACAATTCATTTCTAAATGTACATGGTTTGAATATATATAATATATCCTAATAAGATCAGGCCTCTTGTGTTTATGTCTCTATTGAGATAAGGTAATAAGTATCCCTTCACCATTGATCCTTTGTAATTATAGATACATATCCATGGTTTTTTATATAACTATACAATATTATCACAATTTTCTAATTTACATTTAGATCCCTCACTTACATATTTTTCATGAACCTTCCAATCACTGATCTATTCCATGTTTTTAGCACTATGGATTTCACTTGTTGATGTTTCTTTAGGATATATCACCATCCATTCCTTTGATGTATCCTTTAATTTTTATCCGTATAATTCTTTATAAATCCTAATCATATTTAGGAAAATATCTTCTCTTCTGGATTTATTTTTATAGTGGTGATTCTTGCTTTAAACTCCATCTTAGTGTCCATATGTTATTCTAGATTGTGTAAAAGTTCTCTATATAAGTCACTTTGAAACTCCAATATAGAACTCATTTTCATAATTTCATCATTAAAAGACAGTTTTCCCAATATTTTATTATCTATAAAGATCATAACATGAAAAAAATAGTTTAATACATGAGTTATATCCCATTGATAAATCTTATACTATATGTATTTGATTTTATCATGATAACTATAAGAGAATCCATGAGATTTATGACTTAAAATCATTGCCAATTATTCCATAAAATCACCATCCACTTAAATATATATGTAGGAATCCAAATTTATTAATTTTCTTTAATATTGTAAAATAATATTATTTATATATTAAATAATTTCATAAAATATGGTAACATTTATGTGAAATTTTATCTTATTGGTAGTATTCTTCTGATTTTCCCTTTCATTATTCCTTTTGAACATGAGGTATTATTTGCATGATTTGTGCAATGATATTTCATTAAAACATAATATAATATCTTCTCTTAAGGTAGACTCCATAACGACATTTTCATTCACTAATTTTCTATATATTTATTCTAATAGTATCCATATATCAAAATTACCAGCACAATGAATAATATTTTTGAATAGAATTATTGAGAAAACATTATAAAAAAAATTATATTTGTTTGTATCATGAACTCATTAATTATGATTTCTAAAATCAAAATCCCATTCTAAATACTTTATAATATTATCACCAAAATCCTATGATAACTAAATTCACCTCCTTTTTAAAACTATAAAAATTTTTACCACTAAAAATAGGTCGTTATGTCAAATATTTAGTGTGCATAAAAAATCATAAAACATATATAAATATTGAACTCCAAATAAAATCCTATTCTATTTGATACTACTTTTTGGGAAAAAAATTAATTCATACACCTAGAGATGGGGAGGGGGTAAATGAGTAAATTTATGTTAGAATTTAAAGACTAAAACCAATAACTTTGTACTTTAGATTACGAGAATATTAATATAACTGAATATTAATAAATATATTATCACATATTGATTATTAATTTTTATAAATTTAACTTTATATAGACCTGTGATTATTCATCACATTGAAAAGGTCATAGTAGTTCCCCACTATGATGAGATCCTTGATATTCCATGATAAAATTTTAGAACTTAAGTACAGCGGTCGTATGATAATATATGATGGGGTATAAATGATGAAAATTTTTAGGTGTGAGTACTAATATATGGACGAGTCCATTTATCATGATATTCTTTCTTGGTGTTCTTAAATTTAAGAGATCATAAGGATATACCTGCTAGTATGAAATCAAATTGTTTCCATGTCATTTGATATTCCTATATATGAACGTGTGTAATTCTCCTTAGATTTTAAGATAATTATCTATACATATAATGAATAACATATATTGATACATTTACAAACCATGTTGAAATATTCTCATTGTGAGGTAATATACATTAAGTGTATCATGAATTATATGTAATTAATGAATAATTATAGGAATCCCTTCAGTATTTTTTGAAGTTTATATCTCAAAACTTTGATTTGAACAATAAAAATAATTTTCATGGCCATGGTGTATTGATGAATTTATTTCATATATTCAATGAAATACATATCGAGCATATATTTTTATAATACTTTTATGAAACTTCCTCGACAAGATATCATGAAAAAGAGATTATACTACATAGTGAGTGCTTATTTGTGGTTGTCATTATTGTGAAATTAAATTATTTATCTATGATTTCCTTTAAATGTTTCTAGATGATGATATTATAATTTAAGAAATATTTCCTAATACCAAATGGGAATATTCCTAGAGGCTCACAAACTTTGTGTTTCCTTTTATATTAAGTTAGAGTCTATTTGAATATAATTATTAGAAAAATATTATTCTCTTGATGGATGAAATTTTTTATAATGAATTTATTAATCATATATATTTTGTTTCTATTTTATATGAGTTCAATATTAAATAAATAATTATTTTAATTATTATGAACATAATATTTATTTATTTGTTTACCAAATAAATAATTTTAATTATTATAGGTTTAGTAAATGACAAGGAATGTGACGAATCGAGTAAGTCACTAGATAATAGAAATGATATATAAAATATCATTTAAATATATATTAATAAAATAATATATATTTTTTATTTTTTATAGTACAAGAAGACATTAAATAATTAATAATGATTTGAATATTATTAGACATGGTATTTTCTTATGATTAATAGACTGGATGCGTGATTTTTGTGCATTTTCTTGTATCAAAACCCTATATTTATATATATTTAATTATATCATTTCTATGTGTGTGGTGAAATGATTATTTTTATGTATAGTGATTTCATCTCTAGAGAATTCAATCTCTGAATAACTTCTCTAGGGAATCTCTCATGACTGAGAGAAAATTTCCACCTCTTTCCACCATCTCAAAAAACAAGAGATAAAAAATTCAATCTTGAGGTATTTTATAATGATCAATAGAGAGAGAGATAAATTTTAACTGGTACTACCATTCTATCACTAGAAATACAATTGAATATTGTTAAGGATCAAGGAGAATATATGGATTAGTACTATTGGGAATATACTTTGTACCCTTTTGATGTAATGACGGTTCACCCTGAATGGATGGTAAATTTATCAACACTGACATTTGATAAATTAATATTTCCTGAGGTAATTTCTTATTATTATAACAATTTTAAATTTATTGTATATGATACTATTTATTTATTATAGGATACTTTTTTTGGTTATTTATTTATAATCACAACACATGAGATTTTTCATTATGATCATATGATTTATTCATTGGATATGATGGAGAATAATTCTTGGGAGTGTACCATAATAGCTTTTGTTAGGCCCAGAACCTGCAAGTGGTATTAGAGATGTCATGTTTGAATTAAAAATTATTTTTTAATAGTTGAATAATTTATGATTTTATATTTTTTCATTTTTGATTCATTTGTTATTATTATGAAAACTCTGATATCTTATTCATTCACATTCATATAACCAAGAATAAGTTAATAATACCTAAATAAAATCTGAAGAACCTATCTAGTGGTGCTGAAAAATCTTTCCAAATAAGATTGGACAACAAGATGTCTAACCAAATAACCTCACTATGTGTTCATGTGGTGGAATAAAATATATATTTATGTGACTTGTTTTGACTAAAAAATATATCACACAACTTTAGGGACTATATTCTATGTATATGCGATACACACCTTGTATTCCCACATGGTTAAGAAAATATGTGGTCAAATATGCATCATGAATTTATTATAGGTCGTATAATGGCTTGGGGGTGTGAGACATGTGTAGATGAGATTACCTAGCGTGTAGCTTCTGCATATACTATGTAAAACAAAAATTTCCATATAGAATACACGTTGAGTCGCAGAGAGTGTATGGAGGATGGAAATACATGAAATGTTTCTAGTTGGACATGTAGTGTAACACACACAAATCCACACACAGTACACACCAAACCCATCAGTATACCATGTAATTAATTTACATGGAAATGAAAATTATTTTTCCATTAAAACTAATTAAAAAATTTCCATGTTTCATGAATTTATAGTACACATAATGTGATAGGTTATAGATGAATATTAAATGATAAATTTTATTTCCAAGTTAAATTCAGAACTATATGTCATGTATAGTCATTACAAGATGCATAATTTATATACCTTAAAAGTGGTACATGTTTCATAATTTAACATGTGTTAATGTTTCATTAATTGAAAGTACATGCGAAGTAATTACATGAAATTCCATGTTTTTTACATTCCATGTTAGTGAATAATATTGATATATAGAACAAGATGGGTAGTTTAGATGGGTAAGAACTGTATGGCCTCTATGTATATGCCATATATTTAATAAATCTAAATAAAAAAATTATGAAATTTGATTAAAATTATATTGGATTGAAGTCGCTAGAATCATCTAGATAGATATTAAGAGAAATTTATGAATTGATTAATAATATTATCAATCTATAACTTTGAGTAATTTATATAATTTATGAATGATTTAAATGATTTATAGTTTTAAATGTGTATTCATTTAATGCATGTGACTGATCATGATCATGACCAACCAATCCATGGGTTGAATTTATATTTAATTTAATATAATTCTCTATGTTTTTATATGTAATAATATTTTATTATATTTAATTATGATGGTTTGTGTTTCGTCCCTACAACCTTTGTTATGTATAACCTTTGTTTCCATAGGCTGGTTTATAAACATCTTATAACCATTCCATTTGTTCCTGCTCACCTGTATGTGATTTTTAAACTATATAAAGGATGAAACTCCAATGATAAGAGGCAGTTAAAAACAAAATGAGGTGCAATCAACCAAATATGAAAACAATTCCATTGGTAGAATACTACAACTTGAGTCGAAACCGACTCAAAGTGTTTTTCACCAAGGTTCATAGGTTGATTTATTTTCTTCTTAATAAATCAAGCAATAGAAATATCATGAATAAGAAGATTTATTTATTTTATTTATTTGGATGAATTTTATCTATTTTATGTTAATTAATTTTTCTTGGATCATTAAACTGGATCATATAAATTATATAAGGTTACACGATATGCAAGATAAAATTGAAGAAATAAATTATGTGTAAATTGATTTTGTCAATTAAATGGTTGATTAATTAGTTAAAATCAATATAATATTAGTAAAACATGTTTACACATAATAAAAAAATTATCTCAAGTAAATACAAAGTCATAAATCCTACCATTACTAGATTTATAATTTAACCATTGAATAAATTGTTCCGCTTTCCATTTTACAAGGACTTACTTTTATAGAGGTATTTTAATTATAGATTTAGGTTGAATTAGCCATTTAGAAATAAATAGGTGCATCCCTATCAAGAATATTCATATAATTGAGGTAAGTTTTGAGAAAAAACCTGAATAAGGATTTATGGATTGTGGAGTCTACCCAATGGATCAAGGTGTTGTAAGCTAGAAGTTGAAAAGGAAACCTACCTAAATAACTTTATGTAATTGAAGAAACCATTATATAGTTATGAGAATATAAATATAGAACCATGGAACTAAAATTTAAACACAGAAACAAATTCTCAGTCAAATTATGAGGGTTTTTGGGACTTGATAAAATAGTTTGTAAAAAAAAGAAAATTAAATTATTTCCTGTTAAATTTTTTAGTTATTAAATTTTTTTATTATTTATAATTTTGTATTATTATATTAAATGTATATGTTCATAAAAAATATTATACTAATAACCAATAATGGGGAAAGTTATTCACTTTATAGGTAGTGACTTCCAGGAAAGGTATAAGTGCTTGGGAATTGTATTACACAATGAATGAAGGATTTACATGATATAATCCCCAGTTTCTATTCCTCCTGTAAAAGAGGTGAGTGATGAAGATCCTATTGTTAATGAAAATTAATTTTATGATTTTATATATTGACATCCTTAAATTGTTTTATTCATTTTTGTGGAACTCATAAAGGATTATGAGAGCATGAATGAATATAAAATGCTCAATAATCTCTTTGATCATTATCAGAATAGAGCTAAAAACTAAGTTTGGGATCTCCAAGGAATTATTTACATGAAAAAATAGAGTGGTAGTTCAATATTGGACTCACATAGTCAATATTATTGGATTAATTGAGCATGTAAACATTTTAGTGTTTTAAAAAACTAATTAATTGTTCACCAATTTCATTATTTCTTCACTACCTCAATTATTATAATGCTTTATTGTGAATTTGAATATGAAAAACATTGAGAATCATCTCCTAGATATCCTTACATTACATCACCAAGAAAATAAGAACACAAATCCTAAGAAACATTTTGTTTTTATGGTGAACAATAAGATTGGAAAAGTGAGAAATCCCAAGACTGGATCTATGTCTAAGGCTTCTTCGGCCTACCATTCCTTGTGAAGGAAGATCAAGGGTTAATAAGGGGAGTGATATTATCTCTTTTATTGTTGTGTAAACAAGGTCCCTAAGAGGAATAACATCACTATGAAAAATAGGAAAATGGGATCTTTAGGTCTGTTAGTTATCATGTGTAATCTATTTGTTTCTACTAATTGGTTGTTAGATACAACTTTTAATACTCAATTTTGAATCCAATTATAGGAAACAAGTAGATTAAAAATATTTGAAAAAGGTGAGGTGGATTTAAAATATACTAAATTATCTATAAAAATTATAGTAGTTATTGTATACAACCCCAACACATTTCTGATTGAAATGATCTTGGCTTCAAAGAATTGTGATTATGTTCTATCTGTTAGAAGAAACCTAAAATATATATGTAGTCTTGAAGAAAATGGTTTTGTATTTTAAATTTTGAATACAAGTTGTTTATTTTATAAATAGATGATATGTTATGGTATGGAATATAAAAATATTGTGTTTTATGTATAGGATTACACAAACCAAGTAATAGAAATTGATAACAAATTTTGTTCACGTGACTTATATCACACCCAACTGTTGAATCTTTAGTTAGTTCATGTATATGCAAATATATTGGAAAAACTAGTCCAATATGGATATTTGGATTTTTTTAACTAAAAAAACTTGGAATATTCCATCATTTACAAGTAAAAGTGACCAAATATCTATTTATTAGAAAGGGTGAAAGGGACATGGAGCTTTGTAAACAGATTCATACAAATGTGTGTTGGCCATTTCTGATTGTACAAGGTGGTGGATACTCACACTTCATAAATTTTACTTATAGATTTACAAGATATTGATATGTATATATATTGAGGTATAAGTCCAATTATATTGATAAATTAATGGAATTTAGGAATTAATATTACAATCAATTTAGTAAGAGTATCAAGAAACTCCACTCATACCGTGGTGAAGAATATGTTAACCAAGAATTCATTTATTATCTTCAGGACTTTGGGATTCAGTCAAAACTCACTCCTCCTTATATACCACAATAAAAAGTTGTAAGTGATAGGATTAGACACACTATATTAGAAATGGTGTGAATAATGATGATTCATAAAGGCATTCCAATATGATTTTAGGGATATTTATTACAGATAAAAGCATATATTATAAAGAGTGTTCTAACTAAAGTGAAAAATTGTTTTATATATAAAATATAGTGTGCAATAAAATATTTATTTTCTTAATAATGTTCCCAGGAATACAAAGTGTTTATTAATTAGACTCCTGGTAATAACCATTCACCTTGGGGAAGAATGTTTATCTTTATATGATACCCTATGGGAAAATATAACACATAACCTATATGACAAATTGGATTAAAATTTAATGGTGTAAATACATTCCATGTTTCTTGATAGGGATAACATATAAAAAAGTGATATAAATAGAGAGATAAACATCAATAATGACCAAGATTAAGATACACAATAGTTACAATAATAAAATATTCCACTAATATCTATGGAAGAGGATATTCTAGAGATAAAAGTACTATGTAGGAGTAAAAGAGAGGTCAGAGAACCTAGAAGATATAGTTTTATAGTCAATGGTCATATAATATAATTAATAGTCTCTAATAATTATCTTATCACTTACAAGTATGATGTAAGCGCCACATAAGCCAATAGATTAAAAGAATCTATAAATTATGAAATAGATTTCATATAGAAAAATGAAGTCAGGATTTGGGATGATCTCATAGTGGATATAAATATCATTGGTTGAAAATGGGTTTTCAAGTTGAAAATAGGGATTGATAGATAATTCAATACTTATAAGGGAATATGGGTTACATAGGGTTTAAATAATTTCATAGACTATGATGCTATCTTTTCACTAGTTTCTATGTTGAAATCAATAAAAATTCTACTTTATAACATAACATTCCTTGATTATGAGACATGAAAGATGGATATCAAAAGATATTTATTTAATGGTAACCTTTGTTAAGATTTCTATATGACACAATCATAAGAGTTCGTGACACCAAAGGATTCCAACAAGGTACACAATCTATATAGATCCATTAATGGGATTACAAAATCATATAGGTCATGTACCAATTACATTAAAGAATCCATAATATAATTTTATTTCATATATAATGAATGTGTACCTTGTGTATATAAGTTGTTTAGTGGGAGTGAAATAATTCTCCTAATAGTATATATTTATGGCATATTACTTATTGGAAATGAGGTACCAGTATTATAGTCCATTATGACTTGGTTAATCACATAATTCTCTATGAATTATTTAGGTGAACCATATACATTATTGGGATGAATATCCATTATAATAGATCTAGGAGGTTCCATGGACTAGTTCATGGTACATACATTGACAATATACCAAATAGATTCAATATAGTGCAATCAAAGAGTGGTTTTTTTCCTATCTCATATGAAATACATTTTTTAAATAAAAATTTCATTTAGAAACATGAGTAGAGATAGTGGATAGAAAATCCTATACATATATGTGATAGGTTCATTCATATATACTATTACATGTACTAATCTAGATTTCACATATTCCTTAGGTGTAATAAGAAGATATTAAGATGATATTGGATAAAACTATTGAATGAAAGTCAAGATTATCCTATATTATCTAAGGAATACTAGGGATATAGACTAGAACTATGGATGAGATGAAGAGATAGTCACCAAGGGATATATAGATACTAGTTTCCAAATAGATGAAGATGATATGAAATCACAATTGAGATATATGTTTACTATAAATTGTGGTTCTCTAATATGGATATGCTCAAAGAAATTAGTTGTCACCAATTCTGTGGTCGAGTCTGTGTATATTTTTTCTTATAATAAAGTTTTGATATGAGCCTTAATCCAAGATAATGATGTGGTTCCAAGTAGTAAATAACCCATCACACAATAATGTTATAATACTATAGTAATGGATATTTCCAAAGATCCAAAGTCACATACAAAACTAAGAACATACTCAAGGATTATCATCTATTAAGGGTTTTTTAATTAGAGAGTTGAGGTTTCCATGAGTATATTTTCAGTTGAATACAACATGGTGGACCCATTTAGAGATTCCATATCATATTAGAAGCATGAAATTGATTCGAAATATATGGGGCTAAAATTATTTATGATATGAATCTAGTTCAAGTGGATTTTTATTAGAATTGGTTCAAATAACAAATTAAATTATACTTTTTTTACTTATATATTCATAGGTTTGAATATTAGTAAATATATTATCATACAATGATTAAAAAACTATGTGAATTTGATGTGATAATTTCTATAGATTATTTTTCACATGAAAAGGTCATAGATATTCCCCACCAAAATTATAACCATGAAGTAACATAAAAATATTATAGAAGATAAGTCATATGGCTACATGATATCATATGATAATTCATAGATAGTGTATATTATCAGGTTTTAGTACTCATAAGTGGATGGAACTTTATATCATAATGTTTATTCATGGTAATGAAAAATATTGGAGATTATGAGGGATGCTCTGTTTATCAAAAATCCAAATTTATTTTTATCATTTGATATATATATATATATATGAATGTGTGGAATGATCCTTAGACATTAATTTTATTAAAAATAAATATAATGACTCACATAATTGGATATATTTCCCAAAACAGAGATTATATATATTTTCAGTGAAGTAAGATTTTTTTGGTTTCATCATGAATGGTATGTCTTTGGAGAGTAATTCGAGGAAGGTTTTCCCCTTATATATTAATTGAATATAATATCCTGACCCTTTTATTTTAATGTATTATTAAAAGTAAATTCCATGTCCACGTTGTATTGATGGGTTCATTTCAGATAGTATAGGAAAGTTTTATCGAGGATATAGGTTGCTGACACTAGTATGAAACCTACTTGTTGATATATCATGAAAAATAGATTATATCAAACAATGAGCATTTATATGTGGTTTTCATCATTACATCCTTAAATTATTATTCTATGGGTTCAATTACATGCTTTTATATACTAATATTTTTCTTTAAGAAAGCCTACCTAATTTTACTGAGGAATATTTTTAGAGGCTCACACACTTAGTATTTCTATTGATCGTAGTTAAATTCTATTTGAGTGCCATTAATATAATAAATATTAATCTCATGATTTAGAGGTAATATTTATTATATATTTATTGATGAAATATATTCAGTTAATATTTTATGTGAGTTAAATATTAAATAAATATTTATTCACTAGAATTTCAATATAATTTATTTATTTATTTATGAAATGTATACTATTTATTATTTAATGTTTTTAAAAGTTAAAGAAGTTGGTTGGATTTGTTAAGTTTCCTAGTAATGTAAATGGTATACAAAATATCATTTAAATAAGTAATTTTGTTCATATTTATATTATCTGTGACCCATGTATGCATCAAGGAAATAATAATAATTTTAATATTAATATACTTTGGGCTCACTAAGGATTATGATATTGGATAATTACAATTATACAACTACCAACACTCTTAACCTAGATCTATATATACCAAATTATGTCATTTCTATGTATGTCTTAAAATCATTTTGATGTGAAAAATGATTTTATATCTAATGAATTATCAACATGAATAATATATTTATGTATTCTTAGAAGATCACAAGAATTATTCCACCTCCTTTCATCCTCTCAATAATGAGAAAAAAATAATCAAACCATCAATCTTGATGCATTTTGTAGTGATTAATGGTGAACGATGCAAGATAATTTATACCACCATGATAAAACCAAATATACCACCACAAAAAATTAGGGATCAAGGATATTATGTAGACAAACACTAGAGGTATTGTACTTTGGATCCTCTTGATGAAAAGATAATGCAACATGAATGGTTGCTAAATCTATCAACACCTACATTGAAGAATGAACTCATGCCCAGTAGTAATACTTATTATTAAATTAATTAAAAATTTAACATAAAAGATACCTTATAATGGGTTTTATTTTCTTTTGTTATTTTTATTCTGATATAATAACAATACATGTCATTCCTTATCATGTTTTTTTATTAATTCACTTGAAACAATAAAAAACCATCATTGGGAATGGTCTTGACTAGATTTCACTGGGCCTAAAACCTATAAAATCCCAATAAAAACATTTCAGTGAGATCATTCACCCTTGGTTAGATCTTTTTTTCTTAATATAATGAACATTATTTATTCTCACACCCCCACATAGCTTGTGAAATAGAATTTAAAACATATATGTATAAATGAAAATCATAATGCACCTAATGATTTTACTTGGTTCACTCATATTGGGATACATCATAGGAGGACACTCCTATGATGTTTTGGTGTTCCATAATCCACTATACTCATTTTTATTGTATACACTTTGTTCAGGATGACTCTATGTTATCGATGAATACATTTAAAAAGTTCATGGTTCAATCATAAAATACCCAAGGGTTATATTGTCATATTTCTCTCCAAACACTACTTTACGAGGGATTAATAATTTAATATACATGGGGTTCTATTCAGTATTTTTATAATAATCATGATAAAAATACATCCTCAACTCTAGAATAGATGATATATTAAGCTTCATCTTTTTGTATAGTTGTTTTACAATTATTTATATGACTAATTTCTTATATTGGGAGTGGAATCTACATCTTGAAAATAATAAAAACAACAACAACATCCAGATGATAATAACACTGTAGTGATGTTATCCTTGATTCGCCAAGTCTTCAAAAAATAGAGATAACTATAACACTTAATCATTATTTATGAATAGGTAGATATATCAGTGAAATAATTTCTTCATGATAATTCCATTAAAAACCATATGTAGAAATGATTTACTCTATCCTTGTTAGTTAACATCTCTACTATGAAAAAAATGAAATTGGTATGTCTTTATCTAGAATTAATGGGATTCATTTTTATAATGTCTTCAAGATTAAAACTCTTAATCTGATGGTTGGGATAAATTACCATTATTTTAATCCACTAGGATTATTCCATGTTGACAAAATTTATAAATGTGATCAGTTAAATTCAATTAATTCCATCCAATTTCCTATATCTGGATCCAAATCTAATCATTTTTTGAATTCTAATTAAATATTCATTAATTTAGAAAAATATTATAGAAAATCTTGTTATTATCGTCACTCTAGTGTCACCCCCTTTGAAATTACACATATTATATTGTGACATCCTCTATTATGGTGTGAAATTTGACTCAACCATAGATCCAAAAAATCTATATAGAATCTTATTTAATAATCCTTGAGGATTGTGATGTGATCATTAAAATATATCTAAATTTAGGACCAATTTTCACATGGTTCACTTCATTGTGGAATAATATATTATTTCAAAGCCTCTCTGTATTCTATGGATTTATTTCAATGTCTTAATCATCCCAAAAAACCCACATTTTATGGGTTTTCCATTATTTATTATTCTCTAGGACTCACAAGGTTTCATTTTGGCATTCTTGGTATGGCGTAATATAACCTGATTATGATTTCAAGAACTAAATTTATTAATCCTGGGGTATTTAATATTTAAAACATTTTTCATCATGGTACAATATATATCATTACATAATGATTATATCTCATTTTACATATCTAGCTCTAGAAAATATCTCAATTAAACTTCAATGTTGATGGTTAAAAGTATGATTTTGTTCTATGATTATTTAATACTAAATATTTTATTTCCCCAATTTAATCTTATGTATGACCATTAAGATATAGGATGTCACTACGTTGGATAATATTTTTCTAGTATCTACCCTTGTGGCATGAGTTTATCTTTAATATCATTGTATTCCACTCAACAATTGAGATTACTCTTACACCCCAACCTTGATAGTGTAGCCACTCCCATTGTGACATGAATTGGTATTTCTACCCCCCAAAAAAACTTCTATATGCTACAAATTTACTCCATATAGGATTATAAATTATCAATTTCCATCAAATTTCTGGAATATACATATTTATCCTTATCTATACAATATTCAACAACCTTCATGATTTTATCCATGTCCTTGATACATAGAAACATCAAGTTTACTTCATTTAAAAATGTATATAAATATCCATTATAATGGTTTAAATACATGATAACTGTCAAACTATAATGATATAGATATAAATAATGTATATTTCACTATATGTGAAACCCTAAATGTGGGTTATTTTAATGGTAACCATATTAATTTTTTATCATATCACTATTGGGTTGACCAGGATTTCCAACATATTTATCTCTAAAAAGAATTAATTATCCCCTTCTATTAAAATTATCTTTAACTATAATTGGGAAAAAATGAAAACCTCTGGTTGAAATAAGGATCACTTGTATAGATTATAACTGATCACTAATGGGATACAATGCGAATAACTTATATTCCGATTGACATTTTTAATATACACCATATAGATTTTAATATATATGTAATTTTTGTTACACACATAAACATTAGACATTGATCATTTATATTGATCATTTCAAATAGGTTACTTATTTTGTTTCATATATTGATAAAAATAATGATTCATTTGATAATTATTCATAATGAAAGGAAATTAGGTATGACAATAATCAAGCTGAGGGATGTTGTTGACCAAGGTAAGATGTGTCCCCTATTTGATGGGTTAATGACATCACAAACATCAACAATTTTTTTACTAAGTATATGTGTAACCATGGAAATAAAATTACATTTTATATATTTATATAAGATTTAGTTATCTAATAAATTTAGAAAAAAAATAATCTATACATGGTTAGTATTGTCATTAATTTAGGCTTAAAATTTTTGTCAATAATAATGTGTATTTCCTAATGGAAATGTAGTGGATTAGATCACACCCAACACATTTATACATTTTTTAGATATCAGGTTTTGAAATATTACACAATTAGTTTATATTTTTGAATTATATTCATTTCCATTTCTAACATTAAAAAAGTCACTTGTTACTATAAAAAATATAATGGTAATTTATATCTTTGGAAAATTATTATTATTTTACATAATAAAATGATTAAATTTATAATAAAAATAAATAGTAATTGTATTGTATATATTTTAAGTATCTATGTAAATATAGTTATTTAATTAAATAACATATATCACATTAAAATATATATAATGAGTTATTTATATTATTAATACATAAACATGAGGAGATACAAAATACCAAAAATAGATTTGGGATTAGGCTTAATGTAATGGGATCATAAGTCCCATAACATAATATAATCTCATATTTCAACTAAATGAGGCCACCTACCTTTATATTTTAACCAATTTAGAGGATAATTAGTATATAACCCACAGTTTTTTTAACATATTTGTCAATTTTGGAGGCTATTTAATATTATAAATAACCGCTTGGGGATATTTATTTCACATCCTTATGTGTTTTATGGGTTTAGAATACATAGTTTTTATTCAATAAACCTATTTTTATATATAATAAATAGATGGGGTGTAGAATTCATTCCACTTTAAGAAAGAAATTTTTGTGAAAAGTGTTCTTAAATTTTCATCATTCAAAAGAGTTATATAGTTTTCCTCGTTTAAGTGGTTCTCTAGTATTTTTCATTAAACCTTACTATATCTATTATCTTTGGAAAGAAAACCCCCAAATGGATAAAAATAGAAACCTGTAATCAAATTGGTTATTAACAATATTAGAGGATACCAAATTATTATTAGATAGAATAATTCAAGTTAATTTAAATATTTAAAATATTTTTAAAAATATTTTTTATTTAATTGTGTTTTTATTTACTCATTATGATATTTTATTTTTTTTATAAAAACTTATACCATGTTTTGAGTGTTGATATATTTATTAAAAACCTACACAAAATTGGTACTCGATAGTGTGGTTGAGATACCTTGAAAAACTCTTATTGTTCTTGGTTAATATCTATATAGCTACATGTAATTATTTGAAGAATAATCCTCCACTCTATTTCAAGTCATATATTATCTCTATGTTCCATTCCTCATTTAGGTTATCTTAGAATCATAATTATAATTAAATAGCTTTCCCTCCTCTATATGAGCTAGCTGGATTTTGAATATACTAGTGTTATAGTGGAACATATATATAATAATACTTTTCATCTATCTATGCCCTTAATGGGTTATTAGTTTTTAGTCGTGAAGTGATTTTTTGTGTTTTTGTAATAATAAGAATTTTATAATGGGTAAATATTATTATATGGTTTTAGGAGTTATTTTCCTAGATTTTTTTAGTGTTGATATATTTTTCTTTTTTCTTTTAAACTTTTTCAACATTGTTTTTTAGTAGGAATTTCATTTATCCTTTTAAAAGTAATTTCATTATAGTTACAACCTATATTTACATTCATTCATGAATGTAACCATTTAATATTACTATTTTCCATAAATGCGGGTTTAAATAATATTGGGAAATAACCACACACACCATCCAAATATTTGGATCTTACAAAAAAACATTAATTATTTTTATTATGTTTTTAATAAATATTTAATTATAATTAATTATTATAAGAATAATTTCAAAAATATATAGATCATGATTTTTTTAACCCAAAATCACATCAACATAAAAAATTATTTAAAAATAGTATGTAAATAGTGTAATATGGAAATATAAAGATGAACCTAATCAATGATATATATATATATATAACAAAAATTTATCTTATAAACACAAATATTTTAATTGTGTTGATATTGATCAAATGAAATATCTCTTCCATCTTAGCAATTAAAAATGTAACTTTCAATGTTTCATGTTTCATATTAAAATATATATATATATATATATCTACCCACTATACAATTCTAGAAAATGATTCCATAAAACACATTTCATTTGTAATTGATCCTTTTTTTAAAAAATATTAAATTATTACACAATTGTAGAATTCTTGAATATCCTATAACACACTTTGGAATAAAAAACACCATGATATTAGAAAAACATTCCACAATATGGTAGTAATATTATTTAAATAAATAGAATATATTCCACTTCCTATAGAAATCACTGGAATAAAACAGAAATCAGAACATGATCTAGTATCCAAAATCTCAGAGTAAGAAACCCTATCCAAGAATGTTTCGAGGATCAATATAAAAATATCACTATTTACATAACCTGAAAATTCAATAGATTTATTGAAAAGATAAATTTATAAAATGTAACTCCTCGACCCCAGTTACCCAGAGTCGGTGCATTATTTTAATACATTGGCATGATTACAAGGAATCAAGTCCTGAAGGACCGATCAGTTTAGCAGTCTTGGAAAATAGATTATATACATGAATGTTACATTACACATTAAGACATAAAAAAAACATAAATAATCCTTTATGAACGCCATTATTCCCTTGGATTAACACTGCATATAAATAAAAATATACTTCTTGGAATCCTATAAAAAATAAAACAGAGAAAGGGGTGAGCTCAAACGCTCAGTAAGGGTAAGCAATACAACAAAAACATTCATAAATAAGAACAAACATTTAAGTCAATGTATAACTAAAACAAAAGCCTTTTAAACTTTAAATTCTTCATAATATGGAAAAAATAAAATGTAATAATTCCATTTACTTATTCACATGAATATTCTAGTAGTCAAATAATCACATGAAATATCACTAACCACTTTCATAATGATGGAATGCATAATGCCATACTATCATAACCACATAGTCAAGGCCTTGTGCCAAGACTACAAATAATATTTTGCCAAGCCCTTGTGAAAAGATACTAGTTTGTCTCATGAGACCTATCGATGAATCTAGGATCTATATCGGGCTCCACCCGTCACTTACTAAGTCCAATGCATTCCTAATATGAACAGGTTTAAACCTAACATAAACATTCGTATTAAAACTAGCATACTAAATGTCAATAATTTACCCATAAACCATGAATGGTATAAAAATAACACATCCATAGTCAAACATTTCACCAAAACTTCAATACAATATGGAAGAATTGTATCATGATAAATCAACTTCAAAATAAGTTTAAAATCCATTAAAGGATTTTTACATAGATGAAAATTATTTATAAAACTCTTTTATAGAAATACCCCTTTTTCATGAAAACATTTAAAAGTCACAAAATTTTGAAAGGAATACATTTAAAAACATTTTTGAGTCAAAGTGTCCCATACCACTTTGAAACTTTTGAATGAAGTTAACATTTTAAAAACATTCATGTCCATATAAATAAATCCTTAAAACCCATTTTGATAACATGGACATTAATGAGAACGATTTAGAAGAATAAATATTTAAAACATTTAAAATGATGTTTTAGTAAAAATTACCTTAAAAATAATCCATTTTAAAACTATTTTATTAAACATGGACATGGATAATAAATATTTCCCAGTAGATACTTACGTAAAAACAACCTCGGATCATAAATAAATTGTGAAATTAAACCTTACCAATTTGGTAACTTACGAAACATACACCCCATGAAAGAGGTATAATACAATGAATATGTAAATACACATAAATTAAATTTTATTACACAAATAATACAATTATGGGAAGTACATACACCACACAAAAGTTAATAGTGGCAATATGGTATTAATCTCATTAGAATAAGGAGTGAGATGAAAACCCCTTACCTTGCACTTTACTTTAGTCGAGGGTACGTTTAACCTCATGTATAAAGACTATAGTATGTTATTAAATTATAACAGAACCATATTAAATATATCATATTATAAATTATTCATTTAGGACTTTATACTACCCATTTAATAATAATTTCCATGTTATATTAATATTTCGGGTAATAATCGCTTTTTTTATCGTACGTGTTTTAACTTGTTACTCTTGATTGTATCACTTAGATCATGATTTAAATACTTCCAGAATATAAAAAATCATTTATATATAATATATATTTTGAATATAAATATGTATAATATACATATATATGAAATGGAAAACACCGTTTATAGAGACGGTATTCCGTACGTACGCATAAACGCTGTTTCCATTTTTATATAGTATTGAACGGAAGTAAGTGAATAAGATATATGTAAGTACATAAATAATTATATATATATATATATATATTCAGTAGCATTATTATTTCATATATTAAATACTTATTAGTAATATATATTTTTATAATCGTCGATTAATGGTAAACATGGAAATGAATCTCATCGCGTCGTGGAGACGGTAATCCGTACGTATGCATGAGTGAAAATATCATTATTTTGATATTAAAATAATATATAATTGGATAGTATATCATATATTCATAATCCTTATCATATTATATTTATTATTTACATCAAATACACATCATTATTATACCCATCAAAATAATAATGTATTGAATAAGAATTGCACCATGACGTGGAGATGGTAAGCCGTACGTACGCACGTATAGTGACATGTCATTCAAAGAGTGGATAAAATAATGAATTTGGTTGTATCATAATTATAATAACATCACAGTATAGAGAATATACTGGATTTATTATTTTATAATATAAACAACAAAGAAAAAGGAAGTGGAAGAAGAAAGGAACATGAAAGAGGGTGGTTAAATCATTACCTCTTCTTCGCGTTCTTCCTTTTGATTTTATCAAAAGGGATCCTTAGGTTGGCTTTCAGATCAAAATAAGTCATATAGGTTTAAAGGAGGATAGTTGAGAGGAGGATAGTTGAGAGGGTATTTTTTCAGGGTTTGGCCGAGCCAAATGGCTTAGAAGGTGTGAATTAGAGTGAAGGGGGAGTGCCCTTTTATAAGAGGGGTGAGGGGCACCTTAGAAAAAACTTACAATATTATTTTATAATAAATTAATATTCGGTTTATAATTGCTCAAAATTGATTACTTTAGAGGATAAGGTGGGGATGGGTCGAAATCCACTCAAACAATAGGTTTTAGACATGTTTGAGTCACTTTATTAACCTTATTTTTTAGTTTTAACTCTTAGTTAATTAGTTTGACATTTACCATGTCTCTTTGTATTTTTATATTATATGGTTAATAAACTTACTATAAACTTCCAATCGACCCCCAAGTGGTCCATTAATAATAAAAATATCATGATATAAGTCCTTTGGCCGAACCTTATATTTTTTAGGAATATAATATCAACTAATAATATAATATTTGTTTTAAAAACTCTTTTATGTCAATTTTGACACTATTGGGTATTTTGTTTTTGATAAATTAATAAAAGCATTATTAATTAGAAACAAATTCATATAACCAATCATAATATGTCATATTACCCTAGAAAATTATTTTAATTCATAAAAAGTCTCAAATTACATTTATTTTTGTATTTATAATATCAATTATCTTAATATTTCATTAATACTGTAATTACTTCATCATCATTGTGTCATAAATAAATTAAATTATTTAATGTATAAATAATTATAAATAAAATAAAATTATGTATGAACTTATATTAGATTTATAATGAATATTTATAATCAAATTTATCTTTTGTATAACCCTATATTAAAATTTTTTATTTATTAAACTTTGATTTTAACTCTTTTAACTCTTCTTTGAATTAAATAATAATAAATGTTCTAATATAATCCAAGTAGACCTAAATGATAATATTTTATTCCTATGTTTTTTTGGTCTAATTACACTTATCCAATAGAATAATGACAGGTGTTAGGGTAATATTAATATCATTTTCACCCTTAATTACCCTATTTACTTTTAACCGTGGTAAATAAAAGTAAAAAGTTACTATTTACAAAAAATTATTTTTATCTTATTGAACCACATTTTACAAATTGATGATAACCATTTACCTCTGATTTTCAAAATTTCACTCATAGAAGCCATAAAATTATGTTTTATGTGAATTTGCAAATTCTCCTAGGAGATGGGTAAAAGACGGTGAAAAGTTCAATAAATATTTTATATATCTAAAATTATTATAAACTGACTCAAATGAATTACATTGAACTTATATAGGTATTATGTATCTATTTTGACCTAAAATAAATTTATATAAATTTAATAATTAATTAAATAATAGTCGGTTTTAACCAATAACTCACTGTTTTTCACTATTCATCAAAAATTGAAAGTTTTCAGAAAAAAACCAAAAATCACCCTAAGATAATTTTGATATTCTGAATCCAAAAATGATGTCTATTTTACCAAATTGAAAACATATAATTTGAATTAATTAATTTAAAATTAATTCTCATTATCAAAACAAATAGCGTTTTTTTAAGAAACAATAACCATCAAAAGATTGACACTCGTTTATGTATAATTTCAATGTGAAATTAATTTCAATGAACATCATTGGATTAAAAATTAAAAATATAATCTAATTATAATTTCAAAACATTAAAATGTATAATTCAACACTATAAATTATTTTGATTAAAAAAGTTCTTTTCAGTTAAAATATAGTATTTTTCACTATTTACCCAAATATGAAAGTTTTTAGAATAACACCAAAAATTTATTGAAACTAAATTATTCTATGATGATTCTAAAGAAGATGTTTATTTTTTCAAATTGAATATATAAAAGTTTCAAATATTGAATTTAAAAAGGGTTCACCATTAAAAGGTGGTAAATGTGCATTTAAAAAAAATACCTCTTTTATCTGAAAAAATGAATTTGTTCTTACATTATGTATAAGAAACTCATAATATGGATTCTAAAATTATAAGGATTGTATGTAGTTCAAAATTTAGTTAATATTATTTATAACCACTTTTGAACGACTAATTTGGTAAGTCGTGGTGCGCTTGAACTCAGTGTTGCGTGTAGTGCAAGTTATTGCATTACATTGAAGAAATAACGTACTATAAAATATTGGGGTGTTACATTCTCCCCTTCTTCAATAAATTGAATCCTTGAAATTTTAAATGGTTCTTCGACAATAAAAGGTTGGAAATAGAAAATTACTTTATGGGAAAACCCACATCAGAAATTGGGTTAATGAGGCCTCTATTTAAAATAAAGAGTGGTAAGTATGAAGGTTACCGAAAATAACACATACTAGGGTTCCATGTAGGAAAACATGGATATGGAAGAGAAATATAACCCTCAATATCTGATGGAGACTGGTAGAGAACATGGCTATGAAAAGGCCAACAATCACAAAGCCATAAATTTATGATGGTCTAAGGTATAATCTAGGACAATGTTTTTGTTCTAAGTTCCTTTTCTTAATGTCGAGGAATTTATTTATGAGATTGGATAAGATCATAAGGAGATATACCTACTTTATAATTACAGTTTTATCCATTAATAAATTTCTACCACAAACTCATCTTTCACTCCAAAACATAATACAACTCAAAAATACTCTATTTATCCTAATCGTATATGGTTCCAAATATAATGAATTTATAATTCACATATCACACCCTTTTAAAAAAAGAAACTACATTATACCATCCAGGATCGTCACGTAGTCTAGTGGTAGGCGATAAATCCCAATCGCACTATGGTTGTCGGTTCGATTCCCGCCGTTTTGTCTGACGCAATGGGTTGTCACATGGTCTGCGTGTTGTCCTTTTATAAAAATCCAAAAATAACCTTTCAAACTTAATCCATTCCAACCTTTAGACTTATCCAAAATACTACTATCCAAACTCACATTCCAATGTTTATAAGGAATTTAAACATAATGAGGATCCTTTTTTCCAGGTAATAACATGTGAATGCCTTCATCATGTATTCTTTTACAACACCGCAACATCCGGAATTACCAAAATCAACCATCTCTTATTCCAAAATTACTACCTTACTATCAGGACCATATAATCTCAAATTCCCAATGAAATAGTATAGTAGTACAATCCTTATTTATTTCCATAATTCATGTAACCATTATACTATTTATTCAATACTCAAATTAAATAATTATATAATAATAACATAAGATCACTAGTCATTATTCTTCATATGAGGTAGTATCATAACTTGATTATTATCCAATAACATCACTTGCGGTATAATCTTATGAATGGGAAATTGATTCACGTAGTGTCTTAATGCCTTGCAGATAAAGAATTTTACATTTGAAAACATTTTCTTACCCTTGCAATCACGTACTTGATGTCCTTTTTCTACACACTTATAAAAAACTCCCATTCTCTTCAAGCATTTACCAAGGTGATTCATTCCACATTTATCAAATATTGGAAAATCCTTCTTTCCCTTATTACCATTATCCATCTTTCTTTATACCATCCTTTTCTTCTCTTACTTTCCTTCAAAGCCATAGGACTCAGAGAATTCTTTACTTATCTTATTAACACATGATACCATTTCTTCATATGTTGAGAATACACATGAGACTATTTCCCTTATAAATGTTGGATTAATACCATGAAAGATATGATCCTTCTTACTCTTTGGATCATACATATTGATGGAGTTCAAATTCCTTCCATTGAGTGCCATTTCTATACAATGGCATACACTAGGTGAGTTTATGAATCACAATTCATAATTACAAACATGTAAAATACCTAACATAAGTTGAACAATTTATGGATATAATCCATAAAAATATTTTCTTTGAGGAGATATATACTCGTAAATCCTTCTTAATGATTTGTAAAGAAAATGAGAATTGTCCAAAACATATCTCATAGGAGTGTCGTAACCAAGAGTGAAAAAAGTCCCATTGTCGTGCACCAGTTCCCGTTCGAGTCTAGCTCAAAGCGGTGTTTTTGGGTTTTAACCCTAGGTACATATGTTCCAGAGCCGCCACTACTTTTTCGTATCCAGACAGGGATGTATTATCTTGGAAAACTCAAAAAATCTCTACATTATCAAAATTCTAGGAAGTTCTTCTATACTAATCCTCAACGTCTATCTTAGGGTAATGTGCTTTAATCAGAGTTTATCTAAATCTAGTTTCCAAGGATGTTGCTAAACTTCCTCTGATACCAACTGTAATGCCCTGACCCCTGTTACCCAGAGTTGGTGCATTATTTTAATACATTGGCATGATTACAAGGAATCAAGTCCTGAAGGACCGATCAGTTTAGCAGTCCTAAAAAATAGATTACATACATGAATGTTACATTACACTTTAAGACATACAATGAAACATAAATAATCCTTTTATGAATTCCATTATTCCCTTGGCTTAACCCTACATATCAATCACAATACACTTCTTGGAATCCTAGGAAAAATAAAACATAGAAAGGGGTGAGCTCAAACGCTCTTTCAGGGTAAGAAATACAGCAGAAACTTTCATAAATAAGCATAAACATTTAAGGAAATGTATAACTAAAAAAAATCCTTTTAAACATGAAATTATGCATAATATAGCAAAAATAAAATGAAATAATACCATTTAATTATTCACATGGATATTCTACTAGTCGAATAATAACATGAAATATCACTAACCACTTTCATAATGATGGAATGTATAATGCCAGACTATCATAACCACATAGTCAAGGCCTTGTGCCAAGACTACAAAAAATATTTTTTCCAAGGCCTTGTGCCAAGACACTAGTTTGTCTCATTAGACCTACCGATGCATCGAGGATCTATATCGGGCTCCACCCGTCACTTACTAAGTCCAATGCATTCCTCATATGAATAGGTTTAAACATAACATAAACTTTCATATTAAAACTAGCATACGAAATGTCAATACTTTACCCATAAACCATGAATGGTATAAAAATAACACATCCATAGTCAAAAGTATCACAAAACCTTAAATACAATACGGAAGACTTGTATCATGATAAATCAACTTCAAAACAAGTTTAAAATCCATTAAAGGATTTTGACATAGATGAAAATGATTTGTAAAACTCTTTGAGAGAAATACCCCTTTTTCATGAAATTTTTTAAATTAACACAATTTTGAAAGGAAGACATTTAGAAACATTTTTGAATCAATGTTTCCCATATGACTTTGAAACTTTTTAAAAGAATTAACATTTTAAAAACATTCATGTCCATATAAATAAATCCTTAAAAACCATTTTAAAAACATTGACAATAATGAGAACTATTTAGAAGAATAAATATTTAAAACATTTAAAATGATGTTTTAGTAAAAATTACCTTAAAAATAATCCCTTTTAAAACTATTTTATGAAACATGAACATATATAATAAATATGTACCAGTATATACTTACATAAAAACAACCTCGGATCATAAAGAGATTGTGAAATTAACCCTTACAAATTTGGTAACTTTCGAAACATACACCCCATGAAAGAGGTATCATACAATGAATATGTAAATAAACATAAATTAAAGTGTATTACACAAATAATACAATTATGGGAAGTACATACACCACACAAAAGGTAATAGTGGCAATATGGTATGAATCTCATGGGAATAAGGAGTGAGATGAAAACCCCTTACATTGCACTTCCTTTAGTCGAGGGTATGTTCAACCTCCTGTATAAAGACTATAGTCAGTTATTAAATTATAACAGAACCATATTAATATCTATGATATCATAAATTATTCATTTATGACTTTATACTACCCATTTAATAATAATTTCCATGTTATATTAATATTTTGGGTAATAATCGCTTTCTTTATCGTACATGTTTAAACTTGTTACTCTTGATTGTATCACTTAGATCATGATTTAAATACTTCCAGAATATAAAAAATTATTTATATATAATATATATTTAGAATATAAATATGTATAATAGACATATATATGAAATGTAAAACACCGTTTATGGAGACGGTAGTTCGTACATACGCATAAACGCTGTTTCCATTTTCATATAGTATTGAACAGAAGTAAGTGAATAAGATATATGTAAGAAAATAAATACTTATATATATATATATATATATATATATCTATAGTAGCATTATTATGTCATATATTACTTACTTATTAGTAATATATATTTTTATAATCATCAATGAATGGTGAACTTGGAAATGAATATCATCGCGTCGTGGAGACGGAAATCCGTACATACGCACGAGCGAAAATATCATTTTTTGATATTAAAATAATATATAATTGGATGGTATATCATATATACATAATAATTATCATGTTATATTTATTATTTACATCAAATACACATCATTATTATACCCATACAAATAATAATGTATTGAATAACAATTAACCACGACATGGAGACGGTAAGCCGTACGTACGCACGTATGGTGACATATCATTAAAAGGGTGGATAAAATAATGAATTTGGTTGTATAATAATTATAATAACATCACAGTATATAGAATATACTAGAGTTATTATTTTAGAATGGAAACAACAAAGAAAAAGGAAGTGGAAGAAGAAAGGAACTTGAAAGAGGGTGGTGAAATCATTACCTATTCTTCAGGTTCTTCCTTTTTATTTGATCAAAAGGGCTCCCTAGGTTGTCCTTATGATCAAACTATGGCCTCTAGGTTGAAGGGAGGATAGTTTAGAGGGTATTTGGGTAGGGTTTGGCCGATCCAAATGGCTTAGAAGGTGTGAATTAGAGTGAAGGGGGAATTCCCTTTTATAAGAGGGGTGAGGGGTACCTTAAGAACAACTTAAAATATTATTTTATAATAAATTTATATTCAGTTTATAATGGATCCAAATTGATTTATTTCTAGGATAAGGTGGGTATGAGTCTCAATCCACTCAACCAATAGGTTTTAGACAAGTTTGGGTCACTTTATTAACCTTATCTTTTAGTTTTAACTCTTAGTTAATTAGTTTGACATTTACCATGTCTCTTTGTATTTTTATATTACATGGTTAATAGACATAAAATAAATATCCAATAGACCCCCAAGTGGTCCATTAATGATACAAATATCATGATATAAGTCCTTTGGAAGAACTTTAAATTTTTTTAGGAATAGAATATCAATTAATAATATAATATTTGTTTTAAAAACTCTTTCATGTCAATTTTGACACTATTGGGTATTTGTTTTTTGATAAATTCATAAAAGCATTATTACTTAGAATAAAATTCATATAAACAATCCTAATATGTCATATTAACCTCAAAAAGTATTGGAATTCATAAAAAGTCTCAAATTACATTTATTTGGGTATTTATAATGTCAATTATATTAATCTTTCATTAATACGGTAATTACTGCATCATCATTGTGTCATAAATAAATTAAATTATTTAATGTCTAAAAATTATAAATAAAATACCATTATGTAGGAAATATTATTATCTTTTTAATGAATATTTATAATAGAATTTATATTTTGTATAACCCTATATTAAAAATTTTTAGGTATTGAACTTTGATTCTAACTCTTTTAACTCTTCTTTGAATTAAATATTAATAAATGTCATAATCTAATCCAAGTGGACCTAAATGATAATATTTTATTCCTAAGGTTGTTTTTGGTCGAATTACACTTATAAAATAGAATAAGGACATGTTTTAGGGTAATATTAATGTCATTTTTACCCTTAATTACCCAATTTACTTTTAACCGTGGTAAATAAAAGTAAAACGTTACTATTCACCAAAAATTATTTTTATCTTATTGAACCGAATTTTACTCCTTGATGTTAACCATGTCTCTTGGAATTTCAAAATACCACTCACAGAAGCTGTAAAATTATGTTTTATGTGAATTTGTAAATTCTCCTAGGAGATGGGTAAAAGATGGTGAAAAGTTCAATAAAAATTTTATATATCTAAAATTATTATAAACTGACTCCAATGAATTACATTGAACTTATTTAGGTATTATGTATCTATTTTTAGCTATAATAAATTTATATAAAAAATAATAATTAATTAAATAAAAAGTCGGTTTTAACCAATAACTCAGTGTTATTCAGTATTCATCAAAAATTGAAAGTTTTCAAAAAAGTACCGAAAATCACCCTAAGATAATTTTGATATTACGAATCCAAAAATGATGTCTATTTTACCAAATTCAAAACATATAATTTTCATTAATTAAATTAAAATTAATTCCTGTTGTCAAAACAAATAGCGTGGTTTTAATAAACAATAACTATCAAAAGATTGACACTTGTTTATGTATAATTTCAACGTGAAATTAATTCCAATGACCAACATTGAATTAAAGGGTAAAAATATAATATAATTATACTTCCAAAACATTAAAATGTAAAATTCAACACTATAAATTATTTTGGATAAAAAAGTTCTTTTCAGTTAAAATATAATATTTTTCACTATTTACCCAAATATGAAAGTTATCAGAAAAACACCAAAAATTTATTGAAACTTAATTCTTTTGACTTGATTCCTAAGAAGAAGTTTATTTTGTCAAATTGAATATATAAAAGGTTCAAATATAGGATTTAAAAAGGGTTCACCATTAAAAGGCCGTAAACATGCATTTTTTAAAAAATACCTCTTTTATCTAAAAAAAATGAATTAGTTCTTACATTTTGTCTAAGAAACTCATAATATGGATTATAAAATTATAAGGATTGTATATAGTTCAAAATTCAGTTAATATTAATCATAAACGCTTTTTAACAACTAGTTTGGTAAGTCGTGGTGCGCTTGAACTCGGTGTTGCGTGTAGTGCAAGTTATTGCATTACATTTAAGAAATAACGTACTACAAAATATTGGGGTGTTACATAAAATCAATATTCAAATTACTTTTTATATTCATCTTTAATCTTAGATATCTTATGATATATAGTAATTAAATAATAATCAAAGAGAATTATCTTAATATTATATATTTTTTGTAAATTTGTGAGATCTGGATGTTTAATCCAATAATTAATTTTTTATTATTACCACTACATTTAATATCACTATATTATTAAGGAAAAATCATTTTTATTGAAAAATTTATAATAATTTCATTTTAATTAATTTGAAATGAAAATGATAAAATGATAAAATAGAAAATTATAATTATATATTACAGTTAACATTATATTAATAATAAATATATATAATAATTTTTTAAATACATTTTTTATATGTGATAAGAAATACATTATTAATATTTATCACTATCAAAAAATTTAAAAAATGTCATTAATACCATTAATAAAAATTATCATTCCATTATAATTATTCATGATTATTAATAAATATTATAATAATGTATCCCGAGATAGAAGTTGAGTAACATTAGGTTTGAAATTGGTGGGATAATAATTTTTAAAAAATTTCATTCAAAAAGGTAGTTTTCTCTGAGTAAGTTCTTATAAAGAAGGGTTGAATTTTATTTCTATATTGTATATTTGAAATAAATATATTATTGACCATTATAGTAGAAATTTTTTTTCTGAACATCAACTGGTATTATATTTTCAAAATTATACCAAAAACTGATCTATTGTAAATGTTATAGAAGATTCATAAAAATACATTATTATAAAATATAACATGGGACGTGTAGTTGAAAATAAAAATTCCATTAATGAGTGAATATATTTCTATAATCACTCCATTTTTATATAGTTCTCTCTTTAATGATGAATAATTAGAGTATGTTGATGATTTGATAATAAAATAATATCAATATGTTTTTTATATTAGAATATGAGGATGATTAAAAGATGATATTTTCAATGATTTTTACCATCTAATGATGTTAAATTTCATGATTAGAAAAATGGTTCTATTTTCTTAAAATATTTATTTATTAAAGTGTGTGATATTCACTTTAGTCACATTGAAATCAATAACACACTTTTATAACAGTTGATCATATTCCTTAGTCTTTACCAGATCTATTTGTATCTAAATAAGTTTTGGGATATTTCTTATTTTTTTGGTGTACATACTATGAGGGATAAAGAAACTAAAGTGGAAATATAGTGTGGTTTGTTAACATTATTTGGCCCATTAAAACCCTAATTGATGGGTGTAATGTTTTGTAACATAATGTTACTTTTTTCAGGTACTCATCACCCCATATTTCTTATGTTGTCTGTAAAACTTCTTTACACATGCCTTTTGAATTTTTATAACTGTTTTATGTACAATGATTATTAAGCCATTTTTTTGAAATTTTTCCATAAAAATAAATGAATAACATGTTTTGTTTTAAATACGAATCTATATTTCCATACTTTTTTTATTTAAAATTTAAAGCTTTTATTTCCTTATTTTGGTGACATCGTATTATATAATATTTGATAAGACCCTATTAGGATTTCAACTCACTCCATACCTGTGACTTCGGGTGTTTTTATATTTCCTTCTTCTAGGTTAGATCAAGGGAAAATAACCACATAGAGGTGGTGGTTTTTGGTCTTTGGGCTTGGAGTATTGTGTTTGTTGAGACTTGGGTTGCTTACCTTTGAGTTTTTGGTACTTTATGGATGTACTTTGGGATTATATACCTATTTAAATTCTCATATTATTCTACCTAGGAATTGTTTTTTGGGAATACTGAATTTTATTTGTTTCTTCAACTTCTTAATGTGTAAAATCATTCCCACCTTTATCTTGTATAATTCTAGGTGCTAATAGCCATCCCATGGGGATCAGGAACGCCCTTTAGGATGTGTCAGTGTTGGTTTGGGTATTATAGTACTAGGGCACTTAATCTGGTTTATTATTAGTCCATTTGTATCACATCAATTCTTATTCTAATTTAATAGGAGTTAATAACCTGTAGTAGTTAATATGTACAAAAAATAGAGGGCTTTTTCTATAAAACTTATAATAACACATAATCAAACCACCAATAAGAAAAATCTACAAAGTGGATCGTTGATGAAAATTTTGTTTTTTTAATTACAAATATTTCCTTTTTTATTTTCTTTAAATTTATTAATAATTTTTATTGTGTATTTATTAAATTATTCTTAATCTTGATCATTTAATTTTTATCAATTTCATAATTTATATTTAGAGTTTATGTTTTTATTTTTTATAACATGTTCTATAAATTGTATTTTGAGTTCCCAGGATAAATAAGACATTTGGGACCATTAAATATAATTTATACATGTTTAATACTATTACCATATAGAAAATGTACCATTACCACATATCCATTTTGGAAGTCCACATGACCAAAAGAAAATAACTTAGTCATTTTGTGAACCCCAAAGCATATTTTTTTAGAATTTGTTACCCACTATATTTTGACCATATATTGAGATAAATAACTCTAAATTGAGTGATTGATTTTTTGAAATATAATAAATTATCTCAATTTCATTATAAGAAATCAACTACTGAATCAATATCTATCATATCTATAATTAGGCTATAAGTAAATATATTATTTAGTATATTTTTTGATGTTTTCCAGAGTTGTTTTGATTTTATATTTTTAATAAAAACACGAGTTTTATAAATCTGATATAGGAAATTCTTGATTCTTTATAAATATAATGAAACTTTCAAAATATAAGAGAAAAGACCAGAAGATGTTTCTTCCTTTATCAAGGTCTGTTTTAGCTTTGAATATTGAGAAGCTAATATTTTTTTAGTTTAAAGGAATTCAAATACATGAATCTCCTACGTGATTAATTCGCTTATATGAATACCTTATGAGATTCAGCTATATTGATTCCCTTATATGAAAAATTAACCTATGTAGAGAAAAACACATATCCAATACCCCTATTTTAATTTTCCAATGTAGTTTAATAAAATTCCTAAGGGAAATTATTCTATATTTTAAGTTTTATCACATATATGAATTTTCTATATGTTTAGTTCATATATATAAATTATCATAACTGCATTTTAAATTTATATTAATTATATATAAACCATGTTAAGTGTTTTTCAATTTTTTAAAATTGTTTTTATAAAGATATTCGTGTGCTTTATTTTATTACATAAATATTACAGCTTGGATCTCAAAAATTGTTTTTAGTATTTTATGTTGTCTTCATTGGTTATATTATTTCTAAATTAATATTAGTTGATATTAAACTCATCTGAAATTGTTTTAATATTTTAATTATATATTATTAAGTTTTAAATATCTCCAAATATTTACCGGTTGGCTTAAATGGAATGATTTTGAATTTCATATTTCAAAATCAAACTTGACATTTTCACGGAATCATTCACCGAAATATTATTATGGATACTATTTAAAATATTTAATATATGATTTTAATTTTTTTATTACTTCTTGTTATTTTTAATAATGGATGTCAATTGTACAATTATTATGTAATGATAATTTATTTCTATTTTCAATAATCCAATTTTATCTCTTTTATTGTTTTAACCGTTTGATAAAGTGTGTAGCCCAAATTGATTTAAATTTAAAGGAATCAAGGATTCTTAGAACATATACAATGTCTGAAAATGATAACATAAAGCTACATAAATTCATACTTTTGTTTCAATTAAAGTGATGAAGTTATCAACTATTTACATCAATTGTGACAAACCCTCAAGGGAAGAACAATTATTATTTGACTTCATTCACCTTGAATAGATGTACTATAAAATTACTATAATTCACATAATTCATCATTAGAATATATTCAAAGGGATTAAATCAACTGTTTCATCACTAGTAATTTTTTCAACTTCCATCCAGTTGTATTCTTTGTTATATCGTTACTATCTGGGTATAAGTCTGCACTTAATATTTTTTTCATAGGTTATACCACCTATAAAAGTTATTATCTTATTATTTCTTGAACAAAAGTCAATACACTTGGGTTGGTGCTGCTCCATTTCGAAATCCTGAATTTATATCCTATTTTACAAAGGGACATGTTTTGGATTGGGACTTATCCTTAAAAATTCCTTGGTTGGGATTCATCATGGTGTAAAATATAGGTTTATATTGATCTCATCTAAAAGTCCACCTCCTTCATAGTGGATAATATACTCCACATAATGGGGTGTGAAGAGTAGATTATATTTATTTAGATACAATATATTATAAAAATTCCTTATGTTCATCTCTTTATATTTTTAATAAACTCTTAACACATACACTATTATTATTCTTTTATGAAATAATTTTTTAATAAATTAAATCCAAAAAAATCAACCATTAATATTTAATAACTATGATAATTTGAATAATGGTATATTCAAACCCTCTATACCATCTTCCATCAACGTATCAGACTTAAAAATTGGTATCAAGGCCTAACCCTGGTTAATGATAGTTTTTTTTCTATTTTTTTTCAATTACCATCACATGGTAACTAAGGGATACCCTTTTAGAAATATTATTTTCTAATATATTTTCTTTTAAAAGGATTATTTTAACTTTTTTCTTAAATTATTATTTGATCTAATTTTTATCTTAGTCCTTAAAATGTCTGAGGAAAGATCTTTTTCAGTTTGATGGAAACTCAAGAGATTGAATTCTTGAATCAATAGAGACCACCTCATTTCAATAGAAATTATTATAGTTATTTAAACAATATACTGGAGGTATTTTGTGAAAATATAGGTATTTAATTTTGGATCATCATGGATAGAATATATAGAATACCTAAATTGAAACTTGCAACTTTAGCTTGAGATGGTTCTTAAAAATATGTATTGAATTAAAAAGTCATAAAATATTATTGCATCACTCTTATTAGGAGTGTTTATAGTCATATTTATTATTATAAAACTGCTTAAAAAATTTGAAGGATGTTAAAAGTCCCTCATCAAGGAATTTAAAATTTTAAGAGAACTAATCTTTGCATTCATAGGGTAGAAATTCAAGAATTTATAATATATAACCGTGAAAGCGTTAATGATATGTTCAACGGATTCACAAAGATCATCATCAACTTGGTTACACTTGGAGAAACTATACAGAATGATGTGTAGACTAAAAAGAATTCACCAATCCTTACCAAATAAGTAAAATTAAAATAAATTATCCATTGAAAAAATAAAATATTTTTAGAATACTCTCTAGATTATATGATTGTCTCTCTATTAAATTATGAGATTTAATTAAAGAAAAATGAACTTTATTCACATGATAAAAGAAAGGTAGTTTGTTTTAAATCGAAATATGTTTCTACTAACTCTTCCAGTGATTCCTATGATTATTTTATCTCGGAGTATAATGATGACAGAAGTCAAGTTTTATAATTCTTTCAATGACTTATAAATATAAATAAAACTACTAAAAATGGATATGTAAAAATTAATAGATACAATTAATATTTCAAAAGAAAATTTAAGGTAAATACACTATTATATGTTATGAATGCAGGAAACCTAGCCAAACAAAATTCAATATCTAAAGTTGAAACATGATACAAAATATTAGATGAAAAAAAATTCAATTTTATTATCAAACTAGTTTGAACTGAACTAATGAATAAACCTCTAGTGAAGAATATAAATAAAAAAAGGTACTAGTAACCTCGATATAATGGGAAAATACCCTCAGGTAATTGATATATTTAATAATATGGTAAAACCTGATGGTTTGTGTTTAATAGAAGTATAAAATAAGGTTATTAATTCAAATAATTATGATTTATATTCTATTAATTATTCTAGTTTATATTTTGATAATTCTAATGTTAAAGATTCATGTGATTCCTATGATAGATTTCAATAGAAAATTTAAAAGTTTTATAAAAATAATGAAAAACTAACTGTTGATCCTAATAAACATTATCAAGAAATGAAAAATATTATCTTTGTAAATGAAAAGTTAATATGTATAATATTCAGTCTAATAAATAAAAATAGCAAATTAAGATTTTCAAAAATTATCTCTCTAAGATTGAAAAGGAAAATCATATTTTGAGAAATTTCTCTTTAGCTATAAAAGATAAAATCTATGATAATATTTAGTTTCTTTATAAAGAGAATGTTAATTTGAAAAATGAAAATTTGAATTTAAATAAATTATATTACATTTGTTCAAGTAAATGAGAAATATGATAAGATGGTTTCTATGATGAAACCGATGAGGGATAAGTCTTGTTTTCATTATAATCACCTAATTCCTAAGATGTAAAGGACTTGTTTCATTAAAAGGTCAGCAAGGAAGGTTTTAATAGTTAGATTCTTTAAATTTGAAGTATAAGGTCATTTTTTTGATAAAGTTTCTCTCAAGTTCCCTCAATATCTTTATATTACCAGAGTATCTATCATTATCTTCTCAAATACCTTACAAAAAATGTCTTAAATCTTCTTGGTTATCATGATTTATTTGTAACTAATCCAATTAGACAAAAAATATAATGTGTAAAAAAAGTGTTTGTGTTTAATTTATTAAAGGACCCTAAAAAATTTACTTCAATGTATAATCAAATGGTGGTTAAAATTTACAAATGTTTTTTAATTTCATTGAAATAACGTGTGAATTTAATTTTTTTTATATTTAATAACCATTTTCCTATAATTTTCTGAATTAAAGGAAAAAATCAGGGGGAGGTTTAATTTTATTTATAGAATGAGGTTTATAGTTTTATGTAAAATAAATTTAGGGGGAGTTTGATTATAATTATATTCTCTAAATTTCATTTTTAGATGAAATATGTGAAATTTGGAAATAAATTTTAAAATTATAATTGTTTAATTTTTATAATTATTTTTTTACTATATTACTATTTTAAAACCTATCATACATACTAGATGATGTTAAATTAATTTTTAAACATCAATTATATATAAAATATTATTTTATAAAATATTTCTTAATATTTTTCTCAAACAACATTCAAAATTATGCTCACTACATTTAATTATATGTTTTAACAATTTTTGAATTTATGATTTCTCCTTGATACATTTTTAGAAAAAGTTTATAAAAATTTATGGTTGTTTTTATATAATTACCATATAATTAAATTTCATTTTTATTTGAAACCTTACCTTTTTGATAATTTCAAAAAGGGGGAGTTCTTTTTGAAAATATAATTAGTTTTTTAATTATCAAAAAGTGGGAGAATTCTAAGTGGATCCTTGAAACATTTTTTGTTTTTATAATTACAAAGATTTATTTATTTTATTTCATTTAAATTAATTAAAAATTATAAATTTTTATGTGTAATATTATTCTTAAACACTCTTATATCATTTTTATTCATTACTTAATTTATCTCTAGATTTTATGTTTTGATTTTTAAAGAAATGTGGTATAAGGTTTATTATGAGTCCCTAAGTGAAATAAGTCATTTGGGAACTTTAAATGTCATTTATAAATGTTTTATACAAGTATCACACAAAAAATATACTTCTCCCACATATCCATTTTAGAAATCTATGTAGCCAAAATAAATTCACTTATCTTTTTTTTGAACCACAAAATAGGTTTTTATAATCTTTATTCCTTTGTATTTTGGCCATATATTGAGAAAAAAAGTTAGTGATTACTAATTTTTTATAAATATAACAATATTTAATAAATTTTATTAGAATAAATAAACTTCTAAATCATTATCTATAAAATATGAAATTAGTCTAGAATTTACTGTATGTTTTAGTTTGTTTTTTGAAGCTTTTTAGAGTTGTTTTTATTCTTTTTTAATCATAACACAAGTTTTATAAATACAGTTAAGGTAATTAATAATTATTTAGAAATACAATTTTTTTTAATATAAGTCAAAATAAAAAAATCTGATTCATCCTATATCAATTTTTTTTATATTTCAAATTTGGTAAGTCAATCAATTTAATGTTTTCTAGAATTCGCATACGTGAATCACCTAAGTGATGAAGTTTCTTACATGAATCCCTTATGTGATTCATAAAATATTGATTCCATTACATGGAAAATTATCTTACCTTAAGAGAAACTCATATGTCAATACCCCTAAATGAATTTTCCTATATAGTTTAATGAAACTTCAATAGGAAATTATCCTCTATTTTATATTTTATTTTATATATCGATTTGTTCATTTTTAGTTAATATAAGTAAATTGTTATAATGACATTATAATTTCATATTAATTATTTATAACCTATGTTATGTGTTTTACATTGTTTTAAAAATGATTTTATGAAGAATAAATTGTGTTTTATTTTCATTCATACAACATACAACTTGAAACTCAGAAATAGTTTTTGTAATTTTATGTTATTTTATTTTATTATATTGTTTCTAAATTAATATTATTTGATATTAAACTCATTAAAACTTGTTTTAATAACTATAATTTTTTGTTATTATGTTTTGAATTTCTCTATGTATTTGTTCATTATTTTAAATTAAATGTTTTGGAATTTCATATTTCACATCAAAGTTTCTGTTCTCATGGGATCATTCATTGACCTATTATTATGGAGACCATTTGAATTATTTAACTGACTATTTCAAATTATTTTGAATTATCCTTCACTCATTTTAATAATGTATGTGAGTCGTGTAATTATTATGGAATGATAATGTATCTCTCTTTCCAATAATTCAATTTTATCATTTTAATTATTCTAGCTGTTTTCTTGAGTCTGTAGTCCAAATAACTTTGTATTTAAATGAATAATTTTTTTTGAAACATTTATGATGATTAGGAATGATAAAACATGATGACATATTTTTTTAATCTTGCATCAATCAATGTGATTCATTTCTCAACTGTTTACATCAATTATGATGAACTCTATGAACAATTCTTCTTTGAATTCATTCAACTTGAAGATATATATTTTTCCATTTCCATAACACCTATACTTTGTCATGAAAATCCATTCAATGGGCCTACATGGACTATTTCATGACCATAAATTTTGTCTTCTTATATCTAGTTTTATTTTTGGTTTTATTTATCTTTTTAGGTAGAGGTTTTAACTTAATCATTTATATCATAGGTTATATTACATCTAAAAGGTATTCACTTGGTTATTATTACCTGACCAAAATGAAGTACTCTTCGGTTGGGCAATCTTTTTAATAAATAATGGGTTTCTTTCTTCTCTTACAAAAGGCTATGTGTATGTTTGGGTATACTCATCAAAATTTCATAGGTTTGGATTTATCATGGTGCAAAAATATAGGTTTATATTGCTCCAATGTAAAATTATCTCTCTCTTTCGTAGTGGGTGTCATACTCCTTTGGATGGGGTGTGAATATTAGAATAAGATAATTTATATCCAAACTATTGTTAAAATTATTTGTTTTTATCTATTTATTTTTTATATACTCTTTTCACACAACCTCTACTATTATTATTTTAAGAAAGAATTGTTTAATAATTTTAAACCACTAAATTTCACTATTAATATTTAATAACTTTGATTCTTTTAATAAATATCAAATAAACCCCTCAAGAATATATTACATTAATGTATCAGGCCTAAAAAAATATCTATCTATCCTAATAACAAAATGAATATCATAAAATAAAATGAATGTGTACATGAAATTTCACATCATAAATAAGAAACCAACCTGATAATTTCTTAAACAAATATACATGACACCCATAAATAGAAACCCAAGATGAACATACAACCCAATGTGTGAAAAATGTTAAAAAATAAGACCTCCAATAACCTCTATCTAATATCCTCTATATAACGTTTTAGAATTCTTTATAACTACATAGTTTTATTAAAATACTATAAACAATTAGAGAAATTTGAGAACATCACTAAAGATGTTTCTATGTAGGGGTGACTATAATAATAATTATAAAGAAATATCAAATTATGAGAGATACCAAAGTAAAAGTGAAATATATATAAGAATTTAATCATATAAAATCACAATATTATAGGACTACGAAATAAATCAGTCATGAAAATGACATAGTCTATCTCTTGTTCTATGTTGAAGTGAACCGTAGCATAGAAAAATTCACTTTTTTGTGGTGCATGTTTCAAAGAAACTTCCTAAAACTTCAGGGCATGTATCATATGGGAATGTTGTGAAATTTTCCTCTAAGGTTTTTTCAATTGAAAAGGGGGATCAAACCCATTTATTTTTTTGAAAAATGTGAAGTATGGAGAGTATTTAAACCAATCTCCCCATCACATATTTATCTTATAGTTTGAGATATTTCATGTGAGATTCAATGAAATCATAGGTAAGGTTATTCCTTTTCTCATCCTCCCATTAAACTACCAATAATGTTTACTAATTTGGGGGGTGTTTTATTTTGGTTGAAAATGGATATTTCACCAGGAAATGGTGAAATATACCAATTTCTATAGAGTTTTTACACAACATTAGAATAGGATAAGTTGAGACAACATCCACACAAAAAAACCTTTATTATATCAAGGTACACCAATGTATTGGTTTTAAATGGGTTTTCCCTAAATAAATTATTATTCCATTAGATGAACATTTTTATCTGGGGATATTTCATGGAGTATGTTTGGGTACTTGTTAGGAGTGGAATTTACCCCATTTCCATTCATTTCAGTACAATATGATGACTTGATGAGTTTTCACTGATTATAATAAATTTAAATTGTATTACTTTTTTAATTATAAATTTTATAATTGATTATTTATTGATGTTCATATTGAGTTAGGATCTTGATTCATTGATATAATATTAGTTAATCATGGATGTTGTTGGAAAATCTTATATGGGACTTGGAAGCTACTATGACCCATGGAAAATATTAATAAATATTCCTTTATAGTAGGTATTTATTTAAACCCACCCTTATAGTTCATACATGTTTTATGTAGAATATGTAATGAGCTATCTCTAATGGAGGTGATGACCTTATTTTTTTTACTCAATAATGGATCACTTGGGTAAATAGAAAAACATGCCAAGGACATGGGAATCCTTTGCACTAGAATGATCGTATTGGTCTTTGATGGATGAGGCTTTAACATGAGACTTGTTTAGCCAAGGTGGATAGACCATAGGCTATTGATGAATGATTGGGTGGGAGGACCAACCTAGTGAGATGTGGATGATTTATATGTATCTCATAGTATCTACATGATCATTACTAATGTGAAAAACCCCATGTAGCCAATGAGGTAATTATACCCCATTGATGAGGCCATGGGATGAAACATCCATAAAGAATTAGGTGTTGACCAAATACCTTTGATCAAATCAAGGACCCATGTGAGGGTACCTATACTATGCAATGGCATAAGGTAACCTTGTACATTTCCCAATGAATGACTAACCTAGAGTAGGTAGTTGGTAGGTATAGTTTAATTTTTCACCTAAAACTCAAACCGACAAGAAATAATGAAGGGGAAATGATGGAAGTGATTGGAGTGGGTGTTCACATAGACCTAGTTATACTTTATTTTATTTTTAATTGTGATATGTGATTAACTAGTATGCTTGGGAATTAGATGTTATTCATGGAATAAGAAATATTATCTGAGATGCCTAAAAATCACTTGATTTCATAGATAAGACCCTATGGTGCCTGATATGTTGGGATCTAATATCACTGTATATTGGGGGAGGATTCATAGATTAGGTAGAATCTAAAGATATGTTGGATATATAAGGTAATAACTAGAGGTGGTATCTATGTTACAATATTATAGATATGATATTTTTCACATATAGAAATTCCTATGATGGTAGGGGTTCCTATAATACATTGATACCAATAAGAATACCCAGATTTTAGGATTTCAATGGAGAAAGAAGTATACCATTGTGAATTCCTTTGATACCAAATATTTTAATGTTGGTATGAGATAATAGGTGGGAATATATCATAATCATGGATATGGGACATCCTGAGGGTTATTGTCCTATCCACCTGAGTGATTCCTTGTATACACCTAGGATTAGGTGGACGCATTTTTGATTGGTTGTATTAGGGGGAATGAGTTATTATATTCCCAATATATTGACTGCAGGATATAAGGATGAAATTATTTTTTATTTCCTAGTTTTCCTAGTAACCATTGATGATTGGATATATAAGAAGGATTAGGAATCCCCCTTTGAGGAATCAGTTGGTATCCGAACATTGTGAAAACATAGGTATTAACAAGGGTTTTAGCCTAGCAGCTTGAGGATGATGGATGCATGGTGACTTCCTAGGGTCTTTACCTCAATAGTGGAGGTGTGGACCTGGGATCCCCATAGTATGGATATAGGTTTCTCTAAGGTGACACTCGTGCTCAGAGACATTTTTCTATTGGATGTGGTAGATATGGTTGGTTAGGATCATGGACTTGATGATCAAAGATGGTTGTAAGAAATAGACCACATTAAATGTGTATACCCATGGGGAGGTTGTGAATGTATAGAGAAATAATCATCATGATGTGTCCATAGACACTTTTATATATTCCCAAAGTAAGTATTAAAGTGGTTTTTCGATCTTGAAATCTATAGTTTATTTGTCTATTTTATTTTATTAGGTCACATAAGTATATCTAAAAATATATTGGTTGGTACATTATTGTATTGGTCATGACCTACAGAGTATTATACTCACATCCTTCTTAGGCTTCTATTATACATGTTTACCCATGTAGTGCTTACATGGCCATTACAAATAATGTTAAGGATGTGTCCCGAGATATCATGGTTGAGCGAGACAAATAAAATGATAGTGGGATATTTGGATGTGGCATGGGAAAAAAGGAAGTAAGGAAATGCATTAATTTTCCTTAGTAAATTATTTGTACATCTGACTGACCTAGTGGGTGGTCAATTGTTGTTCATTTGGCATGTTTGTATTTGAATTTTCTATATTTTATTTATTATTAGTCATGTTTATAATTATTTATTAAACATTAATTTTACCATGATGGTTTTTATTTATTATTTATTATTCTATTTCACATTATGATAAATGGGGTATAACCTCCCCTCCTTACATCCTTAGAATCACACTAGTAGTTGGCGGTCTCAAGAATTTGGGGAGGTATTTCTGAGGACACATGGTGAAATATTTTTACTATTGTTCACAGAGTGATCTAGGATTTGTGTTATGAATTAGTATCCTAGAGGCACCTTTCTATAAGTATAGTGGAATAGCCTAAGTTGAAATATTGCATTGATAACCAAGATATTATGTGGTAAAGTTGGCGGTGGGGGGGGGGATTTAACACCAAGAAAGTTAATAGGATAAAGGATAAATGTTATTAACCATGTCAAAATGGGACACCTTTATTTTACCAATCCTATCTACCTTGACATATGATTTTTTCACCATCATCCCCAACCCATAATGTTATCACCAATTGGTAGAAATGAGATTATCTAGACATATGAATGGAAATGAAGACTGGTACAATGGGTTATTTTTTAATTTCCACCTATGAAATTGTTTAGTTAGAGGTGGATGAAAATTTGTTCACTATTTTCATGTGATTATTTTATAATATGAGTTTCTTTAGGGTAGTCTAGTTTTTTCAATTTCATCATATTTATCGTCCTAAGGTGATTTCACCATCATTTTTTATGTTATATGAATATAAAAAAAGGAAGTAGGGTCTTCTATTTTGTGACATGTGAAATTGATCATCATATTTAAGGTGAGATAATTACTTGGCTGTGTATAAATCAAAAATTAATAGAGGTATGGGTAGGAAGTAATAAACAAAAAGCACACACATTAATTGTTCAGAAAAATATTTTTTTACCTAAAAAAGAACTAGACAAATTATATACTTTTTAAGAGTCATTACAACCACACCCATGATAAATTAATAAATAGGTTCCCTTCATTTTTAGTGTACAGTGAAAAAAAATATTTTTCACCCATATTTGCAGTTATGGAGAGGTGGAGTGAGTGAAGATAATTGAGTCCTAGTGGTTTGGTTTCAAGAAAGAGAACATCAATGTGGTTATATTACAATTTAGGTGAATGTAAATTCCATTTCAAATTATAATTTTATGTATTTAAAATTTGGATATCAGAATATTTTTTTTATACAAAATTTGTTTTTATGTTTCTAGCCTTGTTTTCTAAAACCCTATTGTAAGAAGATATCATAGTTCAAAATTATAATTTTTAACTAATTTTTTTTTTCAATTTAAATAATTTTCTTATTCTAATTTTTTTGGTATGGGGGTTATATTTAAAATATTTTAATTTTAATATTTTCTAAGGAGTTTAAAATCATCATTTTATGTGTAAACATATTTTATAATTTATCATCTTATGTGAAAAATATAATGATTAAAACATGTTTTAATATGGAATAATTTTTTTAATAAATAATCCTTTATACATTTATGTAATTTATTTATGTAACGCCTCGACCCCAGTTACCTAGAGTCAGTGCATTATTACATAACATTGGAATGATCACAAAAGATCAAGTCTTGAAAGAACAATTAGTTTAGTATCCTTGGAAACACTAGATACATTCATAAGTCTTACATTACATGATAAAGTTAAAAACTAAAACAACATAGTCTCCATATTCCACACTCATATCCCCTCAGACTATTCTTGCAGGTCAGTCATAAAATACTTCTTCACATCCTGGAAAAAATAAAACATAGAAATGGGTGAGCTCAGATGCTCAGAAAGGATAACAATATAGCATAAACTTTCATAAATAAGCATAAACATTTAAGGAAATGTATAACTAAAACAAAATCATTTTAAACGTGATCTTCAGAATAATATGGACAAAATAAAATTAAATAATTTAAATTACTTATTCACATGGATATTCTACTAGTCAAATAATCACATGCAATATCAATAACCACTTTCATAATGATGCAATGCATAATGCCAGACTATCATAACCACATAGTCCAGGCCTTGTGCCAAGACTAAAAATAAGATTTTGTCAAGGCCTCATGCCAAAACACTAGTTTGTCTCATGAGACCCACCGATGCATCGAGGAGCTATAGCGGGCTCCACCCATCACTTACTAAGTCCAATGCATTCCTCATATGAATAGGTTTAAACATAACATAAACATTCATATTTAAACTAGCATACACAATGTCAATAATTTATTCATAAATCATTAATGGTATAAAAATAGCACATCCATAGTAAAAAATATCACAAAACCTCCAATACAATATGGAAGTTTTGTATCATTATAAATCAATTTCAAATAAACTTAAAATCCATCAAAGGATGTTGACATAGATGAAATCATAACTATTTGAGATAAATATCTATTTTTTGAAATCATTTAAAAGTCACATAATTATAAAAGGAAACATTTACTTTGAAAATATTTTTATAAGCTTGTAAGGAAATATTCGACGATTTTATAATGGTGTAAAATAGCAGCACCCGCCGTATATGTTAAAAAATACATTCTTACCTTAATTCTGTCGAAAAGGTTAAAAAGACCTTGTTTGGAAAACAACGGAAGGATTACTTTATAAACATCTTATAAAAGTAAAAAAGGGTATAAATTAATTTAAACCATAGTCTCTAAAATATTAATAAATGTTTTGAAATACATTTTTAAGAAACATGGATGTGCATGATAAAGATGTCCCAGTAGAAACTTACGTAAAAACAACCTTGGATAATAAAGAGATTGTGAAATTAACCCTTACCATGTAATTTTATTTGGTAGAGGGTAGGTTAAACTCCTTTAAATTAGTTAAAGAATTTTTATTAAATTATAAAAGAATCATATACATAAATATGATATCATATATGATCTTTTAATATTTCTTTGTTAATAATATTTTAGTATTATCGTCATTTTGGGTTTTAACTGATTTGTTTTCCTTTATATTCTTTGTTATGTGAGTCATATTTGTTATGGATGGGATGTATCTTATTCATATTCCAAATGATATCAAGTCTTTAAACATTATTTTTAATCATCTAATGAAAATTAGTCTTGAATGGATACGACGGGGAATGAATCTCATCACGTTCGTGGAGACTGTAATCCGTACATAGGCACGAGCGACAATATCATTCTTTTGATATTAAAATAATATAAAATTGGATGGTATATCATATACACAGAATATTTATCATGTTATATTTATTATTTAAATGAATTATACATCATTATTATACCCATCCAAATAATAATGTATTGAATAACAATTACACCACGACATCGAGATGGTAATCCGTACGTACGCACGTATGGTGACATGCCATTCAAAGGATGGATAGAATAACGAATATGGATGAACCATATTTATAATAACATCACATTATTTATAAGATACTGGATTTATTATTTTATAATGAAAATAACCATGAAGGAAGAAGTGGAAGAAGAAAAGAACTTGAAAGAGGGTCGTTAAATTATTACATCTTTTTTGGGTTCTTCCTTTTGATCTGATCAATACGGCTCCTTAAGTTGGCTTTATGAATAAAGGAAGACCTCTATGATGAAGTGAGGGAATTTGAGAGGATATTTGGTTAGGGGTTGGCCTAACTAAAAGGATTTGAAGGTATGAATTTGAGATAAGGGGGAGTGCCCTTTTATAAGAGGGGTGAGGGGCACCTTAGGGAAAACATAAAATATTATTTTATAATAAATTCATATTCAATTTAAAATGGCTCCAAAGTGACTTATTTCGAGGATAAGGTGGGTATGGGTAAAAATAATTTCAAATAATAGATTTTAGAGAGGTTTGGGTCACTATATTAACCGTATCATTTATATTTAACTCTTCATTAAATAGTTTAACATTTACCATGTCTCTTTGTATTCTTATATTATATGGTTAATAAACTTACTATAACAAGCCAAAAAAACCCAAAGTGGTTCAGTATTAATATTTATAACCTTATCTATGTCATTTGGCTGAACCTTATATTTTTAGGAATATAATATCAATTAATAATATAATATTTGTTTTAAATACTCTTTTATGTCAATTTTGACACTATTTAGTAATTGATTTTTATTAAAGTTCTAATAACTTTATTAATTGGAAATAAATTCATTTAATCAATACTAACAAGTCATATTAACCTATAAAATTAGTTTAATTCATAAAAAGTATGAAATTACATTTTTTTTGATATTTATAACTTCGATTATGTAAAGACCCATAAATTTCAGGGGAATTTTTTTTCTTAATTTTCATTGGGATTTTACGAGTACGCAGTTTTTGACGGCACCTGATTCCAAGGCCCGGTGTACCCGAAATCATTTTTATGAATATTATCCTGGGTATGTTGATAGAGTTAATATTTTCAATATTATTAATATGTTTTCAATTAATTAATCCTTCTCAATTATTCAATTTGATTTTATTTGCATCAATTTTGTGTTTTTGGTATATTTTGGTCTTAAATGTGAAACTGGGGTAATTCTGTAAAATTGACAGTTTTATATAGCTTCTGTTTTTCGGGAATAACTTTTAAAATATTTATCCAATTTAAGTGAATCATTTTTTAGGTTTTATATACTCGTGGGCTTCAACTTTGTCTTCTGGACCAAAACCCAATTCGAAACCCAATGGTACATAAAAATAAATCAATTTCAGAAATTAGTTTGGAAGGCAGAATGGACCCCACTGCATTAAATATGGAATATCTCCTTCATCCAACCTTTTAATGAGTTGATTCTAGATGGTGTTGACAGAGGACTTCAAAAGGATGATTCACATTAAATTTCATAAATTATAGAGCTCATTAAGGCATCCGTTTGGTGCGTCCATGTGGAGTGGGTGAAATAGTGTTTGGAGGCTAGAAAAGTAATGTCCATTGATTCGGCCATATATTTCTTTACACCTTTCCAATTACTCTCAAATTTTGAGAGTCTATAGCCACATGTATTGAAAAAATTCTATAAGAAGGTACCTCAGTGATTTTCTACCGGCTGGTGGGCAGAACAGAGGCAAACTTCTGGAGGAAAGATTCTGGAGCATCAAATTTTCTGTTCTTTGTTTTCTCTTTTTTTTTTCTTCTTAGTTTTGTAATGAATTATTCTTTCCACTTAGTCACAATTACCCTTACCATGGTGGGGTAAAAATCTATGTGATTGGTTAAGGAGAGTTTTTCCATGTTGTATTTCATGATTTCCTTCTATTAATGTTTTAAAATCCTCTTTTCTCTTCTGCGAATCTGTTTCAATTTCTTGTAATAGTTTTTATTATCATGTACGATTGTATCTAATTTTAGATTCTGTTGTTCATTTATATTTGGTTAATGATAATTATCTCCCTCCACTAGGTTCTGGTTTATAAACAATGTAATAGACCGGGATTTAGTGGTGTAGTACTCGGTGATCACCGGTACGTGTGTGAGGAGTAGTGAATGTTCTTGATTGCTTGGGATAAACAAGACCCGAATGGGAATTGCCTAAGATAATTGGGGGGTATTTTCTACAACTCTATTACACATTGGGAGGATATTAGAACAATATGAGGTTTTAGTAAGGTTTATTCTCACATTTTTATTTGACCAAGGGAGTGATAAGAAATGATTGTTGATTCTCACTCTTAACGATTTAGCAGAGGAGAATTGGGTAAAATGGACAATAATAGAATTAAAATTGGAAAAATGACCCTAACCCGATCACCATTTCTTATCACTGATTTAAATCACATCATTATTCAATTTGTTTCAAAACATTCACTTAATTAATTTACTTTTTTTAGTTTATTTCTTGCATTTTCTAAATCAAACAATTTCTAAAAACAATCTCACTTCTTTCTATTTTAAGGTGACAGCTTAATTGTTGTGCACTCCTCTCTAGATACAACCTAGGTAACCCACTATAATAAATTTTAACATAGGTTATATTTGTTTTTGCCACACCCCACGATAGGAATGTTTCAAAACTTCGCGTCGTTGTCGGGGAGGTAGCGCCAACATTTATTTTATTTTATTTTATTTCTCTTTTCAACTTTTCTCTTCAAAATTGCATGACTCGAACCTCAAAAACTAAACCTTTACCCATAAATCCTGAAATTGAAAGAACCTTGTTGAATAGACTTAGAAACATTAATTTGGAATCTGAATTTGAGGAAGTTCCCCTTACAGACTCAAGTGAAACTTAAAGTGTTAACTCTGAGCCTGTCATCATGGCTGAAAATCAAAACCAAACACTTAGAGACCTCTGTGCACCACAATTCCTTAATCAAAACAATAAAATTTCCATGCCAGTGTTACAAAATGATTTTTAAATGAAACCTAACATGATTCCTTTGCTTCCAAAGTTTCATGGTTTTGAAGGTGAAGATCCAAACAAACACATTAAAGAGTTCACACATGTTTTCTCATCTTTTAGACCCCATGGAATTATCGAGGAGCAGGTAAAGTGGAAGGCACCTCTGTTTTCATTGGATGGAGCTACTAAAGAATGGTTGTACGACCTATAACCAGGAGACGTACATGATTGGAATGACCTGGAAATATGTTTTATGAAAAGATTCTTCCCTACCTCTAGAAGCACAGCCATTCGGAAGGAAATCTACGCCATAAGACAATCATCTGGAGAAACCCTTTACGAGTACTGGGAGAGATTTAAGAAGCTATGTCCCAGATGTCCGCATCAAGCCATTGAAGAACACCACTTTCTTGTATTATTCTATCAAGGACTACTATACAATGATATAAACCTTCTTGATGCATCATCTTGAGGTGCACTGATTGACAAGTCACCAGAAGAAGCCAAGGGCTTGATTGAGAAGATTTCCCAAAACTTGCAGTAATTCGGAACAAGAGGTATTGGAACAAGGGGTATTAATGAGGTACACACTTCTCATCCATAACCCTTATTATAAACTAAGATTAAAGAGCTTACTAGTTTGGTGAGATAGATGGCCTTGTATAAAATTAGTGAACAACAAGCGCCAACTAAGGTATGTGGTTTATGCCCATCACCTGATCATTTTACTGACCAATGTTCTGAAATACAGGGAAAGGAAACATGTGAAGTAGACTTTATACCAATGAATTTCCAACAAAATCAAGTATGGAGAGATCCTAACCAAGTCTAATATGGGTTTGGAAATCATCAGAATCAAGTTAGACCCCCATACCAAAACCAGTTTCAAAACCAACCACCATTCCAGAATCAATTCTAGAATCCACCACCATTTCAACAAAAACCATATTATAAATAACCTTATTACTAAAAACCAACCAATCTCCAAAGACCCTATGAGTAACCTTCCACCAGTTCACAACCACCAATTCAAAACCAACAAAAATATGAGTTTTAAGGACTAAAAGACACTGTTAAAGATTTGTCCAACAAGTTTGAAAGTCTCATGGACTTTATGACCAAAAATCCAGGTTAACTCCTTTTCCAAATAGTCCCAAACCCAAAAGAGAATGTTAGTATTATAACTACAAGAAGCGGAAAAGAACTCCAACCACCATCCACCATTGAACCTGAAACAATAAAAACTGATCTGGGTGAGAATGAAGTTAGAAATGATGAAAATTCTATGAAAATGCATCGGGAAGAAGATAAGAAAGAGGAGGATGATAATGATAGGTCAAGAGGGAAGAAACAAGAAACACCATTTCAAAGGAAATAAAAGGAGAAGAAATATATAACACCACTATTTCCATCAAGGATGATTGAATCAAAGAGGTTACAAGAAGAAGCACTGCAAAAAGAAATTCTGGACACCTTCTAGAAAGTGGAAATCAACATAACACTACTTGAAGCACTCAAAAAAATTCGAAAGTATGCTAAAATTTTGAAGGATATTTGCATTAAGAAGAAGAGGCTTCAAGGGAAGGAGAGGATCAATTTTGGAAGAAGCATCTCAGCCCTTATCACACCACAATTTCCAACCAAATTTCAAGATCCAGGGGCGTTTTCTATTCCATGAACCATTGGTTCATTAAATTTCCCTAATGATTTGGTAGATTTAGGTGCATCAATTAATGTATTGCCTCACTTGGTATATACTTATTTATAGATGGGAGACTTGAATCCCACAAGAGTGGTGGTTAATCTTTCAAATAGATCCACAGTTTTCCCAGCAGGAGTTCTAGAGGATGTCTTGGTAAAAGTCAAAGATCTTTTATTCCCTGCTGTCTTTTATGTGTTGAATATGGAAGATGATAGTATCCCATCACACTCACCCATCATTTTGGGGTGACCATTCTTAAAGACGGCCAAAACCATCATCAATGTCCATGAAGGGACACTTATCATGGAATTTGGAGATAGCACTGTCCACTTCAATATTTTTGAATCCATGAGGCACCCATCAGATGATAATTCAATATTTTCACTCTCCCATGATGATGACATAGAACCAATTGAAGAATAAGGTATATTTCATGAATTTTTATCATTAGGAGAGAATTTTTCCATTAAAGATATCACTGAACATATGGATTCACAAACTTTTGGAGGTTCTGATTTCCTGTTGGAAGAAGAGGTAAAATATGATTTCTTTGATAATTTGTTAAATGATGATGAAGATGATATGATTTCTTATGTGCAGGATTTCAAACCATTAGAAGTGGATAACCTCAATTTAGTTTTATCTCTTGAGCATCCTCATGATCTAGAATTAAAACCACTCCCCACTAATTTAAAATATGTTTACCTTATAGAGGGAGAGAAATTACCCGTAATAATTGCTAATAATCTATATAAAACTCAAGAAGAATCATTTATTGAGATTTTGAGAGAGAATTTCCAAGAAATAGGGTGGATCTTAAGTGATATCCTAGGAATAAAGCCAAAAATTTTCTCACATCGAATTTTTCTTAAAGGAGAATCCAAACCTATCAGACAACCCCAAAGGAGGATAAAACCTACCCTGATGGAGGTTGTGAAAAAAGAGATTGAGAAGTTATTAGAAGCTGGGATCATCTATCCCATATCATATTCACAATGGGTTAGCCCCATCCATGTGGTCCCAAAGAAAACTGTCCTAACCATTATGAGGAATGAAAAGAATGAATTAATCCCAGTAAGAATTCAGAATAACTGGAGAGTGTGAATAGATTTTAGGAAGTTGAATCAGGTCATTTGAAAAGATCATTTCCCTATCCCTTTAATTGACCAAATACTAGAGATATTGGCGGGGAGAACCCATTATTGCTTTTTGGATGGATTTTCAGGTTATTTTCAGGTACCCATTGCTCCCGAGGATCAAGAGAAGACTATATTTACTTGTCCTTTCGGCACTTTTGCATACAAAAGGATTCCATTTGGAGTGTTTAATGCTCTAGGTACATTTCAGAGGTGTATAGTAAGTATATTTTCTGATCACATTGAAGATTTCTTGGAGGTTTTCTTGGATGATTTCACAGTTTTTGGAAATTCTTTTGACCATTTTTTGAAAAATATGGAAAAAGTTTTGAAAACTTGCATTGAAAAAAACCTTGTTTTGAATTTTGAAAAGTGTCATTTTATGGTTGAGAGAGGAATTGTCCTTGGGAATGTCATTTCTCATAAAGGCATTGAATTTGATAAATCAAAAATTGAAGTGATAAATTCTTTGCCTTACCCAACTTGTGTGAAACATGTCAGATCATTTTTAGGACATGTAGGATTCTACAGGAGGTTTATCAAATATTTTAGTAATATTTCTCTCCCTCTCTCTAGATTACTTTTTAAAGATGCTGATTTTGATTTCAATAGTTCATGTAGGGAAGCCTTTGATGAGTTAAAAATGAGATTGATTACACCACCAATAATGCAGCCACCCAATTGGGAAGAACCATTCAAGCTACTTTGTGATGCTTCAAACCAAGTAGTTGGAGAAGTACTTTCTAAGAGAATTGAGGGCAGGCCACAAGTCATTGAATATGACTCTAAAACCTTAGATTCAGCAAAATTCAACTACACAACAACAGAAAAAGAGTTTTTAGCAGTTGTTTTTTCTTTAGAAAGATTTAGATCATATCTGCTTGGAACTAAAGTCATTGTGTTTTTTGATCATGCAGCTCTTAAGTACAGGATGAAGAAGGCTGAATCAAAACCAAGGCTTGTGAGAGAGATTCTATTACTACAGGAGTTCAACAAAGAAATCAAAGATAAGAAGGGATCTGAGAACCAAGTGGTTGATTACTTAAGTAGACTTCCTAACACTACTGAAGTTGAAATTCCAGGCACTGAACCACTAAATGATCACCTTCCAAGAGAGTAGTTGTACTTGATTGAAGGAGAAGTACCTTGGTATGCTGACATGGTCAATTATCTGGTAACATCTCAGGTACCATCTCATCTAAATTCTCACCATATTCACAAATTGAAAGCAGAATCTAAATATTACATCTGGGATGATCCATTTCTTTGGAAGATTTGCAATGACCAAATGATAAGAAGATGTTTTCCTAAAAATGAAATTGAATTAGTCTTCAAGTTTTGTCACACATTAGCTTGTGGAGTCCACTTTGGACCTCAAAGGACAGTGAGGAAGGTTTTAGAATCTGGACTTTATTGGCCAACACTTTTCAAATATTCTCATGAATTTTGAAAACGGTGTGAAAAAATGTCAATTTACAGGAAATATTTCAAAGAGACAAGAAATTCCCCAAAAGCCACTTAATTTTTGTGAAATATTTGAAATTTGGGTGATAGATTTTATGGGCCCTTTCCCAATGTCATTTGGAAATTCTTATATTCTGCTTGCTGTTGGTTATGTTTCCAAATGGGTGAAAGAAAAAGCCACCAGAATTGACGATGCTAAAGTTGTTTCTGATTTTGTCACGGATAACATATTTTGTAGGTTTGGAGTTCCCAGATCCATCATTAGTGATCAAGGGACTCCCTTTTGTAATTGGATAATGGTGGATTTGTTGAAAAAATATGGGGTGAATCATAAAACATCAACTCCCTATCATCCACAGACTAATGGGAAAGGTGAAGTGTCCAATAGGGAAATCAAGGGAATTTTGTAAAAGAATATTAATAGAAATAGGAAGGATTAGAGACAAAGGTTAGAAGACACATTATGGGCTTACAGGACAGCCTACAAAACCCACACTGGAATTAGTCCCTATAGGTTGATTTATGGGAAAAGCTATCACCTACTTGTGGAATTGGAACACAAGGCATACTGGGCTATGGGGAAGATGAATCTGGATCTTGAAAGTGCTGGGAAAGAGAGAAGATTGTAGTTACAAGAGCTAGAAGAAATTAGAATGGAATCATTTAAAAATTCCAGGATTTACAAATAAGGAACAAGAGTGGCCCATGACAAACTGATCCAACCAAAATACTTTCATCCTGGAGACAAAGTTTTGTTATTCAATTCAAGACTCAAGCTGATTCCAGGTAAACATCATTCCAGGTGGGAAGGTCCATTTATATTTACTCATGTATATCCTTTTGGTGTTGTGCAGATTGTGAAGGATAGAGTGATGGATCCATTCACTGTTAATGGGCACAGATTGAAGAAATTCCTTGGGACCATTCCATCTGATCCAATGGAGGAGATCACACTTCTCAAACCTGTTTATCAATAAACCCCATCAGGTCGTACCTCTCCTTTATATTTTCATGATTGTTGTGATTCAATTTCCAATATTCTTACGTGTTAAATACATTTGAATGCATTGCAGACACTACATCATTTAAGTGTATGGGAGGGAACCTTTGTAGTTTAGGATTTTTATGTGTTGTTTTTTTCCTATTTGTTTTAAAAAACATGTGTGTTTTTGAAACTTTTGAGATAAAATGATTATCATTGATATTTTTGAAACCCATGTCATTGAGTGAACCAATTTAACCTTGAAACTGAGCTTAAATGAATGCTGAAAATGATATTGTTTCAAGTTCAATTATTTGGGAATTTCATGAAAAAATACTCTATTTTTTGAATCCCATGCCACATATCAATGTCTTTATATTTTAAATCACATTCCCGTGAGGCTTATAAATCTATTATTTTCATATTCTTTACCTTCAACTCACTTCTTGAGAGAACCAAACCATTCTTGTTTTAACCAGAATTTGATTTATTTTTTTCAAAACTTGAGGGTTTGGGGTACATGTGTTTTAAATGATTGAGGAATTTCTTTGGTTTGAAATCCCCCTTTTCAAGATAATCCCTTTCATTCTGGCCTACCTTGTAAATTTAATCCTTCAAACCCATATAAGCTATGAACATCCTATTAGGTTAGCCACATTACAAGACAATTTTCCCTATCCAACCTGCTCTTGAAGTGAACTTTCATGATCTAATTGAACTTAAATGTGGGGGAAGATGTCTTGTGTGGTGCTAGATCATTTTCTGAAACGTTGGGTGGAAAATGAAATGATGAAGAGATGTTATTTCTATGAAAATAAAATAATATTTCTGAAAGTTGTGCCTTTTCTATAACTTTCACAAGGAGAGAAGTTGTGCCTTTCTAGAGCTTCTAATTGAGGAAGAAAGTTGTGCCTATCTAGAGCTTTAAAGAAAAAAAACCATATCAGATATGATTAAAACTTTTGCTGCTAAATGATGAATGGTGTGAAATATCATGTATTTTTCAAGATGATGGAGCTTATTTACTCCTAATGGGATTGATGAGGAGACCATATTTGAGTGAAAATTAGAGTAATGCAATTTTGCTTCAAAAATAGCCATGCCCTCTCATTCTTCCTTAGAATGTTTCACATATAAATCCTACCAACTGAAATCCACAGAACAACCTTAACAATTACTCATGATAAACATATGTCTTTGACTCCCATCGGGTGGAGATGTAGAAATTTATCAAGCCTATGGTGACCCTTGTATGAGTTTGGATGAAAAGGACATTGGTAAAAAAATTGAAAATTTGTGTGATGAGAGATTATGAAAGTTAGGTAAGTGTTTTGTGTGCATGGGATGAGAAATGAATGGTAAATATATTTAATGATCTTAAATTAAGAACCTGAAATAATATAGTTTGAGGAGGCATGATATATTTTGTTTCTTGTTTTCAAATTGGTGGATCTCATGGATTTGTGTTTTGAATTTACTTAGATTTTATTTTGATTCTGACTTGTCCAGGTGTCCAAGTGATAAGTGTGGGGGAATTGATAGAGTTAATATTTTCAATATTATTGATATGTTTTCAATGAATCAACCCTTCTCAATTATTCAATTTGAGTGTATTTGCATCAATTGTGTGTTTTTGGTATATTTTGGGCTTAAATGTGAAAATGGGGTAATTCTGTAAAATTGACAGTTTTATATAGCTTCTATTTTTCGGGAATAACTTTTAAAATATTCATCCAATTGAATTGAATCTCTTTTTATGATTTATATACTATTAGGATTTAACTTAGTATTCTAGACCAAAACCCAATTCAAAACCCAATGGTACAGAAAAATCAATCAATTTGAGAAATCAGTTTGGCAGGCAGAATGGACACCACTGCACTAAATATGGAATATCTCTTTCAGTCGACCTTAGAATGATTTGATTCCATCTTTTTTCGATAGAGTAATTTAAAAGGATGATTCAAATAAAATTTAATAAATTATAGAGCTCATTAAGGCATTAGTTCAACGTGTCCAAGTGTAGTGGGTGAAACAGTGTTTGGGGGCCAGAAAAGTAATGTCCATGGATTCAGCCATATCTTTCTTACACCTATCCAATTAATCTCCAATTTTGAGGGTCAATAGACAAATTCAATTCCAACATTCTATAATAAAGGACCTCAGTGAGTTTCGGCTGGCAGGTAGGCAGAACAGAGGCAAAATTCTGGAGGACAGATTCTGGAGCATCAAATTTTCTGTTCATTGTTTTATCTCTTTTGTTCTTCTTAGTTTTTCAATGAATTATTCTTTCCCCTTAGTCAAAATTACCCTTAACATGGTGGGGTAAATATCTGTGTGATTAGGTAAGGAGAGGTTTTCCATGTTTTATTTCATGAGTTCCTTCTATTAATGTTTTAAAATCCTCTTTTCTCTTCTGCGAATCTGTTTCAATTTCTTATAACAATTTTTATTATCTTGTACGATTGTATCTGATTTTAGATTTTGTTTTTCATTTATATTTGGTCAATGATCAATATCTCCCTCCACTAGGTTATGGTTTATAAACAATGGAATAGACTGGGATTTAGTGGTGTAGTACTCGGTGATCACCGATACGTGTGTGAGGAGTAGTGAATGTTCTTGATTGTTTGGGATTAACAAGACCCGATTGAGAATTGCCTAAGATAATTGGGGGTATTTTCTACAACTGTATTACACATTGGAAGGAGAGTAGACCAATCTGAGGTTTTAGTAAGGTTTATTCTCACATTTTTATTTGACCAAGGGAGTGAGAAGAAACGATTGTGGATTCTCACTCTTAACGATTTAGGAGAGGAGAATTGGGTAAAATGAACAATTATAGAATTAAAATTGGAAAACCGACCCTAACCTGATCACCATTTCATATCATTGATTTAAATCACATAATTTTTCTATTTGTTTCAGAACATTCACTTAATTACTTTACTTTATTTCGTTTCTTTCTTGTATTTTTGAAATCAAACAATTTCTAAAAACAACATCACTTCTTTCGATTTTAAGGTGACAGCTTAATTGTTGTGTACTCCTCTCTAGAGAAAACCTAGGCAACCCACTATAATACATTTTAACATAGGTTATATTTGTTTTTTCCACACCCCACTATAGGAACGTGTCATACGTTCAGTGAACGAATGAGCGGGTTTTTCTAACTTTTGAACCAGTGCTCGGAATCGAAATCCGAGTGCACCGATGGAATCGCAGCGCCGATAATTGCTTAGGAACACCTTTTCTGGAGTTACATTGCTTACGTGAGGATATTAAATAAATGGGTTAATTAAAGAATGAAATAAAATATTGTGCTACAATTTTTATTTCTATTCTAGGTATTTTAAACATATGCTTGGTGGTTGGAGTGGGACCCACTAATATCCTAACTCCACTAGGTAGGATATTAGTGAAGTGGGGACCACATGAGCCCCAACCCTTCAAATACCTTTTTAACCTCCCTCTCGTGCATTTAATATGTAACTCACCTTCACCCCTTTTAAATCCCATGTCAACCCTCAAAATTAATTTGGATATTAAATGCTCTTCAATTAAGTCAATTAATTGAATGAGATTTGTTTTTGAATTTCAAATTAATGGCATGCATAAGTGATAATAAAATAAGACATGACTTATTTTATTGGGGGTTAATTCGTTGTGAGAAAGGAAAGAGAGGACTCTTGCGCTCTTGAGGATTATCTTCTTCCTCGTCGGAGAACGCGAAGAACGCCGAGTCTTCGATGAAGAACTCCATCACCGCAAGGGAATCGCCGTGCCATTTCCTCTCTTCTCCACACCCGGCGAGAGACACCTTCTTCGGCAAACACTGAAGATTCTTAAGGAGCATCAATCCGTGACGCCGTCTTCCGCAACGTCGTCTTCTACAACATCCTTTTCCCGTGACGAACCTCGTTCGATGAATTCATCGAGGTAGGGGTTAACTTGATGTTCGTGGATTTTTTCTTTGTCGTTATTAATCTTTATTTTATGGCCACCTGTTATCTTCATAATGGGAGGAGGTCGGACCACACGAACATGGCCGACCCTCCTCCCACTTTGATGTTGTACTTGTTATGGCACGAGCAAAGGCAGCACAGTGCAACAACACCACACGAAAGAAAGAGGAACGGGCGAAGAAGCGATGCGCCGTTGAGTCCGAATGAAGCTGCGGCCGGAGTCAGGCCGTGGTGAAGGGGCACAGTGCCATCGTGCAGAACCGGAAAACCATGAATGGTTGCGGCTGGGTCAGGCCACAGCGGAGGGGCGCGGCGCCGTCGTGCCGCGTTGGTCGGACCAAGGGCGCGACCTTTGGCCGCGGCGGAGCAGGAGAGGCGGCCGGAGCCTCTGGCCGCCGGTTCACAAGGGGAGGGACCGGATAGTCCCGCGCGACACCCTGGCCGGCCATTTTGGCCGGCCAGATCCAAAAACCGGGGGTCGTAACCCCCGACTTGCAAAGGGAGCGGCCCCCATGTGGGGGCTACGGTTTCAAAACAGGGGGCAGTGCCCCCCCTTCCGCGGCATCTCGGCCAGCGCCGAGCTGGCCATGCAGGCCGGCCCGTGCCCACTAGGCTGGGCCATACTCTAAAGGTTCAGACCCGGACCCGGTTCGGGCCGACCCAGGGGGTCTTGGGCCGGGTCGGTCCGGGCCCAAAACCCCATATTTTCGGACAATTCTGTTCAAATGCTCGTATCTTGGGCTACAGACCTCCGATTGACGCACCATCAGTTGTGATGTGATCCTTGGATCGAGACGGTCGTTTAGGTATATTACAATCAAGGTTTAGAAGAACTTTGGGTATGACTGGGTTGGTTCGAGCTCGAAACCAACCGGGCCCTCTGAGCGGAAACGCTTATAACTTGAGCTCCGGACGTCCGATTAACGTGTCTTCGACTTTGTTGGATTCCTCTTAGTGAGACAGAACTTTTGGATTAATAATCTCAAGGTTTGTATGCATATAGAGTGTGGTCGGGTTGGTTTTGACTTAAAAACCAACTGGGCCCCTGGAACGAAAAAGCCAATAACTCTCAGTCTGGGCGTTCGATTGACGCGCCGTCTGTCACGTTGAGTTTATTTTGTTGATACGGAACTTTGGAATACATCAAATCCGGACTACGTGTTAGTTGATGTATCGACCCCCCTTTGGCTCGTGGAGCGGACCCTCCCGGAAACGAGCATGCTGTGTGCGGGAACCCTAGAGCTGGCTGCGACTGGGACGATGATGATGACTGCACTGAAATCATCCGTGGGTTCGACAGCGATGAAAACTGCACTGAAATACTCCATGGGATCAGAAGTGATGAAGACTGCACTAAAATCCTCCATGGGTTCGACAGCGATGAAGATCGTACTGAAATCCTCCGTGGGTTCGACGACGATGAAGACTGCACTGAAATCCTCCGTGGGTTCGGCAGCGATGAAGACCGTACTGAAATCCTCCATGGGTTCGACGATGATGACTACTATTCTTGTATCCTACATGGGTCTGGAAGTATTGAATCTGTTATTGTATCCTACGTGGGTTTGGAAGAGTGGCTGGTCTGTATCCTTTGTGGTTTTGACAGCTTAGCTGGTTTAGTATCCTACGTGTGTCCCAACTTAGATGAATCAGTGGCTATATCTGATCATCTCTATCACCTTACAAAGAATTATACCTATGTGAGTTGAGTCTTGAATTCCAATAATTATCTTTGATATGATTGACCTACTTTCCTATGTGGATTGGGTTGTGTTATCCTCTGTGGATTTGGTTGTACTATCCTGTGTGGACGTGATCGAACTTGGGCTCGAATGTTGGAGCCAAACTGGAATTGATGACTTAGGTATATGTATGGGCATATACCTAAGTAGTGTTGGATGTTACTTCGTGATTGTATCTTTCATTTTTGGATTATCCTTTGTGGATTCTGGGAGAACTTCGGGGGTCTCGGGGTCCCTACTGAGTAGCGTATACTCACCCCTGCAAGGGATATGCACGCACTACGTTGTGTTGGATGTAGACGACGGACAACACTGATCGTGGTTGAGGCTCGTGGAGCAAGTCGGTACCTGGAGGTGGACCACTGGGTGGGACGTACGCGGAGCGGATGGCTGGACCTAAGGAGCTAAGAAGGCTATCTATACCCACCCTTCAGGTGGTACTTCCAGTAAACCTCTTGACGTTGCTTCTTTACTGTTAGTTGCTGTAATTTCTTTCCAGTTGTACTTTACCTTCAGTTTGGGTTTGTATTCTGGCTCATTTAATTTCCACACTTACTGTTGTACTCAGTTTTACTTAGTGTATACTTCCGCTTGCTTACTCTGTGGTTTTTGTTTACTTTATAAAGGCACTGCCTTCCCCTTTTTTGTCGGGATTTACACCTTGGTGCTAGTCGCCAGCCCCTGGCCTATGGGAGGCGGGCTTGGGGTAGTCACGACATGGGTCCCGAGGACGGGTCGTGACAAATTGGTATCAGAGGAGTTTGGTTCTACTGTAGAACTCAGGAATCTGATCTTTCTTCTATGTGAAGCAATATTGTTAAGGGTATTGAGTGTGATTATCAGTCCAGGGAGTCCAGTGTTGGTGCAGAGGACGACACATCCGTACACCAGGACCCTGAATTATGATTTCCGACTCAATGCACGAAAACATTGATTGCATATGTGTTTCAGAAGTTTTCTTTGTGATTACTTTGTGTCATCTCACCAGGTATAATGTTTTGACCGTGGCACAACTGTTTCTTTTCAGGATGGCCCCATGACGGCAGCCAGTTAGGGTTCAAAGCTTTGTGCGAGACAACAACCCACCGAGCAAAGAGGCCTCGGTGCAGGGCCATTTTTCAGTGGATACACCTGCGGTAGCACTACCCACTGAGCCACCAATGCCACCAGCCCCAACTGCTGAGAGTGCACGTCGCCTTAGTGAACTACACTAGTTTCAGCATCAGAGACCACCCAAGTTCCATGGGGAGACGGACCCTCAGGCATCCAAGGATTGGCTGGAGGCGGTTGTGCGAGTTTTCAGGTTAGTGGGGACACCATCTAACCTCACGGTGATCCTCGCAGCGAGCCTCCTGCACGCGGAAGCAGGAAGATGGTGGAGCTTGATGCTCCAGGTGCACGACGAGGCATCTCTCCTATAGACGGAATTTGAGAGCCTCTTCTGCTCAGAGTTCGTCTTAGCCACCATCCGTGCGGTGTGCATCTAGGAGCTACTAGAGCTGCAGTAGGGCAGTATGACGGTCGCCCAGTACTCGGCAAGATTTACCGATCTCTCGCGCTGTTCGACGGACATGGTATGAGACCAATTCTTCCAGGACCGAACCTTCGAGTAGGGACTGAGGCATGAGATCAAGGCATCGATGATCTCCCTCAGCATTCCGACACGGGAAGGAGTACTGGAGCGAGCCCTTCTCATAGAGAGCTTTCTTGCTGAGCCTACCCCAGCAGCGAGACCTACCGCAGGGCGGCACATAGAGGATTCGTCTGCAGCTGGCAGTCGACGGATGTCATAGGGGTCCAGGCGGACCGGACCATTAGGAAGATGACCTCAAGACACTAGCTCAGAGGTGCAGGGCCCACAGCGCGGAGCCAGCCTTCCGAGGAGCAGGCAGTGCTACGCATGCGGCGGGCAGGGCCACATGGCTCATGACTGCCCGACCCGCCATGCAGAGGAGGAGCAGATGGTTGAAAGGCCACCCAGGTAGAGGCAGTGGCTCGACTGTGGTGGTCCGCCGAGAGCAGGCGGATGAGGCAGGGGAGCTGGCCGAGCAGTAGATGGTGGGAGACACTTTGAGGCTTTACCACCACCACCACCAGGAGGTCCACCACAACCACAGGGAGCTGGTGGGCAGAGACAGGATCAGCTTCAGGAAGTGGAGGCCTATGACCACGGAGCGCTAGATATGATTCGAGGTACTATCTGTGTCTACTCCACCCTTGCTGCAGTTCTTATAGACACAAGAGCAAGTACTTCTTTTATTACCGCTGCCCTTGTTCGGATATTGAAGATTCCGACAGAGCTGTTGGCTCTATCCTTACGGCTAGAGACTCCTACGGGATCAGACTCGATGATTACGCACTGATGCTGGTAGTGTAAGCTTACTCTAGGAGGTGAGAGATTCGGTTGGGATCTTCATGTAGGGGCGTCGAGGCCTTACGACGTCATCTTGGGCAAGGACTGGTTATCTACAGTCCATGCTCAGATTGACTGTATTAGGTACAAGGTGCGGTGTGTTCGCACCGATGGGAGCAGGTTCACCTTCACTGGCGAGAAGGGAGCCTTTGCAGGACAGGATGGACTCACGCAGAGGAGACGACAACCCATCACTCATCAGTTGGCTAGACTTATCCAAGGAGCAGTTGACGTGCGAAGTCCTAGTTTTCCTATAGTAGTGGATCAGTATGCAGACGTTTTCCCTGATGACATTCCAGGACTACCTCCTCACAGAGAGGTAGGCTTTTATATTGAAATGTACCCTGGGTCAACCCCGATATCCACACCAGCATATCTGATGGCCCCTACTGAGCTTCGAGAGGTACAGGTATACTTTGAGGACTTGCAGGGCAAAGGATTCATCCGACCCAATGTTTCACCCTGGGCTTCCCTGATTTTGTTTGCCAAGAAGGCAAACAGAATCTTGCGACTGTGTGTCGACTATCGTCGCCTGAACCAGGTGACCGTGAGGAACAAGTATCCGCTAACGAGGATTGACGACCTCTTCGATCAACTCAAGGGAGCACAGTGGTTCTCGAAGATAGACCTCAGGTCAGGTTATCATCAGCTCAGAGTTCAGGACGAGGACGTGCAGAAGATGGACTTCAGATGTCGGTATGGACATTATGAGTTCTTGGTTATTTCATTAAGCATAACCAATGATCCAGTGGTGTTCATGAGTCTCATGAATAGAATCTTTCAGCCATACCTCGATCGATTTGTCGTGGTATTCATCAATGACATATTGATATACTCGACCACTGAGGAGGAGCACGCCTACCACTTGCGGGTTGTACTAGACACACTCCAAGAGCACCAACTTTATGGAAAGCTGTCGAAGTGTCAGTTTTGGTAACGTGGGGTCCACTTCTTGGGACACGTCATCTCTGAGGCGGGAGTTTTGGTGGATCCTGCGAAGATCGAGGCAGTGCTAGCTTGGGATCCACCCAGGAGCGTGACAGAGGTGCGGACTTTCTTGGGTCTATATGGGTACTACCGGAGGTTTGTGCTAGAATTTTACAGAGTTGCGGAACCACTTTATTCTTTGGCGAAGAAGCGGAAACCCTTCGTGTGGTTATATAGATGTCATCAGAGCTTCCAAGAGCTGATACAGAGATTGACCAGCGCACCTATGTTGAGGCTACCAGAGGAGTGAGTAGGGTACGTAGTCTACTGCGATGCATCAGGGACAGGACTCAGATGTGTCCTGATGCAGGAGTGGGTTGTGATCGCCTATGGATGAGGTCAGTTGAGGCAGTATGAGCAGAACTACGCTACCCATGACCTGGAGTTAGCAGCAGTGGTCTTCACTCTGAAGATGTGGCGATACTATCTGATGGGCGAGCGCTTTACAATCTATTCTGACCAGCAGAGTCTCAGGTACATCTTCTCGCAGAAGGACCTGAACCTGAGGCAGCAGCGATGGCTCAAGTTCCTCCAGGACTATGACTTTGAAATAGGCTATACTCCTGGAAAGGGGAACGTAGTAGCTGATGCTCTCAGCAGGAGGACAGGCATTCAGCTACTTGGGGAGGCGACAGAGCAGCTAGCCGCTTTGCAGATATACATTGTGGATAGAGATGAAGCAGCCTTCCTTCAATCACTCACAGTCACTCCTCCACTTCTTCAGCGGGTCAGAGAGGCACATCATGGGGACGTTGACTATGAGACACGGCGTGCGCAGATATCCTCAGGATAGGCACCTGATGGATTCTCTATAGGAGGAGGGAATGACGTCCTTTTCAGAGGACGTACCATGGTACCAACTTCTTTACAGGAGTAGGTGATGAGGGAGTTTCACCATTCCCCTTTAGCGGTACATCCAGGATTGGAAAAGATGTACCAGGATCTCAGACGACAGCACTGGTGGTCGGGTATGAAGAAGGTTGTAGCTGAGTTCGTTTCTCGATGCCTCACCTGTCAGCAGGTGAAGGCGGAGCACCAGGTACCTGCAGGCTTGGTGCAACCCTTGGAGGTCCTGGAGTGGAAGTGGGACGATATATCTATGGACTTTGTGACTAGACTTCCACGTACTTACAGAGGTCAAGACTCCATTTGGGTGATTGTCGACCGACTCACCAAGTCGGCTCACTTCTTACCCATCATAGAGAAATGCTCAGTAGAGAGCTTGGGACGTCTCTATGTTCAGGATATTGTACGACTTCACGGTGTGGCATCATCTATCATCTCCGATCGAGATGCTCGCTTTATTTCCCGGAATTGGAAGGGGTTGCAGGAGGCATTCGGGATGCAACTACGTCTGAGCACTGCCTTTCAACCTCAGACGGATGGTCAGACGAAGAGGACCATTCAGACTCTCAAGGACATTCTCCATGCATGTGTCCTCGACTTTTTTCATAGCTGGGAGGAACACCTACCCTTGGTGGAGTTCACATACAACAACAGCTACCACTCCACCATCCGGACGACACCATACAAGGCATTGTACGGCCAACCTTGCAGATGACCTCTATGCTGAACAGACCCTGGGGAGTCAGCACTTGTGGGATCAGAGATGGTCCAGGCCATGATAGGGAAGGTCTAGGTCATCCAGGAGCGGATGAGGACAACTTAGAGCCGACATAAGTCTTATGATGACAGGAGTAAGAGACCACTAGAGTTTGAGGATGGCGACCATGTCTTATTGCGGGTCTCACCTCGACGTGGATTACAGAGATTTGGCTGGGGCGACAAGTTATCTCCACGCTTCATTGGACCATTCCAGATCCTCAGTAGGATAGGGGAGGTGTCTTACCGCCAGGCTCTACCACCTCAGTTGCACCAGGTGCTTGTCGTCTTCCACGTATCTCAGCTTAGGAGATACATGCACGATCCGATACATATCATCGACCATGGGGAGTTGGAAATTGATGATGGGGAGACTTTTGCAGAGGTCCTGGTGAAGATCGAGGATCAGCAGGAGTTGGTCCTACGTGGACGGTCGATACCTCTAGTGCGCATCAGATGGCAGCACGGGAACCTCCAGGAGAGCACTTGGGAGCGGGTGGCTCAGATTTGTGTTCAGTACCCTCATTTGTTCCCCTAGTTTGTGATGTATCTTTACGGGGATGTAAATCCCTGAGGTGGGAGTAATGTAAAGACTTGTAAATTTCAGGGGAATTTTTTTTCTTAATTATCTTTGGGATTTTACGAGTACGCAGTTTCTAACGACACCTGATTCCGAGGCCCGGTGTGCCTGAAATCATTTTTCCGAAGATTAGCTCGGGTACGTTCAGTGAACGGATGAGCGGGGTTTTCTAACTTTTGAGCCGGTGCTCAGAATCAAATTCCAAGGGCACCGATGGAATCGTAGTGTTGGTAATTGCTTAGGAACACCTTTTCTGGAGTTGCGTTGCTCGGGTGAGGTTATTAAATAAATGGGTTAATTAAAGAATGAAATAAAATATTGTGCCATAATTTTTATTTCGATTCTAGGTATTTTAAACCTATGCTTGGTGGTTAGAGTAGGACCCACTAATATCCTAACTCCAATAGGTAGGATATTAGTGAAGTGGGGCCCACACGAGCCCCACCCCTTCAAATCCCTTTTAACCTCCATCTCGTGCATTTAATATGTAACTCACCCGCAGCCCTTTTAAATGCCATGTCAACCCTCAAAAATAATTTGGATATTAAACGCTCTTCAATTAAGTCAATTAATTGAATGAGATTTGTTTTTAAATTTCAAATTAATGGCATGCATGAGTGATAATAAAATAAGACATGACTTATTTTATTGGGGGTTAATTCGTTGCGCGAAAGGAAAGAGAGGACTCTTGTGCTCTTGAGGATTATCTTCTACCTCGTCGGAGAACGCGAAGAATGCCGAGTCTTCGACGAAGAACTCCATCACCGCAAGGGAATCGTCGTGCCATTTCCTCTCTTCTCTACAGACGGAGAGATACACCTTCTTCGACAAATGTCGGTGATGCTTATGGAACATCGATCTGCGACGCTGTCTTCCGTGATGCTGTCTTCTGCAACGTCGTCTTCCGTGACGTCCTTTTCTCGTGACGAACCTCGTTCAACGACTTCATCGAGGTATGGGTTAACTTGATGTTCGTGGATTTTTTCTTTTTCGTTCTTCGTCTTAATCTTATGGACACCTGTTATCGTCATAACAGGAGGAGGTTGGACCGCACGAACACGGCCGACCCTCCCCCCCCTTTGATTTTGTACTTATTGTGGCATGAGAAAAGGCAGCGCGGTGCAACAAAACCGTGCAGAAGCAAGAAGAATGGGCGAAGAAGTGCGACGCCATCGCGCCGCGCCATTGAGGCTGAACGAAGCCGCAGTCGGAGTCGAGCCACGACGAAGGGGCGCGACTCCGTCGCGCCGTGCCGGAAAACCACGAAGGGCCGCGGAAGGGGCGGGCCGCGGTGGAGGGGCGCGGTGCCATCATGCCGCGCCGGTCAGACCAAGGCCGCGGCCTCTAGCCGCGGCGGAGCAGCAGAGGAGGCCGGAGCCGCCGGCCGCCGGTGCACAGGGGGCGGGACTGGATGGTCCTGCGCAACACCCGAGTCGACCATTTCGGCTGGCCAGATCCAAAAACTGGGGGTCGTAACCCCCACCTGGAAAAGGGAGCGGGCCCCACGTGGGGGCCGCGGTTTCAAAACAGGGGAGCAGCGCCCCCCCTTGTGCGGCGGCTCGGCCAGCGCCGAGCTGCCCATGTGGGTCGCGCTGGGTGGGCCGGACCGCACCGGCCGGGCTGGGCCACGCCCTAAGGGGCCGGACCCGGGTCCAGGTCGGGTCGACCCAGTTTGGGCAGACCCAGGGGGTCTTGGGCCGGGTCGGTCCAGGCCCAAAACCCCATATTTTTGGACAATTCTGTTGAAACGCCCGTATCATGGGATACAGACCTCCGATTGACGCACCGTAAGTTGTGATGCGATCCTTGGATCGGGAGGATCGTTTTGGTATATTACACCCAAGGTTTCAGAGAACTTTGGGTATGGCCGGGTTGGTTCGAGCTCGAAACTAACCGGGCCCTCGGAGCGGAAACGCTTATAACTTGAGCTCCGGACGTCCGATTGACGTACCGTCGACTTTGTTGGATTCCTCTTAGTGATACAGACCTTTTGGCTTACTCCGCTCGAGTTTTGGATGCAGCTGGAGTACGGTTAGGTTGGTTTTGACATAAAAACCAACCGGGCCCCTAGAACGAAAAAGCCAATAACTCTTAGACCATGCATTCGATTGATGCGCCATCTGTCATGTTGAGTTCCTTTTGTTGAGACAGAAATTTGGGATACATCAACTCCAGGCTACGTGTCAGTTGATGCATCGACCCCCATTTGGCTCGTGGAGCGGACCCTCATGGAAACGAGCATGCTATGTGCGGGAACCCTAGAGCTCGCTGCCACTGCGACGACGATGATGACTGTACTGAAATCCTTCGTGGGTTCGACAGCGATGAAGACTACACTAAAATTCTCCATGGGTTCGGCAGCGATAAAGACTGCACTAAAATCCTCCGTGGGTTCGGCAGTGATGAAGAATGTACTGAAATCCTCCGTGGGTTCGACGGCGTTGAGGACTTCACTGAAATCCTCCATGGGATCAGCAGCAATGAAGACCGTACTTAAATCCTCTGTGGGTTCGACGATGATGACTATTGTTCTTGTATACTACATGGGTCTGGCAGTATTGACTCTGTTCTTGTATCATACGTGGGTCTGGAAGAGTGGCTGGTCTGTATCCTATGTGGGTCTGACATCTTAGCTAGTGTAGTATCCTTCGTGGGTCCCATCTTAGATGAATCAGTGGCTATATCTGATCATCTCTATCACCTTACGAAGAAGTATACCTGTGTGAGATGAGTCTTGACTTCCAATAATTATCTTCGATATGATTGACTTGCTTTCCTATGTGGATTGGGTTGTGTTATCCTGTGTGGATTTGGTTTTACTATCCTGTGTGGACATGATCGAACTTGGGATCGGATGTTAGTGCCGAACTAGAATTGATGACTTAGGTATATGTATGGGAATATACCTAAGTAGTGTTTTATGTTACTTCGTGATTGTATCTTTCCTTTGTGGATTATCCTTTGTAGAATCTGGGAGACCTTCGGGGGTCTCGGGGTCCCTACTGAGCAGCGTATACTCACCCCTGCACGGACTATGCCCGCACTACGTTGTGTTGGATACAGATGACGGACATCACTGATCGTGGTTGAGGCTCAGGGAGCAAGTCGGTACCTGGAGGTGGACCACTGGGCGGGACGTACACGGAGCAGACGACTTGACCTGAGGAGCTGAGGAGGCTCTCTGTACCCACCCTTCAGGTGGGACATCCAGTAGACGGTTCGACATTGCTGCTTTACTTTCAGTTGCTATACTTTCTTTCCAGTTGTACTTTACCTTTAGTTTGGGTTTGTATTTTGGCCCATTTACTTTCTGCACTTACTATTGTACTCAGTTTTACTTAGTGTATACTTCTTCTTGCTTACTCTGTGGTGTTTGTTTACTTTATAAAGGCAATTCCTTCGCCTTTTTTTTGGGATATACGCCTTGGTGCTAGTCGCCAGCCCCTGGCCTATGGGAGGCGGGCTTGGGGTATTCACGGAAGGGGTCCCGAGGACGGGTCATGACAAATGAGTTTAATATTTCATTAATTAGGTAACTACTACATCACCATTGTGTCATAAATAAATTAAATTATTTAATGTCTAAAAATTATAAATAAAATACCATTATTTAAGAAAGATTTTTATCTTTCTAAAGAATATTTATAATCGAATTTGTCTTATGTATAACTCTATATTATAAATGTTTTAGTTATTAAACTTTGATTTTAACTATTTTAACTATTCTTTGAATTAAATAATAATAAATGTCCTAATCTAATCCAAGTGGACCAAAGAGGTTCTTCTTTTATTCCTAAGGTTCTTTTTGGTCGAATTATACTTAGCCAATAGAATTAGGACATGTGTTAGGGTAATAATAATATCATTTTTACCCTTAATTACCCAATTTACTTGTAACCATGGTAAATAAAAGTAAAAAGTTACTATTCACAAAAAATATTTTTATCTTATTGAACCACATTTTACTCATTGATATTAATAGTGTCTTTCAGATATTTGGAATTCCACTCACAGAAGCGGTAAAATTAAGTTTTATGTGAATTTTCAAATTCTCCTAGGAGATGGGTAAAAGATGGTGAAAAGTTCAATAAACTTTTTTTATATCTAAAATTATTACAAACTGAGTCCAAATAATTACATTGAACTTATATCGGTAATATGTATCTATTTTGACCTAAAATAAATTTAAATAAAATAAATAATTATTTAAATAAAAATTCGGTTTTAAACTATAACTCAGTGTTTTTCACTATTCATAAAAAATTGAAAGTTTTCAGAAAAATACCAAAAATTCACCCTAAGCTAATTTTGATATTCCGAATCCAAAAATGAAGTCCATTTTGAAAGATACAATTTATAAAATTTCAAAAAGTGGGTATTACTATTCATAACGGCTAGTTTGATTGGTTGTGGTGTGTGTTAGAACTCGAAGTTGCGTACAACACATACTACTATATTATTCAAAGAGAAGCGTACCATGGAAGCTTGGGATGTTACAATTTATAATTTATTATACAACTACTCATTATTTTATTCTCATTGACATTACATGTACGTTCAAAAATAATTTCTCAATATAGAAATATAATTTCATTACATTTAATTATTAAAGGAAACAAACATAATATATTAATATAAAAGTTTATATATATATATATATAAACATGGTTATTGATTGAAAATATGTTTTTGATCGAATAATTTAGTGAACAAATAACAAAAAATCCTATTAATAAAATACTTTTTAATTTTTTAAGATGGACTTTCTAAATAAGAGAAGGGGTGGTAATTAAACCCAAGAATCAAGGAATTTTTTCCACCATGTGATGGGTAATCCCTATACAGCCTTAAGTTTTCACAGTTGACTCATAGTTTTCTTTTCTTTTATTGCAATGTGTTTTTCTGAAAAACACGAGCTTATTTTTAATAAGAAATTTATTTTACATATTCAAATATTTATTAATGTTTTATTTTTAAAATATTCCTTAATCTTATTAATGCGTCAATTTTTTTTATATTTTTTTACAATTTTAAAGAGTTTTTTTATAATGTTCCTGAAATTTATCTTATTTCGTAAAAAATATTTATCGCCCACTAAGAGAAAAATGAAAATTTTGTTCAAAAATTGTTTTATTTTAAAAATGGTTTTATGTATTTGAAGGGTGTTTTAAAGAGATATTTTTAGTATTTTTGAAAAATGGATAATTTGATTTTAATACCCATTACTAAGCTTTTTAGTTATAGTAGAGCAAGAGATATCTTCAATATATTTAAAATGTGAAAAGAATTTATATTTCATTGATTTAATTTTGTTTAAAATTTTATTAATCCTTAAAAACTATTAACATAAGAGATCATAGAAAATGTAAGGAATATATATTTTTTATTTATGTTAAATAGTTTTTTTAGAAAAAAAATATATAGTGTGGTTAACAGTAGACTCAGGTGCATGGGTCAGGGTTTATTTAGTTGGTATCAAAGGAAAGTTTTAGATAACTTTAAATATAAGGGTGTTAAGGATAGATTAACAATTATAATTTTTAGTGGAGGTTTTAGGTGATTATTTTATAATTTATTCTTAAGATTAGAGACATTCATATCCATTGTAGACTCCTACAGAATATCTATTCTTTCAGTGTTTATATCTTGGATTCATTATTGTGATCTTTTATATTGAAAAAATTTCATGTATAAAATTCATAGAAAATTTCTAAGAAATTATTTCTATATAAATCTAAGTATTCATAACTAGAAAAACAAATATACTTCATCTATTCCAAATTAGAAAGTAACATTCAACCTAGATAAATAGAAAATTTCTATGACACAATTTGATGGTGGGGTGTTTAATGTAACGACCCGAGGTTATCATATAAAAACATATATTTTATTTTGTGTGGATTTTAAAAAAAAACTAATAATGATAATAATATATGGGTTGTACTATTTTTTTTATAAAGATGTATTATAAATGCGCATTTTAATAATATTGACATTTTATCATATATTTTGTAACTAATTAGAATCATTTAGGCGGTATGTTAATAAAATTTATTATTAGTTATTATTTAGTTATAAGTGATATTATAAATAGTTTTTTTCTTAATAATAAAAAATATAGATATTAGAGTATATCAATTTGAAAAAAAAATTATATTAAACAATTAGACAATATAATTCAATCATTTTATTTAGAAGTAGAGATAATTAACTATAAAGAAAGAAAATTGAATTAGTATAATATTTATTTTGGCGGTGACATTAAATAAATATAATAATAATAAGTTTAGAAAACTAATACATGAATATATATATATATATATATATATATATATATATATATATGAGGGATTATATATAAATATACATTATCTCATATTACAACATAAAATTTTGTGTTAAATTATTACAAGTTGATCGGTAAAAATAATATATAGAATTTAAAAGTATTACACTACACTATGGCATATAAAATAATGAACACATACGATAATGGTATATGAATTTATTTATGCATATCTATATAAATACATGAAAATTATAGAATTAAATATTTAATTGATATTTAAAATATTGAAAGAGGATTATATTAATTTATTTTAAAATATAAAGGATAATATAAATATTTGTACGTATAAAAACATAAACATATATTTATATGAAATTAATTTATATCATAATTAAAAATAGAGTCTACTAATAGGAAATAAATAATACTAAATGTAGTAATATAATAATTATGTTTTATATATTTTTAAATTAGATACAATGATAATTAAAATGATCAAGAAATATATAAATGAAATGGTATATAGTTAATAAAAAAATGAAAGTAAATTGTATATATACATATACACACACAAATATTTAAATACAAGGGAATAAATGTGTGAATAAAAAACTATCAGAGTAAGTAGAATGTAAATATATATATATATAAATGTATATATTTATTTAAATATTTTACTCAAACTATAAAAAAATTATATCTTAAAATAATCAATGTTTAATAAAGTGTACACACACACACACATATATTCATATTTTAATATTAAGTAAAAATAAAATAAATATAAGAAAAGGAAACAATATTTGGTAGGGAGAATTAACTTCATCTGCACACTCGAAGACACTAGTTACCACCATCCACCATCATCCTCACCTCCAGATAAATGCTACTTCATGATACCCCAAAAACTAGCTGACTATAGAATCTTATTATGTCTCTATCATCCCCTAACCACAACGAGTTCATAACTAGGATGCAATAAGATCTTATAGAAATGATCAAGGTGGTAATGTTTTGAAGAACAAGTTGTGTTATAATTTCTCGTTGAGAGGCTATTCAATCATATATATTCATTGTAATGGTGATCGGTTACATGGGACTAGTTGCTATATTGAATTTATTTAGGTTAGTTTATTTTGTCTGATTTTAACTTTTTTTCCTTCTCATTTGTTTGCAACATGGTTTTTGTTGGTCATATACCTATAAAACAAGGAAGTAGGGTCTCTTGTTTTGGGAAATGTATAATGAATAATCTATAATAGTTGGTGTCCAAGAACCAACTAGTTTTACTTTGATTACATGGATATTTACTTATTTTATATTTTTCATTATCTTGTATGATTATGATGTAATAATATCCAAGAGTATTTGTTTCATTGATAAGGTCATGGTAGTTCCTCACTATGATGAGAACATTGAAATTCTATAAAAATATTCTTAAATATAGTTCTATGGTTGGATGACATGCTATGATGGGACACATAGCATGCAGACCGTTAGGTACGAGTACTCGTAAGCAGATGAGATTTCCTCTCATGAAGTTCGCACTTGGTAATCTCCAAGATAAGAGATTAAGAGAACATACCCACTAGTTGTAATTCCACAGGTTTTGGTGTTATCATATATTTCTATCTGTGAGCACGTTTAATGATCCTTAGACTTTAAGATTATCATTAATATGTGTCATGACTTATGCACTTTGATTTACTGACGAAAACCATCACATAGACAGTTGGAGGGAATTAGTGTACGTTGGGTGTGTCACGAGTGTCATGTTATTAATGGATTTGTCGAGGAAGGATTTTTCTTTCCATTTATGGAAGTTAATATCTCAACCCTTTGATTGAAATATAACCTTCGTGCAAAATTCCATGGCCATGGTGTAACGACGAGTTTATTTCAGGTTGTCAAATAACGGCGTACCAAGCATAAAAGTTTATGACACAGTCATGAAACCTGCTTGATGAGATATTGCGACAAATGGATTATATTACATAGTGAGCGTTCAAATTTGGATTCCGTTGTTGCAACTTTACGTTCTTTCTCTTGGGTTCTTTGACCCTTTTCTAGACAATACTCTTGGACTTTATGCAAGCCCACCTAATGCCAATGAGAAATAATCCTAGAGGGTCCCAAACTAAGTGTTTTTGGTCATCTTAGTTAAATTATATTTGAATTTAATTAATGAAATAAATATTATTCTCAAGACCATGCTATAATTTTATTCACGTTAAAATGATCGCATAAATTAAATACAATATATTTATTTATTTTATTTAACATTTAATAAATATTTATTTACTAGTTTTTAAATAAAATATTTATTTAAGATTATAAATTATTTATTTATTTATTCGTGTGTTCAATAAATGGAAGTAGAGTTCGAGCGAACCAAGGTCAGTCTGGTAGTAAAATAATTATTTACAAGATGGTAAATAATTATTTAACTAGTTAGAACAAATTAAAATAACACTGCTATAATTTTGTGATGCAAAATTTTATCTACAATTCCGTTGTGTGCAAGTTGGCACACCATAAATAACGACATGGTATTATTATTTAATGAATGAGTTTTCTCTATGTTCATAATTGTATTTAATTTTAGCTATGCAATTAAATATTTTAACAGAACATCCATGTATATAAATAGGAATGTATGCCTATTGTGAAATATAACACACCACACGCCTGGTGAATTGAGAATTGTTGAGAAAAAAAATTTCTCTCTCGAATCTTTTTCTATCCCCTCTCAAGAACAAGAGATGTTCTTCAAGGCTGAAGAACAGGGGATCAAGAAAGACCGACACAAGACACTCGATTCGACGCGCTAGCACCTGGAGAATGAGTTGTGTCGATCAGAGGCCATCAGAGAACGTGTGGATCACCACTAGAGGGATTCATGTTTGGATCCTTACAAGGGATATGAGATAATTTGAAAGGGTCATTCCATATGATCAACATCATCAATGAAAAAAATACCAGAGATCAAGGTAATATTTTTCTTATGAAATTAAATAAGTTAATTATAAACATGATGTGGAAGATCCTATCTAAAGGTTTAGGGCCTCTTTCTTCTTTATCGAAATATTTTATTATATTCTATGGAGACTGGCGTTCAACATTGTATTGATCCCAGAATAATCATTGATCATGGTAAAAATCAAAATTGGGTGCCGTCCCAACCACGCTTCTGTTGTTCCAAGAACCTTCAAGTTGTATCAAAGGGAGGTTAAATCATAGTTTATAATTATTTAAATATTTTGTTGATGACATAAAAATTTAATAATTTAGTTGTTTCAATTCAAGTTAATCATTCTGAAAATCTGAATCTTTATATATATTCCTTCTCTTTCGTTTCTTATTCACCTTACAGAAACAATCTTTTCTTTTAATTTTGATTAAAATAACAGAGAGGATCTCATATGGAGGTTCCAAATCCTCCTGGACATATAACACCAGAACACGCGATGTGTATTTGATAGTACACCCAATGTTGTCAAGATTCAATGCATCATACTGGTCCACCAAACCAAGCCGTTTGTTGGAGTCTTTCTAAGTTTTAATGACTCCATATGTTGACCAGGAATGGGTGACATGTGGTTTCCGGATTACACTCCATGTGGCCCAATGGACACGACATGTAGTCCCTTTGGGTTAGGGTTGGACCGTGTACCCCGTACAAGGCTTGCTCGGATGGAGACCATGTAACAATGAACTACACATCATGTGGCCCACTGGACACATGGTCTACTCCGAAGATTTCCTAAGAATACTCACATGCCGTTTCCCCGGGTCTGTACTTCAGATAGACAGTGAAAACTAGTATAAGCCATGTAGTTGGAACTACATGTCATGTACTTATCCAAATTATGCACATCTATTAAAATTTATTATTATATTATACAAACTCTTGAGACGTGTACCATCATTCGGGCATAAAGCTAAGGCACAACACATGATAGGTGTTTTATATATATGTGTTTAATTTAAAATCTATGTATTCTTCATTTCAACTCATTGGGTAGTTAGGAATAGGAATTCACCATGTTTCTTCCAAGGTACAAGTTATGTACAATGATAATTTTTAATGAATTTATTTGTTTAAAATTATGATGTATGAGAATCTTAAGGAAATTCCGAAAAGGATTTTAGATAAAAGGATTGATTAATTAAAGATGATAATTAATTGATTCGAGCATGATTTAGCTTAAACAAGAACGAATAAATAATTGATTTCTAGTTTTATTTATGCTTAAATATTGTTTCATGTATGGATTATCATGGGCTAGACAAAGACATTTGTATGTGGATGGTTTCTTTTAATTTATTTAATTGAATTAAATTTGTTGTCCTATGAGCCTTCTCCTCATTAATATGTAGGGCCTGCACGCTCAAGGTTTCTTTTATGTAAAACCAATTTTTACCCCTCACCTACACATGAGTTAAAAATGGAATATGTAATGGATGAAAATCCCATGATAGTGGAGGTGGTTCATGTTGGAGCTGAGATGAAACCAATCCCAGGAGATACACAGGTGGATAGGTGGAAGCTGTAAGCATGAACCCAAAAGGTTCAAGATTTTTCTCCCATAGGTTAGGGTTAGTTTATCAACTACTCAATAAATTAACTATTAGAAAATATCATGATTATTCCATCTACTTTATTTTATTTCTATTAGTTTTATGGTTTATGTTTATGGATGTGTTGTCACGATCCCATAATTAATGAATTAAACAAGCATGGAAGATGGACCTGAAATAAACCAGAATTACGTGTAAATATTATCAAGAAATGTTTAATCACCTAAGTAAGTTCCACTTAATATTAAAAATAATATGATTATGATGATAAGTAATTCACAAAAAAGAGATAAAAATCCCTCAAATAAAATATTAAGTTAGAACAAGCCTTCAGTTACCTGATTAAGGGAAAAACTCAATAAAACTATGGGTTTGACCAACCGTTGTTGAGACACTTACTTTTATATAGGAAGCCCTTATGAAAGTTTTCGGGTTGACTTAACCGTATTACATCAAGAGAAGCATCCCTTTCTGGACTTGGTGTAATATTTGAGGCAAGAGTTGTGGAAATCCAAATTCATGATTTTGGGATTGGGGAGTCCACTCAACATATCAAGGAACTGCAAGCTCGCAGTTGGCAATGACCTGCCTACCTAAATACCTTCTAATAGATTGACCAACCCTGGTTGGGGTTATGAGAAGGGGAATATGGATCCTTTACACTAGAATGTCATGGAAACTAGACATTCTGTGTTCAATGGTGAGGGCTATTGGGACTTGATAAAATAGTGGGAAACTTAATAAAGTTTATTATTTCTTATAAAATGTAATCAAGAAAGTACTAATGATATGATCTTTTAATTTTAGAATAAAAATAAAAAATTCGTCAACCACACTGTCCCTAAGATTAATTCCGAATGAAGAAAACATCCTCATTGACAGTAACTTTAGGAATGGTTTAGACTCCTTCAGGTTATCCTACACCATGAACAGAAGACTTACACACTAGAGTCAGCATTACCTGATCCTCCTGCGAAAGAGGCGAGTGATGAGGAATTACTGGTCTATAAGAAACATATGAATGACATAGTCTACATTCAATGTTTGATGCTAGCATCAATTTCTGGTGAGTTCATGAAGTCTCATGAAAACATGGATCCTTATAGCATAGTTGTGCACCTCTGTGGTCTTTACCAGGAGATAACATGGCAGGAATTGTTTGAGATCTCTAAGAAACTCTTTCAGATTAAGCTTGGAGAAGGATCCCTAGCTGGTCCTCATATAGTCAAGATCATTGGCTACATTGAGCGCCTAAAGGTTCTAGGGTTTAAAATCCTTGAAGAACTAGGCACTGATATCATTCTCGCATCACTCCTTCTGAGAGTCTCTAACTTTATTGTCAATTTCAATGTGAAAAACATTGAGAAGTCTCTATCTAAACTTCTTATCCTCATTCACCAAGTGGAAAAAGATATGAAGTTTGAAAATCCTTCAGTCCTTATGGTGAATAAGATGAAAGGTAGGGTAAAGAGATTTAATCCCAAATCTTCTTTACGGCATTCCATGAAATGGAAGTTCAAAGGGGATGAAAGTGAACATGAGGCTGTTTGTTTCACATGTGGCATGAAGGGCCACTAGAAGAAGAACTAAAACTACCCTAAGAAGCAAGGGGAAGCTTCTGGTTCATTTGTTATTGAATGAAATCTATTTTTTTCTACAAATCATGCATTAGATATAGCTTGTGGTACTCAAATATGTATCCAAATACAAGAACCAAGTATATTTAGGAAGATTTATCGAGGAGAGGTAGATCTATGAGTAGCCAATAGAGATAGACTTTCTATTGTAGCTATTGGGAACTACCACCTTCCATTTCCAACTAGGATGATCATGGTGTTAAAGGGTTTTTTATGTTCCTTATATAACCAAAAACATAATTTATGTATCTAGACTAGATATGGATGGATTTGTTTTCACATTTGGAATTGAATGTTTCTTATTTTTTAAAGATAACACTTGTTTTGGTAGGGTACATTTATACAACAGTATTTATGTGTTGGATTACACAAACCAGATAATGGTAATCGATGAAAAAGATACTTCACATGACTCATACCACACCAAACTTTGGCATCACCGACTAGGTCATGTAAATGAGAAACGATTGACAAAGTTACATCAAGATGGATATTTAGATTCTTTTGAACTAAAACCACTTGGCGTATGTCATGTATGTTTACAAGGAAAAATGACCAAATCCCCATTTGGTGGGAAAGGTGAAAGGGATAAATACATTCTTGAATTTGTTCATAACGACGTGTGTGGACCATTTCCATTTGAATCAAGCGGAGGGTACTCATACTTCATAACATTTACTAACTAGTTTAGTAGATATGGATATATCTACTTAATGCGGTATAAGTTGGATTCTTTTGATAAGTTCAAAGAATATAAGAATGAAGTTGAGAACCAGCTTATTAAGAAGATTAAGAAACTCTGCTCAGATGGAGGTGGAGAATATCTTAATCAATATTTCATTGATTACTTACGGGAGTTTGAGATCCTATCCCTACTCACTCCTCCAAACACGTCTCAGTGGAATGGTGTGAGCGAATGGAGGAACTTCAACCTATTGGATATGGTGAGATCAATGATGAGTCATGTGAGTCTTCCATTATCCTTTTGGGGACATGCGTTATAAACAAAGGCGCACATACTAAGCCAAGTACCAACTAAATCAATAAATGATATTCCATATGAGTTCTCGAGTGGAAGAAAATACATGTTATCAAATTTACATGTGTGGGGGTATCAAAGCATTTTTAAGGCCTCTTTAGGTAACAAACTCTCACCCCGAGGCACCAAGTGTACCTTTATAGGATACCCCAAGGAAAAACAGGGATATTACCAATACATCCCCTTAGATAAAAACGTTATAGCGGAAATACATGCCATATTCCTTGAGAGGGAGCACATCTCCAAAAGAGATAGTGGGAGTGAGATAGACTTTGATGAAGTCGAGGATCAAGGTACATAAGAGTTGGTACAAAAACATATTCCAAAAAGCCTTGGGGAAGAAGAATATGTTCTAGAGACACAAGTACTGCGTCAGAGTACAAGAGAGGTTAGAGAATCAGAATGGTATAGTTTTCTAGTTACCGAGGATGGTGACTCCTTATTAGTTTTTAATGATGATCCTCAAACCTACAAGAAAGAAGTAAGTGGAATAGAAATTTCCAAGTGGTAAGAAGCCATGAATTCTGAAATGGATTACATGTACCAAAACCAAGATATATTTTGGTAGATCCTCTAGTTGATATAAATCCTGTTGGTTAAAAATGGGTATTCAAGAAGAAACTGTTCATATAAGGATAAGTCAGTACCTATAAGGCATGACTAGTTTCAGAAGGTTTTAAACAGCGTCAAGGAATTGACTACGACGAAACCGTCTCACAAGTTTCATGTTGAAACCCATCAGAATTCTACATTCCATTGCGGCTTACCATGAATATGAGATTTAGAAAATGGATGTCAAACCATCATTTTTTAATGGAAAACTTCAAGACGATTTCTAGATGACACAACCTAAAGGGTTTGTGACTCCAAAGGATTCTAATAAGGTATTCAAGTTCCATAAATCCATTTACAGATTAAAGAAAGTATCCAGGTCATGGATCATTCATTCTGATGAATCCATAAAATAATTTGGTTTTATCAAGAATGAATGTGAGCCTTGTGTCTACAAATGGTTTAGTGGGAGTGTAGTCATTTTCTTAATTGTATATGTTGATTCCATATTATTTATTGGAAATTAGATTCCTGTCTTACATTCTGTTAAGGCATGGTTGAATCAATGTATCACCATAAATGACTTAGGAGAGGAAAAAATATTCGTAGTATCAAGATAAATTGTGATAGATCCCAGAGATTCTTGGGCCTAAGTCAAAGTACATACATTGATAAGATACTGAAGAGATTTAGTATAGAAAAATCCAAGTGGGGATTGTTTCCAGTGTCACATGGAATTCATCTTTCTAAGAAAATGTGTCCTCAGACACATGAGGAAAGAAACATAATGGAAAGGACTCCATACACATCAATTATTGGGTGTGTCATGTCTGTCATGCTATGTACTAGGCTAGATGTAACCTACACATTTAGTGTGGTAGGAAGATACCAAGATGACCTAGGTGACTGCCATTGGATGGCAGTCAAGACTGTCCTAAAGTATCTGAGGAATACTAAGGATATGTTCTTGGTTTATATAGGAGATAGGGAACTAGGAAACAAAGTATATGAAAATTCTAGTTTCCAGACAAATCAAGATGACATGAAGTCGCAAATGGGATATATCTTCACTTTTAATGGTGGTGTAGTGAGCCGGAAGAGCTCAAAACAGAGTATGGTCGTAGATTTTATAGCAGAGTCTGAGTATATCATAGCTTCTGAGGCAGCTAAAGAAAAATTTTGAATGCAAAGCTTTTTCTAGGAGCTAGATATGATACCTAGCTGTAAAGATCCCATCACACAATACTATGAAAATACTGTAGTGGTGGCCCTCATACCAAGGTCACATCAGTAGAAAAAGTACATAATTAAGAAGTATCATCTCATGAAAAATATTTCTCAGAGAGGTGAAGTTTGAGTGAGCAGTATTTCCACAGAAGACAACATGGAAGACCCCTAGACTAAAGCCTTGACTCAATAGAAACATGATCATCATGTGAGGTCTAGTAGACTGAAAGTACTAGGCAGTTGGCTCTAGTATAAGTGGGAGTTTGTATTAGTTGGTGTCTTAGAAAAAACTGGTTTTACTTTGATTACATTTATGTTTAATTATTACATATTTTTCATTGTTTTCCATGATTATGATGTAATAATGTCTTAGAGTATTTATTTCATTGATAAAGTCATGGTAGTTCCCCGCTATGATGAGAACCTTGAAATGATATAACAATATTCTTAAATATAGTTCTATGGTTTGATGAAATGCTATGGTGGGACACATAACATGCAGAATTTTAGGTGCGAGTACTCGTAAGCAGATGAGATTTCCCCTCATGAAGTCCGCACTTGGAAATCTCCAAGATAGGAGATTATGAGAACAGACCCACTAGTATGAATTCCGCTTGTTTTGGTGTCATTATATATTTAAATCTGTGTGCATGTGTAATGATCCTTAGAATTTATCATTAGCATTAATATATGTCATGACTTATACTTTGATTTACTGATGAAAACTGTCACGCAGAGAGTTGGAGGGAAGTAGGGTATCTTAGGTACATCACGAGTTGCATGTTATTATTGGATAAGTCAAGGAAGGATTTGTCACTTCCATTTATGGAAGTTGATATCTCAGCCCTTTTATTGAAATAGAACTGTCATGAGAAATTCCATGGCCATGGTGTAATGACGAGTTTATTTCAGGTAGTCAAAGAATGATGTATCAAGCATAAAAGTTTATGACATAGTCATGAAACCTGCTTGATGAGATATTGCAACAAAGGGATTATATTACATAGTGAGTGTTCATATGTGGATGTAATTGTTGCAACTTTACGTTCTTTCTCTTGTTTACCTTGACCCATTTCTATATAGTACTCTTACACTTTAGGCATGTCCACCTAATGCCAATGAGGAAGAATCCTAGAGGGTCACACACTAAGTGTTTTTGGTGGTCTCGGTTAAATTATATTTGAATTTTACTAATGAAATAATTATTATTATCAAGATCATGGAATAATTTTATTCAATTTAAAATGATCACATAAATTAAGTAAAATATATTTATTTAGTTTATTAAATATTTAATAAATATTTATTTACTATTTTGTAAATAAAATATTTATTTAATAGAATAAATTATTTATTTACTTATTCGGGTGTTCAATAAATGGAAGTGGAGTTCAAGCAGACCAAGGTCGGTCCGATAGTAAAATAATTATTTTCAAGACGGTAAATAATTATTTAACTAGTTGGCACAAATTAAAATAATACTGCTATTATTTTTGGACATGTAATTTTATTTATAATTCTGTTTTGTGCAAGTTGGCGCACCATAAATAATGACGCGGTATTATTATTAAATGCATGGGTTTTCTCTAAGTCTATGAATATATTTAATTGTTGCTATGCAATTAAATATTTTAACTGAAATTCCATGTATATAAATAGGCAATTACCCCTATTTTACGATTTAACACACCACATGCCTTGTGAATTGAGAATTGTTGACCCAAACAATTTCTCTCTCGAATCCTTCTCACTCCCCTCTTTCATCTTTATCTAAAGCTTTGATTATATTCCATGGAGACTGGAATTCATCTTCATATTGATCCCAAGATAATCATTGATCATGGTAAAAATCAAAATGTGGTGCCGTCTCAACCACTCTTATGCTGCTCCCGGAACCTTCATAATCATCTTAAAGGTGAGCGGTGCACATTTTCGTCTCTAAGGAAAAAATCATTAAAGGCATGAGTGGAAGGATTAAACCATAACCACACACATTAAAAGTTCATCCAACTATTGGTGGACATATAAAAGAACTAGAAAAACCATATACTATGAAAGAGTCATTACATACACATCTAGGATGAGTATATAAATCTTATGCCTTTTTGATGAGTGTCTAGTGAATAAACAATTAAGTGTACCTATATTTAAAGATGCAAATAGGCGTATTGAATGAAAAATTAGAGTCCTAAGGGTTTATTTTCTAGAATAATTATAACAATATGGTTTTTTTGTAGTATAAGAAAGGGGAAGTTCCATTTCATATTATAATTTTTTGTATCAAATATACTTATTTTGAAAAAAATATTTTATGGAAATACATTTTTAGAATTCCCATCCAAAATTTCAAATACCCTCTTGTAAGTAGATCACAAGGATTTTTTTTTGTTTTTTAATAAAATTTTCCCAATTTAAACAATTTCGATATTTTAAAATATTTTACAAAGGGATTATGTTTTAAATATTTTAATTTCAATGATCTCTTTAAGGATTTTAAAACCATCATTTTATGCATAACTATATTTTCAAATTTATATTTTTAGGTGAAAAATATTTTAATTAAATAATGTTTTCTTCATGAATTATTTTTTTGCATAAATTATCCTATATAAATGGATTCTATTTATGTATAAAGTATTATATAGACACCAATTAATTTATATTGACCAACATTCCATGTATATTTGAAAACCATCTCTTAATATAAAACTTTAATTTTCATTTTATTAATTATTATATAAAATATACATATATTTATATGTTTTTGTATATATATATATTTATAAATATAACCATGGTTATTGTTTGAAAATTAGTTTTTAATGAAAAAATACAGTGAATCAAATAAATTAGGCATGCTATAAAATGTTTATTAAAATTTGGAACATGGACTTCGAAAACAAGAGAAGGGATGATGAGTAAACCCAAACCTCCAGGTAATTTGTCTACCATGTGATGAGTTTTCCCTATAAAGCCTTCAATGGTCTTTACTGCCTTACATTTTTTTTTCAATCTTGTGAAGTGATTTTATAAAAAATAAGTTGATTATTTTTAATAAAAACAATTTTATATATTCCAATAGTTATTAATGTTTTATTTATAAGATATTCATTGTTTTTATTAAAGGATAGTTTATTTTAGAAATTAGATATATTATTTTGAAGCATATTTTTGGAAAATAGTTCTTGATATTTAATTTTGAAATAAAATATGGAAATTTACGGTAAATGTGAAATTTAATTTTAATTTTTTTTAAATAATTTATTTAGTTTTTAATTGGATTTTTTTCAAAGAGAGATTTTTAATATTTGTGAAAAATATATAATTTGATTTTAAAACACCTTACTAAGGATTTTTCCCACCATAAGTTTTAATTTTTTTTCATAGGGCTATTAGATGAGTAGAATCTATTATAGAGGTTGGTATAGAATATACATATTTTCATTTTAGACAATATTTAGATGTCTTAGAAGTATTTAAATTCTGAAAAAATTGACTTTTAATGGGAATGATTTGTTTAAATTTTTTTATTACTCCAAAAATAAAGGATAAAAAGATCCAAAAAATTATAAAGATTATATATTTTCCAGTGATGTTAAATATTTTATTTAGAAAAAAATATTCAATGGTTTTAATGTGAGAATCAAGATTGTGGTTTTGGGGAACTTCTAATATACTATTATTGTAGTCTTTTACTATGCATCTAAAAGTTAAAAAACCAGTCACAATTTTAAAAACATACCATATACAGAGAAAATATTAAAGGTGTAATAAATATAATTTGATAAATTATTGAATTAACAATATATTACTATTCAATGAAGATTTTTTTTCAAGTAAACTCAATTAAATTTATCAACATTCTATTTATGTAAAAAGTAATTCATAAACAATGAATGTTGTTAGAGATAACTTTCAACTATCTGTACTTTAGTTATGTCCTCAATATAATTTTTAAAAATGAAAAAGCACAAGATAAAAATTATAATTAAATAACTAAGAATTAAAAAATGACATAAAATACACTAATTATACAATAAAAATTTCAACCAAACTATTTATCTAGGATTCAATTAAAATAAAAGTATTTTGTAAAAGGTAACACATCAAATGATATTGGTTTGAGGTCCGTATCTTCTTCCCAGGATTCTCTATCCCTCAAATCACATTCATGGGTTCCAATGGGAACATAAAATTTATCAATTACACACTTAAAATAGATTAGAAGAATATTTTTTACAACATTAATGTTGTGCATGATTCTGATCGATTCATGTTCACTGCGATAGATTTAGGATCATTCAATAACTAGATTTTTCAAATCACATCTCCCTTAGGATAAAAGGCATAGAAATTGGTGATCCTGTTACGATGTAAAGATATATTTTCTAAGATTATTTTTTTTGTTTAGAAACTCCAAAACTATGAAATCATTTCTATCATAGAGATTGAATATGAAAGAACCGATCATGATTTGATGTGTCTTTGCTAGAAAATTCGTCATGGTTGAATCTCACTTATTTTAATGTGATTGGGAATGCACACTATAGAAACTCATCCACCACTATAAGTGAATTAGTATGAAATGGGAGTAAATCCATGATTTATTCATTATATGGTTTCAAGGGTCTGATTAGAACTCAAAAGAGTATAAAGTGTGAGGCATGATATTTACTATTGGGGTTTAGGCCATTTATGAAGACCAGAATAAGGTAATATCCAAGAAGTGTTACTACTCCAATTTTTATATGAAAGTGAAACAATTAACCTAATTTTTGTGATCGGTTCCCAAATATAACATGGGAGAAATCTCCCTTCATACAATAACATTCACATCAATTCCAATAATTCAAGACATGAAATGTCATTGGCTAATATGGCCTATTATTTACTAGTAATCCCCCATCACTAGTGTCAAGATTAATAAGGAAAGGTCATGAAACCAAGGTATTAATAGACAAGGAGGTATCCTATAAGATATTATGGGTGACATGGTTCTTTAACACTTATCTTGGTTTTGGTAATTTTCTCATAGCTGAAACAAGATCCCTTATTAGTGGTCTGACATTGTTTAGGTGGTTCAATTTTTATCTTTCAGTCATGGAAACTAATTCTTATTTATGGTCTGAGTTCCTACTTGGTCACTCAATCACTCCATGGTTCCTTACCAACCAAATCATGGAATGCATGATTCTTATCGACCACCAAAAAGAGATTTACTATCAAAGGAGAGAGGGTAACTTTTTCATAGTTAACCCCAGTAGAAAGTAAATTTAGAATGAATGTATCATAATTTAATCATGTATTGGTTCTCTCCATACTAATTCTAATCTCATTGTTTGTTGGTATTCCCTAGGGATCTATTAAATCAAATTTTTAGGAAATTTACTTGGGTGATTTTACTTGACCAAAATATTTTAATTTGAGTGAATAAGTATGGGATACGAGTTCTTCCTTTAAATGAGGATTAAATCCCACACTATATTTATTGGAATTACTGCCAAGTTTCTATCTAAAAAATTAATATATATTTTCATATAAAATTAATTTATAGGTTTAAATAGGAAATAATATTCCCTTTATATAAAGGTATCAATAAAACTTATACATCAAATATACATTAAATTATACACATGATATGTATTGATATCTGTAATACACATCACTATATAAAAATTTCAAAAATAATATTCGAAGATTAAAAGGTTTAAATTAGAAAATCTCCGGACTCTATTAAGTATATAGATTGATTTAACATTGTATATAGAAGTGGTTATTAATAATCAAGGAATCATGGTGGTTTATCTTTTGTTTTTAATCACTTTCAGAACCATATCATCATCATAGCATCTGGTCTCTTGAACCTTATTCTTAGATCTATTTTTGGTCCATGATGATCAAGAACCTAAAACTATATCTTCAACTAAGCTTCAATTCATGTCTTGGATAGTGATAAGTGATGGTAAACTTCCTTTAAATGAATGAAACATTACCGTATCCAATGAAAAATTTAATTATAGATATTAATTAGTTAATTAATTATAAAAAATTAATTTCAATAAATGAATTAAATTCACAAATAAATATATACATTAGGAACCCTACATTCATGGAATAAAGAAATAATTCTTCATATATTTTTTATTTATGGAGGTTATATATTGATTTTGTTTTGAATTACACATGGTAGATTTAATAATATAATTTTTATTCAATTGAAAGGTCTGTATTATTATCTATGAAAGTCTATGTAAATCATTTACAAATTGAGAAGCTTTTATTTAAGTGTAAAATAACCAAAAATGACAAACTGGAAAGATATTGGTATACATTCATTTATTTCCATTATGTGTTCATAAATAAGGATTTTAAGTAAAACAATTTAACGTATTCGACACAAATTATAGGTTTGAAAAATATTAATGTCATTGTGTGTACTTTTTCAAATTTTGTAGTATATAAAAATTTTAAATCATGAATATCTAATTAATTAGGGATAAAATCTATTAAAATTTTCTTTAAATTGTTATCAGAGATAATAATAATTTATATATATGTTATGATAGTTTTCAATTGATTTGATACTTATAATTTGATTGAGAAATGATTTTTTTATTTTTTAGAAAAACATGAATATCATGGGAGATGAATAAATTTATAGTCATTCAAACCCATGATATCATGTATCACATATCATAAATGTAAAATCAATTATTTGTAAACATATTATTCTAGTTATTTTATATTTTGATAAAATTCAAGAATAATTTTTTATCAAATTAACTATAAGTATTGTAATAATATATTTTAAAATACATGCATATTTTATTGGCTATTACGTTACATCAATGAAAAGTGGTTATAAAAATAATTTAATCCATATTTATGTCATCTAGATCTATAATATTTCATAAATATTATTATTATAATTTAGTTTCAAGTTTTTATAATAACGGACATGATGGGTTTGATATATATGAAAATACACACACACACAACAAGCACTTCATAAATTTAATAAATTTTTCAAATTTTATTTAATTTATTTTTAATATAATCGATTTTAATTTTTTTATTATTTCATAGGATATTTGAAATATTTTCTTGATTACAAATATTTTTGGTAAAAAAATATATGATATAAAATCATTAAATTTTTTCCTTCGGTAAACATATTTTAAAATTAATCATATTTTGGTAAATAGAATTTTTTGATATATATTTTTTAACTATGAACTCATATATCATGAGAAAATTTATGAAACATTTTGTGTATGATAATTTATGATATTATATATGGATTTATTTTTCTTATTTCTGTATGTATAATTATGTGATATATTTTGTTGGACTTGGAACTCACCTATCACAGGAATATTATAAAATTTCTGTATGAGAAAATAATTTTTTTATAAAATATTTAATCAGTCATATTTTTTTAAATATATTTTTATTAATAAATTTTGTATAATTATGAACACACCTATCATGGAAAATATATTCTGAAAATTTTAAATATAATAATTTTTATTATATATTTTTAATTAATCCAAATTATATATATATAACTGATAATATATTTTTTATATTATTAATAACTCATATATCATGAGAATGATTTGATTTTTTTGAGAGAATAATATTATAATATCATTTATCTATGTTTTGTAATTTTGTATCAATAATAAAATATACTACCTGTATTATATATTATTTGATATAAAATTACGACACCATAATATTATAATTTTTTTTAACTAGGACCACAATTATTAATATTTTGTTTTAAATATTTATATTTTATTTTGATAACAAATATTTTATCAGCATTAGGTTTTGAGTGACATAAAATTTACACATTATAATATTGTAATTTATTTATTTTCACATTGTATACTTATGATGATGATGATGATGATGATATTTATATGTTCTATTATTTATGTTAATGTAAAATACTCTATCTGTATTAGATTTCGGGTGACATAATGTTCCGATAACATCACATTGTAAATTTATGAATTGGGACCCTTTTAAAGGATAATAATAGAAAAACTTTTATGAATGATAATATTATTTGATCATTTAAAATAATTTATTTTATAATTATACATATTTATACATATCAAATTATTATTATTTTGATTAAATTAGAAAACAAAATTACAGACTTTAATCAAAATTTCAAATTAATTAACATTGAAGACTAGAAATAATCTCTGTATTTTTAATTTGGTATTAAAGAGAATTATTTAGATCAGAATATTTTCTTCCAAAATAGTGGGGGTGATATTTTGTTTTTAGGTTGTTGATATAATTATGGTCAATCATTTTGTTAAAATTTTTATTGAGGCAAAATTAATGACCACTTTGATATGAAATATATTTGGGATCTGTTTTGTATTTTTGGGAAAGAAATTTCAATATCATAGGTCATGTGAGATTTTCAAATTATCTTAGAGAGGATATATTAAAAGATCATAATTAAATTTAACATAATTTCTTATTCCACTAGTATTACACCAACTTTTAATGATATAAATGATATGATAAAATTATCATATTCTTATGCTATTGAAAATTTTATATCTTATCAATTTTTTTTTATTTTTCTAGATATTTTTTTTATTGTTTATGTTTCATAGATACACTTGTGTCATAATTTTTTTATTGTAATGTAGTGAAAAAGGACTTCAGATATTTATAGGAATCTAAAAACAATATGTTGACTTGGAGTAAGTATAATCAACCACTAGCCATCAATTATTGTCTAACTCTAATTTGGTTGTGTTACCTAAAGACTCAAATCCTAAATTTGGATTTATATTATGCTGGATGGAGGGGTTATCTGTAATATTAATCTAAAAAAACTAGTAACTTACTCTACCATGAAATCAGGGTGTGTTTCATTTTATGAATCCATTTTTTGAATTAAATGTCTTAAAACATGAATTATGTTATTTTATGATGTTGGAAACACATCAAGACCTCATATGGTACTTTGAAACTATACTAATGATATTAATCTCTCTTAAAATAATAGGAGTTATTATTGTCTAAAATTTTCTTGTTATAAAATAAATATATTTCATAGATAAAGTTCTAGAGACTCATGCACGAATTGATCATTAAAAAAAGAATAATTTTGAAGATAAACTAACAAAATACTTAAGTATCAATTTTTTTCTAATTCATGTTATATATATGTGTTTGGTTTTTTTATGAATGTATTATATTATTGGAACTTTGAAATTCTCTTTAAATTCATTTTTTTATTGGAGGGATATTTTTTATTGATGTCATAATATATCTTAATGAATTTATTGTGACGCTTAGACCATCGGTAGAGTTACGTGTTTTTTTAAATAATTATGTCATTCTTTATCCATTATTGTTTAAATAAAATTTTTCATACGTATGTGTAGTATCCATATTTGATATTATATATGTACTGTTAATAAATCATATTTTATGATTTAATTTCTTTCTTATATATTTATTTTTATAAATAATGTTTCTACTAAATAAATAAGGTACTATTAGTGGGAGAATTTTAAATTTTTTTGTATTTTAGAATTAACATATTAACATATATCAATTATTTTTCTGGAAAATATTAATATTTAATGTATCAAATAAATAGATTAATGATTTGGTTGTATATATTAATTTATTTACAAATAATTTATGCATATTTATTGATATTTAATTGAATATAATTAGAGTTATTTAAATGATACACATGATATTATTTCTTAATACATATATTTTTTATAAATGTAATCCTTGTTAGAGAATGTAACATTTATCTATGGATTTTAATTAATTAATTAATTAGACATGAGTAGTTTTAATGTATCAATTAAATACACAATTTTATTTTTTCATCCATTACACTACATTTATATTTAAGCACCTTAATGTTTTTTACACTTCATATCTATGAATATTAAAAGTAAAATTTTATTTTGGTGATATATAATGGGTTGTATCATTTAACATTTTTTCAAAAATGGGTATTTATTATCATCTATACATGCCTATGTAAATCATTATTCCATCAAGTGGGGTTTTTTATGTGAGAAAAAATATATATTGGTTTATTAGAAAGTTATTAGTATTCCTTAATTTTTTATTCCATTACATGATCTCAAAAAAAAATTAAGTATAGTAATGTCATAGATTTGACACGAATGAAAATTACTTAAAATATTAATGCTACATTGTGTAATTTTTATTTTATTTTTAGACATATCATAATATTATATGTTGAATCCTCTATTAAAATTGGTTAATCAAAAATGCTATATTATTTTATTAGACTCTCATTCATGTTTTTGAACAATAGTGGCCTTAACATTTAAAAACATGAATAAAAACCTTTAATATGCCTTTTATATTGGAAAAACTCTCTTTATGCTCGAATACCCACTTAATATTTAGACATCCATTACAACCTCAATCACACCAACTCAATATTTATTATTTTCATAAAAAATTTACAATAGTTTGTAAAATTATCTTCAAAAAATTCATCATATTGAAAATAATACATCGATAAAATATTCTTTGGGTATATTAGAATAAATTTTCACCAACCAGATCATCAGTATAAGCTTCAATATTTTTGGTTTCATCAAACTACATTGGACTATAACTTCTATCCAAGACACTCACTATTGGTATAAATTAAAATTATTTACATACCTCCATGTTATTCATGACCTCCTCTCTATATGCAGTACTTAAAAAGTGCCAAAGAAACAACCCAATAAAGACCATAACTCCAAATATATATAACGGAAGTCTATTTTTTTCACTTCATTGATTCGTAAATAAGTCAAAAATCACTAATTACAACCACTTTAACTTGATGTAGTAACCAATGGTGGATAAATAGGAACCCACCTAGGAAAGAAATTATGTATTTTGAAAGTGTCATTGAGCATACCCCTTCTTCCTTATCACTGAATTTTATAAATTCAATGGAAATTTGTTTTTATAGAATAATTATATAATTAAATTACATTATTTTACTTCACCCAAAAATAATATTTCTAAAAAGAAAATAAATAAAAAAGTCTCAAATTAAATAATAATATCTTAATAAGACAACCTAGTATATATCTAATTCTATGAAAATTGACCATGTAATATCCATTTCAACTAAGAAACAACCAGATATCCCATAGACATACAAGGAAATTAAAAACCAATAAAAATAACCAAAAAATCACGATTCAATTTTTTTTTCTAAATTACCATAATGAAAGCTATTCAAAAAAACTCAGAATTAAAATTATTAGATAATTAGATCTAATTACTACAATAGAATAATTCACATTTTTAACTAATTTAAATTTGTTATTCTAATAAAAAATTAATTTTTTTTCTATGAAACAATCATCAAATATAGAAAAATTAAATAAATCTAATAATAACATTATAATTTTAAAAATGAAATCACCTTGATGAAAAATAATTGAATATATCATCAGATTTCCAGAAAAAAATATAAAAATATTCATTCAAAATATTTAAACATTTAAATACTCACAATAGTATAAAATTTTAAAATTGAATACTCATGTTTCAATAATATTAATTAGAAAATACAAATTTAATTTCTATTCATAAAAATAATATTTTGAATAAGTATTTATAAAAATTTATAAATTGAAAAATTAAATTATATTTTGTATATAAAATGGTCAAGAATTATCATAATAATATCTGATTAACATAAATGTAGTCCACCTAAAATTCTCCCACAAATAGTTAATTTTTTATCATCATGTAATCGATCCAACATACTTCATAAAGTTTAAATTAACATTAAAAAATAATGTGCGCTGTATGTAAGGAATTAAATATCAAAATTTGTTTTTGTTTGTGAAATAAAACTAGAGTATAAAATATTATCAATCCATGAATGATTGATTTTAGTGAAAACCTTATTTCTATTTTGTAAAGAATGATCAAATATAATGTAATGTTTTAATGTATAAAAAATATATTCACAATAATTAAATTATTAATTTATATGTTATAACATTAAGATCTTATAATGTTAAAATAGTTTTTTTCTATAAAAATTGCTTTTAAATATTTCTAATTTCATTTAAAAAATAATTTTCCCACATTTATAAATTGAGTTATATAAAATGGATGTAAGTAGTTAAATTTTATTTTTAGGCATAAAAGTATTTTACAATGGTAAAAAAATTAATTATCACGATAAAGGTAAACCATGTAAAGAGGCCTAAAACTAATAATAAAACCCAAAATATCATAAAAACCTAACTAAAATTGAGTGTATGAATCATTTATATACCATAATATGTCTATGAAACTCTAATTAATAATTTTTGATCCACTTTCCTTGATTAATTCATCCAGTTTTATAAATATTTCAAAAACGACACTCCGCTCAACAATAAAAGTAACCCTTGACCACCCCACTACTATTCAAACCATAAGCCTCTTAGTTTGACCTAAATAAACCCAAATTACCTCAAAAAACTAATATAAATGTATTATTGTTTCTTTTCACATCAAAATACCACCCTTAAATGGATTAATTCAAATAATAATGGAGTTATCCTAAGGAGTAAGGTACCAATTATAAGTCACTTCCTTTCATTTATATTCAGTTATGCATACTTAATATATATAAAATTATATTTTAAATTCCTAATATAATGAAATATATATCATTATTATACATATTATTATTCAAACAAACATCATACACCTTCCTCTAACATATTTTAAATTCAAAACATCACACATTGTACGTTTAGTCTACTTCTTCCAGGGATGACTTATTTCATTTTTCATATCTGCATCACACGGATGGTTTTAAACATTTATTTACTAAATATATATTATATCATGTAGTGAATTATTTATTGAATATTATTATGGAATGATGTCTCAAAAATGAAATATTTTTATAACGTAATCCACTATTTTCACTAAAATAGTTGAAATAAGTTTTTCATGGATTCCATTCTCACAAACCATACAAATAATTTTGATAAAATAAACATGTTTCACCATAATTAATTGAAAAAAAATATTTCTATACCTTTTATATTCTTGGAATGATTAAATTGGTATCAATCAATAGGTTGTGAAATCCCCTTTATAAAACTTTTATGAGACAACCGAAATTTCGAACATCCCTTGATAAAAAAACAATAACTAACTAATTATTTATTTTTTATAAATAATTTCCTAAACTTAATTATTATATTTTTAATTTTTTTAAAAATTTTGGTTTATGTTCTTTCATTAAATTTAGGAGTTAAAGGTAAGGGTTTTCTTTACAATATCATTTTGAATTCATGATTAAAATGAATAAGATTACATGTCATTACAATTTTATAATATTTCTCTCTAGAAACATAACTATTTTCATCCCATATGATATTTAATGAGTTTTACATGTACTCATACTATTTAAATTCCCCTTTGGTTAATATTTCATTCAGATCTATTTTTAGGGATACTGATGTTATCTATTCTTTTCAGTCAGGAATATTTTTCCTATATATCCATATTTTTTTATAGAAATCCATACCTCTTCAACATTTATTGACTATGTTTTTCTTAAATGGACTTAAATATTTTTATAAAAGTAATATTCTATTGACTTTTTTCATGTAGTTGTTTCTCCTTAATATTGACCTTCTTTAAAAAATATGAAACGAATCTAATTTTTTAAATGTGTTTGAAACAAATGATTTTTCTAACTCCCATCATCAGTATTATTTAAGAAATATTCTCTCTATGTTTTTAGGGATTTACAATAATATTTATATTCCCTTTGTTTTATAAAATATTTTCATAAAATATGTTAAAAAATAAATTGGTATTTCTTCTTCCTCCTATAAGTAGATTTTTTAGAACCATATAAAAGTGTATTTTAGGTATGTTAAAATCATTAAATGTTTATAATTCTCCCATAAGTAAATCCTTTAATGAAACCATAAACCTTATTTCTCTAAATTTATTATGATAATGTCTTATGTTTCTTTTATGAAACTCATTTCTTTTTTAGGGGAAAATTATGCTTTGATGAGATTATGAATAGTCCCATTTTCTTATTGTATATATATATATATATATCTGTGTGTGTGTGTGTGTGTGTTTTATAATTTTTTGACAGGTTGGACCTATATATCTATCAAATGTGTCGGTTTAAGTATTATATCACATGAGATTATATTTTTATGGTAATATTAAGTGATCTCAATCCCCTATGGGACTCTATCCACTATGCTTTTGGGAATGGAGAGTAAACCCAGTCTTTTATGAGTCTCTTTCCAATAGGAAATGATAATATTGGAAGTGAACCTTTACACATGTAATTTTTATTTTATGCTTAATAATGTTCCACACTTCTATTCCCTATTCTTATCCACTAATGTTTCACACACTTATTACTCATGTCTTCTTCTATGCTAAAAGACTTATGACAAGACTCATGATTTATAATTTATGATTTATGGGGAAAGATTATATTATGTTATGACTATGCGCCTTGATTATCCTCTCTTACCAATATTCTCATCTAACAATTATATTCTTTCATTGATGACTCTTATGGTTACCCATACCGAGCATATGAGGTGTCCCTTATTATTACCACTACAAAATTTTGTTTTAATAGCACTAATAAAAGGCCATTAGCAGTGCTTATAAATCATTGTCTATAAAAGATATATTAAAGGTTATGATTTAATAGTGCTTGTAAGAAGCATTGTTAAAGGGGTCCTAAAATAATGATTTTAAGCACTATAAAAGGGGTAAAAATATATTTTTGACCTTTATGAGTCGAAACTCAATATTAGTGCTTCCACAACCGCTTTAATAGTGCTCCACCCTACCTTTATTAGTGATTTTTACCCCAATACCCCTGTAATAATGATTTGTGATTTTACATCCTCTTGTGAATGCCTAGATTTTAACCCTACACCTCTACTTTGAATATGGAATGTCTTTACCACCACACCATGTTTTTTTTGTTATCTATTCAATGATATTTATTTATATATATACACACATTTACATATATATTTTTTATTCATATATTTATATGATTAATTTTAAATAGATTTATAAAATATATATGTATGTGTGTCTAATATATATATATATTTAAATATATTATATATTATATTAATTTATATATACTAGAATATAATATAAATATATATCCATTTATTAATACAAAAATATATGTATATATAAACATTATACACATATTTTTAAAATATAAAAAGGGTTAAATATTGTTTTAAATACATTTTATAATATTTATTTATTTACATATATTAGAATTTACATATTCATACATATTGGTTAATTATTGACAGACACATGTTTATATATAAATATTGCTAGTATAACTGTACGTATTCATATTAATGCATTTGTACATGGTAAATAAAATCGATAATTTTTCACTTTAAACAAAATGAATTATAAACATCGATTTTATATATTTAATTTTTTAAATTATGTTGATATATCTATTTATATAAGTTTTTTTTTATATGCAAATATATAAAAATCTGCATATATTTAATTTTAAATAACAATATATTGGGAAACAATTATAAAATTTTAAAACCATAATATCAATAATAATGTAATCCTTAGTAATAACTATATTCCCCAATGAAAATGGGAAATAAAATTCCCCATTAATCGAGGTTGAAATTCCATCCACTGTAAAAAAATTAGGTTTCCCTAAAAAACTCAGTTTTAAAGGCCAATTAGACCTTTTTTGGAATCAAAAAATCTGACAGGGTGTTCCCCCTATTCATAGTCTATATATATCATTACATAATTTGATGTGATATGTGGTATATCCCAAACTGACAGCTAGAAAAAAAGATATATCCATTTAAAGTCCAAGTTATTTTTTCAACTTATCTTTGACTGTTTATTAATTTGTTTGAATATTATATCATAAAAATGTTATTAAATGACTATTAATAGATAATAACTAGAAAATTATTAATTAATAATAATTATTAATTATTTTATAATTTGATTTTACTAAATATCTTATATATTAAGTTTAAATTTCTATTTAGAATTATCTAAAACATATTTAAAAAATATATATTATATTTATATCAATATCAATATATTAATATACTAATATAATATTTTTAATGAATTTTTTTATGAAATATACCCTATATGATCATTAGAAAAAATGTGCGGATAATTGTGGCCTTTATCAACACTTTCTTTTTAGTACTGATAATGCCCCCCTTTATAAGAACTTTTTTAAAAAGCACTAATAAATTCACACCCTTTATAAGTTATTTTTTCTTATTATTATAAGGTGGGGGGAATTTATAATCACTTTTTTACAAGTGATGATAATGGGTCCTGTTTATTAGTGCTTTTTCTAGCGATGAAAAAGGGGGGTCTTTAATAGGGCTTTTAGCTAGCGTTGTTAAATACCTAGCCCTGGATAAACCCAGTTTTTTAGTATTGTATGTCATAATTCCCTAAATTATGATGTACAATATTATGTTTGATGTGTCAAATAATGAATCATATTAGATTATTATTTATTAGAGATTATGAAAATGTTGTAAAATAAGTTTTTTGTGAGTCATTTCTCTAAAGTCACAAAACCATTTGGTTCATGAAGTCGATTTATTGTGATATGTAAGTAATAATCCTGTGAAATAATGTATAATATATATAAATTTATCTTAGGTCCTATCATTGGGTATTAAATAAAGGATATTTATTTTTTAGGGATTAAGACTAGAAAATAGTAGTGGAAACCCTATGGACAATCTTATATATAATACAAAATCCTAAATTTTAGTGAAGTATAATATCTATGGTTTGTTAGATATTATTACTTTTAATAGATAAAAATAAGTTGATGTATTCTCTTGAACTATTTTATCTAGGGGTAATAACCCTAAAAAATATTACTTAGGTGTTAACTCAACCGTCACATGCTGCACAAAAAATGGGTCTGACAACCCATTAGCTTTGACACTCTCGAGGGATATGATTTGGATGGTTCACTTACCCTTTTTGAACTATTATGAAGTATTTGAATACATTTTTCTAGTATTATTAGACCACCTTAAAGTAAATAGTACACAAATAACCTAGATTTAATCCTATACATTTAAATGTTAGGGTATACATGTCATTTATATGTTTTTTGTACTATGTTAATTTGTTTTATTTAATATAATTATTTAATTGGGTATTATCATCCCTAAAATTGATCTATTTAAGTAAATGGATTTAATTAAGAGGAAACATTTTTACAGTGGGTGAGATAGTCCATGAAATGATTTAACCAATGCGAAACCAAATGGGAATGAAGTTATAGTACACAATCTCATAGAAATTATAACCCAGCTATGTCATATAATGAATAGTAATGTTGAGATCATAAAATTCACCAATGAATATTCTAGTTTCTGTCAAGACTTTCATGAAACATATTCAACATACTTTTAGTGCTTATTTTAGTCAATTAATTAACTATAAATGGATAAACAAAATAGATAAGATATTTTCCAGTTAATTCTTCTTAGATGATGAGATAGTTGTCTTAGTTATATATTATTTTAAGGGAGAGGATAACTAATTGGGAATTATCATAAAGAATACAACACAAAATTATTTTTTTGACTGTTTGGAATGTGAAGAGTATAAAAAATATTCATTTCAAAATATTTTATATGAAATCTTTACACGTTAACAGATAAACAATTCCTTGATCTAAAAAAGGATGACAGATACAATGATACTTATAAAGAAAAATTCATGAGACTCTCAGGGTCTACCTCTATATTTTTTACCGGCACTGAAAGAAAGACTAAACATTTTTTAGTGACATAAATTGATATCCTATAATGGACTTAATTATTTTAGTTTTTTTTATCTAAAAATAAGATATGAAATTTGAAATTAAGGTTTAAATAGAAATTGGAGACTCCCAACATTCCCACGGATATGAAGATATGAAAAGGAAAATTGATTTTCACCAAAATTAGATTGATAAATCACATGTAGTTAAGAAAAATCTACCACCAACATCCTAATCACACATGCATATATTAATAGATTTCCAAAACAATAATTTAGTATTCCCCTAGAACATTAGGTTTAGATTTATATTTAACTGTTGCCTACTTTAATGTCAGTATAAAAATGTACTTACAGAATGACCCCCAATGAATACAAATATTTAAATAAGATACTTTAGGAATTTATAGACAAGGTATTTAAAAAATAAATTTCTTCATCAAGGTATGAGTGATTATTTATTTGGGATATTAAATCCATATACCATCAATTATGTGTAACGAGAGAAGATATACCCATGAAAAGTTTCTATACGAGATATAGACACCTTGAATACATAGTGATTCCATTCCAAGGTATAGATTCACACAAAAATATTCATGGATCAGATTAATGTAATTTTTATTATAAAAACCTAATATATCCTAGAAATAAATAAATATTATGATTTATATGTATTCATTTTATGGAGTTATATTCATCATATTTTTATGAATAATTTTATAAATTTTAGTCAAATGGAATATTTTTAAGAATTAAAGAGTTTTATTTAAATGATATATTTCATTATTTTAAAATTTTAATTTGATAAAATTAGCTTATTATTTGAGTCAATATATTATAAATAAAACAGTTTGTAATTTTGGGATCCTTCTCAAAAGATTAAGTTTTTGAGTAAATAGTGAAAAATGCTGATTTTCGCAAAACTATGATTTATTTTCATCAAATCAAGTAATTCAAAAGCATTATATTATTTTGTATTTGGTTTTAAAGTATCATAAGATACATTTTATTAAACATAATAAATGTAATTCCATATTAATCACCATTTTATTTGATTCTGGTATAACTTCATTTTGAGTGCTATAAATGTATTTTTCTAAAAATTCTTTTTCATTATGTTTTAAAAATCCATATTAAAATTAATTTCTTCAACTTATAAAAATTTAATCTTGAAGAATGGATTTCATAATTGTAATTAGTTGGTTAAAATTTATTAATGATGTCAATTTAATTATTTTTCATTATTAAAAGTAAAGTATTGGGGAAGAAACATTGAAGACCTCAAGGAGTCTAACTTCATCCATTTGAACCAACACATATAACTAGATTGAACAATTTTTTCTTGATGGAATTTCATTCTACATATTTATCCCTCATATAATAATTCTCATTAATGTAACCTGAAAATTGGTTTGTATGATAGCCACCTACTTTGAGTTTGTGGACATAAACTATAATGAGAGACCACCCAATCACCATAAAATCATCATAAAATCACTTCAAATAAAATATGTAAAACAAATATACAAATAAAATATAATTGGTTTATCAAAATTTCATATATCCATGGGATAATACATATTAAATCTTTAATTTCAAGAGATAAAAATTAGTAAAAAAATATCACTCACTTCATCCAGACTATAATGAAAATGCAGTCACTAACTCTTAGTATTCTGTATAAAAAACATGCATTATTCATATTCCCATAATCGCTAGGCCAATATACCTCTTTATAGAGTTTCCTATTTTTTCAACAAGTTATATTGACATCCAAGATTTTTAGTTAACCTCTCTTTGACCTCATAAACCACTGATACACTATTTCACTATATATTGAAGCCACAAAAAATTGGTCACTATGAACATAACCCGTGCATGTTTTCCACCATTGGGGAGAAACATCAGTGATGAATCTATTTGATGATATATTTTTTATCATCATAGTACAATGAAACTGATGCCTCATTGCAATAATCCTTCACCTATTTAACTATGTATGGATACTCTATTTGATGGATGTCTATCCGGTGAAGCCTTCCTACCTATCTACTCTAAAACAGATATGTTGGAAACATACATCCAGTTTGTTTGATGATGTCAGTCCTATAATCTCATTCCAAAAACCACCATTTGGAATATACAATATGGTGAACCTAAAGAACTTTCAGAAATCAAATAATATATCCCTTGGAAATTGATTCATGATTTATGTATTTTTTCCTTTAACCTTATCTCATCCTCTATTTGAGGCATACAGTTTTCTATGCTCTATCTGATCATTTGAGTACATACGAGGCATAATTTTTATATATATGTTCTTGGACTATCACATTTGTTACTATATAATCTGGATTTTTCTTTCCAAAAACCTATTATATAAGTAACACTTTATCCTCAAGCATACATCTTATAATGTGATACTTCAGGTTAAAGTATTTTTTTCTTTCATGAAACACTAAATTATGAGTAAGATGAATATAAAACTCACTATCATAGAATAAAATTTCTCTATTTGATCCCATTTTGAGTTCCTTCATCATGCAAATAGATCATATCAACTCTCTCCCTAATTCAGTAGTAGAGAAATACTATGCCTTTATTGTAGATAAATTAACAACTGGATACAACCGAGATTTCTTTCTTACTATTATACAAATAAATACAAATACATATAATTTAATTATTTTCCATAACTACATGTACCCAGATAAATATTCATCAATAAAACCCTTCAATTTAACATCATCACCAAACAAAATAAATTTTTATCCTCCAACCTTTAAGAGTAATGAATGATATTTTTCTTATAGATTCACAATATTTTCTTCCAGTATTTTACTTGAAATTGTTATCTAATCCCACTAAAAAATAAATATCTAGTCAATTATAAACAATTGAATACATTAAACATCCTTAAAGTGAGGAAAAATGTATCTTCCCCATGTTATAAACTTCTATGTCTATGGATGGTGCGTGTGAGTTAAAATTATTGAAGTGTATTGAAAGAGGTATTGAGACAAGTTTACAATAAGTCATAATGAATATTTTGAAAATATTTATAATGTATTCATTTAGGGATAAAATAGAAGATTTGGATTTCATTTCCATCCCAATTTTCATCCCAAGAATAATCTTATATTTTCTTAGGATCTTCAACTCAAAAATTATTAAAAAATTATTTCGTACACCCTAAATATAGTGAAATTACATACCATTAATTGAAATATCATCCTAATAAAATAAAAATATGAAATATGTTTAATCAACCCATTTCTTTTTAGTAAAAAAAACACTGGAATCATACTGATTGAAAATTTCCTCAAACAAGAAATATTTGATCATATTATTACTCTTTCATAGATCTTGAATCAAGATATAAAGACTATATTTAAAGATACAAAACAAATAATCATTTTGATAAACTTCATTTAGTTTGGGATAAAATTTTAAATTTGTTACTCTAAATCCCCATGATGAAATGTTGTCTTTATATCCATTTTCCCCATGTGAATACCATCACACACACAATAATGTTCACTATCCAAATAGTTGTGTGCTTTACCACTAGTGAGAGAATCTTAGAAAATTTTATTCCATCATTTTAATGAAATCCATTCACAAAAAACCATTATTTTTTACATATTATTTCCATCACATTACCCTTTCAAATGAAAACACCATTTTATTTCCAGAAATCCTTTTACTTTATGTATTTCAGCCTACTCCCTTTTATTGTTGAGATTGAAGGAAATAATTTCATCTTCCATGGATGACTCCCACTATTTTGAGTCTCTGGGAGTAACAACCTCTTCCAGATATTTTAGTTTTATAGAATCTACTATAATTATAGATTTCATATATGTTCTAAAAATCGAGATTGTTTTTTTATATTATGGGCTCTTCTTAACACAACCTTATGTTCTTTCGTTTGAAACTATTGGTCTAATAGGAATTCGTAAAATCTTCCTCCATCTTATAAATTTTTATCTAATATTAATACATCTAGTAGGGATCTTTAGAATCATCCTCCATCTAGAAATAACCCATCTAATCATTCTATGACTGGTACCATGTCAAAAAAATATAAATCTTTGGATGTTTCTCATGAAATTTATGGATGGAATTTATATATGAGAACCTCAATCCAATAATCTTGAACATTTATAATTGATCTACCAACAATACAATTCTCATCCATGATCTGATCATTACACACCAACACTTAATTGAAAACAATAGCTTGGATTGGAATAAAATGTTTCATTTTATGGTCCTAGAAGTGATGTACAATGTTCTAATCCCAATTTATGAAAAGAAAACACACCTTTGATTTCACTATAACATATCTCTATTTCTATCATTGATATGTACATATGTAATACTCATATAGACATCAAGATAGTTTATCTTTGTTTTATAACCGAACCAAAGTTCATCATGATGTTCTTTTCGAATAGATGTTTTCAGAATTTGGTCATCATGTATGTTGTAATATTTATTTCCTCTTCCCAAATTCCCTTAGGTATTCTAGAGTGAAGCCTCATACTTTAGGATTTGTCTATCAGAGTTTTATTCATTCATTCAGCTAATCCATTTTGTTGTGTAGTTCCTAGAATATTCATATCATGCCAAATTACATTATTCTAATAGAATATACAATGTTTTATCTGGTGTATTTCCCACTTTTGTCTTTGAAGAGACATTTAAACTTTCATTCATACATTTTATCAACCAAAATGTTCCACTGAATAAATTCCTAAAACACATTTGATTTATTTTTTATGAATTAAACATACACCTTTCAAGGAGAATCATCACTAAGGGTAACAAAGAGAATTGATCATCCAGTATTGTGAAAAGGGACTATTCCCAAAAAAACATAACAAACAAGGTATATCTTTTTATTTTTAGTCTTCCCATCATTCATGTTGAAGGAAAATATCTTCTGTTTTCATAGAATGAAACTATCACATATTCCAATGTCTGTGTGAGAAATTGTAAGTATTACATTCCCCTATAAAATTTTTATATTATTTTAATAAAGGTGAAAAACCTATAGTTCCACATATATGAACTATTCAATGAAGTTGTTCTAATCAAAGATACATCTTCAATGACTTTGGTTAGGTATAAGGTTCCACTCCTAACTCCATGAGCAGTCATGAATAATCCTTGGTTGATCTTCCAAAATACATTCAAAAAAATCATTCCAAAACCTACATCATCATTTTTTCCAATTGATATTATGTTCTAATAGAAAAATCGAATATTTATAACATTTTTCAGCCTCTAGAAACTTTGATTTTTCATTCTAATACTAAAATCACCATTCTCAACTCTATCCAAAGCTTCAGCTCCCCCTAAAGATACTATTCCCAAGATTTCTAGTATATAATTGTATATGAACACATGGTCACCAATTGAAATAAAAAGTGCACCTGTATCAGTAAACCATTTCATTTCCAGAATGTTCATACTTAGTATCAAGATAGAACAACTATCCATTGTACTAATAATTTTTTTTATAAATAAATGGAAGAATCCAATAAATTACTATAATATTTCATGATATGTACCTTCTAAAAAAATTTCTAGCATATAGAACATGGAGAATCAATCTCTCGTTACTTATTCTCTAGGAAATATCCTATAAATATTTCTTCTTCTAATGATCCTTCTATTTTTGGTGAAAATACCCATCTGGTAGCATTTAAATCTCTTCTATATAGAGTCTAAACATCCTTTCACCTTAAATACCTATTCAATATAATGTTTAAAATGATATCAAATAGTATATCATCCTTCTAACTAGAGTTTTTCGGTACTTTAAATATTAAATAACAAATATATTAAAGTGAAAAAAGAATAATAAAGGATCAAACATCATCTATAAAAGTCACCTTCATTGGACCGATCTTCCCTATTATCATATTTAAATCATTTAATTTATCAGTTAAAATTCATCCATTCAATAACCTTATGTGTAATGATTTTCTCATCATTAATGTTTTTAAGAGTAGTTGGATTTTGATATATTTCAGGAAATTTTTTCATAACCATTGAAATATTTTTCTTCTCTCTATTGTTTAAGGAAAATTTCTAACTAGGAAACATCCCAATCAAAGAAAAATCCATCATGTTCAACTACTACCAATATGTATTTTGATTTGTTTTAGTAAAACCAAAAGATATAGGAGTATCAATATATTTTAATAAAAAAAGGTCATATAGTTCCATTCTTTAAAAGGAAAATTATATTCAATTGAACTTATCAATATGAAAATTACTTTTCTATGAATTAATTTTTCTTATTAAAATATAAAAATCTATAACCAAATAATATACAGGAAAATGGAGTAGAAACCTGAATTTTTTGAGTGAGTTAAAATAATTACTTTGATACCTATTATTTTTTGATAACACTAGAGTCTCCGAGAATCAAAACACCTTCTATTAGAACCATCAAAATAAAATATAAAGCCCAATATTCACTGGATAAATATTCATCGGTCACTTCATACTTCATAGAATAATGATCCAAAAATGTTACAACATGGATTATTTTTATTATACCAACTCATCTATTATTTTTCACTAAAACTGGGATGAGACACCACTTAATAACCAAAAAAATCTTAGAAACACACTTCACATAAAAGCATCCAAACAAATAGAATTTTCTTTACATGGTTCAAAATAATGTCAAAAATCTAATAGATAAAATTGAAAATATATTTCATTTCTATAGTTACAAATAGATACAACACTCTTTCTCACTTACTCTCCACTTTACACATTATAAGAAAACACAGTTTGGAAATATAAAATTTCAACATAAGAAATATAAATTATTCATACACCCATCAGAACTAGACCACCAAAACTTAATATAGACCTTTTTGTCTAGTCATACAGTTACACCAACCTATGAGATTTAGGGTTATCCTCTTATTGATAGGGGTAACCACTAATACAATATTCTATCATTTGTTATAACTACCAATTGATGACCACCATGAACATAACCCATTCACCAAGAAACCACCCTGAATGAAAACCAACTATGATAACTCCATCCAATGATCCCCATCAAATCATTATTTTATGATGAAACTAAATCCTCACTATAATAATCCTTTGTTTGATCAATACTGCTTGATAAAACAATTTGATGGATGTATATCCAGTGGCATCCTCCTTTCCAATATCCTATGATATTATCAAATGGAAAAATCCTTCTAGTCTATTTAATGGACTTGGTATGATCATCTCACTCAAATTCCCTATATTCATAATTCCTGGTCTGGTGAACCTATGATCTTACAAAAATCAAACATAACCATTATAAAAATGATCCCCCATAGAAAAGGGTAATTCATGTTCATTAATGTAAAAACAAAGTGATAGGGAGACAAAATAATATATTTATTATTATTGGATGATATGATTTAGAACTTTATAAATTTAGATTCTAAATTGGATATTTTTGGATCCACTTTACCTAGATTAATGTTTTAGAATATTTTAATGTTTAGTGAAATCACAAGTGTGTTACTCCCCTCACTTATAAAAGGGACCTCAACTCCTCACTTCTCACATATTTTGAGCACTCTAGTTTAGACAAGACCTTTGAAAACCACTTTACAATATCCCTCCTGACACCCTAGAATTATTATAGTTCTCAAAATATTAATCTTGAAAGTATTTAATTGCAATAAAAATAGAGATATTTTAGGAGAATCTATAAGTCCTAACTGACATATTTCAAGTTTATTTATTTTTCCACCCTTTAAAATATTTTTAAACAATGATGAAATAATAACATTAATATATTAAATTTTATAAAATTTTATTATGATTATGGTACACATATTTTTCACATAATTTTCTATCTTATGAGAAATAAAAACATCCCTCTTGCGTACGTGTGGAATATCAACTCCACAAAGTTATGTGTTTTGTTTATCATCACCAAATCATATAATCTGTTATATTTATTTAAAAAATTATTATATATTAAAATTTTGAGAAATTATTAATTTATAATGATAACATTTTACTTACCTTATTTTTCTTTCTATTGTTGAGAAATTGATAACGGCACTCATGCGTACGTATTGAAACCCACCTCCATGAAGCAATGTGATTAATTTTTCATTTTCCCCTTATGAGTATGGTCATAAGGATGGAAATAATAGATAAATATAAAATTTATAATGTTTTTATGATTCTCAAAGAGAAATATATTGTCTAATTTAATTATTTTCCTCCTATTAGAAATAAAATGAAAACAACACTCATGCATATGTATAAACTAGAGTCTCCAAGAAATGATGTGATTAATTATTGATAACAGCCATAGATGGTAGGTTATAAAAGTTTAAATAATTCATTAATATAAAAAACATAACATGTTTTAGATTTTTGGGAAAATAAAACCATGAACCATTTGACCATGTTCAATTCATTTACGTGGTTTTGAGTTTATAAATCGAACAACCACAAAAAATTCAATAGGAACATACCCATTTAAGTTACTAAATTAAACATGGTAATAAATTAAATAAATTAATAATAAAAATGTAATGAATATGAAAAAACTTTTTAAGTAACTATTAAATTAATATAATTTTATTTATTTACATTTAGAGAACATACGACACTAGAAAAGATATAAGGTAAGAGATTTCTTTTAAAAACATGTTCTAAATAATTACTTTAAAATATCATTCTTCCATGACCATGTTATTAAAATATTTTCAAGAATGGTATTATTTATAATTATAAGGATTCTAATTTTCAATTTTAATTACATTTTACTTCATTTTTAAAGGTTTTAAAGGAATTGTTTACACATTTACATAATGGATCAATTTGATGTTTTTTTTGACAAAGTTTAAAAATAATTATTTTTAACATATATGACTTAAACATTATTTCACTCAATAATATAAGTTACTAATTATAAATATTCCTTTATAAGTATCTAGGATTATTTTCAAATAAATTATTTCTCTAAATATTTATTTAATATTTAATTTTAAAAAAATTTATATGAAAATCAAAATGTTTCTCATCTTTATGAGATAACTGAATGTATTGTTACTTGTATTATTGAATGAAAATAAAAATGGGTTTTATTAATAATTTGAAATATATATGTTTTTTATTCATTTTATGGTTCTTTGTTATTATATAAGAATAATGAGTGAGTAAGAAATAGATATGATTATGGTTAATCATGATATTTAGCTCTAATTTATTAGGTAATGTGATAGAGTTTACTGGTTATAAGACACCACCAAGAGATATAAAATTTTCCAAGTTAGGTGATTAAATTGTAAGAATTCTTGTAAGGTTAAACATAAGGATAATCTTACAAGGTACAAAAATGATATTATTACAATGGTTTATAAAGGAAATCTCAAAAATTCAAATGTTAAGCAAATGAGATTATGTATTTGAGGAGAGTTTATGAAAATTTATATAATGATTAAAGGGTTTTTTTCATGGAAATGTATTTATAAGATATCATGGTTTCTAAGAAAACCAAATGATTATGATTTTTACTTATTTATTTCACATGAAATAAAGAATGAAATTATTAATAAATAAAAATGTTTTCATGGAAAAGTAAACATATATTTCAGATCAAATGTTTATTGTGAAAAATGAAAATTTTCTTAAGTTTTTTTATGTTTATAAATGGACTAATGAGTTTATTTTATTTTATGTGCCTTAATATGTTTTTCTGATCATCCCATATCTTTAAATTATTCTTACTATTTCTTATGTATGGGTAGGAAATTTAATAAGGAAAGAGTTCCTGATATGGGAGTTACCTTGAACAATGCTACCGTGTATTTATAGAGAGCTTTTTTTTTGTGAAAAAATGGATATTATAGAAATATTTTTATTTTTTTTATAATTTTTACCTCATTATCTAAATCAATAGTGCATAAAGATCTTGTAAATGTAATAAAGTGAAAAAAACTATTATAAATCATGTAAAAATGGGTTGTTTAGTGTATGGGGTGTTACAGTTTATATTAGATAAAAGTTTTATATAACATTCAAGTTTAATAGAATATTAAAATACAAATTAAAGGAACTCTAATATATAGTTATATTATCATGATAAATATTTTGATGATTTCCATATTGCTTCATCTAATCTATACCTATTCAGAATGGTTTTCCATATAGTAAACAAGGTAGATGAGGTATAAATACATCAATGGTATAATAAACATTCAAATTAGCAATAAGTAATAATTGAAAATTATTAGTCTGTGTTAAATCAATTGACTTTGGCTATTAATGGTTTCTACCATTGAAGATAATAACTGAATCCCCCATAGGAAAACATTTATCTATTGAATAAATTCTTGAAACATCACCCACCATTATTTGGTGGATCTCCAAACATTGTAAAAGATGTCGGATGGATTAGTGTACCAAGGAAGATATTTTTTGTTTTTGGATATTTAGAATATAAACAAGAAATAACTTTTATATATAATTATGAATGTTAATCTAATTATAGGTTCAATTTGACTAAGAACATTAAGGAAAAAGAAGAAATTGATTCCATGGAAAAGACTATATTTAAAGATCACATCATTGAAAGGTATTTTCCTAAATTTATTTGACAATGAATGGATATGAAATTCATATAAATAAAGGAAAATTTAGAGGGATATCTTTCTAATTATGAATCTAATTCTATAATATTGTTTAAGTATGCAATATATATCATTTTAGATCATGATAATAAAATTTTATAATTTTATCCATGATTGAGGTCAAGTTTAGAAAGGGTTCTATTTACTCATTAGTTTGGGAGTAATGAGTAAATTTTTCAATGTGATGATCGATTTGAGATGGATTTTTTTGAATTTTACAATAATAATGATAAAAAGTGATCCAAGTTATAAGAAATGGGAAAAATTTATTAAAGAAACATGAAGGTAGGAAACTTATTTTACCTATTGTGATATATGTTAAAAGAGTAATTCTAGAGAATTAATGTTGAGAACATTGTAGTTTTACTGATGTGGAAATCTTAGAGCCATAGACTATGAATTTAAGAAAAAGATAAATAGAAATAGTCATACTAATAAAGAAAATTAGGTAGTGAAACGATAGAGACACAAACCATAAACACATATTATTTCATAACATTTAACACAACCTTCGATAAAAATAGGTTAAGGATCTAGTGTTTGTATAGTATTAGCCACATAAACACAATAACTTAAAACATAACATCTTTTTCATTATTTAATCTACTTAGAGTTTCCCTAACTCCCCTAGGTTCTCTTAATATAGTATAACATAACTTTGGAGAACACATAAGGAATAATGTGACCTATAAATTCAAGTAAGGGAATAAATATGATAAAGTAAAATAACTTGGTTGGCTCAACATGATATTATAAATAGAATGATCATAAATTGAACACCAATGGATTTTATGGTATATTTCTCAGCGAATAAATTTAATTTATTTGATAATAATCATTTTCATTTTTTTAAATAACTCTTCACATTCATTAGTCGAAAAATACTCCCTTTAGAATCATCTTGGTTAAAGGTTTTGAAAATCGAGAGAAGTTTCTTAGAAATCATCAGTAATACCAAATTTATCCACAAAAACTATGAATCTTAAATTCAAATGTGGGTCTAGGTAAATCTTTAGTTTAATTTATCATATACGGTTCCAACGATAATCTTTTTCTGATGATAGAATGTATAGAGACCCAGTTTTTAACTTGTAATACTTCGACATATTTCCAAATATTTTTCCATAGATAGGAATTGAGACGACATGAAATTTCAAGACCCTGTGTCCCCAGAATAAATTATATAAAAAGATTAAATATATTTTATATTTAATAAACAAGGTTAATTGAAAAAAACATTATAATTATTAAACCGTTGATCATATAAAAAATATGAGACCACATATGTGTTCGTAACATTGTTTTTATCCTAAGAACGAAATAAATTGAGTTGGAGTGGGATGTTCAGACCCCTTTATCATCGAAGGTGTGTTTAAGTTAATTAAATAATTAATTAACTTCCCTTTTACATAATTAAAAGTCATAAATAGGCATTTAGTGGGATTTTCTAGGTTTAGCCTCAAAATTATTGGGATTCTCCAACAAGAGAATCTTATTTCTCTATAGAATTCATTCGATGAATGATGAACCTCTAATTCAAGGGGGATTAAAATTAAATGAATTCAACAGATCCTCCACCCCCATTGTAGAATGTGTTCTTTAGTAATAAAAGATACAAACATGTGGTAGTACTTATTATCTATGGTTTATCACCCTTATAATTAAACGATTGAGTAGATCAACTTGTTTCCTTCAATCTGTGCTATGATTTTTAACTTTTAATGTTCCAAAGTACTAATACTAAAATTATTATCAATTTTTCTTACCCTGGAGCACTATCATAATCATTGGACAAGAAATCTTGGTCAATAATCATAAATCACTTTGTTTTTAGTGCATTTTATTCCCCCTTTATTTGTGTTCTTCGCCGTTGGAACCCTATGGTTCCCAAATCAATAGTTGTTGGGCGTTCTGAGCATGATCGGGTGTCCGAATTTGTTGTGGATCAATGAAATGATGATGAAATCATGAGAGGAGAATATATTTGAGAGGCTTATGGGACGAGGATGAAAAAATCGATAGTATGGATTTGGATTATCAAGTGTTGAATGGACATGTGCAAGAAGAACGAAGAAGGAAAACCTCATTCTTTACAAGGATCGATTTCCAATGAACAATAGCCAGTGAGTGATATTTATGGCCAGATCAATGAGGTATGGGAAGAAAAAATTTGGGATAAATGATAGATTTAATGGATTTGATGCACATAGACCATATCTGTAAAATCAGAACATTCTGAAGAAAGCCTGATTATACGTCTTCTAGGATGAAGAACACACAGCGTGTATCATCTCTCAATGGTTGTGTTAGGGTTTGGGAAAATATAAGGATGAAACAACATGTATTCCTCCCTCACATGCTATGTATCCACCCCAAGTTGGACAACTCATGTGATGGATCACACGGGCAGGGACTCCATGTAAGAGAACATGGACATGAGTTTACCACATGGGTGACATCCCGTGTTGACCAACATGCCGTGTACTAGGGTACGTGGACGTAGGGTCTGAGATCATGAGTACAACCATCCGACACGTCTCGATCCCTATATAGGAGGAAAATGTCATGTAGTCCACCTAAATGGATAGGATACTTATACTTAACTAAGGCACAACTGAGTTGTGATGAGGGTCCACACACCATGTATGTCCCCTCACATAATGTGTTCTACTTGAGCTCTTTCGGTCAACCTTCGAACCTTCGTATCTACTTATTTAGAAATTGAATTTTGGCCTGCAAGATTCCTATCCTGATTTTTATTATGTATTAAATGCAATGGTTCCCTCTAATGTGGATTTTGAAATATTATTGGAAATATTATTGGTTTGGAATGATGAGTTGAAACACGATGACGAAAACGATTGTACATAATCATCAGAGTAAAACCAGGTGTACCCTCCATCTAGGCTGGGTAATGGTATTCACTAATGAAAGTTCCATGATTTCCCTCTAATAGGACCTGGTAGGGGAATTACCCAATGATCATTCCCAGTTACCCCTTTATTAGGGCTAGGAAGTGGAGTTCCTCGACATTCCAAGCATACCCTCCCGCTGGCATGGTAGTGGAATTCCCTAATGACATCTTCCAGGAATAACCCTCTAACTGGGTTGGGTAGTGGATTTTCCCTAAAAACTCACTGGGATTACCCTCTATTAAGAATAGGAAGTGGTATTCCTCTATGTTCTTTACAAGTGGTACCCTTCAGTTGGGCTGGGTAGTGACATTCTTCAGTGACTACCAGAGTAGGACCCTCCTATCGTACTAGGGAATGGGATCCTTTCCTAAAACTAGAGACTCCTCGACTGTGTGATATAGTGAGAAGGCTTGGTTTGATGTACCTTTTGACACATAAGAAATATGGGAATTTTACCCACATTGACGTGTCCTTATTACGCGATATAAACAAATTTGGGGGAGTTAGTGTTTCCCAAAGTGGATAGTATCATGGTTTTGTGATTGAATCCCCTTTAATTGTGCACCCTGGGTAGAAACAAGAGGTGATGGGAATCATAGATAGGCTTTACCTTGGAATAGTTGGCTACTTTCTTCTTAGGAAGAGTGATGATAAGGAGATCCCCTTACTCTCTTGTTCGGGTTTCTTTGATAGAGCACACACACACACACACACATATGTATATATCATTCTTCAGTACCCACTCTTTGGGTATAGTGCCTCTACTTATAGGAGAGGTGAATACATGTGAGGAATGCCACATGATTTCTGTTTTTAGTTTATTATGGTTGGATGAGTCCACTACTATAGGTAGTATATAATCAACAAGAATTTCATCTTCTCACAATATTGAGATCCTTATGTTTTTAAGAGTTCTCTTTCACTCTCTTTTTGTGTTGATCTTTACTCTCTTACTGTACCTTGTTCTATCTACTACTTTCCTCTTCAGTTGTATCTCTTGCTGCTCCGCCTTCATACTTTTGGTGCATTCTACTGGGTATGTATTTACTCACCCCTACATAGTATTTTCTCAACATATTTCATGTGTTTTATAGATGAAGGATAAGTCGATCATGACATTTGAGGAGTATATGGATATGAGGTCCTTGGAACATGTATGGTGGTTGTATATTGGGACACAAGATTCGAGAACTCTCAGATGTTTAATATTTTCATGTTTTGTCATGTTAGGACATATTTCTTGTTAGGGCGTGTATTTGGATCTTATTCTTTTCAGTATCCACAATTGTAATTTATTCTATCTAGTAGTCTATGCAAATTTGGAATATTTATAACAGGTCTTCATATTTTATTTCTTTCCCTCATCACTTTTTCAAGGAGTTGGATGTGTGCATGTGTAGAAGTTTTTAGGAAAAGTCCACCCCAAGTTTACTATGCCTTTAGCACATATCTTTACCCCTGGCCTATGGAGGATGGCATGGGGTAGTTACGGCTAGTGACCTGGCTTGGTTCGGGTTGTGATAGATTGGTGTTATAGGTGGTTTGAAAATTGGGACGTTAATTTAATGTTTCCCTAATTTGGTTTTTGGTTTGGTTTAGGGAAACATTATCAAGGTCTCTCAAATGAATCTCTTAGCTAGGGAGTCCAGTGATGGTGTGGCGGCCGATGTAGCCATTAACCAAGACCGTGACTACCTACTTTTCAACTCCGCATGCCAAGACATTTGTTGCAGGGATCAATGGTACATGCATCATATAGGATTGAGTCTTTGACTGCCCTTCTTGAGTTAGCTCCTCGCTATTGTTGATATATATATATACACTCATCTAACTATGGTACTCTTTGATAATTTATAATATGCCTCCAGGATGATAGCAAGATGGGACTAACACTAATCCCTTAAATACATAACTACATATGGCCTAGTTCCCGTAGTTTGATCTGAATTCCATCATAAGAAGTATGTTAGTTCTATTATAGATATGTTTTCCAAAGAAGAATTTTTATGCATAAAAAAGTGTAATTAATTTATGAATTATTACAACTCCTTAAAATCATCTTAAATTGTGATGATATAATAAAAACAATATATGAAATACAATATTCAATTATTATTTTATTGGAATAAACTAAATCTATCTTCTCTTCCATCAAATGGGAAACCAAACCATCATTCATGTGTATGATGGACTACCATCTCATGAATCAATGTAATTAATTTTCAATTACATCCTTTTAATGTTGTTTATAATTATGGAATTAATGTATATATATTATAATTATAACATAATTATACAATTTTAACTATTAAATCACATATAAATTATTATTTTCCTTTAGGTGGGGGATATGGTGACATTACTCATGTGTACCGTTGACTACCTCGTCAGGGTCCATATCGTGAGCACCTTCCTCTATGTAGGCAGGAATAATCACCTCCACTTGTTGAGCAGCAGATTATCCCAATATAGAAGGTAGAGGATGGGTGCATTCTGAGAACACTCAGTGATTTACATCACCAGAGACCACTAAGGTTCTGTGGCGAGTTAGATCCTCTAGCAGCAAATGATTGGCTAGAGTCGGTGGTCCATATCTTCATGCATATTCAGACCCAAAGGATCAAATGGTAGATTTTGTAGCCATTATTTTACATGTAGAAGATGGGTTTTGGTGGATCCAAGTTACCCAAATGCATGATGAGTCGAAACTATGGTGGGATGACTTCCTGCAGTTTTTTTGTGAGGAGTACTACCCCTCCTACATACAATTTGTTCTGAATCAGATGCTTCTAGAGAATTAGAAGCAAGGGATGACATTGGATGATTATGTGGAAAGGTTAATAGACCTTATGTGATACTCTATTGACATGATCATAGATGGATAATTCTAAGAAAATAAGTCTGAGCAGGGACTCCGTAGAGAGATATGAGCTAGCGTAGTTCCCTTTTTCATCCACACCTATTCTGGGGTGCTGGAGCAAGAAATTTTGATAGAGATATTTATTCTAGAGGGACGAAGATGAAATTGGGTGTGTTGGGGATGAGTCATCCACAATAGAAGGCATGCACCAGAGATATCAGAATAGGAGACCATTCTGTGAGCACACTCAAGGATGTGGTTCTCTAGTGCAGGGGTAGTACAGATTGTCTGGGTAGCTCAGGGTGGACAAGTACTATCCTTATGTTGGGTAAGGTCACATGGCATGAGACTGCCTGAAAATATGTGCTTAGAATTCGAGGATAATTGAAAATGGATAGCTAAGCCAGAGACAACTCTATGATTATGGATCACCCTAGAGGGGATAGGGTGGTCCCCATTGAGGTAGATCTAGTAGGGGAGTTAGAGGAGCTTTAGGTGGTGTTAGAGTTGGTTCCCCATAACCGACTTATTTGATAATTTATGATAACTTATATTAATAGTTTTGAATATTTAATACATTCCTTATCACATCATGATTGATATTCTACATAACAATGTATGTGATAATGTTATAAGAGTAACTATCACACTAAAAGGTTATAGAAGATACCTTCTATGATGAGAACCCAGAAGTATTGTGTCACTATTCTTGAATATATGTTCTATATTCAGATGAAATCACTTGAGGGACACAAATGATACAAGCTATTAGGGGTTGAACACAGAGGAATTTGATGCACCTTCTCATGGCATACGCCCTTGATAATATCTAGGAGAATATTGTGAGAATAAGGGCCACTATTAAGAAGTCCACATTTTTATGTGTCATTGGATGTTCCAATATGTGGTAATGTGTATTGGTACTTAGACTTTAATATTATTATTAATGTGTATTATTTGTCTCACACTTAGAAGTTTTGATTAAAACCGCAATGAGAAATGTTCACAATGAGGTAGGATTAGTTGGGTACGTCCGGAGTAATATTACATTAATGAGTAATGAGAGATAGGATTTATGCATTATGTTCATTAACATAAGATAATATCTTTGGACCTTTTATGGAAATGATATAGCCTAAATAAATCCATGGACATGGTGATTAATAGGCAAGTACTATTTTTAGATAGTCAAAGAAAGAGATATCGAGCTGATAGGATGATGGCATTATCATACAACCTACTCAATTAGAGATATTGTGATAAAGGGATTACATTACATGATACGCATTAAAATGAGGTGACATATATTTCCAACACTAACTTCTTTCTCTATGGGTGCCTTGGCATGTTTCTAGAGGATAACCTTTGACTTCAGGCTACTCCACCTAATGCCACTGAGAAAGAGGCCTAGAGGGTCACATAGTAACTGTATCCAGCATATCAGTTAAATATGTTATTATTTAACATATTTAATAAATATTATTTCCGATCATGGTTTAATAATTATTCATGTATGAATGATCTCATTTATTCTGTCACTAGTTATTAGAGAGAATATATTGTGGGAGGGATAATTAATAAATATTTAGGAGGACTGAAAGACTGATATTAATGGTCCAGTGAGAAATAATAATATTTAATATTATTTTATAAAATAATATTTAATTATAACTCGCAAGTTAAGTTCATGTTAGGAAATAATAATATTCCTATGATTATTTTACATGGGGGTTTCACTGGGATTAATGAAATAATTAAATGCACCAATTAAAATTATTTTATCAATACCCAAGTGAAATAAATTCCCAGTTATATTATTCTCTTATTATCAAAGGGAAAAAACCAAAGCCAATTCATTTTTTCATAACAATTTGTAAAAAATCTCTCAAGACTAGAGAGTTTTTTCTTCTATAGGAACACTATCATGAATGAGAGCAATCCACCTCCACCAAATCAAGGAGAACACTTTGGAAGCGGTTCTCAAGGAGATCGAAGGTGGATAATGAAAGCGCAAGGATCTTCCATGATAACACCCGGTGTCTCCTTCAGCAATGTTTATATATTCTTGGAACACATGTGGATCACCACTAGTGGAATCCTAGACTTTAATTATACAATCCACTGGCAGCACACTACAGAGATATAGCCAAATACATCAAAGAAGAAAGAATAACCTTGTAGGTAATTCTTATTTAATTAAAATAATTGTTAATAACCTTTATTTATCTTCTAGATATTGGTTTTTTATTTTCTATCCCTTTATTTTTCTTTGATTCAATTCTACTGGTCATAACATTCTTCATATGAATATACCTTACAATGACTTTCAATAATGGAAAAAATCATAGTTGGGAACTATCCCTCTTGCATTTACACTATGCTTAGAACCTAAAAGCAGTATCAGAGTGGTCACATCATTGTTTATAATTATTTAGTTTCATTTATGATTTACACATTCAGAATTTAATTTTTCAATTCAAATTAATCATTCTTTATATTTGAATTGTGAGATCTAGTTTTTCCTCCATCGTTTCTTTCATATCCAATAAAAATGATTAATTTTATGATTAAAATAAAATCAAGGATCTCATCTGGAGGTGACAAGGATTCTAATAAGATAACATATGAGTATATGTCCTGTAATCAGAATTACATGCCATGTACTCATGTTGAATGCACCAAGATTCGATTTGGAAAATATCCAACATATGTGCATTAATGAAACATGGTGTAGTTAATTCTTACACCACAAATTGACCAGGATAGACTGGTGCCCGATCAGCCCAATTACACGCTATATGGCCCACTAGACATGGCGTGTGGTCCCTTCGGGTCAGGGTCAGGCTATGCATTCCGTACATGTCCTACTGAACTGGTGACTATGTAACACAGAGTCACCACGACATGTGGCCCACTTAACATACCCTGTACTCTAAGATTGCTGAAGTTCACCTCACACGATGAATCCCAAGGCATGTACTTCAGATACACAGTGAAGACTGTGTACTCCATGTAAATTGGATCTACACGCAATGTACATTTACCAGTTCTGCATATTTAAAATTTATTATATTATGTAACCCTTGAGACATGTACTTACATTTGGGAATAAAGCTGGGACACACCATATGATAGTCTTTGATATATATATATATATATATTATATTAACATCTACGTAATATTGAATATTTTAACATAATGTATGGATTTTATTACAATTATTATTCTATGTACATGCTATATGTTAAAAATAATAATGTGTATACAATTATAATACAGGTTTGGTAGTTTTGGATGAGTTTTTTCTAGGTTACCACCAAGTTACAAGTTATGTACACAGTTAATTTTAAATGAATTTATTAATTTGTTTAAAATTATAATGGATGATAATCTCAAGGAAATTCTGAAAAGTTTTAAGATAAAATGATTGATTAATTAAAGATAATAATTAATAGATTTGAGCACAATTTATCTTAAATAACAATGATTAAAGGGTTGAATGCTAGTTTTATTAAATGCGTAATTTGTTGCATGCATGTGGATGATCATGAGTTAGAATATACCATTGTATGTGATTTTTTACTATGAATTTATTATTAAATTAAATTATTGGCATGTGTGCATTCTCTCATCATTAATATGTATGACATGTGTGCCCTTGGTTTCTTTTATGTAAACCCCCTTTTACCCATCACCTTCATGTGAGTAAAATTATATATAATAGATAAAGCACCTAAGATTGTGGATCTAGTTCAAGTTAGGTGTCGGGGTGAAACCAATCCAAGGAGATATAAATGTGGACAGATGAAAAGCTATAAACATGAACCATAAATGGTTCAAGGTGTTTATCCCATAGGTCATTGGTTAGTTTACCTACCATTAGATAAACTAATCATTAGAACAATATCATGATCATTCCCTTTATTTTATTTCTTTCATATTGCATGGTTATTCATTATCAATGTTTTTTCATGATCACATAATTAATTAACTAACAAGAATGCAATATGGAACATGAATAAACTATCTTATGCATAAATATTATCTAAGACATGGCTAATAACTTAAGAATATACCACTTAATATTAACTAACATGTGAAAAGATAATAATTTTAAATTTACACATAAATGAAAAAATCCATCATTAAAATATTAAGTCAGTATAGCCTTCCATTACTTTAGTTAGAATCAAACCATAGATTAAAGTGCTTGTCCAGATAATGTTTGGGTGATTTCAATTATCAAGAAATTTTAATTTGAGGTTTTGGATTGACTTAACTTGGTTGACTTCAAGGGTTGAATTCTAAAGTATGACTAATTCTAACTGAGAGGAAAAGGTTGAGAAAATCTAAATTAATGATTTCAATATTTGGGTGTCCACTCATTAGATTGAGGAACTGTCAATTAATGTAGTTGGAATTTGGAATGCCTACCAAAAATCTTTCTAGTTTGTTGACCAACCAATGTTAGGGTAATAAGAAGGGGAATATGGATCTTTTCCACTTGAATGTCCAAGAAATAATATATTATGATTCCAATAGTGAGGGCTATTGGTTTTCAATAAAATATTTGGAGTATAATAAATTTAATATTTTTTTATTTGTCTAAATTTTATCATATAAAGTACTAAAATTATGATCTTCTTATTTCTAGAAACAACACCAAAAATGAAATCAAACATATCATTGAGATATATACTCGATAGGAAAAACATTCTCACCAGCACTAATTTCTAGGAGTGGAAAAGGAACCTAAGGTTCATCCTTATCCATGAAAGAAAACATTATGTAATAGAAGAAACTTTACCAGTCACGCCTGGAAATGAGGTGAGTTATTAAGAGATATATCTATATGAGAAAAATCTGAATGATTATACAATTTCTTAGTGATTCATTCTTTTATCCATGTCCAATGATCTATTAAAGAAACATGAGTAAATGGATTCTTATAGCATGATATCTCACCTTCAGGATCTCTATTAAGATAAGGAAAGATAGGGGAGGTATGAGATCTTCAATGCTCTGTTCTCGACTAAGCATGGAGAGTCTGTGCCAGTATGGAATCATGTAGTCAAGATTATTGGCTACATTTAGCATCTGTACATATTAGGGATTAAATTTTAGGATGAGCTTTAAATAGATATCATACTTTCATCACTACCTAAGACTTTCTCTATTTTTATTGTGAATTATAATATGAATAATAATGAGAAGAGTCTATCAGAACTTCTGAATATGATTTGCCAACTGAATAAGGACACTGGAAGAGAAGATACACCCATAGTAAAGGTAAGTAAAAAGGTTCATTTGTTATTGAGTTTATTCTTTCCATTTCTTCACATTGGGTTCTAGATACAGCTTTTGGTACTCCCATTTGTATCCAAATATTGGAACCAAGTAGATTTCAAAAAATTGATAGAGGAGAAGTTCATCTGTGAGATTCCAATAGAGTGGGGATAGATTCTGTTATCATTGGTAACTACCACCTTTAATTTATGATGGGAATGATTTTGATTTTACATGATTTTTATTATATACATATTGTTACCAAAAACACATTTTGTAAATCAAGTTTAGTTAAATATGGGTTTATTTTCATGTTCGAAAATAAAAGTTGTTTCTTTTATAAGGAAAACATATATTATGGTATGGAAAATTTAAATAACGATTTCTATGTGTCAAAATATTAAAAAAAGTGTTGGAAATTGATATCGAATCAGGTTTACACGACTCATATAACACCTAGATTTGGCATCACCATATAGGTCATGTAAATGAGATGAGTTTAAAAATGTTATCTCAAGATGGTTTTTTGGAATCTTTTGAGCTAAAAAAACTTGACAGATTTTATTCTTATTTACAATAAAAAATGACCAAACAACCATTTGGTGTATAGGGTAAAAAAGGCCACAAAGCTTATACGATTGGTACAAACTGATGTGTGTAAACCATTTATAGTAGAATATAGAGGTAGATATTCTTACTTCATAAATTATACTAATGACTTGAGTAGATATGGATATATTTACTTGATGAGGTATATGTTTGAGTCCTTTGATAAATTAAATTAATTCAAAAATGAACTAGAGAATCAGCTTGGTAAGAAGATGAATAATATTCGATCTGATCGTGGTGGATAAAATATTAACCTAGAGTTCATGAAATTCTTATCAGATTTTGGGATTTTATCTCAACTCACTCTAACTTATACAAAATAGTGTAATGGTGTTAGTGAAAGGAGGAACCATACCCTATTAGACATGGTAAGATCAATGATGAGTCATCAGATCTTATGTTATCCTTTTGTGGATATGCAATAAAAATTTCGGAAAACACATTAAACCAAGTACCAGCTAAAGCAGAAAATGTAATTCCCTTCGAGATATAAAGTTGAAAGAAAGTTTTTTGTCACACACACATGTATAGGGATACGATTAATTTTTAATGCTTTCATAGGCAACAAACTAGAACCCCAAGGCATGAAGTGTATCTTTTTAGGGAATCCGAAGGAAATAAAGGGATACTACCAATACAACCCCTTATACAAGAGATTGAATGTCTCCAGAAAAAATGTATTTCTTGAGAGGGATAAAATACTCAAAAAGGATTGTGGGAGTAAGATTGACTTTGATGAAGTTGATGCTCCAGATACACATGATTTAGTATAAGAACAAGTTCCAGAGATCCCCGTGGAACAAGTAGTTCATGAACCACAAGTACAACATAGGAGTGTAAGAGAGGTAAGGGAACCAAAGAGATATGGTTTTATAGTCACTGAGGATGTAGAATCATTATTATTAGTAAATAAAGAACCTCTATCCTATATGAAGGGGGCAGAGAGCTCAGAAACTGCAAGATGGCTATATGTTTTGAATTAGGTGAAGGATTTCATGTATTGGAACCAAGTCTATGTTTTGGCCGATGCACCAATTGATGTGAATCCTGTTAGATGAAAATGGGTATTCAAGAGAAAACTGGACATGGAAGGTAAATTTAGTTCCTATAAAGCAAGGCCAATGGATAATGGGTTCAAACAACCTCAATGAATTAACAACAATGAAACCTTTTCACTAGTTTCCGTGTTTAAATCTATCAGAATCACACATTCTATAGCAGGTTACCATGACTATGAGATTTGTAAGATGGATGTCAAAACTACATTCCTTAATGGTAACCTTATGGAAGATGTCTATATGACACAAACAGAAGGGTTTGTGACACCGGATGATGCCAAAATGGTATTCAGGTTGCAATGATCCATTTATGGATCGAAGTAAGCATCCATGTCATGGAACATTTGATTTGATGAAGCCATAAAATATTTTTGTTTCATTTAAAATGTATGTGAGCTACGTGTTTACAAAAATTTTAGTGGGAATCTGATCCTTATACTAGTATTATATGTTGATGAAATATTACTTATTGTAAATGACATACATGTATTATATTTAGTTAAGGTCTGGTTGATCAAGTGATTCTCCATGAAAGACTAAGGTGAAGCAGCCTACATTCTGGGGATGAAGATCATCCATGATAGATCCAAGAGGGTAATTTGACTAAGTCAAAGTACATACATTTAACAGATACTAAAGAGATTTAGTATGGAACAATCCAAGAGGGGATTGGTTCTAGTGTCACATGACTTACATATTTCTAAGAAAATGTGTCCCTAGACACAACAAGAGAAAGAGAGAATGATTAATATCCCATAGGTTTTGGTGATAGGATCAATCATGTATAGAATATTATGTATTAAACATGACATTTTTTATACAGTGAGCATGGTATTAAGATATTGAGAAGATCTAGTAGAAGAACATTGAAATACTATTAAGGTTATCCTTAAGTATCTAAGAAGAACTAAGGATATGTTCCAGGTGTATGGAGGAGATAAGGAGCTTGTCATTATAGGGCATGATTATGTTGTTTTTCAGATAGATCAGAATGATCTGATGTCATAACAAGGATATGTTTTCTATCTCAACGGAGGAGTTGTGAGATGGAAGAGTTTAAATTAGCTTGTTGTCACTTATTCTACAATAAAGGGTATGTATATAGAGTATTATTATGCATCCAAGAAAGATATTTGGATTCATAACATTGTACAGGATCTTGATGTGGTACCTAGCAGTAAAGACCCAATGACATTGTATTAGGATAATACTATAGCGATGGATCTTGTAATAGAGCCAAGGTCACATCAATTAACAAAACATATTCTATGAAAGTATCACCTCTTAAGGGGTTTTAATTAGAGGGGTGAAGCTGCAGTGAGAAGAGTACCTAGATAATAGAACATGTCATACCCCTTGACTAAAGGCCTATCTCAATAGAAGCATGAGTATCATGTGAGAGATAGCAAATTGAATTTCTTTAGCAGTTGTCTTTAGTTCAAGTAAGAGTCTATTAGAGTTGGTTCCCTAGATCCAACTTATTTTTTAATTTATGATAACTTATATTCATGAGTTTGAATATTAATAAATTCATTATCACATCATGATTGTTCTTCTATGTAACATTGTATGTGATAATTTCTTAAGAGTAATTGTGGCACTAAAAGTTCATAGAGGATCCCTGCTATGATGAGAACACAGAAGTTCTATGACACTATTATTGAATATATGTTTGATAACCAGATGACATCACTTGAGGGACACAACTGAAATAGGCTATCATGGGTGGAGACTCAAAGGACTTTGAGGCACCTTCTCATGGTGTACACCCTTGGTAATGTCTAGGAGGATATTATGAGAACAAGACCTGCTTGTAGGAAATCCACATTTCTATGTTTCATTTTATGTCCCTAACTATGGACATTTTTATTGGTCCTTAGAATTTAATATTATTATTAAGGCTTAATATCAGTCACCCACTTAGATGTATTGACAAAAACCATGGCGACAGATGTTTGCAGTGAGGTAGGATATGTTGGGTTCGTCATGAGTAATATTGCATTAATGAATAATTTGAGAATGGATTTAACCCTATTTTTATTTAATATAAGATAATATCTTAGGCCCTTTGATTGGAATGATATATCCTAAATAAATCCATGTCCATAATGATCAATATGCATGTTCTATTTCTGGAAAGTCAAAGAAATAGATATCGATTATATAGGTTCATTTCACTAGCATGAAAGATGCTCTATTTGAGATATTGTGATAAAGGGATTTCATTACATGGTAAACGTTTATATGAGGTGACACGTCATTGTGCCACTAACTTATTTCTCTATGGGTTCCTTAACGTGTTTCTAGATGCTAACCATGGAATTTTGGTTACTCCACCTAATGAAACTTAGAAAGAGGCATACAAGGTCACAAAATAAGTTTATTAAAAATACCAATTAAATAATTTATAATTTAACAAGTTGAATAAATATTATTCTAGGTCACGGTTTAATAATTAATTATATATTCTTAATCACATTTATTCCACCACTAGTTATTCAAGGGAATATATTTTTGGTGGAATAATAAGTAAATATTGAGGAGGATTGGTGGACCAAGATTAAGGTTCCTACGAGAAATAATAATATGGAATATATTTGATTAAATATAACATAGTTAAAACTTGAAAGTTAAGCTCATGTCAAGAAATAATAATATTTCACTTATTATTTGACATGGGGGTTTCACTGGGATTAATGAAATAATTAAAGTAACTTTTGAAAATTATTTTATTATTACCCTAGTGAAATAAATGATCAGTTATATTATTCTATCATTATCCAAGGGAAAGAAGTGATGCCAATTCATTTAAACACAATGAATCAGAGAAAATATCTCAAACCTATAGAGTTATTTCTTCCCCAATAATGCTCTCAAGAATGAGAGTGATCCTCCTCCACCAGATCTAGGAGAATTATTTGGAAGCAGTTCTCAAGGTGATTGAAGGTGGACGATGCAAGCGCAAGGATCATCCATGATAGTACATGGATAATCCTTTTACAATGTGCAGAGATTCATAGAATATGTTTATATCACCTCTTGAGGAATCCTACACGTGGATTCTACAACGTAATGGATGCACTCTGCAGATCTGTGGCTAGATGAATCAATGAAAAAAGAAAAACATGGGAGTTAATTCTTATTTAATTAAATTAATTTTTAAAAAAATGTGTTGATCTAATCTCTATTGGTTCCATGTTTTTGGTGTCTTGATTGTTCTTTGATTAAATTCCGTTGGTGAAGATGTTCTTCATCTTAATAGACCTCAGATTTATTATTAATAAGGATAGAAATCAAAGTTGGGAACCGTCTGTCCTGTGCTTCCACTGTGCCTAGAACATAATGGTGCGGAACGTTAGTATGAGTTTTTTCCACCACCACCACTTGGAAGCCTACATTAGGCTTAAGAAGCTATCCTTCATGGCCATAGATACCTGTAAGCTTTGGATGTCTACGATCCTACAACACACATGATGATTCGAGGTATAATTCGTGTTTATTATACTATTACATTAGTGTTAGTAGAAATTGGTTCCATTTATTCTTTTATATCTCGACTCCTAGTGTGAGATCTAGATATCCTAGTAGAGGCACTAGCATGACAACTTTATTTTGAGGTTCTTACAAGGAACGCTTCCTCCATATCTTTCATCTGCTGATAATGTGTGATATTGCTTGGAGGAGAGATATTCACGTGGGACCAACTAGTCATCACGATGGAACCCTAGGTCTTCATATTGGGTATGGATTATATTTCCATGGTTTGATCCCATATTTACTATTACCACAGACTAGTCAGATGCCTACATACTGATGGGATGAGGTTCTCCTATTCTGGTGGGAGAGACCTCATAGCAAAAAAAATAGTTATGGTAAGTAGCAGATGCATCCTATTAAGCATCAGTAACCAAGTGAAACGCTTGGTGTATTAGAATCTTTAGGCATCTAGGTTTATTCAGTTATGGATGATTATATGTACATCTTCCTTAAAGACGTTCTGGGACTACCTTTGAGGCAAGAGATGATGTATTTCATTGAATTGAAACCAAGGACTTCCCCGATATCTTTTGAGTCATATTTTATAAAACCCACTAAGCTTTGGGGTATATAGTTATAGTTATAGCAACTTCATGAGAAAGGTTTCATTAGACCTTGTGTGTCCCCGTAAGACACCCCAGTTCTGTTCATGAAGATGGAAGACATGATCTTGTGGCTTTTCTTGGATTATCATTGCCTGAAATAGGACATTATAAAGAAAAATTAACCCTTTACAAGGATTTATGACCTCTTTTATCTATTTCTAGGTTATATATGGTTCTCCAAGATTGATCTTAGGTTCAGATACCACTAGTTGAAGGTTCACAAAGATGATATTCCGAAGATAGATTTCTGATGTCTCTATAGACACTAAAAGATCCTATAGATTCCCTTTGGTATGAAATATCTCCAATAATCATTATGGACATGATAAAATAGGTCTTATAGCCATACATGGGTTATTTTGATGTCATCTTCATTGATGACATACTCATTTAATCTACAATAGAGGAGGAGCATGTAGGGCACTTAAAGATTTTTCTTGAATTACGTCAAGAGAACTAGCTTTATGGAAAGATATTTAAGTACCAGTTTTGGATACATGAGGTTAATTATATGTGGATTTGAATTTCGGAATGAGTTTTATCCATGTATACAAAAATGATAAATATAGTTACCTCTTTAGAACCACATAAGAATGTATTAGAGGTGTGGAGTTTCCTGGGATTGACAAGGTACTATAAGAGATTTCTGGAAGATTTCTGCAAAATTGCGACCCCTTTGACCACCCAGACATGGAATGGACAACCATTTACCTAGTTTGAATAGTTACAGAGTGAATTTAAGGAGTTGAGGAAGAGGATGAATAGTGCTCCAGTATTGAGGATACCAAAGGAAGGCGTTGAGTTTGTGGTGTATTGCGATGCCTCCAGAGTTAGGCTCGATTGCATGTTGATGGAACAATAGGTAGTCATCACATACAGGGCAATGCAGTTGAGACCCCATGAGTATAATTATGCGACTCATAAACTAAAGTTAGTATAATTAGTATTTTCCTTGAGGATGTGGAGGAAATAACTTCTGGGAGAGTGCATTATGGTTTATTCAGTCCACAAGAGCCTCAAGTACGTCTTCACTTAGAGAGATACGAACTTGATGCAGTGACGTTGGTTGGAGTTCCTATAGGACTACAACTTTGAGATAGTCTATGCTCATTATCAGGGAGACATTTTAGTAGATCCCCTTAGGAGGAAGACCTAGAATCATTTGGTATAGGAAGCTTCAGAGTAGTTAGATTCCCTGCGGATGAACCTAGTAGAACAAGAGGGTACAATTTTTCTTCGATAAATGGTGTTGAATCCTTAACTCCTCAAGAATGTGAGAGAGTCCTAGTTGAGAGACAACAACTATGAGGTCTCTCGTGATCTAATATCCACAGGTGATGCACCAGATGGGTATTCTAAAAGAGCGAGTCATGATATCTTATTCTAGGGGAGAATGTTGGTTCCTGTCACGATGCAGGAGGAGGGGATGAAGGAGTTACAAACATCCCACTTAGCTATACATACTGTTGTGGGGAAGATTTATAGAGATATTCAATGGAATTTTTGGTGTCCCAACATGAGATGAATCACAAATGAGTTCATCTCATAGTGCCTCACCTCTCAGTAGGTGAAGGTTGAGTACAAAGTTCCAACTAGTTTGTTGAAGGCACTTGAGATCCCAGAGTGGAAATGGGATGACATATCCATAGACTTCACCACAAGCATTTTTCACACAATGAAGGTCTAGGATTATATCTAGTCGATAGTTGAAAAAATCACAAAGTTAGTGCACTTATATTTTATTAACAAACAAAGTTCAGTGGAGACTTTGGGGAAGTTGTACGTACGAAAGATCATTAGACTTCACAGAGTACCATTGATGATTGCCTCTAATCGTGCTAAAAAATTTATGTAATGATTATAAAGAGTCATACAAGAGGCATAAAATTCTTATTTTCTAACATGTAAAACCTTTCATCCCCAAAATAATGGGTAGACTAAGAAAACCATCCAGGTTCTAGAGGATATGTTGAGGTCTGGAGTGTTGGATTTGTGTATGAGTTGGGAGGATTACCTGCCTTTGATAGAGTTTGTGTACAACAAAAGAAACCACTATAGCATTATCATGGAACCTTTTGAGGCCCTTAATGGGATTCCCAGTAGGTCACCCTTGTGCTGGAAGGAGATTGAAGAGTCATTTATCATAGGCCCAGAGTTGGTGCAGACGACAATGGAGAAAGTGTAGGTCATCTGTGATTGGATGAAGATGGATAATAGAAGACATAAATCTTATGCTGATCACCATTGTAGTCCCTTTGAGTTTGAATAGGGAGAACACATATTCATGGGAGTCTTCACATGACATGGAATGTGGATGTTCAGCTCGGGAGGCAAGCTATCTCCAAGGTTCATTAGGCTATTCGAGATCGTGCAGAGTATTAGTAAGGTTGCCTTCCACCTCCCCCTACCCTACAACTATATATAGTTCATGATGTATTCCATGTGTCGCAAATGAGGAAATACGTGCATGAACCTATGCATCTCATTGAATGGGGCGATCTGAACATCATGGATGGATCCACCATTGTAGAGTACCCGGTGGTGATCTAGGAACGACATGAGTGGACCTTGCATGGATGGACCATCCTTTTGACCCACGAGTTGTGGTAGTACAAGAAAGTGTAGAAGAGTACCTGAGAGTGAGATAGATAGATGCAGTCACATTATCTTGAGTTATTTTCCTAATTTTTTCTTTTGAGGGATGAAAATCTTGAAGGATGGAATGATTTAGAGAACCAGTTTTTACCTTGTAAGGAATTGAAATATTTAAAAATATATTTCAAGAGTTAGGAGCTAAGAATACATGAAATTATAAAGCCCGATGTTCCTGGAATAAATTTTATAAAAATATTAAATATATTTTATATTTCACATATGGTTAATTGAAGAAAATGAGATAACTCTTAAATGGTTGATTAAAGGAAAAATCTGAGACCACAGTTGTGTTCAGAATATAGTGTTTACCCTAGGCGCAACATAAAAAGAGTTAGTGTGGGACATTAAGACCCATCGATCATCAGCGGTACATCTACGTTAATTAATTAAGTAATTACCTTTTGACAAAATTAAACGTTATAAATAGGACTTTTGTTGGATTTTTCATGGGTTTGACTCATAATTCTTGGGATTCTCTGGTGAGGGCATCTTCTTCCTTTGGAGAATTACTTTGAAGAATGACAGATGTCTGATTCAAGGCAGATCGAAGTGCAATGAATGCAACTAATCCTACTCTCCCATTAGAAATTGTGTTCTTTAGCAAAGAATGATCCAAATAAGAGGTATCAATCATTATATGTGGTTTATCATCCTTATAATTAAGTTATTGAGTATATCATCTTCTTTCCTTTGAATTTCGCAATGATATTGACCTTTTCATGTGCCAAAGTACTGAAACTACAATAATTATCAATATTTTAATCCTTGGATCACATTATTGATACTTGGCCAATAAATATTGGTCAAAGATCATTAGGAACTTTGTTCTTGGTGGTTTTATTCCCCATTATTCAGGTTCTTCATTATTGGAACAATTCAGTTCTTGGATCGATAGTTTCTGGGAGTTCTGAGCACGATCAGGTGCTCAGATTATGGAAGATCGATGAAACTATGATGAAATCACGAGAAAAGCATAGATCCAATGAGCTTGTGGGATAAAGATGATAAAATTGATGGTTTGGAGGTGGATTATCAAGTTTTTAATGGAAAATAATTATTGGACTGAAAAATGAAACCCTTTTTCGTTTCAGTGATTTATTTATTGAAATTTATGGCTACCGAGTGCGATTCATGACCGTATCTGCATGATACAAGAATAAATGATCAGGGATCATTGATGGTTTTAATAGATTCGATGTGTGGAGACCAGATCTGCAAAATATGAATGTTTTGGAAAAATCATGACTACACACCATGTAGGATGAAGAAAACACAGCGTGTATCTTCCCTCAACAGCAGAGCTTGGGTTTGAAAAAAGATAAGGATGACATGATGTGTAGTCCTCCCTCAAACACCTTATATCCCTCCCCAGCTAGAAAACCCATGTGATGGGTTAAATGGGAAGGGACTCCGTGTAAGAGAACACAGACACATGATAACCATAGGGGCGAAATTCCATGCGGACCAAGACGTTGTGTACTATAGTACACAGAAACAGGGTCCGAGCACACAAACATTACCAGCAGACACAAACTAGTCCCTAGATAGGCGGGACACACCATGTAGTCCACCTACATGGCATGTAACCCTACAGGGACATGATCTGTGTACTGACAAAAGACACAATGGGGTTATGAATTGTGGCTAAATGCCATGTGGGTCCTCTTACACTCTATGTTCTACTTGAGCTCTTTCGAGAGATCTTTAAACCTTCATATCTCCTTTGTTTGGTCTCAGATTTTGGCCGGTGAGATTCCTATCCTGAGGGGTTTTTGGGTAGAATTTTATGGTTCCATTGAAATTGAAATTGGATTTTGATATATTATGTGAAACCTTGTGGGTTGGAACTCTAACGTGATACCCAATGATGAAAATGATCATATAGAATCACCAGATTAGTACCAGTCTTACCCTCCAGCTAGGTTATGAAGTGGCATTCCCTTATGGCAGTTACAATGTAATTCCCCAACCCTAGTTACCCAGAGTCGGTGCATTATTACATAACATTTTCATGATCACAGGGGATCAAATCCCTAAACATCGATCTTTTTAGTAGCTTTAGAAGTACCAGACACAAACATAAGTTTTACATTACATTATGAAATAAAAAAAACATTGTGTCTCCTTTTATCACATTCATATCCCCTAGACATTCCCTACAGGTTAGTCATAATATTTTTCTTCGCATCTTGGGAAAAATAAAACATAGAAAGAGGTGAGCTCAGATGCTCAGTAAGGATGACAATATAGCATACACTTTCATAAATAAATATAAAAATTTAAGGAAATGTATAATACTAAAACACAATCTTTTAAACTTAAACTTCAGTAAAATATGGAAAAGATAAATCAAATAATTCCATTTACGTTTTCACATGGATATTCTACTAATCGAATAATCACATGTAATATCAATTGCCAATTTCATAATGATGGAATGCATAATGCCAAACTTCATAACCACATAGTCAAGGCCCCATTCAGAGACTACAAATAATATTTTGTCAAGGCCTTGTTCCAAGACACTATTTTTTCTCATGTGACCTACCGATGCATCGAGGAGCTATAGCGGGCTCCACCCGTCACTTACTAAGTCCAATGCATTCCTCATATGAAAATGATTCAACATAACATAAACATTCATATTAAAACTAGCATATGAAATGTCAATAATTTATCTATAAACCATGAATGGTATAAAAATAACACATCTATAGTCCAACATATCACAAAACATTCAATACAATATAGAAGATTTGTATCATAATAAATCAACTTCAAACAAGTTTAAAATCCATCAAAGGATGATGACATAGATGAAATGAATACTGTTTGAATGAAATAACTCTTTCTATTGTGAAACCATTTAAAAGTCACATAATTATAAAATAAAAAATTTATTTAGGACATATTATTATAATCTTATAAGGGAATATTCGAAGGTTTTATAATGGCAGAAAATAGTGGCACCTACCGTACAAGTTAAAAAAACATTCTTTCCTTAATTTTTTCAAAAAGGTCGTAAATGACCTTGTTTGGAAAATGAAGGAAATATTACTTTATAAACATTATATAAAAAAATTAAACAAGTTTAAAAATGACTTTAACCCATAGTCTAAGAAATAGTAAAAATGTTTTGAAATACATTTTTAAGAAACACATATGTGGATGATAAAGAGGTCCTAGTAGATACTCACGTATAAACAACCTCGGATAATGAAGAGATTGTAGAATTAACCCTTACCTTGTACTTTTACTTTGTAGAGGGTATGTTAACCTCATTTATAATAGTGAAATCATTTTTATTAAATTATACATGAACCATATAAATAAATAAGATATCATGTATGATCTTCTAATATTTCTTTGTTAATAATATTTCAGTAGTATCATCGTTTTAGGTGTTAACTGATTCTTTTTCCATTATATGGTTGGTAACATATGCCATGTTTGTTATTGATAAGATGTATTTGATTCATATAAATAATGATATTATGTTCTTAAACATTATTTTTTTAATCATAAAATAAAATTTATTCTTGAATGGTTACGATGGGGAATGAATTTTATCACGTTCATGGAGACGGTAATCTGTACGTACACACGAGTGACAATATCATTATATTGATGGAGAAATCATATTTAATTGGATGGTATATCATATATAAAGAATAATTAACATGTTATATCTATTATTTACATCAGTTATACTCATTATTATACCCATACAAATAATTAAGTGTTTGAATAACAAACTACACCACGACGTGTAGATGGTAAGGTGTACATACACACGCATGGTGACTTTTCATTCATAGGATGGATAAAATAATGAATATGGTTGTACAATATTTATAATAACATCACAGTTTGTGTAAGGTAATGAAGTTGTTATTTTCTTATGGTAACAACAAAAAATCAAAAGTGGAAGAAGAAAAAAACATTGAAAGAGGTGGTGAAATTATTACCTCTTCTTCGGGTGTTTTCTTTTGAGTTGATAAAAGGGCCCATTAATATGGAATTATGATCAAAGAAAGGCTTCTATGACGTAGTGAAAGAAGTTGGAATGATATTTGGATAGGGTTTTGTAGAGCCAAATGGATTTTGAGGTGTGAAATTAAGAGAATGAGAAGTTCCCTTTTATAAGAGAGGTGAGGGACACTTTAGAAAAAGCTTGAAATATTATTTTATAATAAATTAATTTTCGGTTTCAAATTGATCCAAATTAATTTATTTCTAGGATAAGGTGGGGATGGGTTGAAAAAATCACAGATAATAGGTTTTAGATAGGTTTTGGCCACCATATTAAACTTAAATTTTATATTTTACTCTTAGTTAAATAGTTTAACTTTTACCATGTATTCATGTATTATTATATTAAATGGTAAATAAAAATACTATAAAAATCCAAGAGAACCCAAAGTGGTTCAATATTGATATATCTAGCCTTTTATAAGTCATTTTTCCAAACCTTATATTTTTAGTTATATTATATCAATTAATAATATTGTATTTGTTTTAAAAACTCGTTTATGTAAATTTTGACACTATTTGGTATTTTGTTTTTGTAAAAGTCATAAAAACTTTATCAATTAGAAAAATATTTATTTAATAAACCCTATAATGTCATAGTTATCTATATAATTAGTGGAATTCATCAGAAGTTTCAATTTACATTAATTTGGATATTTATAATATCAATTATTTCAATATTTCATTAATAAGGTAATTACTGCATCATCATTGTAGCATAAATATATTTAATTATTTAATGTCTAAAAATTACAAATAAAATACCATTATATAGGAAATCTTTTTATATTTCTAATGAATATTTATTGTTGAATTTATCTTATGAATAACCCTATATTAAAAATGTTTTAGTTATTAAACATTGAATTTAACAATTTTTACTCTTTTTTAAATAAAATAATAATAAATGTCATAATATATTCCATGTGGACCAAAAGATCATATTTTATTCCTAAGGTTCATTTTGGTCGAAATATAGTTATCCAATAGAATTAGGATATGTGTTAGGGTAATTATATTATCAGTTTTTACCTTCAATTACCCTATTTACTTTTAACCGTGGTTAATAAAAGTCAAAAGTTACTATTCACCAAAAATTATTTTCATCTTATTGAACCAAATTTTACATACTGATGTCAACCGTGTCTCTCAGAGTTTTTAAATTCAATTCACAGAAGTTGTAAAAATAGGTTTTATGAAAATTTGCAGATGTGCCAAGAAGGTTGGTAAAAGACGTTAAAAAGTTCAATAAAATTTTATACATATATTTTTATTAAAAAATGACTCCAATGAAATAAATTGAACTTATATAGGTATTATATATCAATTTTTACATAAAATAAATTTAAATAAAATAAATAATTATTTAAATAAAAGGTTGGTTTTAAACAATAACGTTGTGTTTTTCAACATTAATCAAAAAATGAAAGTTTTCCGAAAAATACCAAAGCTTCACCATAAGTTAATTTTTATATTATGAATTAAAAAATGAATTCTATTTTACCAAATTAAAAACATAGAAGTTTCATTAATTAATTGAAAATTAATTCCTGTTGTCAAAACCAAAAAGCAGGATTTAAAAAAAGTAAAAACTATCAAAAGATTGACATGTGTTTATGTTAAATTTAAATTTAAAATTACATATAATGACCTAAATTGTATTAAATGATAAAAAAATAATCTAATTATACTTCCAAACTATTAAAATACACAATTTAACACTATAAATTATTTCGATTAATAAAGTAGTTTTCAATTAAACCATAGTATTTTCACTATTCATCAAAATATGAAAGTTATCAGAAAGTTACAAAAAATGTATACAAACTAAATTTTTATGTCCCAATTATAAATAATAATTTAATTTCCTTAAGTTGAATATATAAAGGTGTCAAATGTTTGTTTTAAAAGGAATTTTCCATTAAAAGGAGGTAAAATTTCATTTTTTGAAAAATAATTCTTTTATCTAAAATAATGAATTTGTTCTTATATTATGTCTATGAAACAAATAATATTGACTCTAAAATTATATGGAGTATATAAAATTCAAAATTCAGTTAATACTAGTCAAAACTGCTTTTTGAATGTCTAGTTTGGTAAGTCATGGTGCTCTCGAACTTGGTGTCGCGTGTAGCGCAAGTTATTGAATTACTTTGAAGAGATAACGTACTATGAAATCATGGGGTGTTACATTCTACCCTCCTTCAATAAATTTCAACCTCACTATTTGAAATTGTTCTTCAAAAATAAAAGGTTAAAAATAGAAAAATACTTTGTGGAAAACCAACATCAGAAATTGGGTTAATAAAATATATTCTTAATAAGAGGGAAAGGAAAGTCAAAAAGTCACCACCAAATTAAGATCTTGATTAGGAGAAAATTGGTGGAAATTATAGACACATAATTAGAGGAAAACGTAAATATTTATTGGGAGTGAATGAGGTCATCAATCATAAACAAGTGTAAAATTGAGGGACTCAAATCCATCAATCTATGATGATTTAAAATATCACTGGTTCAACAAAATATAAGGTATTAGGATAACACATTTTTGGTTTTAAGATATGTTCCCTAAAGTTTAAGAATTAATTTATTAAGATAATAAGAAGAAAAAAATATACTTGACAAGTAGAGTTTTATCCTGCAACTAATTCCTACCACAAAATCATCTTTCGCAACAAAAGATATGTATTAAAGATGACTTGGTCATACCTAAAGCGCTAGAATCAACTTCTAGAGAATCACATAATCCACAAAAGATGAACTATATATTTCCCTTGTCTTTAGACATTAACCAAAACCAAATGGTTAGTACAAGATCAGATGGCCCCTTAAAAGGATAATCCTTTATAGAATGAAAAATTGCTCTAAATCTCCCAAACTAAACAAACAATACCCAAAGTTCAACAAAGACCATTAAAAAAACAATTGTCCTCAAAATTATTCAAAATAATCCAAACTATGTTTGAAACCCAAAATTCAGAATGATTTTATCTCATATTTTTCCACAATAAATCTTAACATTTATCTAAAATAACAATGACTACTCTTAAAGTAACATACTTAATAGTAATTAACCTAATCACATATTATCTATGATTGGTTAATCATTTTTCATAAATAACTGAAATCTCTATATGTCCACAAAAAACGTACATTCTTCCAAAATAAAATTCCAAAAATACTTCACAAATGAAATCTCATAGTATTCTGTTATCCTTAGGCATATAGTGTTCCCAAAAGAGAAAACATCTTCCAAAATAACATTTATCACTTAATCACCAAATCATTTTCATATACTAAGGATAAATAATAATTTCCCCAAATAAACATATTAACGATCCATAAAATCATTTAACTAAAAAGAATTAGTTATACTAACCAGGGACTTCACGTAGTCCAGTGGCAGGCTATAAATCCCAATCGCACTCTGGTTGGGGGTTCGATTATCACAACTATGTCCAACGTGACGGGTTGTCACACAGTCTGCGTGTTTCCCTTTCTCAAAAACTATATTTTATAACCTTCCCAAAATGAGATAAATTATTCAAAATAACTATAACATAATTTAACCACAAATGTTATCTCATACCTCACATTTTTGTCCCAAAAATTAATATCTTGAAATTTCATCAAATTCAAGGATCATATAAACCCAAATGGTTCTTTATAACTATATCGACAAAAGAAAAGATAATTATTCCTCAAATAGAATTTTCATATAACAAACTGTATAGTTACACAAACAAGAGAATAGTCTTCTAAGTAATCCCATAATTTTAAAAGTTTCTCCATCAATTTATTTCCACATAGGTTCTTCCTTGACTTAGAGTTTATCCTATAGAATAGGGAATTAACTCGTGTAATTCCAAGGTCCCTTACATTTATATCAAATTACTGTAATTGGATTCTTAGGATTATTTTTATTTTCTTGCATAGTAATCTTAATTTATCAGATTAATTCTTTACTTTATATCTTTATTTCCCACACATAAATCATTTCTTTGTTCCATTGAGACACTTTCCTGGGTGTCTCCTTCCACATTTCATTTGTAATGGAAAATGTGATTTCTTTTCTCTATGGTATCCACTGCTGGAGCTCTTATCAGTCTTTATCATTCTCTTCTTTGTTGAGTTCGAGAGTTAAGTTAATGTATATGTTATTGATCATGTTTTTGGAAAATTGATTCGACCTGACCATAATATCTTTTACGCCTATCAACATTCTACTTCGTTTATCATTTTCACCACTAATCCCACCTTGTACATTATGTTAAATGTTACTATGACTTCCTTGGAATCCATCCATTTACTAAAACCAGAAAGTAAGAGTGTGAGTAAAAATAGTCATAAAATCATTTATGGAATATCATGACACATTATTTTCAATCTAAAACACTATAGGATTAATCAAGGTTATTTATTCTAATCTTATATTAAAATCCTTCAAATCGGTTTGTAAAGAAAATATGAATTATCCTAAGAATACCCCCCAGGATTATTGTAACCAGGAGTGTAGCAATTACCGTTTTCATGTACCAAGATACCCCAGGTCAAGCCTGAAACTCCTTATTGAGGGTTTCACTCCTAGCAACATCTATGCCAGATACGCCTCTACCAGTTCGTATCCAAATAGGGATGTACTGCTTAGAAAATACAAAAAATCTCTACATTACCAAAATTATAGGAAGTTATTCTATACTAATCCTCAAAGTATATTTTAGGGTAATGTTCTATAATTAGAGTTTTTCTAAATATAGCTTTCATGGTTTGTACTAATCTTCCAATGAAACCAATTGTAATTCCCCGAACCTAGTTACCCATAGTCGGTGAATTATTACATATCATTAGCATGATCACAAGGGATCAAATCCCGAAATACCTATCAGTTTAGTAGCCTTGGATGCACTAGATACAAAAATAATTTTTAAATTACATTATGAAATGAAAAACAAAAACATTGTGTCTCCTTTTAACACGTTCATCTCCCTTAGAGTATCCCTATAGGTCAGTCATAATATATTTCTTCGCATCCTAGGAAAAATAAAACATAGAAAGGGGTGAGATCTGATTCTCAGTAAGGATAACAATATAGCGAAGAATTTAATAAATAAGAATAAACATTTAAGGTAATGTATAAGACTAAAACACAAGACTTTTAAACATAAAACTTAGTATAATATGGAGAAGATAAAGAAAATAATTCCATTTACATATTCTCATGGATATTATACTAGTCGAATAATCACATGTAATATCAATAGCCAATTTCATAATGATGGAATTCATAATTCCATACATCATATCCACATAGTCAAGGCCTCATGCCAAGACTAAAAATAATATTTTTTCAAGGCCTTGTGCCAAGACCCTAGTTTTTTTCATGAGACCTTCCGATGAATTGAGGAGCTATAGTGGGCTCCACCCATGACTTACTAAGTCTAATGCATTCCATATATGAAAATTTTTAAACATAACATAAACATTTGTATTAAAAATAGAATACAAAATGTCAATACTTTATCCATAAACTATGAATGGTATAAAAATAAAACATCTACAATCAAACATATCACAAAACCTTCAATACAATATGGAAGATTTGTATCATAATAAATCAACTTAAAACAATTTTAAAATCCATCAAAGGATGTTGACATAGATGAAATGAAAACTATTTGAAAGAAATACCTCTTTCTATTTTGAAACCATTTAAAAGTCACATAATTATAAAATAAAACATTTATTTTGGAAATATTCTTATAATCCTGTAATGGAATCTTATAAAGTGTTATAACATTGGAAAATAGCCGCACCCTCCGTATAATTTAAAAAAACATTCTTTCCCTAATTTTGTCAAAAATGCCATAAAAGACCATGTCCGGAAAATGATAAAAAGATTCATTTATAAAAATTATAAAAAAATAAAACAATGGTATAAATTAATTTAAACCATAGTCCAGGAAATAGTAAAAATGTTTGTAAATAGAATTTTAAGAAACACAAATGTGGATGATAAATATGTTTCAGTAGATACTCACATATAAACAATCTCACATAATGAAGGGATTGTTGAATTATCCATTACATTGTAATTTTCCTTGGTCAAGGGTACGTTAAAATCCTATATAATAGTTAAATCATTGTTATTAAATTATAAAATAACCAGATACATAAATATTATATCATATATAATCTTATAATATTTATTTGTTAATAATATTTCTGTAGTATCATCATTTCGGGTGCGAACTGATTCATTTTCCATTATATGCTTTGTTACATAATCCATGTTTGTTACGGATAATATGTATTTGATTCATATCCAGAATGATATTAAGTTCATAAACATTATTTTTTTATCATAAAATGAAATTTATTCTCGAGTGGTTGCGATGGGGAATGAATTTCATCGCATTCATGGAGATGGTAATCCGTACGTATGCACAAACGACAATATCATTCTATTGATGGTGAAATAATATATAATTTAATGGTATATAATATATAAATAATCCTTAAAATTTTAAATTTATTATTTACTTTTGTTATAGTCATTATTATACCCACCCAAATAATGAAGTGTTTTAATAACAAACTACACCACGACGTGGAGACGGTAAGCTGTACGTACACACATTTTGTGACTTTTCACTCATAGGATGGATAAAATAATGAATATGGTTGTACCATATTTATAATAAAATCATAGAATGTATAAGGTAATAGGTTTATTATTTTGTTACATAAACAACAAAGAAAGAGTAAGTGGATGAAGAAAAGAACTTTGAAAAAGGTGGTGATATTATTACCTCTTTTTCAGGTGTTTCCTTTTGAGTTGATCAAAAGGGATCCTTAGGTCAGATTTATGATCCAACGAAGGCCTCTATAATGTATTTAAAGTAGTTGGGAGGATATTTGGGCAGGGTTTGGAAGACTCAAATGGATTTGGAGGTGTGAAATTAAGAGAAGGGAAAAATCCCTTTTATAAGAGTGGTGAGGGTCACTTTAGGAAAATTTTGAAATATTATTTTATTAGAAATTCATTTTCGGTTTCTAATATCCCCAAATGGATTTATTTCAAGTATAAGGTGTGGATGGGTCAAAAACCTTTCAACTAATAGGTTTTAGATAGGTTTAGGTCACCATATAACCTTAAATTTTAGATTTAACTCTTAGTTAAATAGTTTAACTTTTTCCATGTATTCTTGTATTATTATAATAAATGGTTAATAAAGTTTCTATAAAAAGACAAGAGAAACCAAACTGGTTAAGTATTGATATATATAACCTTATCAAATTCCTTTGGGTGAACCTTATGTTTTTAGGAATATTATATCAATTAATAATATACTATTTGTTTTAAAAACACATTTATGTCAATTATGATACTATTTGGAATTTTGTTTTTTTAAAAGTCATAAAAACACTATCACTTTGATAAAAATTTATTTAATAAACCCTAAAATGTCATGTTAACCTATAAAATTAGTGTAATTTATCAAAAATATAAATTTACATTTATTGGGATATTTATAATATCAATTATTTCAATCTTTCATTAATAAGGTAGTTACTGCATCATCATTGTACCATAAATAAATTTATTTATTTAATGTATAAAAATTAAAATTAAAATTCAATTATGTATTAAATATTTTTATATTTCTAATGAATATTTATATTACTATTTTTCTTATGTATAACCCTATATTAAAAATGGTTTAGTTACTAAACTTTGAATTTAACACATTTAACTCCTCTTTAAATAAAATAATAATAAATGTCATAATATATTCCAAGTGGACGAAAAGAATCATATTTTATTCCTTAGGATGAATTTGGTCGAAATAAACTTATCCAATATAATTAGAACATGTGTTCCGGTAATTATAATATCAATTTTTACCTTTAATTACCCTATTTACTTTTAATTGTGGTAAATAAAAGTCAAACGTTACTATTCACCAAAAATTCTTTTCATCTTATTGAACCAAATTTTTCTTACTGATGTCAACCGTGTCTCTTGGATTTTTGAAATTCAATTCACAGAAGTGGTAAAATTATGTTTTATGCAAATTTGTAAATGTGCCTAGAAGTGGGTAAAAGACGTTAAAAAGTTCAATAAAATTTTATACATCCAATTTTATTATAAAATGACTCTAATGAATTATGTTGAACTTATTTATGTATTATATTTCTATTTTTACTTAAAATAAATTTAAATAAAATAAATAATTATTTAAATAAAAAGTCGATTTTAAACAATAACATAGTATTTTTCACTATTCATCAAAAATTGAATATTTTCAGAAAAATACGAAAAATTCAACCTAAGCTAATTTTGATATTCTGAATTCAAAAATGAATTTTATTTTAAAAAATTCAAAAAATATAAGTTGCATTAATTAATTGAAAATTAATTCCCGTTGTCAAAACCAAAAAGTGGGTTTTTAAAAAAGTAAAAACTATCAAAAGATTGACATGTGTTTATATCAAATTTAAATGTGAAATTATTTATAATGAACTAAATTGTATTAAATGATAAAAATATAATCTAGTTATACTCCCAAACCGTTCAAATAGATAATTTAACACTATAAATTATTTCTATTAAAAAAGTTGTTTTCAATTAAAACATAGTATTTTCACTATTCATCAAAATATGAAAGTTATCAGAAATGTACCAAATATTTGTCCAAACTAAATTTTTATGTCCCGATTATAAAGAATAATTTAATTTAATTAAATTTAATATGTAAAAGTATCAAATATAGGTTTTAAAAAGGCTTCTCCATTAAAAGGTGGTAAAATTACATTTTTTGAAAAATACTTCTTTTATTTGACAAAATGAATTTATTCTTCTTTTATGTCTAAGAAACAAATAATATAGACTCTAAAATTATATGGATTATATAAATTCAAAATTTAGTTAATAAAATTCATAATTTCTTTTTTAATGGATATTTTGGTAAGTTGTGGTGCGCTCAAACTTGGTGTCACGTGTAGCACAAGTTATTGAATTACTTTGAAGAGATAACATACTATGAAATCTTGGGGTGTTACATCTAGTCTTACCCTCTAGAAGGACTGGGAAATGGAATTTCCCAATGATATTTCGGATTTACCCTCTAGTCAGACTAGACTGCGGAGTTCCTTAAAGTTTCAAGCTTACCCTATAGCTAGGCTGGGTAGTGGAATTCCCCAATGTCATCTTCTAGGTGTAACCCTCCAGCTAGGATGGGCAGTTTTGTTTCCCTAAAAAATCAAAGGGATTGCCCTACCGTAGGATTGGATAGTCACGTTCCCCTGATGATCTTCCTGACTTGAACCCTTCAGCTAGGATGGGCTACGATGTTCCTTGATGACTACCAGAGTAGGACCTCCTGTCGTAGAAGGGAATGAGATCCTTTCTTAAAACTGGTGACCCCTTGACTGTGAGACACAGTGACGATGCATGGTTTTGACATACATTTGGAGTCACGAGAAATAGGGATTCTTTACCCACTGAGACACATCCTTGTGATGTGACATAAAACCATTTGGGCGAGTCAGTTCGAACCAAATAATATAGTATCAAGGTGTGGTGATTCAGTCCCTTTGAATTGTGTGCTTTGCGAAGATACATGAGGTGTTGGGCACCATAGATGGAGTTTACCTTAGAAATATTGGCTACTCTCTTCTTGGGTTGAGCTATGAGATGGAGATCACCTTAATATATCATTTGGGTTTCATTGTGTGTGTGTGCGTATATATATATATATATATATATATATATAAAATACTTCAGTACCCACTACATGTGATATTTACTCTTATTCTAGGAGAGGCGAATATGCATGGGGTATGCCACATTATTTCCATGTTTAGATTCTCGTGGTTGGATGAGTCCACTATCCTGCTATAGGTAGAGAAGACTTAATGATAAGTTCATATTCTCACCATGTGGATATCCTTGTTTTTTGGAATGTCCACATTCACTCTCATGTTTGGTTGAACTGTACTCTCTTACTATACCTTGTTCTATCTATGGCTTTCTGCTTCAGTTGTATCTCTTGCTGCTCCCCTTTCACACTTTAAGGGTGTTTTACTGGGTATGTATAAAATCACCAATGCGTGACCTTTTCCCAACCCATGTCATGCCTTTTGTAGATGGAGGATAGGTCGATCATGAATTCTAAAGAGCTGAGGGATATGGGGTGCTTGGATTGCGTATGGTGGTCATAGCTTGGGATATAGGAGCTGGCCTCTCTTAGATATTTACTCTTTTCCAGTTTTTTTAGGTTTGGATATATTTATGGTTTTTCATGTATTTTCACCATTTTTGTTTTAGTATACACTACCATACATTATTCTATTTATTGGTCTATGCATATTTTGAATATTTATAACAGTGTTGCATCTTTTATTTCATTCCCTCTGCACTTTTTCTTTGAGTTGTCTATTTGCGCGTGTACAGTTTTCTTGGAAAAGGCCTCCCCAATATTAGTGTTCCTTTGATGCTTGCCACAACCCCATGGCCAATGGAGGTTGGCTCGGGGTAGTAGTTTATTGATCCCCAACATGGGTCGCGTCATGGAAAAATACCCCAATAATTCCAAATTTTTTTTCAAAAATTCATATTTATCATTCTTTTCAAATAAAATCTCCTACCTCAAAGTCTTAAAAATAATACTCAAATGATTCTCTTGTTCCATCCTAAATTTATACTATATAATAATATCACCTATAAATACTACCAATAATTTGTAATGTTAATATATAAAGATTATATTTATTACTTTCATGAAGATTCCTAGAGTATTCATGTGTTTGAAAAATGTGAGTAGGAATTTATAGTTTCTGTACCCTATATGAAATTTGTTTTAAGGAATATTTTATTTATTCATGTTTAACTAAATTTTGGAGGCAACTATCATATAAAGAAACATCATTATCTTTCTCTCTCAGAGGCCATTCTATGAGATGCATTTTATTATCTGTACCATGAGTCAGTTGTTCCATTAAAACCATGATTTTCTCATCTATGATTTTGATCATGTTAAAAAATTCATTAGGGAAGTTTGGACATTGGTCATGTCACAATTAATTAACATGATTTCTCCTATTTCCAAACATTTTCTAAGGTTAAAAGTTAAGGATGAGAATATATTGATTAATAAATGTTAACACGGTAAACAATTATCATAGAAGGAGTAATTAATGAATAATGGTCAACGGTTAACATAAGTATATATAAGTTTCAATCTTTATTATACTTGTTTGTCTTATAAAAAGGTTCTATAACCCCAATATATTATTAAATTATATAATATAACTTTAAATACATCATAATGGTTTATAATGAAAATATGAATTTACTAATGAATATCCACCATGAGTTTCAAATCTGGTGTGTAGTAAGCTAGAATTCACCACTCACTAGAATGATGGTCAAGAAATACTCAACCAACATTTTTAGCGTTATTTATACAAGATGAATATATGAAAAAAACTATGTGAAATTTTAGTATCAAGATATAAATTTATTACTATAAATACCACACAATCAATATCTTACCATGACTTCAGGATCTTATCTTATGATTAAGATTATCCTTAAGGTTGTCACTAATGTTCTCCAATCAAAATATCATAAAATAAATTGACTTTATCTGATACAATTTATAGAGATAAAAACCTTAAGAAAATATTATATCATAACATTTTTAATATCTTACAATAACAAAAATAAAAGTACATAGTGTATAGTGTCTTTGGAGTATTAACCTCATAAATATACCTTCAAACAAAACATAAATGAATTTATTTATTCACGTAAGAGTTCTTCTAACTCCTTTAGGTCCTCTTAATACATTATAGGATAACATAGAGAAAATAAGGAAAATGGCGAGATAGAAATAATAGTAAGGGAATAAACATGATTAAGGATCATAACATGGGAGGCATAATATGATATCATAATGAGGATGATCATACAAATGGAATGAAGAATAAGGAAATGAAAAAAATAAGAGCACATAGTTAACAAGATTATATAATAAGTTCATTGTATCATTGGAAATGTGGTAGATACATAAAAAATGAAATCATAAGAATATTTTAAGGCTCCTTAACTTGTTAACATAACGTATTGGGCTAGTCTAATTGGACACACACCATAGTTTGATAGAAGAACTATCCTCAAATAATAAAATTTCATAATATGGAAATATTAACCAATGAATTAGAGGGATATATAATTCCAATCCCACCTATCACATAATTAATATCATACATAAGTCTTACATAATAGAAAAATAAACAATACATATATCGTATACATGGTTAAAACCCATGAGAAAAAACTAGGTTTTTTGATCTTGAAATGAGGGAATATATGAATTATACAACAAAATGATTCTTAGGAGAATAAGAAATTAAATTAATTTGGATATTTAAATTTAAATGGAACATAAGTCTTTATCATGGAGTTGGATGGTAGAAAAATCCTTGAAAATATTCTACAATATAAGAAAAACGAAACCCTTTGGTGGTGTTTCTTTGTGAAAAGGGAAGGATATTTTGGAGATATGAGATCGAAAATTTTCCTTTAAAATTATAATTTAACCAAAAGTGATATATAAAAATTATAGATTTATTTTAAAATCAATAAATTTTTAAAGATATTTTTAGGGGACGATGGATGATGTGAAATAATAATTTTGAAAATCCCCTTAAATTGGGTTTCTTTAAAAGTGAGTATTTTAAAGGAAATATTAAACTTTTATTACCATATAAGTGGAATTGATATAAAAATTACTATATGTTTAAGGAATAAATATAGAAAAATAAAATAATTACATAAGAATATATTTCTATAAATATAATTAAAATAAAGATAAATCATAATCCAAAAGTTATTAGGGGTATATAGAAGATCCTTTAACTTATGTCTGAAAGCAATATAAACTTGTAATTAACATACTGTATAATTAAATTAATATTATTTATTACAATAACAATAAAATTATTTATCTATCATTGGTTTCATATGGTTTTTTATTGTCATAAGTTCTTCATTTATTAAATATTTTTCAATCTTGTTGGTTACCTAATATAGTTTGGTCAATTTTTACATGATTCTATTAACATGTTGACCCAAATTATGTTTATCATTAAAATAAATTGATAACCTATAGAATATTAATATAGGTCATATTTAATTTCCATATGTAAAAAATATTTTTATACTCATCAATTATAGGTGATAATATAAAACTAATTGTATCATTGACATGGAGGTTGTAATCTGTACGTTCACAAGAACTACACATTCCTTTTTCATAAACAGAGAGGGAGGTAGAAAAAAACCATTAATAAATTAATATATATAATTTATATATATATAAATATTTATTAAAATTTTCAACCTTGGTACCATACAAAAATGACAGTGTTAAAAAGTAATCCACACTGCTCTGTGGAAGCTGTTTTCCATACAAACACATAATCAATGCTTATGTTTTCGTTAGAGGGTGAATGAGAATGAATTGTTCTTGTTAAATAAATATAATGAAGCTTTAGTATATAAATTATACAGAATCCATTATATTAATTCGGTTATGGAATAAAATTATAAGAAAAAACTAAAAAAAATGACTAAGAAGAAGAAACACTCATGTTAGGGGCTTAGATTTTCATTGGAATTATCTTTATAAATTTATGGATTAAGCTTATTAATGTTGTATAAAGAGTTCAGTTCATAGGATATTATTTATAGTATTTGATAATAGGAATATTTGTTTCCGTGAAATTAAAGGAAATTGTGTTCCTTGAAAGGATTGGAATGCTCCCATTTATTAGTGAAGGAAAATGTAGTTTTGGATACAAATTTAACTATTAGATTATTTCTTGAAAATATTAAACCAAAAAGATCCCCATACTTTATAATCATGGAGCTTGGTCCATGATATAACTGATAATCATCCCATACACTCATGTAGGAATTACATTGGTGTGATTTAGTGATTTTTCATTTCACTTTTCAATTTACCGATGTGTTCTTTTACCTAGGGAACTTTTAATTTCACCCATGTTAAATAATTAAAATATTACCAATAAATATTGATTATAAAAAAATATTTTATTTCTATAGACCTAAATATGATATTTGATTTATCAATTAAAAGTAAAATAATTTATAAATGTAAATTTGAAAATAAAAAAAGGTTGTTCTTAAAAATAATTTTTGAGATAATAATGCATTTAAGTATAAAAATTACACGTGAGTAAAAATTATTAATATAAAAATTTTTTATAAAAAAATTTAATTATTATTAATAAAATGATGTTCTGGGGCATAATAAATCATGAAAAAAACTATTTATAAAAAACTAATAATTAATTTAAATATAATATATATAATAACATTCGTTATTAAATTAACTTGTTACTTTTGTTGAAAAAATGTTGGTCAGAGATTACAAAAGTTTAAATAATAATTTTTAAAAAATAATGTTATTACTTAATTTCAAATGTAACACCCCAAGCTTCCATGATACACTTCTCTTTGAATAATACAGTAGCGTGTGTTGTACGTAACTTCGAGTTCTAAAACACACCACAACCAATCAAACTAGCTGTTATGAATAGTAATACCCACCTTTTGAAATTTAATAAATTTTATCTTTCAAAATGGACTTAATTTTTGGATTCGGAATATCGAAATTATCTTAGGGTGAATTTTTGGTATTTTTTGAAAACTTTCAATTTTTGATGAATAGTGAAAAACACCGAGTTATAGTTTAAAACCGAATTTTTATTTAAATAATTGTTTATTTTATTTAAATTTATTTTAGGTCAAAATATATACATAATAACTATATAAGTTCAATGTAATTCATTGGAGTCAGTTTGTAATAATTTTAGATATATAAAAATTTTATTGATATTTTCACCGTCTTTTACCCATCTCCTAGGAGAATTTGCAAATTTCACATAAAACATAATTTTACCACTTATTTGAGTGAGATTTAAAAAATACGAGAGACACAGTTAATATCAAAGAGTAAAATGTGGTTCAATAATATAAAAATAATTTTTGGTGAATAGTAACTTTTTACTTTTATTTACCATGGTTAAATGTAAATAGGGTAATTAAGGGTAAAAATGATATTATTATTACACTAACACTTGTCCAAATTCTATTGGATAATTATAATTAGATCAAAAACAACCTTAATAGTAACATATTAACCACTTTAGTCTACTTGGATTAGATTAGTACATTTATTATTATTTAATTCAAAGAAAAGTTAAAAGAGTTAAAATCAATGTATAATAACTAATTTTTTTTAATATAGGGTCATACATAAGATAAATTAGATTATAAATATCCATTATAAAGCTAAAACGATTTCATACATAATGATATTTTATTTATAATTTTTAGACATTAAATAATTTAATTTATTTATGACACAATGGTGATGCAGTAATTACCAAATTAATGAAATATTAAAATAAATGATATTATAAATATACAAATAAATGTAATTTGAGACTTTTTATGAATTACACTAATTTTATAGTTTAACATGACATTTTAGGATTGATTAAATGAATTTATTTCGAATTAATAAAGTTATTAAAACTTTAATAGAAATCAATTATTAAATAGTGTCAAAATTGACATAAAGGAGTATTTAAAACAAATATTATATTATTAATTTATATTCAATTCCTAAAAATCTAAGGTTCACCAAATGACTTAGATAAGGTTATATATATTAATAATGAACCCCTTGGGGTTCGTTTGGCTTGTTATAGTATGTTTATTATCCATATAATATAAGAATACAAAGAGACATGGTAAATGTAAAACTATTTAACTAAGAGTTAAATATAAATGATAAGTTTAATAAAGTGACCCAAACCTAACTAAAATCTATTGGTTGAAATTATTTCGACCCATCCCTACCTTATCCTCTAAATAAGTCACTTTGGATCCATTATAAACAGTATATGAGTTTATTATAAAATAATATTGTAAGTTTTTCCAAAGGTGCCCCTCACCCCTCTTATAAAAGGGAACTCCCCCTTCTGTTAAATTCATACCTTGAAAACCGTCTGGTTAGGCCAACCCCAGCCAAATTATCCTCTCATCTTCCCTCACTTCATCCTAGAGGCTTTTCTTTAGTCATAAATATAACTTGATGATCCTTTTTGATCAAATCAAAAGGAAGAACCCGAAGAAGAGGCAATAATTTCACCACCCTCTTTCAAGTTCTTTTCTTCTTCCACTTCTTCCTTCTTTGTTATTTATATTCTAAAATAATAACTCCTGTATCTTCTATATAATGTGATGTTATTATAAATATGTTACATCCATATTCATTATTCTATCCATCCTTTGAATGACATGTCACCATACGTGCGTACGTACGGATTACTGTCTCCACGTCGTTGTGTAATTGTTATTCAATAAATTATTATTTTTATGGGTATAATAATGATGTATAATTCATGTAAATAATAAATATAATATGATAATTATTATTTATATATTATATAACATCCAATTTTATATTATATTAATATCAAAAGAATGATATTGTCACTCGTGCATATGTACGGATTACCTTCTCCACGAACGCAATGAGATTCATTCCCCATCGTATCCATTCAAGACTAATTTTCATAAGAAGATTAAAAATAATATTTAAATACATGATATCATTTTTAATATGAATAAGATACATCCCATACATAACAAATATGACTCACATAACAAAAAAATATAATGGAAAACGAATCCGTTTACACCCAAAACGATGATAATACTAAAATATTACTAACAAATCAACATTAAAAGATCATATATGATATCATATTTATGTATATTATTCTTGTATAATTTAATAAAAATGATTTAAATATTATATATGAGGTTAAACTACCCTCGAACAAGGAAAAGTACAAGGCAAGGGTTAATTTCACAATCTCTTTATTATCCGAGGTTTTTTTTACGTAACTATCTACTTGGACATCTTTATCATCCACATCCATGTTTCTTAAAAATGTATTTCAAAACATTATTAATATTTTTTAGACTATGGGTTAAATTCATGTATACCCTTGTTTTACTTTTATAATATGTTTATAAAGGAATCCTTCCGTTGTTTTCCAAACAAGGTCCTTTTAACCTTTTCGACAGAATTAAGGTATGAATGTATTTTTTAACTTATACGGCGGGTGAGGCTATTTTACGCCGTTATAAAATCGTCGAAGATTTCTCTACATGCTTATAATAATATTTTAAAAGTAGATGTTTCCTTTTATAATTATGTGACTTTTAAATGATTTCAAAAAATAGATATTTCTCTCAAATAGTTTTGATTTCATCTATGTCTACATCCTTTGATAGATTTTAAGTTTATTTGAAGTTGATTTGTTATGATACAAAACTTCCATGTTGTATTGAAGGATTTGTGATATGTTTGACTATGTATGTTCTATTTTTATATCGTTCATGTTTTATGGAAAAAGAATTGATATTTCGTATGCTAGTTTTAATATGAATGTTTATGTTATGTTTAAACCTACTCATATGAGGAATGCATTTGACTTAGTAAGTGATGGGTGGAGCCCATTATAGATCCTCGATGCATCAGTAGGTCTAATGAGACAAACTAGTGTCTTGGAACAAGGCCTTGAAAAATCTTATTCTTAGTCTTGGCACAAGGCCTTTACTATGTGGTTATGATAGTCTGGCATTATGCATTCCATCATTATGAAAATGGTTATTGATATTGCACGTGATTATTTGACTAGTATAATATGCATGTAAATAAGTAAATGGAATTATTTCATTTTATTTTTTCCATATTATGCTGAAGTTCAAGTTTAAAAGGCTTTGTTTTAGTTATACATTTCCTTAAATGTCTATGCTTATTTATGAAAGTTCCCGCTATATTGTTATTCTTACTGAGAATCTGAGCTCACCCATTTATATGTTTTATTTTTACCATGATGTGAAGAAGTATTTTATGACTGACCTTCAGGGATAGTATGAGGGTATATGAGTGTGGACTATGGAGACTATGTTGTTGTAGTTTTTCACATTATGATGTAATGTAAGACTTATGAATGTATACAGTGTTTCCAAGGCTACTAAACTAATCGGTCTTTCGAGACTTGATCTTTTTTATCATTCCAATGTTATGTTATAATGCACCGACTCTGGGTAACTGGGGTCAGGGCATTACAGTTGGCATCAGAGGAAGTTTAGTACAACCCTTGGAATATAGATTTAGATAAACTCTGATTAGAGCACATAGAACTAAGATGGACTTTGAGGATTAGTATAGAAGAAGTTCCTAGAATTTTGGTATTGTAGAGATTCTGTGAGTTTTCCAAGCAATAAATACATGCATGGATACGAGCAGGTAGAGGCGGCTCTGACACAGATGTACCTAGGGGTAAAACCTAAAAACATTGCTTTGAGTAGAATCAAACGAAAACTTGTGCATGACAACGGGCCTTGCGGTACTCTTGGTTACGACACTCTCAGGGGACATGCTTAGGATAATTATCATTTTCTTTACAAACCATTATCAAGGGTTTATGAGTATATAATTCCTCAAATAAAACATTTTTATGATTATGGATTATATCCATAAACTGTTCAATTTATTTTAAGTGTTCTAAAAGTTTGGAATTATGTATTTCGATTCATAAACTAATATAGTTTATGAAATTGTTTAGAAATGGTGCCTAGTGGAAGGAATGGAAACCATATCAATGCACACACTCAATTTAGGGATTGCAATCTTACTCAAGATAATTATAGTGGAGCTGGTGATGCAACTGGTGCTGATCAGCTAATCACTATACTGGGACAACTCACCTAGGTTATGAATAATAACATTACCCGTATGGAGCACCCTGATCCGAAGCATATAGGATCAATGTTAGATCGCTTCATGAGGAAAAAACCACCAACATTCAATGGGGGTAAAAATCCACTAGTAGCTGAGAAATGGATAAATTCCTTAGAGAAAATATTCCACACCTTGGGGAGTAGCAAAAGGGAAAAAGTTTTCTTGGAAGTTTACCACCTCACTGGAGATACTGATCAATGGTGTTCATTGATTCAAAACACGAAGGAAGATGATGAAGTATCAAATATGGAATGGATGGAGTTTAAAGATATTTTATTAGAAAAATAATTTCCTCATGACCATCGAGCATATATGGAAGGACAATTTCTAAGTCTGAGGCAAAAGGAGGAGGAGAATGTTGAAATGTATGAGTCTAACTTTACAAGGTTAGCAAGACATACTTTAGATTATATACATAACCCAAGAAGTAAGATTGATCATTTCTTTCATGGTTTTAAAACATTTCTCCGTTGAGCATTAGTTTCACAATCCTTCTCGTCGTACGAAGATATTGTCTCATGTGCTATCAATACAGAAAAAAATTCTCTATGTCTTATGACATTAAAGCAAAGAAAGAGAAGAAGAGATCTTCTGATCACTCTGGAAATGGAAATAAGGGGAAGAAGGGAAAAGTTGAATATCCATCCTGGAGTAAATGTGGGAAGAAACACCCTGGTACTTGCTTGAAGGGAATGAGAGTTTGTTACAAGTGTGTTGAAAAAGGCCACCAAGCTCATGATTGTAAGGGGAATAAAGAAGCTACCAATGTTCAATGCTACAATTGCAGGGAGATGGGAAATTATGCAAATGAATTTCCTAAGCGTTAGGGAAACTTACCTCAGAAAAGTCGAAGGGATCAAGGCCAAGCTTATGTTATCACTACTTCTGAGGTACAAGCTCCGAAAGACGTGGTGGAAGGTAATTTAATGGTTTCATCAAGTTTATCCAATTCTTTATTTGATTCTAGATCATCTTGTTGTTTCTTATCTTCCCAGTTTTCAAAGAAAATTAGATATTTTCAATTTGATTTAACAAGGGAGTTGTCAGTTAAAACTCCTAAGGGAAGTGTAATCGCAAGAACGTTTTGCGAATCCATTCCCATTAGAGCATATAAATGTTCTTTATCTGCTGATCTCGTCATCATACCTATGATTGAGTTATATATAATCATTGGTATGGATTGGATTTCAGACCATGATGTGAAGATTTATTGTAAGAAGAAGGAGGTTATGATTTTTTGATGATGATGATAAGGAACACCTTATCTTTAGAGCAGAATCATCACCACATAATTCTTATCTAGATCCACCCCCAGTAGCTCAACTAAATTCAATTGTTGGGGGGAAGAGAATGAAATAACTATGGGTGAGGAAGGGAATTTTCAAATAGAGGATTTACCTATTGTGAAAGAATATGTTGATGTTTTTCTAGAGGATTTACCTGGTCATCCTACAAAATGAGAAATTGAGTTTTCCATTGATTTAATTCCTAGATCAAAACCCATATTGAAGACCCCTTATCGAATGGCCATTGTGGAATTAGTGGAACTAAAGAAACAACTATAGGAATTGAGTAATAAAGGATTTATTCTCCTTAGTGTTTCTCCATAGGGATCCCCTATTATTTTTGTTAAGTAGAAAGATGGATCTACGAGGTTATGCATTGACTACAGGGAGATCAATGCTATAATAATAAAGAACAAGTATCCCCTACCATGCATTGATGATTTAGTGGAACAACTGCATAGAGCTCAATACTTTTCAAAGATTGACCTTTGATCTGGATACAATCAGTTTTATGTGAAGAAGGAAGACATTCCGAAGACAACATTTTGAACCAGGTACGGGCATTACGAGTTTACAGTAATGCCTTTTTGGATGACTAATGAACCCTCTATTTTCATGGATCTAATTAACAGAGTTTTCAAGGAATATATTGATGAATTTGTAGTGGTATTTATTGATGAAATCTTGGTATACTCTAAAAGCTATGAAGATCACGAAAATCGCCTGTGCATTATATTGAAGACTCTGAGAAGACATGAATTATATGGGAAGTTTAGCAAGTGTGAATTTGGGCTTTGGGAGATTTCTTTTCCTATCCTTATTGTCTCCATGGATGGAATCTCTGCTAATACTTCTAAGTCCAAGGAAATCCAGGAATGGCCAGCACCGATGATTATAACTAAGGTATGCAGTTTTATTTGTTTAGCAAGTTATTATCAATGTTTCGTTAAGAATTTTTCCCGATTGGCTAACCCATTAAAGAATCTCACACTTAAAGGGGTTAATTTTTTTTGGAAAAAATAGTGTGAAGAATTTTTGAAGAACTGAAGAGAAGATTAGTCAATGATTCAATATTGACTCTACCATCAGGGAATTATGGGTTTGTTATTTATAGTGATGCTTCAAAGAAAGGACTTGGTTGCGTATTTATGTAGAATGATAGGGTTTTTTCTCTATGCATCACGACAGCTAAAAATTCATGAGAAAAACTATCCTACTCACGATCTTGAGTTAGCAGCTGTGATCTTTGCTTTGAATATATGGAGACATTATCTCTATGGTGAAAAATGTGAGATATATACCGATCACAATAGTTTGAAGTATATAATATCACAGAAATAACTCAACATGAGGCAAAGGAGATGGCTTGAACTATTCAAGGATTATGATTTCATGATATAGTACCACCTGGGGAAGGCAAATAAGGTGGCATATTCTTTGAGCAGAAATGATCATGGAGTTTTGTACAAGATGAGATTTTAAAGGGATCCTATTTTTATTGATCTAGTGAGGATGGATATGGGTATTAGCATGGGATGTGAAACATTGATACGTTTTCAAATGGTTTCCAAACCAACTTTACTTTAAAGGATTAAGAGTTCTCATACCGATGATGATGAATTTCAAAAGAATATTAAATCTATGAATGATGGGAGATTGAGTGACTTTGTGTATGAATGTAGAATTTTGAAATTTGGGAAGAGACTCTGTGTTCCCGATATACCTGATCTAAAAAGGGAATTGTTGGAGGATGCTCATAGTTCCAATTTCTCTATACACCTTGGAAGCACTAAAATGTATAGAGATTTGAAGGAAATTTTTTGGTGGGACAACATGGAGAGGGAGATTGCTGATTTAGTGTCAAGATTTATGGTTTTCAACAAGTAAAATCCGGAAGGCAACAAAATGGAGGAGTCATGCAACCTCTTCCTATACTGGAGTGGAAATGGGATAATATTACGATGGACTTTGTCATGGGGCTACCAAAGACTCCTAGAAGGAACGATGCAATATGGGGAATTGTTGATCGTCTTATAAAGTCAGCACATTTTCTTTCTATAAGAGAATATCTACCACTTGAATGTATAAAAAGACTATATATTAATGAAGTTTTGAGACTACATGGAGTACCACTATCGATTTTTTCTGATCATGATCCCCATTTTACATCAAGATTCTGGAAAAGTATTCAGAAATCCCTAGATACTGAACTTCGTTTGAGCACTGCTTACCACCCCAAAACTGATGGATAATTATAATAGACTATTCAAACCTTAGAAGAAATGTTTATATCATGCTCACTTGACTTTCAGGGTATGTGGGATCAATATTTACCTCTAGTGGAATTTTCCAATAACAATAGCTTCCATTCAAGTATTCTGATGGAACCATATGAAGCCTTACACGGAAAGATATGTCACACACCAACCTGTTGGGATGTCGTTGGGGAAAGAAAACTTGTAGGTCCAAAACTGGTGGATGAAACGATGGAAAAGGTAAAGGTAATCCAAAACCATATCAAAGTAGCTCAAAGTAGGTAGAAGAGCTATGACGATAACCGAAGGAAGGATTTGGAATTTCAGGTAGGAGATCATGTTTTCTTGAAGTTATCTCCATGGAAGGGAGTTATACATTTCAGAAAAAAAGGTAAATTGAGTCCTAGGTACATCAGACCTTTTAAAATTCTAGAACGAATTAGGGCTATAGCTTACCGTTTGGCAATGCCGCCAAATCTCTTCCAAGTTCATGATGTGTTCCACGTATCACTGTTGAGAAAATACATGCCTGACCCAATGCATGTACTCACCTATAAGGAAGTAGAAATGGAACCTATTATATCTTATTGCGAAGAGCCCTTCAGGATTCTTGATACCAAATAAAAAGTTTTGAGAAACCGGATGACTCGTCTGGTAAAAGCTTTATGGAGAAACCATAAGATGGAAGAGGCAAAGTGGGAACCCGAGGAACTTATAATGAAGAACCACCCGAGTCTTTTTATGCAGTAAAATTCTAGAAATTTAGAGGACAGAATTATTTGAATGAGGGGAGAATGTAACACCCCAAGCATCCACGACACACTTCTCTTTGAATAATACAATAGCGTGTGTTGTATGCAACTTCGAGTTCTAACACAAACTGCAACCAGTAAAACTAGCCCTTATGAATAGTAATACCAACTTTTTGAAATTTTATAAATTTTATCTTTCAAAATGGACTTCGTTTTTGGATTCAGAATATCGAAATTATCTTACGGTGATTTTTGGGTATTTTTCTGAAAACATTCAATTTTTGATGAATAGTGAAAAACATTGAGTTATAGTTTAAAACCGGATTTTTATTTAAATAATTATTTATTTTATTTAAATTTATTTTAGGTCAAAATAGATACATAATATCTATATATGTTCAATGTAATTCATTGGAGTAAGTTTGTAATAATTTTAGATATATAAACATTTTATTGAACTTTTCACCGTCTTTTACCCATCTCTTAGGAGAATTTGCAAATTCACATAAAACATAATTTTACCACTTCTCTGAGTGGAATTTCAAAAATACGAGAGACATGGTTAATATAAAGGAGTAAAATGTGGTTCATTAAGATACAAATAATCTTTTGTGAATAGTAACTTTTTACTTTTATTTACCATGGTTAAATGTAAATAGGGTAATTAAGGGTAAAAATGGTATTATTATTACAATAACACATGTCCTAATTCTATTCGCTAAGTATATTTTGAAAAAAAAAATTATGAATAAAATAAGATCCTCTTTGGTCCACATCGATTAGATAAGGACATTTATTATTATTTAATTCAAAGAAGAGTTAAAAGAGTTAAAATCAAAGTTTAATAACTAAAACATTTTTAATATAGGTTATACATAAGATAAATTAGATTATAAATATTCATTATAAATATAAAAATATTTCCTACATAATGGTATTTTATTTATAACTTTTAGACATTAAATAATTTAATTTATTTATGATACAATGGTGATGCAGTAATTATATAATTAATCAAATATTAAAATAATTGATATTATAAATATCCATATAAATGTAATTTGCGACTTTTTATGAATTCCACTAATTTTATAGGTTAATATTACATGATAGTATTGATTAAATGAATTTATTTAGAATTAATAAAGTTATTATAACTTTAAAAAAAATCAATTATTAAATAGTGTCAAAATTAACATAAAGGAGTATTTAAAACAAATATTATATTATTAATGACAATTATATTGCTAAAAATATAAGGTTTGGCCAAATGACTTAGATAAGGTTATATATTTTAATAATTAACCAATTGAGGTTTGTTTGGCTAGTTATAGTAATTTTATTAACCATATAATATAAAAATACAAAGAGACATGGTAAATGTTAAACTATTTAACTAAGAGTTAAATATAAATGATAATGTTAATATAGTGACACAAACCTGTCTAAAATATATTGGTTGAAAGTAATGCAACCCATACCTACCTTATCATCTAAATAAGTCACTTTGGAGCCACTATAAACCGAATATGAATTTATTATAAATTAATATTTTAAGTTTTTCCTAAGGTGACCCTCACCCCTCTTATAAAAGGGAACTCCCCCTTCTATCAAATTCATACCTTCAAAGCCATTTGGTTCACCTGAAACCTACCTAAATATCCTATAAACATTCCTCAATTCATATTAAAGGCCATCCTTTAGTCATAAATCCACCTTAAAGAGCCCATTTGATCAAGTCAAATGGAAGAACATGAAGAAGAGGTAATAATTTCACCATCCTTTTTCAAGTTCTTTTGTTCTTCCACTTCTTCCTTCTTTTTTATTTCCATTCTAAAATAATAAATCCAGTATCTTCTATATAATGTGATGTTATTATAGATATTTTACAACCATATTAACTATTCTATCCATCCTTTGAAGGACATGTCACCATACGTGCGTACGTACGGATTACCGTCTCCACGTCGTGGTGTAATTGTTATTCAATACATTATTATTTGATTCTGTATATATTATATAGCATCCAATTTTATTTTATTTTAATATCAAAAGAATGATATTGTCGTTCATGCGTACATATGGATTACCGTCTCCACGAATGTGATGAGATTCATTCCCCATTGTATCCATTCAAGACTAATTTTCATTAGATGATTAAAAATAATGTTTAAAGACTTGATATAATTTGGAATATGAATAAGATACATCCCATCTATAAAAAATATTACTCAAATAATAATGAATATAAAGGAAAACAAATCCATTAACACCCAAAATGACAATAATACTAAAATATTATTAACAAAGAAATATTAAAAGATCATATATGATATCATATTTATGTATATGATTCTTGTATAATTTAATAACAATGATTTAAATATTATACAGCAGGTTAACCTACCCTCGACCAAGGAAAAGTACAAGGTAAGGGTTAATTTTACAATCTCTTTATTATCTGAGGTTGTTTTTACGTAAGTATCTACTGGGACATATTTATTATTCACATCCATGATTCTTAAAAATCTATTTCAAAACATTTTTACTATTTTATAGACTATGGGTTAAAGTCATTTATACCCTTGTTTGACTTTTATAATATGTTTATAAATGAATCTTTCTGTCGTTTTCCAAACAAGGTCCTTTTAACCTTTTCGACAGAATTAAGGTATGAATTTCTTTTTTAACTTATACAGCGGGTGAGACTATTTTACACCGTTATAAAATCGTCGAAGCTTCCCTTACAATATTATAAGAATATTTTCAAAGTAAATGTTACCTTTTATAATTATGTGACTTTTAAATGATTTCAAAAAAGAGATATTTCTCTCAAATCGTTTTGATTTCATCTATGTCAACATCCTTTAATGGATTTTAAGTTTCTTTGAAGTTGATTTATAATGATACAAAACATGCATATTGTATTTAAGGTTTTGTGATATGTTTGACTATGGATGTGCTATTTTTATACCATTCATGTTTTATGGAGAAAGTATTGACATTTCATATGCTAGTTTTAATACGAATGTTTATGTTATGTTTAAACCTGTTCATATGAGGAATGCATTGGACTTAGTAAGTGACGGGTGGAGCCCGCTATAGCTCCTTGATGCATCGGTAGGTCTCATGAGACAAATAGGGGTCTTGGAACAAGGCCTTGAAAAAATCTTATTCATAGTCTTGGCATAATCCTTGACTATGTGGTTATGATAGTCTGTCATTATTTATTCCATCATTATGAAAGTGGTTATTGATATTGCATGTGATTATTCGACTAGTAGAATATCCATGTGAATATGTAAATGTACTTATTTAATTTTATTTTTTCTGTATTATGCTGAGGTTCACGTTTAAAAGGCTTTTTTTAGTTATACATTGCCTTAAATATCTATGCTTATTTATGAAAGTTTCCAATATATTTTTATCCTTACTGAGCATCTGAGCACACCCCTTTCTATGTTTTATTTTTTCTAGGATGTGAAGAAGTATTTTATGACTGAACTACAGTGATAGTCTGAGGGGATATGAGTGTGGACTATGTAGACAATGTTGTTTTAGTTTTTCACTTTATGATGTAATGAAAGACTTATGAATGTATCTAGCGTTTCTAAGGCTACTAAACTAATCGATCTTTCAAGACTTGATCTTTTATGATCATGCCAATGTTATGTAATAATGCACCGAATTTGGGTAACTGGGGTCGGGGCATTATATAAAATATTATCACTTAAATTGTTTTTAAAATTTTAGTTCATTCTTATATATTGATAAATATAGGAAAATTATAATTTTCATAAGAACCAAATTTTTGACTAAAAGTTATCATTTTCAAAAAATTACCAAAAAATAAAACTAAGTAAATGTTTATATTCTAAATTAATAAATAAAAATAATTTTATCTAATTACCTTTATAAAAATTAATCGATAATACATGATATGAATATGAAAACATTATTGGAAAATGTCGTTTTTAATCATTAAGTATTTTTATTGTAATTTTATAAAAACATTCTAATGAAAATAATTTCACTATAATATACAATTTATTGATATATAATAATAGCATCTTAAATGTGAAAATATTAATTTATAAATGTACTATAATTTTTATTTTAGTATATTTGAAGAAAGTTATTGAATTTATTGTTAATTTATATATGTTGAAATCATGGAATATTACAAAAATATTTTAGTTTTAATAACATTGGACATTATGAAAAAGAATGTCTAATGTATGTTACTCAATGTAGGAGTCATCGTGTTTTTGACACATAAAGGTGAAATAAATTCCTTTGGAACTACTATAGATGTTTTTGGACCCTTATATAAAGTGGTGACCTATACATTACTTACTTATACAAACTATGCCTATATATTATTTGATTCAGTATCTACAAATTCTTCTATTTTATAAAAATATTTTGGTATAAGGTAAATACTATATTAAGAAATTATTTTAAAACTTTTGATAAAAACTCATCGGGGTTGTGTTAAGGTGACCATACTTTATAAAAATCCTCATATTATCACATGTGGAATGGTTTTTCCGGTATACCATGTTGAATTTACTATTTGAGAGTTTTATGTTATTATAGGTATGGATTGGATTTGAACTTTTGATGCTAAGATATATTTTAGAGCTAATGATATTATTCTTTAGAATAAGGTTCTCTTTTTATAAAATAATAAATTTGTACCTATGATAACATATAAAGATGTTGAGAAACTAATAAAATATGGAAGAGAATGTAATATTTCATATAATTATAATTAAAAAGGAACTATTCAAAATAGGACTGTTACTATTGTAAATGATTATCTAGATGTATTTCTTGATGACTTTACTTGTGTTATTCCTAACCAGGAAGAATATTTTATAATTAAATTAGTGAATTATATAAAGGAAATTTTAAAATATCAATATTTAATGGATTAAGGCGAGTTTTTAGAATAGAAAAATAAATTAAAATCGATTCAAATCACTTGGGGTTCCCCTGTTTTTTTTTGTAAAAAATAGAGATGGTTCCAGGAGGTTGTGAGTTGAATATAGAGAACTCAATAAGGGGACGAGCTCATAAGGGGCACTACATCACTTGGTTTCCCCCCTTATCACCACATTTATCCTTAATTCTAGACCGGCTTGTCTCCCCTTCCCATGCTTGGTGTGATCTTGGATATGACACCTCTATCATGGTGGAATTGTGTGGCTTCATGGGCATGGCTATCTCAGTGTTGCACGCTGTTTCCAGCCTGTTTCTCACCCAACTCAACCTTCTGAAGATAGGGTTCCCATGGCATAACGATGTTGAAGTAGAGTACAAGATCCAACTTATACGATATGAGGGAGCCACTTAATACACTGATGTGTGCGTTGGGTGGTTTGGGTTGGTCTCCATGGGTGACTCAGATGGTGGTTTTGGGATCTAGGCTTGGATTAGAGTGGGTATTTCTTCCGGTATATTAGTGACGATTTTTTGTTATTCATTTTTGAATCTGTATTTTCATTTTGGATGGTACTCTACTTTTTGAGTTTCTTGGATCTCTTTTTGGGTTCTGCTCTGGTTTACATTGCTTTAATAGCATCATCAGTGTTACGGAGATGACATGGATGAGTTGCAACATGATCGCCTTCTCCTTCTTGAAATCTGTAATGTTTTTTTATGTGTGATTCTGTTTTTGCATGATTTTAGGTGATCTATGTGATTTGGTTTTTTTGGTGTGCGATTTTGGTTTGATGGACTAACTTCAGTGGAGGATAAAGTGAGAATTTTTGGTGTTGGAGATTTCATGATCTTGTTTTATAGGAATATTCTATTGGGTTGGGAAGAATCTAGTGTTGGTTTTGATTGTATCTACGTAGTTTTCTTTAGATGTGACCATGTTGTTTGTGATTTGTTTATTGGATGATTCTTATATATGAATTTACTATGATATTTCGATGTGTTTTAAACCACTACACTACATTTAGCTACTCTAGATGAGTATCAGAGCATAAATATTTTACTTGCACATTCCATTCAGATTTGGAAGCTCGAGAGGGTATGGGTCCTCCGTCGGTACCGTGCCCGTGCAACCCTACATGTGACACCTAGCCGAGCAGTCATGCGACGCTGAAGGCTTGTAATCAAGATGTAGTCATTGGGGACGGTAAGATACTGGCCTTGACCTAGGTTATCATCTTTAATTGTTTTATTTGGTTTTAATATTGGATCTGGTGGTTTCTCACTTTTTCCACAAAAGTATTTTGATAATAAAATAGTTAATTTCTATTTAGAACTCAATAACATCCATATTAATAAAAATTATCCATTTTATCATATCAATGACTTATTTTATCAGATCAAGGGTGTATTTTATTTTTTTTAAGATTGATAATAGGTTTGGGTATCACCAACCAAAGGTGAATGATGGTGAACTTTTGAGGATATTGTTCAATACTAGGAATGGTTATTATGAGTTTTTTGTTATGATTTTTGAGTTAATAAGCATACATAATTTATTTATAGATCTCATGAATAATGTTTTACATGATTATTTGGATAAATTACTATTATAAATTGTTAATGATATTATAGTATACTATAAAAGCTATGAAGATCATGAGAAACACCTAAGTATTGTTTTGTGTACATTAAAAGAAATGTAGTTTTATGGAAAATTCAAAAGATGTGAATTTTCACTGAGTCCAGTTTATTTTATGGAAAATATTTTTTTATAAATATGACAAAACTATTGATCTATCTAAAACCATTGTGTTATAAGTGTGTTTAAGTACTATAAATTTCAATGATATTCTATGTTTTCTTATATTAGCAAGTTATTATATATTGTTTTTTGAGAGATTTTTTATCAGTTATCTTTCTCAATAAATTATTTATCTCAAAAGGAAGTTAATGTCACATGGACAAATGAATTTCATGATTTCCGTCATGAAATAAAAATAAAAATGGTTAAATCTCATTTTTATCCTTTATCACAAGAAATAGTGAATTTTATATTCATGATGATTCTTTTTTGAAGGGTCTTTGTTGTGTCTTGATAATGAATAATCTTGTTATTGTGTATGAATATAATTAGTTGAAACCCCATGAGAAGAATTTTTCTAAACATGACCTTGAGCTCTACACTATTATTTTTTCTTTAAAAATTAGAAGACATAATTTATATTAGATGAAATTTAGAGTTTATACTGATCCTAAATGTTTAAATTATATGTTCATTTAAAAAGTGTTTGACATGAGATGGATAAGATGGATATAGATGATTAAGGTTCATGATTTAATAATTTTCAATCAACTATGAAATGTAATCAAGGAATTATATTCTGTTAGATGAAAATATAATGAATCACTAACTATGTTATTATTGGAAAGTGATCCTTTAGTTAATGATTTGAAGAAGGTTGTCCTGATTTTTTTTGTAGAAACCTCTTCTTTTTTTTGTTCATTTATCAATGCAGTCATATTTTTCTGAATGAATTAAGGAAGAATAAATGAAATATATTATTCTCAAATAAAGTGTATAAATTGTTATAAAGTATAAGTTACCTAATTTTAAAGTTAACAAATAAGGTGTTATCATGATTGGAAATTGGTGTGTCCCATATGATTCCATGTTAAAGAATAAATTAATAAGTGACACTCTTATCTCTCTATTTTTTGGTCCTATGAAATGTTATAAGATATAAAGAGACATTTGGGAATAATTTTGGAGGGATGGTATGAAGAAAGATATAGATGATTCTACCATGAAAAATTTATGCATCCATAGGTTAAAGCTAAGAGAAAATTTCGAAAGGGTATGTTTCATCTCTTTATAGTTCCTGAATAGAAATTGGATAATATATTTTTTTATTTTTAGTGGGATTTCCCTAGACATATCAATGTAATAATGAGATTTTGGTTGTTGTCGATTTCTTTACTTAGTCTGATCATTTTTCACCTATATGAGATATTACAAATTTGCAACATCTTACAAGGATTTACCATAAAGAAATAATTTGGTTATATGGATTTATCTTGTATAATGTATTTTATCATGATAGTAGGTTTACATAATTGTTTTTTTAATGGACTTTAAAAGTTTATGCAAATGAATTAAATTTTATTATAGATTTTCATCCCAAATATGGTGGCTAATCAGAGAATAAAACTTTCACTTTAGAGGATATAATTCAAGATTTATAAACTTATTATCCCAGAAGTTGAGACAAAAATATATTTTTATGAATTTTTTGATATTAATATTTTTTTATTTAAGTACACAGATAGAACATTTAGAGGCATTATATGGAAAATGGTGTCAGACTCTTGCATGTTCGGATGATGGTTGTGAGAGGAAGTTACCGGGACCAAAATTGGTTAATGATATGATAGAAAAGGTAGTGATTACTAAGTAGCGCATGAGGATAATGTATATAATGAATAATATTTATGCATATAAAAAATGGAAAGGTCTCTCATTTGAGGTAGATAATCATGTTTTTTAAAAGTATGTCCATTGAAAAGTGTTATGAAATTTTGCAGAAAGGGAAATTTATGTCCAATATTTATTAGTCCAAATGAAATTATGGAAAAAGTGTGATCGATTACTTATATTTTTTACCATAATGTTTATCTAAGGTATATTAGGTGTCTAATTTTTTATTTTATTTATACTAAGTACTAAATACAACTCATGTTTTGAGTTTTGATGTGGTACAGTTAGAAGAGAATCACTGTAATGAAGAAGTATCCATTCAATGTTTTGATCATTGAGAGTAGGTAATATGAAATAAAGTGATTCATAAGGAAATTTTTTATATATGAATCACATGAATGAGAAAAAAACATTGGAATTAGAAAATTCTATAATAGAAAAATACCCACACTTTCAAAGAAAATTTTTTAGTTAGAAACCGAATAATTTTTGAACTGAATTATTTTATTTATGTGATAAATTTATTTCTATTAGAAATTAAATTTTATAAAAGGGAATATTTTATAAATCAACATATAAATTTCATCTTTTGAATAATTTTTGAAATTCTTGTAAAATGTTTATTTTTCAGTAAATATTGAAAAATGATGATTTTTTAAAAACTATAATTTTTTCATTAAATTAATTAATTTAAAATTAAAATTATGTATAAGATTTAATTTTAGAGTGATAAAATATATATTTAAGTAATAATAATATAAATAATACCATATGACTAAATATTATATTTTTTTTTGTATATGGTTTTATTGGGTTTAAAAGTTCATTTTTATAAAAAAATTTCTTTGCCTATTACCCAATTTCATTAAAATAATTTTTTTACAATTATACAAATGTAATAATGAAAAACGGATTAAAAAATTTCTATTAAGATTTTAAAATTTAATAATAAGGCCAATTTCAATTTTGGCCATTATTAAAGGTAACTATGGTAAAAATGTGTCACCATAGTAAAGTGTAAATCAGGCTAATTTTGATAACATCTACACGATATGGTAAGAAATTATTATATTATTTATTATTATATAATTTTATTTTAAACATTATCATCTTAGATTTTTTTTGGAGACACTTTCCCAAGGATTTAAATTTTTACTATTTATGTGTTTAGAAAAATTACAAGTGTGTTAATCCCTCACTTATTAAAGGTCACCTCCTCTACTCCCTTTGTCACTCCTTTTGATATATCTAATTCCGCCAATACCTTAGCAAACATATCTCAAAAATTTGACACGGCTTCCTGGATGTACATTATTTATTAATATAAAACCCTATATTGATTAACAAGTAATCGATATTGAGATGTTAGATGAGTAGGTATATGTCCTAACCAAACTATATCAAGTTTATTTCTTCTTATGCCCCCTAAAAATATAATTCTACATCACTATATTAATAACATCAATGTCATACATATGATAAAATGTTAATTCTATTTTGGTACAAACATTTTTAGTCTCAATTTTCATCTTATGAGAAATGAAAACATTTCTATTGTGTAAATGTGGAATAAAAACAACAACAAATATATATTTTTATTAAAATAAGACCACATGTTGAAAATTCAGGGTGGATTAAAATGATGGAGCCCCATGGAATATTCTATTACAATGGGGATATATTCATTGGGAAGAAACCCAATACTTGAGTGAATAGTAAGAGTGTCTCTCTAAGGACCTGTTGAATCTAGAAAATCCGCAACTATATTTCTCTTTAGGAAAGTGTATTCTATTTTCATGTGATTATTAAATAATCTGTTGCATGATCTAATATGGTAATTAGTAGACTAATAAAATGAAGACTATCCTATTTGGGATATTTATACTAAAGAGGAATCCATATCCACAAATTGAATTTGGATTTTATAAATACTATAAAAGAAGAGGCTACTTAGAATGTCCTTTTCCTCAATAAGTAGTGATGTTCCTGGATGATAATAGGAATAATACTCTACTCCATAGAACCCAATTCATTCATTACTAGTCCCCCACCTCTCATGGTTCTTAGTTATAGGACACATTACAATTGATCTTCATGCCATTAATAGGTTTGTTCAAGAACACCCAGTGACTATACATGAGGTTATAATTGAAATGAAGAACATAATACTTTGTCATGGAACCAATGATAGAAGAACTTTCCTTAGAAATAATAATTCCACCAATATTTGAGATATGATACCGATATCTAACCTTCAAAATGAGAAATGAGATTTTACATTCATTGTTTCTATAATAATTCCAGCCCTCCCAAATAACCTAACATCCCACAGCTAGAAACTGACATAGTGTGGTTGAATTAGTTCACATACTACCTCTGTGAAGAAACTATTATATAAAATTATATTGAGTATCTAATTGAATAGCGAGACCTAAAAAACTAACCAATAATATTCCATATAAAAACTACACACTTGCCTTTAAAAAATAGATGATAGATGGTTTTAGATTTGGAAGAAACACAATAACTACATTTTGAGGTTAATTGTATTCCCTTATTATATACCTATCCATCGATGGGAATAACATGAATGAGAATATTCTAGACTAGGAAATCATATTTGGAAGGAATACATTTTCAGAAGACCCTAACACACCAAGAAAACATTTCATGATTTGAATTTATGATTCTATGGAAGTCTTCCAATCTAAATGAAACAGAACCATATGAAATTAAAACACATTGATCGTCCTCCTAAAAAATATACCCATTACAAGATCTCGATTCATTGATAACAATCACCTAGTTGAAATGAAGGAATACAATAGATTCTAAATGCCATGAATTTGGAATGGGGAATCCAGGAAAGAAAAGAACATCCCTATCCCAGTTAACTTTATAGAAGATTACCTCACCCCTCCCAACGATCCATATCAAGTTGTTGTAAAGAATAAAGAAGTACCCTTGCATGAATTTATAGATATTTGAAATCTTACCTAGATCATTCGAGTTAGTATATTCAGTAAAATTTTATTTATCATATATGTATCTAGTTTAAAGATTATTCTTTTATATAACCAAACATACAAGTATAAACTAAATGTATAAGAAAGGCTAATCAATATTCCTTATATTAATACCCTCTCCTTTATGGGTTTTTCCAATATCCCCTATATTCCCAATGAAAAGTACCTTCATTATGATAATCCCAAAGAAACATATAAAGGATTATTTAAATAGATATGATAATTGTTTTAGGATCTCGAAGAACACACATGAAATTCTTGGGAATCAAGGAGAAAAAATTATTCATAAGAGTTATTTTCCATTGAAGGATAATAACCTACTATTCTAGTTGTCAGTGAGGTGAGTAATGTTGTTTAATAAAGGATAAAAATAGTGAATCTTGGTTCTTCTTTCATAATTGGTGTCCACAAGGTACTCTATAAATTTTTTTCTCTGAATCACTACCTCAAATTGTTTTACCTTCTATCTTGAAATGGATTTGGAAAGATGAAAATTACTCTTGTATTTATTTGACTTTTGACCACTTCATTTACTATATTCCTCCATAATATTGTTGAATAATTGAATGGATATAGTGGATCTATTAATAAAGAATAGTATAATATTTAAAAGTAGTGTGAAACTCTATAAAAATTGAACTTATCTCTAAAATAATAAATATTTCACTCCTTAAATGATTCATTGATGTTTTTTACTTAGTACAAATTGAGCCAAAATGAAATGATAAGGTGAGATAAGATCTAATTGGTGATGTATTCACATGGATTTGAATAATCCGAACTACTTTCCATTGATAATAATAGAAAAATAATTATATTAATAATATGAATATACATATCATAAAAATCATTATAGAATATCAATAATCTCATATCTATACCGATAAAATTATAGTAAACCATATCATTGGATTTATCCATATCACTCTATACAATGAAATTATAACCATCTATTTTAATGTTAATCATTCCAGCTTTTTTTTGGCCAAACCAATAACACACTGAATTTTTCGTCTATTAATGAATATATGTTGTTCCTTAGGGATAATATTGGTTATCATAAGAGAAATACTACTATTGATGATGCTATCCAAAACCTTATACAGAAAATTACAATGAGATATTGGAAGGTATTTCATAAAGGAATTATGATCCTTATGTTTTAGAATAAGAAAAATGGTTGTTGTATATGAAATTATAGGAATAAATCCTCCATAAATATATCCTAAAAAACTTTAATTAAATTATATTTGATAATATCTCATGCTGATGTATACAAATCCTCTCGAAAAGTAGTTGGTCTGAGAGCACTACTATGATTCAATTGAACATATCCTCTTTGATTTCATCTTCCATGGGAAAACTTATTAAGTATATTTTTTTTCACCCCCAATATTTAGATAATATTATTGAGAAATTCACTTTTTAATATTCCCTTGGATATCCCCCTCATCTATTAGGAATAGATCCTACCAAAAAACGTGGAAATGAGAAAAAACCAAACTACTTACCTTATCCATGTCATTATATTGTGAACCATCCTCCAGTTCAAATTCAAGTTTCAAATATATTCTTTTTCTTTAATACATGCATGAAAAAAATTGTATTTTTATCTCCTACCATTTTCTATATGGCCACTGATATCTATTTCACCTTCCATTCAACCTTAATCAACTTCACTAAAAAAAGGTCCAGTTTTTCCTCAAGGAGAGGAACAACCCCATCATCCCATTACACATTAAGGATGGAATCAATATAAATTATATCAATTGTATATATTCAATATCTACCTTAGAATTTGGAATGTTTTTTTGAAATAATTATGAATATGAAAAGATAAGATATCACTTACATTATTATTCTTTCTATCCCTTGGAAATGAGATATTTTCTATTGAAAACATGTTGAAGACAACCATCATGAAGAGATATTTTTATTTTCACCCTAAAAATATGGCCATTTGGGTTGATGTAATGGGTAAATATGAAATATTTTAAATATATATTATTCTAAAAAAGTAAAATAATATCTATTTTATTTATTTTGCAACTATTAGAAAAAAATGAAAATGGAATTCATGAATAAATATACACTACTATCTCCATGAAATGACTTGGTTTATATTATATAATGAACTTACATGGTTGGTTTCAAAAGTGCATCTGATGTATAAATATTACTTCTTTAATATTATGTATATAATGGAACTAAAATTAACCATACTTTTCATACATAGATATTAAATCTTAATTGATGAATATTCATTATGTAATGTAACTATCTATGCCAGAACCACATTGTTCTATTGAATTTGTAGACTTGGGAAAATAAATAAATTGTTTACAAAATATCTATGACATATCACACATATTTATTAATAATTAGAACACTTATTAGATATATCATACTTAGTACCTTTGTTCACATCCTTAGAAAAGGAAACAGAAAAAATGGTGATATCAGATGCTCAGTAAGGGAAATCAAGTGAGACATCAGTGATCACATAAACTTAACATTAGAATAAGTGTATAAGAACATTATATTACCATTAAAAACCTTATCCTATATATCAACTATCATAATATTATGTCATGAAATAAATCTTGATAGTTTATAAGACATTAATCATTAGTTAATGGTTTCACTATCGAATCTATTATTGTAGTAATGGTTAAATCCCAATAATATCATAGTGGAAAAATTCCCTTATTATTCATGTTTTACTCCCCATTCTAGTCATATTTATCTCATGAGATATCAATATTTTTCTATTTAATTGGAGGTAGATATAGATCCAACCCATCACATAACAAAAATCATACATATGTGTGACACAAGATCATAAATCATTCATAATATCATAACCTAGGAAAATAAATGAGTTTCCTAAAAATTTAATCATAACATAACCCATGTAAAAGAAATGGGTTTAAAAACATTTCATCATAACATAACCCATGGAAACGAAATGGGTTTCATAAAAGTTTTAACTTTTCATCATAAAAAACCATCTAGAGAAAGAATAAAGACGGTTTAATTGAATCATATCCCAAGTAAATCGTACATAACATCAAATAATGTCATATTATATGGAAAATTATTTTTAAATATCACTCTGAATAATTATTTAGGAAGATAAAATTCCAATTTCAGAATAATTTTTTGAAAAAGATATACAATTATAATAGAGAACAATTTCTTTAAATGATATATGTAAACCTATAAATGATGTTTCAAAGAAAAATTTAGTCATGGAAGTGGTAAAATATATCCATTACATATATGTTAAAAAGTATTTCTTCCATTGTTTTTGGAAATGTCCTAGAGTACCTTGTTTGGAAAAGGAAAAAAAGATTCCACACAAACCATTTTGTAAAAAGTCAAACATGGGTAAATATGAATTTTAAAAATAAAAGTGGTTTGAAAAAAAAAATTAAATCATTTTTATATAACATGGGTATGTAATAGAAATATTCCTTAATGAATACTTAAAAATAAACAACCCTTAATAATTTTGGGATTGAGAAGTAAACCCTTACCTCTAGTTCCCCTTGCATTGAAATCACCATAACCTTCTATATAGTCAATTTGGACTAATTATAATTCTATAATGGAGTAATTTTCATTATTACAATATCATATATGATAAATTTATAACATTTAAACAGCCCCCTTTATCATTAATTCCTTATTAAAACTCTTATTTTTGGGTGTTAGTTGTTTTGTTTATCATGAGTATATTAGTTTAGTAGTTCAAATCGTTGTAAATTTTATGTAGTTCTATTATCTCCAAAATATTTCTTACTATGTAAATATCACATATATTAATTATACGAATATTTATATTAATCCATAAATGTTAGATATATAATTTTTTTTTTCACATTTCTGGGACACGGTAAGTCATACGTACACTGGAATATTGTTTTTATTTTTCAATAGATAGAAAAAATCAAGGTAAATATTAATTTACCTTTAAAAAATTCTTATTATATAATATATATCATATATATTCATAAAATTATTCTTCATTTCCATATAAGTAAAATAATAATGAAAAACGAATCACATCTCTTCGTTGATATGGTAGTCCACACGTACGCATGTGCGAAATTATTATTTCTCGAAGGATTATATGGTAAGAAGGTAGAAAAGATATTATTATTATATAATATTTTTTTTCATTAATATCATATATAAAAACTAATCCCATGATAACACCCATATATAAAATATTATCATAAAAAAATAATTTTATCACTATGTGGATATAGAAAATCATATGTACACAAGAGTGATATTTTTACATAAATGTAAAGACCCGTAAAATTCAAGGGAAAGTTTTTCTTAATTTTCTTTGGAATTTTACAAGAACGCGGTTTCTGAAAGCACTTGATTCTGAGGCCCGGTGTGCCCGGAATAAATTTCTGAAGTTTGGCTCGGGTACGTTCAGTGAACGAACGAGCGGGAATTTCTAACTTTTGATCTGATGCTCGGAATTGAAATCCGAGGACACCGATGAACTCGCAGCACCGATTTTCGCTTCAGGAGACCTTTTCCGAGGTTTTGTTTTATGCGGAATGATAGTTAGTTTTGGGAAAAATTAAAAGAAGTTCAATAAAATGTGGAAACACATTTTATTTTTTAACTTGTTGGTTAAATTCTCCCAAAGAGAGTTAGGGGTGGGACCCACATCCACTTAACCTCCCTTGAGAGGATTAAGTGTGGTGGGGCCCACACGAACCCTAACACTTCACCTTTTTTTAACTCCCTTTAACTCCTCTTTTAATGAACTTGACAACTTGGGTTATTAAATGGGTTGAGTTGTTTAATTTCATACCTTTGAATTTCAAAATGGTTTGGTTGTGTAAATAAAATAAGACTTTAGCTTATTTTATTTTGGTTAGAATTCTCTAGCCACCTTGAGAGAATTTTGGAGCTTTCTTCTTCTTCTTCAAACTTTGAAGAATAACGCGATGAACTTTCGGACATTGACGAAGAACGCCACGTTCTCGGGAACCGTCTTCCGCGACGCCATACCCGCGACACCGACGACGTCTCCTTCCGCGTCATCTCTTCCACGACGGTTTCCCCGCGACGAAATCGCCGTCAAAGTGCTTCGAATCCTCGCTTCACGACATCGACGTCCTTCTTCGGAGACGCCGACCACCGCGACGCTCGTCTTCCGCGGGTCTTTGATGAACATCATTCTTGAAACCGAGGTAGGGGTTTGTTGTTGTTTAATTTATTTAATCACGTTCATGGTTCTCGCATGACGATCCTTGAGGTTAAATGATTAAGTGTTATCGTCTAACGAGAGGGGGGTCGGACCGCACAAACACAGCCGAATCCCCCCCTTCTTTGTTCTTGAATATTTTCTTGCCGATGAAACGAGATGGCATGGTGCCGTCGCACCACGCGGGAATCACACGGCAAATATTGTGCGGTGCCGTCGCGCCGCGCCGTGGAAAGATTATCATGAACGCGACGCCGTCGCGCCGCGTCGAAGGAAACCGAAGGTGCCGCGACCGGAGCAGGGCCGTGGCGGAGGGGCGCGGTGCCGTTGCACAGTGCCAGATGACGAAGGCCGCGGCTGGTTCCAGGCCGCGGCGGGACGTGATGACCGGCGGCCAGCCGGGCCGCCGGTGTCAGATTACGGAAGAGGACCGGCCCTTGATGGTCCTGTTGAGAAGAAGCCGGCCGGCTAGGTCGGGCCGGCCGGGATGATGCAAACCGGGGGAATTAAATTCCCCTGGGCGGTTAATTGGCCCCCCATTATGAGGGGGGCTAGTTTCACAAAGGGGGGTAGGTGGCCCCACGGTTTCCAGTAAGCTCGGCCTTCGGCCGAGCTGGCAGCGCGCCCGGCGCGCTGCCTTGCGCTGAACCGGCGGGCCTGGCCGGTTCGCCAGGCCAGGCCGGGCCGGGCCACGTCGGACCGGGACGCGCAGGGCCGGGCCGGGTCGACCCTGTCCGGGGCGGGTCGACCCGGTTCGGGCCATCCGGGGGGTCTCGGCCCGGGACGGCCCGGGCCAGAAACCCCCGTTACCGAGCGGTTTGGATTCAAATGCCCATAACTTGGGCTAAGGATCTCCAAACGATGCGCCGTTAGCGGCGATGTGATCCTTGGATAGAGACGGTCGTTTTGGTATATCTCACTCAAGGTTTCGTTTTACTTTGAGTTCGGACGGGTTGGTTCGTGCACGAAACCAACCGGGCCCTCCGAGCTGAAACGCTCATATCTTGAGCTACGAACGTCCGAATGACGTGCCATCAGCTTTGTTGTGTTCCTCTTAGTGAGACGGATCTTTTGGCTTACTCCGCCCGAGGTTTGGACACAGTTAGAGTACAGTCGGGTTGGTTTTGCCTTAAAAACCAACCGGGGCCCTGGGACGAAAAAGCCAATAACTCTCAGACCGGGCGTCCGATCGACGCGCCGTCTGTTGCGTTGAGTTCCTGTTGACGATACAGAACTTTTGGATACATCAAATCTGGACTATGTGACAGTTGATGTATCAGCCTCTCGGCTCGTGGAGCGGACCCTCCGGAACGAGCTTGCTGTGTGCGGGAACCCTAGAGCTGGCTGCGACTGTGGCTGCTACTACTACTGCTACTGCTACTGTGACAGCGACGACGACAGTACAGAGATCCTTGGTGGATTCGACGATGACTACAACACTCAGCGATCCTACGTGGATCAGTGCTACAGGTCCTGTGTGGGCCCGATCCTGTGTGGGTCTGCGCTCAGCGGTACTGTGTGAACCAGCACCTACAGGTCCTATATGGGCCCGATCTTGTGTGGGTCATTTCGGGGGTTAGTTACCTATCGATCCTTCGTGGGTCCGACGACTTAGATGGATCAGTGATCATCTTTATCGTTATCCGAAGAAGTATACCTGTGTGAGCTGAATCCTGTTGCTTTCCTATGTGGATTGTGTTGTGCTATCCTGTGTGGATTTCGTTTTTCTTTCCTGTGTGGAATACGTATACTTTCCTGTGTGGACTGAGTTGTACTTGGGCTCGGAGGTTAGAACGTATTGGAATTTATGACTTAGGTATATGTATGGGCATATACCTAAGAAGTGTCGGTTGTTACTTCGTGATTGTATCTCACATTTGTGGTTTATCCTTTGTGGATTTTGGGAGACCTTCAGGGGTCTCGGGGTCCCTACTGAGTAGCTTATACTCACCCCTGCACGGGCTATGCCTGCACTACGTTGTGGTGGTTGCAGATGACGGAGAACGTTGATCGTGGCTGAGGATTGCAGAGCAGAACGGTACCTAGAGGTGGACCACTGGGCGGGACGTGCCCGGAGCAGACGGCGGGACCCGAGGAGCAGTGGAGCTATCTGTACCCACCCTTCAGGTGGGATTTCTAGTGGACAGCTCGGTGTAGCGGATTTTACTTCACATTTGCTGTTTTCCCTTTTGAGTTGTACTTTACTTTCAGTTTGGGTTTGTATACTGGCCCATTTACTTTTCCGCACTTTCAGTTGTACTCTGTTTTTACTTAGTGTTTAATTTTTCGGTTGCTTACTCTGTGGTGTTTGTTTACTTTTCAAAGGAAATTCCTTCCCTTTTTACTGGGATTTACGTCTTGGTGCTAGTCTCCAGCCCCTGGCCTATGGAAGGCGAACTTGGGGTAGTCACGGCACGGACCCCGAGGGCGGGTCGTGACAAATTGGTATCAGAGGAGTTCGGTTCTACCGCAAACTCTGATCTTTTCTATGTGAAGCAATAATGTTTAGAGTATTGAGTGTGGTTATCAGTCCAGGGATTCCAGTGTTGGTGCGGCGACCGACGTATCCGTACACCAGGACCCTGACTACTGATTTCCGATTTAATGCACGAAAACGTTGATTGTGTGTGTGTTTCAAAGTTTTCTTTGTGATTACTTTATATCAGCTCACCAGGTATACTGTTCTGACCGTGGCGCACCTGTTTCCTTTTCAGGATGGCCCCACGATGACAGCCAACTAGGGTTCCTAGAGTCGAGCGTGACAACAGCCCACCGAGCGACGAGGCCTCGGTGCAGGGCCCTTTGTCAGCAGTGGCACCAGCGGTAGCTCTAACCGCCGAGCCACCGATGCTTCCAGCACCATCCGCTGACGATGCACGTCACCTTGGATCTCTGCATGAGTTCCAGCGCCAGCGACCACCTAGGTTCTGTGGGGAGACGGACCCCCAGGAAGCAGAGGAATGGCTGGAGGCAGTGGTACGAGTTTTTAGGCTAGTGAGGACACCTGCAGACCTCATGGTGATCCTCGCTGTGAGCCTACTACACATAGCAGCAGGACGATGGTGGAGATTGATGCTCCAGGTGCATGATGAGGCATCTCTTCTTTGGACGGACTTTGAGAGCCTCTTCCACTCGGAGTTCGTCCCAGCCACCCTTCGTGCGGTGCGTATCCAGGAGCTTCTTCAGCTGCGGCAGGGCAGCATGACGATCGCTTAGTACTCGGTGAGATTTACTGATCTCTCACGCTACTCGACCGATATGGTACGGGACCCATTCTTCCGGGCCCGGACCTTCGAGCAGGGTTTGAGGCATGAGATCAGGGCATCACTGATCTCCCTCAGCATACCGACTCAGACAGGAGTATTGGAGCGGGCCCTTTTGATCGAGAGCTTCCTTGCTGAGTCCACACCAGCATCGAGCCCCACCGCAGGGCGGCACGTGGCAGAGTCATTTGCAGCAGGCAGTCGACGAATGACTCAGGGGTCTAGGCAGACCAGACCTTCAGGCGGACGACCTCAGCACACTGGCTCAGCAGTGCGGGGCACACAGCGTGGAGCCAGTCTTTCGAGAGGCAGACAGTGCTACTCGTGCGGCGGGCAGGGACACATGGCTCGTGACTGCCCGACCCACCGTGCCGAGGAGCAGCAGACGATTGAGGGACCACCGATGCAGAGGCAGAGGGTCGACCGTGGTGGTCCGCAGGGAGGAGGCGGATGAGGCAGAGGAGCTGGCCGAGCAGCATGTGGTGGGCGACGCTTTGAGGCTCTGCCGCCACCACCACCAGGAGGTCCATCCCGACCACAGGGAGCTGGCGGGCAGAGACAGGCACAACTCCAGGCAGCAGAGGCCTATGACCACGGCACGCCAGAGATGATTCGAGGTACTATCTGTGTCTATTCCACCCTTTCTGCAGTACTTATAGACACATGAGCGAGTCACTCTTTCATAGCTGTTGCCCTTGTTCGTATCTCGGAGATTCCGACAGAGCCGTTGGCTCGATCCTTACGGCTAGAGACTCCTACGGGAGAAGACTCGACGATTACGCACTCGTGCCGGCAGTGTGAGCTTACTCTAGGAGGTGAGAGCTTCGGATGGGATCTTCTTATAGCAACGTCGAGGTCTTACGACGTCATCTTGGGCATGGATTGGCTATCTACGGTCCATGCACAGATTGACTGTTTTAGGCGCAAGGTGCGATGTGTACGAACCGACGGGAGTAGGTTCACCTTCATCGGCGAGAAGGGAGCCTTTGCAGCACAAGATGGACTTCCGCGGAGGAGAGGACATCCCATCACTCATCAGTTGGCTAGCCTCATCCTTGGATCAGTTGACGTGCGAAGTCCTGGTTTTCCTACAGTGGTGGATCAGTTTACGGACATTTTACCGACGACGTTCCAGGGCTACCTCCTTGCGAAGAGGTATAATTTTATATTGACCTGTACCCCGGGATATCCCCGATATCCACTCCATCATATAGGATGGCCCCCGCCGAGTTTCGAGATCTACGGGTATAGTTGGAGGACTTTCAGGGCAAGGGGTTTATCCGACCCAGTGTTTCACCCTGGGCTTCCCCGATATTGTTCGCCAAGAAGGCGGACGGGAGTTTGTGACTTTGTGTTGACTATCGTCGCCTGAACCATGTGACAGTGAGGATCAAGTATCCGCTACCGAGGATTGATAACCTCTTTGATCAACTCAAGGGAGCACGGTGGTTCTCGAAGATAGACCTCAGGTCAGGCTATCATCAGCTCAGAGTCAGAGATGAGGACGTGCAGAAGACGACCTTCAGATGTCGGTATGGCCACTATGAGTTCTTGGTTATGCCTTTCGGCGTAACCAATGCTCCAGCAGTGTTCATTACCCTCATGAACAAGATCTTTCAGCCATACCTCGATCGGTTTGTCGTGGTCTTCATCGACGACATACTGATTTACTCGACGATTGAGGAGGAACACGCATACCACTTGAGAGTTGTACTAGACACACTCCGAGAGCACAAGCTTTATGCTAAGCTCTCAAAGTTCCAGTTCTGGATATGTGAGGTCCACTTCATGGGACACGTCATCTCTGAGGCGGGAGTTGCAGTGGATCCCGCGAAGATCGATGCAGTACTAGCTTGGGAGCCACCCAGGAGCGTGACAGAGGTTTGGAGTTTCTTGGGACTAGCTGGATACTATCGGAGATTCGTGCTAGACTTCTCTAGAGTTGCGGCACCACTCACAGATTTAACGAAGAAGGGGAAACCCTTCGTGTGGTCAGACAGATGTCAGCAGAGCTTCCAAAAGCTGAGACAGAGATTGACCAGCGCACCTATCTTGAGGTTGCCTGAGGAGGGAGTAGGGTACGTAGTCTACTGCGATGCATCAGGGACCGGACTCGGATGTATTTTGATGCAGGAGCGGGCAGTGATCGCCTATAGATCACGTCAGTTGAGGCCACATGAGCAGAACTACTCTACCCATGACCTGGATTTAGCAGTAGTGGTCCTCGCTCTGAAGACATGGCGACACTATCTAATGGGCGAGCGCTTTACATTATTTTCTGATCATCAGAGTCTCAGGTATATCCTCTCTCAGAAGGACCGGAACCTGAGATAGCGGCGATGGCTCGAGTTCCTCCCGGACTATGACTTTGAGATAGTCTATACTCCTAGGAAGGGGAACGTAGTGGCCGATGCCCTCAGTAGGAGGACATGCATTCAGCTACTTGAGGAGGCGACAGAGTAGTTAGCCTCTTTGAAGATATCCTTCCTGGATAGAGATGGAGCAGCCTTCCTTCAGTCACTCACAGTCACTCCTCCACTACTACAATGAGTCAGAGAGGCACATCGTGGGGATGCTGACTATGAGACACATCGTGCACAGATATCCTCGGGACATCCACCTGATGGTTTCTCCCTTGGAGACGAGCACAACATCCTTTTCAAAGGACGTACCATGGTACCAGTTGCTTTGAGAGAGTAGGTGCTAAGAGAGTTTCACACTTCTCCTTTGGCAGTACATCCTGGAGTGGCGAAGATGTACCAGGATCTCAGACGACAGCACAGGTGGCCGGGCATGAAGAAGGCTGTGGCAGAGTTCGTTTCTTGATGCCTCACCTGCCAGCAGGTGAAGGAAGAGCATCAGGTACCAGCAGGCTTGGTACAACCCTTGGAGGTTCCGTAGTGGAAGTGGGATGGTATATCTATGGACTTCGTGACTGGACTTCCACGCACTTCCAGAGGTCACGACTCCATTTGGGTGATTGTTGACCGAATCACCAAGTCGGCACACTTCTTAACCATCAGAGAGCAGGACTCAGTGGAGTGCTTGGGACGTCTATACGTTCAGGAGATTATGCGGCTCCACGGTGTGCCATCATCTATCGTCTCCGATCGGGATGCTCGATTTACTTCCCAGCTTTGGAAGGGGTTACAGGAGGCGTTCGGGACGCAGTTACGTCTGAGCACAGCCTTTCACCCTCAGACGGATGGTCAGACAGAGAGGACCATTCAGACTCTCGAGGACATGCTCTGCGCATGTGTCCTCGACTTTGGTCGCAGCTGGTAGGACCACCTACCCTTGGTGGAGTTTGCGTACAACAACAGCTACCACTACACCATCGGGATGGCACCGTATGAGGCGTTGTACGACCGACCTTATAGATATAATTTGTGCTGAACAGACCCTGGGGAGTCAGCACTTGTGGGACCAGAAATGGTCCAGGCCATGACAGAGATGGTCCAGGTCATCCCGGAGCGGATGAGGACAGCTCAGAGCTGGCAGAAGTCATACGCTGACAGGAGGCGGAGGCCACTAGAGTTCGAGGATGGCGACCGCGTCTTCTTGCGGGTCTCACCTCGACGTGGTATACAGAGATTTTGCCGAGGCGGCAAGTTATCTCCGCGCTTCATCGGACCCTCCAGGTCCTCAGCAGGATTGGTGAGGTGGCTTATCACCTAAATCTACCACCTCAGTTGCACTGGGTGCACGACGTCTTCCACGTATCTCAGCTGAGGAGATACGTGCATGACCCGATGCACATCATTGACCATGAAGAGGTTGACGTTGATGATGGGGCGACTTTTACGGAGGTTCCGGTGGAGATAGAGGATCGACAGGAGCGGGTCCTATGTGGATGGTCGATTCCTCTAGTGCGCATCAGATGGCAGCACAGGAATCTCCCGGAGAGCACTTGGGAGAAGGAGGCTCAGATGCGTGCTCAATACCATCATTTGTTTCCCTAGTTTTTGATGTATCTTTACGGGGACGGAAATCCCTAAGGTGGGAGTAATTTAAAGACCCGTAAAATTCAAGGGAAATTTTTTCTTAATTTTTTTTGGAATTTTACAAGAACGCGGTTTCTGACGGCACCTAATTCTGAGGCCCGGTGTGCCCGGAATAAATTTCTGAAGTTTGGCTCGGGTAGGTTCAGTGAACGAACGAGCAGGAATTTCTAACTTTTGATCCGGTGCTCGGAATTGAAATCCGAGTACACCGATGAACTCGCAGTGCCTATTTTCACTTAAGGAGACCTTTTCCGAGGTTGAGTTTTATGCGGAATGAAAGTTAGTTTTGGGATAAATTAAAAGAAGTTAAATAAAATGTGGAAACACATTTTATTTTTTAAATTGTTGGTTAACTTCTCCCAAAGAGAGTTAGGGGTGGGACCCACATCCACTTAACCTCCCTTGAGAGGATTAAGTGTGGTGGGTCCCACACGAACCCTAACACTTCACCTTTTTTTTAATTCCCTTTAACTCCTCTTTTAATGAACTTGACAACTTGGGTTATTAAATGGGTTGAGTTGTTTAATTTCAAACCTTTGAATTTCAAAATGGTTTGGTTGTGTAAATAAAATAAGACTTTAGCTTATTTTATTTTGGTTAGAATTCTCTAGCCACCTTGAGAGAATTTTGGATCTTTCTTCTTCTTCTTCAAACTTTGACGAAGAACGCGAAGAACTTTCGGACATCGACGAAGAACGCCATGTTCTCGGGAACCGTCTTCCGCGACGCCATACCCGCGACACCAACAACATCTCCTTCCGCGTCATCTCTTCCGCGACAGTTTCCCCACGACGAAATCGCCGTCAAAGAGCTTCGAATCCTCGCTTCATGACATCGACGTCCTTCTTCCGCGACGCTGACCACTGCGACGCTCGTCTTCCGCGGGTCGTTGACGAACATCGTTCTTGAAACCGAGGTAGGGGTTTGTTGTTGTTTAATTTATTTAATCACGTTCTTGGTTCTAGCATGACGATCCTTGAGGTTAAATGATTAAGTGTTATCGTCTAACGAGAGGGGGTCCGGACCGCACAAACACGGCCGAATCCCCCCTTCCTTTGTTCTTGAATATTTTCTTTCGGATGAAACGAGATGGCGTGGTGTCGTCGCACCATGTGGGAATCACACGTCAAATATTGTGTGGCGTCGTCGCACCGCACCGTGGAAAGATTATCATGAACGCGACGCCGTCGCACCGCGTCGAAGGAAACCGAAGGTGCCGCAGCCGGAGCGGGGACGCGGTGGAGGGGCGCAGTGCCGTCGCACTGTGCCGGACGACGAAGGCCGCGGCCGGTTCCGGGCCGCGGCGGGACGTGATGACCGGCGGCCAGCCAGGCCGCCGGTGTCGGATGACGGAAGAGGACCGGCCCTTGCCGGTCCTGTTGAGAAGAAGCCGACCAGCTAGGTCGGGCCGGACGGGATGATGCAAACCGTGGGAATTAAATTCCCCCGGGCGGTTAATTGGCCCACCCTTATGAGGGGGGCCGGTTTCACAAAGGGGGGCAGGCGGCCCCCCCGTTTCCAGCAATCTCGGCCTTCGGCCGAGCTGGCAGCGCACCCAGCGCGCTGTCTTGTGCCGAACTGGCACGCCTGGCTGGTTCGCCAGGCCAGGCCGGGCCGGGCCGGGCTGGGTCGACCCTGTCCGGGGCGGGTCGACCCGGTTCGGGCCATCCGGGGGGTCTCGGGCCGGGACGGCCCGGGCCCGAAACCCCCGTTACCGAGCGGTCTGGATTCAAATGCCCATAACTTGGGCTACGGATCTCCAAAAGATGCTCCGTCAGCGGCGATGCGATCCTTGGATCGAGACGGTCGTTTCGGTATATCGTACTCAAGGTTTCGGTTTACTTTGAGTTTGGCCGGGTTGGTTCGTGCACGAAACCAACTGGGCCCTCAGAGCAGAAACGTTCATATCTTGAGCTACGGACGTCCGAATGACGTGCCGTCAGCTTTGTTGTGTTCCTCTATGTGAGACGGATCTTTTGGCTTACTCCACCCGAGGTTTGGACACAGGTGGAGTATGGTCGGGTTGATTTTTCCTTAAAAACCAACCGGGGCCCTGGGACGAAAAAGCCAATAACTCTAAGACCGGGCGTCCGATTGACGCGCCGTCTGTTGCGTTGAGTTCCTGTTGACGATACGGAACTTTTGGACACATCAACTCTAGACTATGTGACAGTTGATGTATCAGCCTCTCGGCTCGTGGAGCGAACCCTCCCTAACGAGCTTGCTGTGTGCGGGAACCCTAGAGGTGGCTGCGACTGTGACTGCTACTGCTACTGCTACTGTGACTGCGACGACGACAATACAGAGATCCTTGGTGGATTCGACGAAGACTACAGCACTCAGCGATCCTAAGTGGATCAGTGCTACAGGTCATGTGTGGGACCGATCTTGTGTGGGTCCGATTCTGTGTGGGTCTGCGCTCAGCGGTCCTGTGTGAACCAGCGCCTACAGGTCCTATGTGGGCCCGATCCTGTGTGGGTCATTGCGGGGGTTAGTTACCTGTCGATCCTTCGTGGGTCCGACGACTTAGATGGATCAGTGACCATATTCATCGTTATCCGAAGAAGTATACCTGTGTGAGCTGAATCCTGTTGCTTTCCTGTGTGGATTGTGTTGTGCTATCCTGTGTGGATTTCGTTTTGCTTTCCTGTGTGGAATATGTATACTTTCTTGTGTGGACTGAGTTGTACTTGGTCTCAGAGGTTAGAGCATATTGGAATTCATGACTTAGGTATATGTATGGGCATATACCTAAGAAGTGTCGGTTGTTACTTCGTGATTGTATCTCACCTTTGTGGTTTATCCTTTGTGGATTTTGGGAGACCTTCAGGGGTCTCGGGGTCCCTACTGAGTAGCTTATACTCACCCATGCATGGGCTATGCCCGCACTACGTTGTGTTGGTTGCAGACGACGGACAGCGTTGATCGTGGCTGAGGCTTGCAGAGCAGAACAGTACCTGGAGGTGGACCACTGGGCGGGACGTGCCCGGAGCGGACGGCGGGACCCGAGGAGCAGTGGAGCTATCTGTACCCACCCTTCAGGTAGGATTTCCAGTGGACAGCTCGGTGTAGCGTCTTTTACTTCACAGTTGTTGTTTTCCCTTTCGAGTTGTACTTTAATTTCAGTTTGGGTTTGTATACTGGCCCATTTACTTTTCTGCACTTTCAGTTGTACTCTGTTTTTTAATTAGTGTTTACTTTTCCTCTTGCTTACTCTATGGTGTCTGTTTACTTTTCAAAGGAAATGCCTTCCCTTTTTATTGGGATTTACGCCTTGGTGCTACTCGCCAGCCCCTGGCCTATAGAAGGCGGGCTTGGGGTAGTCATGGCACGGACCCCGAGGGCAGGTCGTGACAATATCATTCGATGGAAAAAGGGTGTATAATGGTGTTTCAATAATCATAATAAAATGTAAGATTATTGAGTGTAATGATGTTATTATTTTATGATACATACCATAGTTTTATATAATGTAAATAATAGTTGGAAGGAAACTGTTTGGGTAAGGCAATTACCTCTTCTATGAAACGACTCCTTTAGATCTCCTCTAAAAGGTTATAGGGTTAGTCTTTTTGGAAGTCCAGAACATGTAGAATGTGGCTAAAGAAGCCGAGAAGGAATATTTTTAGAGCTTTTTCAAGGTAAAAGGATAAAAATCATTTGAATAAGTGAGGGTGGAGGTTCCCTTTTACAATTGAGGTGAGGGGCACTTTTGAAATTTCTGAAAAAAATAAATTATAATAAATTCCTTATAAATATAAATTTCTCAAAATGTGCATAGATTTGAAGATATGTTAATCTATATTTGTAATCCCATAAATAATATTATCACGATAATTTTTTGTTTAATTTTAAACATTATCATTTTGATTAACCTGTGATCAACCTATTTTAATTTTAATTATGATAATGTATTTCTATATTAATGTGTTGTAAATATTAGTTATAATGTGAAAATTGGGCCATAAATGGAATTTTTTTGATATTTTCAATCAAATATTATCTAAATTTTCTATTTTAATATTTTTATGTTTTCAAAATAATTTAATAAATTATTATATTGATGAAATATCATTATTTTCCATTTTTATAGTATTCATTTAATTTAACCATAAATACATGAATGAAAAGGGGGAACTTAAAATATAATTATTTAAAACCACAATAATATGTAATATAGATTTATAAAATTTATGGATCACACTAATTATTTCAATTATATCACTTCCAATATTTTTGAAACAATTTATTATATTTTTTCATTCAATCAAGAAATACTGCATTAGGGTTCCATAAGAAATTAAAGTCATTATATAATTAATAAAAAATAATAATAAATTTATTTCATGAAAAAAATTATTAGGGAAAGAATAAACACATATATTCATTCATAACTTACTCTTTTCTCTATATGGACTCACAAGACATATTAAAAATAAAGAGAGTGACATTTTTTAACTTTTTATAATTAGAATAATATATAAATAATTTTCTTAGAAAATATTCCATTAAACAAATAAATTTAAAATAAAAACAATTATTTGTCAAATTATCCTCATCCAATAAGAATTAGGATGGACAAATTATGGAATTGTAACTTATGTTTAATCCATATTTACATGATTTACCCTTTACTAATGTGATAAATTTTACCACAGTTACTATTCTTATTGACCAAAAATAAAAGTGGACTAATTACCAAATTCGAACCCCATGATTATAAATATGTAATTCAATTTATCAAATTAATAATTATAAATGGAGGAAATTAATTTTAAATTTATTGTGGAAAAATTCAATAAAAACTAGTTTTAGAAAAAAAATCCACTTCAAGTATAAGAGGAGTTATTATTATCCTATGAATATAAAAATATATTACAATCATTTAAAACATTTTTTCAAGTAAATAATATATATATTTAATTTAATTAATTATTAATAATTAATTAATTTAATTTATTCATACAAAAATATATTGTAGACATAAAAATTTTCATTCATAAACATATTTCTTTTTATTTCAAATGATTTGTATTTTCATTTATAATCAATATATAACTAATGAATTAAATTTGTAAATATATAACTGTAATTTTATTTATTTATTCATATTCATACCCACCGGTCCAATGACAAGGGTATAACTATTATTTTAAATAATATTATTTTAATATTATATTTTAGTTTGTTTAAAAATTGTGTTTTGTGTAACATAGGATATCGAATAAATAAAATTATTTAAATATAAGTATTTTATAAAAAAATTATTGTGTTACATTCTACTCCCCTTAAAATTAATTTCAACATTGGAATTCATAATTTTGATACACATAGTTGAGGGTACTTCTGCCTCATCACATCCTCTGGTTCCCATGTAGCTTCCTTAATTTGGTGGGTTTTCCACAAAATAATTACCATGTTAGTGGTATTGTTTCATAAAACTTTATATATGCTATCTAAAATCATTATTTTTTGTCTATCGTAAGATAAATACTTCTCTAGTGGTGTGACCACTAAGATTAATACATGTGGAGGATCAAGTATGTTCTTTCTTATGAGTGATTTATAAAACACATCATGAATGTGAGAGAGTTTGGTGGAATTTCCAATAGATATGATTCCATCCTAAGATGATGAATAATTTCAAAATTACTCATATACTAAGTCTATAAATTTCCCTTACTTATAGACCTCATCAACCTCTTCTGCGAAGATTTTCATAGGAACACCTTGTCACCAACTTCAAAACCCAAATCTTTATGGTGATTTTCATGACAACTTTTTTGTCTACATTGAGATTCTCTTATATGTTTCTAAATGGATCTAAACTTCTCTACTATTTAATCATATACATAAGGTCCCGAAATATTTATTTCTCTCAATTAATTAAAAAATAGTTTATTTATGCACTTCGTACAAAATTGGTCCAAAATAGGAGACATCTGAATGTTGGAGTGAATGTTATTGTTGCAAGAAAATTCTAAAAGGGAAAGTGTTTATCCCAAACAAATTCTATGTCCATAAAAAAATATCTCAACATATCTTTTAGAGTTTGAATAGAACTCTCAGACAGACCATATATTTGAGGATGATATAATGTGATGAAACTTAACTCTATATCCAAATATTTTTAGAGGCTTCACCATAACAATAATGTAAATATCTGTTCCCTGTCAGATATAATAGAATTTTTTAATCCATCAAACCATAAAACTTCTTTAATGTATATCCCGGAATGATGATATGAAGATAAATAATCTCTAATAGTAATTAATTATATTGACTTTATAAGTCGATCAATTAAAACCCATACAAAATTATATTATTTAGATGTTTTAGAGAGTCTGAAGATAAAATCCATGGTTATAATTTACCATTTCTATTCAGGGATGGGTAATGGTAGGAACATGCCCATAAACTTTTTATTCTTAGCCCCAACTTTTTGACATAACAATCACCAATAAACATACTTTTCAATATACCTCTTCATGTTATCCCACCAAACATAGTCTTTCAAATATCTATACATCTTTGTATTTCTAGGATGAATAGAGAATAGATAACTCTAAGATTCATCCATAATATCTATCATAAAATTTTGTACTAAAATAACACATAGAAATTTCCTAAATTTTATCATTCAATGACAGTCAAGGTTGGACTCAGAAACATTTCTCACCATTGTTAGAAGCTCTATATATTTCATTTGTATCTCATTAATCATCACATAGATAGATGGTTGAACACTCATTTAAGAATGATATAATTTATCCACTTTCTTCAAGATTTCATGATCTATCCTTCATAAGTACATAAATATTAGATACATTTTTATCATCATCATAGATAATCTAACATGATCCTTTCAACTCAGAGCATCTACCACCTTGTTCACTTTTCATGGGTAGTAATTTATTATGTATTTATAATCCCTGATCAATTATAAGAATATTATCTGGAATATATTTATCTTTTTTTTATGAATATATAATTCAAAATTTTATGATATGTATATATGTCACAAGTTTTACCATAAATATAATGAATCAATATCTTTAAGTCCAAAATTACTATTTCTAATGATAAATCATGTTTTTGGTAATTTGTCTCATGAACATTCAGTTATCATGATTCCTAAGATATAACTATATCATTATCAATTTAGACACATCTTAGTCCCTTCTATGATTTCCCATTATGGATTAAAAACACTTTTTTACTATTGGTTATTGTGTGAATAAGTGTGCTGACTATCCTTATTTTCATTTCATTAAAACATTCCTCACATTATTCTATCTAAAATTTCTTGGATCCATTCTAGGAAAACATGATGAGTGAATTCAATAGTCATGAAAAATTGTCTACAATGTTCTGATAATAGCCATATAATCCAATAAAACTATGGATCTTATCCATAGTGGTTGGATTATTCAAATAATAAATAACTTATTTCTTTGAAGGGTATATTGATATACCCTCACTTGAGATTACAAGACCCAAGAATGAAACTTTCCAAAGACAAATTTGACATGTGCTAATGTTTTCATAAATCTTCACATTTATTAAGATATTCAACATAATTATCAAATAGTTTTCATGATCTTCCTTTATCTTTGAATAAATAAGAATATCATCTATAAAGAATACCACAAACTGATCAATGTAATCTCTAAAGACTATATTTATTAAATCCATGATGATAGTAGTGAAATTAGTAATAATAAATGGAATAATTATAAATTCATAGTGTCCATATCATGTAAAGAATTTAATATCAAGTATATCCTTCTTCTTGACCATTAATTAATGATATCCTGAATAATTATTAATCTTGGAAAAGTACTGAGATCCAAAAAGTTAATCAAGCAATTAATTAATAAGGGGTATAAGATACTGGTTCTTGATCATGATCTTATTGTGTTCTATATAATCAATGTAGAGTCGAATTTATCCATCTTTTTTCATGAAAAAAATAGGTTCACCCCAATGTGAAACAATTTTCTGAATAAATACATTGTTAATATTATCCTAGAGTTATTTATTCAATTCTTGTAACTCAATCAGGGATATTTTATATAACATCCTTCAAATTGGTGTAACACTAGGCATGAGTTCTATTAAAAACTCAACTTCACAATTTAGTTGAAGACCTATAAAATCTTCTTGAAAGACATCGATAAACTATTGAAAAATAGTTATATCTTATATATTGAGTTTCTCCCCAACCATAAGAGATAAAAATCACTTTTGAATGAGAATCACGACCCATAAAGTTGTTGAAACATCCATTTAAAGTTTGTTTTTTTTTCATCACAATGATAGGTGATCGATGGTTGGTTCATAATATCAATGATAACTTCCCTTACCCAGAAAAAGATAAGGGATTTATATGAATAATTTCAATAAACTCCCAAAATGAAATAGAATTATATTTGATTTTAAGTGATAAAAGTTTTATAAAACACATTCCAAAAAATAATTATTCAGATAAGATTTCAAGACTTGGGATGTGGTCAACATACCATTTGGGGTTTTTATAGTGAACTAAACTTCAAATGTTTGAGGTTGTACTCTGATACCATTGTAAATTTCTTTAGATATAAAAGAGTGGTTAGATCCATAATCAAATAAGACATTATTAGTTATAGAGTGGATGGGTAGTGTACCTTTCACCAAATCATTACTGAACCCATCAATGGAAATAATAATCTCATTAAATTTCAATTTTTTATATTCATATGAAGTTATTGACATCAATCATTATCATTAACCTTTATATTTGGATACATGTTTCCATAATTTATATACTTTTTTCATTTAAAACACCAAAGTATGGTTGGTGAGTTCTGTGGATATTTATCTCTATTCACATCATTAGATAAATACTTCCTGTCACTTTATCATTTTATTTCATTATTACATTTTTTTAAATACATGTAACATTTACTAGTTCCCTTTTGAAAATTTGCCCTATGTTTACTTTCACACATTGAGAATAAATGAAGGCTCATCATTTTATATTTATGTTTTTAGAATATCTTTTGGATTTAATTTTTATTTTCTTATGAAAACCATGATATTGATGTAAAAATAAAATATCCATACTCAATATGAAGGAACACCGAATGATTTCATTATAGCTATTAAAGTCCCTTAAAGATAATTCATTTTCGAGGCTTGGTTTTATGGCACTGAATAATAAATCAATCTTAATTTCAGGTTGGATGATAATACAAGAAACATACCTCGTGATTCATGTGAAATCATATTTATAAGTAAAAATAAACTTCTATTCCTTATACATTAACTCAATGTATTATTTCTCCACTTTCATTAAAGAATACAAGGAAATTACTTGTTTAAAATAAGCTTTTAAATTCTTCCCACTCCAAAGATTCAATTTCTTATGATTCCTTAATGTTCTTGATAAGAGTATAAAACTAATATTATTTTCCTACCAAATGATTGAAAACCAAAAAAACCATTTCATATTATGAACACCAGTGAATATTAAATATATTTTTAGTTTTACCATTCCATTGTTCAATAACTAATAGATCATCAGACCCACTATAATAAGGTGGACGTTGGCTTTCAAATGACTAAAAAAATCGTTCCCTATTTTTCTCATTTTCAATATCAATTTCATTCATAACTTGGGAAGGTTATGTGATAATAGAAACAATATGTTTAATTATATCTCCTATAACATTGAGTTTCTCAAGAGTATAATCATTTCACTGTCTATCTCATTCGATATTAACAGAACTCCTTCAGCTTCCCTTCCATTGAATAAAACCAAAAATAATTTTCTGATAAACAATAATCATGGTGATAAACTATATAATCATGAAAAGTAATTTATGGTATTTCTAAATCATGACACCTTATTCCATGATTCCTTATGTTTAACCTAGGTCATTCTTGATTATTACCAAATCATTATGATTTTATTCCATACTTATACTTATCCCTACTTTTATTAATAAACTTTTATCATCATAGTTTTTGATGGATAACTAATACTTTCCCTAAAATCTAAAATTACCCATAAATTTCATACTAATATATTACATATTAATAGACTAATATTCATTATATAACACAACAATCCATTCTTTAACCATATAGGTCTAGTGACTTTGTAAAATTGGAAATAATTAAAAACTATTTTATCAAATATATAAATCATATACCACTTATTTATTCATTATTAGAACCCTTATTTGATATATCATACTTAATACCCTGCTTCATACCCTAGGGAACGGAATCATAAAAAAGAGTATTCTCAAATCCTTAGTAAGTGTAACTGGAAAATAATTCAACAATAACATAAACATTAAAAAACCACAAGTGTTTAAGAACATTAACTTTACATTTGAATACCATAAAATGCATATAAAATATTATAAGAATAATTTGGGGGCTAAATATTATTATTTAAAAAAATCAGAAGGATATCAACTAACAATAACCATAAAAGAATAAACTTAGAAAAAGACATGGGATTATTGCAAACATATAACAATAGAAAATAATTTCATTATTAGTAAAGGCTCTTTTACAAGACTATCACAGTAGAATGGTTTGGATCCCAAAACCATCATAGTAACCAAGGTTACTTACAAGAATATTATAGAGAAAAAATTTCTAATTGATCTATGTTTACTTCATATTTCAGTATTTTTTATATTATGAGATATCAATCATTTTCCAATTCACTGGTGGGAGATATTGGTCCCACCTATCACATAATGAAAATTATATATGTGTGTGACATAATATCCTAAATAATTAAATATATCAGAATACATTAAAATAAATAGTTTTCATAGACATATTATCACAACATAACCCATAGAGAAAAAATTGGTATCATAAACATTTCTTTATAACACAACCCATGGGAAAAATGGGTTTTATAAACATTTAATCCTTTAATTATAAAAATAAAACATAAATAGAATGAATAAAGATGGAATCCTTAGACCTTATCTATAGTAAAGAATAGGTAACATAAGATAATGTCATATTAGATGGAAAATGATTATAAAATATCACTTGGAATAATTTTTGAGGAAAACAACCTTTCCCTTTTGAAATCATTTCATTTTAAAGAGATTCACATTTATAATAGAAAAATATTTCTCTAAAAATATCCATTTGAAATTTTAAAATAAGTTATGAGGAGAAATTTATTCATGAAAATGGGAAAATACATCCATTCTATAAAAGTTAAAAAAACACTCATATTTTTTTGTCGAAAAATTCACAAATCACCTCACTTGGAAAATAACAAAATAAATATTTTCAAAATTTTTTGTAAAAAATTAAATTTGAGTAAAAAGGTCTTAAAAAATTATAGGATAATGGAATTTATTTTAATTTTTTTAGAAAATATGGATATGGAAGATAAATATTCCCCATGAAATAAATAAACATAAACAATCTCGAATATCGATGATATTGCAAAATAAACCATTACCTCAATTTTTTATTGCTCCAAAAGAACTATAACAACATTTATAATTAATTTTGATTTATTATAATTCTATATAATATTCATTTTAATACTTATAATATCACATATTAACACTCTATAACATTTAAACACCCCTATTGTTACAAATTCTTTATTTAAGTTGTTATTTTTGGGTGTTAACTGTTTCATTTTTCACGGGAATATCTATTCAATAGCTCTAATCCTTATAAATTTATATTGGTTACATTGTATCGAAAATATTTTTCATCATATAAATATCATTAATATTCATTATATTCATATTTAGAGCCATCCATAAAATATAGAGATATAAAAATGAATTACACCATTCATGGAGACAGTAAGTCATACGTACGTAAGAACACGGCATTCATTTTTCAATAGATTGAATGAAAGAACAATAAATAATAGTTAGAAATACAAGATAATTATTATATCATATGTATCATTTATATATTCATAAAAAACATCCTAAATTCCATCTATGTAAATTATTAATGAAAACAATCACATCACTTCGAGGAGGTGGTAGTCCACAGGTACGCATAAGCGACATTGTCATTTCACAATGGTATGGATGGTAAGAAGGATGAGATGATATTATTATTCCATAAGTATTATTATGTTATTAATATCATATATAAAACTTAATCCCATTTTAATACCCATCCATAAAATATGGTAATGAAAAATTAATTTTATCGCAATGCGGAGATGATAAGTCATATGTACGCCCAAGAAATAATTTAACTTATCATTTTTTTGGAAATATTGTGTATAATGGTGTTTTAATAATCATAATATCATTTTAGTATATTTAGGATACTAATTATATTAATTTATGATATATAGTATAGATTTAGGTAAGGTAAAGAAGAGTATAAATGAATGTGGCAGAGTAAGTAAATTACCTCTTCTTTGAAATGAATCATTTAGATACCCTCTAAAAGGATATAGGGTTTGAATTTTTGGTAGAGTAAAACCTCTATAATGTGTATAGGGTAGTTTATAATATAAATCAGTAGTGTTGTTTTGATAAAGAATAATCAATATGGTGTGAATATGTATCAATCCAGAGTTTATTAGACTTTCATGCACACTGGGCATGTTGACCTTGTAATTAGCATTATTCCCACTGGTCCTATGGGCCATGTATTGAATAATTAAGGATCTATGGGTGGGTTATCTCTAGGGGGGAAATGTCCTACCTCTATGGCCTATATGTGAGGTGTTTGTTTGTGCGTAAATGTAACTGTACCCCAAAGAACCTAATATACATATATATATATACCATTACCCTCATAAATAAACAAAATATATTTAATTTCATCAATAAAAGATGTTAAATTAGTCATCAATTAAACTAGTTAAAATTATATTCATTATAATTAGACAAAAAATAAAAATTACAAAATGGGAATATATATATTTCCCCAATCCACTAGAATCATCACCCCCACTGCCAATACTATATAAAATAAATAAAATATTAGAAAACCAATCAACATCTTATAAAATGTAAATATAAAAAATTTAATGAATTGAGTTTCATATTGAATTAAAGAATGAATTGGAACTTACAGGAGGTAAGGTGACTATTGGAAAAGTAATTTGACCATTGGAATAGTAATATGACCATTGGGAATAGTAACATGTCCATTGGGAATAGTAACCTTACAGTTGGAATAGTAATTTAAACCAAAAATAATAAATCATGATTGAAATAATATTTATCTTGATTAATTTAAATAAATAAATATTTTATAAAAAAATATCATGATTAAAAAACATAATGAAAATAAAAACACATTTTTAATAAACTGTATTTTAAAGTCTTTTTTTAAATCAAAATTTTTTTTATTAAAAATTAATATTAAATATGTCAGAAATTTATTTTGATAAAATGAATATCATTTTTGAAATCCTCATGTTGAAATTTTCCAAGAGTAATTTTTTGGTAATTTTCTAAAATACTTCAAATTTAGGTTGAATAATAAAAATAATGTTTTTAGCTTAATTTGTGTATCTTAAATTACATCATTCATGATTTAATAATTAAATAATACATTATAAAACATGAGTTTTATCAATAATATATTTTATTTCATGAATTTTTCATTAAAATACAATAAACTAAATTTCCAAACCTAAAAATAACTTTTCAAAACCGAAAGTCAAAAGTGATTCCTTAAAACAACAATTTCTTTTTTCCCACTATACTTTTTTATAAAATAATGAATACAAATTATAAAGGGTATTTAAAGACATATACCAATTATATTATATTTATATATAATTTATAATATCAAAAATTCACTATTAAAAGTTTTACCTAGATATATTACTTTATTTATTATTTTATTTTAAAAATACCCTTCCCCTGAAGTATCAATAACCCCTCTCCACCCCTTAGTAAATCACTCATCCATATCATACCAAAACAATAATCTGAAAAATCCTTAATATAAATCCCCTTTGAATAAATAGGGATGTTCTAGATTAAACCAACGCCAAACATCAAGGGATATGTAGTGGAATACAAGAGAAACTACACTGAGGATCTAGTAAGTTTCTGACAACTCACGTTTTTTTATTTCATCATCTTATTACCTTTCTTTTTTCACCTCACCTTTCACAACCAAACCATATAAGATTTATTATTTAGTAATTTAAAATTATATTAATGATTTTATCCTATTATAAGTATCATATTTATGTTATATATAAATTTCAAATATCCCTTTCTTGATCTCCCGACAATTTCCCATAAAAGGTCAGTTAACCATCTATTGAGACATTAACATGTAAACACATATAAACATCATAATGGATGGATGATAAAAATTATATATAATATATAAAAATTTAATTATATTTATTATAATACCATGTAATTAATTATACTAATGTATAAATCACATTTAATAAATAGAAAAATTGAGACAGAATGAGAAATGTTTATATAAAACAAGATATCAAAATGACTACCATTTAACCAAGTAAATTAAGAAATATAAAAAAATTAATAAAATTAATAAATAGTGTTAAATATTAAACCAATTCACTTATTAATATTTTTTTAATAAATATGTTTTTTTTATTTAGGATGCGCAAAAGTGATGAAATAAAGTGGAAATTAAGGTAAGGGGATTCTCGAACTTGATTCCTTTTCCCTTTATTTATCAATATTTCCTGAAATCTATGGTGTGAATATTATTTTAATGTTCTTTAAATATCAATTCATTTCTCTTACCTTTTATTTTCAGGGATATTCATGTTTCTACCCTGATTTTTAAACCGAATAAAATGAATTTTCAAAAAGATAATTTTCATTACAAAATTAATATTCAACCCCTCAAGTATTATTTCTCATCAATAAAGAGAGATGTCTTATTACAATGTAAGATATCATTTTTTAATCTAAATTTTTTATTCACGATTATTTTATTTATTAAATTATTATAACACCCATTCCTTTCCATGGATTATTTCATGATTATGAATGTTATATGTTCTATGTGGCATGCATGATAATGTTAATATTATGATTGGATGGGTGGGAATATAATTATATATCCCTCCAATTCATTGGGTATTGTGATGTATCTCACTAAATAATATGTATTATGTATGAGAATGATGCTATCTTTTTTAAAAATTATGATGTTATGATTATTCACATATGTTATGCGTAAATATGATGCTAGATTTGTTCACAACAATGCGTGGTATTTGACAAATATAACCTAATATTTCATTTTTATACATTTCCACATTCCACATCTTTTTCACAATTTTCCTCATTGTTGTTGGTGATGATACTATTCTCATGATATTATTATAGAGATTATGCTCTCCCATGTCATATTGATTCATGTCACATATTTATCCCCTTATTGGGATTTTAGCTCATCCCTTTCATTGATGTATATCCTTATGTGTTCACATGTACTAAACAGAATGTGTGATTTTAAAAATAAATAGGAATGATTTAATTTTTTTATGTTTTATTACATACAAGTTATGTATGAGCCTAATTTTCCAAAGGTAGTAAACATTTTTATCATGTATTTCTATCCTTATTATTTCATTTATCCTAAATTGATGTACTAGTTATGAATGAAAAATCTGGGCCTCTATAGTTGGTATCATATCATGGTTTAGTTAATTTTGGAATTAGGGTTATAAAAAATAGTGAAAACCATGAGCATATGTCTATGTATATGTAAAAAATGTTAGAATAATATTTTTAGAAATGTATAAACATATGGATCCCATAAGATATAAATTTAGTGTGAATTGTGTTAAAGAATCAATTATTCTTGTTTTTTTGCCTTATATTTTTTTCAAACCTTTTCTATTTCATAAAATTTTGGGAATAGGAGAAACCATGACAAAAAACATGTGAGGTATACTCTAATAATTTCACGAACAACATCCCCAATTCCATGGGATGTGGTGTTTATAACAATGTGTAAATTATTACCTAACTATCTTAGGATATGAATAATAACCTAAACCATGTGGAACATCCTCCTTAACCTTGTAAGTATTTACTAGCTACTGTTTTCTTTATGTGGCAATGACCACAGACTTTTAGTTTCACTTATGATCCACTTGTCATGAAACAATCTATTAACTTGATGGAAAATATCTTTTTTATAATCCATTTTTTTCAGAAGGAGAAGGCGACTCTAGCTGTCTATCATTTAGATGGAGAGACATAAGAGTGATGGATGTTTATTAAGGAAACTGAGCCAAACAATGAAATGGAAGAGATAGAGTGGTAAGAATTTTGGAAAATATTTATTATTAAGTATTTCCCTAGAACTCTTAGAACAATGATTGAGAGGAAATTCATAGATCTGAAGAAAAAGTAAGGTGAATCCATTATATATTATGGGAAAAAATTTACAGGTCTTGAAGGATAAATCATTGGGTTTTTTATAAAAAATTACTGTAAAATAGATATATTATTTATTTGTTTAAAACCAAACCTTCTAAAGTCATTAGATATCGGATACATTGGGAGTTATGAAGAAGTGGTCTGATGTTATCTCAAAGTAGACATGGACTCCGAAAAAAGTTTCCATGGTTAGGGTGATAAGAAGAAAAGAATAGTGTTTCAAGATGATGGGTCAAATAAAACAGTAGGAATGAGGATCAAACTATCCATATTTCAAAAATATGGGAAGAATAATTATGTGAATTATCTCAAAGTGATGGGGAAATGCTTCAAGTGTGGGAGAGAAGGAAACTATGCTCATGAATATCGAAGAGACATGAAGAAGACGAACAATATGATGGATAAAATAAAGGAACCACATAATGCATCATACACAGTTCAATGCTACAATTTTAGGGAGAAGGGGCACTATACATGCTAGTTAATTAAACCACATGTCCTTGAGGGTATTCAATGTCCCCAACCACTGCATCCAAAGTAGAAATGGGAAGCTTATGCCATCACTACCATTAGTCTGGAGCATGAAAATAAACTCATCAAAGGAACACTTATTATTCAATAAAGAATGAAATTTTTTATTTGATTCTAGTTCTAAAAAATCCATTAAATACTATATGTATTATAGAACTTTTGAATTGAATCCCTGATACGTTAAAGTAGTTATATTTTTAAAAACGATCAGTGGTTCAATCATTGTAACAAAGGTGTTAAACTCTTCTACTGTAAGTGTATATGGAAATATTCTTCCATAAAATATTGTAATACTTCACATGGAGGAATTTGATGATATACTAGGCATGTATTGGCTCCTATTATATAGAGAACACATAAACTATAAGTAAAAGGAATTATATTTTCATATTCCAAACCTTCACATGCTTCTTTAAAAATGAATGGAAGTTCATGAATGTCCTTTGAAAAATCCATCAACAGTGTGGGTGTTGAAACCCAATGAAGAATAATACCTTTCATAAATGGTTTAGTTGAAGGAAGGTATCAACCTAGAAGAAATTCCAACTTTTAGTGAATAAACTGATGTATTTACTGAAGTGTTACCCAAAATTCCCCCATATCATGAGGCCGAGTTCTCAGTAGAGATCATAACAGGAGTAATTACAATAAAAAAATTACTCTATAGTATGGACCAAGTTGAAATGGAGGAATTGAAGAAGTAGCTATAAGAGAATTTGGACAAAGGGTTCATACGCCTTAGTGCATCACCTTGAGATGCGCTTATTCTCCTAGTCATGGAGGATGTACCAATGTGGCTCTGTATTGATTATAAAGATCTTAACATGATCACTATTAACAACAAGTATCATATTCTAAGGATTGATGACTTGTTCATTCAACTACGGAGAGATCAATACTTCTCGAAGGTGAATATTCATTCTAGATATCATTAACTAATGGTGGAGAAGGAATATATTCAGAAGGATACTTTTCGTACAAGATACAAGCACTATGAGTTCATATTTATGCCATTGGTACTTACTAATGCTCTAGAAATCTTCATTAATTTCATGAATAGTGTATTTAAAGACTACCTCAACAAAATTATGGGACTTCTGATCGATGATATTATCATTTACTCTAAGATAAAGGTGGAACATGAGGTGCATTTAAGGATTGTGTTAGTGACATTAAGGAAGGATAAAATCTGTGATATGTTACAAAGGGAGACTTTTGGATGTAGAAAGTCATATTATTGGGGAACATGATCACAATTGATTGAATTTCTGTGGACCCTCTAAAGAAAAAGGTAATTGAGGAATAATCAAAACCCACTAATGTGATTGAAATATGTAGTTTTATTGGCTTGGATAGGTACTATCAACGTTTTGCAATAAATTTATCACGATTTTATATCTAGATAACTATGTTAACACATAAAGGGATAATTAATGTCTGGATGAAAGAATGTGAGGAAATATTTGAGGTGATAAATAAGAGGCTAATCAATACACCTGTAGTCACACAACCTACAATTTGTGAGTGTTTTATGATATACAACAATACTTCGAGGAAAGTCTTGGGGTGCATACTCATGTAGAATGATAAGGTGATGTCCAATGCCTAATGACAGTTGATGATAAATTAGAATAACTACCTAACATGTGATCTATAGTTAGTAGCTATGATATTGTCTCTAGTGATTTGGTGACAATACCTCCATGGTCAAAAGTGTGATATATATATACTGATAACTGGAGTATAGAGTAAATATTCATAGAAAAAGAGATCAATATACATCAAAGAAAATGGATAGACATGATAAAGAACTATGATTTCTATATTCACTACCATCCAGGAAAGGTGAATAAGGTAGCTGATACTCTTACTAGAAATGAACTTGCTACAATTTCCATGATGTAGATTTAGAAAAAACCCTATCTTTCTAGATATTGAAAGGAAGAATTTGGAAGTCATAATGGCAGGGAATATATCCCAACATACCTAATTGATTTCCAAAACTTCTATCCAAGATAATATCAAGGCGACATAGAGGAATGATTTGGAGTTATAAAAGAAGTTGAATGCAGTAAATTAAGGGAAGTTACATGAGTTCTATAGCGATGATAACTGTGTGATTCCGTTTGGAATGAGGCTTTGTGTTCCATCATCCTCTTGGATAAAGAAGACATTAGATAATTTACGTAGCTCATAATTCTCCATTCATCTAGGAAGTACCAATATTTAACATTATGTAAAACCCTAAGAATTTGCATTTTTATTTTTTATAATAAATTAAATTTTCTTTGAATCTTTCTTTATACGTAACACTATGTTGGATTTTGTTATACATAATAATGAGTTCATTCGATAACATATAAGATACCCAATAACAGGATTAGAAGTTTATATAGAATCCCATGCCATTATTATATATTATCAATTTTTTTAAATTCATCCAATATATTTTATAGACATATAATAATAAAAATCTAGTTTTAAGCATAAAATATGTATTTTCTAATGACAGTTTTTTCAATTTTTAATGGAACATCAGTTTTAAAAATATATTTTTACCCTTTAATAAATTTTATTTAAAATAAAAAAATCATTTGTTATGTGTAATTTAAAAATTATATTAGGGATATATATTTTTCTATTTTTATAAAAAGTTTTATTTTTTGATGAATAGTTTAAAATAATGCATTTTTGTTGGAAACTACCTTTTAGTTTAAATAAATAATAATGTTAAATTATACCTAATTTTTTATGTCAAAATATATCAATTATGAATAAAAATACAAAATTAGGTCATTGGGGTCATTTTTAAAATGAATTTAGATATAAAAACATAGTGATCTTTTGAACATTTTCACATTAAAAACTAGCCTTCTTGCCACGTTTGCAGGATTAGATGTAAATTTAATTTAGGCACTTATATTAATTTAATTTGTAAAAATGTATATAAAGAGTTGGAATCAATATGATATTTATTTTCTAATAATATCTACTTAATTTTTTACCATAACAATTAGTGAATGGCGTTAAAATTAATTATAGTGATCAAGGTAAAAATGATTTTATTTAGTTGTTAAACATTAGTCTCTTTAAAAAATTGACATAGATACATTTCCAATACCCATTGGATGGACATATCAATATAATTTTAACCTTAAGATAAAATTTTATTATTTTTGGAGACAAAATTCCTTGAAATTTACCTACATAATTAGTTAAGAAAAAATTCAAAAAGGAACCTTCCTTTCATATAACACTTATAAAAACTTTAAATAGGGAAAAAATGATATTTTAATTTATAAATATTATTGTGAACAGTCAATGAGTTTTTTTATCATAATAATTTATTTTAATTTTTATAGATGATATAATTACATTAAACAATTAAGAAACACCACTAAATGGTTTATTTTGTTCAAAATTAAATAAACTAAAGGATGTTAAACATATTAAAGGTAAATTAAATTTAATGAATTATTATGTCCCATTATTTTTTAGATGAATATATTAGGTTATTAAGCTGGGAACATAATATATTTTAATTAAAATATATATTTTATATATTTTTAAAATAAAATTAAATAAATTATGTCAAAATTGACATTATTGTTATTTTAAAATAAATGAAATTTTATTAAATGATTTAAAATTACTCAAAATTTTGTATTTTTCTATGTAAATTTTAAGTGATATTAAATATCAATTATGGCTCAGTAATGGATAAATTGATCTTTTATAACGAACATATAGACCCTTAAATAGTAAAAACATTATCAGCATGGTTTGAGTAATAAAAAAGTTTTTGTGTGTTACACTTGATTTTGTTAAAATTAATTTCTAGAAAACACGATATTTATATTCTGTAAATTAAGTATAATATTTAAAATTCATTGGGTAAATATTTTATAATATATTTTTTATCTTTATTTAGTTTTAATGGATGACTTACATAGGATAGAAAACTTGTTACCCAAATAATAAACTAAAATGAAAAAAATAAGGAAACCCAATGACTAAGGAAGAAAATGATAAAAATGATTTTATTTTTGTGTGGTGTGAGTGAGGATAGACCATAATTACCCTTTAATCCATAATTTTTATATTTTTAATGACATTATGTAAGGAAGAACTCTCAATTGTGTTTACCTTTTTATATTTGTAAGAATACCACTCCCCCGCCACTATAAAAGGGAACTGACCCCCCCACTATTTCACAAATATCAAGAAAATTGGATTTTCAGAAATATACCCAAATAAGCTCCCAATATCCCTACCATCATCCGAGAATCCTTAATTTTTGAATAAATCCAACCAAGGATGTCTTATGGTATAAACCAACAGGAGTTACCTAAAAAAACGTAACATTCATCAATGATCCCTTATTTTTATTTCTTTATCCAACCATTAAATTCATTTTATATATTGATTATATAATAATATTAGAATAAAAAATATAATGAAATTTTTTTATCTTAAGTTTATGACCTAAACCTTAAAACTCATCCATTAAATGGGATACACAACCATCTTTTTTGTGCTCAACAGCCTACCACGTCACGAATCGATATCATTCATTCTTCCATTACCACCTTATAAGGTTGTAAATAATGATTTAATTATATTTTATATAGGATATATATATGATATTTATAATTTCCTTATAATTAAGTAATTATTTTATAAAACATACCTTCATTCTTTCTATTCAGTGAGAATATAACAACAACGTTTGTGGATGTATGGACTACCTCCTTCTCAAAGTGATGTGATTCGTTCACACGTTACATGGAATGTATTAAGGATGGTTTTAATAAAAATATGTGATATATGTGACATAAATATGATACAATAATTATAATATACACATAAATCATTTAATTTTCTTTCTTTAGAAAGAAAATAAAATGGATTCGTCATTCATGTGTACGTATGGCCTACGATCTCCAAAAGTAGTGTATTCCATTTCCTATTGAAAATTTTATGGATTTATATAAATACATATATAGAATATATATTATATACATGAAATAATTATGGTATTAATGACATATTTATATGTTAATTAATATAATATATCTTTTTCTTTATTACCCTTTCACATACTGAAAATGTGATAACATCCTTCAGGGACATGTGGACTGCCCCCTCCTCGAAGCGATGTGATTTCTTTTTCATCCCTAGAATTTTATTTAAAAGTATATATGATTAAATAATATGGTACTTAATATATAATTATCATTTTATAAGGATAAATTTTACTTTCTTTCTTTTCATATTGATCTTTGAAAAATGGAAACGTTAGTCATGCGTACGTATGATCTAGCTTCTCAATGAATGTAACATTGGTTCATTTTTCATGATCATATTCAAATATTGGTTTTAAAATTACAATTGATGCATAAATGTGATAATTATTTCATGACTATAATCATGGATATTTCTACATAATGACCCCTTTGATCATAGTATACTAATGGAAGTCATTTTTGAAACCTAAACCAAAAATTATCAAAACATCCGATGTAAACTTAATTTATATTGTAAATTTATAAAAACTATTAATTAGATAAATATAAGTATTAATAAACATAATGATTCTAAAATATATAAATAAATAACATTAGTTTATTAATCAGGAGTATATTGAAAAATGTGATAATCCAGACTCAAGGCAAGTGATTTTCATCTCACTTTTTACATTTGTGAGATAAATTTCATATTCAGCAATTACTTATTTTGTGTCGTGTATATAATACACCATTTGATATATTATATGTTGGATTCTTTTATATTCAGGTTATTTGATGTTTTTATATGAATTATCTCATCCGAGCGGTTTTAACTTCAAAATTACAAACTAGTAAAAGTTATCTTTCAATATCACTTTGTTTTATCATTTTTAACTATCTCTTAAAACAATCACTATATCATAATAAATTTTCATTTGAAATTATTTTTATTTATGATATCCATATTATTTTATGAGAGATATTATTATTTCCTAAACCATATACTATATTTATATAATATTTTTTTCTTTGAATTTTAGTTGATTTACTGGGGAAATATTGATAAATGTGCATCTTTTACTCAATATATATATTTCATAAGGCACTTGATTTATGAATTTTAATTGATTATTAAATATATGGGGAATTATTTAGACATGAATGACATGGGTTGTTTATAGTTTAATGCAATCCCATTGATTCATAGGTAGTCTAATGGGATGAATTAAGATGAAAAAACCCTTCGTGCTTCTAACTAGTGTGTTTTAAAATTTCTTTTAAAAGGTCTTAACAGTAGACTTAATGTTGGATAAACAAAATATATTTGTAACTTTTACGATTTAAACCATATTGTGAATGTCCTTTATGGTAAATATTTCATGTACCAGGGAAACATGGCATCCAATATTTAAGCATTTCCTTCATTCAAAATTCAATTATTATTATCTAGAATATTTTCACTATAAAAAATCTATAGATTCACTTCATTCTCAGAATATTGATTGAATGAATTTTTTCTAGATATATACCTTGTAAAATTTATTACTCAATTACCTATTAGTTATTGATTACATGGAATGTGGTCTCATTTATTTAAATTTTCATATTGATTATTCTCTCTGATTCATTATTTCATCCGATGTACTTTACCCTTACTAAGCATTTGAGCTCACCCTTATTTTGTTTATTTTCATTGATATTACATGAAGTGTACTAAGAAAGTTTTGGATCAAAATGTATTTAAATATGGATAAATAAGAGACAGAGGGGGGGGGGGGGGGTGAATTGTAAGTTTAAAGATTCTTTTTTTTATCCTTAAAAGAATTTTTTAACAAGATTAAACAAATCATATTCACAAAACCTATCATGTATTTAAAATGATATCAGACTTAGATGAAGGGTATGATAATGAAAATATCATAATCATGTAGATTCCGATATATATTCTACATGTCATATTGATAAATTTATTATATATTAACAGCGTATAAAATCGTAATCAATAAGTGGTGGTAAAATAAATAGAGTTTAATCATATTTAGTAGAAATGATTTAAGCTGTGTAAACAAGAAAAATAATAATCACAATGGTTATGAAAAATTAAAGTAATAAAAAATATAATGATTATATCTTAATGTGTATGGAATCATATTCAGAGAAAAACAATTATATCATAATTAAAGATAATATGATAAAAATATAAAAATATAAGGATGAATATAAAAGTTTCACTTTATATTTAATGAATTTGGTATAAATTGATTGTAATTTAAACAAGTAATTCAAGTTGATATTATTCTTTTATCCCAAAAAATGGTATCTAGTAACCTTGGATAATGATCCCTTGTTTCATGCTTACAATAAATTATATCTTTCTCTAACCAAAGAAATCCCATGATATAAAGATCATTTTTTTTACTATCCCTGAAATCCCTCGAAACGATGATCAAATTTTCTCTATAGGATATCCCTAAAAACACTTGATATGATGATCATTTATGTTTTTATATTATTGTATTCTCTTGATATGGTGATCAGACTTTCTCTTTTTTCTTACCCCTGGTAGACCTTCATATGATGATTGTTTCTTTATTACTATTCCAGGAAGAGTTTGATAAATAAGGTGATCATCTCCTTATTCTTCCCATCCTTAGATTCCTTTGATCAAAATAACAACAATTGGAAACACAGTAAGAAAAGACAAAATATTATTAAGGATACAACCTACCAAGGGTTCCTTAAGAAATAATCTATATAAAGCAATATAAAAGACTAAAAAAATTTGTTCTTTCTTTTTAAACAATAGAAAATTTGAGAGTGAAAAATGATGTAGCAGCCATAGCTACAATAGAAGCACACATGAGTGTCAAAATATCTAATCCATGAACTCATTAAATAGCCTTGTCTTTATAATCTATCTTTTAAACAGTCATCTTGATCTTCAATGGTCAATTATTTTTTTCATGATTTTCTTAAGGACCTGGACACATGGAACTTCAACAGTCATATTATAATAAAATTCAGGAAATAATTTATTCAGACACATTTATATTGAAAAAGGTATTCCATTACAATAGAATACCATTTTTTATATTCAGAAATTAAACTTTGGTAAATATGATAGCTTTCCTTACAGGATGTTATTATGATTTTTGGTATAAGTTTGATTTTGATACTATCGACTCTAATATAATATTCGATTATAAAACATTTTTCCTTATGAATTTTAGACAAAAATTATTTTAAATTTTATTTTATAAAGATTAATATAATCACTATTATTTTTATTCTCATTACTTTAATTATAATGAATAAAGTATGTTTATATTCATGTTTACTTTAAAATAATTATATGCATTGTAAATAGTATATTTTTTCTTAAAAAATAGTCCTAAAGTACTTTGGACCTAAAATAGTTAGTAATTATGCATTTAAGAAAGTTTTTTTGACCTCCAAAACAAATTGGATGGAAAAGTCATAAAAACAATTTTGACTCAAAAATATCTCCCTTTTTTGAAAGAAAAAATCATAGAACTTTAATATAAAATGACTTTTAAAAATTTAATCCATTATTCTTCTTAAGAAATTAATATTTATAATAAAACATCAAAACTTATCTCCTCTATATTTTACAACTCTATGAATATAATGGTGAATATGACTAATCCCCCCTTAGGATAAAAATTTCCCTAAGGATATTATTCTACTCTTCTATAAGTATTTATCCTTCTTACTTAAGGAATATTTCCTTATTTAAAACTTTACTCCCCATTTTTCTACAATTTCTCCCTTTTTCATTTTCAAAAATAAATAGAGAAAAGTCTTAAAATACCTAAAAAAAGTTTAGAGATACAACTATACGAAAGAAATGATAAAGTAATTGATCATTTTAAAATAAATGATAGAACATTCAACCAAAATAAGTAGACCATATTTAATCAAATTGTATATAGATAAAATATTAGTTTAATTTAAATTCCAAACAAAAAAACAACAGTTTTATGGAATTTATCTTTTTATGGAATTAAAGATCAGAAAATTGTATTTATTTTCTTAAAAACATTCATATATTATTCTACATTTTCTAAAAACTATTCTTGATACTTGTTTTGTTTTTTAAATATTTTATCTTTTTCTCTAGAATTTTAATTCTTTAATCATAATATTTATTCATTTCTTCTTGAGGCAGAGTCTTTTCATCCAAAATTTTATTATGATCTTCCTGATCATTCACCATTTCTGAGAAAACTTCAATAAAATTCTTAAAATCAGTATTCTCATCCATATATACTTTGAATCTTAAAATATATTTTTTAGAAACTTTAAGATCATCTATAAGTTTGATATATCTTGAGTTTGTTTCTCTAATGTACTACTAAATTTCCCATGGTATTTGACTCTATTGACCATATATTTTGTAAGACCACTTAAAGCTTGATCAATTTCATTTGAATACTTATTAAAGTTTTTTAAAATTTTCATTATGAACCTTGATATCATTTCCAATATTATGAGACCATTTCACCATATTATTACAACTCTCTCTATGAGATTCAATAGTTTCTTTGTAAATCATTAATCTTGCCTCCAACCATATCAACTGTTCTGTAATAGATTTAATAGAATCCATATGTTTATATTGATTTTCAAAAACCAAATAAACCTTGGTCTATAACCTAGGAAAGTAGTGAATTGTTTTATATAATCTGCATAATTTTTGAAAGTTGTATTAATGAACCTAATATATGATCATATTTGGAGAATCTGATTCTGGTTGATTGATTCTGAAACTGGTTCTGATATCCTTTCAAACTGATTATCTTTTTTATGTATTTGATGTTGATTTATCCACTATTTTATCAGTCTTATTTCCATCAGAGATTTCAATTTCATCAAAAAAACTCTTTTACTTCCTTTGGGCTTTATATTTTTGTCTTATTAATTCTACATGGATGAAGTTAAAATTTCTTGAAATTATGGAGTCTTTTTTTCATAGCTAACAAACTTCATGATACAATTTCTTAAAAAAGATAATTTTTTTGATGAAGAATGAGAAGTTGTTAAAGAATGTTCATCAGAATAAATCTCGTTCCCATTTTATACTTGTTTGTCTTATTTTTATTCTTTTGTTCATATACGTATTCTTCTATTTATTTTTTTATACATTATTCTTCAACTAACTCTGCTATTTATTCATCCAACATATTATAAAGATTTAACTCTGATCTTAATTCACCCTATCATACAATAATCAATTCTATTTCTTTAAAATATTTCCTCTTATCAATAGTTGAGTGAAAATAGATATAGGAAATGAAAAATTATTAAAAACAAAAATTGGCATGAGGGGGTAAAAAACACTCCTAGATGGATTCTCAACTCATTTCATTAATCTATCAACTATAGATCAATTTTATGTTTATTTTTCAATATATATATATATATATATTTAATTTTCCTAATTTTCTTCATCATGTATCCTTATAGAAAGGGCTTCAGCTGGGTTGAGTACAAACTAAGGCTCTTCTTATTGTATTTCACCCTATATCCTTCTACATTCTTGATTAATCACATTAGAAACTTTATTTTCCTTATTTTATTTCATTGTGGGGTGTACCCAATAAACATTTCCTTTCTTAAAAAATTTTTAGTTTTATTTTTCGAATAAGGTTCAACCTCAAATATAGAAACTTGATGAATCATAATTTTTTTGTTGATTCAGGATTAAAAAAACAACACCCTTTTTATGGTATCATCACTAATAAAAAAATATTTTCTCTGAAAGGTTCAGACATGGTTCCAATATTGAATTGTATCATTCTCTTTTCAATCAACATGCTAACAAATCATTAAAAAATTATGATCTATGACTTGACTGACTTTAATTTTATATTATTAATTTTTAATATAATAAAACCATCTAAATTGATTTTCAATATATTAAAAATATAATATAGAATGAAGATATCTAATAATTTTAAAGAATCTATGTCTTCTTTTATCATAATTAGAAAACCATTCATTCAAATAGCTAAACCACTATGATTTAGTATGATATGGGTTACCTTTCTCGATTCTTGATCTGATAAATTAAAAAATAAATATTTATCAGCTCTTTCTCTAACAAACATACCCTTTTAATCCTGATGTTCAAATGTAGGAAAAAATGAATATCCTCTATAAGAAATATATTAGAAAATGACTTCAGATCTGGGTTTTATTTTGAAACTCTATCACTCTTCTCAAAGATGAATCATAATTTGGATAAAATAATCTTTTAACTAACCTTTCATTAAATAAAAACCACATGTTTTAATCCTTTTCATTTGAATAATATTTGGAGAAGAAACTGAGGATTCAAACATAAAGAAAAAAATTTAACTTTGAGTTTTAAGAGTGGCATCGCTTCACAATGAAAAAATTCTGAAAAATATGATGTGGGATAGGAGGGGGGGTCCCCTTTATATAGGAAATAAAATGTGATGATTTAAAATCAAAATAGATCATATGACTTATATTTGAACCCTTTGATCTAACAGTTTTGATATTTCATAAATAAATATTTTCCTACAAAATATAAACTCTTGATGTTTAAAAAAATATTTAACATATTGGGTGAATATGATGTATTTGAAGAAAATATTTTTTATCATATTGGTTGAATATAATTAAAACAATTAAAATATGGGAGACATTAAAATAACAACAAAAAAGATCAAATCTAATCATAGTGAAATACTATTAAAATTTAAAAAAATAATACCTTTCAGAGTAGTATGATTGATATTATAATTTGTTCTTATTTATTTTAACAGATTATAATAATTTAAAGAGAATAATTTCAAAAAACTAAAATAATTAATATGGTAGAACTTTTATTTAAAAAAATGTAATATGAATTTTTTTGAAAGGGAAATCCAAATCCAAAAAACTGATTACGAAAATTTTCAAATCCAACTCAATTTAAACACAAGTCTGGAAAATTCAATTCTAGAGTATAAAAAGTTTGGTTTCTAATATGTGAGGTTTATTCTGAAAAAAAAATCTTCTAAATTTAAAAAACTCATCATGATAAAATTTTTAAACACTAATTTTTTTGAAAAACTACAAGTTTTGTAAAAAAAATCATTTGTACCCCCTATGAAAAGAGGTAACTTAATATGTGGATATGGTTTAAAAAATAAGTATATATTAATGATTAATTTACCATGATCATTTATATGTTTTTTTAATGTATTAAAATATATTAGAAGGTAATAGTTTTGTAAAAAAATTAACACGTTGTTATTTCATACTGATGAATCGTGAAATTATATATTTTTTATGTGTGTGATCCGTAAGATATTGATGCCTAATATCTATTTGTTTTTCATGAGAGTGATGTACATGGCTTTTTATTAATGAAATAGAACTAGAGTAATCACATAGTATTTGAGTTTTCTTAAAACTCATGCCATAATCAGTGGGTGTGTGCTGTATCCAGAACACTTGATTAAAACAACTTCCAGCTGCCACATATTTGGATTCATAAATGGAAAGTGATATTGAGTATTGTTTCTTACCAGACCAAGAATCTAGTGAATATCTTATGAAATGAATAGTTCCAAAAGTAATATATCTATCAATTCTACAACCACTAATTTCAACATTTATTTTTCTTAATTCGAAATCATTTCCAGAATAATAGAAAAGTCCTAGATCTAAAGCTCCCTTTAGATAATGAAAAATTCAATTTATTGTATTTAGGTGGTATTCCATTGGATTATATTGATACCTAAAATATAATAATACTGAATACATTTAGTTTGGTAAACTAGCTGTGAAGTATGGTAGTATTCCTATCATACCTCAAAAAAATGTTTTATCAACACGTTTCCCAGCATCATCAAAATCAAGTGTATTTGAGGTACCGATCAGAGTAATAATACTTTTAGTATTGTCGTATCCATAATTTTTAAGAAGATATTTAATATACTTATATTGAGATATATAAGTACCTTCTTGTTTTTGAGAAATTTTTAAACTAAGATTTCTTTTAACTCACTCGTCATACTCATTTCAAACTCATATTTCATGAGATTCACAAAGTAATATATTAAATATTGTTGAGTTGATCCAAATATAATTTCATCAATAAACATTTGAACAATAATTATTATTTTTTAATTTATTTATTAAAATTTTTGGGTTAGTGGTTCCCATATCATAATTGTTTTCTAACAAAAAACCTGTTAATATATCATACTAGTCTATAGAGGCTTGTTTAATTCAATATAAATATTTGTTATATTTAGAAAAAATATTCAAGATGTTTTGAATCATCAAAACCAAGAGGTCATTCAAAAAAAAATCATATTGTACATAAACTTTAAGAAAAGGACATTTCACATTCATTTGAAAAGTTTTGATCTTAAAGAATGGTTGAAAGGATAATAGAATATGAATAGATTTAAGTCTAGCTACCAAAGTATAGGTTTCTTCATAATATATTCCCCCTTATTTATTATAAACTTTATCAAAAAGTCTTTATTTATTTATAATTATTATTCCATATTCATCACATTTGTTTTTTAGAACCCATTTTAATCTAATTATTGAAGACTCTTTAGGTATTTCTACCAAGGCCCAACCATTGTTCCTTTCGAATTCATTTAGATCATCTTGCAAAGCCTTAATCAAATAATCATCACTTAAAGTCTCATTAGGATTTTTAGGTTCAAATTGGGAAATAAATTCTAGATGTATAACTTCATTTCTTAAAGATCTTCTAGTACTTATAGGCTGGTTCAGATCACCAATGATACTATCATTAGGATCATTCCAAAGAAACAACAGACTTGGGTTTTGTAAAACATATTCATCAACATAAGGTAGAAAATATTCCAGAGTAAATACTTTAGAAACAATTTCTGGAGTATTTTATTTATTAGAAGAGTCCTCTATCAAAGGATGAATATCATTTTTGGAAAACACATCTGAATATATTGATTGGGTTTGTTTTAAAACAAAAGGATTAGTTCCATAAAATATAACATGTATTTTTTCCTTAATAGTACAATAATTTTTATTAAATACTCTCTATGTCTTAGAACTATTGGAATAAAATAAAATTATTCCTTCATTAGATTTGGTTGAGAATTTGTGTTATTTATTATTCTTATTTAATACAAATTCATTGCATCCAAATACTCTAAAGTAATATATTTTTGGTTTTTGGCCTGTCCACAACTAAAAAGGGTTTTTATGAAAAGAATGGTTGAATTGAAACTTGATTTAAAGTATTATAAGTAGTAAAAATAGATTCATCCTAAAAATGTTTGGATATTTAGTATTTAATCAACAAGTTTAATGTTACTTCTTAAAGAATATAATTTATTCTTTCAACAACACCATTTTTCTATGGATTTTTAGGAGATGTGTAGTTATGTGTAATTAATTTTTTACTAAAAAATGTATCAAAATAATAATTTAAAAATCTCTATAATGGTAACTATGAATAGTTATAAAGGGATGTTTTTCTCATTTTTATCTTTACCTATAACAGATTTAAAATAACAAAAGGATTTAGATTTCTTTGGTAAAAAATAGACCCATGTATATCTAGTGTAGTGATAAACTAAAAAATACATAATACTTGCCTCCAATACTTCTAGTTTGTGTAGGAAAAAATAAATGCATGTTTACTAAATATAGAGAATCATAAGATGATAGTTCATTAATAGAATTAAAACTAGGCTTATGTCACTTACCATGTCTACAAGGGTCACAAAAGTTTGAAGAATCAACTCTATATTTTGGTAACTACGTTACAAGTCATTTATTATTTAATTTTAAAACTTTTATAAGGATAAAATGTCCTCAAATTATATTACATTACCAAGATTTATCTTCCCTTGAACTAATTCAAGATAGGTTTGGGCTCCTCAGGTATTCTAGGTTAAGAATATAAAGATTATCATGTTGATGGGAAAAAAGAATGAATTAATCCTTGGAATTTTTTAGTAATCATTTTTTATTCCTAATATTCACAACATAAAATTCACCACATAATTTATTAATTCTTATAAGGTTGTGCTTATAACCTTTAACAAATAAAACATTCTAAATTATGTCTTTAATAAGAAGAAAAATATTACCTATTCCAATAATTTATCTTTGAGCATTATCTCCAAAATTAACTTTCCCACCTTTAATCTTGATAATATTTTCAAATTAATATTTTTGTATAATAATATTTCTAGAATACCCAATATCCATGTACCATATATTCTTAATTTTGGTACTACCTTTTATTTCCTAAAAAAATGATTAGGCATTCGACACCCAAACTTTATTGGGTCCAGAAATGTTAGTAATAAAGATTTTAAGAATCCTATTTTTTTTTGAAAATTGTGCTTTATAGAACCCTAAGTATTGAATTTTATTTAGATAAATATTTTTCCTAGAGAAATTTTATTTCACAGGTAGTAGAAAAATTTTCCTTTTTTAGGAACAAAAAAGTTTGTTTTTCTAAAAATAGGTTTATTATAAGTAAATCATATTTCTAAACTATTACCTTGTGGAAAAATTTGTTTGTACATTTTTATCAAAACATTTCTTACCAGTATTAAATTTAGATAAATGTTTCTTCAGTGAATAAATTTTAGATTTTATTTTTAAGACTAAATTATAATCCACATCTTTATTAGTTTTGGAATTGAATTTCTAAAAACTATTTTTCAAACTATACTTTTCAAAAAATTAATTTTTATAAATAATTTGAAATAGTTTCTTTTTCATAATTTTATTTATTATCTTATTTTTATAGACACAATTTTTCATTTGTTAAAATATAAATTCATCTATTATATTTTGATAGTTTTTCATTACCCATATCAATTTTTTTACAAACATTGAAATTTAATGTTTCGTAATATTTTGAAAAGAGAGTAACTTCTTCATAAGAAGGTTATGTATTATCATCACTAGATTTGTTGGATTATTCATATGATGATATTTAATTCTTCTCATCTAGATAATTTAAACTAAAATACATATTAGTTAAATAATCTTCTATGTGTACCTTTTCTATAAAACATTGACTTTCAAAAGGTAATCTAGAAAGAAGACAAATATTCCTCTAATATGCACATTCATTATCTGTGTAATTGTTTAAATAATCAACTCCATTGGCACTCCATGCATTTAAATATTTAAGAACATTTTGAATTATTGAAATATAGAACGTATTTTGAATCCTATCAGAATTTATATCCATTCTGTCTATAATTTTCAATTTGGGATAAGCAGGACGAATATGTCCATATTTTTTTGCACTCATAATAGTTAAATTCATAATATTTCTTTTATTTGTTGTCCTTGTTAATTTTCTTGTAACGATTTTTTATCTTTTGAGAAGTATTGGGTAACTCATTCTTATAATTTTTAAAACCAATTTAATCATATTGGACAATAACTTTGTTTTTCTATTTTGAACTAATAAATTTATTAGGAGTCCGAGATTCTATCAGATTTTAAGTAGAAGAAAAATCAACTCCACTATTTTTTTCTTTACTTTCTCTGCATCTCTTTTCAACATACACTCATATTATAAAAGGTCTCCAAAAAAATCATCAAGTGATAGAATTTTTATCTTCCTTGATTCATCAATAACTATTCTCTTAGATTATAACTCATTGTTATTAATATCTATTATATTTTTAATAAGGACTTCATATTATAATTCTTTCACTCCCATAGATTGTAAATTGTTTTTAATTGTCATAAACATTTTTTTCTACTTTGCAACAGGTTCACCCAAAATAAATTCAAATGATTGATAGTATTCACTATGAATTTCTCTTCTTATTTCAACAGCTGTTAAACTTCCAAAACGAGTAATCTCTATCTTCTTTCAAATAATATTAGTAGCATCAAATTAATAAATATGTCTATAAATTCTATTAGTAATAAAACAAGGTAAAGTTTATCTAACTTTGTAATTCAATTGATACTATTTTTTTCTTTATTTTTAAAATCAGTTACTTCTTTGTTATGTATGTTGAAACCTAAAGTTAACATGATTTTTTTTTCAAATCCAATATTTATAACAAATGTCTTCATTTCACCTCTCCAATTCTCATAATCATCTATATAAAAAATATGTGGCCTATTTGGATTGAGGTTATCTATTGAACCAATATTGAGTCATTCCATATTTAAAATAATACAAAAATTATATTCCACAATAAAAATTAGTGTAGTACATATTTATAAACAAACGGTTTATAAAAAAAATAAACAAACTTGAAAAATTATTGAATATAAAGGTAACAAGTATGATCAGTGGAAACCACCTCTGATACCAAATGTAAGTATCATTAAAATAGAGAATCAGATCTGGTACCAATTGTTGGATCAAAATGAATACAAATATGGATAAATACAATGGGGGGTGATTTTTAAGTTTAAAAACATTCATTTTTAACATTAAATAAAACGTTATTTAACAAGATTAAACAAATCATATTCAAAAAACCTCTTATCTATTTAAAAAATGATCGTACCTGGCCCAAGGTTCTGATAATGAGAATATCATAATCACATAGATTCCAATATATATTCTATAGGTCATATTGATAAATTTATTTTATATTAACAATGTATATAATTGTAATCAATAAGTGGTGGTTATGTAAATAGAGTTTAATCACATTCAATAGAAAATGATTTAATCTGAGTAAACAAAATGAATGGTAATCACAATGTCTATGATGATTAAGAGTAATACAAAATGTAATTCTTCTATCCTAATGTGTATAAAATTATATTCAGAGTAAAACAATTATATCATAATTAAAGCTATTGCGATAAACAAAATAAAAATATAAAGATGAATATAAAGGTATCATATTCTCTCTAATAAAATAGATATACATGAGTATTAATAAAAAAAGTAATACAATTGAATATAATTCTTTTATCCCAAAGATAAGGGTATCAAGTATCCTTGGATTAATGTCCTTTGTTTTATACTGAAAAAATTCTACCTTTCTCTTAACAGAGAAAGACCTCGATATGAATATCGTCCTATCTTACTATCCCCACAGTACCTCAATATGATGATCATATTTTCTCTGTCTACCTATCATTGGTATCCCTTAACATGATGATCAGTTCTATTTTTCTATCCCCACAAGACCTCAATTGTATAATCGAATTTTCTCTATCTTCCTATTCTTGGAAAGCCTTGATATAATGATCAGTTCTTTGTTTCTATCCCTACAATACCTCGATCAATAAGGTGATCTTCTCATCTGTCTTTCTATCCACGGAATCCCTCAATCATAATCAAAAAAATCAGAAACACATTAAGAAAATACAATATATTCTTAAGGGGAAAACATGACAAGATATCCTTAAGAAATACTCTCTCTAAAGCAATGTAAAAGAAAAAGAAAATGTTTTTCACACTTTTTACACATTTGATAATTTGGGAGGAAAAAAATAAACAGTAGTGAAATTTATAATAGCATCACAAATGAGATTTAAAATTTCTTAGACTTGAACTCTTAAAATGAACTAGTAATTATAATAAATCCTTCCCATTTTCATGTTGATCTTTATTGGTCATATTTTCTATATGAGTTTCATAAGGACCTAAACACCTAACATTTCAATGGTCATATTATAATAGAATTCATGATATTATTGTTATTTAAAATTTTACTGTAAAAAAGGTATTACATTACAATAGAATATGATTTTATATATTTATAAAATAAACATAGGTAAATATGGTGGATTTATTTACAAGATATCATTACATTTTTCCCTATGAGTACAATTCAGATACTATCAGCTCTGATGTAAAATCTGATTATAAAACAATTTGTCATTACTGTAGTAAGACATAATGTATTTTAAATATGATTCAATAAAGGAGAATCTAATAATCATCTGATCTATACTCATTACAATAATTGTAATGAATAATGTAAGTTTTTATTCATGAATACTTTACACTAATTATAACTATGGAAAAAAATATATGTTTTCTATAAAAACATTATTAAAATAATTTTGACATAGAAGAGTTAGTAATTAAGTATTTAAGAAATTGTTTATGATTTCTAAAAAAAGTAATGGAAAATTCATAAAGAAACTTTTGACTCAATAGAAATATATGAGTGGATATAATAGACGAAATAAAGTTATTATAAAAATCAATAATATTGAAATTTTTTCATTCATTTTTAATACAAAGATTAATTTCGGTATCATGTTTATCAATACTAATAAAAAATTATATCCTTTAGAAGGAGATATACTTGAAAATTATCTAATATAATAGAATCACAACACCAACTCTTGGTTTTGGTGGTCAAGTTGCTGTAATTGGTATCAAAGAAAGATTAGTAGCAATATTGGGAACTGGATTTCGGAATACATAGATTGGGGAACATATCCCGAAGATAGACTTTTATGATTAACATGAAGCACATATGTCTTCATTAACTTAAGAGTTCTGGATAACATCGCAAGATTATGAGATTATGGTTGATCATAATTTCCAAGTATAAAATATATATTTTTAGGTTTTATGTGATGATAGTTTACTGATATTAAGGACATTAGGGATAAAATTATGGAAATTATGTTTTTTAGTGGAATATTTATAAGAGGAATAATGAATTTACATTTTATTGACATAAGTTTAAAGGTATTCATAACCTTTAGTGTTATTATGATAATAAATTAAAATTTAATAATAGTAAAATAAGACTATTAGTCTTTGAAAATAAAGATATGTTGTATTTAAAACTATAGAGAAAAGTTTATTTAATGGTTAATTTAATTTCTAGGATATCCATCATACTTTTTTGGAAACATTATAGGAATTATATTAATGTTGTTTTGAAAAGTACAACCTGTATGAATGGTGAAAACCCATTACATCTGGTGAGGTGGTGGGGACTGAACTCACAATCAAATTACAATAAGGGTTTCACACTTACAATTGAACTTGTTGGGCGGAGAAAGAAAGGAGTGATGGGAATAGGGGGGTGAATTTCCTTTTAAAAATTAATTAACAATTTAAAATCAATGTTAAAGGAGCAGCGGAAATAAAATAGGCAAGACACAAAATTGATAACGGAGTTCGGCTTAAACCCAAACCTACGTCTCCGCTCCCAACTCAACCGTTGAGAGAATTACTACCGCTTGATTTTCAATGGTTTTAGTAAGAAACCCACTAGACTTTAAGGTTAGTCTAGAACCTATTACAGCTTGCTTTTATTGGTTGAGAAAGAACCCACTAGCCTTCTTACAGGTGAAGGATAGCTCACCTTTGATTCAAGCCTTTTAAAAGGGAAGGCTTGACTAACCTCTTCACACCTTGAAGGTGGTGTGAAAACCCAAAGAAGAGAGGATGAGAGAAATGAGGGGTTTGTAGGCACAAACCCAAATTTATGCTCAAAAAGATAAAACAATAATAACCGCAAAGTGGAGAAGTCTTGGGCGCCAATGGATTGATTGGAGTTGATGAAGAGCGCTCCCAAGCTTCTATGGTGGTGCTCCTTGATTGTGGAAGAAGGTTGGAAAAGTGAGGATTCCTTGAAGGAATGCGCCGGAGGTTCACCAAATGATGTAAAATGTGTCCCGTGGGCTTCCGTATATTTCGCTTCTGTTCCGGGGATTCCTAGTCATTTATTTATAGAGGGGGAACCCTCATATGGCCTTTGGAGGTCTTCGGAGCCGTTGGAAAAGGCTTCGGAGCCGTTGGAAAAGGCTTCGGAGCCGTTGGGAGGCAAGAGGACAAGCCTGGTCAAAGCCCAACGGCTAGTTTGACTGGCTCCACCGGCTGACCGGTGCTTGGCCACCGATTGGCCGATACTTGGCCACCGGTTGGCCGGTGCTTTGAAAAAGGAGAGGCCTTTGGGCTCAGGCACCATCGGCTGGCCAGTGAGGAGGCCACCGGTTGGCCGGTGCTGAGGCAGTGGCTCACACTGTTCTGGCTGGGTGCCACCGGCTGGCCGGTGCTGAGGCCACCGGTTGGCCGGTGCTGAGGCAGTGGCTCAGCCTTCTGTCAGGGTTCCATCGGCTGGCTGGTGGTGAAGCCACCGGTTGGCCGGTGGACTGAATTTCAGTCAACTTTTGCTTCTTGCTTTCTTGGCCCAATTCCTTGGCCACCTGAAATCATGCCTATCATCCAAAAACACTTAAAACAATATTAGATAAATAAGAGAGTGATTGTGATCATGAAAATTAAACCTCGAGGGGTACGAGAGGTACAACAATCTCCCCCTATTTTGATGATCACAATCACAAAAACAAACAATGTAAAAATGAAATGAAAGGCATGCTTTAAAGGATAAATGGGAAAGAAAAGTAAGGCATGAGAGAAAGATTTCTCCCCCAATCAACCAAGAATTTCTCCCCCTTTGTGATTATCAAAATAGCACGGGGCATAAAACTTGATTGATGGAAAGGTTGAAAAACAAGATATAGATTTTAAATCAATTGAAATTTTTGAAATTTGAATTGAAAGTTTTGAATGAAAAATTTGAAATGAAAGTTTTGAAGATGAAATCAAAAAGGCTTAAACGATCCTAACTCCCCCTAAATAAAAACAATAAATCACCGGGGAGAGGATTTTGGAACCGAGACAAATTTTGGTCCGGTGAGACTCGCTAAGAGGGATTTTTCAATCCACACTTGTCTTGTGTCGGGTCTTCTCCTATAAAATTCATCATTAAAAGAAATGGTTTTGGGCCTACCATACCGGGCATTTTTGCAATCGCACTCATAAATTAAGTGCCTGGGTTTTTTACAATAATTGCAAAATTTATATTGGGAGCTCCCCCTTACAAAAATAGTTGGAGCATGGGAAGAGGAAGATTGCTTGGAATAGCCAAGCCCTTCGGTGGTTCTAGATATGCGTTGGGAACCAAGCAATTTGGTCAAATTTTGTTCACCTTGGGTGAACTTGGCAAGGGATTCCTTTAAATCTTTGAATGTTGATTCCATGGAATCAACATCGGGAAGGTTTTGGACTTTGAGGGACAACTCCTCCTTTTCTTTGAGAAGTTGTTCCTTTTCGGAAGAGAGTTTTTTGAAATTCTTTTTTAAAGAAACAAATTTGGAAGAAAGTTCGTGAAAACCTTCCTCCAATTGATCTCTAGCATGTTGGAGATCCTCATAGGATAAATGATTAAATGAATTTGAAGAACAAGAGGATGAGGAGTCGGAAGATGTTACCTCATGAAATGCCATTAGGAATTTTTTACCGTTGTCGCTCGAGGAGGAGGAGGAGACGAATGTGGAGCTATCACTCCATGTGGCCTTGAAAGCCTTCTTCTTTTCCTTTTGCTTGGCCTTTTTCTTGTTGAGTGGACAATCGGGCTTGTAATGGCCTTTTTTTCCACACCCGTAGAATGTTACCTCGGGCTCGGATTTTTCGTCGTGTTTTTCCTTTCGAGCCTTGCAGGATTTCTTCTTCTTGTGCTTCTTCATGAATTTGTGAATCTTGCGGGCAAGATTCTCCATTTCGGAATCGCCACTTGAAGAGGAAGATGATGAGGAGGAGGAGCTTTCTTCTTGTTGAACTTTGAAGGCGATGTTCTTTGGAACTTTGATCGGTTTGCCTTCCTTTTCAGCTTGCCTCCTCATGGTGATTTCGTAGGTCATGAGGGATCCGATGAGCTCTTCGACCGGCATGTTCTTGATGTCTTTTGCTTCTTGGATTGCCGTTACCTTTGGAGCCCATGATCTTGGTAGGATCCAAAGGATCTTCTTGACCATTGTTTCTGTAGACACATCATCACCAAGGGACTTTCTCCCATTGCAAACGTCAGTAAAACGCGTAAACATTTAAGTAATATTTTCAGATGGATGCATGGTAAAATATTCAAAATCTTGACGGTACATGTCCAATCGAGTATCCTTAACTTTGTTGGTCCCCTCATGGGTAACCTCCAAAAGTTTCCAGATTTCATGTGATGAGTTGCATGTGGAAAATCGATTGAACTCATTACGATCAAGGCCGCAATGTAGAGCGTTCATGGCTTTTCCATCAAGCTCGAAATTTTTAATATCGGCTTGGGTCCATTTGGATTCATCGGGAGAAGAAAGAGTGTAACCATGCATGACAATTTTATAAATAGGGTATCCTATGCTTCTAAGAAAAGTGGTCATGCGGGTTTTCCAATAGTTGTAGTCGGTTCCATCAAAGAATGGAGCACGACCCAAAGAAAAGCCTTCGGGGGCGAAAGAGGTTGAAGCCATCACAAAAAAGATCTTGAATTTGAAACTGGTTAGGGTATTACTCAAATTTTTCCTCTGATACCAATTGTTGAGCGGAGAAAGAAAGGAGTGATGGCAAGAGGGGGGGGGGGGGGGTGAATTGCCTTTTAAAAATTAATTAACAATTTAAAATCAAAGTTAAAGGTGCAGCGCAAATAAAATAGGAAAGACACAAAATTGATAACGGAGTTCGGCTTAAACCCAAGCCTACGTCTCCGCTCCCAACTCAACCATTGAGAGAATTACTACCGCTTGCTTTTCAATGGTTTTAGCAAGAAACCCACTAGACTTTAAGGTTAGTCTAGAACCTATTACAGCTTGCTTTTATTGGTTGAGCAAGAACCCACTAGCCTTCTTACAGGTGAAGGCTAGCTCAACTTTGATTCAAGCCTTTTAAAAGGGAAGGGTTGACTAAACTCTTCACACCTTGAAGGTGGTGTGAAAACCCAAAGAAGAGAGGATGAGAGAAATGAGGGGTTTGTAGGCACAAACCCAAATTTATGCTCAAAAAGATAAAACAATAAAAACCGTAATGTGGAGAAGTCTTGGGCGCCAATGGATTGATTGGAGTTGATGAAGAGCGCTCCCAAGATTCTATGGTGGTGCTCCTTGATTGTGGAAGAAGGTTGGAGCAAGTGAGGATTCCTTGAAGGAATGTGCCGGAGGTTCGCCAAATGATGTAAAATGTGTCACGTGGGCTTCCGTATATTTAGCTTGTGTTCCGGGGCTTCCTAGTCCTTTATTTATAGAGGGGGAACCCTCATATGGCCTTTGGAGGTCTTCGGAGCCGTTGGAAAAGGCTTAGGAGCCGTTGGGAGGCAAGAGGACAAGCCTGGTCAAAGCCCAACGGCTAGTTTGACTGGCTCCACCGGCTGACCGGTGCTTGGCCACCGGTTGGCCGGTGCTTTGAAAAAGGAGAGGCCTTCGGGCTCAGGCACCACCGGCTGGCCGGTGAGGAGGCCACCAGTTGGCCGGTGCTGAGGCAGTGGCTCACACTGTTCTGGCTAGGTGCCACCGGTTGGCCGGTGCTGAGGCCACCGGTTGGCCGGTGCTGAGGCAGTGGCTCAGCCTTCTGTCAGGGTTCCATCGGCTGGCCGGTGGTGAAGCCACCGGTTGGCTGGTGGACTGAATTTCAGTCCACTTTTGCTTCTTGCTTTCTTGGCCCAATTCCTTGGCCACCTGAAATCATGCCTATCATCCAAAAACACTTAAAACAATATTAGATAAATAAGAGAGTGATTGTGATCATGAAAATTAAACCTCGAGGGGTACGAGAGGTACAACAGAACTATGTTGTGTCCATGATTTAAGTTAATTTGTTTTCTAATAAACAGAACTTATGAACCAATAAAATTACCTTTTTGGTTTAGATATTAAGCTATTAAAAATATTAGTTTTAAAAAATTATTAAATATAGATACAATGAAATGTTTTATTAATCTTAAAATTTGTAAATTTTTATTCTTCAGGCAAAAAATTGTTCATTTTTTATATTAATTTATTGAAAAAGGTGATGAATTTAAAATTTATTGAAGAAAAACCAATGGATGAAATTGTGTTTATATAAATATATAAAGTATATTTTCTTATTTTTTTAAGAAGTAAAAGAATTACATAACATTAGGAGAAAATATGCATAAATAAAATTTTATCCTCACACCTTAATTTTTTTAAACCGATGTTCATTTAAAGCATCACATATTTTTGGCTTTGAGGCTCTCAACTTTCTCTTGATCATATACTTGTTTGTGATCAATAAAATAAATAACTCCCTAAAAATAATTATAGTTTTCCTCCGTGTACATATATCCACTTGGCACTGATGTCATCATACTTATAGGCGTAGTTATATTTTATTCCATTCAAACGTTTTTACTTCTCATTCTCTCTTATTAAGATTATATTTTATTAATTTTTTTTACAGTGCGGTGTTTTAAAAAAAAGTATTTTCAAATATCAAACCCTCGATTACTTAGTTCTTTCGATAATGTGTAAGATAATAAAGACGAAGATTAGAAGTTTATATAACATCCCATAAATTTATTAAATATTATATTTTTTGACATGCATATAATATATTTGATATATATATGATAAGAAAAAAGTTAGTTCTACACATAAAAAATATATTTTCTAAATATGTTTTTTGCCTTATAATTGTACACCTATTTTAAAACTAATATTTGACCCTTTTATGAATTTAATTTATAAAAATAAACATTATATTTAAATTTTTAATTTAAAAATTATATTAGGGATATTCTTTGGTATTTTTCTGAGAAGTTTCATTTTTTTGATGAATAATAAAAAATAATACCATTTAGTTGAAAAATGCATTTTTATTTAAATAATTAATAATGTTAAATTATATTTTAAATTAGTTTTAAAGTAATAATAGATCAAGTATAAATATATTAATACAATTTAGTTCATTTTAATAATTTTTATATCTAATTTAGATATAAAAACTTAGTGAACTTTTTAACATTTTCACATTAAAAAAACATCTTCTAACCACGTCTACAGAATTAGATTTAAATTTAATTTTCCCACCTCTATGAATTTAAATTTTAAAAATTGATATAAATAAGTTTCAATTATTATGTTATTTATAGTATAATAGGATAAAATTAATTTTTTACAGTAATAATGAGTGAAGGTAGTTAAAATTAATTATAATTATTAAGGTAACAATGAGTTTATTTAGTGGATAAACTTTTATCTCAATGGTAAAATGATCAAGAGACTTGTCCAATAACCTCTTTATGGACCTATTTCAGACCTTTAAAACTTATTCTCAAATTTTATGTCTTTTAGGGCACTATTTTAGGAAATTCACATATATAATAAGTTATGTAAGGAAAAATACCAAAAAGGAACCTTCCTTTCCTATAATATAAATAAAGAATTGATATAGGAGAAAAAAAATATTTTATGATATAAATTTTATTGGGTACGGTAAATGAATTTTTTCATCATTATAATTTTTTTCAAACTTTTATAGTTGATATAATGACATTAAATGCTTTACAAATACCAACACCTTTATTGTTTAGATCATAAGTAAATAAAATAAATGATACTAAAAAGATTAAATGTAATGTAAATACATTTAATTATTGTGTTACATTATTTTTGTACATGAATATATCTTGTCAAAAATATAGGGACTTAATATATTTTAATTGCATTATTTTTCAATATATTTAAATTTAAATTAAATAAATAATTTCAAAATTGAAATTAATGTTATTTTATAATAACTGATATTTTATTAGATGATTTAAAATTAGTAAAATTACTATATTCAGAAAACTAATTTTAAAGTGTTAATAAATATAAAATATGGTTCATTCGTAAACCAATTGATATTTTATAATGAATATATTTACCCATAAATATTAAAAAACATTTTTAGTATGATCCTATTTAAAGTAGTGTTTTTACGAATTACAAGCGCTTCTATTAAACATAATTTATAAGAAACATGGGATGGATAATTTTTAACTTAGATATAATATTTATAATTATATAGTTATATATTTTATAATAATTATCAAACTAATTTTGTCTTAATGGACGAATTACCTAGGTTAGAAAACTTGCTACCGAAATGAATAACCAAAATTGAAATAAAAAATAAAACCTAAATACTAAGGAACAAAATGATAAGAATGTTTTTATTTTTGGGTATTGTGACTTTGGATCAAACATAATTACCCTTTAATATATTATTTTTCCATTTTTTATCTATAATATGTTAGTAATACCTCTCAGTACTATTTATATTTTTTTATTTAAGAGAATGAAACTCCCCCTCTACTATAATAGGGAACTCACCCCTCCCCCACTTATTCAAACCACTAAAGACCATTGGCTCATCCAAATATTTTCAAAATAAGCTTCCAACAACCATAAACTCATCCTAGAAGAATAAATTTGGGAATAAATCCAAAAAATTATGTATTTGGGTATAAACCAAATAGAGTTACCTAAAAAAGAGGTAACATTTTCAGGGAGAACTTTTGTTTTATTTTTTATACACCCATTATATTATACTTATAACTTGATTATATAATATATAATAAATATAATAATATGTTGTTATATTATGGGCATGATCTATAACTTCACACACTTCAATCAAATGGGATTCACAATAATCGTTTGTGTGTAGGAAGGACTACCGCCTCACAAACCGATGTCCTTCATTCTTCCATTAACACCTTTGAAGAATGGAAATAGTTATGGTTTTATATTTTATATATGATATATATGATATTTATAATTTATTTATTCATCTATAACTGTTTTATAACACATAACCTCTTGATTTCCATTTTGTGATAATACGATAACATCGTTCGTGGACCTGTGGACTACCTTGTCATCAATGTGATGTGATTCGTTCACATGTTACATTGAATGTATTGAGGATTATTTAAAAATATATTTGTGATATATATGACATAAATATGATATATTAATAATAATATACATATTTATCATTTAATTTTCTTTCTTTAATAAAACAAGTGGACGTAGCATTCACTCATAAATACGGACTACCATCTCTAGGAAAGGTGTATTCCATTTTCTATCACTAATTTTACAGAATAAATATAAATAATTATGTAATGAGTATATATGATATTAATAAAAAAATTATGATATTAATGGCATAATTAAATTTATATTAAAATAATATATATTTTTCTTTATTACCCTTTCACGCACTAAAAAAGTGATAACGTCATTCATGGACATGTGGGCTACTGCTTCTTCAAAGCGATGTGATTCATTTTGAAACTCAATTATTCTATATAAAAATATATATAATTAAATAATATGTTACTTAATATATATTTATCATTCATTAAAGATATTTGTTTCTAATTTATTTCTATAATGATCATTGAAAAATGGAAAGGGTACGCTTGTGTATGTACAACCTACCATCTCTAAGATCGTAATGTTTTTTCACTTTTCATAACCATATTCCAATATTTGTTTTTAAAGTATTATTTATTTATAAATATTATAACCATTTCATCATTATTATTCTTTATATGTTCACATAATGAACCCTTTTTCCATATTCATCCTATGAGATTTGTTTTTGATACATAAATCAGATATGGACAAAACATCCAACTTAAAATTAATTGATTAAGTAATTTTATATAAAATTTTAATATGTAAAATAAAACTTATAATAAACTAGAAAATTTTTAAATGGAAATACAATAGTGAACATATGTTTATTATTCAATAAGATAGGGACACACGTGACATATTGGACTGAAGGTACTGGATTATCATATCAATTTTTTACATCTATGAGATAAATGTTATATTCAACACATAATACTTTTTTGGTGTATATACTACCAAATTTGATATATTATAACTTTAATAATTTAATATTAATTTTATTTAATGTTTTAATTTGAATTAATCATCCAAGGGGTTTTAACTTGAAAATTACTAAATGTTATTTACCTTGCATATTTCTTACTCACTTATCTCTCAGTTATTGATTACTTGGCATGCATTCTCATCTATTTACCCTTCCATTTAGATTATTCTCACTAATTTATTATTGATTTAAATGCACTTCACACTTACTAGGAATTTTAGATCACCTTTATTTTTTTCCTTTCCCTAGGATTCATGTATCTGTACTAATAAATATTTGAAATGATATACTAGAAAAAATAAACTTATTATCGGAAAAAATTATATTTTAATTTTTTATTTATTTTTAATACAAATCTCAGGTATGTATATAGATTACCAAGACTAGTAACCTATCCCATTATTTGGGATACAATTTAATTTTATCTTATGTAAATGTAATGGTAGCATGACACTAGATCTAAGTTTCTAGGTTTGGGTTCTTACACATGATGTTTGAGAAAAATTCAAGTGGGACAACATAAAGAAGTAGATTGAAGAGTATATCTAAAGGTGTTTGGTATGTTAGTAAGTTAAAGTAGAGTGATATAAGTCTAAATGGATTATGAAACCATTTTCTATACCCTTGTGGAAATGGGAGAATTTCACTATTTACATTGTCATTGGTCTCATAAAAACGTCCATAGTTAACAATGTGATATGTGTTTTTGTGGAATGACTCACTAATATATCCCACATTATCTATATTCAAGAAGATTTATATATTTAAACATTTTCTAGGATATATGAGAAGGAAGTGGTGAGGTTGAATGGAGTTCCACCTTCAACCATCTCTAATCATGTTCTAAGGATCACTTCTAAATTATAGAGAATTTTTCATCATGATTTGTGTACTAAATTGAATTTTAAAATGACCTATAACCCCCAAAATGTTGGAAAATTTTAAAAGAATAATATTAGGGAAATTCTAGGAGACTGGTCAATAGAATTTAAATGAATATGGTATCAAAATTTCCCATGGTTGAGTCCTCATATAAAAATAATTTCCACTTGAGTATTTAAATAGATCTATATAATCATATATATGGGATGTGATATAGAACTCCAACATGTTGGGATGAATTTAGGGAAAAAAATATACTTAGAACTAATGTTGTGAAGGAGATGACTAAGAAAGTTCACACCATACAACAACATATAAATGCTTCCTAGATTTGAAGAAAAGATCTTTGATGAGATCCCACGAAGGAACTTAGAGTTTGATGTTGATGAATTTTTTTCCTTTAAATATCACTATGGAATAGATTAATAATGTTTGGAAAGAAATAAAATCTTAGCCTAAGGTACATTGGTCCATTTGAGATCCTTGATCACATAAGAGTTGTGGCCTATAAACTTTCACATCCAATGAGTATGGATCAAGTTCATGACATGTTCTATATATCAAACCTAAGGAAGTACATAACTGATCCCTCACATGTAATGAATCCAGAGGTTGTATAACTAGAGACAAAAATATCAAACAAAGAGAATCCAGTAAAGATCATTGACCATAAAGAAAAAGATTTTCACAATAAGACAACCCACCGTATCAAAGTATTATGGAGGAACCATAAGTAAGAATATGTGACATGGGAAATAGAGGAATCAATAGAATAGAAGTACCCTCATCTATTCCTAATTTAGAATATGAGTTGAAATTTCATAGAAATTTTTTAATGGTTGAAATAATGTAGGTACCTAGAGTTTATAAATGGTATTTTTCTCTTGAAATAAATGAGTATTATTATAAATTATATAGTATTATATATATAATGAAACTGAAAATAATTTAATTAATTAATAAGAACTGTTACATTATTTAGTAATGAAACAAATTAAAATTCAAAACATTACAATTGATAAAAATATAAAATATAAAAGCTAAAATGGGAAAATATAGATCTCCCCAATCTACTAGAATCATTGCCTACATTTCCAAAAGAATCGAAAAGAAAGAAAATATTAATAAATCAACCAACATCATAGAAGATAGAAATATAGAACCTTGAGAGTAATAGAGTTGAGTATTGAGTGATAGAATGACGTTTTATTTGTATATGGTAAGTTTATCGTTGGAATAGTAAGGTGACCTTTGGAATTATAACATGACTATTGTGAATAGTGACATGACCATTGAAAATAATAAACTGATTGTTGGAATAGTAATTTTACCAAACAATAATAAATTTTTATATAAATAAAATTTCCAGGACTTATTTATGTAAATCTATGTTTTATAATTACAAAAAAATAAATATCATGATTAAAAACTCAATGAAAATATAAGCACATTTTAAAAAAAACTATATTTTAAACTATTTTATAAAAAGAAATATTTTTTAATTAAAATTAAAAATTATTTATTTTATAAATATATTTTGATAAAATTAATATAATTTTTTAAATAAGAATGTATAAATTTTCCAAGCGTGTTATTGGTGGGTTTTAAAAATACCTCAATTTTTAGTCAAATAGTAAAAATACGGTTTTTTACAAAACTGGTGTATCTTAAATTATATCATTCCTGATGCAATAATTAAATAATCATTTATCGAACATGATATTTGGAAATTATATATTTTATTCCATAAATTAGTCATTAAAGTACAAAAAACATTATTTATAACCCTAAAAATAACTTTTCAAAACCTAAAGTCCAAAGTGATTACTTAAAATAAATGTTTCTCATTTTTCCACCTTTATTTTTAATAAACTAATTAATTAAAATTATAAAAATAATTTAATGTAATAAATTAATTATATTAATTTTTTATATGAGTTATGATGTAATAACTTCACTATTACATGTTTTATATTAGATATATTTTTTATTTAATATTTTATTCTAGAAATTCCCCTCTCCTAAGGTATAAATTACCCCACTCCCTCCCCTTGTAAAATCGCTCAACCATCACTTAAAAAAGCCAATAATCTACCAAAATAATCTATATCAAGAACTTTATTATAAATATGGACATTTTAGAGTAAATCAACTCAAAAAACCAAGGGATTTGTAGTAGTGTATAGGAGAAGCTACACTGAGGATCAAGTAATTATGGAACAACTCCTCTTTCTTATTTCTTATTCTTATTCAAGTTCTTTTTCTAACACCCCTTTGATAGAAAATGATATAGGATTAATTAGGTAATATTTTAACATTATATAAATAATTTTAACCTGCTATAAGTACCAAATTTATAATATATATAAATTCCAAACTTCCCTTTAATGCTCTCCTGACAATGTCTCATCAAAGATTTGTTAACCACCTACGGAGAAATTACCATGTAAAAACATATAACCATAATAATGGATGGATATTATGAATTTTATAAAATATATTTACATGTAATTATATAAAAAATATGCTTTTGGAATTAACTATACTAATGTATTATTTACATTTTACAAAATAGTGAAGTTAATGAAAACTGGGAAATTTTTTAAGTAAGACATGATGTCCAAATGAATACCCTAAAACCATGGAAATTAAGAAATATAATAAAATGAATATAACTGATAAATATGGGAAAAAATTAAAATAACTGAATTATATATCCATTTTTTTAATAAATCTATGTTTATTATTTATAAGGTACAAATGTAATGAAAAGAAAGTTGGAAATAAGGTTAGTTGATTCCTGTACCCGATTCCCTTTCTTTGGGTTGTCCCTCTTTCAAAAAATATCAATTTTTAATATTCTTGAAAACTATTTAAATATAACTTCACTTATCTTACCTTTTTTTATTATCATATTCATGTATGTAAATAGATTTTTAAGTCAAATATAATTATTTTACAAAAATATAAATTTCTTTAAAAAACAAGTATTGGAATCCTCATGTGTTATTTTTCATCGAAGAAAATTGATCTTTTATTCCAATATATGATTTTGATTTTTCTTTATGAATCCTAAAAGTTTATTAATGAATGTATTGTTTTTGAAATCCTTGTGAAACCATTTTTTTCCATGTGTTATTTCCTTATTATAACTCATATACATTCTATGTGACATACATTATATTGTAAATATTATGATGTGATGAGTGGGCCTAGAATTATATATCCTCCCAATTCATTGGTTAATGTGATGTATATCAGGAGATAATTTTTATTATATGTGAACATGATTCTATCGTTGTTTACATTTATGATTTTATTGTTATGCACATATATTGTTCATGAACATGATACTAGATTTTTTCATAACTATTTGTGTTATTTTTTCACTATTACAGGATGTTTCATTTTTATGCATTGCCAAATTCCATGCCTTTATCACACGTTTCCATCAATATGGTGATCATGATTCTTTTCTATGCTATGATGATGATTATTATTTTCATCCTTGTTATATTGATTCATGCCCCTTATTCATCCTCTGATAGGGATTTTAGCTCATCCCTTTCTTTGATGTATATCTTATTTTGATAAAATGTACTAACGAGAACATGAGCTTTTAAGGAAAAAGATGAAGGCCTTAAATAAATGTTTATGTTTTATTATGTAAAAGTTATGTATGATCCTAATTTTCCTTAGACACTAAAACTTTTGATCATAGATTTGTATCTCTATTATGTTGTTTATCATGAAATTAAGTAATACTTATGAAAGGAAAAATAGGGACTCTATATAGTATATAAGGGTGGAGGTGCCCTTTTATATTTGAGTTGAGGGGTAGTTTTAGAATATCTAAAAATATTAAATTATAATAAATTCATAGTTAAGAAAAGTACATCCAAATGGCCATTTATACAAATATTTGGTATTATAAGGTTGTGATACCATCAACCAATATAATTTAGACAAGTTTTGGTTTAATTTTAAACCTTATCATTTTGAGTAACCCTTTCTTAACCAATTTTAATTTTGATTATGATAATACATTTTTATATATTAAAGGATAACAAATTTTACATATAAGGTGGAAAATGGATCTTAAATGGTCAATTTATAAAATATTTTACTATATAATATCCAAATTGTATTATTTTAATATTTTTATGATTTCTAAATAATTTTATAATATATTATTTTGTTAAAAATATAGGGCCATGATGATTTTTTATTTTTTAATTACAAACAATTGATTTTAGAACAATTTTATCCATCCCCTTTTGTTAATTTAAAATGTTCATTTAATCGTATTTTGATATATCTTTCATCTTCCTGATTTGAAGGAATTTTTTTATTGATAAATTTTAATGTTATTTTCAATTCACATTATTGTTTTTAAATTGTAGCATGATTAGTTTATTTGTTATGGAATTGTTAGGAATAATTGTGTGGAATCCCACATGGTTGTTTTTCTCAAACCCTGCCTTTTCCTTTAGGAATTTTATGAATTTTTATTATGGGGACATGATAAGGTAAAGTTCCACATAGTGGTGCCATGATTTGTTGATTAATAGGTCCTTAGGTAACAGTGAGGACCACTGGCGCTATGTGAAATTATCACATAGGGTTTCTAACACTTTATCTTGGTTGAAGTTATTTCGTCATTTTTATGATGGTTACTTTGCGATGTTTATCTATCTTATTGTGTAATTATATTTTTTAGAAGCATTTGAAATGATTACTACTTACCCTTTATCACTTTCTATGACTAATGTACATCGCTAGTTTATTCTCATAGAAAAATAGATCCCCTCAATTATTGAAATCATTTTAGTGCTAATAACTATCATGTGGGGATCTAGAATTCCCTTCGAGTCATTTATGTATGGGATTGGGGACTGATGTATCAAGATATTCATGATGGTTAATGAAAAAATGGTATAAAATAGTCGGTTTGAGAGTGTTTTCATAATGTAAGTATATAGTCTAGAATGTCATAGAAGAAAAGTGGTAGCAGTTTTGGGACTTTAGGGACAAATATGATCGAGGTACTAGACATCTCTCATCATAGTGGGTCATAAGTCACCATTGGTGTTTGGGAAATGAATCCTTCATGAATAAATTTATCTAATTTTAGTATTTTCTCTAAATTTGATTTCAGTAAATTTAAATCTCAAAATGTTTTAATTTAATTTGATGGAATTTATATTCCAGTATCTCTTTATTGGGTTGATGATCTATGTATCGTTGATGATGTTTTTGTGTTTCCTATAGATTTTTCTTAGTTACATAAGACCTAAAAGAAATTTGAATAAAACATAATAGGGACTACCAAAAAACCATTGAAAGATAACCTTATGATTCATCAAAACCTCATTGAGATAGCATTGCCTGCTGTCCAAGATCAGGGATCAGCTCATGTACCCATTCCCATTCATGCTTCGGTAGTGGAACCTTGATAGTATGAAACGATAGATATTTTTCAAGAGTATCTTCGATAAAAACCACCATATTTTTAAGTGTTCAATGATATTATAGAGGTAGAGGATTTGTTGAATATTATTGAGCTTCTTTTTGTGTTCTTGGAAATCCCTAAACCGTTAAAAGTAAAGTGTGCAACATTCAAGTTTAAAGGACCTTAAAAAAGGTGGTAGGATTCAATGGTTACAGTAGAAAAACCTGAAGGTACAGAGTGGAAATAAATAAGAGTTAATTAAATAGAATATTTATTTCTATAGTTAATGGTCATTGAAAATTATACTGAATTTATTAATATTAAATAATGTTAAAAAACACTAACTGAGAATGGAAATTGTCTTACTGAACATATTCTGTTTTCCCTTGAGGTGATGAAATAAGTTAAGTTTAATGATTGATGGTTTGATATGGGCCTTTTATATGATATCCAATCTTTGGTTTTCATGATGAAATATTCTTCTTATGAATAAATCGTAGAAATATATTTGTTAGTTGATCTTGACCTGGTTAGTATGTCTTGTTTAAGGAGAGTTCATCATACTCATAGTGGAAGTTTTAATATTTCATTTAAGTTAAATAGAAAGTGTGTGGAGACACATGGTTGATTAGTATAGTAGGGGAAATATGGACCTTTAGTAGTGTTTGGAAGAGGCTATTTAACTTTCATTCAATCTTTCATGGTATGGAATTCAAAACAAGTTCATACTATGGAACCAAAGATATGTTGTTCATGAAATCATTTTGGACAACTATAGAAGTTACATCAAATAATTTTCCCTGTGTAGTGGAATAAGTACTTCATCACCAAAAGTTAATATGTTTAAATCAGATTCTTCAGAAAAATAGGTTTTCCAATCATAGCCATCCAAAAAATCTTCTTTATAAAGTATAATACTCCATAAAGGAGGATAATGTAGGTTCAGTGATGGTTAAAGGTACCATCAATACGTGTTCATCTTTAGTGACTACTTATTTAGATATAGATGCATCTCATTAATTCACATCAACTCATGCAATTAATTGTTTTAATTTTCCAATCTAGATTATTTCTTATGTGATGTATATTACTATGAACTAATGAAGAAAGAGGTAATAGGGTCTCTGATGCCTGTCTTGTATCTTCAATTTATTATAGATCAACCTCACCATTAAATTTTATGTTCTAAAAATGATTCATTTGGGCATCATTTTTCAGATGTATTAGCTAATTTATCCTAAATATCAGAATGGCTATTATCTTAAGTGTGTCTCCATTAACACCCATGATATGGCATTCCATGATTTCCACAGAGAATGGGACCCGAGTCTAAGTCAAGCCAAGTCACCTCTTTTAAATTTGGATAGAGTTATATATATATATATATATATTATTTTGATCTTGAGTGAAATTATTTGAGAGGATATCTTCCTTTAATATTCCTTGCTTTTCCATTAGTACTTCAATTTGACATTTCATTGTTTCCAATAGTATAAGAGTTATATTTATCAACTAACTTGTTATGAGTAAACCAACCTATCTTTATTCCTTCTTACTGAATTGAAAAAACTCAATTGAAAGAGACAAAGACACATTTGGATGATTTTTTGGATAAAAAATTTATTCACCTGACTGTGACACCTTGGGTGGTACGTATTCTTTTTTCAAATAAAGATGAAGGGATAATTTTATATTATGTTGACAATGAAAAATTCAATTGAGTTACAATAATGAAAATATATATGGTTCCACAGAATTATGATTGTGTGAAAAATTAAAAGGTGTGAAGTGGTTCTCCAAGATTGATATTCATTTTGTTAACCACCATTTATGAATCAAGGAATTTGATATTTTAGATAATGCCATCAAGGGTAGGTATAGACATTAAGAGTATCTTGTTATGCCTTTTGGTCTAACCAATACTTATGTTGTTCTTATGGAAGTTATGGAAAATATTTTCCATGAGTATCTCTATTTGTTCATGATGGTATTTTTGGATGATATCTTGGTTTACTCCAAAACCGATTAAGACCTTATCCACCATCTAAGAGTAGTTAATGGAATTTTGAGAATTTTCTAACATTATGAAAAGTTGTCAAAATGTTATTTATGTATTATAGAAGTGATTTTCTTAGGACATATAGTATCATAACATGGTATTTAAATTGATCTAGATAAGGTGAAGGCTGTTATGATATATGAAAAAAATGTATTTTTTTTTGAAATTTAATGCTTCTTGGGATTAGTAGTGCATTACTACCAATTAATTAAATATTATTCCAAGATGGATTCTCCAATGACTTCTCTAACTTATAAATGAGTGACTTTATTGTGATATTTGATATATAAGACCTCTTTTGATGAGTTGAAAATCATTTTAAAATATTCCCTTTGTGTTGATTCTTCCAGAGGATGGGTAGGGCTATGTGGTATTTAGTGGAACATCAGGTTCTAGTTTGGACTGTGTTTTCATAAATTATGATCAATTGGTGGCCTAGAGTTATCAACATATTAAGTTACATGATAAGAACTATCCTACTCATGATATTGAATATACAACTATGATTAATTATATTAAGAGTTGGAAACATTATATTTTTAGAGATATTTGACCATTTATTCTAATCACAGAAGCCATAGTTATATATTATAACAAAAATATTTAAATATAGGATCTATGTGATGGGTGGAGTACTTTTAATGTTTTTATTTTTACATTTCTTATACCCTGGGTGAGGAGAATATTGTTACTAATGGAATGAGTTGGAAACTTCTGACCCAATCCTTGAACGAATCATCTGAATAAATAAATTTGATGTATCTCTTTAATTTTCTGAATTTTGGTGTTTAGGAGCATTTACACTCCTTAGTGAGACAAAAAATACTATAAAGGAGGCCCCCAAATGTTTCAAAATTTCAAGACGAAGTTCAAATAATTAAAAGGAAAGATAAAATTTTAGGGGCCTGTGCGGAAAACCTGTGCGGAAGACCTCTGCGGCGGACCTTCGTGGTGGTATACTTTCTGCACACCTAAGTGGTGGGCCTACGTGTTGGGACCAAGTTGGATGGATAAGGAAGTATGAAGAGTTTTTTGTTACATAGTATTGTATTTTGTTGTCAAAAAGCTAAATCAATTCACTTTGTAAAAAACTTGAAAATCATAGGATGCTTTGCTGATTTGTATTTTACAATCATCTCAAGTTTGGAGAACTTGTGGTGTAAGCTGTATGAAGGGTAAAGAGAGTAAAGAAGCGTTTTTGGAAAAACACATTTCAACATCATAAATATCCAAAAAATAAAAAAGGAAATAAGAAGGCACGCCAGTGCTGTGGAGGTGTGTAAGTCAGATTTCAAAAATAGAATTATTTCAAAAATATGGCAAAGGAAAGAATGTGGTGCACAGGTATTGGCGCGCAGGTGGTGGCTCGCAGGTGGTGGAGCATAGGTATGGGCGCGCAAATATTGGCATGTAGGTCTAGGTCGCGCAAGTCCTCAAAATTCCTATAAATAGATGACTCACCGCCTCAATTCTTAATGCTCAACACTTGAGAATTATCTTTGGGCTCTGGGCACACATGAAGAGAGTTGGGCATGCAGGTTGATTGTTTTTAGAAGGTGCGCAGGTTGGGGCACACAGGTTCGAGGCGTGCAGGTGTTGGCACGCAGGCTGCTCGAAGGCAGCACGTCTGAAGGGAAGCGCGCAGGAAGAGGCACATAGGTTCCTAACATGTAGGTCTTAGTCACGCATGTCAAAGTGGGCACGTGGGCTGCTTTGCTCCAGGGGTTCCTCCCAGCTTCTGGGTAGGAAAGAAGAAGAAGAGACGCGCAAGTATAAGGCGTGCAGGTATAGGTCGCGCATGTAAAGACTCGTAAAATTCAGGGGAAATTTTTTCTTAATTTTCTTTGGGATTTTACAAGAACGCAGTATCTGAAGGCACCTGATTCTGAGGCCCAGTGTGCCCGGAACCAATTTTCGAAGTTTAGCTCATGTACATTCAGTGAACGAACAAGCGGGTTTTCCTAACTTTTTAACCGGTGCTCGGAATCGAAATCCGAGGGCACCATTGAAACCGAAGCACTGATAATTGATTAGGAACACCTTTTCTGGAGTTGCGTTTGCAGGAGTGAGGTTATTTAAAAAAAGGGTTAACTAATGAATAAAATAAAAGTTGTGAAACAATTTTTATTTTATGTTCTATGTAGTTTAAACCTACTTATGGAAGTTGAGGTGGGACCCAAAATATCCTAACCCCTCTTTATAGGATATTAGTGGGGTGGGCGCCACATGAGCCCCACCTTTTCAACTTCCTCAAACCCCCCATTATTTTGTAACACACCTGCACCCCCTTATCAAATGCCATGTCATATCTCACATTAATTGGACTATTAAGAATATTCAATTAATTCTGTTAATTGAATGAATTCTTTTGAATTTCAAATGGAATGTTGGCTTGTGTGTGTTAATTAAATAAGACAAGTCTTATTTCATTAGGGGTTACTTCATGGTGTTGAGAGGGAGAGTACCACGAAGAACTTCATCTTCCTCCTTGAAGAACACGAAGAACGCACCGACACCGACGAAGAACGCTGGCCTCCGACGAAAGATGACGAAGAACGCTAATTCCTCGGAGATTGACGACGCGACACCGTGTACTGCGACACTGACGATCCTCTTCTCCGAGACACCATGTACCGCGATGTTGACGACGCTTATGGAGCCTCCTTCCACGACACCGTCTTCCGCGACGTCCTTTTCCCATGACGAACCTTCGTTCGACAATAGCTTGAGGTAGGGGTTAATTTTTTGTTCGTGATTTCTTTTCCGTTCAACGACAATTATTCTTGCGCTGCATGTTATCATTATAATGGGAGGAGGTCAGGCCGCACGAACACGGCTGACCCTCCTCCCCGTTTGACGTTGTACTTGTTGCAGTACGACCAAAGGGAGCACGGTGCAACGACACAATGCAGAAGAAAGAGGAACGGGAGATGAAGTGCAACACCATCACACCGCGTCATTGAGGCCGAACAAAGCCGCGACGCCGTCGCGCCGCGCCAGTCGGACAAGGTTGCGGCTCAAAGCCACAACGGTGCAAGGCAGGGCGACCAGAACTGTCGGCCGCCGGCAACTCGGAGGGGTGGGACCGCGGGGTCCTGCGGCTGCAGTACCGGTCGGCCGGGCCAGGCCGGCCGTTTCAGAAGGAAGACCTGGGGTCGTAACCCCCGGCTGGAAGAGGAGCAGCCCCCATGTGGGGCCGTAGTTTCAATCAAGGGGGCAACGCGCCTGTAACACCACAAGATTTTATGAAAAATATTCCTTTTAATTTTATTAATGTATTGTGTTGTATGCAACACCAAAAGGATCTTGAACAACACGCATCTCTGACTTATCTTTCATTACACGCATGCGCGACCTTCCATGATAGCATGTGTTGTACGCAATACCGAGTTTCGGTAAACAACGATATGTTATATAAACTAGCCGTTATGAATAGTAATACACACTTTTTGAAATATTATAAATTTTATCTTTCAAAATTGACTTCATTTTTGGATTCGGAATATCGAAATTAGCCTAGGGTGAATTTTTTGTATTTTTCTGAAAACATTCAATTTTTGATGAATAGTGAAAACACTAGGTTACTATTTAAAAACCGACTTTTTATTTAAATAATTATTTATTTTATTTAAATTTATTTTAGGTCAAAATTGATACATAATACCTATATATGTTCAATGTAATTCATTGGAGTATGTTTATAATAAATTTTTATATATCAAAAATGTTTATTGAACTTTTCACCGTCTTTTACACATCTCCTAGGAGAATTTGGAAATTCACATAAAACTTAATTTTACCGCTTCTGTGAGTGGAATTTCTAAAATCTAAGAGACACAGTTAATATCAAGGACTAAAATGTGGTTCAATGAGATGAAAATAATTTTTGGTCAATAGTAACTTTTTACTTTTATTTACCACGGTTAAAAGTAAATAGGATAGTTAAGGGTAAAAATGATATTATTGTTACCCTAACACATGTCATAATTCCTTTTTATAAGTTTAATTCTACCAAAAACAACCTTAGGAATAAAATATTACCATTTAGGCCCACTTGGATTAGATTAGGACATTTATTATTAATTTATTTAAAGAAGGGTTAAAATAGTTAAAATCAATGTTTAATAACAAAATCATTTTTAATATAGGGTTATACATAAGATAAATTAGACTATGAATATTAATTAGAAAGAAAAAAATATTTCCTACATAATTGGGTTTTATTTATAATTTTTAGACATTAAATAATTTAATTTATTTATGACACAATGATGATGCAATAATTATCCTAGTAATGAAATATTGACATAATTGATGTTATAAATACCCAAATAAATGTAATTTGAGACTTTTTATGGATGATAGTAATTTTCTAGGTTAATATGACATGTTAGTATTGATTTAGTTAACCTTTTTTGAACTAATTATTCTGTTATCATTTTCACAAAAATCAATTACCAAATAGTGTCAAAATTGACCTAAAATAGTTTTTTAAAAAAATATTATATTATTAATTGTTATTTTATTCCTAAAAATATAAGGTTAGGAAAAATGACTTAGATACGGTTATATATATTAATAATAAACAACTTGGGGTTCTTTTGGCTTGTTATAGTATGTTTATTAACCTTATAGTATAAGAAAACAAGAAGACATCGTAAAAGTAAAATTATTTAACTTAAGGTTAAATCTAAATGATAATGTTAAAATAGAAACCTAAACTTGTCGAAATTCTATTGGATGAGAGTATTTCGACCCATACCCACCTTAGTTTCTAAATAACTCAATTTTGAGCTATTAAAAACCGAATATGACTTTATAATAAAATAATATTTTTGGTTTTTCCAAAGGTGCCCCTTTCCTCCCTTATAAAAGGGCACCTCCTCCCTCTCTTCCTCACACCACTTTGAGCCTTCAAGCTCGGCCAAACCTGTCAAATTATCTTCTACACTTCCATAGAAACATCCTAGAAGTTCTGGTCTTCTTCAAAGACCAATGTTAGTTCCCTAAGAGGAGGTCTCAAAGAGGCGCTTCAAAGAAGAGGTAATGTCCGTTACCAATTCTTTCAACTTTATTTCTTCTTCCACTTATTCTTTTTTAGTTGTGTCATTATGAAGGAATAACATCAGTATAACTCATATACTGATATCTTATTATAATTATGAAACAACCCTATTTCACCATCTATCCATCCTACGAAAAACGAAATCACCACGCGTGCTTACGTACGGAATACCGTCTCCACACCGTGGTGAAATCTGTTTTTCCACCAACACCTTACATGGATGGGTATAATGGTGTAAAGAATAAATATATATGGTAATTATAACATCATACTGATTCTGATATATTATTCCATCCACTCCAATTCTATTCAATAATTATGGGAACGATATCATCGCTCGTGCGTACGTACAGACTACCGTCTTCAAGACGCGATGAGATTCATTCTCCATGTTAACCATACATGAATGATAATAAAGTTTATATAATGAATAATAATTAAACATATGAAATAATAATGCTACTGGATTTTTGTATATATATATTTATGTCATCTATTTAGTTTCATTCAATTCAATAAGGAAACGAAAACAGCGTTCATGCGTACGTACGGCCTACCGTCTCCATGAATGGTGTATTTCATTCCTTTTATCAATATATAATATATATATATATATATAAATATATATGTATATGATGAATATATATTATATATAAATCATGTATTACATTCTGGAATTATGTAAATTAGGATATAAGTAATAATATCAAGAATGACAAGTCGAAACACATACGATAAATGAAATGATTTTACCCAAAACGCTGATTTAACAAGGAATTTACAAAAGAACGAGTAATATAAAGTCATAAGTGAAACATATATGATATCATAACAATGAATATGATTCTTTAATAAGTAAATGACATTATTTAAATAATTATACAGGAGGTTCGGATACGTACAAATCATATCGGACCTAAGGTAATGGATAATTTTGCAAATCTCATTTTTATCCGAGATCACTTATTCATAAGTATTTACTGGGGTTATTTCTATCATCCATGTCCATGTTTTATAAAAGTGTATTCATATATGTGTAAATTCCTTTTTACCCATTTTGACTTTTACCCCATGGTATGGAAGGAATATTTCTTTTATATACCCTACAAGGTACTTTTTGACTTTTCCGAAAAAAGTTCAAGAAGAATGTTTTTTTAACGTATACAGCATGAAAGGATTTTTACGGTTTTATAAAGCCTTATATTTATGAAGATTCCTCCAAAATATTTAATGAATATTTTCAACAAAATATCTTTCTTTTAAAATTTCATTGCATTTTGTGAAAAGAAAATGATTTTCAAGAAGAAAGGATATTTTCCTCAAGAGTTCATTTCAATTGATTTACCAAAACCATTTTCCATATAAGATGACATTATTTTGTATGTGTATGTTTCAATTATAATGTCTCTATGATTTACATGGTTTCACATTTCTTATTATTAAATGGTATCTATTTCTTTTATATAGATTATCTGATGATGGAATGATGTTTATGAAACCCATTTTATTCTTTGGGTTATTATGAATGATGTATGTTTATTTTATGGCCCAAGTAAGAATGATTTAATTATGAGATGGGTGGGACCTATATTTCCATCCAATTAATTCGGTAATGATTTATATCTCATGAGATATACATGGCTGGAATGGTATGTTAATCCGGTTCAGTGTTACAGGACTGAAATGAGGAGTGAACTCGATTCAGAAAGAAACTTTGTCCACTAAGATGGTCTTGGCAGAAATGCCTTGGATAATATGGAAATCATAACATGTGCTTAATGGTCTCCACAATTACATGTTTTATTCCCACGCTATTTTATCATTATTGATGTTCCATTATGATATATACGTTACTTACTTCCAAGATTCATGTCTTTGCTCAAGATTTGGATGTTTAGATTTTATGTTCATGTTTTTGCATTCAAATGTTTATGGATTGTTTTATGTTTTCTATGTTTACCCTTACTAGGGATTTGACCTCACCCCTTTTATGTTTTCTTTTCCCCAGGATATAAATAAAGGTTTTAGGTAAGAAAAAAAGGGGAAGATCTTTATTGGGAGATGTTGAAGATCTTTCACCACGATTAGAAGATTTTATTCCGAGTTTCCAAAGACACTACACTATTATGGTCCTTGTGTGTCTGTTTTCTGTTATGTACTAAGTATTCCACAAAAGGAATGTAATGTCCATATACGTCAGGATTTGGGTCTCTACAATTTGTATCATAGTAAAGGTTTAGTCAACCATTGGAAACTAGGATGTGAGAACTTTAGTGAGATCCATAGAGATATTTCAAGGTATTTCTAGGGATGTCCCTAAGGTTAAGTATAAATATACGTTATAGTCCAAGAATTATGGTAACGAGTTCAAGAACTTATTTTTCAATAAGTACTTCCATTGTATTCTTCGAAAAAATATGGAGAAGGAGTTTATTGAACTAAAGAAAAAGGATGATTAATCTGTTGGTATATACGAAGCGAATTTTACAAGGATTGCAAGGTATGAATCTGGTGTTATCATCCAACCTGAAAGTAAAGTTGATCGATTCTTCAGTGGCTTAAACCCAAATCTTCAGATGGAATTAGCTATAAGAGACTTCAGTAGCTATGAAGAAATTGTGCGTTGTGCTATCAAGGTAGAAATGGAAGTTGGTGTTACTTATCCATCTCATGGTTTTAACAAGAAATGAAAGATGGAGTTCAAGGAGAAATCTCAGAATAATGGTGAAAATAAGATGAATGTTTCCTTACGCTCAAAATGTGGAATGAATCATGGTGGAGATTGTCTTAAAGGGACTAGAAAATTTTTTAAGTGTGGAAAAGAAGGTCATCGAGTAGCTGAGTGTCGATGTAATGGAAAAAGGGTTTCTAATGATGTGAATAAAGAAAATACTGCAGAGAACGGACCACCAACACTTCAATGCTTCAAGTGTAAGGAAATGGGGAATTATGCTAATAAATGCCCTAATCCAAGGGTTAGTGATGATCGACATGAGAAACCAATTAAGGAAAAAGACAAAGGGAAGTCACATACGATCACTATTAGAGAGGTTGAATATAAAAAATATGTGGGGGAATGATTAAGTGTTTATGTAATGGGATTCCAAAATAATGTTGTATATTGTATCATGGAATATTGGAATATTTATGCATTGGTATATTGTGGTTTTCAATAATTTTATGGTACCGGTAACCATGGAAAGTGATTGAGATATTTTTGGAAAAAAAGATGATATGCACATAATGAAGGGATAAAGAGAAAATGAAATTTTTGACAGTATTCATGAGGTCATGACTGATATAATGAAATAGTTATATCATGGTTTGAGTATATAGAATTTTGGGGTTTTGGTATGTGGAAAGAGATAACTTTTGACAGCACTCATGTTTTCACTAAGATTCAATGGGTATTCATTTTTCAAGAGAATACATGATTAAGGCCTTTGAATGTTTGGAATGTGACCAAAAAGACATATCTTATGATATATGGGGATCAACGATGGTATTAACATGCTTTTTATATGAAATCTCTGGTAATAGTTTTCACTATAATATGAAAGTGTACTACAGTATTATGGATAAGCCTAAAGATTGGAATGAATTATTATGGACATAAGTTAGTATTGTTTAAGGATAGAAGTCTTTTCGATATTATTGATGGGATGTTATAGTAATGTAGTTTTAGAAAAAGGAAAACCTATAGGATGGGCGACAACCCATCTCGTCAGACAAGGCTATGGGAATTGAACCCACAACCGAAGTGCGACTCGTCTTTATCGCCTACCACTGGCCTACATGAATTCCTTGTTAAGTAGAAACTAGTTTTATTATATTAAGAAGTATGATATATGAAGTATAAGTCCATTTCAGGAACCATATATGATTAATATCACTATATTTGGACTTATGTATTTTTGATAACTTTTATAACCTTTTGTTTGAGACAGATGGAATGACCCATCATTCTATCACATGATCTGATAACACTTCACGAATGAAAAATTCAACTTCATTTCTTTAAGAGATGAAGTGGAAATTTTCTAAAGAACGACCAACGGTGAGACTGTACCAAAATCATGAAAGTATTTCTTCTAATTCCAATTTCATCAACTTTAGGGAAATAATCTTGAAAACCAAAAATGTTTTCCTAGTGCCCTTATATCCGATGAATCATACGGTACCTTAGATCATCACAAATCTATGGCTTTGTGATTTATCGATTTTTCATAGCCATGTTCTCTACCACTCTCCATCAAAACTTGATGGTTAGATTTTTCTTCCATATCCCTATTTTCACCTATGTTCTCCTATATGGAAACCCAGTGATGAGTTTCTTTGGGTAACCTTTACATTTCATACTTTAGTTTTTAAAGCCATGTTTTGGTATTCCTTTTTACGATGTGGGTTTCTATTAATGAAACTTTCGAGTAGTAAACCATTTATAACCCTGACGAAATTCGAGGGAGAAATTCATTTTAAGGGGGGTAGAATCCAACACCCCGAGATTTTATGAAAAATATTCTTTTTAATTTCATTAATGTCTTGTGTTGTACGCTACACCAAAAGGATCTTGCACAACACGCATCCCTGTATTGACTTTCATTACACGCAAGTGCGTCCTTCCACGATAGTGTGTGTTGTACGCAATACCAAGTTTCGCTAAACAACGATATGTTATATAAACTAGCCGTTATGAATAGTAATACCCACTTTTTGAAATTTCATAAATTTTATCTTTCAAAATGGACTTAATTTTTGGATTCATAATATCAAAATTAGCCTAGGGTGAATTTTTGGTATTTTTCTGAAAACTGTCAATTTTTGATGAATAGTGAAAACACTAGTTTACTATTCAAAAACCGACTTTTTATTTAAATAATTATTTGTTTTATTTAAATTTATTTTATGTAAAAATTGATACATAATACCTATATAAGTTCAATGTAATTCATTGGAGTAATTTTATAATAATTTTAGATATATAAAAAAAGTTTATTGAACTTTTCACCGTCTTTTACCCACCTCCAAGGAGAATTTGGAAATTCACATAAAACTTAATTTTACCACTTCTGTGAGTGGAATTTCGAAAATCCGAGAGACACGGTTAATATCAAGTACTAAAATTTGGTTCAATGCGATGAAAATAATTTTTGTGAATAGTAACTTTTTACTTTTATTTACCACGGATAAAATTAAATAGGATAATTAAGGGTACAAATGATATTATTATTACCCTAAAACATGTCCTAATTCTATTGGATAAGTGTAATTCGACAACAAACAACCTTAGGAATAAAATATGACCATTTAGGCCCACTTGGATTAAATTAGGACATTTATTATTAATTTATTTAATGAAGGGTTAAAATAGTTAAAATCAAAGTTAATAACTAAATTATTTTTAATATAGGGTTATACATAAGATAAATTTGACTATAAATATTCATTAGAAAGATAAATAGATTTAGTAAATAATTTTGTTTTATTTATAATTTTTAGTCATTAAAAAATTTAATTTATTTATGACACAATGATGATGCAGTAATTATCTTATTAATGAAATATTGACATAATTGATGTTATAAATACCCAAATAAATGTAATTTGGGACTTTTTATGAATTACAGTAATTTTATATGTTAATATGACATGTTAGTATTGATTTAGTTAACGGTTTCCTAAGTAATAATTCTGTTATAATTTTCACAAAAATCAATTACCAAATAGTGTCAAAATTGACATAAATTAGTTTTTTAAAAAATATTATATTATTAATTGTTATTTTATTCCTAAAAAATATAAGGTTTGTCAAAATGACTTAGATAAGGTTATATATATTAATAATAAACAACTTGGGGTTTTTTTGGCTTGTTATAGTAAGTTTATTAACCATATAGTGTAAGAAAACAAGAAGACACGGTAAAAGTAAAATTATTTAACTTAAGGTTAAATCTAAATGATAAGGTTAAAATAGAAACCTAAACTTGTCTAAATTCTATTGGATGATAGGATTTAGACTCATCCCCATATTATCTTATAAATAACTCAATTTGGAGCTATTAAAATTCGAATATGACTTTATAATAAAATAATATTTTTAGTTTTTCCAAAGGTGCCCCTCTCCTCCCTTATAAAAGGGAACCTCCTCCCTCTTTTCCTCACACCACTTTGAGCCTTCAAGCTCGGCCAAACCCTAAAAAATTATATTCTAAACTTCCATAGAAACATCCTAGAGATTCTGGTCTTCTTCAAAGACCAATTTTAGTGCCCTGATAGGAGGTCTCAAAGAGGCGCTTTAATGAAGAGGTAATTTCCGTTACCAATTCTTTCAACTTTATTTCTTCTTCCACTTCTTCTTATTTAGTTGTTTCATTATGAAGTAATAAAATCAGTATAAATCATATAATGATATGTTATTATAAGTCTGAAACAACCCTATTTCACCATCTATCCATCCTATGGAAAACGAAATCACCACGCGTGCGTACGTACGGAATACCGTCTCCACGCCGTGGTGAAATCTAATTTTCCACCAACACCTTACATGGATGGGTATAATGGTGTAAATAATAACTATATATGGTTATTATAACATCATACTGATTCTGATATATTATACCATCCACTCCAATTCTATTCCATAATTATGGGAACGATATCATCGCTCGTGCGTACGTACGGACTAACGTCTCCACGACGTGATGAGATTCAATCTCCATGTTAAACATACATGAATGATCATAAAGGTTATATAATGAATAATAATGAAATATATGAAATAATAATGCTACTCTATTTATGTATATACATATGTATGTCATCTATTTAGTTTCATTCAATTAAATAAGGAAACTAAAATAGCGTTCATGCGTATGTACGACCAACTGTCTCCATGAACGATGTATTTCATTCCTTTTATCGATATATTATATATATATATGTATATGATGAATATATATTATATATAAATCATTTTTTACATTCTGGAATTATGTAAATCAGGATATAAGTAATAATATCAAGAAAGACAAGTCGAAACACATACGATAAATGAAATGATTTTACCCAAAACGCTGCTTTAACATGGAATTTACAAAAGAACGGATAATATAGAGTCATAAGTGAAAAATATATGATATCATAATAATGAATATGATTCTGTAATAAGTCAATGACATTATTTAAAAAATTATACAGGAGTTTCGGATACGTACAAAGCATATCGGACCTAATTTAAGGGATAATTTTTCAAATCTCATTTTTATCTGAGATCGCTTATACGTAAGTATTTACTAGGGTTATTGCTATCATCCATGTCCATGTTTTATAAAAGTGTATTCAGGTATGATTAAATTCCTTTTTACCCATTTTTACTTTTACCCCATGGTATGGAAGGAATCTTTCTTTTATTTACCCTACAAGGTACATTTTGACTTTTCCGAAAAAAGTTCGAGAAGAATGTTTTTTTAACATATACGGTGTGAAAGGATTTTTACGGTTTTATAAAGCCTCATTTTTATGAAGATTACCCTAAAATATTTCATGACTATTTTCAACAAAATCTATTTCTTTTAAAATTTCAGGGCATTTTGTGAAAAGAAAATTATTTTCAATAAGAAAGGATATTTTTCTCAAGAGTTCATTTCAAGTGGTTTACCAAAACCATTTTCTATATAAGATGACATTATTTCATATGTGTATGTTTCAAGTATAATGTCTATATGATTTACATTGTTTCACGTTTCTTATTATAAAATGGTATCCATTTATTTTATATAGATTATGTGATGATGTAATGATGTTTCTGAAACCCATTTTTTTCTTTGGGTTATTATGAATGATGTATGTTTATTTTGTGGCACAAGTAAGAATGATTTCATTATGAGATGGGTGGGAACTATATCTACCTCCAATGCATTGGGTAAAGATTTATATCTCATGAGATAGACATGGCTGGAACGGTAAGTTAATCTGGTTCAGTGTTATATGACTGAAATGAGAAGTGAACTCGATTCAGAAAGGGACTTTGTCCACTAAGATGGTCTTGGAAGCAATGCCTTGGATAATATGGAAATCATAACATATGCTTAATGGTCGCCAAAATTTCATGTTTTATTCCCATGATATTTTATCATGATTGATGTTCCCTTATGATATATGCCTTACTTACTTCCAAGATTCATGTCTTTGCTCAAGATTTTGATGTTTATATTTTATGTTCATGTTTTTGAATTCAAATGTTTATGGATTGTTTTATCTTCTCTATGTTTACCCTTACTGGGAATTTGAGCTCACCCCTTTTATGTGTTCATTTCCCTGGGATATAAATAAAGGTTTTAGGTAAGAAGAAAAAGGGGAAGATCTTTATTGGGAGATGTTGAAGATCTTTCACCACGATAAGAAGATTTTATTCCGAGTTTCCAAAGACACTAATCTATTACAGTCCCTGTGTGTCTGTTTTTGTTATGTACTAATTATTCCGCAAAATTAATGTAATGTCCATGTACGTAAAGCTTTGGGTCTCTACATTTGGTATCAGAGGAAAGGTTTAGTCAACCTTTGGAAACTAGGATGTGATAACTTTAGTGAGATCCATAGAGATATTTCTAAGGAATGTCTAGGGATGTCCCTAAGGTTAAGTATAAATATAAGTTATAGTCCTATAATTTCGGTAACGATCTTATAATTAAACCTAAGATATTAGATATTTAAGGTAATACCCCTTTATTATGTTGTTTTCCCTAGCATGATTTTTTCCTCTCACACTATTCTTTTTGTGTTCTAGACGATGGCTGGAACCCGAAGAAACCGTGTTGATCAATGCAATGGAAAATGCAATGATTTTCCTCCTGAACAAACAAATGTTATGGGAGATGGATTGAAAAATCTTATTGCTATCCTTATACAAGCTATGAATCATTCTGGACTTCCAAATGAGCAGAGAAGGGAAGAATATTCTACTGAGTCCTTCATGAGGAAATCTCCACCTTCTTTCAGTGGGTCTTCTGATCCACTTGTTGCTGAACAATGGATCAGTACTGCTGAAATGATATTTTCAGTTCTTCAATGTTCTGAACATGATAAAGTCATCATAGCAGTGTATTTTTTGGAAGGTGAAGCTGATCAATGGTGGAATCTTATCAAGAATACGAGGCCAAGATATGAAATTGAGTCCATGGGATGGGACGAGTTCAAAAAATTATTTTTAAATAAGTACTTCCCTCGTATTCTTAGAACAAAGATGGAGAAAGACTTTCATGAACTAAAGCAAAAGGATGATGAATCTGTTGGTATATACGAAGAGAATTTTACAAGGCTTTCAAGGTATGCATCTGGCTTTATCATCCAACCTGAATGTAAAGTTGATCGATTCTTCAGTGGCTGAAAACCAAATCTTCAAATGGCATTAGCTATAAGAGACTTCAGTAGCTATGAAGAAATTGTACGTTGTGCTATCAAGGTAGAAATGGAAGTTGGTGTTACATATCCATCTCATGGTTTTGACAAGAAACGATAGATGGAGTTAAAGGAGAAATCTCAGAATAATGGTGAAAATTAGATGAATGATTCCTTATGCTCAATGTGTGGAATGAAGCATGGTGGAGATTGTCTTAAAGGGACTACAAAATGTTTTAAGTGTGTAAAAGAAGGTCATCGAGCAGCTGAGTGTCGAAGTAATGGAAAAAGGGTTGCTAATGATTTGAATAAATAAAAGACTGCAGAGAACGCACCACCAACACTTCAATGCTTCAAGTGTAAGTAAATGGGGAATTATGCTAATAAATGCCCTAATCCAAGGGTTAGTGATGATCGACATGAGAAACCACTTAAGGAAAAGGACAAAGGGAAGACCCATGCGATCACTATTGGCGATGTTGAATATGACAAAGATGTGGTGCAATGATTAAGTGTTTATGTAATGGGATTTCAAAATAATGTTGTATATAGTATCGTGGAATATTGGAATATTTATGTATTGGTCTATTGTGGTTTTCAATAATTTTATGGTACCAGTAACCATGGAAAGTGATTGAGATATTTTTGGAAAAAAAGATGATATGCGCATAATGAAGGGATAAGAAGAAAATGAAATTATTGACAGTATTCATGAGCTCATGATTGATATAAGGAAATTGTTATATCATGGTTTTAGTATATAGAATTTTGGGGTTTTGGTATGTGGAATGAGTAAACTTTTGACATCACTCATGTTTTCACTAAGATTCAACGGGTATTCATTTTTCAAGAGAATACATGATTAAGGCCTTTGAATGTTCGGAATGTGACCAACAAGACATATCTTATGATATATGGGGATCAACGATGGTATTAACATTCTTTTTATATGAAATATCTGGTAATAGTTTTCACTATAATATGAGAGTGGACTGCAGTATTATGGATAATCCTAAAGATTGGAATGAATTATTATGAACATAAGTTAGTATTGTTTAAGGATAGAAGTATTTTCGATATTATTGATGGGATGTTATTGTAATGTAGTTTTAGAAAAAGGAAAACCTGTAGGATGTGCGACAACCCATCTCTTCAGACAAGGCTGTGGGAATTGAACCCACAACCGAAGTGCGACTCGCCTTTATCGCCTACTACTAGCCTACTTGAAGTCCTTATTTAGTAGAAACTAGTTTTATTATATTAAGAAGTATGATATATGAAGTATAAGTCCATTTCAGGAACCATATATGATTAATATCACTATATGTGGACTTATGTATTTTTGATAACTTTTATTACCTTTTGTTTGAGACAGATGGAATGACCCATCATTATATCACATGATCTGATAACACTTCACGAATGAAAAATTAAACTTAATTTCTTTAAGAGATGAAGTGGAAATTGTCTAATGAACGACCAATGGTGAGACTGTACCAAAATCATGAAAGTATTTCTTCTAATTCCAATTTCATCAACTTTAGGGAAATGATCTTGAAAACAAAAAATGTTTTCCTAGTGCCCTTATATCCGATGAATCATACGGTACCTTAGATCATAAAAAATCTATGGCTTTGTGATTTATCGATTTTTCATAGCCATGTTCTCTACCACTCTCCATCAGAACTTGATGGTTAGATTTTTCTTCCATATCCCTATTTTCACCAATGTTTTCTTATATGGAAACCCAGTGATGAGTTTCTTTGGGTAACCGTTACATTTCATACTTTAGTTTTTAAGGCCATGTTTTGGTATTCCTTTTTATGATGTGGGTTTCTATTAAAGAAACTTTCGAGTAGTAAACCATTTATAACCCCGACGAAATTCGAGGGAGAAATTCATTTTAAGGGGGGTAGAATGCAACACCCCGAGATTTTATGAAAAATATTCTTTTTAATTTCATTAATGTCTTGTGTTGTACACTACACCAAAAGGATCTTTCACAACACGCATACCTGGATTGGATTTCATTACACGCAAGCGCGTCCTTCCACGATAGTGTGTGTTGTACACAATACCGAGTTTCGCGAAACAACGATATGTTATATAAACTAGCCGTTATGAATAGTAATACCCACTTTTTTAAATTTCATAAATTTTATCTTTCAAAATGGACTTAATTTTTTGATTCATAATATCCAAATTAGCCTAGGGTGAATTTTTGGTATTTTTCTGAAAACTGTCAATTTTTGATGAATAGTGAAAACACTAGTTTACTATTCAAAAACCGAATTTTTATTTAAATAATTATTTGTTTTATTTAAATTTATTTTAGGTTAAAATTGATACATAATACCTATATAAGTTCAATGTAATTCATTGGAGTAATTTTATAATAATTTTAGATACATAAAAAAAGTTTATTGAACTTTTCACCGTCTTTTACCCACCTCCTAGGAGAATTTGGAAATTCACATAAAACTTAATTTTACCACTTTTGTGAGTGGAATTTCTAAAATCCAAGAGACACGGTTAATATCAAGGACTAAAATTTGGTTCAATGCAATGAAAGTAATTTTTGTGAATAGTAACTTTTTTCTTTTATTTACCACGGATAAAATTAAATAGGATAATTAAGGGTAAAAATGATATTATTATTACCCTAAAACATGTCCTAATTATATTGGATAAGTGTAATTCGACAAAAAACAACCTTAGGAATAACATATGACCATTTAGGCCCACTTGGATTAAATTAGGACATTTATTATTAATTTATTTAAAGAAGGGTTAAAATAGTTAAAATCAAAGTTTAATAACTAAATCATTTTTAATATAGGGTTATACATAAGATAAATTCGACTATAAATATTCATTAGAAAGATAAATAGATTTAGTACATAATTGTGTTTTATTTATAATTTTTAGTCATTAAAAAATTTAATTTATTTATGACACAATGATGATGCAGTAATTATCTTATTAATGAAATATTGACATAATTGATGTTATAAATACCCAAATAAATGTAATTTGGGACTTTTCATGAATTACAGTAATTTTATACGTTAATATGAAATGTTAGTATTGATTTAGTTAATGGTTTTCTAAGTAATCATTCTGTTATAATTTTCACAAAAATCAATTTCCAAATAGTGCCAAAATTGAAATAAATTAGTTTTTTAAAAAATATTATATTATTAATTGTTATTTTATTCCTAAAAAATATAAGGTTTTTCAAAATGACTTAGATAAGGTTATATATATTAATAATAAACAACTTGGGGTTTTTTTGGGTTGTTATAGTAAGTTTATTAACCTTATAGTGTAAAAAAACAAGAAGACACCATAAAAGTAAAATTATTTAACTTAAGGTTAAATCTAAATGATAAGGTTAAAATAGAAACCTAAACTTGTCTCAATTATATTGGATGATAGGATTTAGACTCATCCCCATCTTATCTTATAAATAACTCAATTTGGATCTATTAAAAATTGAATATGACTTTATAATAAAATAATATTTTTTGTTTTTCTAAAGGTGCCCCTCTCCTCCCTTATAAAAGGGAACCTCCTCCCTCTTTTCCTCACACCACTTTGAGCCTTCAAGCTCGGACAAACCCTAACAAATTATATTCTAAACTTCCATAGAAACATCCTAGAGGTTCTGGTCTTCTTCAAAGACCAATTTTAGTTCCCTGATAGGAGGTCTCAAAGAGGCGCTTTAATGAAGAGGTAATTTTCGTTACCGATTCTTTAAACTTTATTTATTCTTCCACTTCTTCTTATTTAGTTGTTTCATTATGAAGTAATAAAATCAGTATAACTCATATAAGGATATGTTATTATAATTCCGAAACAACCCTATTTCACCATCTATCTATCCTATGGAAAACGAAATCACCATGCGTGCGTACGTACGGAATACCGTCTCCACGCCGTGGTGAAATCTGTTTTTCCACCAACACCTTTCATGGATGGGTATAATGGTGTAAATAATAACTATATATGGTTATTATAACATCATACTGATTCTGATATATTATACCATCCACTCCAATTCTATTCAATAATTATGGGAACGATATCATCGCTCGTGCGTACGTACAGACTACCGTCTCCACGACGCGATGAGATTCATTCTCCATGTTAACCATACATGAATGATAATAACATTTATATAATGAATAACAATGAAATATATGAAATAATAATGCTACTGTATTTATGTATATACATATGTATGTCATCTATTTAGTTTCATTCAATTAAATAAGGAAACGAAAATAGCATTCATGCGTATGTACGGCCAACTGTCTCCATGAACGGTGTATTTCATTCCTTTTATCGATATATAATATATATATATGTATATGATGAATATATATTATATATAAATCATGTTTTACATTCAGGAATTATGTAAATCAGGATATAAGTAATAATATCAAGAACGACAAGTCGAAACACATACGATAAATGAAATGATTTTTCCAAAAACGCTGCTTTAACATGGAATTTACAAAAGAACGGATAATATAGAGTCATAATTGAAAAATATATGATATCATAATAATGGATATGATTCTTTAATAAGTCAATGACATTATTTAAATAATTATACAGGAGTTTCGGATATGTACAAAGCATATGGGACCAAAGTTAAGGGATAATTTTTCAAATATCATTTTTATCTGAGATCGCTTATTCGTAAGTATTTACTGGGGTTATTTCTATCATCAATGTCCATGTTTTATAAAAGTGTATTCAGGTATGTTTAAATTTATTTTTACCCATTTTTACTTTTACCCCATTGTATGGAAGGAATCTTTCTTTTATTTACCCTACAAGGTACATTTTGACTTTTCCGACAAAAGTTCGAGAAGAATGTTTTTTTAACGTATACGGTGTGAAAGGATTTTTACGTTTTTATAAAGCCTTATTTTTATGAAGATTACCCCAAAATATTTCATTACTATTTTCAACAAAATCTATTTCTTTTAAAATTTCATGGCATTTTGTGAAAAGAAAATTATTTTCAACAAGAAAGGTTATTTTTCTCAAGAGTTCATTTCAAGTGCTTTACCAAAACCATTTTCTATATAAGATAACATTATTTCATATGTGTATGTTTCAAGTATAATGTCTATATGATTTACATTGTTTGAAATTTCTTATTATAAAATGGTATCCATTTATTTTATATTGATTATGTGATGATGGAATGATGTTTCTGAAACCCATTTGTTTCTTTGGGTTATTATGAATGTTGTATGTTTATTTTGTGGCACACATAAGAATGATTTCATTATGAGATGGGTGGGACCTATATATCCCTCCAATGCATTGGGTAAAGATTTATATCTCATGAGATAGACATGGCTGGAATGGTAAGTTAATCTGGTTCAGTGCTATAGGACTGAAATGAGAAGTGAAATCAATTCAGAAAGGGACTTTGTCGACTAAGATGGTCTTGGCAGCAATGCCTTGGATAATATGGAAATCATAACATATGCTTAATGGTCGCCAAAATTTCATATTTTATTCCCATGATATTTTATCATGATTGATGTTCCCTTATGATATATTCCTTACTTACTTCCAAGATTAATGTCTTTGCTCAAGATTTTGATGTTTAGATTTTATGTTCATGTTTTTGAATTCAAATGTTTATGGATTGTTTTATCTTCTCTATGTTTACCCTTACTAAGAATTTGAGCTCACCCCTTTTATGTTTTCATTTCCCTGGGATATAAATAAAGTTTTTAGGTAAGAAGAAAAAGGGGAAGATTTTTATTGGGAGATGTTGAAGATCTTTCACCATGATTAGAAGATTTTATTCCAAGTTTCCAAAGACACTAAACTATTACAGTCCCTATGTGTCTGTTTTTATTATGTACCAATTATTCCGAAAAATTAATGTAATGTCCATGTAGGTAAAGCTTTGGGTCTCTACATTTGGTATCAGAGGAAAGGTTTAGTCAACCTTTGGAAACTAGGATGTGAGAACTTTAGTGAGATCCATAGAGATATTTCTAAGGTATGTCTAGGGATGTCCCTAAGGTTAAGTATAAATATAAGTTATAGTCCTATAATTACGGTAACGATCTTAGAATTAAACCTAAGATATTAGATATTGAAGGTAATACCCCTTTATTTTGTTGTTTTCCCTAGCATGATTTTTTCCTCTCACACTATTCTTTTTGGGTTCTAGACGATGGCTGGAACCCGAAGAAACCGTGTTGATCAATGCAATGGAAAATGAAATGATTTGCCTCTGGAACAAACAAATGTTATGGGAGATGGATTGAAAAATCTTATTTCTATACTTATACAAGCTATGAATCATTCTGGACTTCCAAATGAGCAGAGAAGGGAATAATATTCTACTGAGTCCTTCATGAGGCAATCTCCACCTTCATTCAGTGGGTCTTCTGATCCACTTGTTGCTGAACAATGGATCAGTACCACTAAAATGATATTTTCAGTTCTTCAATGTTCTGAACATGATAAAGTCATCATAGAAGTGTATTTTTTGGAAGGTTAAGCTGATCAATGGTGGAATCTTATCAAGAATACGAGGGAAAGAGATGAAATTGAGTCCATGGAATGGGACGAGTTCAAAAAATTATTTTTAAATAAGAACTTCCCTCGTATTCTTCGAACAAAGATGGAGAAGGACTTTCTTGAACTAAAGAAAAAGGATGATGAATCTGTTGGTATATACGAAGAGAATTTTACAAGGCTTTCAAGGTATGCATCTGGATTTATCATCCAACCTGAATGTAAATTTTATCGATTCTTCAGTGGCTTAAAACCAAATCTTCAAATGGCATTAGCTATAAGAGACTTCAGTAGCTATGATGAAATTGTGCGTTGTGCTATCAAGGTAGAAATGGAATTTGGTGTTACATATCCATATCATGGTTTTGACAAGAAACGAAAGATGGAGTTCAAGGAGAAATCTCAGAATAATGGTGAAAATAAGATGAATGATTCATTATGCTCAATGTGTGGAATGAAGCATGGTGGAGATTGTCTTAATGGGACTAGAAAATGTTTTAAGTGTGTAAAAGATGGTCATCGTGCAGCTGAGTGTCGAAGTAATGGAAAAAGGGTTGATAATGATTTGAATAAAGGAAAGACTGCAGAGAACGCACCACCAACACTTCAATGCTTCAAGTGCAAGGAAATGGGGAATTATGCTAATAAATGCCCTAATCCAAGGGTTAGTGATGATCGACATGAGAAACCACTTTAGGAAAAGGACAAAGGGAAGACCCATGTGATCACTATTGGCGATGTTGAATATGACAAAGATGTGGTGCAATGATTAAGTGTTTATGTAATGGGATTCCAAAATAATGTTGTATATAGTATCGTGGAATATTGGAATATTTATGTATTGGTCTATTGTGGTTTTCAAAAATTTTATGGTACCAGTAACCATGGAAAGTGATTGAGATATTTTTGGAAAAAAAGATGATATGCGCATAATGAAGGGATAAGAATAAAATGAAATGATTGACAGTATTCATGAGATCATGATTGATATAAGGAAATAGTTATATCATGGTTTTAGTATATAGAATTTTGGGGTTTTGGTATGTGGAAAGAGTAAACTTTTGACATCACTCATTTTTTCACTAAGATTCAATGGGTATTCATTTTTCAAGAGAATACATGATTAAGGCCTTTGAATGTTTTGAATGTGACCAACAAGACATATCTTATGATATATGGGGATCAATGATGGTATTAACATGCTTTTTATATGAAATCTCTGGTAATAGTTTTCACTATAATATGAGAGTGGACTGCAGTATTATGGATAAGCCTAAATATTGGAATGAATTATTATGGACATAAGTTAGTATTGTTTAAGGATAGAAGTATTTTCGATATTATTGATGGGATGTTATAGTAATGTAGTTTTAGAAAAAGGAAAACATGTAGGATGGGCGACAACCCATCTTGTCAGACAAGGCTGTGGGAATCGAACCCAAAACCGAAGTGCGACTAGCCTTTATCACCTACCACTGGCCAACAGGAAGTCCTTGTTTAGTAGAAACTAGTTTTATTATATTAAGCAGTATGATATATAAATTATAAGTCCATTTTAGGAACCATATATGATTAATATCACTATACACGGACTTATGTATTTTTGATAAATTTTATAATCTTTTGTTTGAGACAGATGGAATGACCCATCATTCTATCACATGATGTGCTAACATTTCACGAATGGCAAATTCAACTTCATTTCTTTAAGAGATGAAGTGGAAATTGTCTAATGAACGACCAACGGTGAGACTGTACCAAAATCATGAAAGTATTTCTTCTAATTCCAATTTCATCAACTTTAGGGAAATGATCTTGAAAACCAAAAATGTTGTCCGAGTGCCCTTATATCCGATGAATCAGATGGTACCTTAGATCATCACAAATCCATGGATTTTTTATTGATGGATTTTTCATAGCCATGTTCTCTACCACTCTCCATTAGAACTTGATGGTTAGATTTTTCTTCCATATCCATATTTTCACCTATGTTCTCTTATATGGAAACCCAGTGATGAGTTTCGTTGGGTAACTGTTACGTTTCATACTTTAGTTTTTAAAGCCAAGTTTTGGTATTCATTTTTACGATGTGGGTTTATATTAATGAAACTTTTGAGTAGTAAACCATTTATAACCCCGACGAATTTCGAGGGCGAAATTCATTTTAAGGGGGGTAGAATGTAACACCCTGAGATTTTATGAAAAATATTCTTTTTAATTTCATTAATGTCTTGTGTTGTATGCTACACCAATAGGATCTTACACAACATGCATCCCTCACTTGTCTTTCATTACACGCAAGCGCGACCTTCCACGATAACGTGTGTTGTACGCAATACCAAGTTTCTCTAAACAACGATATGTCATATAAACTAGCCGTTATTAATAGTAATACACACTTTTTTGAAATTTTTTAAATTTTATCTTTCAAAATGTTATTCATTTTTGGATTCAAAATATCAAAATTATCCTAGGGTGAATTTTTGGTATTTTTCTGAAAACTTTCAATTTTTGATGAATAGTGAAAACACTGGGTTACTGTTCAAAAACCGACTTTTTATTTAAATAATTATTTATTTTATTTAAATTTATTTTAGGTCAAAATTGATACATAATACCTATATAAGTTCAATGTAATTCATTGGAGTAAATTTATAATAATTTTAGATATATAAAAAAAGTTTATTGAACTTTTCACCGTCTTTTACCCACCTCCTAGGAGAATTTGGAAATTCACATAAAACTTAATATTACTGCTTCTGTGAGTAGAATTTCAAAAATCCGAGAGACACTGTTAATATGAAGGACTAAAAAGTGGTTCAATGAGATGAAAATAATTTTTGGTGAATAGTAACTTTTTACTTTTATTTACCACGGTTAAAAGTAAATTGGATAATTAATGGTAAAATGATATTATTATTACCCTAACACATGTCGTAATTATATTAGATAAGTGTAATTCAACCAAAAACAACCTTAGGAATAAAACATGACCATTTAGGCCCACTTGGATTAGATTAGGACATTTATTATTAATTTATTTCTAGAAGGGTTAAAATAGATAAAATCAATGTTTAATAACTAAATCATTTTTAAGATAGGGTTATACATAATATAAATTCGACTATAAATATTCATTAGAAATATAAAAATATTTATTCTATAATGGTGTTTTATTTATAATTTTTAGACTTTAAATAATTTAATTTATTTATGACACAATGATGATGCAGTAATTATCTTATTAATGAAATATTGACATAATTGATGTTATAAATACCCAAATAAATGTAATTTGGGACTTTTTATGAATTTCATTAATTTTATAGGTTAATATGACATGTTATTATTGATTTAGTTAACTATTTTCGAAATAATAATTCTGTTATGATTTTCACAAAAATAAATTACCAAATAGTGTCAAAATTGACATAAAATAGTTTTTAAAACAAATATTATATTATTAATTGTTATTTTATTCCTAAAAATATATGGTTTGGTAAAATGACTTAGATACGGTTATATATATTAATAATAAACAACTTGGGGTTCGTTTGGCTTGTTATAGTATGTTTATTAACCTTATAGTGTAAGAAAACAAGAAGACACGGTAAAAGTAAAATTATTTAACTTAAGGTTAAATCTAAATGATAAGGTTAAAATAGAAACATAAACTTGTATAAATTATATTGGATGAGAGGCCATAGACCCATCCCCACCTTAGCTTCAAAATAACTCAATTTGGAGCTATTAAAACCGAATATGACTTTATAATAAAATAATAGTTTTAGTTTTTCAAAAGGTGCCCCTCTCCTCCCTTATAAAAGGGCACCTCCTCCCTCTCTTCCTCACACCACTTTGAGCCTTAAAACTCAGAAAACCCCTGCCAAATTCAATTATAAACTTCCATAGAAACATCCTAGAGGATCTATTTTTCTTTAAAGTCCAATTTTAGTGCCCTAAGAGGAGGTCTCAAAGAGACGCTTCAAAGAAGAGGTAATTTCTGTTACTGATTCTTTCAACTTTATTTCTTCTTCCACTTATTCTTCTTCAGTTGTTTCATTATGAAGTAATAAAATAAGTATAACTAATATACTTATATGTTATTATAAGTATTAATCAACCCTATTTCACCATCTATCCATCCTACGGAAAACGAAATCACCATGCGTGCGTACGTACAGAATACCGTCTCCACGCCGTGGTGAAATCTTTTTTTCCACCAACACCTTACATGGATGGGTATAATGGTGTAAAAAATAACTATATATGGTTATTATAAAATCATAATGATTTTGATATATTATACCATCCACTCCAATTCTATTCAATAATTATGGGAACGATATCATCCCTCATGCGTACGCATAGACTACCGTCTCCACGACATGATGAGATTCATTCTCCATGTTAACCATACATGAATGATCATAACATTTATATAATTAATAATAATGAAATATATGAAATAATAATTATAATGGATTTATGTATATATATATATATTTATGTCATATATTTAGTTTCATTCAATTAAATAAGGAAACTAAAACAGCGTTCATGCGTAAGGACGACCTACTGTCTCCATGAACGGTTTATTTCATTCCTTTTATCGATATATAATATATATATGTATATGATGAATATATATTATATATAAATCATGTTTTACATTCTGTAATTATGTAAATCAGGATATAAGTAATAATATCAAGAACGACTAGTCGAACACATGCGATAAATGAAATGATTTTACCCAAAACGTTGCTTTAACATGGAATTTACAAAAGAACGGGTAATATAGAGTCATAAGTGAAACACATATGATATCATAGAAATGAATATGATTCTGTAATAAGTAAATGACATTATCTTAATCACTATACAGGAGGTTCAGATATATACGAAGCATATTGGACCTAAGGTAAGAGATAATTTTGCAAATCTCATTTTTATCTAAGATTGCATATTTGTAAGTATTTACTGGGGTTATTGCTATCATCCATGTCCATGTTTTATAAAAGTGTATTCATGTATTTTTAAAGTCCTTTTTACCCATTTTTACTTTTACCCCATGGTATGGAAGGAATATTTCTTTTATTTACCCTACATGGTACTTTTTGACTTTTCCGACAAAAGTACGAGAAGAATGTTTTTTAACGTATACGGCATGAAAGGATTTTTATGGTTTTATAAAGCATTATTTTTATGAAGCTTCCCCCAAAATATATCAGGACTATTTTAAACAAAATATGTTTCTTTTAAAATTGCATGGAATTTTGTGAAAAGAAAATGATTTTCAAGAAGAAAGGATATTTTCCTCAAGAGTTCATTTCATGTACTTTACCAAAACAATTTTCCATATAAGATGACATTATTTCATATGTGTATGTTTCAATTATAATGTGTCTATGATTTACATGGTTGCACATTTATTATTATGAAATGATATCCACTTCTTTGATATAGATTATGTGATGATGGAATGATGTTTATGAAACCCATTTTATTCTTTGGGTTATTATGAATGATGTATGTTTATTTTGTGGCACAAGTAAGAATGATTTTATTATGAGATGGGTGGGACCTATATATCCCTCCAATGCATTGGGTAAAGATTTATATCTTATGAGATAAACATGGATGGAATGTTATGTTAATCTGGTTCAGTGTTACAGGACTGAAATGAGGAGTGAACTCGATTCAGACAGGGACTTTGTCCGCTAAGATGGTCTTGGCAGCAATGCCTTGGCTACTATGGAAATCATAACATGTGCTTAATGGTTTCCACAATTACATGTTTTATTCCCATGATATTTTATCATGATTGATGTTCCATTATGATATATTCCTTACGTACTTCCAAGATTCATGTCTTTGCTCAAGATTTTGATGTTTAGATTTTATGTTCAAGTTTTTGCATTCAAATGTTTATGGATTGTTTTATGTTCTCTATGTTTACCCTTACTGGGAATTTGAGCTCACCCCTTTTATGTTTTCTTTTCCCCAGGATATAAATAAAGGTTTTAGGTAAGAAAAAAAGGGGAAGATATTTATTGGGAGATGTTGAAGATCTTTCACAACGATTAGAAGATTTTATTCCGAGTTTCCAAAGACACTAAACTATTACGGTCCTTGTGTGTCTGTTTTTGTTATGTAATAAGTATTCTGAAAAAGTAATGTAATGTCCATGTACGTCAAGCTTTGGGTCTCTACAGTGCCCCCCCTTTCCGCTCGGCTCGGCCAGCGCTGAGCTGGCCACACACGGACCGCGCCCGCGCCAGGCCAACAGGCCGCCCAGGCCGGTCCAGCTGCACCGGGCCGAGCCGCCCCGGCCGGGACGGGCCGTGCCATTCGGGCTGGTCCGCGGCCACCCTTCCGGGATAAACCCTAATGGGCCGGACTCGGACCCGGTTGGGGTCGACCCGGTTCGGGCCGACCCAAGGGGTCTTGGGCCGGGTCGGTCCGGGCCCAAAACCCCCAATTTCCGGACAGTTCCGTTCAAACGCCCGTATCATGGGCTACGGACCTCCGATCGACGCACCGTGAGTTGCGATGCGATACTTGGATCGAGATGGTCATTTAGGTATATTACAATCAAGGTTTAGGAGAACTTTGGGTTCGGACGGGTTGGTTCAAGCACGAAATCAACCGGGCCCTCGGAGCGGAAACACTTATAATTTGAGCTTCGGACATCCGATTGACGTGCCGTCGACTTTGTTGGATTCCTAAAATTGAGAAGGACCTATTAGATTACTCCGATCGAGGTTTGGAAGTAGTTGGAGTGCAGTTAGGTTGGTTTTTACTTAAAAACCAACCGAGCCCCTGGAACGAAAAAGCCAATAACTCTCAGACCAGGCGTCTGATTTACGCGCCGTCTGTCACGTTGAGTTCCTTTTGTCGAGAAAAAACTTTGGGATACCTTAAATCCAGAATATGTGTCAGTTGATATATCGACCCCCCTTGGCTCCTGAAGCGGACCCTCCCTGAATCGAGCATGCTGTGTGCGGGAACCCTAGCGGTGGCTGCGACTACGACGACGATGATGACTGCACTGAAATCCTCCGTGGGTTCGGCAGCGACGACGACTGCACTGAAATCCTCCGTGGGTTTGGTAGTGATGAAGAATGCACTGAAATCCTCTGTGGGTTCGGCAGCGACAAAGGATGTACTGAAATACTCCGTGGGTTCGACGGTGATGACTACTATTCTTGTATCCTATGTGGGTCTGGCAGTACTACTGTTCATGTATCCTATGTGGGTCCATTAGTGTTTGACTATGTTCTTGTATCCTACGTGGGTCTGGAAGAGTAGCTAGTTTTTTTATCCTACGTGGGTGATATCTTAGATGAATCAGTGGCTACATCTGATCATCTCTATCATCTTACGAAAAAAGTATACCTGTGTGAGTTGAGTCTTTACTTTCAATCATTATCTTCGATATGATTGTATTGATTTAGTATGTGGATTGGGTTGTGCTTTCTTAAGTGGATTCGTTTGTGTTATCCTGTGTGGATTTGGGTTGTACTATCCTGTGTGGACGTGATCGAACTTGGGCTCGGATGTTGGAGCTGTACCGAAATTGATGACTTAGGTATATGTATGGTTATATACCTAAGTAGTGTTGGATGTTATTTCATGATTGTATCTTTCCTTTTTGGATTATCCTTTGTGGATTCTGGGAGACCTTTGGGGGTCTTGGGGTCCCTACTGAGTAGCGTATACTCACCCCTGCATGGGCTATACCCACACTACGTTGTGTTGGATGCAGACGACGGACAACGCTGATCGTGGTTGAGGATTGTGGAGCAAGATGCTACCTGGCGGTGGACCACTGGGCAGGACGTACACGGAGCGGGCAGCTAGACCCAAGGAGATGAGAAGGCTATCTTTACCCACCCTTCAGGTGGGACTTCTAGTGGACGGCTCGATGTTTCTGCTTTACTTTCAGTTGTTGTACTTTATTTCCAGTTGTACATTACTTTCAGTTTGAGTTTGTATTCTGGCCCATTTACATTCTGCACTTACTATTGTACCCATTTTTACTTAGTGTTTACTTCTGATGGCTTACTCTTTTGTGTTTGTTTACTTTATAAGGCAATAAATTCCCTTTTTTTTAGGATTTACGCCTTTGGTGCTAGTCTCCAGCCCCTGGCCTATGGGAGGCGGGCTTGGGGTAGTCACGACACGGGTCCCGAGGACGGGTCGTGACAAATTCGTATCAGAGGAGTTCTGTTCTACCGCAGAACTCGGGAATCTGATCTTTCTTCTATGTGAAGCAATGATGTTAAGGGTATTGAGTGTGGTTATCAGTCTAGGTAGTCCAATGTTGGTGCGGAGGCCAACGTATCTGTACACCAGGACCCTGACTACCGATTTCCAACTCAATGCACAAAAACATTGATTGCATGTGTGTTTCAAAAGTTTTCTTTTTGATTACTTTGTGTCATCTCACCAGGTATACTGTTTTGACCATGGCACACCTATTTAATTAGTGGATGGCCCCACGACGGTAGCCAGCTAGGGTTCAGAGCTCTGTGCGAGACGACAACCCACCAAGCGATGAGGCCTCGGTGCAGGGCCCTTTTTCAGCGGAGGCACCGGCGGTACCACTACCCGCCGAGCCACAGATGCCACCAGCCCCAGCCGCTGAGAGTGCAGGTCGCCTTAGTGCACTACACGGGTTTTAGAGTTAGAGGCTACCCAGGTTCCGTGGGGAGACGGACCCTCAGGCAGCCGAGGATTGGCTGGAGGCGGTTGTGCGAGTTTTCAGGTTAGTGGGGACACCAGCTGACCTCATGGTGATCCTCACAGCGAGCCTCCTGCACGCGGCAGCAGACAGATGGTGGGGCTTGATGCTCCATGTGCACGACGAGGCATCTCTCCTCTGGATGTACATTGAGAGCCTCTTCTGCTCGGAGTTCATCCCAGCCACCCTCCGTGCGGTGCGCATCCAGGAGCTACTATAGCTGCGGTAGGGCAGCATGACGCTCGCCCAGTACTCGGTGAGATTTACCGATCTCTCGCCCTATTCGATGAACATGGTACGGGATTCATTTTTCCAGGCCCAGACCTTCGAGCAGGGAATGAGGCATGAGATCCGGGCATCGATGATGTCCCTCAGTATTCCGACACAGGCAGGGTTACTGGAGCGAGCCCTTCTCATAGAGAGCTTTCTTGCTGAGCCTACACCAGCAGCGAGACATACTGTAGGGCGGCATATAGCAGAGTCGCCTACAGCTGGTAGTCGACGGATGTCACAGGGGTCCAAGCGGACCAGACCTTCAGGCGGACGACCTCAGGATACTGGCTCAGAGGTTCGAGGCACACGTCGTAGAGCCAGCCTTACGAGAATCAGATTGTTCTAGGAATGCGGCGGGCAGGGCCACATGGCTCGTGACTGCCTGACCCGCCATGCAAAGGAGCAGCAGAAGGTTGAGGGACCACCCAAGCCAAGGCAGAGGGTCGAACGTGGTGGTCCGCAGAGATAAGGCGGACGAGGCCGGGAACTGGCCAAGGAACAGGTGGTGGGAGACGCTTTGAGGCTTTACCACCACCACCACCAGGAGGTCCACCCCGACCACAGGGAGCTGGCAGGCAAAGGTAGGCCTAGCTTCAGGCAGTAGAGGCCTACGACCATGGTGCTCCAAAGATGATTCAAGGTACTATCTGTGTCTACTCCACCCATGCTGCAGTCCTTATAGACACATGAGTGAGTCATTCTTTCATTGTCGCTTCCCTTGTTTAGAGCTCGGAGATTCCAACGGAGTCGTTGGCTCGATCCTTATGGCTAGAGACTCCTACGGGAGCAGACTCGACGATTACGCAGTGGTACCGGCAGTGTGAGCTTACTATAGGAGGCGAGAGCTTCGGCTGGGATCTTCTTGTAGTGGCATCGAGGCCTTACGACGTCATCTTGGGCACAGATTGGTTATATACATTCCATGCTCAGATTGACTGTATTAGCCCCAAGGTGTGGTGTGTTCGCACAGATTAGAGTAGGTTCACCTTCACCGGAGAGAAGGGAGCCTTTTTAGAATAGGACGGACTCATGCAGAGGAGTGGACAAACCATCACTCATCAGATGGCTAGACTCATCCTAGGAGCAGTGGATGTGCGGAGTTCGAGTTTTCCTGTTGCGGTGGATCAGTATCATGACGTTTTTCATGACAACGCTCTAGGAATACCTCCTCACAGAGAGGTAGAATTCTCAATTGACCTGTACCCCGGGACAACCCCGATATCTACTCCAGCATATCGGATGGCTCCTGCTGAGCTTCAAGATCTACAAGTACAGCTGGAGGACTTTCAGGGAATGGGATTCATTCAAACCAGTGTTTCACACTGGGATTCCCCGATTTTGTTTGCCAAGAAGGCGGACGGGAGCTTGCGACTGCGTGTCCATTACTGTCGCCTGGACTAGGTGACCGTGAAGAACAACTATCCACTTTCGTGGATTGAAGACCTCTTTAATCCGCTCAAGGGAGCACGATGGTTATTTAAGATAGACCTCAGGTCAGGTTATCATCCGCTCAGAGTTTGGGATGAGGATGTGCAGAAGATGTATTTCAGGTGTCGGTATGGCCACCATGAGTTCTTGGTTATGCCTTTCGGCGTAACCAACACTCCAGCAGTGTTCATGAGTCTCATGAACATGATCTTCTAGCCTTACCTCTAACTATTTTTCATGGTCTTCACCGACGTCATATTGATTTACTCGACTACTGCGGAGGAGAACGCCTACCACTTGCGGGTTGTACTGAACACACTATGAGAGAACCATCTTTATTGTAAGCTCTCAAAGTTTCAGTTTTGGATATGTGAGGTCCAATTCACGGGACACGTCATCTTTGAGGTGGGAGTTTCGGTGGATCCTTCAAATATCAAGGAAGTAATATCTTGGGAGCCACCCGGGAGCGTGGCGGAGGTGCAGAGTTTCCTAGGTTTGGCTGGGTACTATCGGAGATTTGTGCCAGATTTCTCCAAAGTTATGGCACCACATTCAGCTTTGATGAAGAAGGGGAAAACGTTTGTGTGGTCAGATAGATGTCAGTAGAGCTTCCCATAGCTGAGAGAGATATTGACCAGCACACCTATCTTGAGGCTACTAGAGGAGGGAGTAGGGTACGTAGTCTACTGCGATGCATCAGGGACTGGAATCGGATGTGTCCTAATGCAGGAGTGGGCCATGATCGCCTATGGATCATGTCAGTTGAGGTAGCATGAGCAGAACTACACTACCCATGAACTAGAGTTAGAAGCAGTGGTCTTTGCTCGGAAGATGTGGAGACACTATCTGATGGGAGAGTGCTTTATAGTATATTCTGACCACCAGAGTCTCTGGTACATCTTCTCGCAGAATGAACTGAACCTGAGATAGCGGCGATGGATCGAGTTCCTCCAGGACTATTACTTTGAGTTATTCTATACTCCTAGAAAGGGGAACGTAGTAGCTGATGCTCTTAGCAGGAGGACAGGCATTCAGCTACTTGGGGAGGCGACGGAGCAGCTAGCTGCTTTGCAGATATACTTCATGGATAGAGATGGAGCAAACTTTCTTCAGTCACTCCTCCACTTCTTCAGCGGGTCAGAGAGGCATATCGTGAGGATGTAGACTGTGAGACACGGCGTGCACAGATATCCTTAGGACAGACACCTGATGGATTCTCTGTGGGAGGAGAGCACATCGTCCTTTTCAGAGGACGTACCATGGTACCAGCTGCTTTACAGGAGTAGTTGCTGAGGGAGTTTCATACATCCCATTTAGCGGTACATCCAGGAGTGGCGAAGATGTACCAGGATCACTAACGTCAGCACCGGTGGCTGGGTATGAAGAAGGCCGTGGTAGAGTTCGTTTCTCGATGCCTCATCTGCTAGCAGGTGAAGGCGGAGCATCAGGTACCAGCAGGCTTGGTACAGCCCTTAGAGGTCTCGAAGTTGAAGTGGGATGGGATATCTATGGACTTCGTGACTGGACTTCCACATACTTCCAGAGGTCACGACTCCATTTGGGTGATTGTCGACCGACTCACCAAGTCGGATTACTTCTTACCCATTAGAGAGCAGTGCTCAGTGGAGATCTTGGAACGCATCTACATTCAGGAGATCGTACGGCTTCATGGTGTGACATCATCTATCATCTCCAATCGACATTCTCACTTTATTTCCCATCTTTGGAATGGGTTGCAGGAGGCATTCGGGACGAAGCAATGTCTGAGCACCGCCTTTTACCCTCAGACAAATGGTCAGATGAAGAGGACCATTCAGACTCTCGAGGATATGCTCTGTGCATGTCTCCTCGACTTTGGTCATAGTTGGGAGGACCACCTACCCTTGGTAGAGTTCGTATACAACAACAGCTACCACTCCACCAATGGGATGGAACCATATGAGGAATTGTACGACTGACCTTGCAGGTCACCTCTATGCTGGAAAGACCATGGGGAGTCATCACTTTTGGGACCAGAGATGGTCCAGGCCACTACAGAGAAGGTCCAGGTCATCCATGAGCGGATGAGGATAGCTCAGAGATGACAGAAGTCTTATGATGATAGGAGGCGGAGACCACTAGAGTTCGAGGATGGCGACAACGTTTTCTTACGGGTCTCACCTCAATGTGGATTACGGAGATTTGGTCGGGGCTACAAGTTATCTCCGCGCTTCATCAGACCATTCCATGTTCTCAACAGGATAGGTGAGGTGGCTTATCGCCTAGCCCTACCACCTCAGTTGCACTGGGTGCATGACGTCTTCCACGTATCTTAGATGAGGAGGTACGTGCGTGACCCGACGCATATCATCGACCATGAGGAGATGGACATTGACGATGGGGCGACTTTTGCGGAGCTCCTGGTGGAGATCGAGGATTGACATGATAGGGTCCTACGTGGGTGGTATATTTCTTTAGTACACATCAAATGCAACACGAGAACCTCCAGGAGAGCACTTGGGAGCGGGAGGCTCAGATGCATGCACAGTACCCACATTTGTTCCCCTAGTTTATGATGTATCTTTACGGGGACGTAAAGCCCTGAGGTGGGAGTAATGTAAAGACCCTTAAATTCAAGGGAAAATTTTTCTTAATTTTATTTGGGATTTTACAAAAAATCAGTTTCTGATGGCACCTGATTCCGAGGACCGGTGTGCCCGAAATCAATTTCCGAAGTTTAGCTCGGGTACGTTCAGTGAACGAACGAGCGGGTTTTCATAAATTTTGAAACAGTGCTTGGAATCGAAATCTGAGGGCACCAATGAAACTGCAGCGTCGATAATTGGTTAGGAACACCATTCATAGAGTTGCGTTTCCTCGGGTGCGGTTATTTAAAAAAAGGGAAAACTAATGAATAAAATAAAAGTTGTGCAATAATTTTTATTTTATGTTCTAAGTAGTTTAACCCTACTTATATAAGTTTAGGTTGGAGCCACTATATCCTAACCCCTCTTGATAGGATATTAGTGAGGTGGGACCCACACGAGCCCCACCTTATCAACTTCCTCAAACCCCACATTATTTTGAAACACACCCCCATCCCGTTATTAAATGCCAAGTCAACTCTCACATTAATTGGATTGTTAAGAGTCTTCAATTAATTCAATTAATTGAATGAATTCTTTTGAATTTCAAATGGAATGTGTGCTTGTGTGTGTTAATTATATAAGACAAGTCTTATTTCATTAGGGGTTTCTTCGTTGTGTTGAGAGGTAGATTTACACGAATAACTTCATCTTCCTCCTTTAATAACGCGAAGAATGCACCAACACCGACGAAGAACGCCGACCTCTGACGAAGGACGACGAAGAATGCTAATTCCTCGGAGATCGATGACGCGACACCGTGTACCACAACGCCGATGATCTTTTTCTCCACGACGCCATGTACCACGATGTCGACAACGATTATGGAGCCTCATTCCGCGACGCCGTCTTCCACGATGTCCTTTTCCCACGAAGAACCTTCGTTTGACAACACCTTGAGGAAGGGGTTAATTTTTTGTTTGTGATTTATTTGCCGTTAAACGACTATTATTCTTGTGCCACATGTTATCATTATAACGGGAGGAGGTCCGACCGCATGAACACAGCCGAACCTCCTCCCCCTTTGATGTTGTACTTGTTGTGGCACGAGCAAAGGCAGCGCGGTGCAATGACACCGCAGGGAAGCAAGACGAACGGGCGAAGAAGCGCAGATCCGTCACGCCGCGTCATTGATGCTGAACAAAGACGCGACACCGTCGTGCCGTTCTAGATAACCATGAAGAGTCCGTGGCCGGAGTGGGGGCATGGCGAAGGGTCGCGGCGCCATCGCTCCGCGCAAGTTGGACAAGGCCGCGGCTCAAAGCCACAGTGGGGCGGCCAGAACCGCCTGCCACTGGAACCTTGGATGGGCGGGACCGTGGGGTCCCGCGGCGGCAGCACCGGCCGGCTGGGCCGGGCCGGCCATTTCGGAAGGAAGACCGGGGGTCATAACCCTCGACTGGAAAAGGAGCGGCCCCCTCCTAGGGTCACAGTTTCAATCAAGGGGGCAACACCCCCCCCCCCCTTTCTGCTCGGCTTGGCCAGCGCCGAGCTGGCCACACACGGGCCGCACCCGCGCTAGGCCAACCAGCCGCACCGGGCCGGGCCGCGCCGGTGGGGTCGGGCCACTCTTACTAGGCCGGGCCTCTCTGGCTGGGCCAGGCCGCACTCTAATGGGATGGATCCAGACCTGGTTCTGGCCGACCCAGGGGGTCTTAGGCCGGGTCGGTCCGGGCCCAAAACCCCCTATTTCCGGACAGTTCCATTCAAACGCCCGTATCTTGGGCTACGGACCTCCGATCGACGCAACTTCAGTTGCGATGCGATACTTGGATCGAGAAGATCATTTCGGTATATTACACTCAAGGTTTCGAAGAACATTCAGTTCAGCTGGGTTGGTTCGAGCGTGAAACCAACCGGGCCCTCGGAGCGGAAACGCTTATAACTTGAGCTCCGGACGCCCGATTGACATGCCGTCGACCTTTTTGGATTCCTCTTAGTGATACGGACCTTTTGGATTACTCCGATCGAGGTTTGGACGTAGTTGGAGTATGGTCAGGTTGGTTTTGGCTTAAAAACCAACCGGGCCCCTGGAACGAAAAAGCCAATAACTCTCAGACCGGGTGTCCGATTGACGCGCCGTCTGTCACGTTGAGTTCCTTTTGTCGAGACGGGACATTGAGATACATAAACTCCAAACTAAGTGTCAGTTGATGTATCGAAATCCCTTGTCTTGTGGAGTGGACCCTCCCGGAATCGAGCATGCTGTGTGCGGGAACCCTAATGCTGGATGTGACTGCGATGACGATGATGACTGCACTGAAATCCTCGTGGGTTTGGCATCAACGACGACTGCACTGAAATCCTCCGTGGGTTCGGCAACGAAGAATACTACACTGAAATCCTCTGTGGGTTTGGAAGCGATGAAGACCGTACTTAAATCCTCCATGTGTTCAACGACGATGACTACTATTCTTGTATCCTACGTGGGTCTGGCAGTACAACTGTTCATGTATCCTACGTGGGTCCGGCAGTGTTTGACTTTGTTCTTGTATCCTAAATGGGTCTGGAAGAGTAGCTAGTTTTTGTATCCTACATGGGTCCCAGGTTACATGAATCAGTGGCTACATCTGATTATCTCTATCATCTTATGAAGAAGTGTACCTGTGTGAGCTGAGTCTTGACTTTCAATCATTATCTTCGATATGATTGACTTACTTTCCTATGTGGATTGGGTTGAGCTTTCCTATGTGGATTGGTTTTTGTTATCCTGTGTGGATTTGGGTTGTACCATCCTGTGTGGACGTGATCGAACTTGGGTCCGGATGTTGGAGACGAACTGAAATTGATGACATAGGTATATGTATTGGAATATACCTAAGTAGTGTTGGATGTTACTTCGTGATTGTATATTTCCATTGTGGATTATACTTTGTGGATTCTTGGAGACCTTCGGGGGTCTCGGGGTCCCTACTGAGTAGCGTATACTCACCCCTGCATGGGCTATGCCCTCACTACGTTGTCTTGGATGCAGACGATGGAAAGCGCTGATCGTGGTTGAGGCTTGTAGAGCAAGACAGTACTTGGAGGTGGACCACTAGGCAGGATGTACACGTAGCGGGCGGCTAGACCCGAGGAGCTGAGGAGGCTATCTGTACCCACACTTCAGGTGGGACTTCCAGTGGATGGCTCGACGTTGCTTCTTTAATTTCAGTTGTTGTACTTTCTTTCCAGTTGTACTTTAATTTCAGTTTGGGTTTGTATTCTGGCCCATTTACTTTCCACACTTACTATTGTACCAAGTTTTACTTAGTGTTTACTTCTTCTGGATTACTCTGTTGTGTTTGTTTACTTTATAAGGAAATTCCTTCCCCTTTGTTTCGGGATTTACACCTTTGGTTCTTGTCACCAGCCCCTTCCCTATGGGAGGTGGGCTTGGGGTAGTCACGACATGGGTCCCGAGGACGGGTCGTGACAGTGCAGGTTATTTTTCTCCAGGGGTTCCTGCCAGCTTTTGGGTTGGAAAGTGAAGAATTTCATTGAAATATTTGATTTCTATAATCTCATTAAGATGCACTGATCCATTATGTTACCCTATTTGTGCTAAGAGGGAGAACACATACTATTGTATTGTTTTTAAAGTGTTGCACGAGTGTAAGGGTATATCCTACTCATTGTATTCCACATCAAAGGATTGTTTTCTAGTGGATTTTGCGGTACTGGATTGTTTCCGTACCATACTAAGGATGTAGCTACTCTTGTTGAGTAGTGAACCTTGTAAAACTTGTGTTCCCGTGGTTGTGTGTGTTCAGTAGGGAAGAAACTCTTTAACAAGAGGAGAAGGTTGTTTCAAAAAGGGGAAACATAAAAAGAAAAAGATATCACTGATTCACCCACTCCCCCTCTCAGTGATACTTGGATCCTAACTGGGATCTTCAATTGGTATCAGAAGGACATGTTCACTTCATTTATTATTTTCTGAAGTGGTTGAATAGAAGTTGTGATGGAGAATCTAAATTGCATGAACAGTAAGGGGATCCCTATTTTTGATGGAAATAACTATCACATATGGAAGGAAAGAATGATTCCTTAACTTATGTCTCTTCGATATGAAGTTCTTGAAACTACAACGGATGGATTTCCTACTATTGATGATAAGGTTCATCATACTTCTGTCGATAAGAAGAACCATGATAATGATGGAAGAGCTAAAAATGTGTTACTCTCATCGCTTTCTGAGAGTGAATTTCTAAGAGTGAAAGGTGTTTCTATAGATAAAGGCATCTAGGATAAGTTGAAGAACATCTATGAAGGAAATACAAAAGTGAAGAAAGAAAAAACTAAAAATCTGGAGGCTGATGTATGAAGACATGAAAATGTGAGAATCTAAATCTGTTGGGGCCTTCTTTAAGAGGATTAATGACATTGTCAGTACAATCAGATGTCTTGGTGAAACGTTGGAGGATTATACAGTTGTCCAAAAGATCATGAGAATTCTACCACACTGATTTGATGCTAAAGTGTCTTCATTGGAAGATAGAGACCCTGAGACATTATCTCTGGATGGCTTGCATATCACTCTCATTACTTATGAAATGAGAAGGGAGAAGACTATAAAGACCAAAACAAAAGAAGATAGAGAAATTTCATTCAATGCTTCAAATAGAAAGAAGTCAAAGAAAACTCTTATTGAAGATGATGCTGGTGAATCCGATTCTGAAGATGAGGTATGTAAAAATTTTGATGAAATTTTATCTTTGTTTTATAAAAATATAAAAAGAGGTACCGGGAAATACAAAGGGAAACTTCCCTTGAAATGTTTTGAATGTGGAGTTGTTGGTCACTTTGTGGCTAAATATCCTCAAAAAAATAAAGAATAAGACAATGAAGATGATGAGAGACTGCCAAGAAGGCCATGGAAGAAACAAACTGACAAAGAAAAATATTTTTAAAAGGGTAAGGATAAAAAGTTCTTCAAATCAAAGAGAAGAAAATTTTTATCTAGAGATGAAGAAGAAGATAGAGAAGCTGAATCAGAGAAATCATCTACTGAGAAAGCTAGAGAGAATACCTTTATTGTAGTAGTGAATAATGAAGATTATGGGAGAAACAGTTCGGAAGAATAAGAAGAAACTCAACTTGAATATCATTTGAAAGAAGAGTTGAAAGAATGTTTGAGGAAGATCAGAAGGCTTGAAAAGGAAAACAAAAAGTTGAAAAATGAAATTCCCACATTAAACAATCAACAAGTTTTTCCTGAGGTGAAAATAAATATGTAAAAATAGATTGATGATCTGAATAATTCTCTTGAGAATGAAAAGAATCATAATGATCATCTTGAAGTAAAGATGAATGCAAAAGAAGAAGAGTTTGAACTGTTCCAATAGAAAGTATCCAAAGCTAATGAAACGAATGTTAGTTTCAAATATTCTATCTCATAAGTTGGTGAATGTTCTAGTAAGAATGAACCAATGATGGGTCCACAGAATTTACCTTCAAAAGTTGAGAGGAAAGATGGAACTGGTTATAATAGGAAAAAAGTTGGAAAGGCTATGTATGTGGCCAAAGTCAGCAATGCTGAAAAATTAGAAGAACATAAAAATCCTGTGTCCAGAACGATTTCTACTACTTTTGGTACTGATAAGTTTGAACAGAAATCTAAGCTGAAAAGGAAAGTTACGATTGAAAACAGAAATTTTGTTGGTCAACAGAGTTCTATTAAGAAGGCTGTTAAGAAGCATGTTCACAACTTCGGTCATTATAGAAGTTTCAAAGGAAAATATTAATTCTATGGTTACTACTGGTATTGTGGTGGATTTGGACACATTGCAAACATGTGTTGGTTTAATAAATAACATTACAACTATTCCATAAGTTTTGAAAGAAAAGGATTGAGGGGGAGTCAATCCATTCAAAATAGAAACTCTCCAAATAAATTTCCGAAGATATCTGAGTTGAGTGGTGTGAAAGTTGAGAAAAGGTTCCAATCACTGGAAACTTTTTGTGAAAGATGTGATCGACCTGGACATATTTCCAAGGGTATACTTAATGTGTTACCAGTGAAACAAAATTTTCTTAATAATTCTCAAAACCCAGAGTTTTTGAAAGATAATAGGGACAAGTTTGATAAGTCTGAAAATAAAGAGTGCATGGTTTTCTGGCCAGAACATATTGACTTGGCTAGAAAATTGGATGAAGAACAACAAAATGTGAAGGAAAAGGAAGAACAAAAATCTCTTTTTGTCGAAACTTCTTTGAATTATACAAAAGGAGAACTTCCATGGATTCTTGATAGTGGATGTTACTCTCATATGATAAGAGACTTAAAGCTACTAAAGAATGTGAAAGACTTCAAAGATGGAACAGTGACATTTGGAAATGATGAATCTCTAAGGATCAAAGGTGTTGGATTGGCCACTATTGGAAATGAAAATATGAAATCCAGGACAAAATTATATGTCGATGCGCTGAAACATAACCTGTTAAGTGTGTCACAACTCTGTGATAAGGGAAACAAATTAATATTTAGAAAATATGGATTTGTTGTGAAAAGTGAGAGTGATGGAAATATAGTTATAGGAGGCCAACGAATAATAGGGAATCTATTCCAAGTTTGTGATGTGAAGAACTCTTGTCGCAAGAGTGTGGTGGATGAAAATAAATTATGGTATAAAAGGATGGGGCACATGTTTCAAAGAAATATTTGAAAGTTATCAAAGCGAGAAGTGTTCGGGATATGCCTGATTTATCATGAGAAAGAGATTGGTGTTGCACTATTTGTGAGAAAGGGAAGATTACTAATTCTATGCAAAAAAGAGTTGAAATTCACTCAAAAGACCATTGGAACTCATACACTTAGATATATGTGGACCAATGAGCAAGAAATCTTGAAATGGAGATGATTACTTCATTACTTTAATTGATGAATTTACTCGCATTACTTGTGTTATGTACATGAGACATAAGTCAGATGTTCTGAAAATGTTGAAGCGTTTCAGAAGGAAAGCAGAGAAAGAATGTGAGTATTCAGTGAAGAAGTTGAGAACTGATAATGTTGGTGAGTATAAGAATAAAGATTTTGAAAGTTATCTTGAGAAACATGGAATTCGGCATGAGTTCAGTTCACCATACACACCTCAACAAAATGGGGTGGCTGATAGAAAGAATCGAATTCTGGTGGAAATTATGAAAACTATGTTACTTGAACATAGTATTTCTCATTCTTATTCGAGGCAAGCCATGAGTACTGCTGTGTATATTTAGAATCTATGTTTCTATAAGAAAAACTATGATATGACTCCATATGAAATGTTCTATGTAAAAACTCCAAGTCTGAAACACTTGAGAGTCTTTGGGAGTCCATGTATTATAAAAAAGAAAGGTGGAAACCTGTGAAAGTTTGAGAAAAGAAGAGGTGATAGAATTTTTATTGGATATGCTCCGGAAGGAAGAGGATATAGTTGCCTCAATAATTAAATAGGAAGAATTATTGATTCTTCAAATGTAAAAGTTGTTGAAAATTATGAGAACCAAAAGCAATCATATGTTGATGTTGATGTCGAGTAGGATAAACAAGATTTTGTTAACAATTCTGATAACACTTCAGACTGTGTTAATACTACTCATGAAGAGGAATCTGACTTAGAGATATCAAGTGATGAGGATGGAGTTCAAACAACTCATCCTAGGTTGAGGAAGCAAGTGGAGGCTCAAAACATTATTGGAGATAGAAATCAGAGGGTTTAAACTAGAAGAACAACAAATGCTATATCACATGCTTCTCATTATTCAAAAGTTGGACCGAATGATGTAAATGAAGCATTTGAGCATCCAAAATGGGTTAATTCTATGAATGAAGAGCTTGATCAGATAGAGAAGAATGATACTTGGGAACTTGTACCCAAGATGGAAAACAAGAACATTATTAATACAAAATGGTTTTTCCGAAACAAGCTGAATGAAGAAGGTAAAGTAATAATAAACAAAGAAATATTGGTCTAAAAAGGGTATTCATAAACTGAAGGCATTGATTTTGATGAAACCTTTGCTCCAGTGGAAATATTAGAAACAATCAGAATCATTCTTGCTATTGCTGCACAATGTGGTTACAAAATCTTTCAAATGGATGTAAAACCTGCATTCTTGAATGGTGACCTTGACGATGAAGTTTAAATTGATAAAACTTGTGGATTTGTTATTGGAAAGTATGAAAGTTATGTGTGTAGGTTGAAGAAGGCTTTATATGGGCTAAAATAGGCTCCGAGAGCATGGTATTCTAAATTGGATACTTGATTAAAGATGATAAACTTTAAGAAAGGGAGAGTTGATAGAAATCTGTACATCAAGGAATGTCAGGAGTTTTCACTGATCGTTATTATTTACGTCGATGATATTATATTTCCTTGAAATGATGAAATATCATGTGAAAAATTTGCTGAGGAGTTAAAGATGTTATTTGAGATGTCCATGCTGGGAGAAATGAAGTATTTTCTTGTGCTACAAATTTCACAGAAGAAGAATCACGTTTTTCTGTCCCATGAAAAGTATGCTAAGGAACTTCTGAAGAAGTTTGGCATGGAAAATTCTAAACCAGTTTCCACACCAATTTCAGTGGGAACCAAGTTGTCTAAAGATGGATAAGGCAAGATAGTTGATCAGAAAGAGTTTCAAAAGATGATTAGAAGTCTGTTGTATTTGACTGCCTCAAGACCCGGCATCGTCTATGCTATCACTTTATGTGCATGATTTTAGAGTTCTCCTAAAGAATCACATTTGATTTATGGAAGAAGAATTCTCAAATATATTAAAGGCACAAAAAATTTTGGAATCAAGTATGATGGCTTTGGAAATATTGATCTAGTCGGGTATTCTGATGCTGACTGGGATGGAAATGTTGATAATCGAAGATCCACATCTGGTGGAGTTTTCTTTCTGGGGAAAAGTTGTGTTAGTTGGCATACCAAGAAATAGAATTAACTAACTCTTAGCACAACTAATGTTGATTATGTTGCTACTACTCAAGATGCACCTCAACTAATGTCGATGAAGACTCAGCTGTAAGATCTACTTGTTGATGTAAATCTACCATTGCTATTGGGTTGTGATAATCAGAGTGAAATCAATCTTACAAGAAATCCAGTACAATATTCTCATTCCAAACATATTGATATAAAGTACCACTTCATCAAAGAGAAGGTGGAGAAGAATTAATTGAGGTTGGAGTATGTTCCTACATCTGAAAAAGTTGATAATATATTCACAAAACCATAATCAAAGGAACCATTTGCAAAATTGAGGTTGAACATGGGTGTCCAACCTCCTTCTCATCAAGGTTATGGTACGTGTTTATGTCCCATATCTCGTCTTACCATTGGATAGTGTTGTCAAGGGGGTTAATTGTTTCATAAATCTATCCTTACGGAAGCATGCATAAAGGGGGAGTTGTGGGTAAGCTGTTAATCCAGTATGTATGTGTGTGAACTATTCTAACTGTTTGTTGGAGTGGTTGTAGGAAACAATGTTGTTTTCTAGGAAAGTTGATGAAGTAAATAATGATGAGGTAGAAGATTGAAAGATGATCTAAAGATGACTGAGGAGGTATGCTCATGATATTTCATAGTCACTACTTTTAGACAACATGATTTTGGCTGTCAATAATTCTTGTTTCCTACAATGAGTTAGCTCACGTAGTCTTAGAATTGTTGATAAGTAATCCATTGCTTAAGGTTACAAATTTTAGTGATTTATGAATCATGGTTGACAACAAAATAAAAAGGGGGATATTGTTGTGACAAAGTTGGATGGGTAAGGAAGTAATTTTTTTTCTATTACAGAGTGTTGTCTTTTGTTGTCAAAAAGCTATATCAATTCACTTTGTAAAGAACTTGAAAATCAGACGATGCTTTTCTGATTTTTATTTTACAATCATCTCAAGTTTGGAGAACTTGTGGTGCAAGCCGTATGAAGGATAAAGGGAGTAAAGAAGTGTTTTTGGAAAAAAGAATTTCAACATCATAAATGTCCAAAAAATGATAGAGGAAAGAAGATGGTGCGCAAGTGCTGTAGAGGTGCGCAAGTCATATTTCAAAAATAGAATTATTTCAGAAATATGGAAAAGGAACGAAAGTGGCATGCAGGTATTGGCGCGTAGGTGGTGGCACGCAGGAGGTGGAACATAGGTATGGGTGCGCAAGTATTAGCGTGCATGTCTTGGTCGTGCAAGTCATCAAAATGCCTATAAATAGACAACTCACCTCCTTATTTCTTAAGGCTCAATAGTTGAGAATTATCTTTGAGCTCTGGGCGCACAGGTAGAGAGTTGAGTCCATAGGTTGATAGTTGTTAAAAGGTGCGTTGGTTGGGTCGTGTAGGTTGGAGGCGCACAGGTGTTGGCGCGCAGGCCGCACGAAGGTAGCACGTCTGAAGGGAAGCACACTAGAAGAGGTGCGCAGGTTCCCGACGTGCAGGTCTTGGTCGCGCAGGTCAAAGTGGGCGCACATGATGCTTTTCTCTATAGGTTCCTCCCAGCTTCTGGGAAGGAAAGAAGAAGAAGAGGCGTGTAAGTATAACACTTACAGGTATAGGTCACACAGGTCCAAGTGGGCGCGCATTCTATTTTTCTTCAGGGGTTCCTGCCAGCTTCGGGGTAGGGAAGTGAAGAATTGATTTGAAAGATTTGATTTTTATAAGCTCATTAAGAATCACTGATCCATTGTGTTACCCTATTTGTGATAAGAGGGAGCACACACACTATTGGATCATTTTCAAAGTGCTGCATGAGTGTAAGGGTATATCCTACTAATTGTATTCCACATCAAAGGATTGTTTTCTAGTTGATTGTGTGGTACTGGATTGTTTCCATACCATACCAAGTAAGTAGCTACTCTTGTTGAGTAGTGAACCTTGTAAATCATGTGTTTCTATGGTTGTGTGTGTATAGCAGGGAAGCAACTCTTTAACAAGAGGCGAAGGTTGTTTAAAAAAGGGGAAACATAAAAAGAAAAAGATATCACTGATTCACCCCCTCCCCCTCTCAGTGATACTTGGATACTAACTGGGAACTTCACTACGTGGAGGGACTTCAAGGCCAATATCCACTGACTAATTTCCTTTGACCAGCCACCTTCCTTGTCTATAAATAGGACCTCTGGGATCCCCATTTAAAAGACTGAAAAATTTGAAATACATCCTGAAGCTCCCATTACATAACTCTTTCTCCCATATCCCTCAAATTGTCTTAGGTAGCTCTCTAAACACATGAGGGAAGATATAATTAGATTTTATAAGCATGTTTTGATAGTATTTCACAAATTAAATCTTGTATAGGCTTGGTTCCCCTATGATAAAGCATTTTCTTCAGTCATCGCTATGGCTTATGGGGTACACCTACATGGAGCACCTACGCAAGGTACCTATGCAGCACCCCTACATGGTGCACCTAGTTGAGGTACCTACGTGGTACACCGAAACTGGGGACCTACACTGCATGACTGCATGAAGGGCCTACACATCATCTTTTAAACCCTTATAAAATCTACTCATGGTATGGTATTTCCTTCCTTGGATTCCTTATCTAGAATATACTAAGTTGAAGCCTTTATAAAAACCTCATGACTTATCAAATCTTTGGGAAGGTCACATCATGGTGTCTCCTATTTGGGTTTGTATATCCATAGTCAGAGGCTTCCCCCAATTGTTTCTCAATGGGGTTAGGATTCATTGAGTGAATGTGAGTTTTTATATCTATAGACACATGGACCTTTATCCTAGGAACAATGTTGTGTTTTCCTAGTTTGAAGGATTAGGATTTGGGTTATGACCTCTCATTCTAATCTCTAAAATGTAGAACCTCAGGTCTCTGGTAGGGAAGGTATGGTTCACACTTGATTTCAATAAAATAAAATAAGACGTCTTCTTCCCCTCTTGGGATACATTAAGACAACCATCCTTGTGTAAGCCCCTAACATTTTCAAATAGGAGGTTGTAATCTTGATCCTCTATACTTCCTTCACCTTCACTCCTTCCTTACGTTGGACCCTTGTCTAATGTAAAGAGAACAGAGGGAGGGCTTGTCGCCCGTCCCTTTTCCTTGGTCTCCTCGGCCTCATCCACCCGCTCCGCCGTAGGTGCGTCCCCTTCCACCAATGGAGGAGGAAAAGTTTGGGAGCCTTTGTTGAATCTTTCACATCCTCTTGTTTCTCACATCGAGCATGACTCATGTGGGCTTAGAGATCCCAGATGATTAAAACTTTTTCATAAACATCCATGGTGAATGAACTATAAGAACTCTAATTCCCATCACAAATGGGATACATTGGAAGCCTTTTCAGGTCCCGAGCTCACTAGATATCCACATCAATAATCCAACCATAATTCCCTTAATCTGGGCATCCTCCTTATGAGTAAACCCTGAATTAAGCCCCCCAAATCACCATGGAATCCTTTTTAGGAAGTAAGCCCAAAATCGTTTCTCTCAAAGGACTACACTCTCTTATGAGACTCATAAAACTCATTTGGATTTGATTCCCACACAAATGAGACATGCAGGATGCCTCTTTGAGGTTCAAACCCAACACTTCAAATCTACCATCTTCTCCTTGGTCCATATTCCCAATAGGGCCTAACCCAACTTGGAAACTCAGATTCCTTCCATGTTCCTTGGGCTGCTTAAGCATAAGTCCCACACCAAACCTTGACTAAGCACCTTTCACATAGATGTATTTAACACACGACATTAAACCGTATGGCTAGGTCCTTATCACATTACCTTAAAAGGTATTATGTGTCCCATCATGAGACACCGAACTACGAGGGTTCTGATTCCCTTCACAAGGATACATAGGTATCCCATTTATAGGTACAATCCCAACATCCAAACAAACCTTCGTCTCCCTAGATGATAATAAATTCCAAAGTGTCCCAATGAGTGGATTAAAAATTAGTATAATCATAACGATGGTTAAAAAAATATATAAATAGTATATGATAGGATACCATTGATGGAGAAACTAAAATACATAAAGATGTCTCCATTAATAAAGAAACTCAAAAACATACAGATGATTATAAATTTTACACATTCTAATAATTGATTAATTTTTTAAGGGAAAACTATGTTAAACTTGGTGAATTGATAAGGATTAATGAATATATCTAAAATATATAAAGAGAGACCCATAGTAGACAATAATTCCCCCCCTAAAGGGTGTGATGAGTCTGAACTCCCATCCTCTTTAGGAATGCATGTTCTTAAGTATCGTATGTTCAAACTCAATGAATGCCTACCTTTGGAATTTAGGTTACTTTTGGATAAAGAACTGTTAGATGTTTCTGGTTCCATGAATAAATCAAATGGAAACTACCTGGAGACAATGATTCTTAACCAGAACACACGTTCTAAGGAACTACAAAAAAATGGTGAACCCGACGTGAAACCTAAACCAAGTTAATAGTGTTACCGACCTGTTAGAACCCTATCAATTGATAAATGAAGGCCAGATAAAGTAATATATCATGAATGAATCAGTCTAAAATATGTTGATTTAATTTATTTTATTGTTTTTTTTCTAGTTTTCTCAGAACTCCCTTCACTCCAAATGGATTCATTCAAATTTTCACCTGTGAATGCCCCGACCACTGTTTAAACTGTATCCTTATTCGCTGGAAGGATATCATCACTAACTAAGTTTATTCATCACTGGCCCCCCAATGTATTGTTAAGGGAATACCATTAATATGGTACTATCCCATCCTTGGAGGCTACCTGATAGGCTCTCCAAGTTAACAATAACCCTTGATCATCTGGTCAGTGATGACCGATGGTAAGAAAGAAGATGCTTCCATCAATTGTCTTCTAAAATTTTAGGTCCTTATCCCTATAACAGAACAACTATTCCCTCAAAAACTATAATGAGGTGGATACCGAGGTCACTCGTGGCCTAAATTCAAATATGTATGGGTCCTTCTTCAGGACTCCCACCAATAATCACCACCCGCGGAATCGCACGACAGTGAACCCTCAACATGATGGGGGTGTTTCCTTTGGTTGTTCAGCCCAGGTCCCTCATACATTGGAACACAAGATGAACGACTGGGTACAATGTCCAGTCAATAGAGAGCATGTTCTTACCCTTCCCCCCTCTAAAGAAGTCCACCAACCTAACTTGATGACAAACAATGAGCATGCACATACACTTGTTCATCCAAATTATATTGGCCAAAAAACTCATCTAGCAGCAACCAACCAATCGCTCCAGTTAACTCTAGTGGAGTACTGTGAATCGGAACATACACCTGTTTACAAAATACAACCAAGTCAGTAGGCACTTATGACTACATTCAAGGAATCTAGCCAATAAAATATGATGGAAAATAATAAACAAGAACATACACCGGCTTACACTCATTAATTATACCAGTAGTCTCATCTATCAGCATTGAAAGGATTCCATCAACCATGCTTGATGGAAAACAGCCAACGGGAACATACACACACAAAAATTCTTTAATCCTTCCAACATTATCATTCGGAAACACCCAGAGAAGTTAGTTAGAAATCTCTGATGATAAACCTGGCGCAAACTCAACTCTCTGCCCCCACACATGAGTACTTTCAGTATCCACTAATAGAAACGGGAGGACATGTAAAGGCACATAAACCAACTCTTGATACGAAATGTACATATATCCCCTTTCCAATCACTGAAGTCACCAAACACATATTAACAATGGTGAAATTGCAGACACAAATTTCTGCCCATATTCCTAAAGCATGCCTGAATATAATAACAACAACTTAAGCAGCTCTGGGGGAACAAACACATAACTTTGTCCCAACACCTAGGATGACGCATCGATATGCCATCCTAGAGCAGATACATACCTTTTCTCAAGTCCAGGAGGGTTATGGGGCATACTCTCCCATATAATTCATACAACCAGATTATGAACATTCACCCTTTCCAATTAAAGGTAATCGGCCCATTTTGATGACCACTCCAAGGAAGGCACATACATCTACCCATTATAACCACTTCTCCTAGCATGTGTCCCAAACTATGTGTAATAGATCTTCCAAGAAGAAGTATCGCCAAACATAGTTAAAAAATCAAGAGCCAATCTACGATCTCGATCCTCTTAATGATGATGTTCTCAAAGCCCTCATACATTTATCTGTTGAAACTCGAGATCATAATCTCCTATTACCAAATTATGGGAGTAATAGCATTAATTCTGATGTTCCCCATCAGACACCTCATCATGAAGGCTTGCTTCAGGAAAATATGGTCAATCCAGAAATCCTATCTCTAGAAGAGAGCCACAGTAATCCTCTATATTGATAGAAGAAAAAGGTAAAAGAGGATTTAACCCTTGCTGTAATCCACCATTGTGATACTTCCCATGATGGCATTCACTGTGAATGTTATCTCCATAGTATTGTTTTGCATTATCAAGATAATTCCCTAATCGACAATTTAGTAATGATAAGGCCCTATTATATCGAGGAACTTACAAAAAGAAGGATAGTCATGTATGATGCCTTGTCATTAATGAGTGGAATACTTTCTCAACCAGAAGATATCTTAAGGGGACAATCATTCTCCAAACCTCCCTTGGGTCATTTTTCTTCTAATGTAACAGAGGAATAAGTGACTGATTCCATTGTTTTTAATAAAACAATCGAGAAACACCCACTCTGTTCGGACCAATCGGAGAAAAACCTAAAAAATATGATGAAGATATGTTGAAAATTAGAAAACAATTGGATAAAGTTGAAATACCAATCATGTTCTGGCCATTGTAAAACTCTCAATACAACATTCTAGAATTGATGGTAGAAGATTTAAATCATGATGTCCGCTAAAACTTCTGGAAAAATATTCATCATTTGAAAAAAAATTATTACTATATGATGAATATAAAAATAATTTAAATTTAATAGAATGGTTGAAATGCCAAATTGACTTAGCCACTCTCTCAGCTTCCTGAAATCCAAAGGGTGAAAACCAGAATAGAGCCCTTAAGCGTGCATTCCTTGATTCACTAAAGAAGTTGAGCCAGTTAATTTCTGATACCCCATCTAGTGTTCGTATTAGATGACAGGGTGCACATAGAGCATTGCATTTCACTATGCTCGATAATTATCAAAGCCCTCAATAATTGGTCTCATTAAATGTTGTTGCCCATCGAGGGATGCAATCAACATATTTTGTATATAATCAAGTATACACTCATGAACATGCCTCAATTTTCCCTTATAAGATGAAAGACCAAAGAGAGTAAGTTGTTGATATACTTTTTCATCAAGCATCCAAGAACATTATGCATGCCTCCTTCTTAAAAGATGTCATCCATCAGATGATTAAAGTGTCTAAAATAGCACAACGATATTCCCAAATAGGTGATTTGAGTGGTTGTTGAATAATGCACCCAGCCAATGTCAGATCTAAAATCCCCAAAATCAGAAGAGTAGCTGTATGAATATTAGCTGCAGCATTTCAAGATCCACCCTAACCGATAGGGATAAGGGCTTGTTTAATTCAACCATCAAATTCAATAAAAAATGTTCGAAGGTTTGAAGAATAAGAATAGGAACAACCCCACCCTACAGGGTTGGTGGATTTGTTACATCTAAAATCTCCTCCTCAACGAAAGTAAGTTTTCTCTCAATTAGGGAAGAAACCATAAAGTAAATGCGCAACTAAAATATCCAAGGATTCCCTTTGGGTTACTATCTGTCAAACTATTCCCAATAATTTATCGTATAGGAGAAAAAAGTCTCATGAAGATAAAGATGGATATAATTTTACAAAGATACTGATAGAATTCCATTAATGCATTATTCATCAGTAAATGTCAGTAATACCATTATAGAAGATCCTCTAGAGAATGATTCTAGTTCAAGGGAATAAATAGATGAAGTTATTATCCATAATATAGTACATACTGAAGAAAATGAAGGAGGTGTGCATACCCAAAATCAGAGGCTTACCCATAGTCTATGTTTTCCCTCAAGTAACCAACTCCCACCCCTTCGAAAAGCATATAACAAAAAGAAATGTAAAATTCAAGTCACATATCGTTTTTTCACTAGAGAAGGTCAATCTGTTTCACTTAAAGAAATATTTTCCCAAGAAGAGGAGGATATGAAGGAGTTGAAAATACTCAATATTGGATTACTTAGAAGCAGCATTTATGCCAGACATACTCCTAGACAGATCCTCATCTTTAACATCATGGACAACTCCTCATCAAAGTGGATTTTCTGTAACTACAGATGGAGATGGTGAATTCCATCCATTGGGTACAAAACCAGGGTAGGATCAAACACATCCCCATAGGCCTTTCCCTATGTGTTATCTAATTCCAATACCCACACCACCAACACGAGTGGTTTTTCCAATCGTTGCTCCAGTTCATGCTCTATATGTTGTACTTGTATAGGTCCCAGCTAATTCCAATATTCCCCAAATGATTATGAGCACAATTGAGGCATTAAAAACTTGATTGGAAGCTATGAAATAATGACATGTGGCAGCACAACTAGGAAATAAGGCTTACCCCGAATGGGTGGATCCGATCCCTCCCCCAACAAATTTTGTGTATACTACATTTCCAATATTTAATGGTTCAAGAGACCTGGAACAAAACCTAATGCATTTTGTTTGTCGTTGTGATCCCATGAAGGGGAATCCACAACAACAAGAAGTAGTAAAGCTCAAATGCTTTCTGAAATCATTATAGGGACTATATTTTTTCTAGTATACATGTTTTCAATCTCGATCAATTACTGAATGAGAAGATCTCTGTCAAAAATTCCTTCTTCAATTCAGCACAACGTTGCCAAAGACAAAATTTTTTGATCTTATAAATTATAAAAAAAGGTAAAATGAAATTATTTCATATTTAATTACTTGATAGAAAGGATTAAGCTATTATTTAAATATGGAACTCCCTCAATATGATTTGCGGCCATTTTTTGTGGAAAATCTGTGTGATGAGTTACACACAAAAATGATCCATGTGAAACACAAAAGAGGGTTTTAAGGCCTTGCTTCAATTTTCCAATAAGTGGAGGATTCCATTTTTGAAACTAAGGACAAATATCATGTAATTCTATCAGCTATGTGAAGGATAATAGGTAAAGTATAGGATGTTATCGTCACACACAAGAAAGAACCTGTACATACTTCCACTTCAAAACCGTCATCATATCGAAGGGCTCTGCCTCCTGAGAGTCATCCGCAATGACCACCTCGTTAATATGATAAAAAGATCAAAGGTAGAGATATTTTGAGGAATTAAGGAACAAATTTTATTCATTTCAGAATAAAAAAGTTCCTAGTTACTTTATCTCAACTTTGGAAAATAATTTGGTTCAGTTTCTAAGGCCAAAGAAACCAAACAAAGGAGATAAAGGTCTTCAAAATTATTGTCCCTTTCACCTGATGTTATGGAAACCCATTCTAGAGTGTTTTGTTTTTAAAGACCTCCTACAAAAAACAGTGGAATATAGATAAGTGAAACTAAAAATTACATCATCCCTAGTAGAATATGTTACTGTTACTGATCTGGAGTAAGAAGGTGAATAACAGAAGGTCGAAGGAAAAAATGCGCAGAAATATGATGATTGGACGATCAGGAAAATGATCAAATAGACTCATTCCATTTTACTAAAATAGTTGAAATAGCCTATTTTTTCTTCTACCACTTTTGCCACAATAAAACCATCTTCATCAAAAGATCAATCCTATAAAGGTAAATCATCAAAGAACTGACATGATCAGAAGTACAAAGAGCAGTTACAAGTGTAAAAGATCATTTAAAGGCCAAAGTTGTCCTTGAATCTAGTAGATTTCATGCCATGTGTTTCAAAAGCATTGGAACTACCCTGCCAAATGGCACAACCAGAACCAAACTATCAATAAGAATCTTTATTAGATGAAGCGTTGATCTTCAGTTCGGTTAATGTTTTCCACTTAATGGTCCTCTATGAATATGATGAATCTAGTTAGGAAGAGACTAGATTCCCTGTAACTAATTGGAGAACTAGAGGGAGAAGCAAAGGTCAAGGATATAAGGTAATACATGGGTATTCTAGAATCCAATAATTTAACTCTACCCATGCTCGAACCATATATTCGGCAAAAAATCGGTGGCAAGACATTCCTCGGGATCAACAAGAATTAGGAGATTCTCCCACGCATGATAGGATCAGTCTTGACATGATTATTTTGAAGTATTAATTAGCGGTTGAACCATTATTCAATCAGAAAGTAGATAGACCTAGTTAGTGTAATTTTCCAAAACCCTTCATATTTCAAGCTTCTTCTACGACACAAGATACATCTACATCAGGAACATCAACTTTTGAGGAACCTGCAAAACTGCATCTCCATTAAGGGAAACACAGACCTCTAGGACAAAAGTATGATGTTTCAAAATAGCTATCCCTAGTACCAGCCAAGTTGTCAATTTTGGATGCCTTGAATCTGTCAAAAGATATTTGAGAAGCACTTAATGAGGCTTTGTCATGTCCGGAAGAGTTTGAAACCGAAGATGATACTGCTGAGGTTTACCGTATAGAGAGTGATCTTATAGAATTTCATGAACTTATATGATTTATGGATGAAGATGAAGATGATGTGTTATATAGAAACATTAGGCACTTGTATTTATCTTGTAGGGTCAATGATATAGACATTCGATGAGCCTTCATTGATAATGGTACATGTGTCAACCTAAATCCTATTCGTATAATTTTTCGATTTGGACTTACAGAATCTAAATTATCTCCTTCCAATTTAATGTTTCAAGGATATGATAAGGGTGATCAAGAATCTCTAGTTGATATTACACTCAAAACTCTATTTGGAGATCTTGTGTCTAATTTAGATTTTATGGTTGTTCGTCAAGAGAGAGACTTCAACATTCTTCTTAGAAGGCCTTGGATACATCAATAAGAATCCATTCCTTATTTCTATCACCAATGTCTCAAGTACTACATCAATGGTCTAATTGGGACATTTTTTGGTGACAAGGATCCATTCAAAACATGTGAATCTCAGTATATTGAGGTAGAATTTTATCAGACTAAGGGAACAAGGTCCATGACAAAAGAGGTAACCAGAATCAATGCTCCAAATGGCTTCATAAAGATCCCTATTAACCCATTAAAACATTTTAGTATAGATTATTTCTTTCCTATCAACCAAATTGAAAGGATAGAACCAATTCCCTGAAGACATCTAGTGACTTCCATAATGTCAATTGATGTAACACCCCAAGCTTCCATGGTACGCTTCTCTTTGAATAATACAGTAGCATGTGTTGTACACAACTTTGAGTTCTAACACACACCACAACCAACAAAACTAGCTGTTATGAATAGTAATACCCATATTTTGAAATTTTATAAATTTTATCTTTCAAAATGGTCTTCATTTTTGGATTCGGAATATCCAAATTAGCCTAGCGTGAAATTTTGGTATTTTTCTGAAAACTTTCAATTTTTGATGAATAGTGAAAAACACTGAGTCATGGTTTAAAACCAAATTTTTATTTAAATAATTATTTTATTTAAATTTAATTTAGGCCAGAATAGATACATAGTACCCATATAAGTTCAATGTAATTCATTGAGGTAAGTTTATAATAACTTTAGATATATAAAAATTTTATTGAACTTTTCACCGTCTTTTACCCATCTCATAGGAGAATTTCCAAATTAAAATAAAACTTAATTTTACCGCTTCTGTGAGTGGAATTTCGAAAATCTGAGAGACACAATTAATATCAAGGAGTAAAATGTGATTCAATAAGATAAAAATAATTTTTGGTGAATAGTAGCTTTTTACTTTTTTTTACCACGGTTAAAATTAAATAGGGTAATTAAGGGTAAAAATGATATTAATATTACCCTAACACATGTACTAATTCTATTGGACAAGAGTATCTTGACCAAAAACAACCATAGGAATAAAATATTATCATTTAGGTCCACTTGAATTAGATTAGGACATTTATTATTATTTAATTATAAGAAGTGTTAAAAGAGTTAAAATCAATGTTTAATAACTAATTTTTTTTTAATATATGGTTATAAATAAGATAAATTTGATTATAAATATTCATTAGAAAGATAAAAAGATTTCCTACATAATGGTATTTTGTTTATAATTTTTAGACATTAAATAAGTTAATTTAATTATTACACATTGATGATGCAGTAATTACATTATTAGTAAAATATTAAAATAAATGATATTATAAATACCCAAATAAATATAATTTGAGAATTTTAATGAATTACACAAATTTTATAGGTTAATATAACATGTTAGGGTTGATTAAATGAATTACGATCGAAGTAATAATGCTGTTATGAATTTAGAAAAAACACAATACCAAATAGTGTCAAAATTGACATAAATGAGTTTTTAAAACAAATATCATATTATTAATTGATATTATATTCCTAAAAATCTAAGGATCATCCAAAGGACTTATATCATGATAGGTGTTTCATTAATGGAACACTTGGGTGTCTCTTGGATGTATATAGTAAGTTTATTAACTATATAATATAAAAATACAAATTCACATGGTAAATGTCAAACTAATTAACTAGGAGTTAAAACTAAAAGATAATGTTAATATAGTGACCAAAACCTATCTAAAATCTATTGGTTGAAATGATTTCGACCCATCACCCCCTTAAACTTTAAATAATCCACTTTTGAGGCATTAAAATCTGAATATGAATTTATTGTAAAATAATATTTCTAGATTTTCCTAAGGTGCCCCTCACCCCTCCTATAAAAGGGAACTCCCCCTTCTCTCAAATTCATACCCTCATGGCCTTTTGGTTCGAAAAAACCCATTGCAAAATATTCTCTCAACTTCCACAGATTCGACCTAGAGCCCTTATTTTGATCAGAAATCCAACCTAATGATCCCTTTGGATCAAATCAAAAGGAAGAACCCAAAGAAGAGGTAATGTTTTCACCACCCTCTTTCAAGTTCCATTCTTCTTCATCTTCGTATTTATTTGTTATTTACAGTATAAAATAATAACTCTAGTATCTCCTATATACTGTGATGTTATTATAAATATGTTACAACCATATTCATTATTCTACCCATCCTTTGAATGAAATGTCACCATACGTGCATACGTACGACTTACCGTCTCCACGTCGTGGTGTAATTGTTATTCAAAACATTATTATTTGGATGGGTATGATAATGATGTGTAATTGGTGTAAATAATAAATATAACATGATAATTATTCTTTATATATGATATAACATCCAATTATATATTATTTTAATATCAAAATAATGATATTGTCGCTTGTGCGTACGTACGGACTACCGTCTCCATGAACGCGATGAGATTAATTCCACATCGTATCCATTCAAGTATAATTGTCATTTGGGGATTAAAAATAATGTTTAAGGACTTGATATCATTCTGTTTATGAATAATATATAACCTATCCATAACAAACACAGCTTACGTAACAAAACATATAAAAGAAAACGAGTAAGTTAAAACCCGAAACGACGATAATACTAAGATATTATTTACAAATCAATGTTAAAAGATCATATATGATATCATATTAATGTATATGATTCTTGTATAATTTAACAACAATAATTTCACCATTATACAGGAGTTTAACTTACCCTCAACCAAGGAAAAGTACAAGGTAGGGTTTATTTCACAATCTCTTCATCATCTGTGGCTGTTTATACGTAATTACGTACTGGGACCTCTTTATCATCTACATCCATGTTTCTTAAAAACACATTTCAAATAATTATTACTATTTTACGGAATATAGTTTAAATTCATTTATACCCTTGTTTTACCTTTTAGAATAAGCTAATAAAGGAATCTTTCCATCGTTTTCCAAACAAGGTCCTTTTAAACCATTTCGATAGAATTAAGGTAAGAATGTCTTTTTAACTTATACGGCGGGTGTGACTATTTTCCACCTTTATAAAGTTGTCGAAGATTACCTTACATGATTATAAGTATATTTTCAAAGTAAATGTTTTATTTTATAATTATGTGACTTTTAAATGATTTAAAAAAAAGATATTTCTCTCAAATAGTTTTGATTTCATCTAAGTCAACATCCTTTGATGGATTTTAAGATTATTTGATGTTTATTTATTATGATACAAAACCTCCATATTGTATTAAATATTTTGTGATATGTTTGACTTTTCATGTGTTGTTTTTATACCATTCATGGTTTATGGAGAACGTATTGACATTTCGTATGCTAGTTTTAATACGAATGTTTATGTTATGTTTAAACCTGTTCATATGAGGAATGTATTGGACATAGTAAGTGATGGGTGGAGCCCGCTATAGATCCTCGATGCATCGGTATGTCTCATGAGACAAACTAGTGTCTTGGCACAAGGACTTGACAAAATCTTATTTGTAGTCATGGGACAAGGCTTTGACTATGTGGTTATCATAGTTTGGCATTATGCATTTCATAATTATGAAAGTGGTTATTGATATTACATGTGATTATTCGACTAGTAGAATATCCATGTGAATAAGTCAATGAGATTATTTCATTTTATTTCTTCCATATTATACTGAAGTTCATGTTTAAAAGGATTTTTTTAGTTATACATTGCCTTAAATGTTTATTCTTATTTATGAAAGATCCGCTATATTGTTATCCTTACGGGGCATCTGAGCTCACCCCTTTTTATGTTTTATTTTCCCAGGATGTGAAGAATTATTTTATGAATTACCTGAATGGATAGTATCAGGGGATATAAGTGTGGACTATGGAGACTATGTTGTTGTAGTTTTCATTTTTTGATGTAATGTAAACTTTATGAATGTATCTAGTGATTCCAAGGATACCAAACCAATCGGTCATTCAAGACTTGATCTTTTGTGATCATGACAATGTTATGTATTAATACACTGAATCATGGTAACTAGGGTCGGGGGGTTACAATTGAATCAATCGGGCCTGATTACATGGGTAAAATTGTTAATTTACCAAGAAGTGGTGAAAGCTTAAACGGTGATGCCTTCATTTCATCCACTGAACTACAAAAAGTCTCTACTTTATCAATCTGGCTAGAAAGAGTTATTTCAATACTAGAAGAAGACATATACGTTTATTCCCAAACAATCTTATCCTCTTCAATACTCCAGGAAGATCTTTCTTCATCAGTAGGGTCAGAAATGGTTACTTCTTCTTCAGGATGTTTAAATAATGACTCCTCCACTAGCTTTGAATGTTTTTCTCCATCACCTACATTGCCAGTAGAAATAGCGAAGTGACATGTAAGGAATAAGAAAAAGAAGAAGATCTCAGGGATGCTCCACCAGCATTTGAGGAAGGTGTCTCCACCACTAGGGATGAGCTCAGAGAAATAAATCTGGGTACATAAGAAGATCCATGCCCCACTCTAATTAGTGCGTTGATGAAATCTGAATATCAATAGGTATACACTTAATTTATAAAGAGAAATAGAGATATATTTACTTGGAATTATACAGAAATTCTAGTCTTTAATCCAGATGTAGCCAACCATCATTTGAGATTTCCCGAAGAGAATTGAGGATTCAAGAATGCAATAAGAAGAACACACCCAACTCATTTTTCTAAAATTGATGCATAATTTTATAAGCTTATTAAAGATAACTTATTTAGGGATGTGAAATACCCTAAATAGATGGGAAATGTTTTCCCAGTGAAAAAGAAAAATAGAACAAACATAGTTTTTATTGATTTCATAGATCTTAACTAATATTGTTCCTAAGTTGACTTTCCTATTCCAATCATTGAGATTTTAATTGATTCAACAACTGGATATGAAGCTCTTTCCTTTATGGATGGTTACTCTGGGTACAATCAAATATGAATGGCCTAGAGGATGAAGAATCTACATCCTTTCAAGCACCTCATGGTGTGTTTTTCTATTGGGTAATACCATTTGGATTAAAGAATGATTGTGTAATGTATCAACATTCCATGCACCATATCTTCAAACCCTTCTTAGGAAATATTTAAAATGTTATGTAGATGATTTGTTAGTTAAATCCATAAAATGTTCCGATCACCTGACTGATTTGGAGATAATATTCAATGAAATTAGGCAACATAGTTTGAAGATAAATACCTTGAAAAGTTTTTTTGGGTAACCTTAGGAAAATTCCTCAGTTTCGTTGTACACCACCATGGCATCGAAGTTGATCCTAAGAATACCAAATAAATCCTTGGAATATCACATACTCAAAATTTAAAATAATTAAGTGGAATTCAAGGAAGCTGGGCCTATATTCATCTCTTTAACGCCAATTTAGAAGACAAGTGCTTACCCTTCACAAGATTAATGATGAAGGGAGTCACCTATAAATGGACTGAAGACTGCAAAGATAAATTTGATAACCTCAAGAAATATCTCTTGAGTCCATCGGTATTAATACCAATTATTGAAGGAAGGATATATATTCTCTATGTGACATCTTTAGAGTGATTACTGAGTGTGTTCCTTTCGTAAAAGAATGACGCTGAGAATGAAAAAAACATTTACTATCTCAGTCAAACTATGCATAACACTGAGACTCAATATTCATGTATCAAGAATTTCTACTAGGAATAAATCTTTGTCGTTCAAAAAATTAGGGACTATCAGAAACATCATGAGGTCTAATTGGTGTATCTCAATAATCAGATCAAATTTATCCTTATCCATCCTTTTCTTACAGGGCATTAAACATGGTGGGAAGTTATTTTTCAATAGTTTGATATCTAGTGTGTGCCTCAAAAGGAAATAAAAGGCCTAGATCTAGCCAATTTCCTTGCTAAAAAATCATGTATAGAAGATACATATTTTAATATTGAACTTCTTGATGAATATATTTTCTCTATTAAAGATAATCCCCAAACATGGAAAATGTACATTGATGGTGCCTCTTGAAGTCCAACATGGAAGAGAATGGAAAAACATAAACTAAAGAAAGTTGGTTTAGGAATTGTATTTATCTCCCAAGAAAAGGAAATGTTTCCATACTCCATCATGTTATCAGAAGGCAGTACCAACAATGAGGTAGAATATCAAGCTCTCATCGTAGGCCTGGAATTGGAACTCCAGGTACAAGTTAACCACCTGAAAGTGAAAGGTGATTCATAGTTGGTAATCAAAAAAATCAATGGGTATTAATCCATTAGAAAATAAGAGTTAATCCTTTTTTGTGATTATGTTAGAGGGTTAATGTCTGAATTTTCCTCAGAGCCAACTTTGTCTTATGTCCTGCTATAACAAAATTCTTAAGATGATGCACTGGATAATGAAACCACAACACTGGAAGATCCAAATCGAGATGAGACATTCATCATCATTTTCCATCACCATGTGGTTTTACATTTCATTCAAAATATAATGGAGGAATGTAATGAAATTAGCCCCATTTCTAAGCTATATGGTTATAACATGAGATGGATGACATCTATCATGTAATACCTTCAAAATGTATTACTTCCTCTAGATAGAGCTGAAAAAGAATAGACCCGAAGAAGAGTGTTATATTTTACTCTTTGTGGTTTCTAGATCACCAGAAGATCCTCTACAAATGAGGATTTGATGGAATCCTCTTCAGGTGTATTGAAAAAGAAAAAACTGAAACTGTCATGAAATAAGTACTTGCTGGAGCTAGCTGTGATCACCAGTCTAGGCATAGAATTTCTGATCAAATCCAAAGTCTTGGATACTTCTGGTGTTCAATGACACAATATTGCACAGATATCACCATTAAATTTCATCCCTACCATGTTCATGCCAACTTTATTCATCAACACCTGAAGTTATTACATACAGCTAAGTACTCTTTACTATTTTCTACATGGGGAATAGATGTAGTATGACCTTATCCTCCTGCTAAAACTATGTTTATCAAGTAAATTATTACTTCTACTAGTTTCTTCTCCAAATGCTCCAAGGAAATATCTCTCAAAGAAGTCAGAGCCAGAATCATTGTTATTTATTCAAAACTAACCTCATCACTATATTTGGTGTCGCTTATAAAATATTAATGGACAACGACACCAATTTCTGTTCTATTTTGGTAAAAAAGTTATATCAAGAGCACAATATCAAATCCAACCATTCATCTCACTATCATGCAGTGACCAATGAAAAAATAGAGTCTTTCAATAAGATCCTATCAAATATACTCCAAAAGATGTTGGAAAAAGATAAGAAATCTTGGTCTGATAAATTTTTTCATGCTTTATGGGATTATCATACTACTACTTGTACTGCCACTTAGGAAACTCCATACTCATTAGTGTATGACATAGAAGTAGTTATTCCAATTGAAATTCAATTTCCTTAACAACGAGTTTTAATCTGTGATAATTTATCTACAGATGAAAAGTCTCAGAAATTATTTGTTGAGTTGGAATGATTAGATGAAAATATATTGCATACTTTTCATCATTTAGAAGCCTATTAGAAAAGAATTGCATGATTATTTAACAAGAAGGTTTTCCTCCACTCATTTCTTCAAGAACTGGTATTGGTCCTCAGGACCCCAATGATATCCGGAATTAATCCTCCAAAGCTTGAACCAAAGTGGGAAGGACTTTATTCCATACATATGGTCTATTCAAATGGAGCTTATTCCCTAATATCAGTAGATGGAGAGCTTATTAAAACTCTAACCAATGAAAGATTCTTTAAGAACTACTTTGTATAACTACAAATTTAATGTCTTCACTGAATGGCTATAAATTACACAACATAAAGTCCTAGTTGCGAGACATTAAACGACATAACAACCCTAAGCATCCATGCTACATGAAGATAAAATGCATAACATATTTTTCCTTGTCGCACAATGTTAAAGTACATGACATAATTTTTCTTCGTTACACAACATTAAACTATATGATTAACATCTTCTTTCTTTGATGTTAAGAGATTTCATATGCAAGAATCACTTACATCATTGCTACTATTTAGTGTAACATCAATTACATTTCTACCTATGTCTGAATGAGATCTACATAGGGGAATCTTTTCAAGAACCACATGTGGATTGATTGCCATTTTCAATGAGATACATGGAGATGCCTGGATCTCCCATATTGGGCACAACTGCAACCAAAAAAATTTTATTTTCATTTTCTCATCCTGTATATAAACCAGATTTATACAGAGTACTCTTTTAAGACACATGGTTTTATCTTTATACCATTTTTTGTTTTAATTTTAAACTATTCATCCAGAATGAGTTAAAACCCCTATCTCCTATATCAACCTCAATTGGTGTTGGAAATAATTATTTTAAGAACAATGTTTATTTTGATTCTCATCCATATGAGATATATAGAGTTTCGTAGATCTCCAATATTAGGCCCAACCATGATAACCCCCCCTTATTCGCTATGTATGAATCAAACCTCCATAAAAAATGTTCAAAAACTATGTATGGATTGATTCTCATCCACATGAGATACGTAGTGACACCTGGGTTTAATTCCCTCATCCAGCCGAAATATTCCCTTTTTATGTCAGAGTCAACTCATATCCTCACTTCATGAATCTAAACTACAGAGAAAAATGTCCTAGCTATATGACATTTAAATTCAAAGAACCCAAAGAACTAGGTATGTCTTCATTATCATCCCATTGAAAAATGTAGTGAAAACTAGGCTCTATCTCCTAGTCCTATTCACAAGATATATTTTCTTATATCTCTTCACATATCATTAAAAATGTATATGTGAGTCTTCATTTTGGGTCCTCTCTTTAGAGAGCCTAACAAAGAAACAAGAATGTCTCCCTATTACATATGAGTTAGATCTATGTAAGGGAATTCAAACTCATGGACAATATATATTCAAATATTTCTCTTATACATTGAACATTACCCCCTTTTCATATGTCACACTCTTAATCCTGAATACTTTCAAAAATTCATAACCATTCATACAGTTTTGGTAGAAAAGTTTCCAATATCCGAGAACTCTTTTTATTGACTAGGCAGTACGTGCTCCCAAAGACCTTGACTAAAAGTTTCCTACATAACAGGCCTGTTATTCAAAATATACCACTATTTGGATATTCAGTATATGCCACAGTTGGCCCTTGATAATACAAACCCTATAACATGTTTTTTTTAAAAAATGGTATATTTGTTCTTGGTTCAATTGTCTTTTGTCCCCTTTAAAATTTGAAGACAATATACAAGAATATATATGTTAAAGTTATCTTCCATGTATATTTTTCCCATTACCATTCTACCAATCTAAAATTCTTGAAGACCATGGTTTACACATTTACCACTCCATATATTCAAAATAATATGAAATGAACATAGATAATTTGACCACATATCATCTACCGTTTCCTTTTTTTTGTCCTAGTCATATGACCTAATACTACAAACACCATACTCCCTACATTTAGGTCAGACCTTCATAGAAAAATTATTCCTCCAATTCTTCAGAAATATTGAGTAGAAATACTCTTTCCATATTCAGGTACCTTTCTCCACAAACAGAACTTTGTACTATGGAAAATCTGAATCTCTATAAACTTTCTTCATCTTTTAGGAATAGAATGTCAGATTTTTTATAACTCTTTTTCCTGACTATACAGTATGTTCCCCTAGAGGCCTTGCAAATGTTTCCTACATAACTGGACTATTAGTCAAAAGATGCCAATATTTGGCTATGCATTATATTCCCTAGCTGGTCTTGCATAATAAAACCCCCATAATGGGTTCTTCAGATAATGGTAACTTCTTTCTTAGGGAAGACTTCCTCTAATGCCTTTCAGCCCTTTTCCCATATCATTCTCTAGATCCATAAAATACCCAATCACAATATAAAATTATACCATTCCATACATGAATATGGTAGTACGTTTCCCAACACATTATAAAGAAATTAGAGAGTCTAAATTCTTTGGTCAGAGCTAAATACCTTAATTTAAAGCAACCAAATGTCCTTATAGCATGACTTAAAACTACACAGTAGAATTTCTTCTCTACATGGCTTAAAACTACACAGTATATTTTCCTCACTACGTGACTTAAAATTGAATTGTACAATGTCCTCACTTCATGAATCAAAACTAAAAAACATGATATCAGAAATCCATCTTTCTGATAAATTTTAAGTATTCTTCAAACACAAAATTTGTGTAAGAAGTGGTTTTCCTATTCATGACATAAGTTGGTATAGATAAACCTTTATTATTAAAATTGGTTTATTTGGAAAAACCACCCACTATAGTCTTGAGTCACTAAATTATCAATTTCCTTTATCTATCAATAATAAATTGTTAAATTTCTGGGAGATATTTTTCTTGACTATGCAGTATGTGCCCCCAAAGGCCCTGCATAAAATTTTCTGACATAATGGGTTGTTAGTTAAAAGATGCCAATGTTTGGCTATGAACCATATTCCCTTGTTTTTACTATATAATACATCCCCCATAACGAGTTCGTCAAATAAAGGTAACCTCATTATTTGAAAATACCTCATTTATTTTTATACAATTTTTAGATTTGGTGACCATAAAAATCATGGATCAGGATTCCCTGTGGAAGTATTTAAAGAATATTAGAGAAATTATTATCTAATGAGCCTTATTTGGGATCTAATTTTAAAATTTATAATCAAATCTATTCAACCTTAAACACTAACCATTTTAGTCCAACATTCATGAATCTAAACTTCCAACTTCAAGAGATGTGGTACTTACCAGATTGGAAACCTGTAAAGGAAAATCTGGAGAAAAGTCGAGTCATATCTCACTAAACATACACTTTTGTATGGTTTAGGTAATATTGAGAAATAAAAATTCAAAAGATACAATGTTTGTGGGTTTTTTCTATATAACCCTAGTAAAAATCGAACTATGCTAATTAGGCCCTTCAGCTTAATAAGAAAATGCCTAGCACCCCATTCCTATTATAGTAATTATCATTATTTGACATAAAGGATTTATGTTAAAAAAATCATCATCATAAACTTTTATATTACAATTATAGAAAGAATGAATTAAGACATATATGAATTGAGAAAAAATTCTTTTTATTTATATGTGTAACAAGAGGGAAATACACAAAATGGAGACTCTGTGTCATGTGTTAAAAGATGCTCTAAATACGAGTCCTCATTTTTTAAACGGTCTCATGAACTTTATCAACCACATGTTGATGTTGAGATAACTGAGCAACATTAGACTCCTTAGCTAGACAAAGTTCTTATTTCAAATTTTACATGGTAGTTATCCCCTTCAATTGGGTTTCTCCCAATTTTTGGATCAATTTATCAAGTTTATTAGGAAAAAAATCCAGTTACTGTTGATGATACACCATCTCCTTCATGGCTTCTTCAATTTGTTGGCTGATTTTCATCGACCTCTTATAATGATCATTCTCTGCCACAACTACTGCATCTAGAAAGATCTTAATATTAATAAGCCATTTATCATCTTTACGATCTTTCCACAGCTTATGTTTATGCTCCCATCTGCGAATGGTCTCTTTCATTGCATCACAGACCGGTCAATTATTAAATCCACTAAATACCAATATGCCGAATAGTGCTGGGAGTTTTCCAAAATGGGGTAGTAGCTCATCCAAAGGTTTCTCAACAATTATTCTCCATATATGTCTCCATGTCTTCTTACGTGCCATACTAAGAGAATATTGAATGTCTAAGTCTAATTTTGAGTCACTACCATGGGGTAAAATGTACTCTATAAACAGATCACTTAAAGAGTTTCCTTGTTCTGCTTCTCTTGGAATAGTGGATTCATCACCGTCTACTGATGACTGAGAAAACATTGAAGCTTCACCTTCCGATCTAGATGTGGGAGATGATAACCCTAAATTTTGAATCAAGATTACCACCAGTTTCTGATAAATGGAAGAAATAGATCATGATACAGACTTCTAATAACATTTACCCAATAATAATCCAGCTTATTGATTAGATTCATCTCTAGTGTTCTCGCTTCAGTAATTTGAGAAGATGTTTCTTGAGGAGGGGAATTATCCCAAGTTTGTATAGTTATCATAATTGAAGGCTCTAGAATGTCTCTCAATTTTGGGTCATCAGTAAGTATTTGTACAGCTTTAGTAGAAGAAGGATAGAGTATAATTCCTCATTCTTGAATGTCCTTTTCAACATTTTTTGCAGAGAAGGCTCCATGAGTGGAACTTTGATCTGAAGTATCAAGTAAAAGAGAAATATTTATGTATGGAAAATGTGATAATGAGAACTTAAATCCTTTAAATTTCTCATGAATGTCCCCAAAATCCTTGTTGGAACCTGGAATATCAATGTTAGGATTAAGGGCATCCATAATTTCAGTGTATGCGACTTGGAATGTCATATAATCCTCACCATTTAAGGTATCCAAAAAATGTCGGTTGATGACCAAATTGGCTCTACTGACATTATGTTACGTCATTTCTTCAACTGGTATAGCATCATCAGATCTTTCCAGATTTGGGTCAACACCAACATATACTTCATATTTCCCTCGGTCTTCATTCCTTCCTTCTGGAACAATAGGAATACCAAAATTGATTATTGCAGGATCCATTGGCAAGGGAAACTAATCTGAGATATTTTGAAGAGAAAAATGTAAGAATAGTATTTAATATTAAATAGAAATATATTTTTACATTACCATGAATTTTCTCTCGTTCAATAGAATCAAGATTAGGTACAACTTAACCTTTTGATGTTTTATATATTAAGGTTGGAGATTTATCAACATGAACTTATGTTTCTCCTAAGGTTTCCTTCTCTAGTATTGAGGAATCATCTCATAACCCCTTGAGAGAGAAAAGTGATGCAGATCCTACAAGAGGATAAATGTGATTACCAGAGTGTATCAAAAACATCATAATTCCCAAGAATAGTATAAAAACATACTTATTTTGTGAACACTTCATAATAATATCATTTCTCACTTGAATTTCGTTTCATAAGCTTGAGGAGAAATTGAAACGCACCTCTTTGTAGGAGAAACCTAAAGTAATGGCTGAGTATTATCTGTCTTCATTACCCTAGTCATGATTCTACCTCCTAGAGAATGTTTTAAGGACATGGGAGGATCATTTGATGTGCCTATAGGAGAACCTTTAGGTCCATACCTTGGTGACCCGAGAACCTATACATAGGTTCCTTCCCTGAATTCAAGATAAAAAAATAAATTTCATCAAGATTAATGATGGTTAATGTTAAATAAAAATATTGACAAAAGAAAAAAAATACTTTTTTAGTATTAACATAAATTTCCCATTCCTATTTAGGGTTAATAAATACCCGTTCATGTATCCGGGATTTTATTATATGGGATACTTGTTTAGAGGCATGTATTTTTTCATCATTCGCATATATAAAGGCCTCCAACTCCGTAATATATTCATGTACTTCAGCCAGGTTGTTATCTAAATGAAAATCAGATGGTTCTTTAATGTCACTCTTATCCGGTATTCGAAGACCATGTTGGAGGAATGCCCATGCATCCCTAAGTTCAAGGGTCAAATACTCAAAAAATTGAATGGTTGAAGGCTACACATAATTCAATCCCAGTATGGTTGGTTGTGGATAAAATTCAACACCTTCTGACTGGTGAGCCTCTTCAGGCCACCATGCTTCTTCAAAAAGATCAAAATATGGGATATGAATCTATTTTTGATTGTGGTGACTGGACCTCCATGGTGTCGAAGGTACTACATCTCTAGATGTAGTCTTCCCGTTATACCTTCTGCGAAGATGTTTTGAAGTCTCTGAAACTTTTATAACTTTTGCATCATCTTTCTCTTTGGACATGTTACCATGATTTCTTCAGACAACAGTTTTTGTGGCCTCCACGTGATATATTCCTTTTGTAAAATCTTCCTGAGGGTATAAAAAAACCCAAAATTTGGCATCTCCAACTTCCAATATGATTGATGCATCTGATGGAGGTAAAGTAACTGAAAATTTTGATGTCTTTAAAGACATCAAAATCCACAATTATCTCGCTACCATCTTGTGTTTCTCATATCTAACATATGTGGGAGGGAAGGTGTTTGATTGTTGAAGACATCTGAATTTGTGAGAAAACCAATAGAGGATGTAAGACTAATAGATAATTTCACCATCAATCCTAGTCGATAATATACAACCCCTGAATGATATAATGTAAGGCCTCAACAAATAATTCTCTTCCTTACCGACATCAACAAATGTTCCAGTTGGTGTGGTACCAAATGGAAAGAATCTTAATTCTCCTGATGCATTCAATGACCTTAACACGACATCGGGTCTCAAGTTTAGAGGCTGAATACCCAGAATTTCCGTAAAAATGGGGTGAATCGACTGATGGGGGCTCTAACTGAATTCAACATTGATTATGAAGAAAAGTGGTCCCCAATCCATCCCCACAACAATTGGAATGGACCTGGAAGTATAAATAGAGCCTTCCCATTGTATAAATGCATCATAGAACAAAATATTATTGCCAATATAGGGGTTTTTAACCCAATATACTTTCCTTCTACCAATTTAGCTACGATAACAGTTTTCCCTAGCCTTACACCACCTCCGGACTCACAGATTGGAAGCAAGTAAATTATTATCCACATGGAAATGAAGCTGAGTAATCATATCTTTGCATCAATGTTAGATTTGAATTTATATCCCTAGTGCTTATAGTCACCTCTCTCAAATGTAGGAAAATATGTGCCTGATCTACCCTAGTTATCTACAGAAGGAAAAATAGTAGGACATACGTAGGTGTGACCTTTCCCAGTTGTTGGTTCTAAAAAGGCTTCTATCCCCACTCTGAATTAATATCATTTTTGTCTTCAGGAAATTTTTTCTAGTTTAAATAGTTTGCGAGCCAACAGTGGTGTTCTGGTGACATCACTACTTTTTTGTAACTAGAGGAATAAACTCATCATACATTACCCTGAGAGTTGGAACACCACCTATTTGGTTGATATCCCATTAACTAATTCCAACCTCACCATGCATCAAGTGGAAGGTATTTGTCTGCAGACTCCATAAACTCAACAATTCAGGAATGAAATCATTTTTATAAACCAAATTTTGTCCCATCTATACAGATTTTTAAATGTAAACAACAGATTTATCTTTCCTGAATTTTGCACTAGTATAGCACACCCAAAACAATCACACCATTCAAGTTTAACACCTCCTCTGAAACGAAGATCCCAGTCTTCCTTCCAACCATTAGACTGATCTATTTAAGCAACACGAAAGGTTGAATCATAGAAATGTGGCCATAGATCTACAAAATGATCTTCCATATCAGGAGTACAACCACTATGATGTAAGATGAATCCAATAAGGACTGTTCCCTCAGTAACTTCCATACCCCTTATAGTAATATTCATGCAATGATAATTGGAGAATTGAATAAACCAATTATTTTTAAAGTAGTTCTTAATAGATATAATGTGGGAATATTATAAAATCCCATTTCCATATAGGGGTAGGTAGTTACTTCATGGATATTCATGTTTATGAGGAATTAAACATTTCCATAGTCCAAGAAGATTACATTCAATAACTTCTTAATAATTTGGTCCGAAGATCTTCATCATCTTATTTTGAAGAGCCTTAGCTTCCTCATTAGAGGTTATCAAGTTATCCGTTTCCTAAAAAATAATTACAAAATGTCACTTATTAAGTTTGAATTTTGACCTAATAAAATTCATATTTCAACTAAAAGAAATTTAAAATTTTGGTAAAAGAAAATCGTCACAAAGGTCCTTCGACGAGGTCTGTCATGTAATTCCTTCGACAAGATTCCTAGCAAAATTCCTTCGACGAAGTCCTTCTGTATAGGTAAATCACTCAAGTAGTTTCAACTTGAGAAAATTTCAAAGAATCTAAATGAGATCACATTACAACGACGCTAGACGAACATGCTACCCCATGAGAGCTGAAAAAATGATTGTGCGGTTGAAGAGAATTTCAAAGGATCAAACCTATTTATAGACATCGACATACCTATATAGTATTCTTGTGTGAAGGCTCTATGAGACAGACCTGCATGAAATAGCTATGTGAAAAACCTACGCGGTTCAATAATTACTCCATATTTTATTACCCATAATTTTACCTCAGGGCTCGACCATCTTTCTAATCAGATCAAATCCGGAAGGGGGGATTTTTTGACACACCTTAATAAGTATAAAAGACTATGAAGGGGACCTTCATATATTTAAAAATCTCAAGAATCTGTTCAATTAATTAAAAGGCAAGATAATGTTTCAAGGGAATTTGCGGCAGACTTGCACGACAGACCTACACGACAGACCTCCAAGGCAGAGCTTTGTAGTGGTATACTTTCTGCACACCTACACAGTTGACCTAAATAGAGGGACTGCATGATGGACCCCTGATGACAAATTGGCTTTAACCAGACCTCTTTATTTACTATAAATATTTCCCTTGGGCTCCTCATTGTGATAAATGAAAAGGTTTAGGGACTTAATGAAGCTCCCATTGCGTAGCTCTTTCTCCCAGATCCCTCAAATTGTCTCAGGTAGCTCCCTAAAACATGATAGAAAAGATAATTAGATAGGACAAGTATATTTTTAAGGACTTTCAAAATTTAAAGTTTTTATTAGATTGGCTTCCCTATGTTAATGCATTCTATTTAGCCATCACTAATAACTAAATGGTACACCTATGCGGTGCACCTACGTGAGGTACCTATGTGGTACACCTAAGCGGCACACCTACGTGAGGTACCTATGTGTCACACCTACGCGGGGTACCTATACTGCATGACTTCTCAAAGGAAATACACATCATCTTGTAAACCCATATCAAAGCCACTCATGGAAGTGTATTTCCTTATTTGGTTTCCTTATCAAAAACGAACTATGTTGAAGGCTCCACCAAAACCTCATGACTTGTTAAACCGTTGGGAATGTTACATTGGCGTGTCTCTTATTTTGGTTTGTATATCCATAGTCATAGGTTTCCCATATTTGTTTTGCAATGGGGTTAGGATTAATGGAGTGTCTATGGGTTTGTATATCCACACTCACATGGAAAATTCTCCTAGGAACAATGTTGATAAGTTTCTGGTTTGGAGGATTAGGGTTTGGGTTCTGAAATTTCATTCTCATCTCTAAAATCCGGAACCTCAGGTGTTTGGTAGGGAAGGTACAATTCACACATAATTTTCCATATAAGAAAATGTGAAGTCTCCATACCCTCATGGGATTCAATAGAGTAGTAATCCTGGTGTAATCCCCTATCCTTTTGAAGTAGGAGATTTCAATATTGCTTCTCTCTACATCCTTCACCTTCAATACTTCCTTACATAGGACCCTTGTCCAATGTAATGAGAACAGAGGGAAGGCTTGTCGTCTCACCCTCTTCCTCAATCGCCTCTTCCTTGTCCACCATTTCCACCGTAGGCACGTCCCCTTCCACCAGTGGAGGAGTAAAAGTGTGGGTGCCTTTTTTGAATATTTCAGATCCTCTTATTTCTCACACCGAGTATGATTCACTTGGGATTAGATATTCGTGATTATTATAAAGTTTTCACAAACACGCATGGTGAATGTACTACGAGAACTCTGATTCCCATAATAACTGGGATACGTAGGAAGCCTTCTCAGGGCCCCAACATACTAAATATCCTTTTCAAGAATCCAACCCTAATTACCTTAATATGGGAATCCTCTTTAAAGAGTAAATCCCGAATTAAGCCCCAAAATCACAAAGAAATCCATTTCAGGAATTAAGCCCAAAATCATTTCTCTCAAAGGACTACACTCTCTTATGAGACTCATCATACTACATGGGATTTGATTCCTATCCAAATGGGATACGTAGGAATCCTATCGGAGCTTCAAACACAACACATCAAATCAACCCTTTTCTCCCTAGGACATATTTTCAATAGGGCCTAACCCAACTTGTAAACTCATATTTTTTCCATGTTTCTTAGGATACTTATGCATAAGTCCCACACCAAACTTTTACTAAGAACCTTTCACTTAGATGTATTTACCACATGAAATTAAACTATACAGCTAGGCCCTTACCACATTACCTTAAAATGTATGACATGTCCCATTTAGAGGCACATAACAATGAGGGTTCTGATTCTTTTCACAAGTATACATAGGTAACCCATTTAGGGGTACGATCCAAACATCAAAAAAACCTTCATCTCCCTGGATGATAATAAATTCCAGAGTTCCCCACTGAGTGGATTAAAAACTAGTATCATAATAACGATGGTTAAAAGAATCTCTAAATAGTATATGAGAGGATACCATTTATGGATAACCTCAAATACGTACATATTTCTCCATTAATGAAGAACTTAGAATACACACGTATGATTCTAAATTTGACACATGATAATAATTGATTTAAAATTCCAAGGGAAACCTATTTTATAATTTTATAATTAATAAGTATTGATGAAAACATCTTAAATATATAAATAGAGTCCCAGAGTAGATAGTAAATCTCCCTAAAATGGTGTGATGAGTCCAACCTCCCATCCTCTAAACCAATGAATGTTCTTAAGTATCGCAAGTTTAAACTCAACGAATGCCTGCCTTTTGAAAGAAGGTCCCTTTTGGATAAGAACTATTGGATGTTTCTAGTTTCATGAATAAATCTAATGGAAACCTCCTGCAATTAGTGATTCTTAATCAGAATAGACATTCCAAAGAACTATGAAACATGGAGGATGAGACCAAATTTATATTGGAAAGTACACAGTTGGAATCATCTCTTATTGAGACTATCATTCAAGATAAGTACCATGATGATGAGTGTTTTTGTAGTAGGGAATATTTTTATTATGGGGAGACCATTGGTGGCTGGTGGTTCTATTATGTTGGTATCCTATGATTTCAAAACCAGTATGTAAAACCTTTTCCCATGATGAAGGATGTGGTGGAAGATTTTCATAATTCCTCATGGGAGGTACACCCTAGAACCATAAAGATGTTCTATGACATACATAGATGATTTTTGTGTCCATACATGAGGATATGAATATTTGATTTTTTTCTCTCATTATCTTACAAGTTATTAGGTCACATTTGAGGAATAGAAATTTTTTTGTTTTCTTTATCAAGTTACTTTGATGATTAGGAAGTGGGATGAGAATTTTAATGAATTTGTGGTTGGTTTTTCATTTACCCCTCAAGGGAAGAATAAAATATGGGGTCTAGTTGATCAGATTCCAAAGTAATCTCAATATATCCCCATTCATGATACAACCAATTTTGAGTAATTGGGATGTTTATATATTCTAGAGATTTTCAGATTACATAGATTCTAATATATTTTAGTCTCTAATAGAAACTTCATCTCATTTATCATTTTTTGAGAGGTCCCTAGGAGGTAATGCGATACCATGTTTGATTGATCTCAACATATCATCCATAGAAGGATGGAAAAATAAAATGATCTATGAATATTTTTGAAGGCATGCATCATGCTTGCTTCCAAAAATTTGAAGGAGATTGGGTTAACCACTTGGGATTGGTTGAGTTTTCATATAGAAATAGTTACCAGTATTCCATATGTATGGAACCCTTTGATTCATTTTTTTGAATCCTATGTAAGTATCAATTGTGTTGATCAGAGGTTGGTGAAGATTCTATTATTGGGACCAGCTTAGTCCAAGGGATGATGGTTAAGGATTTTTTGAATCATTATACAATGGTGATAGATCAGAGCCATTATAATTATTATGTTTATCATCATCAATGGCCTTTTAGATTTTTTTATTTGTTGAATAGATGTTTTTGGGAGTTTCACCTTGGCTGGGTCACTAAAATCTTAGAAAATATAGAAATATTGCGCTGATATATATGTTTGATAGTTTGAGTTTGTTGAGAATATTTCAAAGTTGGACTATTACAATAATTTTCCACCTTAGTTGAAATCAATTCATTATGTGTTTTATATATTTTTTCTCAGAAAGTATCCCTCTGACCCATATCATTTTTTGATATGGGAGGAATTTTATTTGAAACATGACTTATTCGTGGTTGAGCATCTAGTTTGGAACATGTATTATGAGAAAATGGTTCTTTATTTGAATTATATAACTATGGTTCATGTGATTTATAATTGTTTCCCTAATACATATGCAGAATGAGAGCCTAGGGAACTGATGAGAGAGTAGTGGACTCATCTATTCAACCTGGAGTCTTCTTGACCATATTTCTAAGGAAGAAATAATTTATTGTAGGGAGATTTTATAACATCCAATTACCATATTTAAAATAATTATATAACCTTTTATTAATCAAAATTTATTTGAATATTCATTACATTTGTTTTTGGGATTTTTTGTAAATCTTTGGATGTTTTTAGGGATATGAATGGTTGGTGCATGGTTACAGAAAATAATAGAGTTTGGCCCATAAAACCCTATACCAAATTCATTATAACTGGGGGGTACGTGATTTGTTCATGGTTAGTTTTAATTGTGAGACAAACCCTATGAACCATGTGTCCATGAAAATTTTTTTATTCATGGTTAGAGAAACGATAGTCTAATCATGTTGTCAAACTGTTCACCCTATACATGGTGAGGTGTAAAATTTGTACTAACCATGCATCCAGGCAAGGAAACCTTGAGGATGGGTTTTTAACCCCCCCCCCACAATTTTTTGATTAAAATCTTAAGTCCCGTGTTTTAACCCAAAACACCTCCTATTCAAACATAACTATTACTTTAGGCCTTTTAGGGCCCTTAGGAGAGGATTTTGGGATCTCCAACCCCTATCCTATAAGATCAAAGTGTGGGTTGATGAATTTTATATCACCTTAGTAAGTGTATATTCTATAATTTGGAATTATCCACTAATATTATCTAATATTCATATATATGTAGGGATCCTCAATTTATTGGAGGATCTAAATGTTGATTTTATGGATTGTGATTATATAGAATCATCATGAATCTTTTACACCTTTGTTTTCCATTAATCAGTTCCCATTTTAGGTGGTTAATCTTTTGATTGTGTGACCTAAAAGTAAGTGGTTCAATAAAACTTTTCTGATAATTGAAACTATACTTAATTTATTTGAAATTTATTTTTAAATGACTTATATGAAATTATTTTATTTGATACCGATTTTAGAATAGTATCTCAATTGTGAAATAAAACCCTTTTTCAATGGATTTTATTCATTGGGATATTTTCAGAAAACATGACATGAAATTAGAAATGATTTGATGAATTTTACTGATGTAAATTCTAGAATAATGTATTTAAATAAAATTTTACTTTTAAATGCATGAATTCAATGAAAACCTATTTTTTAATGTTGAAATTGAAATGGTATTTTGAAACTTGAAATTAGATAATTAAACTTTTAATTATTATTTCAATTGAAATGAAATGATTTTCAAATGTTTTATTAATTAAAGAAATTTTGTTACTTATTATTATGTGGGTGACTAGGACAATAATTCAAAGACACTATCTCCATATAAATTGTTTAATGATGTCAAATGTAACTAAACAATGTTTTTACTAAATTTTTCCTTATGGGGGTGATGATTGATTCTATCATGATGTAACAAGCCTTAGGGATGTGTGAAATAATTGAACCATGATAATTGAATGAATGGTGCAATGATCCATTATCCGAGAACTAATCTTAGGGTTTATAACTATGGTTATTTGTTTTTATTTTATTATTACAAGCCAATGATTATAAAACCATGTTATCCATTCCATTATTTTTATTAAAAATTTTCATTTAATCATATTTTTATATATCATCCATCTATTTTTTTAAGTCCTGCTTTTTTACTTATAAATTTGAATATTATTTTCCAATCTTATTAATTATTTAAATCAAAGCATGGATGGTTTATTATTTAAATAATTTCTTTTGGAATATTTGGTATAATACTACTATAATGTTCTTATCACACCCTACATTTAACTTCATGGGTTTGTAGGTCTTATTATTCATGGTATATGATAAGTGAAATTTCCACAAAGAGGTAGTGGGTGTTCTTGATTCATGGGATCATGGGTAATGGCAGTGATCCATGAAAAAATGGTCCACTTGACAGAAAACGATTATTATAATTATTTTTAATAGAAATTATATCATATTTCAAATGATGTTTAATTTGGGATGTCTATATGTATTCCTGTGGTATTTTCTACTTGAGGAGTGTTTGGAATACTAAATATTTACTATTTGTTGTGTATCTTCCACTATTTTATATGGTTGGTAAATTCCAATGGAAAAAAATTCCCATAGATCATTTAAATAACTCAAGGTTCTAGTTATTAACCGATGAGGAGTATAAATTCCCTTTGAGTCATGCAAGGTCCATCTTAGGTACCCGTGTATTAGGGTATTTAGGTTGGTTTATGACAATAATATTTATCTTCCTTGAAAATTTTAGCATTCCATAACTAGTTATCCTATTTAATTCCAAGTCTAATCTCATCCAAGGAATGTTCATCTTTCTCAATCTCCATTTATGTAAAGATATCCATCATGGAATTATCATCTTCCAATTATATTCATAATATTTCTAATTTCCCATCTTCTTTAAAGAACTTTTCTAAATCCACTATAGATGTTGGTCATTCGTCTTCATTTATTATGGGTTGTAATTTAAAAATTTCATATTTTTCAATGACCATTGTTTCCTCAATTATGTATTCCAATATAACCACCTTTTCAATATACAGTTTCCTATTTTCCGTGGAGATTTTGTTCCTTTCCTTAAGGAATGAAAGTATTTTTTAACAAAAAACTCAATATTCTACCCTGATATTGTGTTTTACTAAATAATAACCTCATTCCCATTTAATTTAGTGTCATACTCTTTATTTTTTCTTCATTGAACACAATGTGATTTATGAGTGTTTCTATGAATTTATGATGTGAACTTTTTTTTTACCCTTAAAAATCATCATTCCATCAATACTATATTCACTTTAGATGTTTTCAATGCTAGGATATTCTTCACATGGAAAGTGTTAGTCATTGTAATCCATTATTGGTGCTGAAATTCATCATACCCAATCAATTATGAATTACCATAACCCATTTCTTGTGATGGTAACTGTTTTGAATTTGGTACTACCCATGTGGTTGGCTTCTTTTTATATCTAATGTACTCCAATAATATTGTGTCATAATAAACCTTATCATTTTAGTCCACACCACACACAAATATGTAAAATACGTTTGTATCATAGAAAATTAATAATGTATATATATAAAAATAAGCTATACAAAAAATTTGAAACCAAAAGGAGGTAGGAATATACTTGACCTAATCATTCGGTTCTTAGACCATCAAAATTTTATATTAATTCCATATAAAAACACGAAAAATTAACATTCTATAATGGAGTAGTTATTACATCAGGTTATACATGATTATAATTTATTTTAAACCTAACTTAAAATAACTACTTATGTTTAGAATAGTGGAAAATTTGTGGTTTATACTATAATGCTAATATAATCCGATAGGTATACCTAGAGCTAATTTTTAGGTATTCTTAATCATGTCACTAAATTATGAATCAAAATAAAGTACTTTAACTTAATTAACCTTAAAAACATAATGTAAAACTAAAATAATTTAAAATAAAAATGTGCTAGGTTTGAGAGGATGAAATGAGGGGAACTGATGATAGGTGATATTTTTTTATAATTTTGAATAATTCATAATCACTTATGACTCAATCCTAACTAACTATCATGATACTCCACAAATTAACTAGTCCTACATCATGTCATGGACTTGACTACCAAGGATTTACAAAACCTCTATCAAGGTGATCCATATAAACAATGTGTAGTGGGTTTGATCTCTATGTAAAAAATGAATTTAGGTCATCTCTCTGTTTCCTATTTCCCTTAATTTTTATTGGGTGTCATCACCTATTCATCATTAATATTCCAAGATTATTAGGGGATAAAATGGGCATTAAAAACAATTAAATATGAAGTAATTTATATGTATTACTAAATGATAAAGAACATAATAATTTCATAGACAACCCCTTATATCAGTACCAAAATCTTATTTTAAATTATTCACCCATGGTCATCATATTGTCAGCCATGAATGAATTGAAAATCATAAATGATAAAAATGAATAAATAAAAATAAATATAAATCTGCTATTTTTTTTGGAAAAAATACATCAATTATAATAAGAAAGTATTAATGATTCCCAAAGATTATAAAATGAAAAACATATATGAAATGAAATGTTAAATGTCACATAAACTCCGATCATGAAGAATCGACTCTCATTTCATCCTCTAAAGTGTTGAACCTACATTAGTTTCCTAATTGATTCTCCTCATATTTAGAATATCTAGTTCTCGGTGAGGCTTTATTAATTTTATTATTTTTTTCATCTTGTTCAAGGTAAATTCATATGACCACATATTATAAAATTTTTTGGAATAATTCTCATTTTTAAGATTCTAATAAAATATGAGTTCCAAAATTAAAGAGTTGAATTTGTACATCCACTGTAGGGTGGACAAGTGAACTATGTTGTAGTGTTCTCATTTCCAATGTCAAATGATTTTTTTCCTATAATATAGTTCCATATGCATTTTATAATTCAAAGATCTAAGTAATACTTATATTTAAAATAACCCTCGAATCCCATGACAAAAACCACTTCTCCCCAAGGATCTCAAGCTCATTAGACCCCCTCTATTTTCTCCGATCTGTGCTACAACATAGATCATGGACAATAGTGAAACCACATATAGTAACCCTCATGATCAGAACACCAAGACACTTTTAGAAGGGTGTTATCTATGTCACATGAAATACCCTGTATTATAGGATCTTGTGAACCATGTAAAAACCTCCCTCTATATTGAAATCTCCATGACATCGTGTATGGGTTTTGTCACAACAAGTTCCATTCCATGGAGATAACCAGTCCTCTTTCATATTATGTAATAGCTGAAAACCCCATAGTTTATAATCCCCAACATTATCTTTTTATTCTTCTCTATCAAAAATGAAACCCTGATATCCATGGTTAAGGGGACATTATTTGGTGGTGCATCATTTGTCTCGATAAAGTAGATGAATTACCGTGGTGAAGAACCCTTCTCCCCATGATCCTCAATTTTATTTTTTGAAAGAATTAATGGAAGATCCATGATTTCATAGTGTCTTCCTAATAGTCTCCTGAGTTCTATAGAGCTACACATGGTGGGTATTAATGCCCTAGTGTAGTGGCTTGATCTGTGAAGAAATAACCATGGATGTTATAATGGACTATAACTATGGTCAAATGATGGGATAATGATCGAGGGTAGTGACAACTTATGTATGACATTGAAATTTAGTGCAACAAAATGATATAGTTTATTTTTTATCTAAATGATCAAAATACCCATGATCCATACCTTATATTAGATATTTTGATATAATGGATCTTTTATTTATGAAAATACCACCCTCAACTCACTGATGAGGTCAGATAGGTATCATAGGATACTATCCGTTGCCAGTGCCAGCCCATGCTAGTGTCTGATCCTCTCACCATCACTCAAATTCTCCTCTCATGCTCCAATGTGATCTGACACGGTCACACTATTATGTACCCACCCACAATATGCCCTGCCACAATAACATGATTATTCCTTGTAGCTAAACTAACTGAACTATAGGCCTGGATATATGGCTGGCTCCTAGGTTACCGGCTGGGTAGGTGTATATAACGACCCATACTATACATACACTGTTAATACTTCAAAATTGAAGCATAATTATTACAACATATAACAAAACCACGAAAGGACCGTATAGGTATAGTGTCTTTAGAAACTGGGAAACATAAACAACTGGTTCATCAAGCGTCTACATTGTCTCCCATTTATTTCATCATATCTATAGTTCCTTTTGGCATATCTTACTTAATAACCTCCTTCCTGGGATAGGGAAAGAAAACATACAAAAGGGTGAGCTCAAATGCTCAGTAAGGGTAAACAAAAGAAATATCAATCACATCATATTCATAAGAACATAACTTTTGGAAATCTTAACCTGCAAAAGAGAGCATAATTTCATAACATGGGATAAATCATAGTAGTGAAATGGAATCCCAATAATCATAATATAAAACATGAAAATTTGTGGCATACACACATAATCATAGATAATCATTTCAAATTAGTCAAGACTCATTTCCAAGACTATCTTAGTGGACAAAGTCCATTTCTGAACCGAGTTGACTCCTCGTTTCAGTCCTGTTTCACTGAATCGGTATAACCTACCGTTCCAGTCATGTCTATCTCATGAGATATAAAATATTTACCCAATGCATTGGAGGGAGATATAGGTCCCACCCATCTCATAATGATACCATTCTTATGTGTGCCACAAAACCAGAAATCATACATCATAGCATAACCCACATAATAAAAATGAGAATCTTAAACATCGTGACATCATAACAAAAATTAATATAAGATAAAAGAATTCATAAAAATATAATTCCATAATAACATAATCAAATAAATGTAATAATAGGAATAGAAATAGAACACTTTATTATCTTAGATGGAAAATAATTTTGATAAAACACTTGAACTCCATTCTTGAGGAAAATATCCTTTCTGCATCAAAAAAACATTTCCTTTCTTAACATGTCGTACAATTATAAAATAAAAGAAGTGGATTAAAAATAAACTTGAAAACTTGTAAAGGAAGCTTCTTGGAAATAATGTTTTAAAAATCCATTCATGCCGTGTAAGTTAAAAAAAACATTCTTTGTACTTTTGTCGGAAAAGTCAAAAAGTACCTCATACGAAAAACGAGAAAAGATTCCTTTCATATCCTTTACTAAAAACTAAACGGAGGGTAAAATTGGATTTAAACAATTTTAGGTGGATGGAAATAATATTAAATATTGAGGAAACATGGATTTGGATGATAAAATACACCCCAGTAAATACTAAAGTATTAACAATCTCGGATAAAAATGAGATTGTGATATTTCCCTTACCTTAGGTCCGATATGCTTCATAAGTGTCCGAAAATCCTGTATAACGATTTAAATAATGTTATTTACTTATTATAGAATCATAATTTTTGTTACGATATCATATATGGTCATATTCTTAGCTTCTTATTAGTAATATTTCATTACTACTTGTTATTCGGGTGTTTATTACTTTTTGTTCTTATGGGTGTTTTGTCGAATAAATTCTTATTCTTCTATTTAGGTTACTGATACCTCATTTCCAGAATGGTTTTAATTTAATATATATCATATTAATTCATTCAATTCATTTATATAATCATTATGAAATGAAGATCATGTAGAACGACTCGCATCACATCAAGGAGACGGTATTCCGTACGTACGCATGAGTGATGATATCGTTCCTATGATTGTGGAATTGTATTGGAGTGTATGTATACTATTTCAAAATCAATATCACTTTATATTAGTCATATATAGTCATTATTTACACCATTATACCCATCCAAGTAAGGTTGTGGTGGAAAATAGATTACACCACGGCGTGGAGATGGTATTCCGTACGTACGCACGCATGGTGATTTCTTTTTCCATAGGATGGATAGATGGTGAAATAGGGTTGTTTCATACTTATAATAACATATCAGTATGTGAGTGATACAGATGTTATTACTTCATAATGAAACAACTAAAGAAGAAGAAGTGGAAGAAGAAATAAAGATGAAAGAATCGGTAACGGACATTACCTCTTCTTTGAAGTGCTTCTTTGAGAACTCCTTTTAGGGCACTAAAATAGGTATTTGAAGAAGACCAGAACCTCTAGGATGTATCTTGCGAAGTGGAGAGGAGAAATTGGCAGGGTGTGTCCGATCATTAAGGTTCAAAGTGGTGTGAGGAGGAGGGGGGGGGGGGAGGTTCCCTTTTATAAGGGAGGAGAGGGGTACCTTTGGAATAACTAAAACAATTATTTTATTATAAAGTAAAATTCGGTTTTAAATAGCTCCAAATTGATTTATTTAGAATCTAAGGTGGGGATGGGTCTAAATAATCTCATCCAATTGAATTTGGACAAGTTTAGGTTCCTATTTTAACCTTATCATTTAGATTTAACATTAAGTTAAATAATTTTACTTTTACCGTGTCTTCTTGTGTTCTTATACTATAAGGTTAATAAACATACTATAAGCAGCCAAACGAACCTCAAGTTGTTTATTATTAATATATATAACCTTATCTAAGTCATTTGGCTGATACTTAGATTTTTAGGAATAAAATAACAATTACTAATATAATATTTGTTTTAAAAACTATTTTATGTAAATTTTGACACTATTTAGTAATTGATTTTTGTGAAACTCATAACATAATAATTCGTTCGAACAAAGTTAATTAAATCAATACTAACATGTCATATTAACCTATAAAATTATTGGAATTCATAATAAGTCTCAAATTACATTTATTTGGGTATTTATAACATCAATTATGTAAATATTTCATTAATAAGATAATTACTGCATCATATTTGTGTCATAAATTAAATTATATAATGTCTAAAAATTAAAAATAAAATATCATTATGTAGGAAATATTTTTATATTTCTAATTAATATTTATAGTCGATTTTATCTTATGTATACCCCTATATTAAAAATGATTTACTTATTAAACTTTGACTTTAACTATTTTAACCCTTCTTTAAATAAAATAATAATAAATGTCCTAATCTAATCCAAGTGGGCCTAAATGGTCATATTTTATTTCTAAGGTTTTTTTTGGTAGAATTACACCTGTCCAATAGAATTAGGACATGTTTTAGGATAATAATAATATCATTTTTACCCTTAATTACCCTATTTACTTTTAACCGTGGTAAAAAAAAGTAAAAAGTTACTATTCACCAAAAAATTATTTTCATCTCATTGAACCACATTTGACTTACTGACATCAACCGTGTCTCTCGGAATTTTGAAATTCCACTCACAGAAGCGGTAAAATTAAGTTTTATGAAAAATTTGGTTTTTTAACTACCACTTAGTGGTTTCACTATTCATCAAAAATTGAAAGTTTTCAGAAAAATAACAAAATTTCACCCTAGGCAAATTTCAATATTCGGAATCCAAAAATGAAGTCAATTTTGTAAAATAAAATTTATAAAATTTTAAAAAGTGGTTATTACTATTCATAATGGCTAGTTTTAATAATATTTTAATAGCATATCATTGTTTAGTGAAACTCGGTATTCCGTACGACGCAAGCTATTGAGGAAGGCCACGGTTGCGTGTAAAGCAAGCCAAGCTAGTGTTGTGTGTAGTGAAATATTCTTTTGATGATTTATATAACATAAAAACAAAATATTTCACATAAAAGTCTCAGGTGTTACATTCTACCCCCATAAAATTAATTTCTCCCTCAAAATTCGTCACTTTGTAACAAACAGATGAGGATACCTCTCCCTCATCATATCCTCAAGCTCCCATGTAGCTTCTTCTAATTGGTGGTTCCTCCATAAAACTTTCACCAAGCGAGTGGTCTTGTTTCGTAGGACTTTTTTGCTACGATCCAGAATCTCTTTCGGCTGTTCTTCATAAGAAAGATCCTGCTCCAGCGGTACAACTTCTGAGCTGAGTACATGTGAAGGATCAGGTATGTAATTTCTCAGGAGAGATACATGGAACACATCGTGAACTTGAGAGAGATTCGGTGGAAGCGCCAATCGGTAAGCTACCTTCCCAAAACGATCCAGTATTTCGAAAGGACCGATATATCTAGGGTTCAACTTCCCCTTCTTTCCAAATCTCATGACCCTCTTCCAGGGAGATATTTGTAAGAACACTTTATCACCCACTTCAAACTCTAGGTCTTTTATTCGTTTGTCGGCATAACTTTTCTATCGACTCAGAGCTGCTCTTATGTGTTGTTGAATAGATCTGACATTTTCTGCCATTTCATCAACGAGATCAGGTCTTAATAGCTTTCTTTCCCCAACTTCATCCCAGCAAGTTGGAGTCCTACATTTCTTTCCAAAGAGAGCTTCATAAGGATCCATCTGAATACTGGAGTGAAAGCTATTATTATAAGAAAATTCCACCAAAGGTAGGTGTTGATCCCAACCACATTTTAAATCCATAGATCATGCTCTCAACATATCTTCTAGAGTTTGAATTGTTCTCTCAGACTGACCGTCTGTCTGAGGATGATAAGCAGTGCTGAAACTCAACTCTGTATCCAGAGTATGCTGAAGACTTTCCCAGAACATCGAGGTAAATCTCAGATCCCGATCAGATATAATAGAAAGTGGTACTCCATGGAATCTTACCACTTCCTTCACATATATCATGGAAAGATGATCCAGAGAGAAATCCTCTCTAATAGCAATGAAGTGTGCAGACTTGGTAAGACGATCAACTATGACCCAGATAGCATTATTGCCTTTGGATGTTTTAGGAAGTCCTGTGACAAAGTCCATAGTGATGTTTTCCCATTTCCATTCGGGTATGGGTTATGGTTGTAACATCCCCTTAGACTTCTGTCTCTCAGCTTTAACTTGCTGACAAACCAAGCATCGAGAGACATATTCAGCAACATCTCTTTTCATGCCATCCCAGCAGAAGTACTCTTTCAGGTCCCTATACAGCTTAGTGCTTCCAGGATGAATAGAGAATGAAGAACTTTGAGCCTCATCCAGCAAATCCTTCTTTAATTCTGGGATGGGAGGAACACAAACCTGATTCCTGAACTTTATTATCCCATCAAAATCATGGTTGAATTCAGGAACATTTCTCACCTTCTTTTGTAACTCGACATCTTCTTTCTGTGCCTCTTTAATATTCACATGTATTGATGGTTGAACATTCATTTGAGAAAGATAATATTTTTCCCCTTCCATTATAATTCCATGATCCATCCTTTGTAAATCCATAAATATTGGATCTTTTGTGATCCTCATCATGGATAAACTGTCATGGTCTTGTCGACTTAATGCATTTACCACCTTGTTTGCTTTCCCAGGGTGGTAATGGATTGAGCAGTCATAATCCTTAATCACCTCCAACCATCTTCTAGAATGCATATTCAGCTCCTTTTGTGTGAAAATATACTTTAAACTTTTATGATCAGTATAAATGTTACACCTTTCTCCATAAAGATAATACCTCCAAATCTTTAATGCAAAGATTACCACAGCTAACTCCAAATCATGTGTTGGGTAATTTTGCTCATGGATTTTCAACTGTCGTGAGGCATAAGCTATCACATAATCATTTTGCACAAGAACACACCACAATCCCTTCTTGGATGCATCACTATAGATCAAAAACCTTTCTCCACTACAAGGCAGTGTGAGCACAGGTGCACTGGATAACTTTCTTTTCAACTCCTTGAAACTCTCTTCACACTCTTCCGTCCAAACGAACTTAACTCCTTTCCGAGTCAACTTGGTGAGTGGATTAGATAATCATGAAAAATCATTCACAAAACGTCGATAATATCCAGCCAAACCAAGAAAACTTTGGATCTCAGTTACTGTTGTTGGTCTCGAACATCTTCGATAAACTCTGTTTTTGCTGGATCCACAGATATCCCCTCTTTTGAGATTATGTGACCAAAAAATGAAACTTTTTGAATCCAAAATTCACACTTGGTAAATTTGGCATAAAGTTTCTCCTTTCTCAGGGTGTTCAATATAATTCTCAAGTGATCTTCATGTTTTTCCTTTCTCTTTGAATAGACAAGAATATCATCTATAAAGACTACCACAAATTGATCAAGATAGTCTCTAAAGACTCTATTCATCAGATCCATGAAGATAGCTAGGGCATTAGTAAGACCAAATGGCATCACTATAAATTCATAGTGTGCATACCTTGTACGGAAAGCCGTCTTTGGTATATCCACCCTTTTGACCCTTAATTGATGATTCCCTGAACAAAGATCAATCTTGGAAAAGTATAAGCTCGGCATAGTTGTTCAAATAAGTCATCAATGCGTGGGAGAGGATATTTGTTCTTAATATTGATCTTGTTAAGTTCTTGATAATCAATGCAGAGTCTCATTGATCCATCTTTCTTCTTAACAAATAGAATAGGTGATCCCCAAGGTGACGCACTAGGGCGTATGAATCCCTTATCAAGATTCTCTTGGAGTTGCTTCTTCAATTCCTATAACTCAATTGAGGCCATTCTATAAGGTGTATTTGAAATAGGCAAAGAACCCGGTACGAGTTCTATTGAAAACTCAACTTCACAATTTGGTGGAAGACCCGGTAATTCCTCTGGAAAGACATCATCAAACTCCCGTACAATGGTCATATTCTTAATCTTGAGTTTCTTACCAACCATTTCAGATAAATAACCTTCATTTAGTGGAATCAAGACCCATAAGGTAGAAGGAATTTCCACTAGAAGGTTATGTTCATCATTGCATTGATAGACGATCATAGATTGATCTAGAATATGAAATGTGACTTCCCTTCTTTGGAAATTGATATGATATCCATATAAAGAAATCCAATCCATGCCATGAATCACATCAAATTCCCCTATAGGAAGGATCACAAGATTTGCAGGAAGCACTTTACCACAAACTTCGATTGGAGAAGAATTATAAACTTTTGATGCAACTGTTGTTCCATTAGGTGTTGTCACAACTAACTCAACATCTAATTGTTGAGGTAATACGGTGATACCCTTAGAAAATTCTTCATCAATAAAAGAGTGGGTGGATCCAGAATCAAATAAAACATTTTCTACTTTAGAGTGGATGGTAAGTGTACCTTTCACCACATCGTTATCGTACTCCACATCGCTGATAGAAATTGCATGTGCCTTTCCTTTGTCTTTAGCCTTAAGAGTTTGTTGACGTCGACCATCATCATCAACCCTTGGATTAGGACATTTATTGGCATAATGTCCCATATCCTTGCACTTGAAACATTGAAGTGTAGTAGGTTCATTCTGTGTATCCCTTCCTTTGTTTGCATCATTAGACATCTTTTTCCCATCATTGCGGCATTCGAATGCCCGGTGACCTTCCTTTCCACATTTGAAACATTTACTTGTCCCTTTAAGACAAATCCCTCCATGATTCTTTCCACACTTTGAGCATAAGGGAAAGATCATCTTCTTTTCAGTGTGCTATTTAGATTTTCCTTTGAATTCCATTTTCCTCTTCTTATCAAACCCATATGACTGATGGGTTACTCCAATCTCCATCTCAACTTTGATAGAACATCGAACGATTTCCTCGTAGCTATTGAAGTCCCTTAAGGATAAGGCCCTTCGATGACTTGGTTTTAACCCACTAAAGAATCGATTGATCTTACTCTCAGGTTGGATAATAATACCAGAAGCGTACCTTACAAGTCTTGTAAAATTTTCTTCATAGGTACCATCAGATTCATCATCCTTTTGCTTCAGTTCAAGAAACTCTTTCTCCATCTTTGTTCAGAGAATACGAGGGAAGTACTTATTGAAAAATAAGTTCTTTAACTCGTCCCATTCCATGGACTCAATATCATCCCTTTTCCTCATATTCTTAATAAGATTCCACCATTGATCATCATCAACTTCCAAACGATACACTGCTAAGACGACTTTATCATGCTCTAAACATTGAAGAACTGAAAATATCTTTTCAGTAGTACTAATCCATTGTTCAACAACTAATGGATCAGTAGACCCGCTGAAAGAAGGTGGACGCTGTCTCATGAAGGATTCAACAGAATATTGCTCCTTCCTTTGCTCATTTGGAAGTCCTGCATGATTCATAGCATGATAAAGTTGTGTGATCATGGTTACAAGATTTTTCATTCCAGCTCCCATAACGTTTGGTTACTGAGGGGGACAATCATTGCATTGCCCGTCGCATTCCGCATTAACACGATTCCTTCGGGTTCCATCCATTGAATAAAACCAAGAAGAATAGTGTGAGCAACACAAATTATAATAGGAAAACCACATAATCAAGAATAAAATTTCACACTTAAGGTCTTATCCTAGGTTATTCATGGCCATTTCTAAAACACTAAGATTGTGTTCTATGCTTAGACTTATCCATAGGGTTCTTACTAAGGCTTTCACATCCTAGTTTCCAAAGGTTGACTATACCTTTCCTCTGATACCAACTATAACGACCCATACTTTACATACACTGTTAATACTTCAAAATTGATGCATACTTATTACAACATATAACAAAAACATGAAAGGACCGTATAGGTATAGTGTCTTTAGAAACTGGGAAACATAAACAACTGGTTCATAAAGCGTCTACACTGTCTCCCATTTATTTCATCATATCTATAGTCCCTTTTGGCATATCTTACTTAATAACCTTCTTCCTGACCTGGGGAAAGAAAACATACCAAATGGTGAGCTCAAATGATCAGTAAGGGTAAACAAAAGAAATATAAATCACATCATATTCATAAGAACATAACTTTTTGGAAATCTTAACCTGCAAAAGAGAGCATAATTTCATAACATGGGATAAATCATAGTAGTGAAATGGAATCCCAATAATCATAAAATAAAACATGAAATTTTTTGGCATAAACACATAATCATAGAGAATAATTTCAAATTAGTCAAGACTCATTTCCAAGAGTATCTTAGTGGACAAAGTCCATTTCTGAACCGAGTTCACTCCTCGTTTCAGTCCTGTTTCACTGAACCGTTATAACCTACCATTCCAGCCATGTCTATCTCATGAGTTATAAAATATTTACCCAATGAATTGGAGGGAGATATAGGTCCCACCCATCTCATAATGATACTATTCTTACGTGTGCCACAAAATCAGAAACCATACATCATAGCATAACCCACGTAATAAAAATGGGAATCTTAAACATCGTGACATCATAAAAAAATTCATATAAGATAAAGGAATTAATAAAAATATAATTTCATCACAACATAATCAAATCTATGTAATAATAGGAATAAAAACAAAACCCTTTATTATCATATATGGAAAATAATTTTGATAAAACACATGAACTCCATTCTTGAGGAAAATATCCTTTCTGCTTCAAAAACACTTTTCATTTCTTAACATGTCGTACAATTCTAAACTAAAATAAGTTGATTAAAAATAAACATGGAAACTTGTAAAGGAAGCTTCTTGGAAATAATGTTTTAAAAATCCATTCATGCTGTATAAGTTAAAAAAACATTCTTCGTACTTTTTTTGGAAAGTCAAAAAGTACCTCGTATGAAAAATGACAAAAGATTCGTTTCATATCCTTTATTAAAAACTCACCGAAGGGTAAAATTGGATTTAAACAATTGTAGGTGGATGGAAATAATATTACATATTAAGGAAACATGGATTTTGATGATAAAATACACCCCAGTAAATACTAAAGTATTAACAATCTCGGATAAAAATGAGATTGTGATATTTCCCTTACCTTAGGTCCGATATGCTTCGTAAGTGTTCGAACCTCCTGTATAATGATTTAAATAATGTTATTGACTTATTCCCGAATCATACCTTTTGTTATGATATCATATATTTTCATATTCTTAGCTTTTTATTAGTAATATTTCATTACTACTTGTTATTCGGGTGTTTATTACTATTTGTTCTTATGTGTGTTTTGTCGAATAAATTCTTATTATTATCTTTAGGTTATTGATACCTCATTTCCAGAATGGTATTAGTGTAATATATATCATATTAATTCATTCAATTCATTTATATAATCATTATGAAATGAAGATCATGTAGAACGAGTCACATCACATCATGGAGACGGTATTCCGTACGTACGCACGAGTGATGATATCGTTCCTATGATCGTGGAATTGTATTGGAGTGTATGTATACTATTTCAGAATCAATATCACTTTATAATAGTCATATATTGTCATTATTCACACCATTTTACCCATCCAAGTAATGTGGTGGTGAAAAATAGATTACACCACGGCGTGGAGACGGTATTCCGTACGTACGCACGCGCGGTGATTTCTTTTTCCGTAGGATGGATAGATGGTGAAATAGGGTTGTTTCATACTTATAATAACATATCAGTATGTGAGTGATACTGATGTTATTAATTCATAATAAAACAACTAAAGAAGAAGAAGTGGAAGAAGAAATAAATATGAAAGAATCGGTAAAGGACATTACCTCTTCTTTGAAGTGCTTCTTTGAGACCTCCTTTTAGGGCACTAAAATAGGTCTTTGAAGAAGACCATAACCTCTAGGATGTTTCTAGGGAAGTGGAGAGGAGAAATTGGCAGTGGTTGGACGATCTTGAAGGCTCAAAGTGGTGTGAGGAAGAGGGGGGGGGAGGTGCCCTTATATAAGGGAGGAGAGGGGTACGTTTGGAATAACTAAAACTATTATTTTATTATAAAGTCAAATTCTGTTTTAAATATCTCCAAATTGATTTATTTCGAAGCTAAGGTGGGGATGGGTCGAAATACTCTCATCCAATAGAATTTAGAAAAGTTTAGGTTCCTATTTTAACCTTATCATTTAGATTTAACATTAAGTTAAATAATTTTACTTTTACCGTGTCTTCTTGTGTTCTTATACTATAAGGTTAATAAACTTACTATAAGTAGCCAAACGAACCCCAAGTTATTTATTATTAATATATATAACCTTATCTAAGTCATTTGGCCGAACCTTAGATTTTTAAGAATAAAATAACAATTACTAATATAATATTTGTTTTAAAAACTATTTTATGTCAATTTTGACACTATTTAGTAATTGATTTTTGTGAAACTTATAACAGAATGATTAGTTCAAAAAAATTTAATTAAATCAATAATAACATTTCATATTAACCTATAAAATTATTGGAATTCATAATAAGTCTCAAATTACATTTATTTGTGTATTTATAACATCAATTATGTAAATATTTCATTAATAAGATAATTACTGCATCATATTTGTGTCATAAATTAAATTATATAACGTCTAAAAATTATAAATAAAATATCATTATATAGGAAATCTTTTTATATTTCTAATGAATATTTATAGTCGATTTTATCTTATGTATAACCCTATATTAAAAATGATTTACTTATTAAACTTTGATTTTACCTATTTTAACCCTTCTTTAAATAAAATAATAATAAATGTCCTAATCTAATCCAAGTGGTCATAAATGGTCATTTTTTATTCCTAAGTTTGTTTTTGGTCGAATTACACTTGTACAATAGAATTAGGACATGTTTTAGGGTAATAATAATATCATTTTTACCCTTAATTACCCTATTTACTTATAACCGTGGTAAAAAAAAGTAAAAAGATACTATTCACCAAAAAATTATTTTCATCTCATTAAACCACTTTTTACTTACTGAAATCAACTTTGTCTCTCGGATTTTTGAAATTCCACTCACAGAAGCGGTAAAATTAAGTTTTATGAAAAATTTAGTTTTTTAACTACCACTTAGTGGTTTCACTATTCATCAAAAATTGAATGTTTTCAGAAAAATACCAAAATTTCACCGTAGGCTAATTTCGATATTCCGAATCCAAAAATGAAGTAAATTTTGAATAATAAAATTTATAAAATTTCAAAAAGTGGTTATTACTATTCATAAGAGCTAGTTTTAATAATATTTTAATAGCATATCATTGTTTAGTGAAACTCGGTATTGCATACGACGCAAGCTATCGAGGAAGGCCTCGGTTGCGTGTAAAGAAAGCCAAGCTAGTGTTGTGTGTAGTGAAATATTAATTTCATGATTTATATAACATAAAAACAAAATATTTCACATAAAAGTCTTGGGTGTTACAGTGTAGGCCTATTTTGGATCAATTCCATCTAAATACTTATCCAAAAATTCCAACTTCATTGGACCGCTCCATTCAATCACTATTTTCTACAAATTACCTTATAAATATCTAAACACAATTAAAATTATTATAATTTGGTATATAATTAAAATAATTTAAATTTATGCATAAATGGAAAATAAATCAATAAAAATAGTGGGGATATTAAATAAATAATGGGAGTCACCATCAAAAAATAAAATTCTTGATAGAGGAAAATCATACACAATAATAAATAAATCCATCACAATTAGGATAAAACTTATTCCCAAAATAAATTAATGATTACACAGATATACCAACTATAAATTAGGAGTTAATGTTTTTGAATTATAGAGATTTAAATATGGAAAATATTATTCTAAAATAGATATTTCTAATAGAATATAAAAGTATCAATGAATTACTAGATTTACCTAGTTTTTTATTTTCAAGAGAGAAATATAAAAAATTATTACCATAAATAATTTATAGAAAAAGGAAAACTGGTAACCTATTAAAAAAATAATTATTTTTTAGAATATTTCACATTATAGAGTATTAAAAAATATTAATTAAATAAGAAATTTTTAAAAAATATAAATAAATTTTAAGTGAACTTTAAAATAGAAAACCCAACAAACATGATACTTCCTACCATTAACACATAAATTATTTCCACAATAGTAAATCTAAATGTTGAGATTTAATTTCAAAATAATTTTCACAAATAACCTAAAATTTATGTTAGATATAAGTTTTAGAATAGAATTTATATATTTTTATAATCAATCACATAAAACTGATTCTAAAAATGAAAATAAATATATTTCATGGTGTATATTCATGAAAATAATTTAATCTTATAATGAAAATCAAGAAAACCTATAGGGTTATATCTCAACCACAAAATAAGAAAACACATTGTTAAAATAACATTTTATAGTTCACAAATCATGATCAAAATAAGTTTCAGAAAATTCCACAAAAATATCCAACCACAATAAAAATCCTAAAAATGGAAAAAGTGGAAATAGAACACTCTATTTAAGTTAGATCTCTATCCATATAATTTAAACATGTTAATCTACTTCCTTATTTGGAAAATAGTTTAATATTTCTATCATTAAATTTATTAAAAATTAAATAACATGATCATATTAGATACTATAGTATAAGGTCTCCAAAAATTAAATTGTTAATCAAAAATAAGGGAAAATATAGGAAAAAACAAAACAACCAATCTACTCTCAATTTCATTGAAACATTCATTGATATCATTTATATAAAATGACCATGTCAGGAAGCAACCATTATAATAATAATTAATGTGTATAATGGTGGATTCCATCAGTTATGAACAAAACAAATTTCCCATTATAAACTGAATAATATAATGAATAATAATGATTACATGATAATAATTTATTTCCACAAAAAAATTGAATGAAAATAAAAACAAATCGAATACCAAGGGTTTAATCCCATAATTTTCTATTTTATGTCTTTATTAAGGCATGGTTCTTAAATTAACATTCCAAAACAAAATATTCTCTCTCCATGGTTTCCTGCCTATATAGAGATTAATCATTGAGATATTAACTGAAAATAAAATATATTTATCTCTTAAAAATTTAAAATAAACATTATATATATTTAATTAATGGTTAATAAACTAAAACATTTATAATTCTATTTTTTTTATGAATATGATACAAGTATGTGTAAAGAAACACCTTTTTTCCATCCTTAAATTCTCATTTTGTTTTATTTTTTTTTCTAAGGAAAAATCATTTTTAATTCCCTCTAAACACTACAATTTTCAACATACAACCACATAACTTTATCTAGTTTACTCAACTATAGATTCTTTATTTATGATCAAATTTTAGGGATTTAAATACAATAAATTAATTGTCTTAGACTTTCATAGATATAAGAAAAAATTTTCTAGAGATAATACTATAAAGGGTTATCCATATAGGTGTATTAAAGTTAGTTTCATAGATCCACAAGGACTAATCACACGTAAGTGAACCAACACTCCTAAAATTTTAAATAGTTTTTTTATAAAATATAATTCGAATTTTTATTAAAAATATTTGATTCTTTTTATGATTTTAGATATTATGTTTTCATAGTTTTATTATTATTGACATACTTCACTATTAGAAAATTTAAATAAAATTTTTAATATAAACCCCATTATAAGTAACAACTATTTTTGGAAAACAAAATGGTAAGAAATATATAATGAATTTGAAAACACTTGATTTTAGAAACAATATAAATAAATAAATTTAATTAATAAAATTAGAAGGGGTAATAATCCTATGAAATCTACCACCGAAAAATTTAAATGCAACATTAGGAATCCCGTTATGATGTAACATTTAGATCAAAATAAAATTTCATAATCTTTGAAATTAATCACAATGAAAAACCTTTTAGAATAAATAAAAAATGTGGATAAAATAATATAATATTTCAGTATATTATATTATATCTTTTCACCCACCTGATATCCTCTATATCAGGAGAAATGATAACTCTCAGTAATATGAAACTATTCCTCTGTATGAACATGCGTTTTGAAAATAACATCACCACATATCTTAAATCGAAAAAGATCCTAAAAGAGTAGTTTCTGATGTCTAAATGTAATTTTTTCCACTGATTAGGGGTATCATCATTATTAATAACATTGTAATCTAAGGTATTGAAAAAATAAACAAACCAAAGAGTATGTTTTGTGAAACCAAATGCATCATTTCATCAATATGGGAAGAATTTATATCACTAATTTCACTATATTTAAAATGAGACAACATATATAAGTGATTCATAATAAGATTTTAAATCCCCTTTTATACGTAATTTTTATTTGAAACTCATACAGTAAAATGTTTCACCAAATAAAAAAATATTTATACTTTTTTTATCTAAATGATACTCCAAAATAACATAGTTGGTATTGAAAATGAATTTATATTTTATCAAACACTAGAAGAAAACTCCTCGAGAAGATATAAAATCCAAAAATTCTATTTCAACTGTGGTATCACTTGTTTGAGAATCATATATTATCCTTCAAGAATAATACACATTATTAAGCCCCTTCTCATTTATTTATCCTTAATTATCCAATTAAATAATATAACTATAAACATTTTTTGAACTAAAAGGAAGTTTATTTTGATAAACTATTATAATAGTTGAGGAATTAAATTTATAATTAATATTAATTATTAAGTTAAGATGAGCTCATCAAAAATGAACAATGGGTCCTTAATTACTACCGAGTACAAGGTTTTGGGATTTTGAAAAAATCATTAATGAAATTTATATAGAAGCTATAATTCGAAATAAAACATCAAAATACCCAAATATAATTAGGAAGAGAAAATTAATATATTATTTCCAAACATATATGTTTCGAACTCATTCTATTAATTTAGATTTTAGGACAATTGAATGTTCCCTCAATTACCCTAAATTTAAATATTCAAAATTAAAAATATTTATTTTTCTTGAAAGCATGGTAATACAACCTAATGTTTTTAAAACATTCAATATATATATTCGATATCATTGAAAAATGATATGATGAAAAATTTAAGAATTATCTCAATCATATAAAAAATGATAGATATCATCCATCATTTGGAAAACATTTGAGTTCTACATAATCCAAAGGGTATCTATGAGAAGGAAAATATACAAAATAGATATCAGAAAGTGGTTTTCTCTTGAACCTTATGATTTATTAGACTATTTATATAAGAAGAAAAACTATCCAAAAACAATAAAATTCATTTCTTTATAGCCTCACTAACATTTATATTAACAATGCATAGGAAATTTGACTTTCCTTCTGGTTGTGTCAAACTTACCATAATCAATAAAAACACTCAATTTGGTTACATTAATAATTTTAATTAAATATTATCCCTCAATGGTTATTGATGTGAATTATCCATGTTTTGGTATTACCTACAGAAGTTTTACCCAAGAGTTTTAAAAATTTGGATCAATTATTCAAACATATAATAGTTTCATTAACTCTTCCCTAAATAATTACAATATTTTTTCATTAACCCTTATTTTTACCTCTATTTTAGGATTATTTTTGGGATCCATATCTATAATTTATAAGAAAAAATATCTAAAAAACGTTTTTAATGGGAAATGGTCAAATATATGGAATCCCTAAACTACCTCAAAAAAATCTACAAACCTCTGTTTATGAATTCATTCATGTTTAGAAGAGATTTTAATATGAAGAGCATCACCATTTCTTAAAAATGTGTTTTTTGTGTCATATAATAAATCATACTTCTCAAAATTGAGTTTTAAGGATATTGAATATTTTGGGGCCAAGGTAGCCTAAGGTCATCAAATAGAAGCTTATATATGAATTAATCAGTATAAAAACCATTTTAATAATTACCATAAATAATAAAAACCGCAACAAACCAAGAATTAATATTTGTTTTAGAACATTATTCCTTATAATAAAACCAATATTATCAAAAAAATTATCAATTAATATTATCTAATGACCCATTATCTTTCACATAATTTTTAAAAACACCATCCAATAGTAAGGTTTAGTTTTCATAAATATATTGACTTTTTATTTTTCATAATTGATATCGAAGATAAATTTATCCTTAGCTACATCATTAATAGCACCATGTAGATGAAAAATGTATAATAATGATTATTAGTTTCTTTTTATCACAATTAATGTTATGAATTAAGATATAATTATAAACAATTATCGTACCCAATCCCATAAAATAGTTATCAAGACTAATTATAGTATTATTATTGACATATCAACTAATTAAAGTAAAATAATGGTCTTATTTCATTCAATGATTACTATTTTTAATAATAGTTAATATAAAGTAATATTTAAACTCAAAACAAGATCAAATAATCATAATCTCTATAAATATTTTCATATTTTTTATAAATTGAAAAATCATATAGGGTCTAGTAGTTTAGGTAGTATTTTTATTTTTATAATATTATTTCACTCTTATTCTGATCATATTATAGAAATGTTTTCTAAAATATCATTATTAGTGGTTGTTATTTGTAAAAATATTTTGTTGAGAAAGGATTTTTACCATGTATTTTATGAATGGAATTTTGACTTGAATATTTATTAAATATCATAATAAGAATTATATTTTTTGGATTTTTTTCATTCAAAATAGTGTAAGGACTATTAGAAAAAACATTCTTGGTTATTTTGACATTATCTCAAACTCATCCACTGTGTTATACCACTAATTATCCTTTTTTACATTTCAATCCATTTAATTTTATGTTTTCTAATGGATGATATATGGTTCTTCTTAATTTGGTACTTTTGTTTTATATTTTTTATATGGTGATCCATTCTAGAACATGTATATGGAATTAGTGGAAACTAGTATTTCATCAAAATAGAGTTGTGGAAATTTTTTTATTTTAGATTTGGATATTATTTTAGAGTCTAAAAGATTGATTTAAGGATGGTGTTATATGAGTAAAAAATTTTATATCTAATTTTAGGATTTAATATGTGGTTGGATTTAGGTGGTATTTCATCTAAATCCAATAAGTTAAACTGGGTAACTAATAGAGGTGTGTTGGGTACCTGGTAAGGATTACTGTTATACAATTTTTTCTAGATACCAATCAATAACTATATGTGATGTATTGATTATTTATTAGTTAATCCATGGATGGGGGTGTTCCTAGTAAGATAACTAGTAACCCTTTGGTGGGTAATAAAGTAACAAATGTCCCAAAAAAGTGTTTTCTGAAAAAAACCATGAAATTATTTTTTCTAAATAATGTACATAACCCACCCCTACCCCATTTGTTTAGACAACCACACATGAGACACCTAACTTCCAAACTTCCTACCACCTCTTATTTGTATTCAATATCATTAATTTCCTTTTAGTTAAATGTTATTTTAGTGTAAATGAATTACTATAAGGGGTTTCATTAACTTTTATGATTTCTTTTTATCTAAGGTAAATAAAATAATGATAATAGACATGTCTTATTCTAATAATATAGTGTAGATTTTTCCTATTATTTAAATGGATGTATAAGAGATTTCATGGATGATATGATGATGAGGGTGGGTGAGTGGGTATGTGTGATCTAAAATTTGTGAGGTTGAGTATGGCTTACATGGTACATCGACCATCACATTTCATACATTAACATTACATAACTTTTATAGAATACTTAAACATTATACAAAACAATTCCCAAAGCTGGTAGTTGGTATAGATCCTTTGGAAACGTGAAAAAATAAACACTAGTACATAAGGGAGATACATTATCTCCCACTAGGTTATAAGAAAATACCCCCTTCTTAAACACATATAACATAATAAATAACTTCATAACATGGGAAAGGAAAATAAAATGGGGAGAGCTCAAATTCATAGTAAGGGTAAACAAGGGTGACATGTAAGCATATACATGATCATATGTGTATGAGAACAAGATCATGAAAATAGAAGATCATACCATGCATATCAAATATCACACACATCAATGATGAAAAATCATGGAAGTTCATAAGACATAAATCAAAAAGAAGTAAATGATATAACCCATTAATGCATAACATAGGAGAAAGACATGGAATTTTGTTAAAAAATAACTATATATTTATTTCCATATTATTCAAGGCATTAATACTAAGTCAGTCTTAGTAGAAAAATTTCTTTACTAAACTTGGTGAACCCTTGTTCCAGGCCTGTATTACCGAACTGAGTGAACCATCATTCCATCCCTGTATTATTGAACCAAGTAAATCCTTGTTCCATGTAAGTAATGTAAATTAAATGAATTATATAATATCATTAAATGATTTAGATTCATGATATGGCCTGTAAAATGTATGTATATGAAACCTGAAAAAGAGTTTATGTGCATAACAAAACATGAGTCTAAAAGAATCCAAATTTAGACAATAACATTTTTAATAATTTGGTAACTTTTGAATCATAAACCCCATGAAAGAAGGACCAAAAAATGGGAATTTTAATACCAATAAATTTAATTACAATATATATATATATATAATACATTCAAATACAGTACATAAACAACACAAAAGTAAAGAGTGGCGATTATAGCTTGTATCTCACAGAAATTAAAAGTGAGATGAAATCCCCTTACCTCGTGTCTGGATTCTCTCAACACTCATACATAATTATTGTATACCAAATATAATTTTATTATAAATATTTTACATAAGAATATTATTATATCTATTATGATATATTTTTTGATTATAATCTTATATTACCCTACTTTTAATGATCATATGTTAATGTTTCACTTCGTTTAATATTCTCTTTGTTCTTCGCATGTGTATTAATTTGTTATATCATTGATCCTTATACATATATATTGATTATAGAATGTATAAAAATGATATAAATATCTGGTATATCCAGTATAATTATATTATAATAATATATTTCATAATAAATTATGTAATTTAACACACCATTCATGGAGACGGTAAGTTGTACGTTCGCATGAATGTTTTTTTCTATTTTTAATATCACATTGAAAGAATGTATGTAAATTAAATATGTATATATATGTATGCATATATATATAATTAATAAATTATAATTAATATATCATATATATAATATATGTTTCTTAAACCTATCCTTAATAAATTCTTTGTGGTGTGTGAACAAATCACATCGTTTTGAGGGGGTGGTATCCACACTTCCTCAAAAGGATATTATCATATTAACACCAAATGGAAGGTAAAATTATGTGTGTTGTAAAAGGGTTAAATATTCTTAAATACATATTAAATAAAACATATTACATATATAAATATTTTTTCCATCGTAATGGAAGCTGTGATTCGTGGTAAATGAGAAATGAACAATCATGGTTTCGTGAGGTAGTTATTCGCCGTACATAGAAACTATATGTTGAACATCTATTAGATGGATGTGTGTGTAAGTTTAGGTCATAACCATTGAATAAAAAATCATAGTATATATAGGATATATTTTTTCACACAATAATGGAATGAAGATAGTGGAGGGTGGAGAAAGAAAATAAAGGAAAGGAGCTTGAGAGAAGACATTACCTATTAATTGGGTAACTCCTTTTAGATTGTGAAAAAAGGATTCATTGATATGGTTCTTCCCAAAGGGAGGCTTCATGTTCGGAGGGAGGATTTTTTGGAGGAAAATTGGGTATTTATTGGGAAAAAATATAAGGATTTATAGATGTTAGGAATGGGTAGAGGTGGTGACCTTTTATAGGGAGGGAATATGACTCACATTGATTTTTTAGAAACAAATTAGGTGTGCACATGATTTTAACTATCAAAAGTCTAAAAAAACATCTAATAATGGAATGTGAATGGCCTAAAAATGGAAATAAAATGGGTTTTTGTAAAATTTTATAGGTCATTTGGGCCTATAATTTTAAGGTTTAGTGCCAAATTAAGCATACTTTTCCTTAACTAATGTGATTAATTTTAATCACTTTTACTAACAATTTGGGTAAAAAATTGACATGGTCTTATTAGAATCCAAATATTATATGAATACAATGGTGTAAGTTATATTTTTAATCTTCCAAATATAGAAGTATAAAAATTAAGATTAGTGCTAATATAGCTAATGTGATGAAATAATTTGGTTTTAAAGTATGAAAAATTTCAAAACTTTGTTAAGATTTTTTTATTCAGTTTCAAAGTGAAGTTGATCCAAATGAATTTAATTATACTAATAAATTTAATATTCATCTAATTTTACCTTAAAAAATATTTATAATATCATTTATCATTAATAATTAATTATACAAAAAGGTTGTTTTTAACTACAAAGTAGTTTTTTCACTATTTATCAAAAAATACAGTTTGTTGGATGAATCCAAAAAAACTAAACCTAGGATAATTTTGAAATTATGAATTCAAAAATTAATTTTATTTTATTAAATTAAATTTCTAAATGTTTCTAAAATTATTTTTATTAAAATGGAATTAAAAAAAGTTTATTTGAGAAAACAATATTTTTTAACACAGAAGGACTTTACAAATAATCATATATTTTATTATCAATATGTTTTATTTATTTAAAAATTTTGAAAAATATTTCAAACTTTTTTATTAATATTATTATTACTATGTTTAATGGATATTTTATAATAATCTTATTTAAATATTTAAAACAATTAAAATATGATTTTTTGTAGAAACAATGTGTCAAGTGTATCGTACACCAACTCAGTGTTGCATGCGTCGTACACCAAGTCGATGTTTCTTTTAGTGAAATATAATTTGGTATTATGTGTAATGAAATACATGTTGGTATTGTGGGAGAAAGGAATGTTTTGACATAGTTTTCTAATATATATACATATATATAAAGAACTATTTCGAGTTCCATGTGATATAAAAAAATTGAAAAGATAAATCATTTCGAAAAAATTAATTCTCAAAATCTCAGGGTGTTACATTCTACCCCCCTTAAAATGAAATTTTCCCTTGAAAGTCATCTGGGGTTTTAAAGGTTTAATACTTGAATGTTTCATTCCTAGAAACCCACATTGTAAAAATTGATACTAGAAATTCCCTTGAAATGGAAAGTTTAGAACCATAACGGTTACCCAAAGTAACATATAATTGGGGTTTTTCATAAGAGAAAATAGGTTGGGAGTAAATCTTGGACATGAAGGAAAAGAATAAATATATATATATATAGTGATTGAGGTCATCAATCACAAATAGGTAAATGACCAAAGGAAATATGAGGGCCCCAAATTCATAAATCTATAATGATTAAAAAGGCTATCATCTCAACAAAAATTAAGGTATTTAGACAACAGTTTTTTTTCGATCACTTTCAGAATGTTGAGTTATTCATGAAAATTTTCTATAAAAAATAAATCATTCTTGGGTTGTTCTTTGAAAAATATCTAATACATACATTACATCATGGAAATAATTTCTAGATATTAACTTTGATGAATAAATCACTGAAATATTCCTTTAATGGATATTAAAGACCATAAAATAATAAAAATTCAAACTATTTACCTCTTAAAAAATTCAAAATACAATAAAAAACACTTCTAGTTAATCATAAATACTTATTCATCAAAAATGAACATACATTAACCAAGACACCATGTAGGCCAGTAATAGGCTTAAAACATGTTTTTTCCTTCGGTCATTGGTTCAAGACCCATAGCCTTTCTAGACATGATTGGTTGTCACCTGAAAATCATGATGTATATTTTGCAGAAATATAAAAGATATACATCCTTGAAATAAGCTTAATCACTGATTGGAATTTTTACCAAGTTTTTCAACCCAAAATCAATGCACAAATACTTCCTCTAAAGCTTAACTTAAACTTTTCATTAACGGTTAACCTTATAACCTTTATCAAAGGTGAAAATCCAAAACATTCTAAAGAGAGTCATTAAATCAGCTTAACATCGATTCCCTTGTATATTACAAAGTATCTCTAGGTTGTAACATTCTAAACATGGGAATAACCTCATCATTTATTCTATTGGAACATGGTAATTACCTGAATAACCTTAAATCCTTTTAGAAAACATGCATGGTTCCTTGTTCCAATGATTACTGGAAACATTCCTTAAAAACAAGAAGTTCTAAACTCCATCCTTGATGACATAGATAATTTTTTCAATAATTACCTACAAGGTAATATTTATAATTCAATTTACATATTTATATATAGTATATATTTATCCCAACATCATTATGTTGGCGTCATGCATTAATTAAGGACTACCTTCCCTTAATCAAAATATCTCTTTTCCATGAAATAACTTTTCTAGTCCATCATAAACATTCCACATATTATTGTAAATCCTTAGCAAAATCATAAAATACAAAATCCATACATGATTCTCCATTATTAAATCTAGAATCCAAATACATAAATACTTTAATCCTTCAACTTAAATGTTTGGAATAGAAGAGGTCCTTATATAGTTTAGAAGTAAATCCTTAGCTCGGGGTATTGCGTTGGGTAATGACCAAATTATCCACAGATAATACTATGAAATCCTTGATAGCTCATCACACTATGACACTCTTTCCAGCATTAATATCATATTCCCCTCCATTTTAGGCATTCCTCAAGGTTCTTCATCCCATCTTATTGACATGTAGAAAGACAAATCTTCATTCCTCCATGTTCTTTACCATGGAAGTACATCTTTATCTTATTTGAACTGTTATAAATATCTCAAATTCTAACATTATTAATCATATACCACGATATATGATTCAGTATAATCAAAATATCTATTTCTCAACTGATCATACAATTTCACTTCTCATTAGAAAATATTTTATCACATTCAATATTAATCCAGTTCCTTTTGGTTCCCTCCAATTACTAAAACTAAAAGCAAAGTCTGGGTATTACTTACCTAGAAGAAAACCATATAGCCCTGAAAAGAGTTACATATATGATGTATAAATCATGGAACCTCCCTTAACCTATGACACCTTGGGTTTATTCTAGGTTATTCATAGCTAATTTATATCCAAATACTTCATGATAGTTCATGAAGTGTTTGTGAATTCAAAAATCATATCCCCTGGGAGTGTCATACCAGGTGTGCAGTGAAGAATATTGTCATGTATAATATTACACTGAGTCAATCCTGAAACATCCTGTTGGAGTTGTTACCCCTAGGTACATCTTTACCAGAGCCACATCTACTTATAGTATCCAAACAAGGATGTATTTCTAGAAAACCACTCACTACATCCTTTACAAAAAGTCTAGTACATTTTCTTAAATATTAACTCATCCTTTTACTTATCCGTAGATACATCCCTTGAAATATCATTATAATTAAACCTAGAGATATTACTAAGGTTTTCTCATCCTAGTTTCTATAGGTTAACTATTAATTTTCTCTAATACCAACTATAAAAACCATCTCTTTTCAAATAATTATATTATATAACTTTTTCAGAACATTTAACAATATAAAAATATACACCCAAAGACTGCAGTTGGTATAGTGCCATTGGAAACATTCAAACATAAGCACTGGTACATAAGGGAGCTTGTTTATCTCCCACTAGGTTTTTTTGCAACTAGCACCTTTCTTAGACACATCAAACATAATACGTATATTCATAACCTAGGGAAGGAAACATATAATGGGGTGAGCTTAAATTCCCAGTAAGGGTAAATAAGGGATACATGTAAGATTAAACATGAGAAAAAGGATATAAGAACATGATCCTAAAAATAGAATATCATACCCTGCATATCAAATATCATACACATGAATCATGGAAAAATCATGGAAGATCAAGAGACATGATTCAGAAGGAAGTAAATGACATAAGCCATGAAATCATTGAATAGGATTAATACATTGAATTGTGAAAACAACACAAGAATATAATTATTTACATATTAGACAATTCATCAATTCCAATACCATATTAGTGGAAAAAGTCATTTACTGAACCGGGTGAACCCTATTTCATCCCTGTATTTCTGAACTGAGTGAAACCTCATTCAAGCCTTGTAATACTAAACCGATTAAACCCTCATTCACGCCCTATATTAGTAAACCGAGTAAGGCCTCATTCCATCCCGACAGTACTGAACTAATTAAACACTCGTTCCAGCCCTATATTACTGAACTGAGTAAACCTTCATTCCATCCCTTTCTATATTATAAGATATAAATCACTACCCGAAGCATTTGAGGGAGATATAGGTCCCACCCATCACATAATGAAATCATACACACATTTTACAAAATATCATAAATAAATATATCACAACCCATGAAATGAAAAGGATAACGTAAAAATGTAAACATATCATAACATATGGAAAGATATAGGTTTTATAATCATTTCATCCTAAACATAACACGTGAAAATAAGTAGGTTTTAAAAGCATATAACACACGAATGAGAAACATGTTTCATAAACATAATAGAATGGAGGATAAATAGGTTTCATAAAGATAATGTAATTAATAATAACTAATTCATAGGAAGTATATAAATTTAACCTTTAGATCGTTTCCTAGAAAATAATGAGTAACAAAAATTGATGGCATCTGAGATGGAAAATAATTTTTAAATATACTCCAAAAACATTTCTTGAGAAAAATATACTTTATTGTTTGGAAACAGTTTTTGATACATAAAACCATTTGAAAAAAAAATTCTTAGAATATTCTTAAAAAACATATAAATAATACATGAAATATTTTTGAAAACCGTTTTCCTTAAAAACATTTAAAATAAGATTAAAAAAATTTTAAAAACAATTTTCATTGAAAATGCTTGAAAAATTTGAAATATAGACTGAAAATGTTTTGAAAACCATATCTATGAGAAAACCATGAAAACATATATAAAAATATTTATTTTTTTGAAAATTATTTTTCATGAAAGCTTATAAAGGGGCTTGAAAACGTTTCTAGAAAACATTTCAGTGAATGCACTTTGAAAACATGTAAATAAGACTTTAAGAAATTTTGAAAATTATTTTCCATGAAAGCTTATAAAAAAAATTTGAAACCAGTTTGAAAACAATTTTAAATGAAAATTACTTTTAAAAAACATTTTCTTAATGATTAACCTTTTTAACAATGCAAACGGGGATTTGAAGAAGTGATGATGGGTAAATCCATACATGTCATATGAGGTCAATAAAAATTCATTTGCATGGTAAAAAGGATATAAAAGTGACTTTTTCAGAAAGATACTAGAATATTTCATTGAAGTTATTGGTAAAAGGAAAATGGCTAAAAATTTCCTTTAGAAAATTTTAGGGCATGATATAAAATTGATGGAAATTATTTTTAGAAAACATTGATTTCAAACCAAAGAGAGGGTGAAGTCAGGATTTCCTAGAAACACATTCTTAAATAAAATATGTAACAATGAGTAGAAAATGGTACCAATATATGATTATATCATGAAATAGCAGAGGATAAGGAACTCATTATTATTCTTGAGAGTTGGATCATGATATTTCATCAATGATATTATAAACATAAACAATATGTAAAAGTAATGATATTGTCCCAATAAACTTTTATAAATTGGTATCTTGTGATCATGATCTCCATGTAAGGAAAGGAAATTAAATAAAGAATATAATATCTTGGAAATATTTAGATTCAGGATATGGAATGTAAAATTTATGTTTATGCACCCCAAAAAGAAGTTTATGTGCATAACAAAACATGAGTCTCAAAGAAGGAATAAAAAAGATTAAATACATAATAAGTAAAATATATTAAATATATAAATAGATTTTCCATCATAATGGCCCCCATTATTGGTGGTTAGGAGAAACGAATAGTCAACGTTTCGTGAGGTAGTAGTTCACCATACCCAAAAACAATATGTTCAACATCTATTAGATAGAGGTGTGTGTAAATGTAGGTCAGACCATTTTCATAAGATCAAACTACTATATGTATGAAACTATTGTTTTCACACAATAATGTAATAAATAGAGTGCAGGGTTGGAAGAAGAAAATAACGAAATGGAGATTGAGAGAATACATTACCTCTCTTTCAGGTAACTCCTTTTGGTTTGTGCCAAATGGCTCCCTTAATAGGGTTTCTACCAACAGAGATGCTTCAAGGTCGACAGGAGGATTATTGGGATTAAATTTTGTCAAGAAGTGGCCAAATATAAGAGTCTTGAGAGGTGTGAGGAATGAGTATAGGTGTTGTCCTTTTATAGGGAATAAAAAGGACTAACATGGAATTTTTAGAAACATATTAGGTGTTCACATGTTCATACCTAACAAAAGACTTACGAAACCAAAAAAATCAATAAAATAAGATATATGGCTGACCTAGGGATAAAAAATGGGTGTTTTACAACTGCCTATGTCATTTTAGCACCCAATTTTAATGTTTAGTCCCTAATTAAGGTTAATTTGTCCTTCACTTTTGTGATTAATTTTAATCACTTTTACTGATAGTTTTGGTAAAAAATTAACATGGTATTATTAAAATATGATTATTATACTGAATAAAATGGTGTATGTAATATTTCTTAAAATTACAAAAACAAAATAGGAAATATTAAGATAAGTTCTAATCACGCAGACAAGATGAAATAACAGGGATTTGAAGTAAGAAAAAGATTTAATGTTTGTTAAGATTTTTTTATTCAGTTTCAATGTGAAGTATATCTTAATGAATTTAATTGTATTATTATATGTAAGGTTCATCTAATTTGACATTAACACATATTTATAATAGCATTTTTGTATAATAATTAATTAGAAAAAATGCAGTTTTCAATTACAATGAAGTATTTTCTAGTATTCATTAAAAAATGATGTTTTTCAAAAAAAGCCTAAAAATTAACCTTAGGATAATTTTGAAATTATGAATTAAAAAATGATGTTTATTTTTTCAAAATCAATATCAAGATGTGTCTAAAATTATATTCATTATAAAGGAATTAAAAGCAGTTTATTTGAGAAAATGGTATTTTGAAACATAGAAGGACTTTACCAATAATCATATATTTTATTATCAATATGTTTTATTTATGTAAATAAATTATTAAATATTTAAATATTAGTTATTAATATCCATATTACTATTTTTACCAATTATTTTATAATTATATTATTTAAATATTTAAAATAATTAAAAGAGATGTTTCCTAGAAACTCAGTGGTGCATGTATCGTACACCAATTCAGGGCTACGTGCACCGTATGCCAAATTGATGTTTCTTGTAGTTCAATACAAGTAGGTATTGAGTGTAGCACAATAAAATTTGGAGTTTTGTGAAAATGGAATTTTTGACTTAGTTTTTTAATATATATAAACACACAGACACACAGATATATATATATATATACATATATATATATATATACATATATATATATATATATATTTAGTGTCATGTGAAATGAAAAAAATTGAAAAGCCAAATTAATTCAAAAATAATAATTCTTAAAATCTCAAGGTGTTACACATGGAATATATGGGGCATACCAAATTTGGTACACATTTTTTAGTATTAATTTTTAATTATTTTAATCATGGTTCATTGAGTCATGCTTGAAGTGAAATCCCTAAATGGTATTCTTTCATGTGTTGAGTCTCTTATGGTCTTGAGAGGTTTGATGGAGTAATTACTGAAACTCCATTTAGAGAGTTAGTTATTCCTTATATGATGTGTTTGTTTGGGAATAATTTTCATTATTATAGTGAGTTTTACTATTATCTAATAAGAATCCTTTTGTGTGGTTGGTTATTGAAAGGGGTGTAACCGAGTGTAATGACCTCAAAACTGTTTACAGGGTAACTATATATATATAGACCCTTAATATTGGGATAATAGTTTAAGATAATGGGTGAGGAATTTTTAGTGGAGGTTGAACCCTTCTCTCTTATATATTATCAATTAAATTTGTGGATAATGACCTAATGTAGTGGGATATATATATGGAGAATTGATTTATATTTTTTTGAAACTATTATATTTGATATTGAAAAAATATAAATGGATTAATTTTTTTATAATCTTTCTTTAATTGAGTTTATTATGCTAGTTATTATTATTTTTTTGTTAATATATTATTATGGGGTGAGTATTTATCTTATATATATTCATTATTATTATTATAATCAGACATATATGTGTATATATATCTATATTATCTTATAAAATTATAGGAATTGTGATGTTATTGGGACTTTTTTTAATTGATTGTAATAGTTATTATTAATTTAACAATATATAGATTATAATTTATTTTATAAATTTATTATCATATGAGTCTTTAATTAATAAGATCTTAATGAAAGAAGATTAGGTTAACATGTGTACACCACCTATACATGGTTATGTATAGAAATTTTTATTATATAATTTGATGGTTTCTAAGGTTACCTAACTCATAATGGGAAGGGAAGTACTCTTCCCAAACTCTTGGACACATTTTCCCTTTCCCTTATATGAATGTTAAACTATTAGATATGTTTCCATATTATAGGATATATCCCATTTCCATAAGTGAAACTAAATTATCTATTTTTGTTTAAATATTTAGGATATAATTCATTTCATTGGATTATAATATTGGATAAAATTAGATATTATTGGATTCTATAGTGGATTTGTTAGCATGGAGACAATCGAAACCAAATGAATATGTCTAATTTCTTTTTAGTAGTAATGTACAAGTGGGCGTTTTATTTATTTTTTAAAAGTATTATATAAATGGATAAATATTGTTCTTTGTTTGTAGATATATTTTTAACAACTACTGAATAATATTTAATATTTAATATACTTATATATCATGGATTTTTAAGGGTATTGTTGCTGGTGACCTCATAATATTTATACTCACACTATCTAAGTACATCTAAGAAGATGTGTATACTCTACACATGAAATTAATATTAGAGTATATGACATAATATCAGTAAATGGTATGAATTAGCTTGATGGGTATTAGAATATAGTACCAATATTATACTAATATATTTATATCAATTAATAATTAACATTTATTTTTTTAGTTTTTCATTTGATAATCCAATTATGTGTTCACTTTTGGGTTGTATACCAATAAATTTTTTAGATCCACTGTGTTATTTCATATGGATTATTTTATATCTCTTGGTATATTATTAAAAATATTCCATCCACTACACTAATTATATAATTTATACATTTTGGTTTTTATTATTTATATAATATTATAAGAAATAATATAGAAGGAATTGCTTTCCCCCATGATATCATTTGTCCCTTACCACTACCCACCTTTATATAGTATACATGGTTGCATTTTTGGGATATATTATTATTTATATTGGGTATTATTGAGAATAACTGGAATATGTGTTATGAAATAATCAGAGTCAGCCACTAATTGGCTACCCAACCTAGTTCCCGATAATGTTCGAATAGACTTCCTGATCCCCATGGATAGGAAAAAGTAACTTGGAATCAAGGATTCACCAATTTTTAATGATCTATCCTAAAAAATAAAAAGGAAATAAATTAGAGAAAAATAAGTAATATTCTGGTATGACTCCTCCATACATAGAACATCTATGCTAGAGAAAAATAAACACACATCAATATAATATCAATACTAGGAATGTAATTAATCATAGAGAGAACCTAAAACCTCCATCACTACCCCTGTATCCCTCTCATGAAAGGAAAATATGGCTACCAAATGAAAATACATACGTGCCAGAATATCTCTACATATCCTACTATAGAAATCAGTAAATTCCAAAGTGGAAGATATGATAAAATAAAATAAAAAAATAAACTACAAAAATTCCTTACTCAATGTGAATATGCATGTCACAACCCAAAAAATAAGAATAAAGAAACCCCATAAATGAAAATAAAAGATAACATAAACCTGAAACTGAAAAATGGTGGATATTTTAGAATGACCATAAAAATGAACAGCATGTATTCTAAAAGAAAAACCACTTCATATTACATGACATTAAAGAGAAAACCATGTCATTTAATTTTTAAAATAAAAATATATAAAAATTAGGGGTTCTTTTCTTTTATATAAAAAATAATATACCAATGGTTAAAAAAATTCTTATTTGATTTCCAAAACCATTTTCAAAAGAATGAGATGTTTTTGAACAATATATTTATAAGAATTAATGAGTTTACAAAGTAAGAGTTTCAAAAAAATCATTGTAGTATGGAACATATGAAATAGTGAAACAAAATTGAGCGGAGTATAAAATTATTTTTATTATTATAGACATGACAATGAAACTAAGTGAAATCAAATTTTAAAATAGAACCATATAAACTTGAGTAAATGAGAGAAAGAACCATGGGAAATCACAAAGTAGATAGGTTAACTGGGGTCCCAGTATCCTCGTACCCTTGGGTATCGACCACGGAAATAATCATCCCCAGGAAGAAGCCTATAGAGGGGACTAATCCAATGTTCTAGTGGTACCCACTATATCATCATTTAATTTAGTTGTTTTGTAGTGTATACCCACTTAGGACATTGGTATGAGGCTGTACCAGATTGACCATTATACTAGTCTTTATTCTTTCCACCTAGGTACCCAGTATTTCCATGTTTTATGACCATAACCAATTTACAAATGGGTAGTTTATTAGAAACACCAATTTACCTTCACATAATGATTCAAAGAAAGAATTTTACAAAACCTCACATCTTTTCACTAAAAATTTATAGAACCTGTCATTAACCAAACCAACTTGCTAATAAAATTAATCTAAGCCTAATAAATACATAAAAGTATGGGATTCCATTGGACTAGACATCATATTTCAAAAATCATTATAATGTTCGAACTGGTCCTCACCATTTGTGAAAAACAAATTATCATTTTGAATCATTTTGGATCAAAAGGTATCTATGTTCTGAGTTCACTCTTTACTATTAGACAAATATGTGACTCAATATATATAAATACCCATTAACCCAATATAGATAGCCATATAAAATTTTTCAATATGAGCAAAAATGATAAATATATATAAATATATAGATATAGGTATAATTGAAATTTAAAATAGGTGAACGAGAATTAGAATATATGTTTGTGATGCGTAAAATGAAAACATTCCATTAAAACTTTATTTAAGACAATATGAATGTCAAAAACATTATCATTCAATAGAAACATAATAATATAAAACTAATTAGAAGAAAAAATCACCTAAGGTGTCTCAAATTTTAGAAAATATTTAAAACATGTTTTAGTAAGAAAAACCCATAGCCCACATATTATAAATGTGTAAAAATCATGAAAGAAACATGATTTATTCATAAAAACATGTTTCAATACTTTAAATTATTATATAGTAATTTTTTTAAAATAATAAATAAAATATATTTCAATTAAAAAGCTCAGATATAGTGTTAATTAACTTAAATTATTGAGAAAATAATTTCCTTTGATGTGTGAGACCTAATCCTCTATTAACAGAGTCCAAGGAACACCAAAACATGAAATTAAACCCCAGAAACAAAGGAAACAATAAAAATCAAATTGTAAAGACATAATAGGGTTAAAAAACCAAATTCTATTGTGATATATTGAATAAAGTTAATGAAGAAGGAGATAAAAGAGAATAAAACCCTAATAAAGATTATCAAACCATGATTAAAGAGAAGGAATGACAAAAAATAGAGGTAGGGGAATGGGGAGGTCATGCAACCAAGAACCCCTCATAGGCAGTGTCAAGCATGAGGGTGAGTTAAATGTAGAGGAAACCATTTGTATCTTATTATTTCATTAAGTATAAAATGAAATTTTTTTAATTTTAAACCATTTATACACAATTCATGATTTGGAATCGTGGTTAGCTAAACCATGTTCCAACCATGTGACCTATTCTAGTCTCCTAGAACACATCGCACAAGAAGGTCACATTTTTTGAAATCGATGCACTAATCATGCAGTGGTCACGGTAGTGAAAATTTTGAGACCCAAACTGACAATGTTTAAATTTTTTTTGAGCCCCTTTTATTTTATTTTTCCTTATAGGTAATTTTACTTTAAAAATAAGAGTTTTGGGAATATATATCATGTAACATTGTTATGATGCATGCATTTCCCAAGACTCACTGTCCCTTCAATAAATGAAAACTCAAAATCCAAAAAGTGGATAAGATATCATCCTAAAAAACACAACCAACATTTAATTAAATAGAAATCGGGACAAAATAACCTAAACTATATAAAAAATAATTAAATTAAGAGACTCATAACACTAAAACAACATCAAAACAGGGAACACCACAACCCAAAATATAGAAATCACCACATAAAATCATCATGGTTTTTTCTGGATCTCCGTCAACAATCATCCCAAAATCCAAAGTCTTAGAAAACTAAATAACTACTATGATCAGGGTGGGGGCATGGTATGAATAGAGAATTCCACTGTTAAGAATTCAGGGAAACCAAGTTCACCATGAGCTCTTTATATGGTGGTATCTAATAAATATTAAGCCTTTGGTAAAACACTTATTTACGAAGATGGATTTTGTCACTATTATTAACTAAATAAAAAAACTCTGATAAGTATTGGACATAATGATGAACACCACTACCTCAACACAATAAGAATAGGAATTCCCCATAAATACAATGTTTTTAACCCAAAATTCCTGAAATAAGGAATATAAAAGAGAGTTTATTAGAACTGAAATTAATCACAAAAAAAATGAAACCATGAATTTAGAAATTCTACAATATAACTAAGATATAAAATTCAAAAATAAGACCTTAAAAAACACCAAATGAGTAAGAAACAAGAAATATGATAGAATGATTCTAGACCAAACTACCAACTCCCCACCATTTTAACAATTAATTCAAATGGACCAAGATATCTCAAACAAGGAACCACCTAAAAACCATAAATACTTACTCAAGTATTGTAATGGAAGGACTACAACCCTGAATGTTGAAAAATAGGACTAACTTATCGGTGTTCAGAGATATGATGCAACTATGAATTCCTTAAACAAATATGCCTTAATAAGATCAACATGGCTCCATCTCAGGTCATCAGAGGATAACCTTAGACCAAATCTTTGGACACCAATGCTCATTTAACCCAAATGTTAAAAAATAACTCTTCCCACTCATCTGAACCACTCACCCATGACATTCCCATTTAATGATATAAACCTGACACCAAGGCATGACCCTCATCAGAATAGATTATCACAAAAAATAATTATTACAACCTAATGAGTCTTCAATTGGGAATAACAACTAAAAATGTTGTTAATAATTTTCTAAAATATTTCATCCACCTAAAAATTATATCCAACACTAATTCCCAAATCTTATCCAAACCTCTAAAACCAAATAAGTCACCCTAGAACTCGTCATCGACACATTATCTCTAATTTTTTATGGTATACTCAAATAACATGAAACATGAATAAATTGATGCTTTTTATCCAATAAAAATCAAATTTCCCCAATATGAATCATAAAATAGAACTAAAAAGACTCACTAATTTGATAAATTTATTTAAAAACACTCTTTTGTTTGTTATAAATCCCAAAATTGTTATTTGAAAGCTCAAGATTCGTTTTTCCCAAATTACCTTAAGAAAAATTCATCATCTTTTCAAGTACCCTAAAAAACATTTCAATGAATTACATATACATTTATTTAAAAATAATTTTCAAAATTATATATTTATAAATCCTATTTTAAAAACACCACTTACTTTGTTTTGAATGTTTCCTTCAAACCATTTTCAAACCTAGAGAACTTTAGTTAAGGGAATATTTTGAATCACCCTTTTATTACAAAATTTATTGTAAAAGACTGCCCATTTATTTAAATATTTCTATAAAAATATTCCATTTTAAATTTTATAATCAAATTCCTATCATTTTAAAATATGATTTATGATATAAAGTCAACAAAATAATTTTGAAGGATATTTACCCCTAAAAAGATCCCCCTTTCAATTTATAGACCAATTTTATCCTCTCAAAACCATTTCAAAACAAATTATTTCATTTTACTTTTCTTAAAAAAAATTCATCAAAACACTTTTAGAATCCAAAACCATTTATCAATATTTTGTCAAAATGATATGAATCGATAACAAATTATATAAACCAACTGATAAGGGACTAGTGATAGTGCATGAATTAACTACATCTTTTGGTGGACTATGTGTCAACTATAAAAAATCATTTATAATAACATTGAACCATGATTGTTAGATCCACCCAGGTTACCAATATATGTGAACTCACCATGTACCTCTAAATCAACTCTTGTTTTATCTCAAAATAAAACATAAAATAAATCTCCCAACATCCACTAACAACTCAGGGTTCATCTCAAGTGGTAGTAATCATGAACGGAGCCTTTAACAAACTCTTGTGCCTAAATGAACCTATATCCAATCGAATTTACTCCCTAAATAAAAAATGGAGACTCTGATTAAATTTTCTCAGGAACTAACACATCCCGTCCTCGCATCAAATACCTGACTCATTTCAGGATAAGGCATGAAGGGAATTCTAAGTCCCCATGGGTTGGAACAAGTATCTGGGAATGAAATAGTCATAATTTATGGATTATTTCACCCAGTAAATAGAAAGGAAAACCTGTAGTGTGAGATAGATAATATTTTAGCATGAAATGTCCGTATATTGGATGTCAACTCTATAAAAAAATAAACAAAAAACAATAAAATATCAATACTAGGAAGCTAACAAACAATAGTGAGAAGCCAAAACTCAATCACCACCATAGTCTCACTCTCATAAAAGTAAATAAAACCCACCAAATAACTATCCATATCCAATAAATTATCTATGCACCACCGACCATATAAATTGTTAAAATTCTTAGTGGTTTATTTGATAGAACAAAATTAAATAAGAAAACCATAAACATAACTTCATCTATAGGATTATAAATTTTAACATCTAAAAAATAAAAAAAATATTACCTCTTGCAATAGAATAAAATATATTTTCGACCAACAATTGAATTGTTTTTAGAGATATAGGCGTGATCATAAAATTTTCTAGAAGGGATACTAAATGAAATATAATTCCCTATTCATTGCATTTAAATAGAGAAACTTTTCATTATGTTTGAAAACATAAATATATAAATATAAATCATTCCTTTAATTTTAAATTAATAAATAGTCCATTGATTTAAAACCCATTTTCTTCATTGATTTCCAAAACCAATTTCTAAAGAGTGAGAAATTTTCAAATAATCTATTTATAAGAAAGAATGTGACGATAAAAAATGTTTTTTAATAAAATAATAATATTATGTAGAATATAATGATGTTATAAAAAATAGATGGGAGTATAATATATATTCAATTATTTTATACATGAAAATGAAACTATGTGAAATATCATTTAAAAATAAAATAATTTAAATATGAGTAAATGCAAGTAATATCCATGATATGTCCTTAAGTTGTAAGGTTCAATAGGTTCTTAGGATTCTCAAACACTCAATGATCAACCATGGAAATAAAAATACTCATGAATGAGTATATATAAGGGATGAAGCCAATGTTATAAAAATTCCCACTACATCATCATGTCATTTAGTTTGTGGTTTAGTGTAATGTTACTATTGAGACTAGGATGAGGCCATGTTGGCTCACCCTATGTACTAGTCCTTAGTTTGAGAACCTAGGTACCAAGGATTTCCTTGTATCAAGCCCATAACCAAATTATATATGCTAGGTATATTTTAAAAACAATGTTTCAATCATAAAATAGTGAAAATAAATCTTTCAATAACACCTCACCTCCATGAAATACCAATGAAAATATCCATTCATAGAATTATACCAACATTAAAATCATATAAATATGAGGCCAAAAAATACATAAATCTATAGTCATCCATTAATGTGATTCTATTTCCTTAAAAGGATTTATAAACTTCCAACTAGGCCTTGAAACTTGGAAATAAACATTTATCATTTGGAAACTATTTTGATCCAAATTATTCAAAGTTCCATGACTCTGATTTACACTTAACATATTCACCTAAATATATATATAAATACCACTTAAACCAATGTAAATATTCACAAGAACATGTTTAATATGTACAAATAGAATATATATATATATATATATGGGTATGTGTATAAGTGTTATTTAAGAAAGATAGAAGTGAACTAGAGATCGTTTTTCAGTCCCGTATAAATCAAACATGCCACCGATCCTTTATGAAAAAGTGGCCTCCATTCTAAAACAATTTCAATATTTCTAAACCACATAATTAAAATAAAATTGGAAAATACAACAACCCATGGTGTTTAAAACTTAAAAAAATATAGAAAACTTATTTTAGTAATAAAACCCATAATAAATATTCAAGAAAAGTGATGAAATCAAGAAATGAACCATCACTCATCATAAAAAACCTTTTATATCTTAAAAAACATATAATATAGTGAAATTTCATTTTAAATCAATCATTCGATCATGTATTTAAATTAAAATTCTCATTATAGGGAGAGATAACTCAAATTGAAGATAAAATCAATTCCTTTGATGTACAAAACCCAATCCAATCTTATTAAATTCTATAGAACCCCATAAAGTGAAAGGAAACCCTACGCATAAAGGAATAAAAAATCACACTATAATTACACACTAGTGTTCAACCCACCTCAAGTCATAATGAGGGATATAAGAAAGAGTATGATGAATTATAGGAGAATAAGAAATCCCTACTTGAGATGATTTCACAAAGAACAAGGAGAAGGAACAACAAAAAATATAGGGTGGAGAGTGTGGAGTTTGCACGAATGAGATCTCCTCCTAGATGATGTCATTATTGAGGGTAAGGGAGAGGGAGAGGTACTTATTTGAGGGTGTTATTTCACTTTGGAAAATGTGCATTATAAAATTTGTCCCCACTATAAATTACTATTGGTTTTAATTCATGGTTGCCATACTGTGTGCCTACTATACACCCTCTAATGGGATCCTGGAGAACCTAAAAAATACAAGAAGCATGGTTTGGAAAACTGTGTACTGGTCATATGGTTAGAACTATAAAATTACATATTATTTCATAACATTTTTTATGTTTAGGAAAACTATAGGCCTTAACCATTCAACATGCCCTATATGCTTAGAAAAACTAGATTTAGAAAAAAAATCACAGAAGTAAAAATTAGATAAACACATACCGAAAATAAGTAAAATATAAATTGTGTTCGGTTGGGATGTGATGATGGGGAAGATGAAAACATGGATTAAATAAAATTATTATTATTATTTCACTTATTATGGGTATATTATAAAGAGTTTGGAATGGTTGTGGAATTTATTAAGTACATATCATGTGCATTGGGAACATCTATATGGTGAAACTTCAGGTTATTAGAGAATAGAATTATGATTCTTAGTTTTTTAGTGTCAGGGTTTTTTAATTTTATGAAATAGTGTGATTTCAATTATGTTTTATTATATCTATTATCTCCCCAAGGATACAAGAGTGTGTGTATACATAAATCATATGAATGTTTTATGATTTCAAGCCACATAAATTCATATGTGTGACAGATATATTGGTTTTTAAAAATGTAATTGATAAAAAAATTTGAAATAATTTCAAGAATTTGTTTATAATATTCCATTGTAATATAATTTAAGAATCTATTTTGAGAAAATATTTTTAAATTATGTTATTTGTAATTTAATGTGTGGATAAAAAATTGATTAAGTATTTTATGAATAACTTGTTGGAGTTTCCTTACTTAAATAATATACAATTTTAGGATAAATGTTTTGGAATATTTTTGAAAAGGGATTTTCATAGAAAATAATTATTTTTTCAGTTACATAAAACATAAATAATAAATTTTTTAGTTTTTTCATGAGAATCTTTATAGTGGGTAATAATCAATTCAATATAATTATGGTAATACTTGTTAACATATCACTTCATAATGATATGTTTTGGGATATGTATATATGGGTTAGAGCCTTGATATAGATGAATAATACATATTTACATATGGAATGACTTTAGGGGGTTTAATATTTTACAATCTATTTGAATAAAAATAAGAAATATATTTATCAAAAGAGTGTTTTTAACTCAATTATAATATATTATATATATATAGTATTAGATTTATCATTATGATGGGATTTATTTCAATAAATCCTCATTAATTTAGCTAATGAATGTGGGTTTAAATGAATTTATTTTATTCAAAATGATATATAATACTTATAATAGAGTGCTTTGTGTGGAAGAGTTAGAATAAGGGATTCCTAATATTTCTAATTATTTATTTGAATCCTGGATTTATTTAATAAGGCCAACAATGGAATAATCCCCAAAGGGATCTATTTAATATAAGTTTGTAAGAAAGTTTTTAAATATTAAGATTTATAAACCATGAGTATTACCATTTTATTTTAAGATTTTAGAGAGAGGTGTCAGAACCTTGAGGGATAATTATTATGTAATAATTGACCATCCAACCGAGTAAAAAATGATAATTCAATAGATATAACTTTTACTATTATCCAGTGGTGAGTTTATCTATCCTTTAATAAATAGTTTGATGAGACGAGAAAATTTAGAATTTGGGGTGTTTCAAGATTTAGAGGACATGTCTCATACAACGTTTTGTAGTAGATTTAGGATCTTGATTTGATTTCTCACTCAAAGGGGGATATTTTAGAAGGGTCCATAGTGATTAAATACATGGAGGATGAATTGAATTGAAAAAATTATTGAAATATTTTTTTTGACATTAATAAATAATACTTGACATGTATCAGTTGTAAATATTGAATTTTGATCAATACATCTAAAGAAGGTAAGAAAAATATTGGTGAGGATATCAAGATATAAGACAAAATGGATTCAAATATAAATGATCTTATTTAAAAGGATTCAGAGTTGAGTAAATTATAGAATTATTAGATCTTTAAATCAGTGCAAGGTTACAATATGTTAAAGTTTATTTTGAATATAGTATAAGTTTTAATTAATTTTTGATACTCAAATGGTTTTACATTATTTTTTTATATTCCCCCCCTCAATATTGAAGATAGGATGTTTGTAAACATTAAATAAAAATATAATTTTAATGATGGTTCAATAAAAACTACATGGAGAATATCCAATTATATTTTGAATATATATGTAATTATTTGAATTGACATGTGACCTTAAAATTCATTAGGCTATAAAGTGATGTATGTTGATGGTGTATGACCATGGAGATGAAATAGGTGTTAGATAATTAGCATAGAAAAATTTGAAATGTATTCTCTATGTAATGTTATACATAGAGATAGTAAATCTAAGAATATTTTTAATGTTATTGATACTCAAATAGGTTAGTTAATCAGTGATAGATGGAGTTAATAAAACTGGTAGATCATTCTATTTTGTATCAACCATTCAATAAATAAATTTATTGATGATGACCTTTTGAGTTGGGGATTAATTATTCATGAATAATTCATATATTATTATTTTTCTTTGATACTAAATTTACGGTACTCTAGAAACTTTTTTCAATAAAGGTTGAGTGTTTATAATTTCTATGTATTTTGAAAAAAGTTAGTGGTTAGGAAAACATGGAAGAGTAATGATGATTTTCAAAATGTCTCATGTCATACAAACTACTATGTTAGGTACAATTCCATTTAACATATTGTAAAGTGTACTTGAATTATTTCCATTGTAAAAATATAAGAAACCTAAAAACCCTATATTATATAAATTTAATGGATTATTGTAATGGTGGAATGATTGGAAAATTACATGAGTTTATTTAGATAACAGTTGAGTGCTTCATAATTTCCATACCATGGGTGAATGTTTTGTTAGAAAAGATTTTTATAATTCAGGTGACATGGTGATGAGCTATTTCTATCTTAGTTGAAAATATTTTGATACAAAATGAATCCCTATAACCTAGAAAAATTCAAATAAAGAGTTTTATTTAGAATATCAATTGAATGAATCATGATTGTTGCTCTTTATGATTAAATGGATAATGGATGAATCAATTTATGGAGATTAAAATATAAGACCAACTATATGGTGGGTGTAAAAACATAATTTCTCTAAGAAGAACGTATTTCACATGTGGTAATTCAGGTGAACATCCTGGGTGATTTGTATGGTGAATCCATGTTGGTGATAGTCTGGGATTTAAAATAGTTTCCACATTTAACTTTTTATGTTTTTTCTTACAAGAATAACAATGGTGGATATTCATTTTTATAGGTACTATTATATTGAGACCAAATCATATAAAATTATCAGGTATGATTACATGAATGCGATACTAAGCTTCTAGATGAATATAAATTTTTTTGAATACTGGAATATTACATAGATTTGGGTATTTTTAGGAATTTATCAATGAGAGTTAGTATTTTTAATAATTAAAAAGTGTAGAATTAGAGAATAGATCTAGTGTGAAACTCACGATAGAGAATGTGAGTCCATGTAAAAGGAGTTTGGGGATTATATAGTTGAATATAATACATGTCTATTATTTCAACACTCAAGATTAATGTTTTTAATTATTTGTGGATGGTCTAGTGATTCATAGATGAATCATTAAACGAGTAGTGTTTTATATATTACCTATGGTATAGAATGAAATTTCTTTAATCCCATTAAGCAGGTGATAGGAAATTTTTTGTTGATTATAGAAATTTTTTTACAAGGTAAAGCATTTCAATATAATATCTTCGCCTAGGAGTTTGGGAATTTCGGAGAGGCTAGTAGGGCTGCATGTTAATGGTAACACTCTCTTTATTTTTAGACATAAGGGAATGCATCTATGATCTGAAATATTAGTCAATTTTAACTTACTTGTATTTAACCTATATCTATATGTGTCATTATAATTGTAAGAAACATGGGTTTTATTGAAAATAAATATGTGGATATTTTTTTATTTGATATGAAAAATTTATTTTTACAGATGGTGTATTATGTTTACGATAATTTTATATTAGATTAAATATTTTGTAGAAAATTATGGGTTTGAGTTTATCATTAAATTTTAGAGGCCTTGTTTAAATTGAAACACATATCACAATATACAAATTAAATTGTTCTTAAGAATCAATTAGGGCATGTGTGGTTTAAAATTTTTTTATAGATACAACAAACTATCAAGTGGTGATGCACTGGGTACCTGTTAGTGAAGATCCCATGGAAATAGAATTCATTGAAGAGACATACTAATGTAAATTGAAAAATATAGATTTGTGAATAATTAAATTGAAACATGTTATATTTAGTATTGTTCATTAAAATGAGAACTGGTGAATTTTTTTAAAAAATTTATATATAATGATGTTTCATTTACATAAAAGTAACATTTGGAGATTACTAGGACTACTTTCTCGAGATGGTTATTTGTGAGTTTTGTTCGAAATTTCAAATTCTGTTTATTGATATCATTCTTATAGATTAATGTAGAATATTATGGAGTTTTTATTGATTTAAAATAATGAATCAATTCTATGAATGTACAAACCATGTCATTTAAATCATTAAATCAAAAAATAGTTGGTGAAATTTGAAATGATCTCTGTAGTTTTGAAGGAAAATGGTCATGTTGGGGTTTCTAGTTTTCATCATGTCTAGAAGGCGAAAAAGGGTTGTCAAACCATGTAATGGATTTGACCACTATTTCATTAAGGAAACAAAAAATAACCATGGTGTATCTGGCCATTGTTTTGCAAATCCAAATAGTGAAGTTTCTAAACCACCAGGTATAGAAAAAGATTTTTGGATTTTTTATCTGTTCATATTCCATATAAAATGGTATTTTGATTATTTGGATTTAATAATGGAATCTATAGATTCTTTGATAAATAATTTTTTTTCTAATTTTTGGGAAATTAAAATATATAATTATAAAAGAAAAAGTAGCAATCAATATTTAAAGGATATTAGAGATTACAATCCACAGATTTTAAATATGGATTAGACCAAATAAACCAAACCATGAAAGACCTCAAAACACTATAGTCTGAGGTTACCTTTAAATAAAGTATTAATTTTATTCAAATGTTAAATAATATTGACCAAACCAATCGAAACTTTAGAGGAGAATTATGATATTATATGGGTAGATTTTTAGGAGAAAAATGTAAATGAATGCTTGATCAATCACTAGAGGAACATGAGGAGGACTGTATAATTTATATCATATTAATGAAATATATTTTTTATATTTATTTTTATAAATTTCAAGGATATATCCATGATTGATAAAACTATTTTTTATAGTAATATATGAATATGTGATGTTGGATTGAAACCAAATAAAATAATTAACATATCTATTCAATATTAAGAGCTATTAAAACATGTAAAAATATATTATGTCATGTGTCATTTATTTATCACTCTCTATATCAAATCATCATGTTTTCTTAGTTTCATAGATCAAAAGATGTAATTAGATCAAGAAAACTATTGATTATATAAGTAATAATCATATATTGTATTATACTAATTCAGAATACCCTCTTAGTGATTCTCACTTTTCTTTTCTTGGGAATACACTTTTTTAAATTAAAATATTCTTTTTGAATATATGAGTTATTTCATATTGATTACTAATTTCTTATTTTAATATTTTTAACAATTTAAAATTCCAAAAAAAAATGGTTATTACCTTTCTTGATAGAAAATGATAAAATTTGTTAAAATATAGAATAATTCCATATAATCAATCTATGTCGTGGATAATATGTTCTTGATATCATCTATAATTCTATATATATATATATCTGTATCAAAATATGTTTTTACCATTTCATTATAAAATAAGATGAGTGTAATATGCGATGAGAGAGTGTATGGTGAGTTATTGTAATCCCTCTCTTAGACATAATTTACATGATTTATGAGTTCCACAATAGTAAACACTATATTAAGATATCATTTTAACATTCATAATGGATACATGAAACTCAAAGTGTCATGACTATAATGATTTTACACACAATTTATATATAGTTTTATTATGGAATATTATTCTTTATATAAGTTATTCCCTTGGGTGAAGAATTTTTGTATCTTGAAATAGATATGGAGGAGGAATTGAAGACTCCACCATCATGAAGAAATTGATGATAATTATACTTGAAATTCATGGTTCCAAAATCAATATATTGGGGGATAAGTTGAATTAATTCATCATATTAACAAAATGAATAAAAATTCAATACATTATCAACATAAAAAATTTATATCTAATAACTAGAATATAAAATGTTAATATTTCTATCCATAAGTTAGTGGATAAGTATGATCGTAATCGATACAGATTTATATTGAGAATGATATCATTAGAGTATATCACCAGTAAATATTAAGATTCATCAAAGTTATTTTATATAGTAGAAAATGATTTTAAATGATCACTAGAACATTTATTGGGGAATAATAATTTTCATTTTGAAACCTACTATTTAAAATAAACACATTCCATAATATCAGGGAAAACATTTTTTTTGAAAATAATCATGAAAACTCGTAAAGGAATATTCAAGGAAAATAATATCCATGAAAGTTAGAAAATTTATTCTGGAGGTAAAGGATAAATCAAAGATTCCTTTCACACCATTGGTAAATTGTACCTCATTTATAACAAGACATGAATATTCCATATAATTTAATTTTTATGAAAATTAATCAATGTCAAAAACAAAAATTAATCAATCACTTTAAAATAGTAAAAATTGTTCTAAAAACATTTTAATGAAAATGTTGACATTGAAAAAAATGATTCCCGAACTAAAAGAAAAGAAAAATTGATTTTTCTTAAAGTCATTCCTTCAGAATTTTGAGTAACATTGAGAGAGGAAAATGAAAGGAAAAAATTTTAAACTCCATATATAATAAGATAATAATAAATTATATGGAGTTTAAATTAAATGGGATTATAATTTAATCAATGTGAAATTAAACATAAATAATCATGAATTAAAATGAGATTGAATAATAAGCCCTAACCACATGTATGAAATTATTTAAAAGTTTATTTAACCTAAAATATAATAATTTTTTATTATTTTAATATATATGAATATAATATTCACAGTTATAATAAAATTCATGTTTTATATAAAACGTCTTTTAACCACTTCATAAAGAAAATTTTATTTTCTTTATCATTTTAGGTGTTAACTACTTCATTTTCCATGCCCATTTCACTAATAATGTTATTTTATTTATATCTTGGTCATGGATACATAATATTCAAAATGTTAATCATGATATAAGTATCATGAATAGTCAATATATACATATTTGTAACCATCCATAAAAGTGTGATATGGAAGGCCAAATTAATCCATTTTTATAGACTATACATCATACATATTCATGAACACTGTTTTCTTTTTATAATGGAAAAAGTATAGAAAGATAAAAAAATTTATTACCCAGTAATGAAATATTGTAAATATTGGTAAATAAGTTTTTTGTTTTTATAAGTGATAGAAGGGAGGCCTATGTAACTACATAAATTATGTAAATAATATAAAGTAATTTTTATGTGAATGAGGAAATAAATGGTTTAGAGTTCAAAGTTAAGAAAATATAACATTGAAATATATTTAAAATATAATATTGACACAATTTTATGTGGTATTTTTAGAATTTTTAATTGTTTTATGCCCCTGATAATGCTTTTTAACCATAACTGTGCAAACAATTGATTAATTTTTTTATGATTCATTATGAAATATAATCAAGTGGACTTTCCAACCCATTATTAATAGTTCTTCTTAAAAAAATATAATATATTTTTGAATATTCAATTCCTAGAAATTTGAAAAATAATTTTTCATATATGTTTGTAAAATAAAATGAAAATTATTTAAAAAAAATTGGTTTTAAACATAAGAAACATTTTATAAAAAAATCAAGTAAATATTGGTTCCAATTTAATTAATTTCATCTTGTCTAAAAAAATTGAGGCATATTTTTATTTAAAAAAAATAAAAAATAAAATAAACTTTTATAATTCTTTATTAAAAGGGTAAAACTAAAAATAAATTTAATTTTAATAAAAACATTACCCAAATTTTGAAAATATTTATCATATATTTATAAGTTCAATGATATATTTTTATATTAATTAAATTACATCTTGAATTTATATTTTGTCTAAAAAAATTATTTTTAGACATTCATGTTATCTTTATACCATTATAATTCCATATAAGTTTGTAAAATTGGCATTTTTGACTATTCAAGAAAAAATCAAATACATTTGAAAAATCTCAAAAATTCACCCTAAGATAATTTAGAGATTATAAATTCAAAAATGAAATTAATTTCATAAAATAAATTTTGAAATTTTTGAATTATGGTTCTAATCAGATTTTTGAAAATCGATTTTTATATTAAGTTATGGTTTCTTTAGAAATAAATGTTGAATTACTATAATTGAATATATGATGTTTCATTACAACCCTAAAAAATCATCCTCATACTATATAAAACATCATTTAATTAATATATGTGGGTATTTATTCATCATTAAACCTAAAGGCTTATATTTTTCATAATCTATTTTATGATTTCCAAGAAGTTACTTCACCAATTGAGGCTTCCAATTCCCCAATACATATTATATAGTGCCAAGAATATGGAAATGAAATTTATTGAAGATAAATTATATACCAATTGTATTTATTCATAAGTGATAACATGTATTGTTTCTAGTATTTAATACCTCAATAAGGATACATGGAACAAATCAAAAACATTAGAGATGTTAGGTTTCATTGTAAATCAAAAATCCAAAACTCTAATTGATTCCAAAATTTCAAAAGTCCCAATTTATATAGGATATAATTTAATTTTGTTGAAAAACATATAATACCCTTCTATAGATATACCTTTAAGAAAATATGATCTAACACTTGAAATTATAAATCATTCTATCGATTATTAGCATAATTATTTTCTTATAATTTGTGCTTCCTTATTTGATTCTAAATAGTATTCACATTCACTATTGTATCCTCCATAAGATCAGGGACCAAAATAATACTTTAACCAACTTTTTACCAATATGATTAACTATATGGTTCCATTTAAAATCTTGAATGGATGTTTTTATTTTATATAAATTCCACCAAATTTAAATGATAATCCCATACTCCTTGAATGTCATATGTGAATGACCTAAACATGTATTATAATGTATGAATAGTCCATTTAGACTGAATATCAATTTGATGATGACAGGTGTCATTTAAATATAGCTTAGTAAAAATATCTTATTTATGAATCTTTTAGAAATTTGATATAAACAATGGATAATTATTAGATTAAATCAAAATAGGTACATTATGATGACTCAAAAATTCATTAATATAGATTCCTGTGAGAAGATAAAGTTTTAGATCTTCCCTTATTGAGATAAATTGTATATACCTTGTATATATGTCAATAATAATCAATATGGAATCATTAATTATATAAGACATTAGAAATCCAAAGAAAAATTACATGGTATTATCACCATGTTTCCTCCCAGGTTGGTTACTGTATGGATCCTTCATGATTTTTTATCTTAGCATCTTCCTATTATAAAATGAAGCATCCTGATACTTAGTTTATAATATAATTTATTTTATTATCCCAGCAAAAATGTTTACATAAATCCTAATATATTGTGGTGCTATTAAGGTGTATATAGAAATTGGAACTATGAAAAGTGTTTATTAATTCACATTTCAACTTAGGAATGTATAGAATAGAAATACACCTTCTAAATTGCTATATAAAATTTTGATGGATTAATGTACCAACTTCAGTCTTTTATGACATTAATTTTCTTTTGAATATTCATATCATGAAGCTAAGATATTTTTTATTTTCTCAAATTAGGTTTATTTTACCATCGTTTGGAATAGATTTTATCTTTCCCCTTCCTTAATGATTCTCCTATCCAAATTTACTAAATTCATGAATAATGAATATTTGATAATAAAATTTTTAATAAAAAATACATGAAATTTCCAACTCAACACATCATCCAACTTATTTTCCATCCCGGTCTTGTAGTGTATTGAGAAATTATAATCATTGAGTAGTTCATGCCATCAAATTTTTCTTATATTGAAATCTTTTTATGAGAAGATATATTTCAAAAAAATATCCCTATATATTTTAAATTATTCTACATAATGTAAATACCTCCAAATAATTTATTTAAATGTTATGTCTTCTAACTGAAGAACATTGGTTATATAATTATTTTTATAAATATTTAATTAACTTGATGTATAGGCAACAACTCTATAATTTGGCATAAGGATACATCCTAGTCCCATATTTGATGCATCATTATAGTTCACAAATCTATTCCTTACTAATGGTTATGTCAACATAGATTCATTGATAAATCTCTATTTTAATTCCACAAAACAATCATTACATTATTCTAACCAAATAAACATAACCCATTTATATGTCATCTTCGTTAACATGTCACCTAATTGAGAAACTGAATGAAACATTTTCAATATCAAAATACAAATCTAAGGAAACATTGTATCATGGTTATATTCATTAGTATTGGACATTTGATCACATTTTTTCATTGAATATACTATTAATATTCTATTTTTATAGACAATATTAAAAAAATATATTCTTTAAGCTAAAATTTCATTATCTAAATATTCAATATAACTCATTTTATATAAGAGTCTTAATAATGATTTAAAAATGACCCATATACTGATCATGACATTTAGAGTATATCATGATATAATTAATAAATATCAAAATAAAATTATGGAGATATTCCTTGAATAATTAATTCACTAGATCTTTTTAAAAATATGGTGATATAGTCAATCCAAAGAGAATGATTGTATATTTAGAATATAAATACCCCATGTGTTAATTTTTCTTTGTAAAATCATCATTATTTACAATTAGTTTATGAAAACCATAACAAAGATCAATTCATGGAAAATATCGAGCTCCTTGATGTTGATCAAACAAGTCATCAATGCGGGGAACATGATACTTATTATTTATATTAATATCATTAAATTCTATTTCATTTATGAATTCCCTCATATATACATCAATATTCTTATGAAAAATAATAGTTAAAAACTATTTAACATTAGCGTGTATAAATACCTTATCAGACAACTAGTTTTTTTGATTGTTGAGCTCCACTAATTTAACTATGTCTACCTATATGAATTCATAGATATAGGTTTTCTATTAATAATTTGATCAATAGAAAAATCAACTATAAAATCTGATGGACGTCCAAGTAGTTATTCAAGAGACACATCAATGTATTTCTACATGATATGTATTTTATATATTTTAAGGATTCTTTTCCCATTTGTTTTTTCCTCTATTATTGTTGTACGTGAATTTAATTAAGGAGAGCTATATATGGTGGATGTATACATGATTCATATGATATTTTATTCCTTCAAGGATAAGGGATTCCATATTTCCATCCTAAGAAACTAATATCATTTAATTGGTAATAAATTTTGACATTGTAATTTGATATGAAATCCATAAAAAGGATTATTTCAATGTCAACCATAGGTAAAATAATCATGATTGAAAACATGTTATGACTATTTGTCATAATGGGACCTCACTTGAATATATTTATTGTAGTAATACTACAACTAGGAGTCTAAATTAACACCTCCCTTTTCAGGTTCTATGGAAATATTCTATTTTATTAGAAAATATTGAATATATATAAGTGTGTGAATATTAAAAATAAAATAAACAATTAACAAAATTTCATGATATGATAAATGTATATGATACCACATAATTAAGAACATGATCCTTAGTTGTAGTGATTTCATAAAATTAGTATTTATCCCTTTTACTTGTATATGTATAATTCCCTTGATGCTTGGAATTTCATTTAAATAGTTCCCCATCTCCATGCTGATGAAGCATTGGACATTGGAAGATTTTTCTTTTCATTTCAATCTTGAGCCTGATGGAATGTCTCTCCACACATAAAGTAATATCCCATTATTATAAGAAATGACCCATTATATTTTCATTTCAAAAATATTAAAATCATAAAATTTTACCCTTACCTTATTTCCCTTTTCAATATTTTTTTCTAGAGTACTCTATTTTCCACTTTTTTGGGTTTCCCTTGAAAGCTAAAGACATTGATAGTTCATTATACACAATTATGGTACTTGATATTATATCCTCATATACTAAAAATATCAGAGACACTAAATCCTTTTGAAATATACGATTCATCAGATAAAATAAATTATAAAATTTACTCCTTGGATTATGTATATAATCCACAACATAAGTTATTGACCTTGTAAAGATGAATTCATATTCTGAATATTTTATACTTCCCTTTGCTCTAGAATGTGGAACTACCACTTTGTATAGGATCATTTATTAGGAGGAACTTATTTTCAAGATTATATATCCTTAAAAGTCTTCTAAACCATACTATTTATTTGATATCACTCCTGATCATTTTGGATAAATCTCCAAAAATGATCATCATCTCCTATAAGATGGTAAAGTAAATGGATAACTATTTCTCTTTCATTACATCCAAATGTTAGAAATAAATTCTATATGGACATGATCCACTTATTAACTACTAAAAAATCATTATTCCAATTGAATTATGGATATTGTTATCAAATTAATCTATCCCACTTTAATACATAGCATAAGGGATTAGTAGGATGATCGATATAGTCATGGATAATTGTAATAAAATAAGTCACACATTTCAATATAGTTATAGTTTTTCAGCTATATATCAAACACTGACTATTGCATTATTTCCTTTCCCATGAGTAAAATCCATATATATATATTTTTCATTAGTGCAATTTGAATTATTTCTTCTTATATCTCTCGTTGAATAGTATCATATATAGAATTAACCCTTTACATTAAAATTTTTAAATTATATAACATAATTATAAATTGAGTGTAACACTTCAACTAAATTAAATATTTATGTGGTGTTAATATCAGAATAATAGACATATTATATTGGAGAATATCCTTAAACGATAAAAATATTTTCAAATATTCCATCATACTTTTTAATGATCATGTGAATCAATGAAAAAATATACCCCTAGAGTGTCTAGCCATGTGTGCATTAAAAATACCACTGATCATTCACCCATGATGATATTATTAATACAAATCTTCCCATTTCAGTGTTTTTACCCCTCAGTGCATCAATGAAACTACTTAATACATTTTTCAGCATCGGTAAATGGATGTATTTCCTTGGAAAACGACACAATATCTACTCTGAAAAAACATTATGATAGTATCCTATATATATAAACATCCTCATTTTTTTCATGTTGGGTTATGCTCTCAAATCTATTTTTTCTTAATTATAGTTCTGAATGTTTATACTAAACTTTTGCTGATACTATATATTACACCATGAATCCAATAACATTATTTTGGGGGTTATTTTACTACATTATTACAATAAACAAATTACCACATACTAAAGGATATAGTAGTTTTTTAGTCACGAGATACTATATAAATACATGATTCTCAATTTACATTTGACAAAATAAAATAAAAAATAATATTTTTGTGATAAAATTATCAAATTTTCCATTATATCAATGAAATAAATCATAAATACCTTTATGGTGACCTGGGGAAATGAAAATAACAATAAAAGGTGATAACTGATTATCAGTAAAAGAAAACATGAAACAAATGACATCATAGGATAAATAAATCATGAATAATATGATAGATAGAGAAAATAATCAAATAATCCATATAAATACTTTTATAAAAGAGATAAATCTATTTATGAAATAATTACATGAATAATTTCTTTTATATAATAACTAGTGTCATAATGATAGAATGCATAATTTCAGACATTATAATCATAAAATCAATCATTTCTACAAAGAATGTTTACATAAATAGGAAGAAAAACTCCAAAAACCCATTAAAAATAATCTCATGAGACCAAACGATGCATCAAGGGGATATTTTATACCCCACACATCACATACTATGTTTGGTGTATTCATAATATAAAACAAATAAATAATAAGTAGATATATAATCAACATACATATTCAGATCTAAAAATGAGCCTAAGAAATGATAATAGTTTTCTCAATAAATCACTAAAGAAACATGATCATAAGACATCAATATTAATATGGTTTATGACCTAATTAGATTATATTACCAATCAATTACAAAATACATAAAATAATATTGATATAGACTAAAATATTTTTAAAATATCCATTCAATATTTCAGGAAGAAAGTAACCTTTTCATTTTGAACCCACGTATTTAAAATATTAAAATTTCTTAAGTATTCTATTTTTCTCAAATATTCATTGTTACTTTTAAAGGAAAATTTAATTAAAATAATAGTCATGATGGTGGGGAAATGTTTTCATGAGATAAACATTACAAAAAATATTTTGTTCACAGCTTTTTAAACAGTACCTCATTTGGAGAATGAAAAGAAGAATCCTTTTAAAATATTGTGTAAAAATTAAAAAATGGGTAAAATTGAATTTAATAGATAATTGGATAATATTATATACATTCATGAAAGATATTTAAAATAAAATATGTACATATAAAATTAATATTCCTAACTGAATTGAAAGATAATGTTTATTTTCCTTAACACAATTAATCCCTACTTTTGAGTACATAGAGAAGGGAAAAATGAATTGAAAACACGTAATATATATATATATATAAATATAATAATAATTTATATGGATTTTAAATTAGATATATATTATTATTTCCTTTAATTTAGTTTTGGAATTACATAATATTGAATAATAATAAAATTTCATAATAAACCTTTATCTCAAGTTTAATTTTCTACGTAAGTTATTATAACCTCTTGTATAATAAAATTAAATTTATTATACCTATATAATTTTACTATAATAATAAAAATAATATAATACCTGATTTATATATAATATATAATCACCCATTCATTAAAAACCACCCATTATCACTATCATTTTAGGTTTTAACTACTTCGTTTTTCAAGTTGGTTTTAATTCATCAGTTATGGTCCTAGCATATTAATTGTGGTTCAATCATCTCCTTAATGATAATAATGATATAAATATCATATATATTTATTATATAATTATTTATAATAACCCATTAATGTAGGAATTATAAAAATGAATTACATTTTATATGGAGATGGTTGTCTGTTTGTATGCATGAATAATGTTTTCATTTTGTAACAAAAATAAAGAATTGAAGATAAACAATATTTTATGAATATTGAATCATAGTTAAATATTAAATATCATATATTTTTATTTAACCAATCGTTATATCCATAAATTTTAAGAGTTTATGGAAAATGAATCATTTCACTATGTTGAGGTAGTAGCCCACATGAATGCACGAGTGATATTTTCATTTCTCATCTAATGGAACTGAGGTGAAAAAGGGTTATACAAAAATCATAATAAAATATTATTATATATAAGATACTTGATACCTTATTTGAGGATAAATACAATATATTTTTAGTAATTATTATAATAAATAATCTTTTAAATAGTTGGGTTAGATGATCAAATATTATTTTAGAGACCTCATTTGGATTACAACATAATACTTAAAAGGATTGGCTTAGGGTAAGAAACTAAAATCAAGAATGAAAGGAATTATTATAGTATGTATTTTTTGTATTTATTAGATAATTTATAGTTATAATTTTTTTTAATAGGGGTACAAAATATGTGCCCTTTTATAAGTGATGGGAGGGACACCCATGGATAACATAAATGATTTAAATAATATATAGTCAGTTTAATATGTAAGTGGAAGCAAATGGAAAAGAATTTAAGTTAAAATATAATTTTTAGTCTAAATATTATTATTAAATAAGATTTAGACACGTTTTTTTTGTAATTATACCCTTATCTCTTTGTTTAACCCCCAATAAACCCATTTAACCTTAACCATTGTAACAAATTTTTACTATTTTTAATATTGATTATGAACAAAACTTTTGTTTAAAACATTACCTAATATTAATTTTTATAATTCTAAATTGTGATTCTATTTTTTGATGAATCAATTTCTAAAATTGGAAAAATTATTTTTAAAACATTTTCAAAAAATGCAATGATTTTTTTAGAATGATGTTTGTTTTGAACATAAAATTTTTTTAAAAACAAAATTAATCATAATATTTATTTTTAATTGAAATAATTTGATAATTTTGGGTAAATGGGGAATAATATATCTTTAAAAACGAATCAAAATCAAAAGGAACCTTTTAAATACTTGATTAAATAGGAAGAACTATTTTTTTAATTAAAACATTTCATAGATTAAAAAAGTATTAAAAATATATTTATAAGTTAATAATTGTATTTTTATATGAGTAAAATTAGTTTTTAAATAAATATTTTGAAAAAAATCAAAATTTTTCATGTTACTGTTATATCATTATAATTTCATCAAAGTGATAGTATTTGAAATATTTTTATTTTAACTATAAACCTAAAAAATAACTATTTATAAACAATTTTTACAATTAAACCAATGTTAATTAAAATATTATGAATTAAAAATGAGATTCATTTCAACACATTAAATTTAGGAAATTTTTGAAGTTATGTTTTAATTATATTCCTCAGTAAATCTATGTACATTATGAAATATTTTCTTGAGAAAAAACATTTAATTACTATAATCGAAGCTCAAGTGATACAAAAATATAAAGGATGATCTCCCCAAATCATCATGTAATCCAAAGTTATAATAATGTATATAAAAAACTCAATGATTTTTGGGAAGATAAATATTTATTTCTATCATTTTTAGATAATATTTGGATTTGAAAAACCATACTTTGACATAACTTAACATTCCATGGTATTTTTTTCCATTAAATCAATTATCAGCTCACTATTAAAGTGTTATAAACATTTTTATAGTTAGATAATCCTTCAAGAGATATTTTTTTATAGTACCATGACCAGATTTTAGGAGAGTACTGAGTGTAAATAGTTGATCCAAAATCATAGCTTCTTCGAGAGGAGTGTATAAGATTTATTGAATTAATGAAAATTATTTTTTAATTATTCTTATATTTGAGTTTAGGGCCATATTATTTCTCCATTCCATTAGGAATTATTCACAACAGTATATGGACATGTGAATATGGATCCCAACCACTTAACAATAAGGTAATAACCATTTGATAAAAAGAGTTATGGAAACTTGTAAAAGAAATTTTTTAGTCAGTTACTTATTTCACTTTATATATATCATGATTACATATTATTGGACTCATAGATCCGAAAAATTAACTTACAAAAGATAATTTGTGAGTTACTAAAGAATATTTATGTTTTTGGTCAAATTGTTAAAATCCCATGTTTATACTTCAAAATATAGTTTCATAATGTTATTTTTTTAGTTTATCCAAATTTGGATGTTATACTAGGGAAACCACTAAGAAAACAATGGTTGGATATCATGTAATTCATCTATCATTGATTTATATTTTAATTTTTTTAAAATTGAAACACATAACCTACCCCTCTCTCATTATTCATATTGTGTTAATTTTTATATATTATGATTTTGGTTTTAAAAATTTCAACAAATAATTTTTTTCAAAAAATACATTAAGTATTATTTAAGTATTATTTCGTATTTATGGTATCATATGTTTCATTGCATGTTTATCTTTAGATTCCATGTATAAATTTCAAAAATAATGTTCACAAATTTCAATGGAGAGTCTCTACAATGAATCCTCCATTTAGGGAAGTTAAATATACTTTATGTGGTTTCTGAATATTCTAAATAATTTACAATGTCATCCAAATAAACTAGGATACAATTCTGGAGTGTGAGATTTTGAGTTCACATTATTGAGTTCTAATTCATGGGGTGTTTGTGATGTTTTCGAAAATATGATCTATCTATTATGGGTTTCAAGATATACAATATTTCTTCAATATATCTATATACCAAAATAAAAATTTATTTATTGATAATTCATTCTAAATATAATACTTATTTCTAAATTATAATAAAATATATGGAAATTGGGTCTTTAGGATATTAAAAAATCATTCTAATGTTACTACAATTATATATTTTTCTATTATTATGATTGTACTTCTAGTATATTTTATATATATCTTGAGATAAATATATGGTAATCAATAGATCTTTATTTATTTTGGAGTTTTATTTAATTATAAAAATTTAATTTAGCTTTCTCAAATGTTCAATCAATTGTTAATATTTTAAAATTTTACATGAAGTTGTTGTACTGTAAATGATACTAATTGTTACCAAAGAAAACATTGGAATTTAAAATCATGTATTATTTTAAGAATAAAAGTGAATGAAAATAATCACCAATGAAAAATATTGATATATAAAACATATTGAATGAAGAGTCAAGACAGTTTTGTGGATATAGTGGTATATTTTGAAGAAACATAATTTTTTTCCTATATTAACTTCATTAAGTGATAATGTAATTGAATAAGGAAGTGATTTAATTATGAATGTTTTAATGTGTATTAGAGGTGGTTGAGCCTATTATCAAAATAATTTTATTGTTACCTTCTGATAAATTATAATAAATGTATAGACACAAACCCAAACTATTCCTAGAATGGGTTTTTTGTATATAATTTATAAAAATTTCTATTAAGAATTTCCTTGGATTGATTAATTTTTTATTAATGAATTTAGATGAACTTATTACCATACCATAATTTAAATGAATAACCTATAGAATAATTCCTCTAATGGTATCCACATATTCTCCTTAAATCTCGAAATATCATTTTTGGAAGTCCGAGTGCTATTGTAGATGAACAAAACACCACAAAAAATTCACTGTTGACTGCAAAAAAGAGTTCCTTAAATCCTACAGAATTATTTTGGGCTATTTCTGAGTTCTGAGGGAGGAAAAGGACCATTTTATGTTTTTGAGAGTGTTCTTGAGGGAATTTACTTTATTATTAAAGGAAATATCTATAGGTAATATTTTATCTCAATAAATTTTCTTAATCCCAAAAATTATATTGGTTGAGTTATATACTTTTCTTTAAAAAATAGCTAATTTTACATATGTGCATAATTAATTTAAATATTAATATTAAACCCCATATCTAATAATAATATTAATAATAATATTATTTTATGAAATGATTTGTGGTAACTCATAGATATTTAAATATCATTTATTAAATAAATTAATAACTTTTATTTAAATGATAATAAATAAAATATATCTTTTCACCCAAGGCCCTAGCTTAGAGAATCAATCCACCTTATTTTTTATCACATCGTGAATAATAAATATTTATTTAAATAATTAAATATCATTATGTAATTCATTAAATAAATAAGTAAATAAATATTATATTCAAAAATTGCGGAATAAATATTTATTAATATTGAACTCATACATATTCCAATGTGTAATTACTAGTGATTGAATTTATGTGATCAACATTACCTGAATAATATTTAGTCCATGGTCTTGAGAATAATATATATATTAATATTAAATTCGTATTGAAATTAACTGATATTCTAAATACACATATCATGTAACCCTTTACGACTTATTCTTAGTGTAATTAGACAGTCTTTATTAGTTTCCAATAATATCCTATAGAAACATGTCATGGTACCCCATATAAAACTATGTTAATGTATCGATGAAAAAAAATCATAAAAAGCATTTCTATTTAATTATAATCCCTTTTCCTCGATATCTCATCAAGAAGGTTTGATACAAGTGTCATAAACCTATATTAATTAATATATTTCATTAAATGTATAAAATAAACTCATAAATAAAAAACCACAGACCATATACTTAAGTAAATTGTTCAATTTCAGTCAAAGGGTATGAGGTATCATCTTCTAATTTGGGAATGGAAAAAAATAACCCATAATTATTTAAAAAATATCATATCAATTACGATATAGAAAATTTACCCAATTTTTCCATGAGTGTATGTCATTATGGTTTTAGAAAATACATCAATAAAGATAAAACTGGATAAAATTAATAAATATCTCAATTTTAAAGACTAATACCCACATTCATTGATAGGAATATCCAATAAAACATACTTCTTATGAAATCGCTATTTGAAGTCATTTCCATATATCCTCAGATCATAGAGATTCCCAAATGTGAAATATCATGCGTTAATGAAAAATATGCTTATGAGAAAATAACACCTAATAGTCTAAACATTATTTATGTTTTATGATAGGATGTTATAAAAACTATAGGATATTTGTTATACTATAATATCATGTAATTTCTATGCTGTAACCATTCTAGGTAACTGTCATGAAATTTTGATCAGAAAAATATTCTAAGGAAAATATCACATAAATATTACACATGTGGATGTGTTTTTTGGGGATGAGATATTTGTTAATATATTTTTATTTAAATATATAGTTATTTAAATGTACAAAGTAAATTGGTTCCAGGGAACCGAATTAAAAAACTCCCACTTAAACTACACCTAACAACTTTTATTCGCATAGTTCTCATAGGATATTCATAATTCTACTATGATTGGGATTTGTTCAATAGGTCTGTAATTCTCTATTATATAGACACATTAATAACTATGAACTCACCAAATTTAGAAACATAAAACATGAGGTAATACTTATAAGCTATATTATTCATCCATTAATGTGACCATATCTCCTTGTGATGGACCACCACTGCACTATTTTCACATTACAACATGATACAATATTTTCTATTAATCATATTATCAAACTAAAAGATAATGATATATATCCAAAATTATTATTTACATATATTATAAGGTGTAATATACGTGTTCTATACTATAAAATCATTTTCCAATGGCTACTTTGAACTCTTACAGCTTATAACTTCTCTATTAAGTTAAAAGTCATGTCTTAACTATGATTGCAAATCATTTTTGTCTATAAACTAGAATATTTATATCCCCTGAGGACTAGTTCCTCAACTCCTCCATAGAATAGGAATATATCCTTAGTACTCATCTGATACATTGGGACAATTTTTATTATAGTCAAATGCTACTCACTAGTATCATCATTATATATTCCTACCACACTCAAGGTATAAGAAACATAAAGGCACTTTCATAGCAAGAAATATATGAGAAATCCAATAATTTATTTAAAAGGAATATTAATCATCCTTTATCTCTCTCCTCATTTTATTAAGAATAAACTTTATTGAATACATTTATAAAATGTGACACTTGAAATAATCCCAACATAGATTGTTTTATACTGAATATATTTAATAAATTTACAATGAATATACCTCTTGATACAACATAAGAAAACGAAAAATACTATGAAGATAACTCTAGATATTTTATATCCCAAGGGAAGGTTTCCAAAGATAAAAAGGAAAATCAAAATTATCCCAATTAACATTACAATGGACTGGCTACATAAGCCTACATGGCGGAACTACATGACTGAACTACGCGACAAGGCTGGGTGACTGAACTACGCGGCGGAGCTGCGCAACAGAATATGTTCGTGCACCGACACGGAGCACCTGCACGACTGATCTATGTGGTATAACTACATGAGAAACATTTATTCAACCAAGAATCATATTTTCCTATAATTAGAGCCCTTGGGATCCCCATTTCAGGAATAAAAAAAATTGAAGAGACTCCCTGAAGTTCCCATTGCGTAGCACTTTCCCTTAGATCCCCCAAATTGCCTCAGGTAGCTCTCTAAACTACAAGTGAAGAAAAAATTAAAAGAGATAAGCATGTTTTTTAAAGTCTTTTTACAAATTTTACATTGGTTTGGTCCTCCTATATAAAACATATTATTCAGTCATCATTCATACATGCGTGCCATACTTTTTCAATATACCTACGCGGCATATCAATGCGGGGTACCTATGCGGCATACTAAGAAGAGGGACCTACGTGACCTACTCAAGTACATTTTTTAAAGCTATTCATGGAAGGTTATCTCCTTCCTTGGCTCCCTTAACTGCAAGGGACAAAGATGAAGCCTCCATGAAAACTTCCTGACTTGTTAAACATTTAGGAAAGTCACATTAGCGTGTCTCATATTTGGGTTTGTATTTCCACAGTCAGAGGGTTCCCACATTTGTTTCACAATGGGGTTAGGATTCATAAAGTGTCTATGAGTTTATATCTCCACAGTCACATGGACCCTTCTCCCAGAAACAGTGCTGGGAAGTTCCCAGTTTTGAGAATAAGGTTTTGGGTTATATCCTCCCCTTCTCGTCTCTAAGACTCAAAACCTCAGGTTTCTGGTAGGTAAGGTATAGTTCACACTTACTTTTACGTGCAAGCAAAGGAGAAGCCTCCCTCTCCTACCCGGATCAATTTTAGGGCATCCATCCTAGTATATGCCCCTCACCTTCATCCCTTACTTCCTACATTGGACCCCTGTCCAATGTAAATAGAATAGAGGGAAGGCTCGTCACCTCGTCCTTTTCCATGGTCAACGCACCCTCTTCCATCAACGGAGGTGGAATAAGTGTGAAGTGTAATTTATGAAACATTAAAATCCTCTTGTTTCTCACACCAAGAACAACTCACATGGGCTTAGAGATATGTGATTTTTACAACATGTGCACAAACACTCATTGGAAGGAACTAAAAGAACTCTGATTCCCACCATAATCGGGATATGTAGGAATCTGTCTCAAGTCCTGAGATCACTAGATTTCCTTTTCAGGAATCCAATCATAATTCCCTTAATTCAGGCATCCTCTCCATGAATAACACCAAAATAAACCTCCCCAAGTCATCAAATCATCCTTTTCAAGAAGTAAGCAAAATCTCATCTCTCTCAAAGTACTATACTCTCCTATGATACATATTGAACTATGTGGGCTTAGATTCCCATTTATATGGGATACATAGGAAGCCTCCCTAATGTTAAAACCCAACACTTGAAATGAACCTTATTCTCTTTGGGCCATATTATCAATAGGTTCTGATCCTACTTGGAAACCCATATCCTTTCCAAGATCCTCAGGCTGCTTCCTCATAAGTCCCACACTATGTTTCGGCCAAGCACTATTCATTTAAAGGTCTTTATCACATGATCATAAATGGAATGATGTTTCCTATTAAGTGGAACCGAACTGCGAGGGATTTTATTCCTTTCATAAGGATACATAGGTAGCTCATTTTATGGGCATGATCCCAAGATCAAAACAAACCTTCATCTCTATAGATGACAATAAATTCCAGAGTGCCCCACTGAGTGGATTAAAAACCAGTATCATAACAACGATGATTAAAATAATCTCTAAGAATTATATTAGAGGATACCATTTATGGAAAACCTGAAATATATATTGATATTTCCATTAATGAAGAACCATGAATGCATACTGATGATTCTAAAATTTAATCATGCTAATAACTGAATATAAATTCAAAGGTATACTTATGATATACTTGGGGAATTAATAAGGATTCAAGAAAATATTTTAAATTTACAAAGAGATACCTAGAGTAGAAAATAATTCCCCCGAAAAGAGTGTGATGATTCCAACCTCCCATCCTCTCATCCAATGAACGTTCTTAAGTATCGTAATGTTTGAAACTTAACAAATGTGCATTGGTCGAGAGTATGGGATTTCAGACACATCACACCATTTTGGTGGAATTATTGTCTACTCTGAGACTCTCTTTGTAAATTTAATTTTTTTCATTAATCCTTATTAATTCACCAATTACATCATATGTTTTCCTTGGAATTTATAATCACTTATTGACAAGTTTAAAATTTATAATCATCAATGTGCATTCATGGTTCTTCATTAATGGAAATATCCATATGTATTTGAGGTTTTCTATCAATAGTATTCTGAAATATAATACATAGATATTGTTTTAATCATCATTGTCATGATACTGGTTTTTAAGCCACTAAGTGAGGCACTCTAGAATTTATTTTCATCTAGGGAGACAAAGGTTTGTTTTGATATTGGGATCATGCCCATAAAATGATCTACCTACGTATCCTTGTGAAAGGAATCAGAACCCCTGTAGTTCGGTGCAGCTTAATAGGACACATCATACCTTTTAAGATCATGTGATAAGGACCTATAATTGAAAGTTTCTTGGTCAAAATGTAGTGTGGGACATAATGGTGAAGCATCCCAAAGAACTTGTAAATGATATGATTTTCCAAGTAGGATCAGACCCTATTGAGAATATGGCCCGAGGAGAACATGGTTGATTTGAAGTGTTGGGTTTGAACCTCATGGTGGCTTCCTACGTATCCCATATAATGGGAATCAAAGCCTACGTAGTTAGATAAGTCTCATAGGAGAGTATGGTCCTTTGATAAAGATGAGTTTGGGATTACTTATTGAAAATGATGCTTTGATGAAATGGAAGTTTAATTTGGGACTTATTCTAGTGAGCTCAGGCCTTAAGGAGGCATCCTGCGTATCCTGGTTAAGGTGGGAATCAGAGTTCTCATAGTTCCTACTGATGAGTGTTTGTTCAAATGTTGTAACCATCACGCATCTCTAAGCCCACTTGAGTCATGCTCGGTGTGAGAAACAAGAGGATGTGAATGTTTAAACAATGGCACTTCACACTTTTCCTTCTCCGTTGATGGAGGATGGCACATTGATCGTGGAATAGGGCGAGGCGACAAGCCTTCCCTCAGTTCTATTTACATTGGACAAGGGTCTAATGTAGGGAGAACAGGATGAAGGTGAGGGGCTTATAATAGGATGGGTGCCCTAAAATTGATCATAGTAGGAGAGGGAGACTTATCCTTTTATTGTGCAGAAAAGTAAGCATGAATTGTACCTTCCCTACCAGAAACCTGAGGATCTAAGTCTTAGAGACGAGAAGGGGAGGTTGAAACCAAACCCTTATTCTCAAAACCGGGAACTTCCCAGCACTGTTTTTGAGAGAAGGGTCATTGTGACTAGGGATATAAAAACTCACAGATAGTTTATGAATCCTAACCCCATTGTGAAACAAATGTGGGAAACCTCTAACTGTGGAAATACAAACCCAAATAGGAGTCACGCTAAGGTGCCTTTCGCAAAGGTTTTACCAGTTAGGAGGTTTTCATGTAGGCTTTAACTCAGTCCCATTTTGATAAGGGATCCAAGGAAGGAGATAAACCTTCCACGAATAGCTTTAAAAAGGGTACTTGAGTTGGCCACGTAAGTCCCTTGCATAAGTATGCCACACAGGTACCCCGCATTGATATGCCATGTAGGTGTACCACACAAGTATGGCATGCCGGTATGAATGATGATAGAAGAATATGTTTTACATAGGAGGAGAAAACATATGTAAAATTTGTAAAAATAATTTAATAGCATGCTTATCCCTTTTAATTATCTCCTCTCCCATTGTTTAGAGAGCTACCAGACACAATTTGAGGGATCTAAGAGAAAGATCTATGCAATGGGAGGTTCAGAAAGTCTCTTAATTTTTTTTCAGTCCCGAAATATAGAGCCCAAGGGATCTATTTATAGGCACATATGTGGCCTGGTAGAATAATTTTTGCTCACGTAGGTATACCGCACTGCTCTGTCGCCTAGGTGGTGCATGAACATATTTTTCCGTGTAGCTCTGCCCTGTAGGTTAGTCGCCCAGCACTGTCACATGGTTCAGTCGTGCAGTTCCGCTGTTTAGGCCTATGCAGCTAGTCCATTGTGATGTTCTTTGTAAGTTTTTTGGATTTTCCTTTTGAACTTTTGGAACCTGTCCTTGGGATCTGAAATCTCTGGAGTTCTCTTTATAGTCTTTTTTTGTTTTATTATGTGGTATCTACTAAATCCCTCCTCAGGATTGGATCCAAAAATAGAAAGAGGGTCGAGTCCTGAGGTAAACATGTGGGGATAAAGACTATAGATCAATTGATGAACATCGTAGGCTTGCTACATAGGTACCCCATGAAGATATCCTACGCAGATATTACACGTAGTCCTGACACGTAAGTCCTTGGTTGTTTATAAATAGGTATCTTCCTTTGTGAATTTCTTTACATGTACTTTTTAGATTTTGACGGCTATCGTTGCGTAGTTTGTTCGTTCAACCCCATTGAGTTGTGATCTCGTGTAATTTACTTGAAATTTCTTCAAGGTAAAATTATTTAAGCAATGTAGCTATGCTAAAGGAGTTCGTCAAAGGGGTTACCCTAGAATTCTTGTCGAAGGACCTACACGATGGACTTCATCGAATGACCTATGTGATAAACCTCATCGAAGGACCTACGCGAACTGTGTCTTTTGCCAAATTTTTTATTTATCTCTTTTAAAAAATCGAACTTAATAGTATATGTTTGGTAATTGTTTTTCTTGAAAGAATGACTCATTTGATTACCCATACTAAATAAGATAAGGAACGTCAAAATGAAATGATGAATATCGTCAGGCAAGACTAATATGATGTTGTTGAAATACACTTTTGCGTTATAGAAAGGTTTAATTATGTACCATCATGATTATCCAAAAAGTCCGTACATACCCTTGTATGGGCATGGGATTTTTCAAGACACCCATGTTCCATCTATTAATAAGTAAATTCAAAAGAAATGGTTTCTTCAATACTCCACCCAAACTGCATGAATATTAGTGCAAGGGGGTTCTATTACAAGAAGGAACATTCCCTATTACTTTTATCCTTCATCATAGTGGTTGCAATCCCGATATGATGGATCATGTTGTAGATCCAATACAACATTTCTATGATTCCACATTTCAGGATTCTCAAACAAATCAATCTAATGGTTGGAAGGAAGACTTGGATATTTGTTTAGAAGGAGGTGTCAAACCTGAGTGGATGTGGGCATTTTTGGAATGTCAGACTTGTGTAGAATTCAGGAAAGAGTTATCAAACGTTTATATCTATCAAGCTGTTTGGATAGGGCAAACTTATGTTTATAAAAATGATTTCATTCCTAAATTACTGAGCCGTTTGATTCTAAAAACGAATTCCTTTCATTTTATGCATAGTGAAGTTGGTATTAGTCACTGGGATATTTACCAAATAGCTGGGATTCCCATTCTTGGGGAAATGTATGATTAATTCATTCTATCTGCTACAACATGGGGGTGATGCCACTTGAAGGCCACCACTGGCCAATGAATTATATAGGATAGTGAAGAATTAACCCAAAGACATTAAATATATCAATGCTATAGTGTGGATGGAAGCTTTATTAGAACCAATAATAGAGAAAGGTCCAACCTATAGAAGTACTACAATTTATCCTTCTATAGATAACAGGGGCAGTTCAGGCACATTTTATCCTATGCTGGAAATGGGTGACTATAAGCACTAGGACTATAAAGTGAAACCCGATATAGATGAAAAATTATTCTTAACTTCCTTCCTTTCTATGTGAATAAGTGTTTATTTGCTTCCAGTCTATGAATATGTGGGTGGTCTAAGATCAGGGACTTTTATCATGTAGTTAAATTGGTATAAGGGAAGTATATTAGGTTATAGACCCTTGTATTGGCAAGAATTTACCATCTTATACTGCATTTATATAATGGGAATTCTCCTTTTAGAAATGAAATTCAACTACAAGTGTTTTGGAGGTGGATTGCAACACATTTTTCTTCATACATAATGTCAAATTCATTTAGAGTTCCCAATGGTCGATTCACTCCATTTTTACAAAACATTCCTGCTATTCAGCCTTTAAACTTGAGACCTGATGTGGTTCTAAAGGGATTGAATGTCTCACAAGAATTCAACTTCTTTCTTTTTTATTACCCACCAGCTGTTGCAATTGTCAATGATGGTAAATAAATGAATTATGAGATGAGATCTTATATGATGGAATTCAAGGATGGAGTATTATCAACCAGGATTAATAGTGAAATTATCTATGAGGCTTACGTCCCCTATAGGTTTTCTCATCATTTCACATGCCATCAACAATCAAACACTTTCCCACCCATGTATGTCAGATAGGAGATACACCCAATGGTATCACGACAATTATGGGCCCCAATGGATTTAGAGGTATCCAACTTATAAATTACACTACCTCCATCATATGCTTCGATTGGATTGGATGCTGGGTATGCCAAATATTATGCCTCTTCATATCCTCAAGGGTATTTGACAAAAGGAATACAGTGAGTGGTGGCTAAAAAGACTATTTCATGTGGAAATTGTGGTAACAAGTCTATGTCTAGAGATGATACGAAAGTTTCGGAGGTTTCAGATCCCTCAAAATGTCTTCATAGGAGGTATACCAGGAAGACCCGGGCTAGAGAAGAAACACCTCCAACGCGAAGGCGATCCAGTCGTCACCATCAAACAGAGATTCCTATTCAATATGTTGAACTTTCTGAATAGAGGATTCCTAAAGAAGATCACCATTCAGAAGGCATTGAATCTCCCACACAGTCAACCATACCAAGATTGAATTATGTGCAACTTTCATCCATTCGTCATTGGGAGGGTGTAATTCATGATCTTATGGATGCATGGGATTTCTCCGGGATAGAATTTGAATACCAGATATTGGTGACATCGAAGCACCTTCTGATTCTAATATGGACAATTACTTGATGAAGTAAAGAACTACATTATGTAGTTGGATCCTTTTATATATGAAACTGATGAACAAATCCCAATCTCTAAATGAGTATCTCATATGATAGACTTATGAGTACATGAAGGGGTAATTATCGACTTTGAGGAAGAGTGGTATATATATGTTAATACTGAGAATGTATTTTCCTTTTTCTTTTGTCCCAACTTTTCTTTACCATTTATCATCATTAATATTGATAAATATATATTTGTGCAGCTTGAATATAGAGGAGGAATTTCTAGGCCCATTTTTGAATCACCTGAGTATGGTCCTACATGCTCTCCTGTTGACGCAACGAATGATCCTCCCAGGTCACTAGAACATTCTCCAGGAGCAAGAATCAAGACTGGGGTAATGGCGATAGACAATCCCCAACCATTACCTCATGTTTCTCCTACTAAAAGGAGTATTTCAATCTCTCCCCATTCTTTTGAAAAAAAAAGAAAAATATAAATGAGATTTATCCGAAGTGTTCACTGAAGGAGTAAGTATTTATACTGTCATTAATGCATATAATTTTCTCAACACATTCTGGTAACCACGTTTTATCATCTTGTAGGATCTATATATCTCTCCTCTCTCAAGGGCTTAATAGCTAATTCTTCAAGGCTAGAAAAAGAAACGCCAGGGGAAACTGAAGCTCATGTTGAAAAATCTCCAATTCCAATAGATAAATCAAAAAAAGATTCAGCTATACATTCTCTTGGCTTTACTGAGAGAGGAAAGACAGGGTAAGAGGAAATACATTCATTAGTTGCATTTGTTAGACGATCTGAAATAATGAACACTGATATTTCTATTGCTTTCGAAGAAAGAAATAAATACCCAGGGTAATCCAAGACAAATAATGATGTTGACCCACACTTGTAAAGACCTGATACTGCTATAAAAATTGAAGTATCTATGGAACAGAATATCTGCAGAGCTAATTTAGGCATCAACCAACATTTTTTGGATACCTTAAATGGGGAGGATGTTATAACATTCCAAGCTGCATGTAATGAAATGGTAAAATCCCTTTATCTAAATATTTATATTCCATGTTCCTTCAAGGAATTTGGGAATTTACATGAGGAATTACAAGGACATAAGTCCTTATTTTTCATTTTCCATACGTAATTATTCTTCTTTATTTGATTCATTACATCAAAAGTTCACCCTATGCAGCTTTATCTATAGAAAATGTTGCAAAGGCTATTCAGGAATGTTGTATCCCAATCTATCCTTCTATTGGATCTGAAGAAATAATTCTAGAGGATTTTCTAACAAGAGATGCTCCAGAGCCTTCTAATATAACTACTGAGAAAACTCAAGGTATTTTCCCATATCAAGAAACATCTATTCAAATTATTGAAGGTGATAATAAAAAAGATGAATTCAATTAAGTAGCTCACTTATTATTGGGTAAATATAATCAACTATCTGAATCATATATGTTTCTACCATTTCAAATTGACAATGACCTTTATTTATCATTTAGGGTTGTCTTCTCCCAGATCAGAAGGTGAAGCTTCTACTGTTCCAAGAGAAGTAGAACAAGGAAACTCTTTTAGTGACCTGTATCCAGGGTACATTTTACCTCATGGTAGTGACTTAGATTCAGACTTAGAGATTCAATATGCTCATGGCATGGCATGTAAGAAGACATCGTGGCATATCTAGAGCATAATTTCCAAGAAACCGTTAGATTAATTGTTGTCCCATTTTTTCAAACTCCCAGTATGGTTTGGTGAATTGGGATTTTGTGGATTTAATTATCGAAAAATCCATGATGTTATGAAATATGTCATTTTCTGGTGGGAGTAGGAGCATAAGTAGCAACAAAATTTTGAAGCAGATAAATGACTTATGAATATTGAGGTCTTTCAATCTGAAGTAGTTGTGGTGAAGGAAAATCAAAAGAAGAAATCAATTGAAATTAGCCAACAAATTAAAGTAGCCACGAAGGAGTCGTTATATCTTCAACAAAAACTGGATTTTGTTCATAAAAAAATTAAGCAGTCGAATCAAACATTTGGAGAAACCAAACTAGATGGGATAACTGCCATTTCAACTACTAAGGAAGCATTTCGTCAGGTAGAGGTGGTTGGAGTTGCTCAGTTGTCTCAACTTTAACAAGCAGTTGATAAAGATTATGAAGTAGTCAGACAAATGAAAAGTCATGTTGATAGTTTATTCTAAAACATGATAGATAGGCTCCAGTTTTTGGATGGCCCTCTAATTTTATATGAATAATAAAACATTTGCCTTAAATCATATCTGTATTCATTCCTGTTTTCTATGATTGAAATTTTAAAGGTAAATGATGATAATGACTCCTTTCTGTAAGAAAATCCTTATTATAATGGAAAGAATGGAATGCTCAAAATTTTTGTATTAAGCTGATGGCCCTAATGAGTATAATTTTATTATTTCTAGTGATAAATGGATAACCCCACAAATTTCAAATCTTTTGACTTTTTTTATTACTCACCATTACCTAAATCAAACAAAAATATATGTTTAGGGAGCCGGGACTCGACTTTTTTTTGGAGTTCCCTTCATGGGTTCTCAATATAATGAGCACCAAATCTTTTGTTATGAACAGTTTAGAGTCATGCATGTTGGACTATAAAGGACTAGTATTTAAGGACGAATAGATTTGACCATAAATTTTGAAATTAGATCCCAAATAAAACTACGTAGCTAAGAATTTATTTATTATTCATTAAAAATTTTCAAGGGGAATCTTGAACCATGATTTTTACGGTCACCAAATTTTAAAACTCGTGTGAAAAAAAGGTGTGTCTTTTCCAAGAACGAAATTACCATTATTTGACAAACCCGTTATGGGGGGTGTGTTATGTAGGTCCACCTGGGGCATATGCTACCTAGCCAAATAATGGAATCTTTTTTCTAAAAATCCTATTAAGTAGGAAACTTATGGAAGTCCGCCAAAGGGAACATGATGCAAAGTCAAAAAAAGAGCTCATTGATGTTTTAACATTTTACTATTGATGGATAAGGGAAAATAAGATTTGGGTGACTGTAGACAATAGTGGGTGTTTTTTTCAAGGAAATGAATTTAAATAATGAAGGGGTTATTTTATACATACATAAGTCATGAATATGAAAACAATTTCTATTCAAATTTGGTTTTTGAGTAATGGTTAGAATTTATCAGAAAAGGAAATTTTTGATATCATACTATCCAGTTTTAAGTCATGCGGTGAGGACATTGTACTGTGCAATTTTAAGTCATGTAGTGGGGAAATTATGTAGCTTTAATTTAAATTCTTGAGAATTTACCAAAGATATGAAACTCTCAAAATTTCATGATAATTTGTATAGAAATATACTATCATATTCAGGTATGGAAGGGAAAATTGTAAACTATGATTTCAGAATTTCTGGAACTGAGGAATGATATGGGAGAAGGGATAAAAGCATTAGAGGATGTCTTTTCCAAGAATAAATTTACCATTATTTGACAAACCTGTTATGGGGGTTGTATTATGCAGGGCCAACTAGGGAATATGCTACATAGTTAAATAGAGGCATATTTTGACTGACATGCCTGTTATGTAGCCAACTTATGCTAGGCAACCTAAGGGCATGTACTGCTTAGTCAAACAAAAGAGCTCTTAGAAGTTTAACGTTCTATTGATTAAATCCGAAGAATGTTTCTGGGGATTTAGATTTTACGAAGAACAAAGTTTGATTTATGGAAAATGATACCTGAATATGGAAGGGGTATTTCTAACCAAGAGTGTCCAAAGAATAAGAGGAATAATAATTTTACGATGGTATGACCCAAAAGTAAGAGGTATGGTGTGTGTAGTTTTAGGAAATACAGCTAGTACCCGAAATGGAAACAATATATAGCATGTGGACAAGTGATTTCAAGGTTATTTCATAGTGCATCGATCATATGGTGATGGAAATGTATATACCATGGTCTTGAAGACTTTCATATTGTGAGAAAGATAATGGGACATGTATACATGAATGACTATTTTAAAATACAGATTCTTGTATATTGTCATCAAAGATCAAAGGGGACAAAGATTCTATAACCAAGAACAAAGTTACCATTATTTGACAAATATGTTATTGGAGTTGTATTATGCCGAGCCAACAAGGGAATATGGTGCATAGTCAAATAGTAGCATATTTTGATTGAGATGCCTATTATGTAGGTAACTTATGCATGGCCACCTAAGGGCATGTGCTGAACAGTCAGATAAAATAGCTCTCATGTATTAGATACTATGTCACCTAAAACTGTAAGAAAGATTAAGAGGATCTGGAAATATTCCAGATTAAGAGTGTGGAATATAGAAAGGGTTTAGTATCAATGTAGATGAGAAATATTTTAACCAGTATAGGCCATGAGTTTGAAAACCTTTACATAGATCTGAATCATATGTAAATCAAATACTTTATTTATTTTCTTTGAATTAATATGGTGATATGCAGTTTGAAGTCATGCAGTGAGGACATTTTACTATGCAGTTTTAAGTCATGTAGTGTGGAAATTTTCACCCCCATAGTAATTGAAATACCTTAATTATATAAATAATACTTTTACCCAATTCCTAAACTCACTTGAGCTATGCTCGGTGTGAGAAACAAGGAGTATTAAGGGTATTTTCTATAATACAATGGTCACACAGATAACGAATATGGGTATCAGATTTCCATACAGTTTAACATAATGCGGTAAGGACAAAAATGAACTGATATGAAAGGAAAGACATATTGTAATTGAATTAAGGGATAAAACCCAAGTGTCATTATATGTCTTGTTGGGGAAATAATCAATTCATACATAGTTTTTAAACATTCTCTATGCAGATTTGATTCTTACACAATAAATAAAGGGAGTTTTTTTTATCATGGTTGGGCATAACATTGGAGATCCAGGCATCTCTACATATCTCAAAATAGATTCTAATCAATCCATGTGTATTTCTTTAAAAAATCAATCCTCGTGCTAATGGAGTTTGACCTGAAGAATTGGGGATTTTGGCACGTTATGTGAGAACAGTAAATCTTAAGACATAAAACGGTATAAAGACCAAATCATATATCTTAAGTAAAAACTATGTATATGTTTGATTCATATACCAGATGAATAAAGAAAATAAGAAGATTTTGTGATGGTGGCTGGGCCCAAAAAATGGAGATTTAGGCGTCTCTATGAACCTCATTGAGAATGAGAATCAAGCCATACATAGTTCTTGAAACATGGTCACTATGCAGATCTGACATAGACATAGGAGGGAGAGGGACTCATTTACTACTAAAGAGTAGTGATGAAATCAATGATGTTTGTTTATGGAATCTTCTAATGTCAAATAGAGAGAAAGTAAGTTGTACAAATGATTTAATGCAGTTTAACGTCATGTGACAAGGACGAATATGATACAAATTTTAACACAATGCAACATAGATGCAGAAAATTGTTATGCAGTTTAATGTCTTGTAACTAGGGCATGAGGGATATGTAGTTTTATGTCTTCCAGGAAGGACATTGTACTATGCAGTTTCAAGTCTTGAAGTGAGGACTATTTGTACAAAACTACACAAAGTATTTCTTCAAAAATCTCAAATTGGTTTGAGTTTTTATAATCTCTCCATCCATTGATATTAAGGCATATGCTCCATTTGAATAGATATTATGTATGGAATAAGGTCCTTCCGACTTTGGCTCAAGTTTTGGAGGTTTCTTTTCTGGTATCATTGGAATACTAAGGACCAACACTAATTCTCCTCGAAGGAATAAATGAAGGAATACTTTCTTATTAAAAGAGAACACTATTCTATTCTGATAGACTTCTAGATGATGCAATGTATGGAATATTTTCTCACCTAATCATTCCAACTCATCTAACTATTTCTGAGATCTTTCATCTATTGACAGCTGGTCACAGATTGCAACTCTATGTTAAGGAAATTATATTTCAATTGGAAAAATTGATTCTGTTCGATATACCAATGAATTAAGAGTTTCTTGGGTAGTAGTATGGGTAGTTGTCCTATAATCCCAAAAATCATTCAAAAGTGTATCAGGCCATTATTTCTTATCTTTATCCACCATCTTCTAGAGTATATTCGACCGGGTATTATTGAAGGTCACTATCTGTCCATTGGTTATCTCATGATAGAGATATGAAGCGTTGGAATTGATATTATGTTCCTGATACAACTTTTTTACTTTAGAAGAACCAAAATTGGTGCTATTGTATATCAAAATAGTACGAGGGATGAAAATTTTTGTGATGATATTAGTTTTGAAAAAACTGACCATGATTCTGGCTCTGACATTCTTGTGTGGTATTTCCTCAGCCCATTTAGAGAAGAAGTTAGTTGCAGTGATAATATAATTAAACTGCTTAGCTGTGGCTGGAGGATAAGGCCCTAATATATCAATTACCCATGTGGAAAATGGACAAGAGTATTTAGTTTTATGTAGCTACTCTGGGGGTTTATGAATAAAGTTGAAATGGACTTGCCAGGGATGACATTTTTTAGTGAAATCTCTACAATCTAACGTCATTTATGGCCAAAAGTATCCAATCCGTTGGATCTAATCAGAGAGTCTATGTCTAGATTGGTGAGCACCACAATCTCATAAATTTACTTCTTTCATGATAGCTTCAGTCTCTTCTCCATCAATACAACTGAAGATAATTCCATTAAATCCTCACTTGTAAAGGATATTTTGGCGGTTTGGACTATCATAAAGTGTAAAATTGGCCGCTCGTCACTGAATCAGTTATTTCTTAGCCCTATCAGGTGGAAGTACCTCATTTTGAAGATATTCCATGATGGATGTTCTACATCCCATGGTATGACCATATGGTTCATAAATAGGGAGACTTTCATTAATTTACTGCATTATGGTTTGAAAAAAAGGTAAGAAAACATGGTGATGGGTTTTGATGATAAATTTCTCATCCCGATTTGGATCTTCCAAGGTTGTAGCTGCATTAGCTAGTGCATCTGCTTGAGCATTTTGTGATCACAGGACATAAGACAATGTTGGATCTGAGGGAAATTTAGAAATTAACCCTCTAACGTAATCACACAAAGGAATTAATTCTTCTTTTCTGATAGAATATTCCTCATTATTTTTTTGATTACCAATTCTAAATCACCTTTTACCTTTAAATGATCCATTTTTTACTTGAAGGGAAAATTCCAAACCTGCGATGAGAGCTTGATATTTTGCATCATTGTTAGTACCAACTTCTGATAATAGAAAAGAATAAGTAAATACTTCCTTTTATGAGTAAATATGGACAATTCCTAATCCAACCATGTGGAGTTTAGGGTTTTCCATTCTCTTTCCTATTGGACTTATGGAAGCACCATTAAAATAAATTTCCCATGCTCGAGAATTATCTTGAATAGAGAAGTCCCCTTCATCAGGAAGCTTAGTATTAAACGATGTATCTTCCTTAGATGGATGATTAGCAAGGTAGTCGGCTAGAGCATGGCCTTTCATTTCCTTTTGAGGTACAAACTGGATATCTAATTATTGAAAAATAACCACCCATCGTGCAAGATGTCCTGTAAGCATAGGACGACTGAGGATAAATTTGAGTGGATTATTACGAGACACCAATTGGACCTCATGATGTTGAAGGTAGTGACTCAACTTCTAAACTACAAGGATTAATTCCAAACAACACTTTTCAATACATGAATACTACTTTTCCTCATAAAGAATAGTTTGACATAGATAGTAAAGGTTGTTGTCATTCCCATCATCATTCTTTTGGGTGAGGAAGGCACCTAGTGATCGCTCTAAAGATGGAACAAAGAGAATAAGTGGTCTTCCTTCAACAGATGGCATTAATAATAGTGGACTCAAGAGATATTTATTGAGGGTATTACATGTTTCTTGGTAATCTTCAGTCCATTGGTAGGTGACTCTTTTTTTCATTAATCTGGTGAAGGGTAAACACTTTCCTTCCAAATTGGTGATAAGGTGCCGAATATAGGCCAAGTGTCCTTGGTGTCCTCTTAATTATTTCAAATTTCAAGTAGGTGACATAACATGGACTGATTTTTTTTCTCAGGACCAACTTCGATATCACGATTGTGTATAATGAAGCCACGAAAATTTCTTGAGGTTACCGTGAAAGCACATTTCCTGGGGTTCATCTTCAAACTTTGTTGCCGAAGTTTATTGAATTTGGTTTCCAAATCAATCAAGTGATTGGAACGTTTTTTGGATTTGACCACCAAATCATCCACATATCATTCAACTAATTTCTCTAAGAAGGGTTTGAAGATATGGTGCATGTCACGTTTGTATGTTGCACCTACATTCTTTAAACCAAAGGGCATTAACCGATAGAAAAACACACCTTAAGAGGATCTAAAGGCTGTAGATTATTCATCTTATAGGGCTATACAGATTTGATTATACCTAGAATATCCATCCATGAAGGAATGAGGTTCACAACAAGTTGTTTCATCAATTAGAAGTTCTATAATCGGGACTGGAAAATCATCTTTAGGGAACTGCCGGTTAAAATCTCTGAAATCAATACAGAATCTAATTTTCCCATTATTCTTTTTCACCAGGACAATATTGTCTAGCAATTTGGGATACTGAACTTCCCTGAAAATGTTAGCCTTCATAATCTTATCGACATCAACTTCAATTTTAGAGGCTTTATTTGGGTGTGTTCTCTTTGCTGCTTGCTTAAATCCATGATGTTCTTCTGGAAAACCCAAATGATGTGTGGCTGCATCAGGATTAAGACCTAGCATCTCGATATAATTCCTAGAAATTATATCTCAATGTTTCTTTTAAAAGGAAGTATACACCTATTTTTCATTAGAGGTCATGGCCTCACTAATTAGAGTGGGGAATAGATCTTCTTCTGTACCCATATTTATTTCTCTGAGTTCATCCACGATGGTAGAGACACCTTCTTCAAATGCTGGAGGAGTAGAACTGAGATCTTCCTCTTCTTCATCATTAAGTATTACCTCTTCTATATCCATATTCATTGTAGACGATGAGGAAAAAATTCCTGTGTTATGGGAGAAATAAATATTTGAACATCCCAGAGTAGAGGCCATCATATCTGAACCTACTAATGACAAGGGATTTTCCTGTGGTAATAAAGAGGGAGTGATGGATTGAGAATCAACATTTTTGTCTTCCTCTAGTATTGATACAATATATTTTACTATATTTGCTGAAGTAGAGGCTTGTTTTAGTTCAATGTATGAAATGAAAACATCTCTATTTAAGCTTCCATCATTGATTGGTGTATCAATTATTTCTTCTATGTTTTCATGCTCAATTGCCGTAATTGAAATTATGGAAGTTACATGATGAGTCTGTAGGTTTGGTTTTACCCCTTCAATTTGATTTATGGGTAACACAAAATTTGTAATCAAATGTATGAATGGATTTGCTGGGATCTTTTCCAGTCCATTTGGAACATTATCTCTGGTTATCTCCTTTGTTAAGGGATTCGTTCCATTTCTGTGATAAAACTATGCCTCAACGTATTGAGATTCACATGTTTTGAATGGATCCTAGTCACCATACAATGTTATGATTTGACCAATGAAACAGTATTTTAGAAATTGGTGGAATGATGAAGGTATTGCTGCATGTTGATGCAACAAAGGCCTTCCAAGTAGAATATAGAAGGTCATGTCTAGAAGAACAACCATGAAATCTAAATTAGACACAAGATATATAAACTATGTTCTTGAGTGTAATCTTGCCCAGAGGATCTTGCTCATTCTTGTCATATCCTTGAAATAATAATATTGAAGGAGATAAGTCATATTCAGTCAAGCCCAATCGCGATGTGTACGAAAAGAAATGAGGTTGACTCTAGAGCCATTATCAATGAAGACTTGTTGGATGTCTACATCATTGACCTTTCCAGAAAAATATAAAGTTATAATATGTCCATATAAAACATCATCTTCCACTTTATCCATAAAATATATGACTGCATGATATTCTACATGATCATTCCCTATACGGTAAACATCAGCAACAACAACTTCAGTTTCAAATTCTTAGGGACTTAACAAATCCTCAATGAGTGCTTCTTGAAGATCATTTTATAGATTCAGAGAAAGAGCTGGAAATACTACTGGCTTTGGTAAATTAGACTGACTAGGTCTATTCATTTGCTGAGAAGAAGATGGTGTGGCTTCTAATCGGTTTTCTAAAATATTTGTGTCATAACCGAACCTATCTTTCATCGAAGAAAATTTTTATCCTGTTGAGACCGCTGAAGGGATCTTCCACGAGTTTCTGCCGAATAAATGGTTTGAGCAGGTCTAGAGTAAAAATGGTGGTTTCTGAAATTACCACATCTTCCCTTGTATCCTCAACCTTGTCCCCTTTAGTTCCCCAATTAGGTACAAGGAATTATTTCTTAGTACAATCAGAATCACCGTTGGCATAAAGATCTGTTAAATGGAAAACATTAATAGAACCAAAGATCAATTCGATATCTGACGATGATTCTTCTTGATAGGTTAATTTGGGTTGTTCCATTTGGTGGGGTAGTGCCCGTGCTTTTGAAATAGATGGCATAAAATCTTCCAGGGTCATGGACAACTTTGGCCTTGACATGAGCTCATCTTCTTATGAGTGATCTTTTCTCATTATATTCACTTTTCTCCTTTGAGGAATGGCCTTTTAATAAAGATGGTTTTGTTATGGCATGAGTGTAAGAAGACACAGTTGGTTATTTCAACTGTGTTCATAAAATAGCATGAGTCTAGTTAATTGTTTTCCTTATCCTCCAATCATCATATTTTTGCACATTTTTACTTTTATCCTCTTGTCATTCTCCCTATTCCTCTATATTGGTAGCAGTAACACATGCTACTTGACATGATGAACTTTTCAATTTCACTTGTCTAGAGTCTACAATATTTTTCATAAGGTCTTTGAAAAAAAAGAACTCTTGAATGGGGTTTCCGAACATCTGATGAGAGGGACAATAATTTTAACGATCTTCATCTCCATCTTCATTAGGATTTTTTGGCCTTGGAAACTAAACCAAATTGTTTTCTATGGCTGAGATGAAGTTACCAGGAACATGTTTGTTCCTGAAAGAATAAAATTTATTCTTTAATTCTTCAAACTATTTACGCCTTTGAGCTCTTTGATCATCTTGACGAGGAATTTGTTACTGCTAATGATCAGGAGGCAAAGCCCTTCGGTATGATGATGGTCTTCAAGTAGAAGCATGTACGGGTGCCTATTTTAGGGTTACTATAGCATATTATTCTTTTCCTATCCTCCTCCCCATAGCTAATGGAAGTACATGAGTTTTATCCTTAGTTTCTATAATAGATTCTTCTATCTGTTGAGTGGTTGAAGTAAGGTCTCGGAACCCTCCTATGTATTTCACAGGGATCATTGGTGTGCGTAATTCGTAATGCAGATTTTCCACGTAGAATGGCAGAAATTCTACTTGGGGGGGGGGGGTGCTAGACATAAGGACTATGTTAATCCTTTCCATAGTACAATGAAATCTGAAACACTTTCATTATCTATTAGTTTACAATTAGTAAGATAAAAAACTGTCATCTTTGGTAGTGCTGAGCTATATTGGAGAAAAATTTCTGACGGAGATCTTCCTATCAAGTAATTGATCAATAATGAAAACTTGTATACTAGACAAAAGCAGTTCATTTTAATGACTACACAAAACACCTAAGATTATCTTCTTCTTGTGGTTGAGAAGTTCCCATCATGGGATCACAACGGCAAAAAAATTGTTTCATGTGTTGTTCCGAATGTCCCAAACCATTAAACATTGGGAATGTGGAATTCAAAAAATTTTGTGGGGGAGGAATTGTATCCACCCATTTAGGGTAAGCTCTCTTTTCCGGATGAACTGGTTCACGTCATTCCACCATAGCTTCCAATTGAGCCATTAATGCATCAATTGTGTTCATAAGCATTTGGGGAACATCTGAATGAGCTAGAACCTGTGCAGGTATTGTAACTGGGGATTGAGATGGTGCAGCGACAGGTAAAACCACTGATGGTGGTGCTGATACCTACCTTGGTTTTATAACCAATGGAGGAAATTCATTATCCGCATTTTTAGTTACTACAAATCCTCTTTGCTAAGGGGACCCTACATGATTTTCAATATGAAGACTTTCCTAAGGATAACTTCTAGAAAAATGTTGTTTCGAAGTATCTTTGTGTTGAGTCATTTCAACTCCTTTATTTCCTCTTCTTTCTATACAAATCTCTCTTAAAAAGAATGAAATTGACCTTCTCTGGTGGGAAAGTGAGATACAATCTGACTTTTTTGTTTTTCCCTTGTTATATGCCTTTCAGAGAGGTGGAGTTGGTTATTTGAAGGCATACCTAAATTCTGGGTAAACCTATTATTTTAGTCATGCACACCATATTAATTTTCCTCAGTGTGTACCATACTGTGGAAAATAACATCATATTCTGATTCCCCAGAACTTGACTTATTTTCTGGAGGTTCTTCTGTAATAGTGTTAATAAAATTCCCTGATGCATAATGTCGTGATGACATTCTGTTAGTGTTTCTACTAGATCATCTCCATTTGTATCTTTCATGAGACTCCATTCTCTTATATGAATAATTCCATGGAACTTTTTGGTGGGTAGTAACCTGAAGGTAATCATTGGATAGTTCAATTGTATGCTTTATTTGTGGATTCTTCCCTAATCAGGAGAAAACTAACTTCCATTGAAGAGGGTATTGTAGTTGTGAAAAATCCCCCAAACCTGCATGCTAGAGTTGTTCCTTTTATTCATTTTAAATTCATTGAACACTATTTTGATAAATTTAAAGGTTGAATTAAAAGAGCCCCCATCCTGGCAAGATGGGGTGATTCTTGAACTGCTATGGCTGAAATTCGTGCAACTACTCTTCTAATTTTGCGGATTTTGGTTCGAAAATTAGATGGGTGCATCATCTAAAAATCATTTAAATCACCTGTTTTAGAAGATTGTTATACTATTTCAGACATTTGTATCCTCTGAGGCCTTACACCCTCTAAACGGGATGCCTATTCCAGATTCTCAGATGCTTGATGTAAAAGTAGCTGAACAACTTCGTTTCTTTGGACTTGATTCAGATGAGAACTGGCTGAGTCATGTTCTTGAGCATACATTTGATTACATATAAATCTTATTCATTATGGCCGACATTGGGAAATAAAATTGCATGAAACCACTTTTAGGAGACTTTGTGGATTTTGGAGTGCAGTAAAATGAAATGCTCAATATACACCCCATCCTCAGATATGAAAATTAGACAGGGAATCAGAGATTTATTGTCATATCCTCTTTAGAGCATTGAGACATGCATACTGAAGGGTTCTATGCTATTTTTCAACCTTTGGATGTTGAGAAACTAAGACAGATGCCAAATCAATTTGAGGTTGCAACCCTTCTATTACCTTTACATGATTTTGATATTCAACATATGGTTAGACTTTGGTTTTCAGATGATGAAGTGAATTCCATAAGTTGAAACCAATGTCATGAATGCAATATTATGTTATAAATTCTATAATGTTATACAAAGAATTTTCCAAAGTCTAGAACATGAATGAGATTTATCCTTTAGCTAATTGTTTCCTCATATTTATCACATCTTCATCATCTTTCACAAGAGGTTTCTCCACTTGATATGACTAGAGTGGATGCTCTGTATTAGAAGATAAATGACCTAAAAGAGGTTCGGAGAACGACTGTTCCCTTAATATTTCTTATGGTTGAGAAAATGTTTCACCCGTAAATGAAAAGTCATCAGACATGACTGTATTTGTATTTTCAAGTGCCTCAAGATAAGAGGGCTTTCTCATCGCTACATTGTAAATTATCAAATTGTCTTGATAATGTGAAATTCTACTATAGAGAGGACTTTCACAGTGAATGGAATCATGGGGAGGAACACCATTATGGATTAAAAAAAGATAAATCTTCTTTTTTCCTTGGTATTCTGGCCACACTGAGGGTTGTCGTGGCTCTCATCTGGAGATAGGCACTCTAGATTGACCGAATTTTCATGAAGCAAACCTTCATGATGAAGTTTCTGGTGAGTAACTTCAGAATTGCAACTACCACTCCCATAATTTGGTAATGAGAGGACAAGATCTTGAGTAGAAATAGATAAATGTCTGAGGGATTCAAGAACTCCAACATTAGGAGGAGCCACATCACAACTTAACTCTTGATTTTCCAACAATTTTTTGTGAGAATTTTTCTTGGATGTTATCTTATACTTAGATGGGGCCACTTACTGGGAAAAGTGATTATCATGGGAACGTTTATGTGCCTATCCTAGAGTGGTTACTAGAAAAGACTGATTACCTCTAATTGGAAAGGGTGTATTTTCCCAATATTGTTGTCCATATGATATGGGGTAGTAGGCCCCATGATCCTCCTGGACTAGAGTATAGGTGTGTATCTTCTCTGGGATGGTATATCAATGTGTCATCCCATGTGTCGAGACAAATTTATGTGTCTACTTCCCTGATACTGCAGAAGTAGTTGTTAAAATATCCTGGAATGCTTCCTGAATATGGGTAGGGATATGGATTTTCCCATTCACCATTGATAAGATGTGTTTGGTGAATTCGATGATCGGAATGGGAATATGCGTCCATTCCATATCTGGAGTAGGTGTATCTACCTACTCCTATCCACCTTTTATTTTCAATGGATATTGGCAGTACTCACGTATGGGGGTGGATAGTTGGGTCTGCCCCAAATCTCTCGTCAGAGCCTTCCGACCGACTTCTATGGGTGCTAACAAATGAGAATGTTGGAAGGATTGATGAACATTGGCAGGTGCATGTGCCTGATGGATATTTTTCATCAAGTATGGCTGAAAGAATTCCTTCAATACTGAATGAAAAGACTGGTGATAGAATTGGTGTTTTTAAATATGTGTATGTTCATGTTTACTAGTTTTCAACATATTAGATTGACAAGATTCTTTAAATGCTGTCATATGAGCTTATCGAATGGATGAAGACTTGTAAGAAGGTGTATGTTCCTATTAATGGTGCGCCACCGGGTTTGTCTGGTATGATCGGTGGATTGTTGTCAGATAAGTCTGATGAGTAGCAAATTTAGGACGAACGGGTGTATGCTCCCACTCGTTGTTTGGTATCTAGTAAAATTGATGGACTTCTCTGGAAGAGGAACATGTGAGAACTTTATCCCTATTGACCGGATGTTTTCTGTGGTAGTTTGTCTTGTGTGCCGGGTGTGAGGGATCGGGTCCAAACATCTAGAGGCAACACCCCCATCATGTTGGGGGTACACTACCGCGTGATTATGGCGACGATTTCTGGTGGGAGTCCTTAGGAAGGACTCCTGGATTCTTTAATTGAGGCCTTGAGTGACCCTTTGATCCACCTCCCTATAGTATGGGAGTAATTGATTATTTCATTCCAAGGATAAGACACTAAAATAGTTAGAGGTTGTGGTTGGAACCATTTTCTTCTTGATCATTAGTTGTCGTTGGTCAGATGATCGAGGATTATTGTTGACCTAGAGGGATTGTCGAGTTGCCTCTAAAGTCGGGATTTTACAGTGCTGGTGATATTCCTTTACCAGCACATTAGAGACCCAGCATTGAAGAAGCTCGGTTGGTGATGACGTTCTTCCTATGGATGGAGATCCATCTTGAGCAGTGGTCGGGAAGTTCACAGATGTTGTATTGGAGAAAGCCATTCATTGGATTGATGGGAGTTCTGTGGAAAACTGTGTACAATAACAAGGTCTATCAAAACAATATATTTTTTATATGGATACATGTGTGATTAATTCCCTTTTCTATCCAACCATTATAACTTTATAGAGTCCTAACAGGTGGGTAACATTATTAACTTGGTTAAGGATTCACGTCAGGTTCACAATTTTTGTTTTGTCTTTCATTAAAACATATTTTCTAGATTTAAGAATCACTATCTCCAGGCAGCTTCCATTATATTTATTCATGGAACTAGAAACATCCAACAGTTCTTTATCTAAAGGGTACCTGCTTTCTAAAGGCATGTGTTCATTAAGTTTTGAACTTTATGATACTTAATAATGTGCATTGGTCGAGAGTATGGGAGGTAAGAGTCATCAGACCCTTTGGGAGAGAATTATTGTCTACTCGGGGACTCTCTTTGTAAATTTCAAATATTTTCATGATTCCTTATTAATTAACCATGTATATCATAAGTATCCCTTAGAATTTATAATCACTTTTTAAAATGTGTAAAATTAAGAATCATCAGTATGCATTCAAGGTTCTTCATTAAAGGAAATATCCATATTTATTTATGGATTTCCATTAATGATACCCTATAATATACTACTTAGAGATTATTTTAATCATCGTTGTGATGATACTGGTTTTTAAGCCACTCAGTGGGGAAATCTGGAATTTATTGTCATCCAGGGAGACAAAGGTTTGTTTTGATCTTGGAATGGTGCCCATAAAATGAGCTACCTATTTATCCTTGTGAAAGGAATCAGAAACCTCATAGTTTGGTGCCGCTTAATAGGACACATCATACATTTTAAGATCATGTGATAAGGACCTATAAATTAAAGGTGCTTGGTCAAAAATTAGTGTGGGACTTATGCTAAAGTAGCCCGAGGAACTTGGAAAGGATATATGTTTCCAAGTAGGATTTTCCCCTATTGAGAATATGGCCCAAGGAGAACAGGGTTGATTTGAAGTGTTGGGTTTGAACCTTAGGGAGGCTTCCTACGTATCCCATATAAATGGGAATCAAATTCCATGTATTTCGATAAGTTTTATAGGAGAGTATGGTTCTATGAAAGAGTTTAGTTTGGGATTACTTATTGAAAATAATTCTTTGATGACTCAGGGGTTTAATTTGTGGATTATTCCTGAGAAGGACGCCTAGATTAGGGGAATTAAGATTGGATTGTTGAAGATTACATCCAGTGAGATCAAGCTTTGAGACAACTTCCTATGTATCCTTGTTATAATAGGAATCAAAGTTCTCATAGTTCCTTCCAATGAGTGTTTGTGCAGATTTTGTAACCATCATGTATCTCTATTCCCACTTGAGTCATACTCGGTGTGAGAAACAAGTGTATGTGAAAGATTCAACAATGACACATCACACTTTTCCTCCTCTATTGATGGAAGAGGGAACGTTGACCGTGGAAGAGGGCGAGGCGATGGGCCTTCCCTTTGTTCTATTTACATTGTAAAAGGTTTTAATGTAGGGAGGAAGGGATGAAGGTGAGGGACTTATACTAGGATGGAAACCCTAGAATTGATCCCTGTATGAGAGGGAGACTTCTCATTTGCTTTCACAGAAAAGTAAGTGTGAACTGTACCTTCCCTACCAGAAACCTGAGATTCTGAGTCTTAGATATGAGAAGGGGATGATAGAACCCAACACCTTATTCTCAAAACCTGGAACTTCCCAGCACTGTTACTGGGAGAAGGGTCCATGTGACTGTGGATATATAAACTCATAGACAGTTTATGAATCCTAAACCCTTTGTGATTTTTTTTTTGGGAAAACTATGACCATGGAAATACAAACCCAAATAGGAGACAAACTAATGTGCCTTTCCCAAAGCTTTGATAAGTCATGAGGTTTTGGTGGAGGCTTCAACTTTTTCCCTTTTGGATAAGGGAACCATGGAAGGATATACCCTTCCATGAATAGCTTTAAAATGGTACTTGATTTGGTCGCATATGTCTTCACGTAATTATGCCACGTAGATACCCCGTGCTCATATGCTACATAGGTATATCGCGCAAGTACGGTGCGCAAGTATGAATGATGAATGAAGAATATTTCTTACATAGGAGGACCAGACCTATGTAAAATTTTTAAAAATACCTTAAAAAACATTCTTATCCCTTTAATTATCTCTTATTTTAGGGTTTAGAGAGAAACCTGAGACAATTTTAGGGATCTAAGCGATAGAGATATGCAATGGCAGCTTTAGAGAGTCTCTTAATTTTTTCTTAGTCAGGAAATTGGGAGCCAAATGGCTCCATTTATAGTCACATATTAGGCCTGGTCGAAGATATGTTGCTCGAGCCTGTATACCACACAGCTCCGTCGCGCAGGTGCTCTACGTAGGTGCAAGAACATATTCCGCCATCCAGCTCTGCCGCATAGGTCAGTCTCCCAGATCTATCTTGTAGTTCAGTCTTATAGTTCCACTGCATAGGCATGTGAAGCTTGACCATTGTGAAGTTCTTTGGGAGTGTTTTGATTTTCCTTTTGAACTTTTGGAACCTAGCCTTGGGATCAAAAATATCTAGAGTTCTCTTCATAGTATTTTCTTTTCTTATATTGTATTAACAATACCAAAACCTCATCTAATAATAATAAAATATTGTCCATGATAGATCTAAATATCTTGAATGTCAGTGAATTCATCTAATTATTTTATGGAGAATAGTTTTTTAACATCTTAGTAGACTATAATATTGGAATTTTGTAATAAAATGAGATTTCATATGAGGTAGGAATCATTTTAATTTCAGTTTAAATTATTTGTTATGGCCTTATATATGTTACCATTGTGTTCACAATTGTTTTAGAGGTGTCTGAGTCTTTTTTGGAGCCCGAGACAATGCTTTGGGCTGAAAATGGTCTGGTGCACAATTTGTGCATGACTTTCACATAGTTAAGATAACTATGTGAGCGGAGGTAGTGACATCTATGCAGTTTGAGAAACCATGTGGTTGCAGCTACACAGCTGTGCGGTAAGTCAAAATAGTTGTATACTTTTTATAGATAGGTATCCAAGGTTACTGCATAGTTAGTCAAACTGTTTGGGGTAACCGTGCGATGTGCCCCCTTTAAGGTAGTGAGTTGTACACATTTGTCGTATGGTTTGGGAAACCATGTGTGTAAACCATGAGAGTTTTCTAGATGATTTTTTTCAAAATTTTAATTGAAGTCAAAAATATTTTTTAAAACCCTTTAGGGTTTTCTCTCAAATGGACAGAACACTCACCGTGGAGCACTCCCCTTTGGCGCCTATCACAGGGATTAATCCCTACTCTCCAACTGACCTCTATTTCAAGCATGGGTTTTCTCATCAGATCTACATTAGTAAGGCCAAAATTATTTTTTATCCATTATTTTTTATTTAGAATATTGATTGTGCTATTTTATTTTAGGCTCATCTACCCTAATATTCCATTCTTCTTCCGCTCTTCAGATCTCTCTTAAACCCGGACCAATCAGAACTCGATACAGGACAAGCTCTCTACTACCGAGGTAAGGTAGGTGGTATATGATTTAATTTGGATATTTTGGATCTTTTGGGAATTCAAACGATATGGAACATGGAAGAATTTCCATCATGAACCTATTTTTGAGCGAGCTACATTTGGTAGGATTAGTCTGACATATTATGGATGCCCACCATTTCTATTTTGGAGCGTTTCCACCCATTTCTTATTTCAAGGTCACCAATGGGGTGAACCTTAAGTAATTAACATGTTTATTAATGTTTAAACCACCCAAGTGGTGTGTATTCATGTGATTTCCTAGATATAGTAATCCCATTAATGCCCTAATGGTTTTGAATATCTTTTTAAGAGATGTACTGCCTCCTTACTTAGTGATATATTACCATGCCATACTTTTTATTGATTAGATTCTATTGTTAAATTGATGATATTGGTGGATATAACTATATTAATTGATTAATTTCATGTTAAATGGTGTATATGGGAGGGTAGGCCCATATGAATGGTGATTGATGAATGAAATGCATACTTGGGTATACTCAGAACTTTTCCATGTTTGTGTGAGTGGGTATACTCACATGTGTTTAATTGTTTAAATTTAATGAATGAATTAATGGGTTGATAGAATCCATGAACTTCTCCCCATTGATCTAAAATATGTTTTTGGAGGCCTTGGGTTGACTCTACTACTTGGGTCTTGATTATGTGGGATGCTTCAAGCCTTGCTACCCTGTGGATCCAGCTTACTTGAGCTCATGTAGGACGTGTTTTTGACATGCTTCTAGGACCCCAACCAATGCCTAGTCTTATTTTCCACTGGGACTCCCATGGGACATGATGGTGATGCATTGGACAAGTTCCTTGGATCCGTCCCATCAGGGTATAGATATCTTACTTGGAAGCTCTGGTAAATGAAACCTTGGATCCATCACTTTGGGGTCTACTCTTTATTATATGGCTTAACCATGGGATACTTGATATATATGCATGTATGATATGGTTGTGTGACATTTTTATAGTTTATAGCTTCTTGATTGGATGCTGACTCTATTGAAGGGAGCCATTAGGGGTTATTTGGTATTTATAGTTGCAGTAGACATATTCCATGGGCATTCACTTTAATTTACTTCTTTGTCTACATTTGTTAGAACTTGTATATTAATGTTAGAACTATATAGTTATGGGTGTTTTCTTATTGGGATGTTTATCTAACACCCTCTTTCAGACTCCCCGAGGACCCTAATAGATTATATAGTTATAGGTGATGATAGGGGAAAGCACCCTAGTACATGTTGTTGATTTTGGATTTGGAGTAGGGGAGCATAAGACCAAGCTGAGGCTTGTGTCGCTTTAGGATTTTTTGGTCTTTGTTTATTTAGGGATACTTTTACTTTGTTAAATTTCCATGTCTTGTTCTTTCTACCTTCTAAAGACTTGTATCATCTACATCATTTTGAATATGAGAAACTCCTTGTTATTGATATGTATTTTTGTATGGCCTTACTTCCAGTTGACTTGTTTTTATTTTGATTCCACTATTTATTTTATGTTTGAGTTCCATTGGGATACTATTGTAATGAGGGTATAGTCTCCCCATTGACTCACCTAGTCCCTCACTACTAGTCGGAAAACTGTAGAATTTGGGGAGATATTCTTGAGTATATGTAGCCAATCAGGATTGGGGCACTTTTGAGTGGCATTTGTGTCTGAGACGTTACAAAGTGTTGTCAGAGTTGGGTTTTCTTACTTGTTTTCCTAACTCTTTGGAAACGTTAGACTGGGATATGAAGAAAATGAGATTTGTTAATAAACTATTCCTATGAGTAGCTACCCCGTGTATAGGGAAAATCAAAATTCCCTTTATTTGAATTAATATTTTTTTGATTTTGACTATTTTAGTTGATCTGATTTCACCATGGGGTGACATAAATGAAAAATGTTGTTACTATTAATGAAATTTTGGGTTCTATTTTTATTAAAACCCATTGAGATAAGGATATTCCATCTCATGCATCATATAGTCACTTGTTAAAGATCACATTCCTTGCATTTTCACTTTTCATTTATGATGCATTAGTTATTGTATGTTGTTGTGATAGTTGATGTGATAGTTGTGACTACTATTCTGATATATTTGGTGTTGTAGATAGAGTAATGATGTAATATTTCAATTCAAAAGAAGTATGTGACCTTATGGATTAGGAAATTATGAACACATTAAGTTCTAATGTTAAAAAGGACTTGATATACATGTGGGTTAAATAAGAATAATGTTTTGTGTTCATGAGGTGTTATGGGGCCTCATGGATTCAGAATTGGTAAACCCTGAGTCAAATGAAATGGAAACTAGAAATGATGATAGAAACCAGGCCTAGACCCAGGATTTGAGTAGGAAAGAGGCATAATTTAGAGTGGTTCATTAGCCATTCCTTAGATAGTCCTGGATTTAGGAGTATCTTGTGGGTCGACATGGATTTCAAGAGGGTTTGGACATGTCCTACACTTTTGATCTACTTACTTTGATGTCAATCTCTTTTGAGGTGTGTGTTTCAAAATGTAGAGTGATGCCTCCAGGACGATATCCAGTTGTATGCTGCAAAGGTGTGGATGACCATATTTCAAATACGGTGGGCCACAATCTACCGATTGATCTTCCTTTAGTTCCTATTGCAGCACCATCTATTTTTTCAGACACATGTGTTGAGGTGTAGTTCTGCAAGGGTCTCATTCATTATATGAAGACATTTTAGAGAGCACAACATCCATACATGACTATGGATGAGATGACATGGGTGTTCTAGTAGCATCATCCTCCCATGTTTTCAGGGTATGGAGGTCCATAGGCTACAATGTTGTGTCCAGAGACCAATTTAGTGATTTTTGAGAATATGTAGATGCCTATGAAGGGGAGGGTCAAGCTCATGACTTATATGATATGTGTTGCGATGAAGTGGTGGTGATAATTTTTGAACCAGGATGACATTCTATGAGATTTGGGTTAGACTTATTTCAATACAAGCTTTTATGACTACCTTTAGCCCATGGCACTGCGAGCAGAGTGTGCTGATGAGTTCATGCGTCTGGAGGAGGGCACAATGATGATTATGGAATCTTCAGTACACTTTATAGAGTTGTAGAGATTTGTGTAAATGTATCTTAATGATGAGATTTCAAGGATGAGATTCTTAGTGGAAGTTCCCATATATGATACCAAATCATAGGTCAACATGTTGAAGTTGAATTTTATCACTAAGATTTTGAATGAGGCAGTGATCATAGAGCGGAACCTAAGGGAATATTGGGGTAGAGAACTGGGGAGCGTTGTTTCTCAACCCAGTGGATCTACATCTTTAGAAAGGAAGAACCTATTCAAGGCTTCCAACAACATGAGTGTTAGTGGAGATATGGGTTCTGGCATCTTGGTGTATTTCCATCATTGTGGTAGGTCAGGCCACATGAAGAATTTGTGTGACCATGACCCAGTCGAGTGCCGATCTTGCGACAGGATGGGGAACATGAAGTGGTTTCATAGGAACTTCCCTCCATAGGTGAGTGGTAGGGGTCATCTTAAACATCAGATTTAGGAGTAGAATATTTAGTTATGTGTTAGGTTGGGAGATGGAGTAGTGCACGTCAGTCAGGCCAGGGAAGTAGTTGTCGTGGATGTGGTAGCCAGACATGAGGCTCTCAGAGATATCAAGGTGGATCAGCTTAGGGTGTCCAGACTATGTCATAAGTCCATAGTACATGCCAAACATATGATTTGAAATAAACCCAAAATGATAACAATCCCAAAAAATCTATGGTGATAGGTGTGATCTTAGTATCATCAACTATTTCATCTTCTCTCTTTGATACAGGTGCATCGTGCAGTTTCATATATTCTCTGGTGTTTAAAATCCTTGGTCTTGTTGTTTTTTGTTCTAAGGGAATCATGATTCTAGATACATTGTTGGGTGTTAGAACGGTTGATGTGAGTTAGTGTATGGTGTTCCCCCTTGAGGTTTGAGGGTTTCACTTCATCTGGGATATTTATTTCCTTGAGATGAAAGGGTTTGACATCATTCAAATGATGGAATGGCTATAATCGTATGAAGCATACATTGACTGATATCACTTGAGGGTGAATTTTGCGTCACCAATGGGTGTAGTATTTTCTCACAAGGTTGAATGGTGTATCTAAGAGAGCTGATCTAAACCAGATCATTATGGTCTAGGAAGGATGATAGCCCAGATCTCTATTTTTTTCTAGATGATTATGGAGTGAGTCAGGAAGAATTTCCTTAAGTGGTTGAGCACTTCTAGGGTGTCTTTCCCAATGAATTTTCTAGGCAACTTCTTGAGAGATAGGGGGAGTTACCTATTGATCTAGTTCCAGAAGAAATGCATGTATCCATTCCTCCTTACATGATTGCTATGACGGAGTTGTATGAGCTCAAGAGGCAGCTATTAGATTTGGAGTCAAAGGTTTTATTAGACCCAATACTTCTCTGTGGGGTTCGACAGTGCTTTTTTTGAAAAACCTAGATGGTAACCTCAGGCTATATAGTGGATATCAGAAATAGAACCAGCTGATTGTTAAAAAACAACATTAATTTCCACATATAGATGGCATGTTTGATCAACTTCAAGGATCTAAAATGTTATCAAAGATCAACATGAGGTCCGGATATCACCATATGCGTGTTCGACATGAAAACATACCTCATATAGACTTCTACAGTTGGTATTTTTTATAAGAGTATCATTTTATGCCATTTTTTCACACAAACACGCCAGGGGTTTTATGGGATTGTTGAACTATGTGTTAAATCCTTATTTGGATTCTTTTGGTGTGGTTTTAATGGATGATATCTTGGTGTATTCACACAATTTACACGACCATGACAACTGTCTTAAGAACACTTTGAATACACCAAGAGTGAACTAGTTATATGCTAATCTCACAAAGTTAAACTTTTGGATGGACCATATTCACTTCATGGATCACATCATATCACAGATAGGAGTGGAAGTGGACCCATAGAAAGTGAGAGATATGGTTCCCTAGGAACAGACCAAGATCATTTTTTCATCTAGAGTTTCTTGAGGATAGCTGGTAACTACAGGCATTTTATACAGGACTTCTCATTCTTATCAGCGCTACTCATGGGATTGAGTATGAGGGGTGTAATGTTTTTGTGGTTAGAATCTTGTGAAAAATCATTTCAAGAGATGAAAGGAAAGATGACATCAACACCATTTCTGATACTACCGAAGAAGGGAAAGAGCTACTTGGTGTATTGGGATGTTGTGGGTATTGGGATGTGGGTAGTTCTATTGCAGGGGGATTGAGTCATGGATTATGGGTATCAATAGATGAGACCTCCCAAGAGGAATTACCCAACACATGATATGGAGTTATCTGGAGTTGTTCATGTGTTACACTACATGAGACATTATTTATGGGGAGATATTTTTTTGGTATACACTGACCGAAGAAGCCTCAAGTATATCTTTAAATAGCGTGATCTGAAAACGAGGAAGTGAGGTTGGGTGGAATACATATAGTCCTTTGACTTCATGATTTCCTACACGAATAGTAAAGGAAATGTAGTGGACAATGCACTGAGAATGAGGAATCGGATACAGGTAGTGGAGTGCGCCAGTAGCTACTGAAAGATTATAGAGTTGTTTTTGTGAGATGCATTTGTAGTTGAATGATTCACATGGGTAGACTTATCTTTCATTATTAGTTGTGACATCTAACCTGATAAATAGATTTAGGATGAAGTATCTATCAGATTCAGAGGGCCTAGATTTACTAGAGAGTGTGGTGGGTGAGGACACCCTCCTAGTTATATGGTAGGTGAGGATGAAATACCGTGTATCCATGGATGTGTTTGGGTTTCAGTGGATATATGTGAGGATATGATACAGGAGTTTCCTAATTTTTCATGGGAAAGAAATCCGGGTGACACTAAGATTGTTCATGAAATACGTCATCAGTATTAGTGGCCAAGTATAAAGAGATAGGTATCATGTTTTGTTACAAGGTGTTCCACCTATTATTAGGGGAAGGTGGAACATCACCAACCAGCTGGTCCTTTATAGAAGTTACCTATTCAGGAGTGAAAATTAGATGATTGCACGATGGATTTAATAACTAGTTTGTCTAGGTTTCCTTGAGGAAATTATTCTATATAGATTTTTGTTGATAGGATTATGAAGGTATATCATTTCTTACTAATCAAGGAGACTGTTAATGTTAATGAGATCAGAAGGTTGTATATCAGAGAGGTGGTATGACTACAAGGGGCCCACCCACTATCATTTCAGATAGGGACACCCTCTTTACATTTCATTTGAGGAAGAGTTTCAAAACGAACTATGTAAAAAGGTTCTTTTGAGCACATCATACAACCCCCTAACTGATGGCTAGTTGAAGTGTATGATATAAGTGCTAGAGGACACGATTCCATCTTGCATCCTATATTTTCGGGGATCTTGGGAGAGGAAAATTCCCCTAGTTGAATTCACCTACAATAATAGTTATCAGGCGATGATAAAGATGGAACCTTATGTGGATTTATATGTTAGGCCATGCCATTCTCTCCTGTGCTGGTTAATTATAGGAGATATAGCTTTACTGAGACCGCGTCTTGTGCATGAGACTTCTGAGTATGTCTAATTGATTTAGAAGTAGTTTACTACAACATAATGTCATCATAAATCTTATGCATATCTTCACAAATGACATATAGAGTTCAACATTTGGGGTTAGGTTTTATTTTATTTTTCATCGAGGTTATGACACATGATGATTATGGGAATGATAAAATTTCACCACAATATGTCTGGCCACTTGAGATTCTATAGAGTCGGTTTTGATTCCTATCAATTGAATTTACCTCATAGGTACTGAGCCATTCAAAATGTATTCCATGTATCTCAACTGTGCTGCTATCACTTGGACCCGTATCACGCTTTTTAGGGTGAGGAGATTGTGATCCAAGTTGATGCATCAATTGTGGATAATCTGATACATATAATTGATAGGACCTTGAAGGTTCTCTGAGTCTGGTTAATTACTCTAGTATAGGTTCTATAGAAGCACGCCCATTTACATGATGAGACATGGGAGTGGGAGGACAATGTACGTGCTCAGTGGCTAGAGTTATTATTAGATAAATCATGACCACCCTTTAAAGATAAATTCAGGGATGAATTGATATAAGCGGAAGATTGTATGAACCTTGGTTTTTGTACGAGGTACGAATCTTTTTCATTTTAGTTTAAATTCTTTTTATGGCCTTATATACATACCCCATGTGATCATGGGTCTTCTGGAGGTGTTTGGGGCTTATTCGGATCCTGGAACCAAGATTTGGGGTGAAAATGGTCTCACACATGGTTTACACCCAACTTGTGGATGGTCAAGATAACCATGCGAGGGGAGGTAGGAGCTTCCACACGGTTTGAGAAACTATGAAATAGTAGCCACACGACTGGGTGGCAAGTCTGGAAAGGTATAGAATTTTTATAAATAGGTTCGCATAACTACCGCATGGTTAGTTAGACCATGTGGGGGTAACTAAATGATGTTATCCTTTTGAGGTAGTGAGTTACGAACAGTTGCTGCACAATTTTTGTAATCGTGTGGGTAAACCGTTCGAGCCTTCTAGATGAGTTTTTAAAATTTTAATTACGGTTAAAATTATTTTTTAAACCTTTTATTGTTTTATCTTAAATGGATAGAACCCTCATCGTGGATCTCTCCCCTTTATCACCTAACATAGGGATTAATCTCTACACTCCATCTGACCACTGTTTGAAGAGTGGATCGTCTAATCAAATCCACATCAGTGTGATCTAAAATCATTTTTAGCAATTCTTATTTCTTTGAAAAATGGATTGAACTATTTTATTTTTGGTTCATATTCCCTAAGATTATATTCTTCATATTTTCTTCAGATATCTCCTAAACTAGGACGAATCAGTACATGATAATGGATGAACTATCTACAACCGATCTGAGGTAGGAAAGCTATACATTATTTCATCTTTTATAATACATTTTAGGTATTCCACAGATATTCCTCTCATTGCTTCTTTTAAGATCACCCATGGGGTGAAACTAAAGGAATTAACATGTTTATGCCTATTTAAACTACATAAATGGTGTGTTTTGTTGTCCTTTCCTATCTAGAGGAAGCCTATTAATGCCCTAATGGTTTTTTTATTTCTACTTAGGAGATATACTTCCTCTGTGATTAGTGATATCTTTCTATGGCATGCTTATTATTGATTAGATTGTATTGTTAAATATATGATATGGGTGGGTATAAATATATGAATTGATTAATTCCATGTCAAATAGTAGACATGGGAGAGTAGGACCATATGAATGGTGACTAGTGAATGGAATGAATGAGTTCGTATACTCATGATTTGTGCTTGTTTATGTGAGTGGGTATACTCACATGTGTTTAATTTTTTAAATTGAATACTTGAATAAAAGGTTCCATAGATTCCATGGACTCCTCTCCCTGGATCTAGAATGTGGTAGTGGATGCATTGGGTTTACTCTTCTAATTAGGTCTTGATTCTGTGGGATGACTCGATCCTTGCTACCCTGTGGATCTGGCTTTCTTGGGATCATATAGGACATGCTATTGATGTGCTCTGAGGACCTCAAATACTACCTAGACAGAGTTTCCACTAGGACTCCCATGGGACTCGATGTGCATTCCTTGAATGAGTTCCATGGATCTGGGCTATTGTGGTCTCAATATATTAGTAAGATTCCCTAGTACATGGAAGCTTGGATCTGGCCCTTGGGGGATCATGTTTCATTATAAGGCATGGTCGTGGGTTACCTGATATGGATGGATGTACGGTGTGTCCGTGTTACTTGTTTTGAATTTATAACTTCCAGGTTATGAGATGACACTTTTGTAGGGAGACTTGAGGGTTTTTTTGGTAATACTAGTTGTAGTATACGTATTCCATGGTAATTTAATTTATTTTACTAATTTTGTTACACTTTCTATACCTTGTATATTGATGTTAGAACTGTATGGACTGAGGTTGTTACCTAATGGGATGTTAATATAACAACCTTTTTGGGCCTCCTCGAAGACCCAAATATATTATATGTTTACATGTGATGATAAGGTAAATCACCCTAGTAGAGATTGTTGATGGTGTATTTGGGGAAGTGGAGCATAGGACCAGGCTAAGGCGTGTGATGCTACTTACACTTTTTGTTCTTTTTTTTCTTTTTGGGATACATGTATTATGTTATATTCCCATGTACTATTCTAGCTATTTTATAGACACTTGTATCATCTGAATCATTTTTAAAATGAGATAATCTTGATTATTGATATGTATTCCTATCTTGTATTACTTATAGCAGACTGCTGTTTATTCTGCGTCCTCTATTTATTGTCTACTTGAATTCTTTTTTGATACTCTGTTAATGATGGCATAGTTTCCCCCACTGGCTCACCTAGGCCATCACTACTAGTAGGAAACCTATGTCATTTAGGGAGATGTGTTTTACGCCATGTAGAAAACTGGGCTCAGGGAACTTTTTTGTGGTATCTTGGTCCAGGATGTTACAAAATTGAATTCTAATTAGTAATAAAACATTTATAGAAATATGGATGGAATTTATTATTTATGAAACCAAACTATATTATGTATTCCTTAAAAATAATTATTTTAAGATTTGTATCCTTGAATCAATCCAAAAATGTATATCTAAAAATTTTATACCTTATTGACTTCATTTTTAGACACAAACCCTTTCATTTGTGTCACATAGACATACTCCATAGTGTAACGATTATGGAAGTCTATTTTAGCATCCATTTTCTAAATCCCTTCATCATGGTAACCTTCATGGTATGAATAATTATAATTGATTTTTGTATTGAAACTAGTGAAAATTATTTATCATACACTATGAATTAATGTTACATAAACATTTTAACAAACAATAATTATTTATAGGTACTAAATTTAACATCATTGTGCAATTAATTCATGACTACCCATTTACATCCAATAAGACTTATGTACAAAAAAGAATATACCAGAACACACAATTTGTTTTTACATGAAATCTCTCTTATAATTCATAGATTATTTATACATTGAAACTTCTTAGGTACTTATTTATTCTTTCTAGGATATATGTAACAGTCTTGAAACAACACTCTAGAGTATAGTTCTAAATTAAGAATAACTAAATTTTTGGATTTTATACAAATAATCCTGACACAATTTTATCCATAAAAATAATAAAAAATAAAACATTAATATTTTATAACTTATATACCCAAGGTCCATTTTGGTAATGAGTTTTTTAGAAATAAAAAAATGTATAACATTATAATACACATCTTTTCAAAATATCATATTTACTACTATATATTTATTTTATAATTTCTCAATAAGTCTTTAACATGATATATAAATTAATATAAAAAGTAAATATTTCTTGATATAATTAATTCAAAATAATTCTTTATGACCTGGAGAAATTGATAACATAATAAAGATTATATTAGATGCTATGTACGGGTAAACAAACAACATTAACTATTGAATATCATCATTGAGCATATGATGTGAATAAGGGTATGATGAAATAATCAAACTTCATGGTCATAAAAAAATAAAATTCTTACCTATTAAAAGCTGGAAAATAAATCACAAAATAAGAAATAACTATTTAACATATTAAAATATTCATATAAGCCAAAAATCATGAACTTCGTGAAAACAATAATAGAGAAAAAGATCAATTGGAAATCTTAACAAGTTTTTAATAACAATGTAGTTGTCTAAGAATATGAAACATTCATTGTTAAATATCCTAACTGAAAAATACATAAATAAATTTTGAGAAACCAATAACTTGTAAAATTCACCATCTCTAAGTAGTAACATATAACAAGTTAACTACATCATCTCTTATTTGTAACATAAACCTACCATATCACATAAGAAACATCCATCATGTCAAAACCATCTCATTACCATATTCAATGGAAATATATAATAGACCAAATAGTCAAATATCAGAGAACGTTCCATAAGGATTTGAGATCAATCCACTGTACCAATTTTATAATAAATTTCAAAGTAAAAAATCATTAAACAACACACATGGGTTTATAAATTTCCCCAATACTTTAATTGTGTGATTTAAAATGAAAAAGAAATAGGTTTCCTAAAAATATATTTAAAACTAAATTATAAACCATTCATATAAAGTTAGGTAAAGTTATCATAAGATCATATCCCCATTTAATCATGTATATAATTAATGTATTTTGAAATAGTTGAAAATAAAATTAAAATATTATTCAAAAACATGAGAAATTACCCTTTTCATTTCATATCATTTTATCAAAAAATTCATCGAATATTAGGAAAACAGTTATCTTTGAAAATAAACATGGAATCTTCAAATAATGTCTCCAAACGACTAATTTTCATAAAGGTGGGAACATATGTTCAACCTATTTAATTTATAAACAATTTTTAATACACACTTTTCTAAAATGTTAAAAACAACTAGTTCAGAAAAATTTTATAGTGATTTATTTTCAATGCTTTGTAAATAATGAGAATTATAATAAAAAAATAACATTTTAAAAAATTTCATTTAGAAGTAATAACATTAATAATAAAATTTTTAATTTTATATTCATTCATGAAAAATATCAATGACCAAAGTGGAAACAAGGGTGAATTTTCATAAAAATGTTTTCTTGATAACATTAAGATAGAAAAGATAAAATGGAAATAAAAGATGGAATTTCAAAAAATAAACAAATTACAATTAAATTTATGGTTTTTAAAGGAATATATCCATTTAATTCCACTTAATGTAAACTTATAATAGATAATCATGAAAAGGTATGATATTGTGACATAAATATTTACCACCTTGGAACCTTTGAGTCATAACACCCATCAAAGAACTACATCTAGCGAAAATTTAAATACCATGAACATTAGGATATAAATGATGAAATAACTCAAATGATTATTAGATTCACTGCATAAAATAATATAGGTGTAAAACACAAGATGTATTCAATTTGGGATGGTAAATGCAAACCACATGGTATATTTCACATCAAATCCCATTAAGTGAAAAATTGAATTTATAACATTGAATAAAATGAATTAAGAACCTTACATGATATAATATGTAAAATGGTAAATATATACAAAAAATAAACAATAATATGAGTATAACATCAAACATGTCTCAATAAAACATTATTGGGATGAAGAATTATTATAATGATCTTATCACTGAATACAGAATTAATAATCAAGGTAATTATGTATAAAAATTGAAAAACATATAAAATAAAGAAGAATAAAAAATATTATAACCACATTTCATTTCACATATAGTCTTTCAATAATATATTCAATGAATTATAATTATAACCCAATGTATGAAAATCGAGTTAAGAAAACCCTTACCTCGAGTCCCAATATGCTATGCATGTCCCTTAACTATTATATAATTAAATTAAATTAACTATTTACATGTTAAAGAACCTTTTAATGCGTTTTAATCTGAAAAATAATCCATTAATTCAATTAATATATATGGCACATGTAACATCCCAAGTAAGTAATGAATAATATATATTTTTTTCTATGTCTATTAATTATTAAGATAGTTTTTATAGGCTTAAAATGAAAATAAATACAATCTTATGCATGGAATACACTAATATTTTTAAAAGATTGTTTTACTGCCTTTTGATGGAAAACCCTTTTTAAATCTATATTTTGACAATTTTATAAGCTATGTTTTTTAAAATAAACTTATTATTTATGATTGGGACATCAAAATTTACTTTGTGTGAATTTTTGGTATTTTTCTGATAAAGTTTATTTTTTAATGAATATTGAAAAATGTTGTATTTTAATTCAAAACCTCTTTTTAATCTAATTTATTTATATGATTATATTATCTTTTGAATTGGTTTTGAAGTGAAATTATAATATATTTTTACCATTTTATCCAATGGTGGTCATTGGAATCAATTTCACTTTGAAATTGGACTTAAACTAGTGTCAATCTTTTGATACTTATTGTTTCATAAAAACACGCTATTTGTCATGACAGTGGGAATTAGTTATTAAATTAATTAACGCAACTTAAATTTTTTTAATTTTTTAAAATAGGCATCATTTTTGAATTTGGAATATCAAATATAGCTTAGGGTGAAGTTTTGGTATCTTTCTGAAAAACTTCAATTTTTGATGAATAGTGAAACCACTAAGTGGTAGTTAAAGAAAGTGATTTTTCGTTTAAATGAAACTTTTCCACTTTTGTGATTTTATTTTCAAAAATCCGACATACATGGTTGTCATTAAGAAGTAAAATGTGGTTCAATGAGATTAAAATAATTTTTTGGTGAATTGTAACTTTTAAGTTCTTAATCGCTATTAGTGGTAATTAGTGTAGTTTAAGGTAAAAATAATGTTTAAATAATATTATATGAGCATGAAACATATCCTATCCTCATTGGATGTGTCATGTCCGACCATGAAAATATATGGGTCAAATTGGGGACCCCATGGAGCCACTTTGGTTGGGAAATGACATAAATAACTTTTTATTTAATGTTAAAGTAAAAATGACACAAACAAGAGATGTTTTACTAAAACAATTTTTACATGGGGTTATAAAAGTAAGATTTTTGATTATAAATAGTCATTAGAAAGATACAAAGATTTCATACATCAGAGTATTTTTTTTATAATTTTAGACTTTAAATAAATTAAATTATTTATGACATCATGATGATGCAGTGATTACCTCATTAATAAAGGATTTAAATAAAATGAAATGATAATGTAACATCTATGAGCTACACATGTACAAAACCTATTTGATGGGTGGATTTAGAACCCTTATCACCTTAACCTAGAATTATATCAATGTGGGACCTTTTGAATCCGAAACTCATTTTAAAATAAAGTAACATTTCTTTACATTCCAAGAGTGCCCCTCCTCTCCTATTATAAAAGGCCCCCACCTCTACCTACTTACCCACACTCCCAAAGCCTTTGTCTCGGCCAAACCCTGCCCATTTTGTCTCTCCAAATCCCTCTATTCCTCCTTAAAGCCTCACTTTGGGCAGAAGTCTTCCCAAGGAAGCCTTTGAGCTCAAACCAAAGTGAGTTACCCGAGATTAAGGTAATGTCTTCACTTGAGTCCTTTTGTTTTATTTCGCTTCTCCAACCCCCTAAACTCTTTTTATTCATTTCTTTTGTAACAACTACAGTATCTTCAATATTATAGGATGTTTTTATAAGAAGTATTAGAGCTAAAATTACACACACCTACATCTAATGGTTAAAGGACATACTGTTTCCGTGGATGGTGAATTTATGCCTCCTGAAACGATGATTGTTCAACATTCTTTTAACACCTTCAAAGGTGGCCATTAAGATGTCACTATATTTATATATGATATATAATATGTTTATGTCTTCCTTAAGATTCTGTATTTTTCATTTTGGGCATACCTTTATGGTTTCCATTATGGGTAAACGTGATATCTTCATTTAAGGAAGTGCGGACTACCGCCCCCTCAAAGTGATTTGATTCGTTAAATACCATATGTGGGACGTATAAAGGATGTAACTATGATATTATATATCATATTATACTGTAATCATAATATAACTTTATATCATTATGATTCCATTCTATAAAATAATAAATAGAAATGAAGGTAGCGATCATGCGTACGTACGGCTTACCGTCTCCATGAACAGTGCATTTCATTACATACCTCTAAATGATTATGTAATATTATAAATGCATGCATTTATTGGATATATATGACATATATGATATCTACATCATGAATACCATTCTGGATATAATGGATACATGAACAACTTGTAATGATAAAGGGCTTATTTTTTACTCAAGTACCAATGATCGTTAAAACGACTATTATTAACTTAAATAATTACATGGTGTTCATGACATGGAAATAAGTGATATAAAAGGAATAATGAACATGAAAAAGGTTCTTAAACAAGTATAAATTAACTCAAGTTTATTATTCAGGAGATTAAAGAACGACCGAGTCAAGTCGGACCCGAGGTATGGGACTTCGTCTCCATCTCCTTTCATTGAGGAATATTTTGTTTTATACACAACCATCTTTTATACGGTGTATAAACCCCTTTTACTTTTATGTTTATTCACAAGGAATCTTTTTTATATGAAACGTTTACTAAAAGACAAAAGGGAATGTTTTTCATACGTATGCGGCGACAACGACTTCTCCGCTGCCATGACCATTATTTGAGTTTCGGCTTCCTCTACAAGCCATACATTTTTTTAAAAGAAAAATAAATACCATGTTATAATTTTCTTTTATTTTGGTATTGAAAATGGTTTTAATAATGTTTTTATATCAATTTGTTGTATTGATATATTGTGATTGAAAGGTGGAAATGTTATGTTTCCTTTATGCATGTTTTATGTGATACGATTATGTTGAGGTTCTTGGGCATTATTATGACGACGGGTGGTTCTGTGATAAACTAAGGGTGGTTGAGCCCGATATAGCTCTACAATGCATTGGGTAATGCAAAGGAGTGAAACGTTAAGGTTTCTCCGAATAGATTTAGGGAATATACTGTGATGGGTATTCCAAACGTAACCAAGAGGGTTACTCCCTACATAAGAATGTTATGAATGCCTCAAGTTACCATTATGTCTTATGATTTCTATGATTTATTCATGATTCGATGAGGTATGTTAAAGTTATTATGTTTTATGGGTAAAGTATGATTTCATTCTTATGTATATATTAACTTATGTTTCCTTTCCATATTTTTATAACCAATACTGATCTTTTTATGCTCATCCCAAGTTTTTTTGAAATGTTTTTCACAGGTCAAGGGAAAGGTACATGATATGATGATAGTGTCAAGGAAGTGTCAAGAAAGAATCCATGTTTTATTTTAAATATGTTTCCATTGATGGGAAATAATAATACTATCTTTATGTATCCACTTTGTTTATATGGGGAATGTAATGAAAGTTTTATGATATAATTCCCTAAAAATCTAAACCTGAAAAGATCCTCAATGTGTAATCATGTAATAACTCAAGATTAAGTAAGGTTTAAGGCTAGGGCCTTATAGTTGGTATCAAAGGTCGGTTTAGATAACTTTATGAGTTAGAAATCTATTAAATGATTATACAAAAATATTTTTTTATGGTAAAATTGAAGTTATATGGAATTTGAAGATTACCATGTTGCTTCATCTAAGACATGTTTGTTTAGAATGGTTTTCCGTAGAGGAAACAAGGAAGAAGTGCTAGGAAGGCATGCAGAATGAAATAACCTTCCGAATCAGCATCCTGAGATGGTCAGAATTGGAACTGAACAGTTTTTTGTAGTAATGGAGTAGTTGAATCAAGCGATAAATAGTGGTGGTATCCAGGCATGAGATCAGATAGATCAATCGCAGAGGAACATGTCAGTGGTGGAACATTTCATGAGGCAACACCCCCCATCATTCAGAGGATCATCAGACCCTGTGCTAGCTGAAGGGTGGATTAAAGCACTACAGAATATTTTCGATGTCATGGGGTGTTCAGACAATCAAAAGGTTAGTCTTGCTATTTACCGTTTGGAGGGTGAGGCAGATCAGTGGTGGTCGATGGTTAAAAATATCAGGGACGCCGATGAGATTGATGCTCTCGACTGGGATGAATTCAAAGGTATGTTTATTGAAATGTATTTTCCTAAGGCTGTTCGACTTAGGATGGAAAAACAATTCATGGAATTGAGGCAAGAGGAAGACTCAGTGGCTACCTATGAAGAAAGGTTCACTCGATTGGAAAGGTATGCTCCAAATTTTATCCGAGACCTTGATAGTAAAATCAATCGTTTTTACTTAGGATTAAAGCCAAAATATTGATGGGTATTAGCTTCTTGTGAGTTTAAAATTTATGAAAAGCTTGTTTGATGTGATTATAAGGTGGAAATGAAGTTTTGCGATTATCAAGTGTTCTATAACAACCAACAAAAAAAGAGACCGAGGTGGCAGGAGAAAGGTAAGAATTCTTCAAAAAAGTCTGATGGTAAGAAAACTAAGTTTCCAATTTGTGATAAATGTGTCAAAAGGCATGTTGGGGAATGTATTCTGAATTCTGGAAAGTGCTACCGATGTAGTAAGATGGGACATAAGGCTCGTGATTTCACTGAAAAGGATAAAGGTGAAGGTAAGAACAAATTTGATTTACAGTTTGTGAAATGTTATAAGTGCAATGAGATGGGTCACTATGCAAATGAGTGTCCGACAAAGAGCTTGAGTGATGGGAAGCAGTTAGACTACAAGCAGAAAGGGGTGGCTAAATCCTTTGCAACTACTTCAGCAGATGTCGGGCCATCAAATGATGTGGTATCAGGTACTTTGTTTTTTCAAATTTTTCCAGTGTGTTGTTTGATTCGGGGTCTACACATTCTTTCATCTCGGAAAACTTTTCTAGTAAAATGGGAATACCATCTCAAGAAATGACTCCTGAAATTTTGGTAAAAACACCTGGGGGAAATGTTGAGGCAAAATGAATTTATAATAATATTCCTATCCTTATCTGTGGAAAGAACCTACTTGAAAACCTTATTGTTCTACCCCTAGTAGAGTTTGATTTTATCCTGGGTATGGATTGGCTCTCTATTTACCAAGCTAATATTGACTGTAGAGCTAAAGACGTTTCTTTTCAGAAAGACTTTCAGTTTGTGTACAATAATGAACCCTTATTGTTGATAACATATCAAGAGGCCGAGAAACTTGTAAAAGATGGAAATGAATGTTACCTTGCACGCATCATTGAAAATAAACGAACTGTTCAGATTAATGATGTTCTAGTGGTAAATGAGTATCCTGATGTTTTTCTTGGTGAGTTTCCTGGAATAATACCATATCGGGAAGTTGAAATTACTATTGACTTAGTTCCTGATGCTAAGACAATTTCAAAACCCCCTTATCAAATGGCTCAAATTGAACTCTTAGAGTTGAAGGAGCAATTGGAAGATTTATTAGAGAATGGTTTCATTCGACCTAGCTCATCACCATGGGGTGCTCCTATTTTATTTGTTAAAAAGAAAGATGGTTCAATGAGACTTTGCATTGATTATAGAGCCTTGAATAACATCACTATTAAGAACAAATATCCTTTGCCTCATTTCGATGATTTGTTTGATCAGCACAAGGGAGCTCTGTATTTTTCAAAGATTGACTTGAGATCGGGGTACCATCAGCTGAAGGTAAAGGAAGAAGACGTTCCGAAGACTGTGTTTCGTACAAGATATGGCCATTATGAATTTTTAGTAATGCCTTTTGTGCTAACCAATGCACCTGCTATATTCACGGAATTAATGAATAGAATTTTCCATGAGTTCTTGGATAAGTTTGTGGTGGTTTTCATTGATGATATTTTGGTTTTTTCTAAAAGTAAAGAGGAGCATGAAAGACATTTAAGGGCTATCTTGAAAACCTTAAAAGAAAAGAAATTGAATGGGAAATTCAGAAAGTGTGAGTTTTGGTTGCAACAAATTTCTTTCCTTGGTCACATTGTTTCTAAAGATGGGATAACTGTTGATCCTGCAAAAACAAAAGTTGTGGAAGACTGGCCAAGACCCACAAATGTAACTGAGATTCGTAGCTTCCTTGGTTTGGCAGGCTATTACCGAAGGTTTGTTAAAAAAATTTCACGGTTATCTAGTCCAATGACTAAGCTAACTCATAAGGGTGTTAAGTTTATCTGGACAAAAGAATGTGATGATTGTTTTCAGGAATTGAAAATAAGATTGGTGAAAGCTCCAGTTTTGGAACTACCTTCCAGGAATGGTGAGTTTGTTATCTATAGTGATGCTTCATTGAAAGGACTTGGTTGTGTCCTAATGTAGAATGATAAGGTAATTGCTTATGCTTCATGACAATTGAAAAATCATGAGGTAAAATACCCTACACATGATTTGGAATTAGCTTCTGTTGTTTTCGCTTTAAATATTTGGAGGCATCATTTGTATGGAGTAAAGTATGAAATATATACCGATCACAAAAGTTTAAAGTATATATTCACTCAGAAAGAATTGAACATGAGAAAATGGAGATGGATATAATTAATCAAGGATTATGATTGTACAATTCATTACCATCCAGGAAAAGAAAATAAAGTGGCTGATGCTTTGAGTCGAAAAAGTAATGCTTCATTAACAATGTTCCATTTAGAACGTGAACATTTGGTTAAGGATTTGATGAACATTAGCATAAAACTTGTTGGTGCAGGAAGTTCTTCTGTTTTGTTTCAGGTATCATTGAATTCTTCTCTATCAGATAGAATCAAGCAAGCATAGAAGCAAGATAGTGAGTTGCAGAAAAAGGTAGAGCTGGTTCAGAAAGGTAAGTTGCCTGAATTCAACATTGATAATGATTGTGTTTTGAGATTTGGGAAGAGATTCTGTGTGCCTTGTGATTCACAGTTGAAGACAGAGTTGTTATGTGAAGCTCATAGTTCTCCGTTTTCAGTTCATCCTGGAAATACTAAGATGTACAGAGATCTGCAGGAGTATTACTGGTGGGATGGAATGAAAAGAGATATTGCTGATTTTACTGTGAAGTGTTTGACTTGTCAACAGGTTAAAGCAGAGCGGCGGTTACCGTAAGGGATGCTTCATCCTTTACCAGTGCCAGAGTGGAAATGAGAGAATATATCCATGGACTTTGTTGTGGGATTACCGAAGAAATCTCGAGGTAATAATGCAATCTGGGTTATTGTTGATCGCTTGACTAAATCTTCTCATTTCCTTGCTATACTAGATACTTTTTTCCAAGATCAACTTTCCCATTTGTATCTTAAAGAGATAGTCAGGTTACATGGAGTTCCTCTCTCCATTGTATCTGACCGTGATCCCAGGTTCACTTCTAACTTTTGGAAAGGCCTTCAGAAGTCGTTGGGTACTGAATTAAATTTTAGTAGAGCTTTTCATCCTCAATCAGATGGACAGTCAGAACGAACAATTCTGACCTTGGAGGATATGCTACGAGCTTGTTCGATGGATTATCAGGGAAGTTGGAACCAACATCTTTCTTTGGTTGAATTTTCATATAATAACAGTTTTCATTCTAGTATACAGATGGCACCATTTTAGGCATTATATGGGAAGCGGTGTCGCACTCCAGCATTCTAGGATGAAGTGGGTGAAAGGAAGTTGATGGGAACAGAATTGGTAGAAGACTTGGCAGAAAAAGTTCAGCTGATACAGAAACACATGAGAATAGCTCAGAGTAGGAAGAAGAGTTATGCGGACAACAGGAGGAAGGATCTATCTTTTGAGGTAGGTGATCATGTTTTTCTCAAAGTCTCACCATGGAAAAGTGTGATCCGATTTGGTAAGAAGGGAAAGCTGAGTCCAAGGTTCATTGGACCATATGATATTCTGGAGAGATTTGGATCAGTTACATATAGAGTGGAATTACCTCCGAGTTTATCTTAGGTACACAATGTTTTTCATGTTTTGATGCTGAGAAAGTACATGCCAGATCCATATCAAGTTTTGAGTCCAAAGGTAGTTCAGCTGGAAGAGAACCTATCTTATGAGGAACAACCGGTCCAGATTCTTGACCACAGGGAGCAAGTGTTACGGAATAAGGTGATTAATCAGGTAAAGGTTTTGTGAAAAAACCACACGATGGAAGAGGCAACATGAGAATCTGAAAATGCAATGAGGGATAAGTACCCCCATTTATTCGATAAGTAAATAAATTACGGGGATGCAATTTTCTAAATGGGGGAAGGATGTAACATCCCAAGTAAGTAATGAATAATAGATATTTTTATTTATGTCTATTAATGGTTAAGATAGTGTTCTAGAGGCTTAAAATTAAAATAAATACAATTTTATGCATGGAATACACTAATATTCTTAAAAGTTTGTTTTACTGCCTTTTGAAGGAAAACCCTTTTTAAATCTATCTTTTGACAATTTTATAAGCTATGTTTGTCAAAATAAACTTATTATTTATGATTGGGACATCAAAATTTACTTTGTGTGAATTTTTGGTATTTTTCTGATAAAGTTCATTTTTTAATGAATAGTGAAAATGTTGTATTTTAATTTAAAACCTCTTTTTAATCTAATTTATTTATATGATTATATTATCTTTTTAATTAGTTTTGAAGTTAAATTAGAATATATGTTTACCATTTTATCCAATGGTTGTCATTGGAATCAATTTCACTTTGAAATTGGACTTAAACTAGTGTCAATCTTTTGATACTTATTGTTTCATAAAAACACACTATTTGTCATTACAACAGGAATTAGTTATTAAATTAATTAATGCAACTCACATATTTTGAATTTTGTAAAATAGAAATCATTTTTGAATTTGGAATATCAAATATAGCTTAGGGTGAAGTTTTGGTATCTTTCTGAAAAACTTCAATTTTTGATGAATAGTGAAACCACTAAGTGGTAGTTAAAGAAACTGATTTTTCGTTTAAATGAAACTTTTCCACTTCTGTGATTTGATTTTCAAAAATCTGATATACATGGTTTTCATTAAGGAGTAAAATGTGGTTCAATGAGATTAAAATAATTTTTGGGTGAATAGTAACTTTTAAGTTCTTAATCGCGATTAGTGGTAATTAGTGTAGTTTAAGGTAAAAATAATGTTTTAATAAAATGAGATGAGCATGACACATGTCCTACCCTAATTTTATGTGTCATGGCCGACCAAGACAATCAATGGGTCAACTTGGGGACCCCATGGAGCCACTTTGGTTGGAAATGACAGAAATAACTTTTTATTTAATGTTAAAGTAAAAATGACACAAACAAGAGATGTTTTACTAAAACAATTTTTACATGGGGTTATACAACCTAGATTTTTAATTATAAATATTAATTGGAAATATAAAAGGATTTCCTACATCATAGTATGTTTTTTATAATTTTTATACTTTAAATAAATTGAATTAATTATGACATCATGATGATGCAGCGATTACCTCATTAATAAAGGATTTAAATAAAATGAAATGATAATGGACAATATATGAACTACACATGTCCAAAACCTATTTTATGGCTGTATTTAGAACCCTTATCACCTTACCCTCTAATTATATCAATGTGGGACCTTTTTAATCCGAAACTCATTTTAAAATAATGTAACATTTCTTTACTTTCCAAGAGTGCCCCTCCTCTCCTCTTATAAAAGGCCCCCACCTCTACCTCCTTACCCACACTACCAAAGCCTTTGGCTCGGCCAACCCCTTCCCATTTTGTCTCTACAAATACCTCTCTTACTCCTTGAAGCCTCGCTTTGGGCATAAGTTTTCCCAAGGAAGCCTTTGATCTCAAACGAAAGGGAGTTACCCGATTTTATGGTAATGTCTTCACATGAGTCCTTTTGTTTTATTTTGCTTCTCCAACCGCCTAAACTATTTTTATTCATTTCTTTTGTAACAAATACAATATCTTCAATATAATAGGATGTTGTTATAAAAATTATTCGAGCTACACTTACACACACCTACATCTAATGGTTAAAGGACATACTGTTTCCGTGGATGGTGAATTTATGCCTCCCGAAACGATGAGTATTCAACATTATTTAATACCTTCAAAGGTGGACATTAAGATGTCACTATATTTATATATGATATATAATATGTTTATTTCTTCCTTAAACTTCTGTATTTTTAATTTTGGGCATACCTTTATGGTTTCCATTATGGGTAAACGCGATATCTTAATTTAACGAAGTGCGGACTACGGCCCCCTCAAAGTGATTTGATTCGTTAAATACCATATTTTGGACGTATAAACGATGGAACTGTGATATTATATATGATATTATACTGGAAATATAATATACCTTTATTTAATTATTATTCCATTCTATAAAATACGAAATATAAATGAAAGTAGCGTTGTTGCGTACGTACGACTTACCATCTCCATGAACGGTGCATTTCATTTCATACCTCTAAATGATTTTGTAATATTATAAATGCATGAATATACTGGCTATATATGACATATATGACAACTACATCATGAATACCATTCTGGAAATAATGGATACATGAAAAACATGTAATTATAAAGGGCTTATTTTTTACTAAAGTACGAATGATCGTTAAAACGACCGTTATTAACTTAAATAATTACATGGTGTTCATGACATGGAAATAAGTGATATAAAAGGAATAATGAACTTGAAAAAGGTTCTTAAACAATTATAAATTAACTCATGTTTATTATTCTGGAGATTAAAGAACGACCGAGTCAAGTCGGACCCGAGGTATGGGACTTCGTCTCAATCTCCTTTCATTGAGGCATATTTTGTTTTATACACAACCTTCTTTTATACGGTGTATAAACCCCTTTGACTTTTATGTTTATTCAAAAGGAATCTTTTTTATACAAAGCATTTACTAAATGACAAAAGGGAATGTTTTTGTCGTACGTATGCGGCGACAACGACTTCTCCGCCGCCGTGACCATTATTTGAGTTTCGGCTTCCACTACAAGCCATACCTTTTTTTTAAAGAAAAATAAATACCATGTTATAATTTTCTTTTATTTTGGTATTGAAAATGGTTTTAATAATTTTTTTATATAAATGTGTTGTATTGATATCTTGTGATTGAAAGGTTGAAATGTTATGTTTCCTTTATGCATGTTTTATGTGATACGATTATGTTGAGGTTCTTGGGCATTATTATAAAGACGGGTGGTTCCGTGATAAACTAAGGGCGGGTGAGCCCGATATAGCTCTCCAATGCATTGGGTAACGCGATGGAGTGAAACGTTAAGGTTTCTCCGAAGAGATTTAGGGAATATACTGTGATGGGTATTCCAAACGTAACCAAGAGGGTTACTCCCTACGTAAGAATGTTATGAATGCCTCAAGTTTCCTTTATGTCTTATGATTTCTATGATTTATTCATGATTTGATGAGGTATGTTAAATTGATTATGTTTTATGGGTAAAGTATGATATCATTCTTATGTATATATGAACTTAGGTTTCCTTTCCATATTTTTATAACCCATACTGAGCTTTTTATGCTCATCTCAAGTTTTTTTGAAATTTTTTTCACAGGTCACGGGAAAGGTATATGATATGATGATAGTGTTAAGGAAGTGTGAAGAAAGAATCCATGTTTTATTTTAAATATGTTTCCATTGATGGGAAAGAAGAATACTATCTTTATGTAACCACTTTGTTTATATGTGGAATGTAATGCATGTTTTATGATCTAATTCTCTAAAACTCGAAACCCAAAAAGATCCTCAATGTGTAATCTTGTAATAACTCAAGATTAAGTAAGGTTTAAGGCTAGGGCCTTATAACACATTTAATTTTCTTAATTGGATATGTCCATATTTGTTTTTCAGGACATTCAGTTTATAATTTGAAAATGAAATTGGTAGGATGAATGTTGAAAAAGGTTCATTATTACATATTATATAAAATAGTATTCATGTAATAATTATCATTTATATAAATAAGAGAAATTTTTTAATCATTCAATGAAAAATGTGCCTGAAAAACAAAATATATCAATTTTGAGGCATTAGTCAACATGAAAAAACAAACAATGTTTTATACTATTAATGAGAAGGAAAAAAATTAAATAATAATATATTATAATCATAAAAAATTTATCATGTAATAAATATAAAATAAAATTCTTATATCTATCCCCATGACCATCCATGAGAGGTGTATTTTGAAAAATGATATATGTCGCTATGTGGAGATGGTAGTCTGTATGTCCACATGTGTGATGTTTCTGTTTCTAGTGAATGGAATGGTATGAATAAAAGTGATATATTATATTTCTAGAATCAAAATTTTTTATTAATATCATAAATAAAAATTAAATCCATCATAATAAGCCCAATGAAAGGAGGTGATGAGAAAATAAATAAATCATTTAATGAAGCGGTAGTCCTAACGTATGCACTTTCGATGGTTTCATTTCCCATTTGATGGAAAATAAGATGAATAAGGTTATTGCATTAATGAAATAACATCTTAGTTTATAATATATCATAATGTTATTATAATCAATGTTTTTGTATAAAATGAGAGGGGGTAGAATAATAATTATAATAAAAGCACTTGGTTGAGAAGAATAACACCTCTTAAGGATCATCCATTGGATCTCTCCTTAAAGAAAATATGGTTTTATTTTTTTGAGTAATAAAACCTCTATACATTATCCAGTTATGTTAATAAGGGTATTATTATTGTGTTTTTTGTGATAAGTGGCCCATGAAGTGTGCAGATGAGAGGGGGTGTGGTGTCCTTTTATAAGTGAGTGGAGGGGTACCCTTAAAATTACTTAAAGTATTAAATAAATATAAGATATTATACATGTTCAATTGGACAAAATAATACTGTTAGATTATATATTTTAGATGTGTCTAATTAATTTCATCCAATAACAATTAAACAAGTTTAGTTGATGTTTTAACAATTATCCCTTAGTTTTATCCCTCATAAACACTTTTTTTGATTACCTCTATATCAATGTTTTTTTCTATTTAGGGGTCATGAAATTCAAAATAAAAGGATAAGTGTCCCATAAGTGTGAGATGAAAGATATTTTAGACCATATACCATTCAATTAAACAAATATTAAATTTTATTTTTGTAATTTTAATGTATTTAATATAATTCTATTTTACTTAAAATACGTTTTTAGTTATTTTTGGGAATACTAATATAATGTTAATTTAAAAAATATAAATCAAGTAATTTACTTAAAATTTAACATTTAAATTTCACTAATAAATTATATTTGTATAAAATATTATTTTATCACCATAAAAAATTTAGTTGTATGTATTTAAACTAACCCACTTCATTTTACTACTTTTCACAAAATCACTGGGTTATAGTTACATAAAAAATTAATGTTTTTATTTAATCCTTAAATATTTTTAAAAAATTATTATAAAAAAGTATTTTGATTAAAAATAATCGTTTATAACTTTTGAAGAATTGTTTTTCTCCTTCTAGAAGCATATTACTGATAGTAAAATCCTGAAATTTACATTTTAGAAATATTCTTTTCATTAATCAATGGAAATGTATTTATCAAATAAAAATGGAAAAAATTCAATATTTTAAAATATATAAAAGGTCTGTTGAATAAAACTCCTTGAATTTATTAAATTTAAGTGTATGTATTGTTTTGAAGCTTTATTTCATTGTTTTATCATTGTTTTACCCATGTTACCCTCTACATAATGATTATATTTTTACTACAATTACTTTTCAATATGAAAAAAATAAAAGTTTCTTAATTTAATGAAATAGTACAAAATTACCCCCGATATTGAATCAATTTACCAAATTTAGTCCCTAAAATTAGTATAAATTTATTTTAAATAATCCTGAAAATAATTATAAAAAATGGTTATCTAGAAAATTTAAATTTTATGTAAAAAATATCTTTATGTGAAAATTAAACATAATTTAGATTTTAATGAATTTAATTTTATTAAATTATGAAAAATACTAATAGAATTTTAATATCAATTTAATAAAACATGGAACTTTTTAATTGCTTTACTGGAAAAGAATACATTCTATAAAATTGGTATTTTTTACTCTCCTATGGAAATTTAATCTTTCCAAAAAAACCCAAAATTTCATCTTAATTATATTTTTATATGTTCATTTAGAAAAGTATAAATTTTTTTAAAATAAAATTTTAAAATATAGAATAAACTAATTATAATATTTTCTCACAAAAAAAATAAAAAAATCATTTGGTTAAAAAAAATATTTTTGTTTCATAATATTACTTAACTAAAAGAATTGAGAGATTGTTTCCTAAGAAATGATCAATATAATTTTATTGAGTATGACCATTATACAAATATTTTAAAATGTGATAAATCTAATTCATACATATAAATTCAATGTAAATTTGATAAAAATAACATTGAAACTAAAATTCTTTCTTGGTTTGTTCAATATCATTGTTTCATGTTGCATACATTATTGAACGTAGTATTATGTTAATATATCATGTCATTAAATTATCAAATAAATAAATAGTTTGAGTTCTCATAATTTGATCTCAAATAAGGTAATTCAAGGCCCTAATTTTTAACGAATTTATGGTTAAAAAACTCCAATGTAGAAGGGGATAAGAAAACGCCATTTTGAAAACAGTTAAATGGAAATTTAAAGGTAATCTCTAATAACACATAGCCATGTTTCCAAATTATATAATATAAATGGGAAGTGAAATAAAATACACGGTGGAAAATTTTAGGACTAAATAATGATGTTGAGTGATAGAGTATGTGATAATGTGAATGTTAAGGAAAAATATCATGAATTTATAAGAGAGAAACATGATGATCAATACACCAGAATTGATTGTAAAAATATAGAATTATCAATTTAGACGATATTATTTTATTATTGAGACTAAGAACATTATAAAATATACATTCTTGATTTTCTTCAAATCCAAATATAAAATTTCATCATTTGGTTACATGTTTTAAACATTTTATACCTCTATGCAATCCCATATTCCAAGAGATTATTATCTATGCCGAATCATTAATATGCCTAAATAATAAACATTTAAATGATCATGGGATATAGAAAAGAAAAAAATTGTTAATCCTTTTGTATTTAATAAATCCAAAAAGGTTATATTTGGATGAGATGATAACAAAAAATGAATAAAAATTCATATGAAGAAATAATTCATTTAACTACAAAACATACATAAAAATAGAAAAGTTTCAACATAGATCATTCTATAATTAATTATGTGTATATCTCAATTAAACTCAATAGCATTGTAAATATATAATATTAAACCTTAATGGTTATCTCATTTATTGTAGCATAGATCCTTGAAAATATAATACATTCCTACCAAATAATCCTTCATGTTAAGTCACATGATATATATAAGATTTACATGATCTTATACCTAATAAAATGAATCCTAAAATATCATGAATTATAGTAAAACCTCATTTGAAAAAATAATGAAATGCATCTTTATGTACTTTAACTTTTGATAAACCATAGACATATAAAACCCTGATGGAATATATAACTATTAATCAACGTTCATTTTAAAAAAATAATAAAATTCATTGTTTTGTAAATCACACTATGATAGCAAATATAATAAACTAGAACCCACATTCCTGGATCATGTGCTAAAAAACAATCTTAATATTTCTGGGCTTGTCACCAATAAACATGACCAAATTTTATCCATTCAAAACAGACAACATCAAATAGAAATATTTGATAACTTTCCCACCTAAGGAACTTTTTGGTTTAGAGTTTTAGAGAATTATTATAAACTCTTAGATACCAATACCCATGTCTTTGAGGGATTTGTTTCCATAATATACCAAGATTTTATTTTTTCATAATATGTCTTAAACATATCCTGTAAAATTGTCCCTAAATTAAACCTTTCTAAACATTATTAATTTAATATCATTATCAATACCCTAGGGAAATATAATATATAAGAATGTTGATCTGATGTTCTCAGAAAAAATAAACATAAGAATTTATAATTGAATGTCATCAGTAAACATAGGATGATGACAAGGGAATGAAGACATAATCAAAGTACATGATCATAAAATTATAGAATACAAACCCATTAAAACCTAAACCATAAATAATGGAGCATAGAATAAATATATAATATAAAACATGATTCATATAAGTTAGTAATCATGTTTCAGGTGAAATTAATCCTTGGGAAGAAGACTCATTATAACTCATAACATGATTTAAAAAAATGTGTTCGTATCATTGATAATCATATATTCATCATGGAATCAACTAACTAGACAATTATCATATCACATTGAAGTATCCTATAACCTATAAACACAATCATGTCATTGGAGTAACTTACAATTAGTGAAATGAGTCTTCTATTTAGAGTAACATAACACTAATATCTCTTATGAGTATCTTCAATCCAGTTAACCACATCACATTTCCAAATGCATTAGAGGGATATAACAGACCCACCCATCACATGTCAGACATTATACTATATGGAATTAGGGTCACTCCCCAATCCTTCTTCTATCAACAATTTCTATATACCATGTTAGGAAATAGAAGACATCATTTAATATATTTCATAAAAATTATCATAGAGTGATTTACACATGAAAAATAAGTAGGATTTTTTTTGAAAATATCTTAAAATTATCTTAATAAAAGATTATAGGAAATAAAATGAATAGAATACTAAGATCATATACTTAGTAAATAACTGGAATCATTAATGTATTATAAAATAGATGAAAAAAATCATTGAATGTTCATTCGAGCATTTCATAAAAAACATGATAAAATACCATTTTCTATGATAAATGTGGTTCCCATGTTAATAAGTGTGTTGTTGGGAGGGAATGAGTGGGGGAGGGGGTTGATTTAATTTTACCTATATCTTAACCTTTTTTAGGAATTATTCATTTTGAATGAAACTACTATCATAATGGAGATAAAGGAGACTGAAGGGTACCTTTTCGTTAAGATTGACATATCTAAAGACTTTGTACCCTTAAATGGAGTTTCCTACTCAATATACTTACGAGGCATATATTGTTAGACACTCTTATTAGATTGATAAGATCCATTCATTACTCTGAAAGGCGTTCCATTTTAATTAATTCTTCCCCCATAGGTTTCGTTCATTGCACGAGGGGTATATGGAAAGGAGATATTCTCTCAGGACTACAATTTTTCCTTTCAAAGGAATACATAAGAATATACATCCATGAACATTCCCAAGTGAGTCTATATGGGAAAATAATGGCTGGTAGAGGTGAATACATTACATCACACCTATTATATTCTATTAATATCCTCTTATTTTTAAAGGATTCAAAGACAACCATAACCTCTATACAAGCTCTCTTCACTCATTATGGGGAAGTAGTTGGGAAGTCCATTAGTTGGGGAAAATCCATTGTTGTTTATGGTGATGGTAGACCCATGGGAATACAAAACAAGATCATTAGAATGATCAGAGTGATAAGGGGATTCATCCCATTTAATTATCTTTTAGTGACAAATTTTTTTGAAAAATTTAAGAGTCAACACATTATTGGAATATACTCTAGTATCATCAATAAAATAGAAAGATAGAAAGAGAAATCCATTTATCAAGTTGGGAGGGGGTGAATTGTTAACTTGGTAATATATTATAAATTCTCTTACTTCTTTTCTATTTATATGTGGCCATGGAGTCTAATCAAATAGCTATAGGGAATGTTCCAAAAAAATATTTGGACTAGATCTATTCATACAAAGAAACTGATAACTATCTCTTGGAAGGAATGCATCCATCCCATTGAAATGGGGTGACTTGGGATTAAATATATGAAATTTTATAATAATGGTTCTATAGAAAAATTTACATGAAACCTCATATCTAATGATGATCCATTGTGCCATTTATTATCAATCATGTTTAAGGGTAGGCTTCTGGATGGATATTACTACTATATTGGGTCATCTTTCTAACCCTAGACAAGAGATAGTTTCACAATATCATGAGGAATACCAAGTGTATGGTTAGAAAGAAATATGATATCAACTTCTAGGATACTTATTGGATTCAAATTAATCTCAAATATTTCTTGAACATCCCTCCTGATAGAAGGGAGATGACTATTACAGAATTATTGATGGAATTTAGCAGCCAGAATTTTATACCTTTGCAGAAAGTGATTGAAATTTGAAGCCATGTATTCATGGACTCGTACACACTAATCAACAATGAAAAAATTAATGTACAATATAATACTATATAGTACTACATTATTGAATGTAAAATCTCTATCATTAAACCATCATGGATATCTATATTAAAGGTATATTTCATTCAACCCTCTAGATATATTCTGTTATGGAGAATCTAGGGAAAATATTTCCAACACATGACAAATGAGGAATGATGGAAAATATCTCATCTTGGATTTCAATATATGACTAAGGGATGAAGACAATGGGGATCACATTTAATTTATATGTGACTACACTAAGGAGCTCTGGGGTTGTAAATTCCAAATGTTTGGCATTGATCTTCATGCAAAAAGGTAGCTATAAGTGTTCATGATCATCATCACCAATACTGGGATAAGAGACCAGATGCAACATCCTCTCCTAGAAGATGCAACCTCTATTTTTTATTCCATCTAGAGGGATTATAATGAAATAATGTTTGATCATGAAGTTCCTTTTTTCATGATAGTGCATTTTCCTAGCATAAGGAGGTAAATGATACAGCAATGGTTCATATGGGAGAAATGAATAATAGAATTAGTGATATGAATTAATTAAGGCTACTGGGTGATATAGGTATATCCATTCATCCCATCATGCTGAAGTATGTAATATATATCCCTTCTATTGACTCATGGATAATGGTCAATATGGAATGTGCGATCAGTAATGTTCCTGGGCGCTCGGGTTATGGTGGTATTTTATGAACCCATCATGGTTTTCTCAATGGTTTCTTTCAAAAATAATTGTAATTGGAACTTCTTATGATGATGAATTATTAGTGATGAGCCATGATATTAAACATGCTGTTAAATTTTATTGGACTTCCTTGTGGATGGAATATGACTATGAAACCACTTTGAAGACCCTAAAGGAGATAACCAGGAATGTTCCATGGAAAATTATAACTGACTGGATTGAGAACATCAAACATACCACTCATATTTATCTTTATGTCTCACACACATATAAAGAACCCAACCAGGAGGTGGATGCATTTTCAAAGAGGGTGAATTTAGAAGCCAATATGTTGTTGTCCTTCAGTGATCTTAAATATTGATCATCATAGTGGATAACCATATTTCAGGGGTAGTTCACTCCTGTGTTTTTAAACTACCTTGTAATTCCAAACCTTATCAGTTTACTTTTTCATTATTAAATTATTAGGACTAGATTTTCCAAGATCATGGAGTTTCTTGGTAATAAAACCCATGTGGAAAATTAATGTCTTGTCCAATATTTAATCACTCTCCCATTCTTATATGTGAAAAATAAATACATGTAAAAAAGATATTTTTACATTGTTTGGTCTCAATGGGATAAAAAACTATTTATTTTGATCATATTGTGGTTGTTTTAAGAATTTTATGATCACTTCTAATTTTATTGATGTTATATATTTATTATAATATTTATAACTGTATAATCAATTAATTAAAAGTCACATTTCTATTTATGATGAATAAGATCATTATGGATTTTTAGGAAGTCAAAAATTATATTGACCGATCATATTCCTAGAATATTTGATCTACATTAATGATATTATCTTAGTACCATGCATGTGAGTTTATTTAAAAGTTTTAGGGTAGTTTTCAAATAGATAAGAGCATGCATTCATGTGAGTGATTTTCTTCTTATTTTGAAAAGTAAACAAGAATGTGATCTCAAAAAAGTTTCTATATCCATAATATAAGATGTGTCATCTGTGTTCACTACATTTCAATAATCAAAGTGGGTTTTTGAAACCCACTGATTGGTAAATTAGAAGTGATTTTCAAAAAAATTCACATTTCATCATGAAAACCACAATAATTTATGGAAATTCAATAACCGTCACACAATAGAGTATCTATATGGTATTAATATTTTCCCTAAAACATTGTCAGGAATAGATTTCCATTTTGTGAAAATAGTTATGGAATGATCTGTTTCAAAAAAACTAGAGCATATCTACAACATCTTAGTCTAGGAGTCCCTAAAATGTTATATCGAGTAGGTTTCTCACATGACGTCAACCATGGATCCATGTATTATAGAGGTTTCCAACTAGCAGTGAAGGTCTAAAGGATGTACAATGGGGAGACTATGCACTCTGAAAGACTAATAAATAAAATAGAAGAGTAAAAGATGAATCAAGAGATATAATAATGTTACACAATATTGATAGAAATAATTAAAACATAACCTATAAATGCTAATATAATCCAGCCATGCATGAACATTCTATTATAGAAAATAAAATGTAATAAACATGAAGTAAGTGACACATAAAAATGAACACTAACAAAAAACTAATAAACAACAAATACCCATATCTTAAAGGATGACTGAGTACATTCTCAACCACAATTCCAAATGATGTCTTTGTTCATAAATAATATCATAAAGGGGTATAATCCATGATCTTTACTTGTAACCATGAGATCTGTCCGAGTTCTCAACAATGACTTGAATATTGTGTGAGTAAAATATAGTAGGCCACTACAAAAAATTTAATTTAATCCAATACATGATTATAAAATGAATTAGTGTGCATTTTAATAAATAAATGAATTAATAAATGATAATAAGTTTACTCAGTGTCCTCAATGGACACTTGGTTGACAATACCTTCTTTGGACTAATCTAGAATATCTCTAATCACAAGGGAAATATAGATAATGATAATAAAGTATAAGAAAATAATGATATTCAATGGTGATGGTTATAATACAGTCTAAGGACCCATGGTTATAATCCTAGGAACCCAGGTATATGAATATGATCATAAAAGGTTTTACAGGTCACATGTCACTTATAGTTTATCATCGAAATAATATAATTAGAAATAAAGCATAATTAAATTTACTTTAACCTCTCAACTCATCTAAGGTATTCAATATCAAAAACTAGGTATCTATTAATGAGTTCTATGATTTCATTTAACCTATGTGCCCATCCATGGATGTTTGTTTTAGTAGTCTAGGTATTTCTCAAGGTATACTATTATGACTTTTATCCTATGAAACCATCCATGGTAGTCTGTATTAGGAGTATAGTTATCACTCCAAATATATATCATATCATTAAACATATGATCTTATCCAAGGAATTACATATAAGTAATATGGTTATCACTCAAAGAATTTCATAACAAAATAAACCTAGATCCAATCCAATCCCTTCCATATAAAGAATAAAAGTGTCAACCAAGTCTTAATATAACATTTTTAACCTATGTTACCATACATGGTAGTCCATATCCTAAATATTAGTTTCACTCAACATGTATGAAAAAATAACTTGATCACGATAATCAATAATTAAACACATCCTATAAGAATATCAATGCCAACTCGTAACTCTTCTTTAAACTAAACATCTATTCAAATTAGTTCAAAGTTATTAAGAGGGGCCATGAAAGTATGAATTCTATCTTATCATTGAACACAATTAATTTAAATTACTAATTAAAATCATTAATTAATTACATGTGAATAAAAATTATATTTATCAAGTTATTGTAACTCATTTAACTTCCCCAATTACCAATTTAATCATCATTTATTTGGTTCCAAGGGGTACTATCAATAAAACATACCATTTATCTAGTTCATAAAGTCATTAGTCACAAATGAATAATACAACACACATTATTAGTTTTAGTTGGTTTCATTATAATCATGGTCTTATAAAACATTAATTTATATGAGTCTTAAATATTATTCAAATCCATTTTTATTCGATGAAAATACTTCATAACAATACATACTCATAATATAGACATAGTACCCAAAGTAAATCAATTGATTTTTAACATCATTCAATGATTCTCATTTAAAAAGTAAAACTAGGAACATTTAGTGGTATTTTGGTTTATTATGCTAATTAGTTTTCATGGGACTATAAGTGGAACACTCATGGGGTGGTCCACAATTTTGTATCAACCCTTACAAATTCCAAAGGTCCTTAGAAGGATCCAAATTGTATTCTAGAGAGGCAGATTTAAGGGTTACACTTTTAAGGAGTGATGCATGGAAAATATGGTTCATAGAACAATGAAAACATTCTGAAAATGAAAAAAACTTTTGGGGAAATATATATACCACCTACCATATACCAAGGAAACTACACTCACCCATTGACATGATTTGATTTGAGTTGGAAAGAGATAAGATGGAAGAATCACTAAATTCACTGATAATAGGTTATATTCTCTCAAAATGAAATGAAATTCATTGCGATGAGATTAAAAAAGGAGTGCGGAGGAATCGTAGACTAAATGTTTTTCTTTCAACATAATCGATGAAGATTGATTCTTAGTCTGAATGAAGAATAACCATGCATTCATAATAGGTGGTTAGGGGGGGAGGTTGAGTGGATACTGGAATAGGATAAATAAGGGAGGTGGAATGAGATGTGAATTTAATGTATATAGGGTTAAAAAAATATTAATTTCTATACCTTTAATGATTATTATGGTTGGGATCCACGGTTTGGAAAACCTTTCACCAACAATGCGGTGATATTGTCAAAAGGGAAACCCCCTCACAGATCTAGGTGCACAGTTTGACAAACCATATGCTATCCATGAAATGCAATCATCAATTTTCTATAAACAACATTAATGACTAGACATCCTCGAGTTAACAGTTTAAAATCCATGTAGAACCCCTTAAGTGCCACCCCATTTTTGTGCACAATTTTCACTAACCATGTAAAAACCATCTGCCTCCCATTTCCTTTTCAAAATACAGGTTATGTGATCCTATCACTCCAACAAATTATCCAACACATGAGACACCTCTCAAGAACTAAACCCGACCAATTTTTTTTTCATTTATGTGTCCTAATACATAGATTTATACTATGAGGATCAGTTTATTATTTGACCCATCCACCAAATGAAAAATTCAAATTATCCGGGAATTTCTATTAGGTTCAAAACATGAGATCATAAAATCTCCACAACATGAAAGTTACCATCCTCAAGAATCCATAGGGAAAAACAAAAACATAACCTAGCCTAAATGGGTTATGAATTTCCACTCAAACTGCAACATTTCATTTCCCACACCTACACGTGCTACATAAAACACAATATAATTAATCCATTGTAAGATGAGCCAATGATTTTATCCATATCTAATAAAATTATATGGAACTTACCCAATACAAAGTAAATATATTCATTATCATGTTATTATCTCTTTAAACATTCAACCTATGATTCTCTCCACCACAGGTTCAAACATTGAATGAAAAATTCATAGTCACATCAATCCCCATTGTTGGAATTCACTAACCAAGAAATAATTTATATTTATAACATCAATCATGACATTATTATCAACACATTTCACAGTTTTTCACATTATTAATATGATATTAAACCTTGGGTTATTTAAATGTTCAAATTTCTTACCAATCAGGCCTTTCTTGGTTACACAGACTCTTCCAAAAACTCCCGGACTGAATCTTGCATTTCACTTGTTTCCTCCAGATGATGTTCCTAATGCGTTTCCTCATTGAACTTATTAAAAAATAAAAATAAATCATGTTGAGCCTTTTCTATTATAAAAATCTTGAAATTATTGGATTATTTATCCAATTAATTATCAAATATAGATTTCAAGGCCTATAACTGAGGCATAATGAGGTCATTTCGAGCAGGCTAACCGAAACACATAAATAAATTCTGAAGATATAATTGGATTGAAAATTCTACGAATAATAACCCCCTCTAATATATAACAAATAAAATAACACATAACTAATCCATCATCCATGGATCCCATTAAAATACTCTTCCTTAACAATTATAACTAGACTTTACTCAAGTCTATAACTGAACATGTAGCGGGAATTTTCTGATAATTCTTACCGTAAATTATCCCATTTAACTAGTGGCATTAAAAATATTGAAAAACAATCCAATAAATATTCTTGAGATTCCAATGCCCTTTCTACAAAATATTAATCCTACCATATCCTTCAGTAATCTACTACACCATAGAAATTATATCATAATGTACCTCGACCACAACACCCTAGAATATCCTTATAAAAGAAGTCAATTAGTTATTTCAGAACATAGATGACACTCCCTTTATGTACATATGAAAATTTCATGATGGGGGAAATTATATTTTATGAACTAGGATTACAATAAAATGTTATCATTGGGTATTTAGATTAAATCTCAATCATTTTAATAGAAGGTTTAATTTTAATTGAAAGGACTGCATAAAAAAACCCAAAACACTTTCTTCATATTCATATGAATTTAAAAAATGGGTTTCAACCAAAAATTTTCCACTAAAACATATATGGGATGGATGAACATCCTATAATCACCACTTTTGAAAAATCATTGCTGCACTAACAACAACTCTTCAGTACCCAACCACAATGCCTCTACTACATAGGGAATTCCGTTATCATTCAAGCATAACTAATGATGTCGGATCCCAACACTTGGTATCTTATAATGGTTTTTAACCAGACAATAATTTAATTTTTATGCTATATTTCAATAATAGACATGTTTTAGAAGCATTAATTTTTATGTGTTTCTCATTTACTCCAAACTTGAATCAAGCATCCAAAATCCATCTAGATTTAGAACCAAGTTCTATATCGAGTCTCTTCTCAAGGACTAGGAAACATGAACTCACTAGAATCAATAAATTTCATATGTCTTTAGGACATTATTGAATGGTCCTCCATAACTTTTCTCCATCTACATATAAGGGCACACTTCTCATAATTTATGTGACACTTCCCACCTTAAGAGTTTCAGAGGCATCATTTTACAAAAAATAGGAACTCATCCCAAGACACATGATCTATCCACCACTGAATGAATATCTAGAAGTGGGAAACATGATAATAGTAAGTTAAAATATGAGTATAGGGGAAACATGAATCTTATTAGTGTTTTAGGGTGGGTTCTTTCTTAGTTGAACACATGATTCTCATTATAGATCACATTCATTATTGTAATCACCCTCTAATATAAAATCCAAAATTAATTTATATGACTATTTTTATTTCACTAGGTAATTTTTTCCATAATATCCAAATAAATTGTACAAATAATATTTCTTATAATTCTCATGGATAAGTTTATCTCCAAAATATTTCACATCCAATTCACACTATTTCGGATATAACCTGTGAATGAAGCCTTCACATACTCATTAATAATTCTATAAATCATGAATCCACACAGTTTAAAGGATCAAAATACCTTGTCTTTCAACTAGAATGTGATCTAACACACCTCTTAATTACTTCATGGAAACCACATGTAATAACACATGATACTATGAAAAAAAGTAGTGCAAAAACTGCGACCATTTTCTTTTTACATAACAATCCCAATAGCTCTAAGCATTCCTGAAATTCTATAGACAATATAAAAAGAGGAAGTATTACATGATAAATAAGTGGTTGTCCATTCCATATTGATGGATAAATGATATAATTAGAGAAGCACATGACTTTAAATCATTGAAAAGGCTCAAATTACCTAATAGAAACTATCTACTGGGGGTTATCTCATCACTTACAGTTCTACTCAATACAAATGCAACCCAAATGATACCACATGCTTGAAACTATTCATAAGAATTTTAAATTGTTTTAACATTCAAGGGATCTACCCACACAAAGCTATCCCCTTAATGAAATATAAAGCGCCATTCCTATAAATTGGTCTCATAAAAAAGGTCACTAGGCTTACCAACCCAATCTCTAAGATCCTTATAAAAAAAGGTCAATAGAGATCTGTGGGCAACACACCCATTCCCATCTTAATGAAAAACTTATGAAAAAATTTATATAACTGTAATAAACAAAATCCAGCTGCCTAGATCTAGTGTCTACTTTATTATATTAGTATAAGATATAAGAAATAACATTGTGAATGACTTAATAGTTTAGTGGTCTTGGTAAACTAGATACATATTGGAAATTAAAAATATAATTGGAAAACTAAAATAAATAATTTTTTTTCATTTAGAATGTCATTATCCTCACTACATATCCCTATATATCAATAAAAAACATCAGGATATCAAATGGAAAATAAAACATATTAAATGGGTGAGATCAGATGATATGAAAGGGTGAGCGTATAGTAGAAAATACCTTGAACAGATAAGCATAATAATTATGGAAAAGTAAAAAACTGAAAATTTTCCATTTAATCAATAAAATGAACATAATATGGAAACTTAAATGATGATAAAATAAATCCATAAAAATAATCACATAATACTGAAACATATCAATGTATATTATATGTACTCGAATAATTAGATGGAAATAACAGACATCATAATTAGGGAGTTTATATTTTCAGGCATTTAAAAGTGTCATGACCTTTCACATGACATTTTAAACCTATGGGTAGAAACCTATATATATATTGGAAAACTAAATTTTCTAATGATACATGTATATACATTGATTAAATATCTATAATCTATCTCTATCCTTTATTTATTAATTCTACTGCATTCATAATTTTAATTTGGTGAAACAAACTCAATATAAACATTCTTCTTGAAAAATTAACATATGAAATGTTAATACTCACCCAAATTAAATAAATAAAATCATAAAACACCCATAGTAATATGATAAATGATGATAAAATTATACAACCCTAGTCAAAATGATCATAAAACATATGAAGAAAGAATAAGTATGATATCAGTACAACATATCCCTATTTTATTAAAAGTAAAACAAAGGGTTTATTTTGTTGATAAAAAAATACCAAAAGAATATCAGTAATTTGGTTTGAGGAAAATAACCTTTTCACTTTGAAAATATTTCTAAAAACAAAAGTTAAAAAAATATTTTAAATAACTTTTATTTGAAAATATCATTTTAAAAATGTAATATAATCATAAAAACAATGAATTTTTATGAAAAAAGAAAATTCCATTCATGTTGTACACATTAATATAATGATTTGTATCACATTCTCAGTAAAAGAAAAATGAGACTTTATTAAAAAACAATATGAAGAATAATTTGAAATTTTTTGTAGAAAGTAAAATTGGGAATGGATGCCTCTAATAAATCATTTTAAAATGGTTACAAATAATTTTAAAAATATTTATATAAAACATGTATTTTGACGAAAAATTATTTTTGACCGATGAGAGAAATAACGACAAATTTTATTAAAAAAAATTCTCATTAATTTTAATTACCAAAGACTATAAATATTTTACTATTACGAAAAAATTAATGAATAACTATTTAATAAAAAAATTATTTATTTTAATATATAAATAAAAAATAATTCTCTCAAGATGGACTTAAATAAAAATAATCTCGATTAAGGATCATATTGTGAAATAAACCCTTACCACTTTGGTAACATTTGAATAATAAGACTCATGAAAAAAAAAATCATAGAAACCCATAAATATAATTAAGATAAATATATAAATGATATTAAATATCAAATGGGTTATAATATACACAATATAAAATAAAAATTTATGAACATGGTGAATGACTCATAGAAGTAAAAGTGATATGAGAAAACATGACCACAGGTTTGACTCCTTCATATGTGTCTAAACATCATGTACAAAAAATATTGGTTTATTATAAATATATTATACGATCATAAATATATATTTAATATCATATATGATTTAATTATAGTCTCTTATCCCCATTTTATTAATATTGTTTTTTGAAATCACAGTTTTGGGTGATAATTTCATTGTTTTTGTTATATGTTGCAGTTCAGAGATTTCGGAACTTTTTAGATTGATCATGGATATATAATCTATAGAATATTAAAAATGTTACATATATCATATATATTTATTATATATATATATTTATATTAATATATTAAATTTATAGATATAAAATCGTTTACATCGTTTTTGTATATGGTAGGTTGTACGTACGCATGAACAATGTTTCCAATTATCTCAACATATGGAATGAAAGAAAAATATATATTAATTATTCATTAAAAATGATTATTATTTCATATATATAATTTATATTATTGAAATAACTTATTATTTACATCCATGTACAAATATAATGAAAAATACTTCACATCGCTATGTGGAATTGATTTTCCACACGTATGACTGAGCAACATTATTATTTCCTAATTGATTGGAAGGTAAGAATTTGGATGATATATTATATTTACAGAGGTATTTATAGTTCATAAATATCCTATATATTAAATATTTTAACTTTAATACCTTTCATGTAATGCATAAGTGAAAAATTAATCACACAGCTTCATGAGGTAGTTGTTTAGTGTACAGAAGAGCGACATTAACCTATACCCCAAAAATAGAATGTATGAAGGTAAATGTGATATGATAATTCTAGAATTATAATAACTCTATAAATATCATATAAATATTTTTAATATATCATTATATCCATCATTTAAATGTGGCAGTGGAAAACATATTACATCGGTTCGCAAGGCCGTTGTCTGCCTTACACACAATCAACAACTTAGTTTTGAAATAGATTAAATTAGATATGGACTTGGGTTATTGAATTAACATAATAAAATTTTAGTATATATTTTATTCTATTTATTATATATTACCACAGTTTAATAATATCTATGAAGTTATAATAATATGTAAAATGAAATCACATGGTTAAAAACATTACATATTTTATAGAAATCTCGTTAGGTTTCAGTTAAATCCATTCTTGATTGAATTTATAAACTAAAAAATTCATCTATGATATTTGGATATATTTTAGTATTTTATTTGGGTAGGATTTGGCCGATCCAAATGATTTTTTATTTGTGGATAAAAGAGGATATGTGTGTCCTTTTATTTGTGGTGGAGATGACATATGTGGAAATTTTGACAAGATAAAGTGATACCAGATTTTTCTAAATAAATAACAACTACAATGGTTCATTATTGAACCATATTCATTATATAATAAAAATTATTTCCCTAAAATGGGATTTATAAAATTTATTAAGTCATTTCAACCTATATCTTCTTAGTTTAGCCCTCGTTAAACTCATTTTTACCTTAACCAATGTAATTAATTTTTACAATATTAACTATTCATTATAGTCAGAAATTAGGTTAAAATTGTTATATAATATATATAATTCAAATTAAAAATAAGTAATCCATTCTTCCAAATCCAATTCATATTAGTGGAAGAATTTAATATAAAATTAACTAGCAAAATTTGACGAAAGAGGGGTTTTCTAAAGAGAAAATTGTCAAAAGTATAGAATGTATTAATATGAATATTTAATATGAAATTGATTATAATGAAATTAATACATTGTAATATAATATAATTTAACTAATTTTACATTAAAACAAATTTAATATAAAATTTATATTTTTAAATAATTTAAACGAAAATGTATAATTCAATAAAAATATAAAAAATTCAATAATCATTAAAACATTATTCTTTTCAAAAAGTTCTCAAATAGTAACCTAAAGAATATTTTAACACATAGATTTAAAAGATGAATAATTTTTTTCAAATAATCCTTAAAAATTATAAAAACTAATTTTAAATTTGTTTCATAGTGTGAATAATTATCCTATTAGAAAAAATATTGTCTTTTAGAAAACATTTCTTTTTATTAACTTCATTTTTATTTCATTTCAAATAAATAAATTACCATTGAATTTATTTTATAAATGCGTTGAAGATAAAATTTTAATAATTTAGATATTCACATTATTACCATCCAACCTAACTTCTTGTATATAAGCACCATGATCAAATAATAATATTTTAATATATTGTCATTGTTCTTTTAAACCCACCGTTTTGTGTTTTGAAATATATTATTGAAATGAAATTTATTTAAAAATTAATATGTTTTAAAGTCATATGGTGTTACATTATCATATATGACTAGTGTTTCATGTCATATATGCTATTGAATATGGTGTTCCTATTCTAAAATCATAGGGTGTTACATTTTATATCCTTTAAATAAATTACATCCTTGCAATATAATCATGATCTATAAAATCAAGGGGTTGACATTGGAAAATACCCTTCTTGAAACTCCACATCATAAAAATGGTTAATAAAAATTCCTCTTGATATTAGAAGAAGGTAATTTGTATGTTTATCTAGAATAAAACATACTAGTTTTCTAAATGGAAGAATATTAGTGAAAAGTGCATATATGGACATTGAAGAAAAGTGTAAAAAATTAATACGAGTGGTAGAGATCACTGATCACAAGGAAGCAAAAAATACAGAAAATTGAATGACTAAAAATCCATAAATCTATAATTTAGTAAAATACGATCAGTTTTATAGAAATTATGGTATTAGGATAACATTTTTTACATCAATATTATTTTCCTAGATTTTTGGATTTTATTTTCCATCTATACTAATAACTTATGTAAATATAAAACCATGGTATACTTCTATTTCATATGCCCAATTTCATTATTTTTGTATGATTTGATCAATTCTCACTTCATTTTAGGCTTAATAAATTAATATCCAAAATGTATTTTTATGCCTTAATCACATTGAAAAGATCATTAGAAAGAAATTTCATTCCTTTTATATCTAGATATTTTGAAAAAATGAAACCATTAAAAGAAGTTATAAATTAACCCCCAATGATCAAATTAATCCATTCCAAATATAGTCACCCTTAAGACTCATCAAAAATATGTCTGTCCAAAATAAAATTACATTTTTTTAGAAGGAAGGTCACTAAATCAACATAATATTCCAAATAAAATAACAAGTATCTCATAATGTCAAATTCAAAATGTGAGAATACATTGATCACCTTAAAAAATAAAACATGTATACATCTAAAAATTAAATATATGGTAGATGAATTTATTTCGTAAATCAATACCTTTAGTAAACTATTGAAAAATTACATAAACCATTAAACCTCTATCTAATTTCATGGCCACCAACAATATCCCAAAAATATATCTTTTTTATCACTACATTGAGAAACTATTAAGGGTTATCCATCATTAATAATGTGTTTTCCAAGTGGTTCAACTTTTCCATGAATCACTTTTCTTGTTCATTGGTACCATTTAATATATGATCTCAAATCCATTTAGTAATAGTATTATAGTACATTCCTCATAAATTTAATAATTCTTATAACCATATTATCACTGATAAAATAATATTATAATGTAATTCTTTAATCCAAAATAATAAAATTAATCATTCCACTTTTTCTATGGTAATAAACTAAGGATGTACATGATCCCTTAGCTTAATTTGATGTGAATTACCTTGATAGTTGGGGAATTAATTTTCATAGTTCCCTATATCATTAATTTTGAACCATTAAACATAATTAATTTATTTATTTTTCTTTTAAATTAAGATAATGGTGGTACTTTTTTCTACACTTGAAGAAAACTCCCATTCTCTTTGAGGAAATACTAAGGTGTTTATTTTTACGGATATAAAATGTGTAAGAACAATTCTTTAACTTCTTCATCTTATCAATTTTGTCTCTATCATCCACTTATTCTCTTATAACCCTTTAAAGTCATAATACTGAGAGATATATTTATCTATTTTTATAAAAAATGACAGTATTTACTCATATCATGATAATATTTGGGAATCTAGTTCCTTATGAAATATTTTTGTAATCCCATCAATGAAACAATCTTTCATACTCTTTGAATTATTTGAATTTATAAGGTTCTGGTTCTTTCTTCTAGGTTAAATTTATAAATAATGGAATACATTAGATTAGATTATTACATTATGTATCATAATGTAAAATCCCCAAACTAGTGAGACACCTAACATAAAATAAAAAAATTATGAATGGGTAATATCATAATCCTAAATATGGTTTCTTTTGAAATTCTTCCAAATCATTAAAATATTTTAAAATCCATCATACTTTTTTGGAAATTAAATTTAAATTATACTAAGAATATACCCCATTATTATAAAAATGGTGAATAGTAAGCTGAGTTGTCTTGTACCTGGTAACACTTGAGTCAATCTTGATGCACCTTTTTTAAATTTATCACAACATGGATAATTTTTCCAAACAATAAGTGCACTTGTAGTATCCATATAATGATTGATTACCTTAAAAAAGTGAATAATACGAATCATATAAAAAATTTAGGATGTTATTCTATACTAATCCTCAATGTCTATTATAAGTCTATGTTCCCTAATCCATAAATTTTCTAAATCTAGTCACATGGTTTCTACTAAACATCATTTGATACCAACTATAATGACCCTGACTCCACAAGTATGGATCCATCGTCTCCTTCATTACACTAGCATAAGATTCAAGGAATCACATCCTGAAGGACTAAATAGTATATTAATCACGTTAAAATATATACTAACATAAAATTTAAAATATAATTGAAAACATAAAATATTGAAAGTGTTATCATTGAGAACAACATTATTCCTCATAGCTTATCCCAGAAAATCAATACGAAAACACAACTAGGTATCCTAGTAAAATAAAACAAAAGAATTGGGTGATTTCAGATGCTAATAAAGGGTAATATTATAGCTTAATCTACCAAAATTAAATGAACACAGTCAATATGGAAAGGTAAATAACTAAGGCATGTTCCATTTAATCAATAAACCAATTATAATATTATAGAAATAAATGATTATTAAATAAATCCATTTAAATAATCACATCCATGAATCTTCTTACTAATCAAATAATAAAATGGAAATAACAGATCTCAAAATTAGGGAAATCATATTATATTTGGTTCTTGGGGGTACAATTACATGAAACACACACACACACACATTCCATAAACACATGCTGAAAAGGCATGTCATTGCCCCAATGGGTAACCCACCCACCCAACCACTTTTTTTTTCATTATATATTTAACCTGAAGGATAAATGGGCATGAATCCCAATAGACAACCTGTAGTCTTGAAATTTTGGCCCAAGGACAATTATTTGAATAGTATTTCTACATTACCCCATCATCCTAACTGGAGCCCGACCCAGTTCATGGCATGGCCCAATGGGCTTTCCCAATCTCCACGGCCAGGCAACAAGTTCCTGGGTATCTATAATAATACATGGGAACAGTTTCACCTGTTTCCTTATGTATAAACAATAAACAATGTGAATGAAACAAAACAAAAAATACAAAACCAAATAAGTAATAACTAATTTTCGGAATTTATGTCTACAAATTTAAATAAAACCCCAAGAAGATTGTAATAAAGGAAATTAAAAACCATCCCAAGACTCCATGAAACATGAGGAGAAACATCCTCAAGCCATTTCCACCTAAACCCAAAATAGAACACCACTTTCAAACCAAATCTAGTAACGCCTCCACGAAGCATCTTTCTTTTACCTGGGACAAACATAAAACAAGGTCTACATACACCCAAGGGTGTATATAGGGTGTGAGCCAAAGTCCAATAGGATTCCACCCAAAAAGAGATTCCATGCCATAAAATTTAAATAAAACTCAACATTCTCATTTATGTAAAAAAATTAATTTTTTATGAAAACAATTTTAAGGGAAAATTCTCAAAAGAAAAAACCGTCAAGGAAAACCATTTCACATAAAATTTACTCAAAAGAAAAATATAAAAACACACACACAAGGTCTACCATATGCAGACGGTTGGCACCAAATCATGTAATAATTATATAATAGTAGAGCTCCATGGATAAATACCAAGGGGTAATATAGCTTGAGTGGGACCCTAAAACCTCATACCTCGGTGAAAGGTGGTATAGTAACCATAACCGTCAATTTCATTGTGCGTCGGCCACTACGGAGGAGAAAAATTCAAAATTCTAGTAGTGATCAAACATCATCATAATTTAGTTATTTTTAAAATCATCAATCTTAATAGATGAATTCGGGATGTACCACTTCCAATTAGTATAGCATACTAGAACTAGTCAACTCTCTAGGATACCCATGATTACCTTGCATTAGAGTTCATGTTCACATGTCACACAAATCACTATATTCATAAGTAATCACATCAGAATCACCCATTTTCAAAAACAATGAACCTAAAAGTTTACATAGAACAAAAATATTAAAAAAAACATTAAAATGACTCACACACTTTATGAAAACTCATTTAAAAATTTCACAAGAAAATAATACAATTAATTAGCGATTTTGAATGGGCTAAGACCCTTTGTAAATCCCCACATACACCACGATCATTTTCAAAACATTCTTTTCATTATTTAATCAATTTAGAATTCATATTTAAAATTCCCCTACAAAATAACTTGATAAAGTATTACATTTTATTAAAAACATACTTGTAAACTAATTCACACCTTAAGTGCCATTGAAAATATGCTTCAATCCTTTCAAAAAACCCATAAAAGAATTACAAAAAACACGACACTAAGAAACCACTAAAACATTTACATTCTCTTTTAAAACATCCATTCCCATCATATGAAAATGACAATACATTCTAAAACATATTTCAGACAACAAAAATAATTCATAAAAAAAGATTAAATACACAAATAGACATATTAAAATCATCTAAAAATTTTAAGGCCTTGAACCACCTACCTTATACCAAGAAACTTCCTAAAAGTATTGAGAAACCATCACCACACCTTGACAAAAGACAATGAAGGAATGATAGAACATAATAGGTTGAGACCAACCCTTAATGAACAAGAAAAATACCTAAATCAAACACCCTACCCGATGTAAAACCGAACCCCATAGGATAAGACAGAATTATCTAAAAAGAAGGAGGAAAATAGGAGGAAGGGGACTTATGTAAAGAATCTGAGTCACAATTTCCCAAATATAAAAGACCAAGGAGAGAGAGAGAGATGTAGGGAGGTGTTACTAGGGATGGGAGGCTCAATGGTTTGAGAAATAGGGGGATATAGGGTTAAAATTTGGGGGAGAAAAAAATGAAACCCACTAATTTTTAATGAGCTGCTAGGCTACACGATTAGTCCACACGGTTTGTTAAACCATGCGACAACCATGAGAAAACCTCTGTAATGGAGAAAAATACCACAAAGTTCATGGGTTATGGCGCATGACTTTTCACTGGTCGTATAATTGCTACTACCTTGACCTATAGTTAAGGCATAATTACTTGGGGAAGGAGCATGGTTATTACTAACCATACGCCAACCGTGCGCCAAGGACTATCCAACCAAAAAATTTATTTTCATGGAAATAAAAGGTATTACTGAAGGGTAAGAACTAGTTTAAGATTAAACAAATTAAAATACCATAGAATTCAAACCCATCAAACCTAGTTCCTGAGATAAATAATAGAGAACCAGACCTAGTCCAGAACAATGGAAAATTTAAAAACCTGGTTGTGAAAAATATCCCCACCATAATGATTTACTCCTCCAGAAAGCCATCCCAAAGTTTATTCAAAATAAATAAGCAGTACTAAATTGAAACTCCATTAGTTTCCTAGTGAATGAAAAATTATAAGATTAAAATAACACTACTAATGGGAAAATAAGTTTATAGATTGAACATGGGAGACCGAAATGGACTCCCTACTAAGAGGAATCTGCCCCTACAAACTAAGACACCACCAGTTGATTGATTAAATGAAATGAACTTTCAAAAAATACAATAAAAACAATGAGTCAAAACACATCATACATCACCAAGAAAAACTTATGCCACTTGCCTGAAATGAGAAAAAAATCAAACCACATCCTAAAAAAAACACCTCAAACATTACCAAACGAAGCTCATGCAATTTATCTAAAATTAAAATTGAATTAAAATTAGTTTATCACAACCTTGATTCCAAAAAAACCATTTTTATAGCTTAAATCCCAACATTTACTCATGAGTGGAGTTGAGGGGTATATATCTTTGAGCGAGACTGCTTACTGCCAAACCAACACAGGGAACAAAACTAAATTACTAACATAGGGAGGCCCGAATGGACTTTGCACCATTGGAAAAAAATAATTTCCAAGATAAAACCAGAATACCAACATGTGGAGGCCCGTATAGACTCCCCACTATAAGGAATAAGTTCTAGTGGGATTTCATTGAGACCCACTATGGGTCTCCTCACTATACAAACCAACTAGCTTAACTAAATAGCACATACCGACATGGGAAACTCGATATGGGATAGCTTGGGAGCTTCCCACTTGACCCAATCTCCAACCACAATGAAACCAACCAAATAAACTCAAAAAAATAGAACACACTATGTGTTTCACTATTCCCTTGGGCATCACTATCCTTAGATGAGACAAAACTAAAACCAAGATCAAAACAAGATTACGAGGCTCATCATACCTGGATAAACACATGGAGAGTCGCAACCACAAGAGAACAAGCATCGAGGTTCAAGAAAATGATAAAACCATGCCTCCTTACAACCATGGAGGAACTATGTCACCCACATGGTTCACTAGTAAGAAATAGGATCCCTATTTATCTTTCCACTAAATAGGACCACTGAGAACGAAGAAAATACATAGGATGCTTAAATTATATCCATTTACCACACTAGAGATAGAGGTTATGAAATGATCCGTCACTACCTTGGGGGTTCTTGACTATGTGATTTGTTCACTTTGAGAGCTCTAGTTGGAGCATTGATGTTTGAAACATGTCCTTTCTCATAGTCAAGAATCATAAACCCCCAAATAGAACATCTCTTTCTGGATCCACAAGAAACCACACAACGATTTAGAAATCACCAATATATAAAAAAACCCCTTAAACCAACTTACTGAAACATGGAAAATACACCAAGATAGGGTATAAGAAATTACACATGCATCACCCCTCTACCATGAACAGGAAACAATAAATGAAAGGTTAGCTTCACTCAAAACATAGAAATTTGGAATTCCCTAGAAAAAAATTCAGCCTTTTGTTAAAAGAGAGTCTATTTAAAGGTTTCACAACATCTACCACTACATTATTAAGAGAAAACAAAATTTTAAGATTCCATCAATGATGATCATCACCAGAAAAGAGGCCTGATAATAAATTGGACTTTAAACCACGTCTCGAGCTTGAAATGATTCTACAAGTATCCATAACATCCTCTTATGAACAAATTCTCCACAGTTGTATCCCAGAACGATCATTTTCATAGATGAATACAAAAAAGACTAAAAATCCTTGTAAGACAGCGACCATCACCAACAATCTAGACCAGCTTCCAGTTTCCTCACTGGAATTTCCTTCACTACTCCCAAACAGGACCTTCTGGCTTATGAGTGTCAAACGTCACATTTTGAATCCCAAGAAACTCTAATTAACCAGGGTATCTATCATCATTCCACATCCACTCCCCCACTGTGAAAGGGTATAATTAACAAAAAAGATAGCCGTATTAAATTCTCAATGCTCATAAAAAAGACCTTATGCTAATAAAATGGATGGTCTGTAAATGGTGAATCATCAGTGGACACGCTTCAAATGGGCATTAGATCCTTATGGGGGAGTAAATTATCCAACAGGAAAAACTGAGGGTCAAAAAAAAATGACGCACTGGTAAAGAAATTTCACTAACAAACTCAAAATATTGAAAAGGAAACAACTAAAAAGGCTTCTCGAAACAATTTAAAAAAGAAACCACTAACCATTATTCAAAATGTAACTCACCAACAAGAACTCAACCTTGAAACACTAATCAACCAAATATATTTATTGGACTCAAAACACCTCACGAACAACATTTCCAAAATACAAAGGTACACACTACACCATTTATTTAAAATCACCCTTTAAAAATATAATATTATTGGTGGGTTTAATAATCACCAATGGTATCATGTGGTTTCTCACACATGCATCTCTCTTGACATACCAGGAACCCATCCACTTTTCTACACATAACCCATGCATTTTTTCAACCATGAGAATACCACAGATAAAAAAACCTTTCCATTTTCTAAAACAACATTCAACCCACACCTACTCATTCTGAAAAATTCTAGCCACAAAATTTGAAACTCAATTTTAATCTCATAATTATTTTTCATTGGAACACCAATCATTAATATAATTTTTTTTTCAATTGTAACATGTCAATTATAAATCATTTTCAATTTCATAATGATGTGGCCTTAAAAACAAATGTTTTTCAACATATTTTAAATTAATTTTTAATGATTTCATAAATTATTATTACAATTGTTTCTAAATAAGTGCACATTTTCATTTTTAGAATTAAATCTATTATTTGATGAATTTTTTTTACTAAAATTTGTAATTTTATCCTTAAAATAATTAATTAATTTCTTACTTTATTTTTATACTCTAATGAATCTTTATTTTTTTGGGTGATTCTTGTCTACATATTTAATAGTTTAAAAATAAATAATTCATTGATTAATTCTTCTTTTGTACATAAATAATGTAATTGTTAATTTAACATTTCATGTACTAAAACATAGTTAATTTAAATCAAAATAACATTATATAACTATTATAGTTCTTTTATTAATACTTTAATTATGAATTTAAGTTTTTAAACTTTCTACATTAATTAAAAACTTTAAATTTTATGTTTTATATTTACTTAATTACATATTAACAAAATAACCATCTAATAACCATAAAATAATTTAATTATTAATGTAATTAATTTAAATAAATTAAATTTAATTTGTGTTCATTTAATTTTAAAAACCAATTTTATTTTAACCTTTTAAGATATAATGGTCTCTTAATTTAAGTTTCTATTTAGTTCTAATTTAAATGTTTTATAATAATGTTTTTTATCATTTAATGAAAGACCTATTTATTTCATTCTTTTTATTTAAGTTTTATTTAATTTATTTTAATCATTTTAATCAATGTCAGTTTTTCAGTAAGTATTTTAGTTTATGTTTTTTATCTACATTTAATAATTTCTTATTTTTAGAGGTAAAATCATTCTGTGTGGCACCATCAATCTAGACACTGTGGCACCGTTTTGGATCTTTACAGTGCCTCCTCACACATTTTCCATCCCCTGCCACAATAACCTCCCCTTTCACCGTATCATCACAGTGTCACCATAACCCTTTGGCACTACTTCAATGTGTCACAGTTTCACTCTCTGCTGTATCACCATTTCGTCCTCAAACCAGACTCACAGTTGCACACTTCTAGTACCACTGTTTTTTTTTCACTATCAAATCCATTTCACCTTTAACCTGCATCCTACCACTGATGCCACAACCATTACTCATCCACACACTGTTACACACTCAATCAATAACCTTTCCTACTTCCTCCAACCATATATACACATGAAAATCAAAACCATCCACATCCAAAAGAACACATTTATCAGAGAAAACCACTATCACCAAAATCCATCTTTTCCAAATCTGAAACACAGATCTCTAATCCATATTTTCCACCATGATTTGATTTTCATGACTCTGTTGAAGAAGGATTCACTATAGCTATTTAAACCCAAAGCCTTTATTGCAAGGTGGGTTGAGTACCACCTCCATTACTGGATTTGAGGAGCTGAGTGAGAAAACATTGCGAGAGAAAGGTGCAGCAATGATGAAGGCGAGTGAGATCACCAACCTTGTTGATTAGACATTGTGAACCGAGGAGGATCCGCACTCTGGAGTAGTTTTTGAAGCAATCGTGATTTAACTGTACACGACCGTTTGAAGGGGAAGTGGGAGGAGGAATCCACACGGGGGATGTGTCGTGCCACCTTGCATATGGAGAAACCACCCGAGTCTCTACTTTCAGAGAAGTATATTCGACTGTGATGCGCCATTGAGAAAGGATGAGTCGATTCCAGTAGATCCGCTGAAGGAGCCGTTGTCAACCTATCCTCCTCGGGTCTTCTCCTCCTCCAAAGAAGAAACCTCCCCCAAGCACAGAACAAGAGAAAATGGGGGATAATTATAAAATAAATAATTAATAAAAATTAAATGATAAAATATATAAAAATAACAATAATATTAATAAATTATTAATAATATAATAAAATATAAAACTAATTAATTATGTAAATTCAGATGTTAAACTTATTAACTACATTACTGAATAAATTATTATAAATTATAATAAATGTGTACAATTTTATAAATTGTAATAATTAAAATAATACTCATTATTATAGTAAACATAAATAATAATCTAAAAAACCTAAATATTAAAAATAACTTAATACTAATATTATTCATTTAATATGTTAATAAATATTAATATTTTAATTTAATCAAAGTATTAATTAATCACCTTCCTACTTGACTATATTTAAATAATAACATGTAACAACTTTAAATAAAATAAGTTAGTTTACAAATAAAATAATATCTAATAATTATTAATTTAAATTTAATAATATTTGTGAATTCTTTAATGAACCTTTTAATTATTTATAAAAATTTAACATTTAAACATTGATTCATTGATTCATTTTTCTTTTTTAACAATGCAAGTTCACACCAAAGCCTAAAAAACATCCAGGTGCTTTGAACTAATCCACCGGGAGTTAGTTACAAGGGAAAAGCTAGTGCGATGTGCGATGCACCAAAAAAAACATAGGTGTGTGGTCAAAGGTTAAATAATAAAATTATGTCAGTTGAAACGTGTATTGATGTGTAGAAAAATGCGATGTTTTTTAAGGCAGAGTAGTAGGAGATGCTCATTCACATTCAACGCACACACTTTTTCGAGAGTGAAGACTCTCGGGATAAACTATGGAGTTGAGTTAGAGATTAAGGAGTCTGAAGGTAGAGCATTAATTAGGGTGTTCTTCCTCCACATTTCATTAATCCTTGTACTCTATGTTCGTTTGTTTTTAATTCTAGATTTCATTATGAACATAGTCTGAATTGTTACATTGGGAGCGTTAATATGGGTTTATTTATCTGTTAAATTTTTCACTTCCAATTTGTTTGACATCCAAATTGATCGGCGAGATCAGTTCTGATGTTAAATTAAAGTATTCAAACCTTCTTATAAGAAAACTAATTGCCTCAAAATCAATCGGAGATATTGAACTTCAACATCATATTAAGTAAGTGTTAATGTCATTACAGTTGGAGTTTTATGATGAGTTTTATTTCAACTATATTCTTTTTCAAAATTTTAACATTCGATGATCTTAAGAGTGGAGAACTCTAAAATTAATACCTATTTTTATGTGTCTTCTAGAGAGGAAGACCTATCAACTAATTTACAAGGTGTGGTTCAATTAATTTTAGTGGAGGGTTGTCCTTTTAACCATCATCTTTAGAATTACTGAGAAAATTATTGATCTTAGCTCCTTTTCCTTTACAACTATATTATAGTTAATTTTTTCTTTTAGTTATCAGTGTTTTAGTATATAATTAGTTTTATGTCTATCTTATTTTCATAATCACTATCTATAAAACAATAAAAAAAATTAAAATCTACAAAAAACCATTTAATATTTTTACTTCATTGCTGACAATAGTGATGTTTTTAGTTTAAAAGCCTTTGAATAACTCACCTACCGTCCCTTTGGTTCAACCCTTCACTGCTATACTACTGTAGGTTTATAAATAATATTTTGAGGGTGGTGATGACCTCGGGACACATTACATAACTGGACCCACTACATCAATAACCATATAATTAAAAACACATCCCTTACAATTTAAAACAAGATTCCATAACCCTTTTGAAAATTATTCTCCCATTTATCCAAACAACCAATTCTTGAGAAATTGCATGTTTTGATAATGAAAATGCAATCCTAATAAACTCAACTCATTTAATAAAAAATATTTACTCTTTAAAATCTAGTTTTCACAATTTATTAAAAATGGTTTTCTACATGATTTTCAAAACCCAAAGGGGCAAAGTAATCTTCTCAATGGAGGGAAACTAAAGCTGGTGGGAAACATAGACATAAGGTTGGAAGCCAGATTCTAGTCATTCCACCATTAGAGAGGCTATTCTGGGACAATTTCCCTGGATCCAAATGGCTTATGAGTCCCTATAAGATCACTGAGATCATTGAAACAACTCAATTTATATTTCACATTTTTCGATGAATTCCAAGAACCAAATGACCCAAATTAAAACTCACTCCCCAAGGTAACTCAAGTCCCTCCAAGAGGTGTGATGGCCATGTACCTTACTCACAACAAGAATATCGGGTTCATAAAATCCTAGCTTTGGAGTTCCCATACTCCTCCATAAGGAACAATACATAAAAGGGAGAACCTCCTTTGATACAATTTTTTCACAAACCAAGATGGTTCATCATTTGAACGAGTGCTCGACCCAATTTGTGGAACGAACTGAAGGGAATTCTCTATCCCCATTGGCAAGAAACATGTTCCCTAGTATCTACAATAATAAATGGGAATTATTTCAACTATTTCTATATACATAAAAAACCAACAATGTAAAAGAACAAAAAATGAAAATATACAACCAAAAAATGCATAACTAATTTACAGACATTTTGTTTACAACTTTAAAAAACCCCAAGAATATTACAATAATATAAATTAAAACTCCATCGCAAACCACCATGAAACATGATGAGAAAGATACCCAAGCCACCTCCACCTAAACCCTCATTAGCAGACCACTAGAAACATGAATCCACTAACTCCACCACTGCACATATTTCATTTAATTAGGAAAACCATAATATATGGTCTACATACACCCAAGGGTGTATGTAGGTTTTTATCCAAAGCCCAGTAAGATGCCTCCAAAAAAAATATTCTATATATAAAATGTAAATACAACTTAACATGCATATTTATGTAAAGGATTTATAAAAAATTTCTATAAAATTAATTTTATATGAAATAGTCTAAAAAAACACATTCATGGATGTACATTTAACTATAATTTTCCTCAAAAGGAAAATATAAAATAACAAACACAAGGCCCACCACATTATAATGGTTAACACCCTATCTTGTAAGCATTATATAATTTTAGAGAATTATATGTAAATACCTTGGGGTAATCTAGCTCGAGTGGGACTCTACAGCCTTGTACCTCAGTGAAAGGTGCTATAGTAACTAAAATCATTAGAATCCTCATGCATCATCATAGTTTAGTTAGTGTTGTAAGTATTAATCCTACTAGAAACATTCAGGACCACCCACTTCCATGTTGTATAGCGTACCTGAACTAATCATCCCACTTAGATACCCAAGATTCCCTTGTGTTTGAGTTCATGTTCTCATGTCACACATATCACCAAATTCACAAGTTATCACATGGGCACCACCCTTTTTCATAAAGAAATCACATTCCATTTAATAAAAAACGAAACTATTTCAAGAACACACTGGATGATTAACTGAAAACTTCATAAAACTCATTTAATAAAATCACAAGAAAAAAATACCATTAATTAACCATTTCCATATGGCCATCCCCTTTGTAAATCCCCACAAAAACCAAGATCATTTTCAAAACATTCTTCTAATAATTTCAACAATTTACAAATCAGATTTAAAAGTTCCCAAAATTCCAAAATTTCTAAAGTATTAAATTTTCCATTATAAACATACTAACAAACTCATTCTCACCTTAATTTCATTAAAAACTTGTTTCTCACCTTTCAAAAAAACATAAAACATCTCTAGAAAAAACACCACACCAAGACACCAATAAAACCTAGCAAATTTTCTTTTTTAAAAAATCCATTCCCAACATATAAACATGATAATCCATTATAAAACATATTTAAAAACATAAAAATAATTCATTGAATAAGAATGAATACACAAAAAAATCATATTAAAATCATCTAAAAATGTTAAGGCATGGTACCAACTACCTCATACAATGAATATTTTAGAAAATAGTGAAAATCTATAAGAAAACATTGAATAAACCCAATGAAGGCATGATTTAACACAAAACATTGAGAAATAACCATAATGAATAAAAAAACCCTAAATTGAACATTATACCCACTGGAAAACTGAACCCCAAAAGAGAAGAGAGAAAACCCAAAAAATAAGGAGGAACACAAGAGGTATGGGAATTATGTGAAGAATCCTTGAAGAATACAAGTTAAAATCACCCAAAAATTGATGCCTAAGGAGAGGATGAGATTAAGGGAGGCACTTCTAGGAATATGAAGATGAATGGGTGGAGAAATAGGGGGATGTGAGGTTAAAAAAGGGGGGAGAAAAAATATAACCCCCAAATTTTTAATGAGATGGCAGGCTGCCTGGTTAGTCGACATTTGATTTTCCAACCGTGCAGTGACCTTGAGACTATGACTAGATTTTAAGACTCATACTACATGGTTTTTCGGCTCACGTTCACAGTCGTGCACTGGCTATGTGGTAGCTACTACCCTGACTTTCACCAACCACATAGTTACATGTGGAAGGCACACGGTTACTACTAACCATGCCCCAAATGCGCGCCATGGAATTTCCAACCAAAAACATCCATTTTCATGGAAATTGAACGGGATAATTAAGGGTAATAACTAGGTTAAGAATTAATAAAGGAAAATACCTCAAAAACCCAAACCCATAACACCCGGTTCTTGAGAAAAATAACTAAGAACCCGACTAGAGCTGAAACAGAGATAATTTTAATAACCTGGGTGTAACAATTTAGGTTTTAATAGATATTTGAATTAAATAATGTATCATAATAAAAATATAAAAAATAAACAGTCTACCAAGTCTATAATAATTTAATTGGAATAAGTTTTATATGGTTTCACCATAAATTTATATCCAACATCATATAAGTGGTTGTTGGAACATTAAATGAAAATTTAATACAACCTGAGTATACCCCAATGGGGGTAAAGATCCAATGCGTATAAATATAAAAGTGACCTATGAGAGTCCCATTAATCTGACCTGGGTCAATCTAAAAGATACCCTTTATTAGTTATTTTATTTAAAAAATTTACCACATACTTAGAGGGTTAATATCATAACCATATCATAGCTCTAACAACCTACCTGGGTTTTATCAATCATAAAATATATGTAATCATAACATGTGTGCATTAGAGTTTAGAAACTTATATATTCATACAATTTTCTTATTAGATGATTCATTATTTCTAAATTATATAGATAGTTTCATTTTATGTTACAATTATCACTTTATTGAAATGAAACTACACATTTATATCTGGTTAGTAGAATGTAACAGGTACTATATGATGATTTGATTAAATGGATCACAATTCCCAATTTATAGAATTACTAAATTAATAAATTAAAATTTATATTTATGAAATAAAAATGAACTTAAGTTTCACCCCAATTAACTCATGTTCTATTTCATAAAATTATGATTAGTCGTTTATTATGGTGTTGTAATCACTCAATATAGGGAAACACATTTAGTGTGATGTAAAAACATTATTAATCAATTATTTATTTAATTTATTTTAAATTAAACATTAGAAAAATTTCAAATAATGTATTCATGGAATATAGAACATTCTATAGAAAAATAATGAACAAAAATAAACACTACCTGACATATTCATGTCAATTAAATCCTTATGTACCGAAAATTATGGATGAAAATAATTCTATCCCATAATAGTTCAAGGTTAAAATTCCATAATCTTATTAATAAGTAACTAATAGAAAGTAAATCAATCAGTATATGTGAAATAATAATCAAGTGTCATAAAAATATCTTGAATAATCCCCCCACGGGAAACTTGAAAATTCCCTCTTGCATGGGTTGATTGGACCTAGAAAAAAATCTATTTATCAGGTGATGAAACACTCCTAGTAACTTTTATAACATCCAAAAATATTTAGTCAAAAAGGAAAGGATCCATGACACCAAAAACATCATCCTAGTCCGTGGGTCACTAAAATTATTCTCCCAGCTAGTTGGTCACGAGGCGTCAACCATGCCTCACTATATTCGAGATGTTTTTTGTCTAGTAGAAATGGTATAAAGGTGATATAGAAGGGAAAATATAACCTCTCAATCATTAATAAATACATTTTAATAATAACATATAAATCAGATGAAGTAATATAATAATGAAACAATATAAGTAATCATAAACTGATAACTTGTAATTTTCAATATAATACAACCATGTATGAACATGTTTTTCCATAAAATATAAGGAAATAAGTATACAACAAGTAATATAAATTTTTTTAGAGTAATGATAATAGAATAAATAATTAAAATACCCTTCTTTAATAGGAAACCCGAATACAATATTGTCCCCTATCTCAATGTAATGTCTTACTACATAAATTACAATAGTAAGGATTACAATACTTATTATTAACCTCTAACCGTGATATCCTTCTGGGTAGCCAATGCGGGTCTGAAGATGGTGTGACTAAAACATAGTAGGATACCACTAACAGTTCTTAATTAAATCTAGTTTGTGAGTATAAAATGATGTAATGTTACTGTATAATAATTAAATGAATAAATGAATGAAGAAAAGTCATCTAGGGCTCCACAATGGAATCATAGGTGGTAAAACCAACATTTTCCTATTGTAGTCTATATTTGATCACATAGATAATTTAATTATAGTAACAAGGTGTATGATTATAATAAAATATAATGGTGATTTTGATAATGCAATATTAGGATCCAGGACTATAATCCTAGGTATCCATGAATACCTAGATGTCCAAATTAGGTTTTACATATTACATGACACTTATATTTTATCATTAGTGTAATAAAATTAACAATCAAACGTAAAGGAAATTAATTTAATATTTTATCCCATCCATGTAATTTCATATTTTAGTTCGAAAGACACTCAAGGCATTTGATGATCTCATAAAACATATGATCCCATTTATGGAAGTCTTTAAGCAGGGTCTAGGTATCACTCAAGGCATACTAAAATCCATTTTATCCTATATTCCCATCCATAGATATTCATATATGTAGTCCTGGTATCACTCCATGCATATATCATGCAATTAAAACTACGACAACATCCATGTCATTCCATATAATGAATTTGGGTATCACACATGGGGTGTCCTAATTCAATCAACCTAGATCTTGATTAAAAAAATTTGTAAAAAGAATACAAGTGTCACCCAAGGCATAATATAATATCGTTAAAACTATAAGACAATCCATGAAAGTCTATATTAGGATTCCATGTATCACTGAAGGCATAAAAAAATTAAACACACTCACTACAATCAATAATTAATAAAGTACAAATTTAAATTCATTCAAACTCATAAATCATCACTAGAATAAAAAACATTTAATCAAATCACATCCATCTGATCGGTAAGGGCCAAGAAAGTATTCATTTCATCTAATAATTCATCACAATTCATTTACTTTTTCAATTCACATAAAAAATTAAAAAAGACTATGTGAATAAACATTTCATTAAATAATTAATCATAAGAAGTTTATCTCCTCCCATTACTAATTTAAATATAATTAATAATGGGCCATGTTTGAATTTACATAACATTTACCTTTTAACAAGATCATTTAGTCTATCATTCTTAATAAATAAGACAATATAACTTGGAAATGTGTTTTTAACACAAAAATATGATCTTAAAAAGTATTCAGTTATGTGAGTCTTATATCTCACTCAAAACACTTTTAACCATAAGGGAATAATTCATAATTTTACATGGTCATTGTAAAGACACTAATTTGAGAGTATGTAAATTGATTTATTTAACATAATGAAATCATTTTTTAAAATGTCAATATAAAAACACTTAGAAGTGTTTTTTCTAATTACACACATTCATATTCAAGGGAATATAAGTGGCACACACATAGGGTGGTCCAAATCTACATTTCATCCTCTAAAAATTAAAAAGGGCCTCATAAGTCTATAAATTTTATTCTAGGAATTTAAATTTAAGGATTAAACATTTAAGGAGTGATGCACTAAATATGTATCACATGTTAAAATGTCATGATTCTATAAAATTACAAAACCTTGAGAGATTTCCATAGAACACCTACATAATACCAAGACTGTTTCATTATTTTATTATTGGACATTGATTTTAGATGTATGGAGAGAAAATAGAATAATCATAAAATCCCAAAAAATAAAGGATATATGCTAAAAATGTAATATAATTCAATATGAAAGTATAAAAAAGGATGGAGGAAGGAGGAATCACTAACTAACTATTGGGATTCCAATGTAGCAAAATAATATCAATTATGAGTTCAAATGATGGAGAACAATGGAATCCTAGGATAATTCCAAGGGTAACTCAATCAGTTGATGGAATGGGAGAGTTTGGGAGGAAGAAGGAAAATTAATGTAAAAGGATGGAGGGGGAAAATGGTAATTTCTAGACCATTAATGGCATGTACAATTTGGCCTCATGGTTAGGAAAAAAACAAACTAACCATGTGTTGCCACTATCCAAAAGGAAATACCCACAAATTAATATGTTAAAATTTTGAAAAACTGTACGTAATAAACACTCCCCCTCTTCAATTTTCTATAGGAACTATACATGAAATTGTGACCTTTGGTTCCTATTTAAATAAAACTTATGCCACCCCTTATGGGACACACAGTTTAGAACAAAATTCACAAACAATGTGAAGACTGTGCACCTTCCCTTTTCATTAAAAAAGGTAGATTTTAGAAGGCTCATCCCCCCAAAACTGATTTAAAAACTCAAGACACAACTCAAGTGTTAAAATCAATTAAAAACATCACATTTAAGTGTTCCATTGATCAGATCAATATTTTGAGGCTCTGTTTAATATTTTTCCAATCCACAAAAGAAAAATATAAATTCTTATGGAATTTTCATTCAATTCAAAACATGGGATCTTACAGTCTCAATATCAATTAGAAGTAATAATTTATTAGGGGTGATGCTATTACGAACCATCCTCAGGGCCCATGCTGTGACTAACCCAAGCCCGCCTTCCATAGGCCAGGGGATGACGACTAGCACCAAAGGCGTAAATCCCGATAACTGGGAAGGCATTTCCTTTATAAAAGTAAACAAAAAACCACATAGTACAAGAGGAAGCAAAACACTAAGTACAAAAGAAAGTGCTGAAAAGTAAATGGGCTAGAATACAAACCCAAAAGAAAGTAAAACTAAAACTGAAATAAAGTACAACAAAAAAGGCAAACATCTGGAAGAAGGAAGAAGCTCCTGGGTCATCCTCCTCAGATCCTACCTGAAGGGTAGGTACAGATAGCGCATCTCATGGATCGTCCGCCACATATCATACCTGAAGAGTAGGTACATATAGCTTCCTCAACACTCTTACCAGTCATCCTCCTCCGTGTGTCATCTCGCCGGGAATTCCTCCTCCAGATATTGACTTGTCGTGTAGTCCACCTCCGGGTACTGACTCGTCGTGCAGTCCACCTCCGGGAACCGTCCATTCCTTGAGCAATCGGCCTCTGTCAGCACTGCCCGTCGTCTGCAACCAACACAACGAGGTGTGGGCATAGCCCGTGCAGGGGTGAGTATAACAATACTCAGTAGGGACCCCGAGACCCTCACGGTCTCACCGAAACCAACAAGGATAACCACAAAGAAGATCTCAACAGATAACCTCTACATAGGTATATTCCCATACATATACCTTTGTTATCAAGTAACCCATCTCAATCATGTGGAAACACAAAGATTATAAAAACAACGAATAACCACTACCCAGGTATATGCCCATACATATACCTAAGTTATCAAATGACCCATCTCAATCATGAGGTAACACAAATATTATGAAAACAACGGATAACCACTACCCAGGTATATGCCCATACATATACCTAAGTTATCAAGTGACCCATCTCAATCATGAGGTAAACACAAAGGTCAAAAGTCTCAACTCAATCCAGGATTTTCATTATCAAAACTGTAACTGATGAAGAGCTCCGTCTCTGGAGTGTACAGTGGTCCTGTCACGACTCCGAGGTACTGCTCACTATCCTAAGACTGCTGAGGTACTCCTCCTGTCGAGTACCGCGGGTCAGCCACCCAGACACAGTAGTGCTTCCCACCGAGGTATGTCACCCAAACACAGTAGTGCACACCCCCTAGTAGCCTGCTGAGGTACTCTCCGGACGAGTACCGCGGGTCTGCACTGTCACACAGGTAGTGCTCCTTCCGCCATGGGTCTGCACCCAAACAAAGTAGTGCTCCGTCCACTGGGCTAGTCGACTCACTCCAAGTCGAGTCGGTCAAGCAGTCGTCAGGTCTCAGTCGGCTACACGGTCTCCGTAATCCACACACTCGTCTCTAGGAGGGTCCGCTCCACGAGCTACAGGTCGATACTCCAAGTATCTCAAAGTCCCACGAAGAAGTATCTCAAAGGACTGCCTCGTCATAGGGGTCTCAACGCAACAGACGGCGCGTCAATCGGACGCCCGGTCTGTGAGTTACTAGCCTTTTCGTCCCAGGGGCCCGGTTGGTTTCGTGAGAAAACCAATTCCGGCCGTATCTCAAATGTACCCCGAACTCTCATAGGATATAATAATAGGGGCTGTTTATCAACGTGATCAACAACGCCGCTCACGGTTCGTCAAACAGACATCCTGTCTGAAAGATATCAGCTTTTCCGTTCCAGGGGCCCGGTTGGATTTCAGGTGTGATACAACCTAGCCACCATCCAACTATATCCAAAACTTGGGCGAAGTATGCCAAAATATCCGTCTCACTTATAGGAAATCAACAAAGTCGATGGCACATCATTCGGACGTCCGGAACTCAAGTTACGAGCATTTCCGCTCCAAGGGCCCAGTTGGTTTCGTGTACGAACCAACCCGGCTGAACCCAAAGTTCTCCAAAACCTTGAGTGTAATATATCTAAAGGACTGTCTTGATCCAAGGATCGCATTGCCACTGACGGTGAGTCGTTTGGAGGCCCGTAGCTCAAGTTACGGGCTTTTGACCGAAAGTGGTCCGAAACGGTGGTCTGGGACCGGGGCGACCTGGCTTGACCCCCCCTGGGTCGGCCGAATCGGGTCGACCCGAACTGGTTCGACCCGATCCGGCTGGCCCCGGCACGGTCCGGCCCGACCGGCCGACCGCGGCTCGGCCAGCATGGCCGAGCCAAATCGCGGGCGGGGTGCGCGGCTCCCACGCCCTTCGCCGCTAATTGAGGCCGGCGGTTCGCCGGCCGCCTCCCTTCTGGCGGCGTGCCGCCGCCGCCGGTCGCCGGCGCCGCCGCGCCGGTGAGGCACGCCGCCGCCGCCTTCCGCGGACCACCGGACGCGCTTCGGTGGTCCGTTCCTTCTGCCGTCTTCGATTATGGTCCCCCCGGGACCCCACCTTCACTGCGAAGGGATTCAAACGCCCAAACGGCCTGCTTCGTCGTCGCCCGTCAATCCGCATGTCAAAACGAAACGCACCATCTTCGTGGTTCTCCGGCGCGGCGTTCTGGTGTCGCGCCCCTTCCCCGTGGCTCCACTCCAGCTGCGGCGCCTTCGACATCCTTCGACGCGGCGCGACGGCGTCGCGTTCTTGTTCGACTTCTCGGCGTTGCGCGATGGCGTCGCGTAATACTTGTCGAGCGATTCTCGCGTGGTGCGACGACACCACGCCATCCCGTTCCATTCACAAAGAGACAATCATGAACATAGGAGGGGGTTAGGCCGTGTTTGTGCGGTCCGGCCCCCTCTCGTTAAACGATAACAAATAGTCGATTAACCACGAAATTCGACAGGCTAGAATCAAGAACGGAAAAAATTTAATAAAATAACCATAATCCCCTACCTCGGTTCAGGAACGGTGTCCGTCAACGACCCGCGGAAGACGAGCGTCGCGGAGGTCGGGAGTTCTGGGGGAAAGAACGTCGACGTCGCCAAGCGATGATTCGAAGTCATTGACGACGATTTCGTCGCGGAAAACCGTCACGGAAGAGACAACGCGGAAGAAGAACGTCGCGTCGCGGATACGTCGTCGCGGAAGAACCGTTTTCTTCGGCAGAGAAGTCCTTCATTGAAGAACGGTGTTCTTCGTGTTCTTCGTCGAGGAAGAAGGTGTTCCATAGCTTTTTCTCCAAAAAGCTCTCCAACAACCCAACACCAAACCTCAATAAAATAAGTTCTAAACATATTTTATTAACACAACAATCATTGGAAATTCAATTGTTTGAATTTCAAAAACTTACATGTAACTCACCAAATTAATTACAATAAGTTGTCAAATTTTAATGAAGGTGAGTTAATGGGGTGTTAGGAATGTGAGGGGTTAAGAGGAGTTAGAGAGTTAGGGAAAATATGAAAAGGTGGGGGGTTCGTGCGGGCCCCACCCTTTTAATTATCCACACATGGGAATTTGGGTGGATGTAGGCCCCACCACCAACTTCCCATGGGAGAAACTAACCACCTTGAAAAAGAAATAAAATTGATTAACAATTTTATTCACTTTTTTTAATTAATCCCCAAAAATTAACTTCTTCTCCTGCACAAACACAACTACGGTAAAGGTTCCCTTAAGAAATTACTGGTGTTGCGAGTTCATCGGTGCCATCAAATTTCAATTCCGAGAACCGGTTCAAAAGCTAGGAAAACCCGCTCGTTCGTTCACTGAACGTACCCGAGCCAAACTTCAGAAATTAATTCCGGGCACACCGGGCCTCGGAATCAGGCACCGTCAGAAACTGCGTTCTTGTAAAATTCTAATGAAAATTAAGAAAAACTTTTCCTTGAAATTTCCAGGTCTTTACATTACTCCCACCTCAGGGCTTTACGTCCCCGTAAAGCATCAACACAAACTAGGGTCACAAAAGCGGTACAGAGAACGCATCTGAGCCTTCTGCTCCCATGTGCTTACCTGGAGGTTCCCGTACTTCTATAGAAAGTGCGCCCAAGGAATCGATCATCCTCGTAGGATCCAATCCTGTCGATCCTCGATCCCCACTGGAACCTCCGTGGAAAACACCTCATCGTCATCGTCCAACTCCTCATGGTCGATGATATGCGAAGGGTTGAGCACGTATCTCCTCAGTTGAGATACGTGGAAGTCGTCGTGCACCTGGTGCAACTGAGGTGGATGGTTCAAGAGGTAAACCACCTCACCTACCCAGCTGTGGACCTAGAAAGGTCTGTTGAACCTCAGAGTTTACTTGCTGCCTTGGCCACAACTCCGTAAACTTCGTCGAGGTGAGACCCGTATAAGGGCGTGATCGTCATCCTCGAACTCTAGAGGTCTCCAATTCTTGTTAGAACTAGAACTCGAAATGACTGCCGCTACGAGGGTAAGGTTGACCGACTCAAGATTGACCAGTTTCACCCTCTTGTGAAAGAGTTTATCCCATGCTGCCCAGGGTTTCCTTTTCGCTGACCAAGGGAAACCCATCCCGACGTTTGCCTAAAACCGTCAATTTGAGTATGAACAATTATTGCCCATTCCATACTCAAACTAACGTCGTAAGTCCTTGACGCTGCCACCAAGAGATTCCAACTGGAACTCTCTCCTTGAGGGTCTGACCACATCATCGGTGTATGTAGAGACACGAAACTTGACGTACATGGACATCACATTACTTTTGCGGAATACTTAGTACATAACAAAAACACACACACAAGGATCGTAATAGTTTAGTGTCTTTGGAAACTCGGAATATAATCTTCTAATCGTGGTGAAAGATCTTCAACATCTCCCATAAAGATCTTCCTTTTTTTACCTAAACCCTTTCTTTATATCCTGGGGAAAAGAAAACATAAAAGGGTGAGCTCAAATTCTCAGTAAGGGTAAACAAAATAAATATCGATCAAATCGTATACACAAGCACATAACTTTTGGAAATCTTAACCTGCAAAAGAGATCATAATTTCATAACATGGGATAAATCATGGCAATGAAATGTAATCACAATAATCATTACCTAAAACATGAAACTTTGTGGAATTAACACATAATCATAGAGAATCATTTCTTGTTAGTCAAGACTCATTTCCAAGACTTTCTTAGTGGACAAAGTCCCTTTCTGAACCGAGTCACCCTCGTTTCAGTCCAGTTTCACTGAACCGGTATAAGGTACCGTTCCCGCCATGTCTATCTCATGAGATATAAAATCTTTACCTAATGCATTGGAGGGATTTATAGGTCCCACCCATCTCATAATGATACCATTATTATGTGTTCCACAAAATCATAAATCATACATCATTATATAACCCATGTAATAAAAATGGGAATCTTAAACATCATGACATCATAAAACAATTCATATACAATAATGAAATTCATAAAAATAATTCCATCACAACATAATCAAATCAATGTAATAATAGGGATAAAAACAGAACCCTTTATTATCTTAGATGGATAATAATTTTGATAAAACACTTGAACTTCATTCTTGAGGAAAATATCCTTTCTACTTCAAAAACACTTTTCCTTTCTTAACATGTCATACAATTTTAAACTAAAAGAATTTGATTAAAAATAAACTTGAAAACTTGTAAAGGATGCTTCTTGGAAATAATGTTTTAAAAATCCATTCATTCCGTATAAGTTAAAAAAATCATTCTTCGTACTTTTGTCGGAAAAGTCAAAAAGTACCTTGTACGAAAAACGACAAAAGATTCCTTTCATATCTTTTACTAAAAACTCACCGAAGGGTAAAATTGGATTTAAACAATTGTACGTGGATGGAAATAATATTACATATTGAGGAAACATGGATGTGGATGATAAAATACACCCCAGTAAATACCAAAGTATAAACAATCTCGGATAAAAATGAGATTGTGATATTTCCCTTACCTTAGGTCCGATTTTCATTGTACATGTCCGAAGCCCCTGTATAATGGTTTAAATAATGTTATTGACTTACTCCAGAATCATACATATTGATATGATATCATATATGGTCATATTCTTAGCTTCTTATTAGTAATATTTCATTGTTACTTGTTACTCGGGTCTTTATTGCCTTTTGTTCTTATGTGTGTTTTGCCGAATAAATTCTTATTCTTCTTTTAAGGTTATAGATACCTTATATCCAGAATGGTATTAGTGTAACATATATCATATTTATTCATTCAATTCATTTATATAATTACTATGTAATGATGATCATGTAGAACGAGTCGCATCACATCGTGGAGACGGTATTCCGTACGTACGCACGAGCGATGATATTGTTCCCATGATCGTGGAATTGTATTTAAGTGTATTTATACTATTTCAGTATCAATATCACTTTATAATAATCATATATATTTACTCATTACACCATTATACCCATCCTTGTAAGGTGATGGTGGAAAATAGTTTACACCACGGCGTGGAGACGGTATTCCGTACGTACGCACGCGCGGTGATTTCATTTTTCCGTAGGATGGATAGAAGGTGAATTAGGGTTGTTTCATATTTATAATAACATATCAGCATGTAAGTAATACTGATGTTATTACTTTATCATGAAACAACTAAAGAAGAAGAAGTTGAAGAAGAATGAAATTGAAAAGATCGGTAATGGATATTACCTCTTCTTTGAAACGCCTCTTTGAATCCTCCACTTAGGGAACTAAGATTGGTCTTTGAAGAATACCAGGACCTCTAGGATTATTCTAGGGAAGTGGAGAAGGGATTTTGGCAGGGGTTGGCCGAGCTTGACTGCTCAAATTGGTGTGAGGAGGAGGGGGAGGAGGTGCCCTTTTATAAGGGAGGAGAGGGGCACCTTAGGAATATCTCAAAATATTATTTTATATTAAAGTCAAAATCGTTTTATAATGGTTCCAAAGGGTCTTATTTAGAAGGTAAAGTGGGGATGGGTCGAAATACTATCAACCAATAGGATTTAGACATGTTTAGGTTATTATTTTAACCTTATCATTTATATTTAACATTAAGTTAAATAATTTTACTTTTACCGTGTCTTCTTGTTTTCTTACACTATAAGGTTAATAAACATACTATAAGAAGAAAAAAGAACCCCAAATTGTTTATTATTAATATATATAACCTTATATAAGTCATTTGGCCGAACCTTAGATTTTTAGGAATAAAATAACAATTAATAATATAATATTTGATTTAAAAACTATTTTGTGTCAATTTTGACACTATTTGATATATGATTTTTGTGAAAGTCATAACAGAATTATATGTTCGAACCAAGTTGATTAAATCAACACTAATATATAATAGTAACCTATAAAATTATTGTAATTCATAAAAAGTCTCAAATTACATTTATTTTGGGGTTTATAACATCAATTATGTCAATATTTCATTAATAAGATAATTACTACATCATTATTGTGTCATAAATAAATTAACTTATTTAATGTTATAAAAATTACAAATAAAATACCATTATGTAGGAAATATTTTTAGATTTCTAATGAATATTTATAGTCTAATTTATCTTATGTATAAACCCATATTAAAAATTATTTACTTAATAAACTTCGATTTTAACTATTTTAACCCTTCTTTAAATAAATTAATAATAAATGTCCTAATCTAATCCAAGTGGGCCTAAATGGTCATATTTTATTCCTCAGTTTTTTTGGTTGAATTTCACTTATCCAATAGAATTAGGACATGTGTTAGGGTAATAATAATATCATCTTTACCCTTAATTACCCTATTTACTTTTAACCGTGGTAAAAAAAAGTAAAAAGTTACTATTCACCAAAAATTATTTTCTTCTCATTGAACCACATTTTAATCCTTGATATTAACCGTGTCTCTTGGATTTTCTAAATCCCATTCACAGAAGCGGTAAAATTACGTTTTATGCAAAATTCAGTTTTTAACCTACCACTTAGTGGTTTCACTATTCATCAAAAATTGAAAGTTTTCAGAAAAATACCAAAATTTCACCCTAGGATAATTTCGGTATTCCGAATCCAAAAATGAAGTCCATTTTGAAAAATAAAATTTATAAAATCTCAAAAAGTTGTTATTACTATTCATAATGGCTAGTTTTAGTAATATTTTAATAGCATATTGTTGTTTAGTGAAACTCGTTATTGTGTACTACACACGCTATCGATGAAGGTCGCGATTGCGTGTAATGCAAGGGAAGTCAAGGATGCGTATTGTGCAAGCTCCTTTGGGTGTAGCATACAACACAAGACATTAATGAAATTATAAAGAATATTTTTCATAAAATCTCGGGGTGTTACATTCTACCCCCCTTAAAATGAATTTCTCCCTCGAAATTCGTCGGGGTTATAAATGGTTTACTATTCAAAAGTTTCTTTAATAGAAACCCACATCGTAAAAGGAATACCAAAACCAGTCTTTAAAAACGAAAGTATGAAACATAACGGTTACCCAAATAAACTAATCACTGGGTTTCCACATAGGTGAAAATATGGATATGGAAGAAAAATCTAACCATCATGTTCTGATGGAGAGTGGTATAGAACATGGCTATGGAAAAGCCAACAATCAAAAATACATAAATTTGTGACGATCTAAGGTACCATCTGATTAATCAGATATAAGAGCACTATGACAACATTTTTGGTTTTCAAGATTATTTCCCTAAAGTTGATGAAATTGGAATTACAAGAAATACTTTCGTGATTTTGGTATAGTCTCACCATTTGTCGTTCTATGGACAATTTCCACTTCATCTCTTAAAGAAATGAAGTTGAATTTGTCATTCGTGATGTGTTAGCAGATCATGTGATAGAATGATGGGTCATTCCATCTCTTTCAAACAAAACGTTAGCAAAAGTTATAAGTCCATCTTATGGTTAATCTTATATGGTTCCAAAAATGAACTTATAATTCATATATCATAAAGATTAATAAAATAAAACTAGTTTATACTAACCAGGGACTTCCTGTAGGCCAGTGGTAGGCGATAAAGGCCAGTCGCACTTCGGTTGTGGGTTCGATTCCCATAGCCTTGTCCGAAGTGATGGGTTGTCACCCGTCCTGCAGGTTGTCCTTTTTCTAAAACTATATTACTATAACATCCCATCAATAATATCGAAAAAACTTCTATCCTTAAACAATACAAACTTATGTCCAACATAATCCATTGCAATCTTTAATCTTATCCATAATACCGCAGTCCACTCTCATAACATAGTGAAAATGATTACCAGAGATTTAATACCATCGTTGATCCCCATATATCATAAGATATGTTTTGTTGGTCACATTCCAAACATTCAAAGTCCTTAATCATGTATTCTCTTGAATACCCATTGAACCTTAGTGAAAACATGAATGCAGTTAAAATTTAACACCTTCCACATACCAAAATCCTCAAAATTCTATATACTCAAACCATGATATCACTTAGTCCTTATATCAATCATAAGCTCATGAATACTGTTAAACATTTCATTTTCTCATTTTCCCTTCATTATGCGCATATCATCTTATTTCCAAAAATATCTCAATCACTTTGAATAAATATTCCAATACTACATGATACAACATTATTTTGGAATCCCATTACATAAACACTTAATCATTCCACCACATCGTTGTCATATTCAACATCGCCAATAGTGATCGCATGTGACTTCCCTTTTTTCCTTTGCCTTAAGGGGTTTCTCATGTTGATCATCACTAACCCTTGGATTAGGGCATTTATTAGCATAATGCCCCATTTCCTTGCACTTGAAGCATTGAAGTGTTGGTGGTGCGTTCTCTGCAGTGTTTTCTTTATTCACATCATTAGAAACCCTTTTTCCATTACTTTGACACTCAGCTTCTCGATTACCTTCTTTTCCACACTTAAAACATTTTCTATTCCCTTTAAGACAATCTCCACCATGATTTTTTCCACACTTTGACCATAAGGAAACATTCATCTTCTTTTCGCCAATATTCTGAGATTTCTCCTTGAACTCCATCTTTCGTTTCTTGTCAAAACCATGAGATGGATATGTAACACCAACTTCTATTTCTACCTTGATAGCACAACACACAATTTCATCATAGCTAATGAAGTCTCTTATAGCTAATTCCCTATGAATACTTGGTTTGAAGCCACTGAAAAATCGATCAACTTTACATTCAGGTTGGATGATAATGCCAGATGCATACCCTGCAAGTCTTGTAAAATTTTATTCGTATATACCAACAGATTCATCGTCCTTCTGCTTCAGCTCAAGAAACTCCTTTTCTATCTTCGTTCGAAGAATATGAGGGAAGTAATTACTGAAAAACAAGTTCTTGAACTCGTCCCATTCCATGGACTCAATTTCATCTCTTGGCCTCGTATTCTTGATAAGATTCCACCATTGATCAGATTCACCTTCCAAACGATATACTGCTAAGATGACTTTATAATGTTCAGAACATTGAAGAACTGAAAATATCTTTTCAGTGGTACTGATCCATTGTTCAGCAACAAGTGGATCGGAAGTCCCACTGAAAGAAGGTGGACGTTGCCTCATGAAGGACTCAATAGAATATTGTTCCCTTCTCTTCTCATTTGGAAGTCCAGAATGATTCATACCTTGTGTAAGTATAGCAATAATATTTTCACTCCATCTCCCATAACATTTGTTTGTTCAGGAGGACAATCATTGCATTGTCCATTGCATTGATCAACACGGTTCCTTCGGGTTCCAGCCATCGTCTAAAACCCAAAAAGAATAGTGCCAGAGGAAAAAATCATGATAGGGAAAAAAACAAAATAAAGGGGGAGTACCCTCAATATCTAACATCTTAGGTTAAATTCTAAGATCATTAGCGCAATTCTAGGTCTATAACCTATACGTATACTTAACCTTAGATACATCCCTAGACATACCTTAGAAATATCTCTAGGGATCTCACTAACGTTTTTGCATCCTAGTTTCCAAAGGTTGACTAAACCTTTCCTCTAATACCAACTATAGAGACCTGAAACATGACGTACATGGACATCACATTACTTTTGCGGAATACTTAGTACATAACAAAAACACACACACAAGGATCGTAATAGTTTAGTGTCTTTGGAAACTCGGAATATAATCTTCTAATCGTGGTGAAAGATCTTCAACATCTCCCATAAAGATCTTAATTTTTTTAACCTAAACCCTTTCTTTATATCATGGGGAAAAGAAAACATAAAAGGGTGAGCTCAAATGGTCAGTAAGGGTAAACAAAAGAAATATCAATCACATCGTATACACAAGCACATAACTATTGGAAATCTTAACCTGCAAAAGAGATCATAATTTCATAACATGGGATAAATCATGGCAATGAAATGTAATCACAATAATCATAATGTAAAACATGAATCTTTGTGGCATTCACACATAATCATAGAGAATCATTTCTTGTTAGTCAAGACTCATTGCCAAGACTATCTTAGTGGACAAAGTCCCTTTCTGAACCGAGTCACCCTCGTTTCAGTCCCGTTTCACTTAACCGGTATGACCTACCATTCCAGCCATGTCTATCTCATGAGATATAAAATCTTTACCCAATTCATTGGAGGGAGATATAGGTCCCACCCATCTGATAATGATACCATTCTTATGTGTGCCACAAAATCATAAATCATACATCATTACATAACCCATGTAATAAAAATGGGAATCTTAAACATCATGACATCATAAAACAATTCATATACAATAAAGGAATTCATAAAAATAATTCCATCACAAAATAATCAAATCAATGTAATAATAGTGATAAAAACAGTACCCTTTATTATCTTATATGGAAAATAATTTTGATAAAACACTTGAACTTCATTCTTGAGGAAAATATCCTTTCTACTTCAAAAACACTTTTCCTTTCTTAACATGTCATAAAATTTTAAACTAAAAGAAGTTGATTAAAAATAAACTTGAAAACTTGTAAAGGATGCTTCTTGGAAATAATGTTTTAAAAATCCATTCATGCCGTATAAGTTAAAAAAATCATTCTTCGTACTTTTGTCGGAAAAGTCAAAAAGTACCTCGTACGAAAAACGACAAAAGATTCCTTTCATATCCTTTACTAAAAACTCACCGAAGGGTAAAATTGGATTTAAACAATTGTATGTGGATGGGAATAATGTTACATATTGAGTAAACATGGATGTGGATGATAAAATACACCCCAGTAAATACCAAAGTATAAACAATCTCGGATAAAAATGAGATTCTGATATTTCCCTTACCTTAGGTCCGATTTTCTTTGTACGTGTCCGAAGCTCATGTATAATGGTTTAAATAATGTTATTTACTTACTCCATAATCATACATATTGATATGATATCATATATGGTCATATTCTTAGCTTCTTATTAGTAATATTTCATTGTTACTTGTTACTTGGGTCTTTATTGCCTTTTGTTCTTATGCGTGTTTTGCCGAATAAATTCTTATTCTTCTTTTAAGGTTGTAGATACCTTATATCCAGAATGGTATTAGTATAACATATATCATATTTATTCATTCAATTCATTTATATAATTACTATTTAATGATGATCATGTAGAACGAGTCGCATCACATCGTGGAGACGGTATTCCGTACGTACGCACAAGCGATGATATTGTTCCCATGATCGTGGAATTGTATTTAAGTGTATTTATACTATTTCAGTATCAATATCACTTTATAATAATCATATATAGTTACTCATTACACCATTATACCCATCCTTGTAAGGTGATGGTGAAAAATAGATTACACCACGGCGTGGAGACGGTATTCCGTACGTACGCACGCGCGATGATTTCATTTTTCCGTAGGATGGATAGAAGGTGAATTAGGGTTGTTTAATATTTATAATAACATATCAGTATGTAAGTAATACTGATGTTATTACTTTATCATGAAACAACTAAAGAAGAAGAAGTTGAAGAAGAAAGAAATTGAAATGATCGGTAATGGATATTACCTCTTCTTTGAAACGCCTCTTTGAATCCTCCACTTAGGGAACTAAGATTGGTCTTTGAAGAAGACCATGACCTCTAGGATTGTTATAGGGAATTGGAGAAGGGATTTAGGCAGGGTTTTTCCGAGCTTGAGTGCTCAAATTGGTGTGAGGATGAGGGGGAGGAGGTTCCCTTTTATAAGGGAGGAGAGGGGCACCTTAGGAATATCTTAAAATATTATTTTATATTAAAGTAATAATCGGTTTATAATGGTTCCAAAGGGTCTTATTTCGAAGGTAAAGTGGGTATGGGTCGAAATTATATTAAACAATAGGATTTAGACAAGTTTAGGTTATTATTTTAACCAAATCATTTAGATTTAACATTAAGTTAAATAATTTTACTTTTACCGTGTCTTCTTGTGTTCTTACACTATAAGGTTAATAAACTTACTATAAGAAGCCAAAAAAACCCCAAATTGTTTATTATTAATATATATAACCTTATCTAAATCATTTTGCCGAACCTTATATTTTTAGGAATAAAATTACAATTAATAATATAATATTTGATTTAAAAACTAGTTTGTGTCAATTTTGACACTATTTGATATATGATTTTTGTGAAAGTCATAACAGAATTATATGTTCGAAACAAGTTTATTAAATGAACAATAATATATCATAGTAACCTAGAAAATTAGTGGAATTCATAAAAAGTCACAAATTACATTTATTTTGGGGTTTATAACATCAATTATGTCAATATTTCATTAATAAGATAATTACTGCATCATTATTGTGCCATAAATAAATTACATTTTTAATGTCTAAAAATTACAAATAAAATTCCATTATGTAGGAAATCTTTTTAGATTTCTAATGAATATTTATAGTCGAATTTATCTTATGTATAACCCCATATTAAAAATTATTTACTTATTAAACTTTGATTTTAACTATTTTAACCCTTCTTTAAATAAATTAATAATAAATGTCATAATCTAATCCATGTGGGCCTAAATGGTCATATTTTATTCCTAAGTTTGTTTTTGGTCGAATGTCACTTATCCAATAGAATTAGGACATGTGTTAGGGTAATAATAATATCATCTTTACCCTTAATTACCCTATTTACTTTTAACCGTGGTAAAAAAAGTAAAAAGTTACTATTCACCAAAAATTATTTTCATCTCATTGAACCACATTTTAGTCCTTGATATTAACCGTGTCTCTCGGATTTTCGAAATTCCATTCACAGAAGCGGTAAAATTAAGTTTTATGCAAAATTCAGTTTTTAACCTACCACATAGTGGTTTCACTATTCATCAAAAATTGAAAGTTTTCAGAAAAATACCAAAATTTCACCTTAGGCTAATTTCGGTATTCCGAAACCAAAAATGAAGTCCATTTTGAAAAATAAAATTTATAAAATTTCAAAAAGTGGTTATTAATATTCATAAAGGCTAGTTTTAATAATATTTTAACAGCATATTGTTGTTTAGTGAAACTCGTTATTGCGTACTACACACGCTATCGAGGAAGGTCGTGATTGCGTGTAATGCAAGGAAAGTCAAGGATGCGTGTTGTGCAAGATCCTTTTGGTGTAGCATACAACACAATACATTAATGAAATTATAAAGAATATTTTTCATAAAATCATGGGGTGTTACAGCGTAAGTGTGATTATAGAGTCTCCTCCCAAGGTATCTCTAGACGTGAGGGTCAAGTCCACGACTTACCAGAAACTCTAGGTCTGGAACAAGTTTTGTGAAAGAAATGAATGATTCATATCGACGTCCGTTACTACAGTAGCTAGTAGTGGACACAGACTGTCCCTTGAATCATTTCTAGAGCCATTGGGTCACACCCCTTGACCGCATGCAGCCGCACTCTTCCTCTGCCCTCCATCTCCCTAAGACTAGCGGGAATAACTAAGGCGGGTGGTTGTACCATGTTAGGATGTACACCACCTCCTGCTGCTCTCCTAGCTCTGCCTCCACGTCTGCTGCTTCGTAGACTTATCTCTCCTTTAAGCTTCCTTTTCTTTAACATTTAACACGCCTGAGTCTCTAAGACTGGCACCGGTTTCCTGTTTCTTACTGCACTGTGCAGTCTTCATCCGCTCTTGGATGACCTGGACCTTTTTTTAGTCTCATAAGAGTTGCTATGATTTCTTCCTTGCCGATAAGAGAAATCCGGTCTCATCCCCTGGATGAACCACATTCGTTTCCTAATACAGTCAATCCCATCATGAATGATGCATTCATGCCATGGATGACGTCATAAGGCCTCGACATAACTACCAAGAGATCCAACTGTCACTCTCGTCTCCAAGGGTCGAGTCACACTTTCGGCATCAGTGTGAGGTCACTAGGTCTCCTCCAGTAGAAATCTCGAAGGTGAGGGTCAAGTCAACAGTCTTAACCAGGACCACTCAGTATCAACCAAAAAAAAGGACAGGAAAGCAAGCATCATAAGAAAAGTGTCTTTTTATTATTGCAGCTCATAGTACAAAGACACGAATACAAAAGCAACATGGAACTAGAAGTACAAAGGACATATCCACTAGTTCCTCTCCTGTCCACATGCTCTCGGAGCTCTACTGCCCTGTCCACCACTCGGCTATTTCTCAAACACCAGCCACTGTTTCTGTCTCGGTGGCTCCTCCAACACCCGCTGATCAATTGTACGAGGATTCGGACAGTCACGTGCCAGGTGACCCTTTCCGCCGCATGAGTAACACAACCTGCTTCTGGCATGACTAGCTCTGTTCCCACCCCGGGTGCCCCGCACCACCGGTCCTAAAACCTGAGATCACCCAACTGCTGGTCTGGTCCTCCTGGACCTCTGCATCATCTGTCTATTGCCCACAGATGACTCGGCTACTGATCGAAAAACATGTGGCAAAGGCAGAATCTCCTGTACACGCTTGGGGTGTAGAGCTACTGGCACAAACTCCACCCTAAAGAAGGTCTCAAAGTCTTCCCATGCGAAGGCCACCCCGTCGCAAAACTGAAACAAGTGGCTCCACCACCTGCCTGCTGCTGCCTGAAGGAGGCTGGCAGCAAAGATCACCATGAAGTCTGTCGGCGTCCCCACTAGCCTGAAGACTCTCACCACAGCCTCCAGCCAATCCTCAGCTACCTGCGGGTCCGTCCCTCCCTGGAACCTGGGTGGCCTCTGGCGCTGGAACTCATGTAGTGCGCTCAAGTGACATGCACCATCTACTGCTGGGGCTGGTGGCATCGGTGGCCCAATGTATGGTAGTACCATTGGTGCCTCTGCTGGTGCCTCAACTGCAAGATGGCCCTGTAACGAAGCCTCGTCACTCGACAGGCTGTCAGCATGCACATCCCTCTGGGCTCTAGCTGGTCATCCGAGAAAAGGCATCCTAAAAGAAGCATCGTGACACGGTCAAACAAATATACCTGGTGAGCTGACCTGGTTTGAGCTGTTTTAAGGGAAAACCTTTGAAAACACACACACAATCAGTGTTTCCGTGCACAAAGCCAGAAATCAGTTGTCAGGGTCCTGGTGTATGGATACGTCGGCCGCCCGCACCAACACTGGACTCCCTGAACTGAAGACCACACTCGGTACCCTTAACACTATTGCTTCACAGAAAGAAAATATCAGAGTTATAAGTTCTATGATAGAACTGACTCCTCTGATACCAATTTGTCACGACCCGTCCTCGGGGCCCGTTCCGTGACTACCCTAAGACCGCCTTACATAGGCCAGGGGCTGGCGACTAGCACCAAAGGCGTAAATCCTGATAACTGGGAAGACATTGCCTTTATAAAAGTAAACAAAACACCACAGAGTACAAGCGAAAGCAAAACACTAAGTACAAAAGAAAGTGCTGAAAACTAAATGGTCCAGAATACAATCCCAAAAGAAAATACAACTAAAACTGAACGAAAGTACAACAGAAAAAGGAAAACAGCTGGAAGAAGGAAGCAGCTCCTGGTTCGTCCTCCTCGGATCCTACCAGAAGGGTAGGTACAGATAGCGCATCTCCTGGATCGTCCACCACAGATCTTACCTGAAGGGTAGGTACAGATAGCTTCCTCAACGCTCTGGCCCGGCATCCTCCCCCATGTGTCATCTCGTCATGTAGTCCTCCTCCAGATATTGACTCATCGTGTAGTCCACCTTCGGGTACTGACTTGTCGTGTAGTCCACCTCCGGGAACCGTCAAGTCCTCGAACACTCGGCCTCTGTCAGCAATGCCCGTCGTCTGCAACCAACACAATGAGGTGCGGGCATAGCCCGTGCAGGGGTGAGTATAACGATAATCAGTAGGGACCCCGAGACCCTTATGGTCTCACCAAAACCAACAAGTATAACCACAAAGAAGATCTCAACAGATAACCCCTACTTAGGTATATTCCCATAGATATACCTAAGTTATCAAGTAACCGATCTCAATCATGAGGTAACACAAATATTATGAAAACAACGGATAACCAGTACCCAGGTATATGCCCATTCATATACCTAAGTTATCAAGTGACCCATCTCAATCATGAGGTAACACAAAGATTATGAAAACAACGGATAACCACTACCCAGGTATATGCCCATACATATACCTAATTTATCAAGTGACCCATCTCAATAATTAGGTAAACACAAAGGTCAAAGGTATCAGCTCAATCCAGGATTTTCATTATCGAAACCGTAACTACTGAAGAGCTCCATCTCTGGAGTGTACAGTGGTACTGTCACAACTCCGAGGTACTGCTCACTAACCTAAGACTGCTGAGGTACTCCTCCTGTCGAGTACCACAGGTCAGCCACCCTGACACAGTAGTGCTTCCCGCTGAGATATGTCACCTAAACACAGTAGTGCACACCCCCTAGTAGCCTGCTGAGGTACTCTCCGGACGAGTACCGCCGTTCTGCACTGTCACATACGTAGTTCTCCGTCCGCCATGGGTCTGCACTCAAAAAAAGTAGTGATCCGTCCACTGGGCTAGTCGACTCACTCTAAGTCGAGTCGGTCAAGCAGTCGTCAGGTCTCAGTCGGCTACACGGTCTCCATGCTCTGCACGCTCATCTCTGGGAGGGTCCGCTCCACAAGCTAGAGGTCGATACACCATGTATCTCAAATTCCCATGAAAAAGTATCTCAAAGGACCGCCTCGTCATAGGAGTCTCAACGCAACAGACGTCGCGTCAATCGGACGCCCTGTCTGTGAGTTACTAGCCTTTTCGTCCCAGGGGCCCGGTTGGTTTCATGAGCGAACCAATTCCGGCCGTATCTCAACTGTACCCCAAACTCTCATTGGGTATACTCATAGGGACCGTTTCTCAACGTGATCAACAACGCCGCTGACGGTTCTTCAAACAGACGTCATGTCTGAAAGATATCAGCTTTTCCGTTCCAGGGGCCCGGTTGGATTTCGGGTGCGATCCAACCCGACCACCATCCAAATATGTCCAAAACTCGGGCGAAGTATGCCAAAATATCCGTCTCACATAGAGGAAATCAACAAAGTCGACGGCACGTCATTCGGACGTCCGGAACTCAAGTTACGAGCGTTTCCGCTCCGTGGGCCCGGTTGGGTTCGTGTACGAACTAACCCGGCCGAACCCAAAGTTCTCCTAAACCTTGAGTTTAATATACCGAAACGACCGTCTCGATCCAAGGATCATGTTTTCTCTGATGGCGAGTCATTTGGAGGCCCATAGCTCATGTTACAGGCATTTGACTGAAAGTGGTCTGAAAACGGGGGTCTGGGCCCGGGGCGACCCGGCACGACCCCCCTAGGTCGGCCGAACCGGGTCGACCCGACCCGGCTGGGCCCGGCCCGGCTCGGTCCGGCTCAGAAAGAGTGGCCGAGCCGAATCATGGGCGGGGTGCACGGCTCCCCCGCCCTTCGCCGCTAATTGAGGCAGACGGTTCGACGACCGCCTCCCTTCCGGTGGCGCGCCGCTGCCGCCGGTCGCCGGCGCTGCCGCCGCCTTCTGCGGACCACCGGATGCGCTCCGGTGGTCCATTCCTTCTGTCGTCTTCGCCTATGGTCCCCCTGGGACCCCACCTTCACTACGAAGGGATTCAAACACCCAAACGGCATGCTTCGTCGTCGCCCGTCAATCCGCATGTCAAAACGAAACACGCTGTCTTCGTGGTTCTCCGGCGCGGCATGCTGGCGCCGCGCCCCTTCGCTGTGGCTCCGCTCCGGCCGCGGCGCCTTCGACTTCCTTCGACACGGAGCGACAACGTCACGTTCTTGTTCGACTTCTCGGCGTGGCGCGACGGCATTGCGTAATACTTGCCGAGCGATTCTCGCGTGGTGCGACGACACCACGCCATCCCGTTCCATTCACAAAGAGACAATCATGAACATATGAGGGGGTTAGGCCGTGTTTTTGCAGTCTGACCCCCTCTCGTTAAACGATAACAAATAGTCGATTAACCACAAAATTTGACAGGCTAGAATCAAGAATGGAAATAATTTAATAAAATAACAATAATCCCTACCTCGGTTCAGGAACGGTGTTCATCAACGACCCGCGGAAGACGAGCATCGCGGAGGTCGGGCGTCGCGGGGAAAGAACGTCGACGTCGCGAAGCGATGATTCGAAGTCGTTGACAGTGATTTCGTCGTGGAAAACCATCGCAGAAGAGAAGACGCGAAAGAATAACGTCGCGTCGCGGATACGGCGTCGCGGAAGAACCGTGTTCTTCGGCGGAGAAGTCCTTCGTTGAAGAATGGTGTTCTTCGTGTTCTTCGTCGAGGAAGAAGGTGTTCCTTAGATTTTTCTCCAAGAAGCTCTCCAACAACCCAACACCAACCCTCAATAAAATAAGTTCTAAACTGATTTTATTAACACAACAAGAATTTGAAATTCAATTGTTTGAATTTCAAAAACATACATGTAACTCACCAAATTAATTACAACAAGTTGTCAAATTTTAATGAAGGTGAGTTAATGGGGTGTTAGGAATGTGAGGGGTTAAGAGGAGTTAGGGAGTTAGGGAGAATTTGAAAAGGTGGGGGGTTCGTGTGGGCCCCAACCTTTTAATTATCCACACATGGGATGTTGGGTGGATTTGGGCCCCACCACCAACTTCCCATGGGAGAAACTAACCACCTTGAAAAAGAAATAAAATTGATTAACAATTTTATTCACTTTTTTTTAATTAATCCCCAAAAATTAACTTCTTCTCCCGCACAAACGCAACTACGGTAAAGGTTCCCTTAAGCGATTACCGGCGTTGCGAGTTCATCGGCGCCATCGGATTTCAATTCTGAGCATCGGTTCAAAAGATAGGAAATCCCGCTCGTTCGTTCACTGAACGTACCCGAGCCAAACTCCGGAAATTAATTCCGGGCACACCGGGCCTCGGAATCAGGCGCCGTCAGAAACTGCGTTCTTGTAAAATTCCAAATAAAATTAAGAAAAAAAATTTACTTGAAATTTCCGGATCCTTACAAATGCACTGTATTTAGATGTGTGGTTCCACCACTTATCCTCTAAGAATAATTATGGATGATGGGCTGATAAAAATCTGAAAAAATGTAGTGAACATCAAAAGATTTGAATTACTGAAAATCCTAAATATATTAAAATTCAATTTCCCTTATAGTAATGGAAAAATTTATTTTTTATTTTCATAGCTAAGAAATTTTCTCACGAAATAATGCTCATGTTGAGGATATTTTGATCACATGGGACAACTTAATATTATCTAATCTAGGATACCAGATACACTAATTCTAAAACATTAGTATTATCCTTTATAGTATCATATTTATTAATGATTCGATGTATGGAGTTTTTTTGAATCAAGAATTCATTATTTTCTTGGTTTGATCACTCAAGATATTCATAATTATGATCTTTATGAATGATAGTTGTTAGATATCATCAGATCTCATGAGAAAACCATGATGGGGAAAGATTGAATATGATGAAAGTTGCGTAATTGTATTGTTTCCACTATTATAGGGTACCCCACACAGGGTTAGCCCAAATGGAATATGAAATCAATTTAGATTGAATGTATATGATAAAATAGCTCAGATAGATAGTGTTTTCCATATATTTTTAATATTGGAACAATATACATTTGGGACTTGTCAAATGTTAGAGTTGGGTTCACACATAGATTTTATTTATAAGTGATCCTATGTCTTCTACCTCTCAATTTGAGACCAAGGATCAAAACCAAGACACACAATAACATACGACCCTCATGTTCAATTCCACACCATTTATTTCCCCCCATTTCTCTTGTGCGTGTCTATGAGTTCCCCAAATGGGCACTCTGTATCCCACTACCTATATTTCCCATTGTGTCTCTCTCCTTTACATCCATGGATATATGGGATAGCTCTCAAATGGCAGAGCCTATATTTTATATGTAGTTAAGCTGGCATCCTAGGGTAAGTATGGTAGGTTTAATTTTTTTTTAATTTTGAAATCATATATTTCATAAACATTAAATATGAACACAAAAATCATTATCACCAGAAAATGACTTCTTTAATATAACACATCATGGAAAATATAAATATATTTTTCACGGCATTAAATATGATTTTGACTTATCTTCTTCTAAAAATGTATAGGTTTATTCAAATATCATTATTTTATGGTATTTCAATCATATTGATTTTTTAGACAATGTGATACACAATATAACATATTCTTAAAACTTGTAACCCACTTCAACAATCTACATACATTATTTTCCCAATTTTTGGTTGAAAACAATTGCAACATAATAAAAAAATCCAATTTCTATTGAATAATATTTTGACTAAACATTACCATAATATTATGTAAATAATTTTCTTTTTAAAGAAATATAAATAACATTAATGTGATATCTCAAAAAATAATTGTTATGATGGTGGTAAAATCTGATCATGTCGTATATGTTAAAATAATACACTATTTTCCGTCTTTTGTAAAAAAAATCAAATACAATTTTTCCATAAAACATTTAGATTGAATAATTATTATACTATTAAAAATAAAGTAAAATTTATTGAAATTTAAATTTTAAATCATTTATTGTATTTTTAAAACATTTTAAAAATAATTTTGAAGAGTTTGGAAAAGAAAGAAAGAAATTTCAACCAAAGAGGATATAAGGGAAACATTTATTTAAAATATTATCTCAATAAATTTATATACCAAGTATATAAAAATATAACCAAAACATAAAGCTATAATTAAAAACTAAATATAATTAAATATATGGGGTTTAAATAAAAATATCCATAAAATATTCCATAATGAAAATTTAGCGTAGAAAATCTTGAAAAGAAATGTGATTGTAACATAAATCATTACCGCTTTGGTAAAATTTGAATCATAAACCCAATGAAATAAATCAATAAATAAAATATTAAACACAACTAGGATAAGTATTTTAATTATGAAAAATATAAAGGGGAAGTTATATACACATTATAAAACAATATAAGTGTATAATATAACATATGTCTAAAAGAAGATACTTTGAGACGATAAAAACTTAATACTTTCTACCATTCAATCCAAATAAATTTAGATGAAATAACATCAAGTTCAACTTTAATACAATGAATTAATAAGAAAAATGATATAAAATGTCAAATGGTTAGTATATACAACTCCATGAATAACATAATATCCAAATATTAAATATTTCATAATGAAACAATATTGAGATGACGAATCCATGAAATGGCCGTATCACAAAAGTAAAATTTATCTATTGAGGTGATTATGTGTAATAATATTAAAATAAAGAAAATATTTTTAAAAAATAATAATAAAATCTTTTGTAACATCATACAAAATCATTTATGAATATAGTAACTAAAGTTAATTTATAACTTAATGAATTGAAATTGAGTTAACAAATCTCTTACCCAGACTACCAATATACTTTATATTCCCTTTTACATATATATAATAAAAATATATTAATTATAAAATTTTATTAGAAAAATTTAATGATTTATTCATCTCTAATTCATCCATTATTTTTATTTCAAGGGAATATTTAATTACATAAATTGTTAAGTCCACATTGGTTGTTTTGAAGGAAATTGGTTCATAAATGAAAAATAACGTTGGTGTGTTGAAAATGTTCAATTGTGTGATTTTTAAGTCACCTATAAAAGAATATTCATCAAATAAATATAATTTTTATATATAACATATAATTTTGTTTCTAACCCTCATAATAAGTAATGAAACAATGCCTCGGCCCGTGAGGGAGTAGTTTGCACATACCTAAGAGTGATGTTTTTACTCTTCATTTGCTGTAAATTTAAGAAATAGAACAATATATTATCTCTAAATAATTAAAATAATGTTAAAAACATCAAATTAAATCATTAATTATATCCCCATGACTATCCACTAGAGGTAGTTTTTTGGACAATGATGTACCACACAATGGGTAATGGTAGTTCGTATGTACACACATGTAATGATTCTGTATTTAATGATTGGAACATAATGAAAATAGATTATATATAATTTTTATAGAAACATAATAATTTTATCAATATCATATATATAAATTAAATTCCTCATAATAACCATCCATAAATGGAGGTGATGATAAAAAAATTCATTAGTTTACAGTGTAATAGTACGCACGAACACACGAGTGATGGCTTAATTTCCCATTCTATGGAAAAATAGATGAAAACTATTATTACATTTTAAATATAAAATAATAGTATATTGGAGACATATATTATATTATTATATAATGGTTATAGTATTATTTAAGGGCGTAGAATAAGAAGTAAAATAAAAATGATCAGTAGAGATGATTACATAATATTTAAAGACCCTCCTTTTAATATCTCCTTAAGGTCCATAATTATGGAATTTTAGAATCATAAAAACTATATAGTTTATTCATGTACTTTTAGAATATATGTTGAAAGGATTTGATTAATATAAGTTTCTCAATATGTGTAAGGATGAGAGGAGGTGTGTTTTCTTTTATAATTGAGGGGAGGGTAGCCCTTGTAGTTATTTAATGTAATAAATTAATATAAATTAATTTTCATATTCAAGTATAAAAAATTATATATTTAGAATATAGGATTAAAATGAATATTAATCCTCTCAAACAAAAAAATGTAGACATGTTTAGGTGATTTTTTACATATTATTTCTTGGTTTTACCTCCCCATTAATGCTTTTGATAACTATTTCTATATAAAAGTGTTTTACGCAATAAGGTCTATGGAAGTTAATATGAAAGGGAATGTAAGACATAAGTTGAAAATGAAACCCAATGATAATATTTTTTTTGAATTTTAAATCATTTAATAAGAAAATGTGAACATAAAATAACATTATATTAATATTTAGGGTTATTTAGAAAATTTAAATTTTAAAAATATTAGTACAATAATTTATTTCATATATAAACTTTTAACACATAAATAATGAAATATTTTTCCTAACATAATTTTTGAACACCAAAAATGTAATCCCCCGTGATTTTTATGAAATATTTCCCCTTAAATAATTTTATTTCATTAATGTCTTATTTTACACGCAACAACATGTTTAGGTGAACCAAACACCATTATTAAAATATTATGCTTCTATTATAGCCTAAATTTAATATTGGTGGGTAGGAATATTAATAAATAAATATTTAAAAAATACATGGTATAAATATCTATAAAACCAATTCATTAGTTATAAAATGATAATAATTCAAAAATACATTTGAAAATAAATTTCATGGTTTTTAGAAAAATGTGTTTCTATAAATGTAATGTATTTTTATATTATAAAATTTAATTAATCACTATCGGTGAATGATATTAATTAATAAAATTTATTTTTTACTATATTATATTTTTTAACCGTTAAGAAAATATTATTCTAGGTATAAGAAAATAAAAATCAATTCTTACGATTAAAAATATATTCCTCCAAAAATCAGTTTTTATCACATTTTTTAAAAATTAAATGAAATTAATTTCAACCATTTATAGGTGTTTCATTAGATAAAAAAAAATTAAATATGTAAAATTATGAGTTTCCAATTTGGTAATTTATTCTCTTTTATTTTTGGTCAATATGAATATTAACTGTGGTAAAATTTATCACCTTGGTAAAGGGTAAATCAAGATAATATAGATTCAAATTAAACTCTATGGCTATAATGATTCATCAATATTCTTTTTGGGTGTATCTAATTCGACATATAACTCCTTAGGTCGAAAATTTAGAATTTTAATGAAAAAAATTCCATAAAAATTACACATAGATTATTTAAGACAAATAAACATACAAAATGTCTCTCCCTTTGTTTTTAATATCTATGATATGTCCAAAATGGGGAAAATGTATGTTATGAATGAATATAAGTGTATATTTAAATATTAATAAAATTATTTTCATGATATAAATCTATTTATAATATCAATTATTTCCCTTTAATTGATGAATACCCTCACATATCAATTAATCTTCATGAAACAAATCACCATTTTTAAACACTAGGGTGTATAAATCCCTTACCACACAACTGATGTAGTTGTTTATTTGGATCAAATAATTCCAATAAGGGAAAACTATATGGATTTTTGGATTGTGGGTTTTTATCAGGGATGTGATCAATGGAAACTCAAATTCTCACATAGGGGGATATCAAAGTATTTCTTCATGAAACAAATCAATGTATTCCCATAAGAAAATTATATCTTCTTTTGTAAGGAAAATTTTTCCATTCTTAGGTTTCCAATAATATTTTTATCCATGAATTTATTTAAGGATATCTATAATAGGTGGATATAGATATTATTAAAATGTTATTTTCTACTATTTAATTATAAGGGATTCAACATATCTATCATAAATACTAATATCCTTCTATCAACAATAGATTTTCACATTTTAATTATATTATAAATCAATACCAATGATTATTTCAAAGTAAATAATAATAATAATGAAGATTGAAAATGGGGTTTTTTATGTGTCATAACAGTAACTGAAATGAATATCCTTATCAAATGAAGAATTCAGATAGGATTATTAATTAACAACTCCCTTATTAAGTTGCTAGGAAAATATTGAATTTTTCTAGAAAATATGGAATATATAAAAGTTATTGAATTTGCAAAATCAATAAGAAATTATCTAAATTTCATGATATGTTGAAATCATAATCCACTACATCTTTTGGAAATTCAACCTCAGTTGTATTTGTTGCACAAGATTAATATTTCACCCCTGAAATGTTTCATGGAAATTTCCTTGATTATTGGATAATTTATTTAAATAGTGCCCCATCATCATATTATTGAAGCATTTGATATTTGGATCTTTTTTCATCCCCTATAAATAATGTTCTTGATGGTGTTTCATTCCATATGTTCTCTAATATCCCTTTTCCATCAATCATGTTTCATGATGTTTCAATCTAAAATTTTAAAAAGTTTTAAATTACACTCTTCCTTTATTTCATTTTTGAATATTTATTTTTTCAAAGTACTCACCTTCCAAATTTTTTTTTGTTTCAACAAAAATTTTAAATACTTGTAACTTATTTCTCTACCTTAATGGCACTTGATATTGTATCATTATATACTAAAAATACCAATGATACAAATTCCCTTTAGAATTTTGTATTTATTCTATAAAATAAATTATTAATCTAACTTACCATATTACATATATAATCCCTAACATGTGTTATTGAAAATTTAAGGATAACTTAATATTCAAAATATTTTCTGCTTCCCTTTACCACATATTGAGGAATTATCCATTCAAATACACTCATTACTTATAAGGAAGGTTTTATTAAGAGAATATCTACATGAAATTATTCTTCACCATAATTTTTATTTCCTCTGTCTTCTTAGTGTTTTGGATAAATTTTCACCAATTATCAATTCCTCCTATAATATGATAAATAACTATGATAAATGTTTTCTCTTTCAATACTTACCCATGTGAGAAAGATCTTCTCTAAGGACTTGATCTATTTCTTAGGTACTAAAGTATTATTATCCAAATCAAATGAAGTTGATTTTTTTTCACATTAATCTAATCAATATTAGAACATCTTGTAATGTATTAGTAGGAAACACTATATAGTCATAGTTATTGGTTCTAAACTGAGTCCCCTGTTTCAATATAATTATAAATTTTTAGCTATAGTTTGAAATCTAGTTGTTTCTTAATTTTCTTACCCGAGAGTGAAATCCCTATATAGATTTTGTTCAATTAAATTGTTTCCAATAAATCTTCTAGGGAATATTTTAAATTAGTGGAATATATAGAATTTACCCATAAAATTATGAATATTAAATTATACCATATAATTCTGAAGGATGTGTATCACTTTAACTAAATTAAAAAGTTATGTAACTCTAATGTTAGAATATTAAAAGTACTATATTGGGTAATATCCTCAAATCCTAATTTTTTAGATATCTCATAATACTTTTTAAAAATCATGATAATTAATAAATGAATATCAAATAAGTGTGTCTATCTAAGTTTTCATCATTAGGCCCACTCATCATGCCCCAATGATAATCAGGTTTACAAAAATCCGCCTCATTCAGTGTTTTTACCCCTAGGTGCATATGTTACACTAGCTCATACACCTTCCAATATTCACAAATGGATTTATTTCCTATAGAAAACAAAAAATATCTACTTAAAAAAGAATTTTTGATATTATTATATCCATATAAATATCCTTATAGTTTTCCATAGGGTTATGTTTTCCAATCTATTTTTCCTATATATAGTTCTAACGTATTATACTAAAATTTCTCTGACGCCTACTATGACACCATGAATTCTACAGAAAATAGCCAAATGTTATTTTAATAAATTTTCATAAAAAAATGACCACATCTTGAAGGATATAATAGTTTTGTAGTCAGGAGATACTAGATATATACAAGATTCTCATGTAACATTTTTAAACATGAAATACCATATAATATTATTATTTTAAAATTATCATATCTTTTGTTATATCCTCAGAATCAATCATAAATTCATTAATGGTAACCTATGGAAAATAAAACATAGTAAACGGTGAGCTCATATTTTCAGTAAGGGAAATCAAGAAACAAAAGACATCATCATATAAATACATCCAAAATAGTATCGCAAATATATAAAATAATCAAATGCCCTATAAAAATAATATCATAAAAATGGGACTAAATATATTTGTGATATAACAACATAAATAACACCTTGTATATTAATATCTAGTTTTATAATTATTGAATTCATAATACTAGACATTATAATCATAATATGAATAATTTTTACAAAAATATTATAACTAAATAGGTATGTTATACTAGAAATACCTAAAAAATATAGTCTCATGAATCCTAGATAGTAATTAAGAGAATATAAAAAACCCCTACCATCACATACTAAGTATAATGTATACATAATATGAAATCATTTAATAACAACCCAATCCATAATCAACATAAATATTTATCTATAAAAATGAGCATAAGAAATTATAACATTTTTCTCAATCAATAACTAGTGAATAATAATCTTAACACATATATATTAATATGGTCGATGACATCATTATATTATATTACAAATAACAAATAATATTCATCATATAAGATTGAAATATATAATTTTTTTAAAAATATATCCTGAATGTTTCATGTGGAATGTACTCTTTTCATTTGTAAACCACTTATTTAAAATCTAAAAAATACGAAATTTATTGGAAATTTTTTTTTTGGAAAGCACCATGGAGAATTTTAAAGGAATATTTATTTAGAATAATATTCATTACAGTGGTAAAATATATTTTTGTGTTAAATGTTATAATAAATATTTTTTTCACGTCTTTCATAATAGTACCTCATTTGGAAATGAAAAGAAGAATGATTTTAAACTATTTTAAAAATATTACAAAATAGGTAAAATTTAAATTAATAATTAATTGGAGAATAGAATATACATTCATTAATTTTATTCAAAATAAAATATGTACATATATGAAAAATATTCATAACCAAATTGAAATTTGAAGTCTATTTTCATTAACAAAACTCCTTCATATTTTTTATTACATAGATAAAAGAAAATTAAATTAAACCATGTAAATATATATATATATATAAGAATAATTTTGTGGTATTTTAAATGAGAAATCTATTATTATATTCATAAATATAATTTTAAATATATATAATCTTGAATAATAATGAGATTGAATAATAAATCTTTAACCGAAGTCTAATTGTCTTCCCAAGTTATTCTAATATCATTTATAATAATATAAAATTTATTATACTTGTAATAAATTGTTATGTTAATGCCTATAATATAATAAATGGTTTATATGTAATATTTAATCACTAATTCAGTGAAAACTATCCAATATCATTATCATTTTCGTTGTTCAATGCTTCATTTTTATGTAGGTTTTGATTTTACAGTTATGGTCCATACATCCTGATGATGGTTCCATCATCTACATTATGTTAATAATGATATAAATATCATATATATTCATTCTATACTTCATTATAAACATCTATAAAGGATTATATATAAGAATTAATTACACATTGTGCGAAGATGGTTGTCTGCACATAAGTATAAACAATGTTTTCATTTTTTATAAAACTTTAATAACAATAAACAACATTTTATGAATATAAAATCGTAATTATAAATTAAATATCTTAAATATTTTTTTAAACCCCAAATTATATATATAAATTTAATGGGATGATGAAAAATGAATCACATCTCTATGTGGAGCCATCATCCTATATGTATGCATGATCGAGAATTTCATTTCCTATCTAATAGAAAAGAGGTGGAAAATGGTTTTCCCATAATCATAATAAAATATTTTTATATAAAAAATACTTTGTTCTTTATTTAAGGGTGTATACAATATATTTTCATTAATATTAATAAGAAATAAACATTGAAATAGTTGGGTTTGATGATCACTTCTTCATTGAGAGGCCTCCTTTAGATTAAACCTCAAGCATTAAATGGATTGGATTAGGGAAAGAACATGAGCTCAAGAATTAAAAGAAAAAATTTAGTAAAGTTTTTTGGTTACATATTGGATTCTATATAGCTATGAAAACTTGTTAATAAGGTTGGAGAGAATTTTCCCTTTTAAAATTGATGGTAGGGACACTAATTGAATCATATAAATTAAATAAATAATATGAATCTATTTTCATGTGTAAGTGGAACTAAAGGGACTATAATTTAAAATTTATGATGATATAAGGTCTAAATATCTTTATAAAATAGTAAATATACACGTTTAAGTTGTATTTATACCGTTATCTCTTTGTTCAACCACCAATAAACCCTCTTAAACTAAATAGTTGAAACAATTTTTAACAATTTTTAATATTCATTATGAAAAAATGAGTTAAAAATATTTCTTAATATTAATTTTTATTATTCATAATACAGAATACATTTTATATGATTCAATTTCAATAATTGGGATAAATTAATTTTAACATGTGTTCATAACATGCTATGAAATTATTTTATTGAAATAAGTTTGTTTTAATCATAAAAAGGATTTTAAAAAAAATGAAATTTAATATTTATTTTAATTAAAATTACTTTAATATTTTATTGAAATAGAGACTTATTTTTCTTTAAATACAAACCAAAAACAAAATTACGATTTAAAATACCTAATTAAAATGAATTAACTAAAAAAATTATTTGAATAAAAAAAATGCTTAGATTAAAAAGGTATTAAGAATATATTTACTAGTTCAACATTATATTTTTATATGAATTATTGTAATTGTGGAATATATTTTTTTTATTAAAATATTTCACAAGTATTAATATTATTATGATAAAATTATATTTTCACATGAGAGGAAGTATATGTAAAATCTTTATATTACACTATTAACCTTAAAACCTATTATTCATAAAAAATGTAAAAAATGAACCCTAAGTTAATTACAGTATTCTTAATTGAAAAAATAGATTCATTTGAAAAAAACTAATTTTTTAAAATTTTGGAATTTATGTTTTAATCATATTCATGATTAAAGACCTTTTCATCATGTCATAGTTTCTTTTGAAAGAAAATATTTCTTACTATAATTGAATCTCGAGTGATAAAAACATAAAATGGTTGACCTCACCACATCATGGTGGAATTCAAATATATATTATAATAAATAAAAAAACCTCTAGGATATAACAACCCTACACTTTATTATTCATGCTTTATTACACAAACTTATACTTAATACAACCAATAATATTGAGTGGTATAGTTTATTTGGAGCTTTGGAACATTACATAACAAATGAGAACATAGAACACAATATCTTTATTGAAAATTTATTTTACATGACCACGACATTCATTCATACGTAGCATTGCATGGGATAACCTGAGTACAAGCATAAGAAAAGGGGGAGCTATAAACACTAGTAAGGGATTAAACAAGGCATAAAATTATGAATATAGTACATGTTAGTAAATAGTCATATTAATAGAGCATAAGAGAAACATGAAAACAAAGGCATGATATAACATGATTATAATAACATGGAAATGTGGCAACAACATTTAACATAATATTAGAATGATCCAAGGATAATTTCACATTGATAATGATTAAACCCTCATTTAACTTTAATTATCATGATAAAACCCTCATTTCATGTGATGTATCATGAGAATAATCTTTACCCAATGCATTGAAGCCCTATTTGGGCGCACCATTCTTAATCATTTCATTTCTTGCATAAGTGTTCCACATAGATCATATAACAAGGAATTATTCAACAACATCATTTATTCCATGATAAAATAATGTGTAATTAATATATTATATTATATAATCAATAATTATATGTGCATAAAGTTGAATACCCTTGGTAGAGAAATGGGTATGGTATTCACTACACGATGATTTGGCTGGAAAAAATGCGTTGCAATTTCGGCATCATAACAGTGTGACATATTAATTCATAAAAATGGTCAATGAGAGAGAAATGGATATCTCGCCACATGTAAATGAAATTTACTATAATTGTGTCATATATATACATGTCCAAACACATGTAATTTGGAAATAGAAGGTGTAACATGTTAAAGAAACATGTAGAAAGATGAGAAATGAAATAACTCCTGTATAATTTCAGCATGGTAACATGTGTACATGGGGGGAATTAATGAGAAAAAAGGGATCAATAATAATTAAAACATAAGGAGGGAAGTATATAGGAGGTTATAAATAATAACCCCACATTTTTAATTGAAAATACAAGGGTATAACAATATAATAAAATCTGGACAAAAATGAGAATGGAAGAATTCTCGGACATTGATTTGTGATCCCAAAGGCTCAGAAGAGACTTGATAAAATCTTCACAGGATCTTGAGATGTCTTTTTAGGATTATATAAAGATATTAGGGTAGAGGTTGGTTGATATAAAAATGGTTTTAGTGAAGAGTAATGGGATATTGTGTGGGTTTATATAGGAAAGGAGAGGAAATTCTTTATTATTTAGGTTTTGGACAATGCACATTAATCAAATCAAAACCAAAAACCAAACCACGGTTTTCTCCCATGGGGTTTTCCAAAGGGGACTGGAAAACATTATTTTATAAGGCCAGTGTCTAAACTTATTAAAATACTAGCCTTTATTATTTGGAGTTGAGTCACACTCTCAAGAAAATCATTTTAAAAGCTAAAATGTTTTATAAGTATTGGAGGGTCTAGTAAGGCACCATAAAATTAATAAAAAAAATATAAAATTTTATAATTTTAAAGTTATGACATATATTTTCCAAATATAATTTCTGTAGTACTTTATTACATCACTATTGTTTCATTATGATGTCATAAAACACATTATATATTTGATAGATATTTAATCTTTACCCAAAAATTCAACAACCTCATACAATTTTAAAAAATTCACTGTTAGATAATTTTTACATCCTGAATCCAAAAACAAATTAATTTTATCAAAATAATTTTCAAAATATGTGAATTTTTTACTTTTAAAATAAAATATGAAATTTATAAAAAATTAATGGGTTTTGGAAAAACAGCTTTCAAAACATAATAAAAATTACAATTTTATTCCTACAAAATTAAATGATGATTTATATTTAATAAAAATTGATTTATTAATAATATTAAAATATTTTTTAATTCAAAAATACATTAATTCATCATAATATATTTCTTAATCGAATTTATATATTAACTAAAAATACTATTTTTTCTTTAAACCACATTTACAAAGTAACAATAATAAAATGAAATTATATTATTTAAACAAAAAATAATGCATATAATCATAGTGCTAGGGTCTTATTACATAAACTCTTATAACAACTGCATAAGAAAAATGGGTAAGGTGTGAAATTGTGACATACTCTTGGGATGGCTCAAATATCATCGCTCAAGTTGTAATCTCTTTTAACTTCCACTTCTCCCATAGACAGTTTTGTTCAAGAGTAATGTGTTGAATCTCAGCTTGGTCATGGTCAATATTGAATCATGGTGACACAACTTGTTTTCTATTCTCTGAAAAATGGGCTTCATATGGACAAATTCTGTTGGATGAGGCCATCACATCCTCTTTCTAGGTAAAATGTATTTGTAAAAGCCCTATATTTATACTAATCATGTGATCACTGTCCAACGGTTATATTAGAAATGGTCCCAATTGTTAACCATATTTTAAAATCCAAAAACATAAAACAAAGGAAGTGAATATGTTTTATGTAACCATTTTACATGATAATACATTTAATTAGATTAATAGTAATTTTCATTAATAAATGTTTGAGTCGTTAAAATCTACCCCCTTTAGAAATTTCACCCTCGAAATTTCCTTTTCACACACTAAAATAGATGAGGGTAATTATGCCTCATCACTTCCTCTGATTCTCATGTTGCTTCTTAAAACACGTGGTTTCACCAAAACACCTTGATGAGGGGCATTGTCTTATTTTATAGACCTTTTTACCTACGATCTAAGATCTGAGCTGACTTTTATTCATAGGAGATTTTATTGTCTAATTGTACCACCTCTCGATTGGGTACATGTGATGGGTCTGGTATGTACTTCCTCAAGAGTGATACATGGAATACATAATGTTCTTGAGATAGTTTTGGTGGGAGTTCTAGTAAGTAGGACACTATTAGAATGCGATGAAGGATCTCAAAATGTTCTATGTACTTTCGACTAAGCTTTCCCTTCCTGCCAAATATCATAAATCTCTTCCGTAGTGATATGTGGAGGAATACCATGTATCCAAAATCACACTCTATGTATCGTCAATGATTATCAGCATAGCTCTTTTGTTTACTCTGAGTATCTTTAATGTGTTGTTGGATGGTATTAACCTTCTCCACCATTTCTTCGACCATTTCTGGACCTAGGTGTTTTCGCTCCCCAACTTCAACCCAACATGCCAGTGTTCTGCACCTCCCACCATAAAGTGATTTATAAGGATCCATTTGGATGATTTAGTGGAAAATGTTATTATAAGAGAACTCAACCGGAGGAATGTGTTGATCCCATCCTCGTTTGAAGTCCATTGAACATGCTCCCAACATTTCCTCAAGTGTTTGGATAGTCCACTCAGATAGGCCATCAGTTTGAGGATGATAAGTTGTATTAAAGTTCAACTTAGTATTCAGAGCATGTTGGAGACTCTTCCAGAACATACAGGTGAATCTTGGATCTCGATCAGATATAATGGAAAGTGGTACCCCATGCATCCTTACCACTTCTCTAATGTATATCAGTGCTTGTTGATCCAACAAGAAATCATCTATAATATCAATGAAGTGTGAAGTCTTTCTAAGTCAATCCACAACTACCCAGATAGCATTGTTTCCTTTGGATGTCTTCAGATGTTCGGTGAAAATTTCCATAGTGATGTTCTCTCAATTAGATATTGGTATGGGTAATTTTTACATCATCACCTTAGACATCCATCTCTCATCCTTTACTTGCTGACATACCAGACACATTGATGTATACTCTGTGATCTACTTATTCATATTATCCCACCAATAATGCTCTTGGAGATCTCGATACATATTTGCATTTCCATGGTGAATGGAGAAATTCAATCTATGTGCAACATCCAAATGTTTTCTCATTAACTCCAAACTGGATGGAACACATAGTCTTGACCGAAATCTCACGATTTCTTCTTCATTAACAATGAACTATGAGGATTTCAATTTTTTATAGTTTCCACCTTCTTCTGAGTTCCCACGTCATCCTTTTGATAATCCTTTAACATTTATTAAAGAGACAGTTGGGAAACCATTTGTGAAAGGATTGATGATGTTACCTATTTTTAATTCCCATTTCTATCTTCATCAAATATAATAAGGTTGGATCCTTTTCAACTCTCATTAATGATAGAATTGATGGGACATTTCTACTTAGAGAATTATCTATATTTTTTAACTTTCCTATGGTGGTAATGGATTGAGTAGTATAGTCTTTAATCATCTATAACCATATACATTGGCGCATATTCAGTTCGTTCTGTGTGAATATATACCTGAGAATTTTAGGATCCGTATATATTTCACACTTCTTCCAAAGTGGTAATGATGCCAAATTTTCAAGGACAAGATTACTATAGCCAAATATAGATCATGTGTTGGCTAGTTTTTCTCAAGAACATTCAATTTCCTTGAAGCATAAGAAATTACTTTTTCATTTTGCATCAACACACAGCCTATGACCTTTTATGAAGCATCACTAAATACCAAAAAAAATTTATCCACTTGTGGGAAGTGTGAGCACAACTGCTATGATAGGCCTCATTTTCAACTCCCCAAAGCTATCATTACATTCATCACTCCATGAAAACATCACCCCATTCCGAGTTAGCTTGGTAAGAGGGTTGGGAAATTGTGAGACATTTCTCACAAATCTTCAATAATATCCCCCTAACCCCAAGAATCTACAAATACATGTCACGGATGTTGACCTCATATATCTCTCAATTAAAACTTCCTTGGAGGGATCCATATATATCTCATTTATTGTGATGATATGATTCCTTAATGAGACCTCGTTCAACCTGAACTCACATTTTTTTACATTGCATAGAGCTTCTACTTTCGTAAGGTCTCAAGTACAGTGGTTAGATGATCCTCATGCTCCTCCTTATTTTTGCAGTAAATTAAAATATAATCTATAAAGTCTACAATAAATTTTTCGAGGTAATATCTAAATACAATATTGCAAAAGAACATGAATATTTCTGGAGAATTAGTTAGCCTGAAATGCATTACTATGAATTCATAGTGCCCGTATCTTGTACAAAAATCATTCATGGGGATATCCTCCTTCTTCACCCTTAATTGGTAATATCCTGACTGCAGATCCACCTTGGAGAAGTATTGTTATCCACATAGATGATATAACAATTCATCAATTCTTTAGAGAGGATAGTTGTTCATTATTAGGATTTTTTGAATAGACGATAATCAATGTAGAGGCACATTGCCACATACTTCTTCTTGGCGAAGAGGACATGTGAACCCCAAGGTGAAGCCCTTGGGCATATAAAACCTTTATCCAGATAATCATATAGCTATTTCTTTATAGCATAAAAATCCACAAAATCCACAATATATAATTTCTTGGATATTAGAAACTACCCAAGTATAATATCAATCGAGAATTTAACATCTCTTATAGGAGGAAGACCAGGAAATTCCTCGGTAAACACTTCAGCAAATTCCATCACAAAAGGCATGTATTCAAATATGGTCTCTCCCTTAGAATCAATCATCTGAGCAAGATACGCATGCTCATAGGGCAGTAATAACCATGTTTGAGATGAAGGTTCTAAATAAGATTCATCCTCCTGCTTGCACCTGTACCGAATCGGGTGTCGATTATCCATATAAAGATTGATTTCCCTGTTAAAGCAATTTATGCTGGCTCTATATATATAATGTCAATCCATGCCAATAATTTCATCAAATTACACTAAAGGGAGTATGCAGAGGTTCTCCGGGATGGTCAATCCACAAATTATGATAGGGGAGTAGTTATATTCAAGTGATGCAATGATTTTCCCATTTGTTGTTCTCACCAATATCTATACTTCCATGATTTTTGGTGTTGTTGGGATTATTCTACTAAACAATCAGGAAATAAAATAATTCATAGAACCAAAATCAAAAAGTATTTTCACTATTCATGAATGAATAACTTGTGTACCTTTCACCACAATGTTGTCCGGATTTTATTTGGAGAAAGTGATAGAGAAATCACTCCCTTACTGCCTTGGAGGTTATTGGTTTCCCCCGAAAACAATTAGCATAGGGAACTGGTTTTCAATGTGCCTTGTTTTCTAGTTAAATAAATGAACATTGTGTTGAGGGTCGAATGGAGTGTTCCTCTCTTATGTTTTTGTAGCAGGTTTTTCCTAACGATAGTTAATGTCAAGGTTCTGTTATCTTCCACACCTAAATAATTTCATCACCCCCTTCAAGAAATTTCTGGGGTGCTATTTTTCACACCTTTAGAAAGTGGGGTGTTGGATCTTCTTAGCACCATTGTATTTATCCATCAGACTTATATAATTAAAGTCCACTTTCTACTTCTTATGCCCATTACACTGCTACGATTATCTGATCTCGATTTTGACTTTGAGTTCACATTAGAAAATTTCCTCATAGCTATCGAAGTCATAGATCACCAGGGCTTTATGTAGGCTTGGATTTAGATAACAAAATAAGCATTAAACCATGAATTCAGCGGTTATGAAAAATCTGGCGTTGTATCATGAAAACCTTGAAAAATATTCCTTATACTCTCTGATGGATTTTTCTCCTTTTTGCTTAAGCAAAAGGAATTTACTTTCCATATTTAGTTAGAGTGTGCGCATAAAATATTTATCAAAAAACATTTTCTAGAAATCCTTCAATTCAAATGCCTCAATATCTTCCCCAGGATTCGTATTTTTGATCAATTTCTACGATTGAACAGCTTCACCTTCCGTACGAAATGTAGCCAGAAGAACCTTCTCTTGTTCATAACATTGACAGAAGAATAATATCTTTTCAATACAATTGATCCATTGTTTAGTGATTGAGGGATTGGATGATCAAATAAAAGTGGGAGGTGTTTATCTCAAGATACATTCAATTTTGGATTGTTCATTCTTAGGGGTCGATTGGATGATCCTCTCAATCCATGTTATTATTCAAAAAATGAGTTTACTGAGAGTGTATCGTGAAAAAGTTTTTGATTCCCGCTCCAACTGGATTGTGCATCTCATTAGAATTATGATCACATTGATCTTCACATCTTTTTTTCCCAAGTTCATATATTATTGGAAACTAGCTCCATTAAAAGGAATGTTTGAGGTAAAACACGAAGGGGAATCCAAAGAAAAAAAGGGATAACTTATAAATTAATTTTATTTCCATAGCTTATGAATTTATAGTGTTTAATTAATGTTATTCATGATATACTTTCCAACATATATTCTTAGGGTCATTTTTTTATTCCCTTAATAAGGATTCAAACTAATCTCATGAATTTACCAAAGCATATCCCCCGATATTGTCGTAACCAAGATTCCAGCAATGCCTATTTCTATGCATCATTTCCCATTCGAGTCTAGCTCAAAATGGTGTTTTCGAGTCATACCCCTAGATACATCTATGCCAGAGCCGCCTCTACTTGATCGTATCTATACCTGGATTAATTTTCTTAATAATCCACTTACTCTATAATCACCAAAATTTATGGATGTTTTTATTATACTTACTCTTATCCCCAAGGCATTCACTAGGTTTTCTAATCCTGTTCCCAAAAATAACTAAACCTATCCTATGATACCAACTATAAGAACACTTATATTTATTACACATTTAATCATGATTTATTAATTAAAATGTAACTTAATAAAACCCAGAATAATGATAGGTCTATTGTATTTAAATCTTAGTAACATTATATAAAAACTTAGAACATAAACACAATATCTTTATTGAAAACTTTTTTTACATGACCACAACATTCCTTTGTACATAGCATTGCATGGGATAACATGAAGAAAAGCATAAGAAAGAGTGATCTATAAATAATAGTAAGGGGTTAAACAAGGAATAACATGAAGAATAAAGTATAGGTTAGGCAATAGGCATATCAATGGATCATAAGAGAAGCATGAACAAAAAGGCATTATATCGCATGATTATCATAACATGGAAATGTGGCAAGAAAATTTAACATGATATTAGCATGAGCCAAGGCTCATTACATATAGATAATGAGTAAAGCCTTGTTTCAATTAAATTATCAGGATTCAACCCTCATTGCACTTGATTTATCATGATACTAATATTCACCCAATGCATTAGGGAGCTATCTGGACGCACCTTTCATAATCATTTCATTTCACGCAAAAATGTGTCACTTGGAACATATATCATGGAATAATTCAACATCATTATTTATTCCATGATAAAGGAATTCGAAATAAATACATGAAATTGTATAATATATAAGTATATGTTCAAAAATGTGAATACCCTTGATATAGAAATGGTTATGGTATTCACTACATAATGATTTGTCTTGGAAAATGTGGTGCAATTTCAGCAACATAACGGTGTGACATAATCATTAATAAAAATGGTTGATTAGAGATAAATGGATATATCTTCAAATATAAATGAAATTTATAGTAAAGTGGTCATATATATACATGTCCCAACACATGTAATTAGGAAACAGAAGGCATAACATATTAAAGAAACTTGAAGAAAGAGGGGAAAGGTAAAAAATATTATAAAATTTTGGCATGGTAACGATTGTACATGGGGGAATTAATGAGATAAAAAGGGTTATCTCATCATTAAAACATAAGTAGGGAATTATAGGGGAGGTTTGAAGTCATACCCCAATAGTTTTAATTGAAAATACAGGGGTATAAGAATATAAAAAAAATTGGACAAAAATGAGAAAGAAAGAAATCCCTTACATGGAATTGTGATCCCAAAGGCTTGGGAGAGGCTGGATAGAGGCTTCTTGGGAGATCGGGGCACCTTGCAAGGATTATAGGAAGATTACAGTAGATGATGATCAATATCCAAATGGTTTGAGTGAAATGGAATGGGAGATTGAGTGGGTTTATATTGGAAAGGATAGGGGATTATTTATTATTTAGGTTTTGGACACCACACATTAATCTAATAAAAAACACAGACCAACCCATGATTTTTTTCAATGGTTTTTGTGAAAGGGAAGTGGATAAAATTATTTTATGAGGCTAGTTGTCTGAATTATTAAAACATTATTCTTTCTTATGCGGAGGTGAGTCACACTCTCAAGGAAACCATTTTAAAAGTTAAAATGTTTTATAAGTCTTAAAGGGTCCACTATGGCACCAAAAAATTAATCAAAAAAATATATATAATCACATTATTTTAAACAAAATACATATATTAGAAAAAAAATTACATTATTTTATCAAATCACTATTGGGTCATTATTATGTCATAAAACACATTATATATTTAAAAGATATTTAATTTTTAACCAAAAATTTGACTGTCTTAGAAAATTATGAAAAATTCACCGTTAGACAATTTCAATGTCCTAAAACCAAAAATAATATAGATAATATCTAAATAAATTTCTAAATATTTGATTTTTTAATTTTTAAATAAAAACTGACATGTATCAAAAATTCATGGGTTTTGACAAAACTGCTTTTAAACCTTACTAAAAATTACAATTGTATTCATAATTATTATATAATGATTTATATTTAATAAAAATAAGTTTATTAATAATAATAAAATATTATTTAATTATAAAATACATTAATTCATCGAAATATATGTCTTAATTGAATTTAAATATTAACTAAAAAAAATATTTGTGCTTTAAAAACCATTTACAAACTAACAATAATAAAATGAATGTATATTATTAATAGATAAAATAATTAACATAATCATAGTGTGAGGGTCTTGTTACATAACCCCTTATAAAATCTGCATAAGGCCTAAGGGTAAGGTATGTGATGGTGAAAAACTCCTGTGGTGGTTTGGATAACATCGCTCGGGCGGTAATCTCTATTAACGTCTACTTCTCTCCTAGGCAATTCCGTTCAATCTTAACATGTTTTAACTCAGCTTGGGCTTGGTCAAGAGTGAATCCCAATGATGCTACCTCTTTTCCAAGATCAAAAAAATTGTCTTTGTATAGAGTAATTCTACTAGATGAGTCCATCACTTCCTTTTTCTGAGTAAATTGGATTTTTTAAAGCCTTATATTTATACTAGTCATGTGATCACTGTTCAACGAATATATTCGCAATGGTCACAATTCTTAACAGTATTTTAACATCCAAAAACATAAAACCAAGGAAGTGAATATGTTTTATACAACCATTTTACTTAATAAGATATTTAATTTGATCTATATAATTTTCATTAATAAAAGTTTTGGTCGTTAAACATGATTTGGGGGAAGATAAATATTTATTAATATGGTTTTTAGAACATAATTTGATGAGAAAAAACCATGAATCGGAATACCTGAACATTCCGTTGTTGGAGTTTTCCTTTGAATAAAATTTTTAACTCACTATTAATGTGATAAAAAAAATAAAGATATTTATTGAGTCATTCAGAAGAATTTTTTAGAGTATCTTGAAAAAATTTGAGGAGGGTAAGGAAAGTTTACAATTGCTCTAACATTGGGGGATCTTCAAGAATAATGTATACTATTTATTAACTTATTTATAGTTATTTTTTTATCCTTATTATAGTTTATTTTTGGTCCATATTCATTTTATATTGCATTATAACTTATTCATAATAACATATAGACTTCTGAAGTTGGATCCCAACCACTTAACTCTAATGGTATAAATAGTTGATAAAAATAATTATATAAACTTATAAAAGTATTTTTGATGTGTGTTACTTATTCCCCTTTATATAGATCATGATCACATATTATTGGCTTCAAATATCCCAAAATCTAACTAAAATGAGATCATTAGTGAGTTAATTGTTTTTAGGTTTTTTGTATCATTGAAGAAATTGCCCTCTTTGTAAATTATATTGTTGTTTCCTAAGGACATTTTGATAGTTAATCCAAATAAGGATGTTATAATAGGGAAACCACCAACAAACCAATTGTTGGGTATCGAGTAATTAGTGTATCATTGATTTATATTTTAAATTTTTTAAAATTAAAACACATAACATACACCTATACCATTGTGAGGGAATAATAATGCTTAAAAATCAGGTTTATATTACACCCATACCAAATTTGAATAAGGAGTTATTGGAAGAGTCTTATAGTTCATCATTCTCCTCTCATCCTGGAAGTACAAATTTGTTTAGATAAATGAAAGAGTATCTTTTAGGGGATAAAATAAAAATAGATAAGATGGAATTTGTATCTCAGCTCATGGTTTTAAAAAAAGTTAAGGTATAGAGATATAAGTCTATGGAGATGATACAATAATTAACCATACTTGAATGGAAATGGATAAACATTATGATGGATTTGGATGTTAGACATGAAAAAACATGTAAATATATAATTATATAGAGGTTATAGTCAATCACTTTATGAATTAATCACACTTAATTAATATCTTATAAGATTTATATATTGATTATATTTCCAGAATATATATTAATGATGTCATAAGATTTCATGTAATACCACTTTTCATCATATCTAATCATGACATGAGCTTTACCTCATTCTGGCGAAGTCTTTAACTCGCTCTAGATAAAAATAGTTTCATTATGATCTATCATCCTTTGAAATATGTTAATTTTGAGATAACCATTCAAATATTAGAGCATATAACCATATGAGGAACTATGGATTTCAAAGGAGGGTGGGATCAACACATTCCTCTTATTGAGTTTTCATACAAAAATAGATTTTCTCAAGCATCCAGATTGATCCTTATGAATCACTCTATATAAATAGGTTTGAAAAATAATTTTTTGGGATGATGTTATAGAAATAATGGTGTTGGGACCTGATCTAGTAGTGAAAATCGCAAAGAAATTTATAACTATTCAGCTACACATTAAAGTAGCTCAGTGTTGATAGAAGAGTGGTACTGATAATAATTGACATGATTTAGAATTTAAATTCTGTGAAAGGTGTTTAAGAACATTTCACTATGGAAGAAGGTTAAGATACCCAAGGCTAAATGGATTGTGATACCTAGGTATTTTGGCCCCTTAAAGGTTTTTCCTAAAATAGAGATGTATGTTCTTGCTTAGCGCTTCCACTGAACCTATCTCAAGTTCATGATGTGTTCCTTGTATCTATCCTATGAATGTAAATAGAGGACCCTTTAGATGTACTAAACTCAAAGTCATAAAACTAGTTCATTATCTTTTACATGAGGAAAAACTTGAATAAAACATTGATAATAGAGATGAAGCTCTATAGAATATGGCAACTCACCTGAGTAAAGTTCTCTAAAGAAACTATTAATTTTAAGAAGATACCTCTATAAGAGTGACACATTTATAGAGTGAGATTATTTTTAAGGGGTGGTGGGATTTATTACCTCGATACTTTTAGTAAATGTTTATCTTTAAATAATTTTACATATTTAATGTATTCTGTTACAAGAAACAATGATTTTAGGAAAACAACATAACTTTATTAAAATATTATTTGTTATTTATCAGATATAAATTAGATTTGAGGCTATGAATAGAAAAAAATAAATTATTAAAAACATATATGTTTTACACATTGATAAAACGAATTCAATATTTAAAAACTTAATAGTATTAAATAGAAAAATTATTAGAAAATAAAAGTGTCCTTTTTCCTAAAAACAATTGTTTTTGTGCGAGCAATGCATTTTTATGTTAATAAATTAAATTAATCACTATTGGTAAATTATTTAAATGAAATTTTTATATAATTTAATTTATTAATCTTTTGTAAAACTCAAAAAATATTTTTTGAGGGAATAGAATAAGAATAAATCTAGTTTTACGCTAAAAATGTATTCATCTAAAATGCATTTTTGTTACATTTAGGGAAATTATATTAAAAATAACTTATTCTATTTTTAAGGATTAAATTAGTTAATATTATGTTCATACATAAAATTTAGATTTTCAAAGTTGGTAATTTGGCACATTCTATTATATGTCAATATGAATAGAAATCATGGTAAACTTTATCACCTCAGTAAAGGGTAAATCAGGTAAATTTGGATTAAAAATAAGTGATATGGCCATAATTATTCATAATAAGTATTATTGGATGAATAAAAATAAAAAATTATCTCCTTAGGTGAAAAATTTATGTTTTTAATTGAAAATGTTTTATGAAAATGTTTTATGAAAATGTTTTTTATATTATTTAAATCAAAGAATATTACAAAATGCCACAGTCATTATTTTTTAATATCTATTATATTTCCACGTAAGATAAAAGTGTGTTATAAAAGAATATAATTTTCTCTTTTGAGCTTAATAATATTAGTTGGAAGATATAAATTTATCTTTAATTTTTACTAATTATATAATAACATTAATTGGTTATGTAACACCGATGCTATATTTTTTCAATTAATAATAAAATATTATTAATTATTTTAAAAACATTAAATTTTTTATAATTTGAATGATTTAATGTGAAAAAAACATTTATAGAAATATATAAAATATAAGGGATGTTTTAATACAATATATTCTAATTTCCCCTTTATCATGATGTATTTCAAGTTAGATTAAATAAATAGTTTCAAAATTGGGAAAAATGACATTTTATCAAAATGATATTTAATTAAATTCTCTAAAAATAATAAAGCCATAAAACTAAGGAAATGTGGTTACTATATAGTGTTGTTAATGAACCATTTATAGTCAATTTTGTAACTTATAAGTATATATTTCCATATATTATTATTAAAAAAGTTCATACCATAGTTAAAATTGATATTTGTTAAATACCGTTTACTCAAAATGATAGATTTTAAAATTACATAAAAAATTATATAAATTATATTAATTTATGGGATTACACCCTACCATAACTTATCTTTGAATTCTTCACCCTTTGGAGTCATTTTCTAGATAATGAATGTATTATAATTTAATATTTTGTGAAATTCCAAAAGTTCCCCTCACCTCAATTATAAAAATCCCCTCATCCATCACATAGATACACCACATTGATCCTTATATATCAACCAGAATATAAAAAATTCCATTCTATGCATACGTATCCAAATCCTGTTGGTATTTTTATAATGAAAATAAAAAACCTAGATCTTTTTATTGGATATCTAAAAGAGTTATTTCAATAAAGAAGACATCTTTTTGATAGATCAATTTATTTTATACTATTTATTACCTCCAATAAATATATTATGATTGAAATAAAATAAAACATTTAATATCTTAATTATTTTAAAATGTTATTATGATTATTAAAAAACCAATATACACTTTATTTCACATAAAATGAGAAGTGAATGCATCGCTTGTACATACCTATGTCTTATCATATACACGTAGTGATACAATTTATTTTCCATCACCGTATTTTATGCATGGGGTTTATGGTGGGTTTAATGTTTATATATTATTATTACTATATAATTCAACTTATTTAATTGTAATATAAGATATACATTATTATTATCCAATCCTTTGGTAAACGATAATGTCTTTCATGCGTATGTTTGGATGAGCACCTACAAGACGCGATGTGATTTATTTATCATTTAAATTTTATTTGGATGGTAATGAGGATTAATTTTTTGAATATGTATAATAATAATTACATAATAATTATTATAGAAAGTTTAATTATTATTTATCTTTATTTTTTCCATCTTTTGAAAAATGAAAACAACATTCATGCATACTTATGACCAACCATCTCCATGAATGATGTCATACATTTTAAAATCCAATTTTTTTGAATGATTATAAAACTTTATATAATGAATATATATTATTTTCATAAATTGATAAAAATTATACAAATTATTGAACCATGATCAATGTATAAGTAGTGGGACTGCCAAACTGAATCATGCATGCAAAATGAAGAAGTTATCACCCAAAACATGGATTTTAATAACTAATTATTAATAAATGTGTGATAAGATGTCATAAATAAATAATAAATTTTATGATTTATTTTTATATGATTATTGGAAAAATTTATAATTAATTAATATATATTATAAATAGTTTTTTAATGTAAATGTGGAATGGTGAGACCTAAGGTAAATGATTTTCATCTCGCCATTATTTCAATGGGACACATGCAATATTCACCACTTGTTTCTTATATATGGTGAATATATATTAAATGAATGTATTTTATGATTATTATCATGAAAATTATTAGATACTCATAACCATATGTGGTTGAATATTTCATTGGGATTATTATTGAAAATTTACCAAAAAGGTAAGGGTGTTATTTAACTATCTCACCAAAATTCAGGAGTGTTTATATTTAACACTTCATTAAGGAATATTTTTCTTTCATATCCATGTTTTATGTAAATTATTTAAATAATGTTTTTTTAATATTCTAATATGATTTTTTAAATTTAGTTTACCCATGTTTTACTTTTATAAAATGGTTTCAAAGGAATTTGTTTTGTCAGTTTTCCAAACAAGGTAGTTTGTGACTTTTCTGAAAAATGTATGGAAGAAATGCCTTTTTAACTTATACATAATGAGTATAATTTCCCACCATTATTATTCATCAATTATTTTAAGTATAATTTAAAATTTTACGATGTTATTTTAAAAGAAAACATTTTCATTATTACTTATGATTTTCCATATTTTAAAGTCTTATTTTTAAATTTATAATGATATTTTAGTCAAAAAGGTTTTAATGATCTTTTAGTTTTGTATATATTCACCAGTGAATCATTAACATTATTATAATTATATTTTATTTAGTTTATTATCTAAGGATAAAATCATTATTTTTTATTTGGATGGATTATTATTGTGATGAAAATGTATATGAAACCCATTATCGTGGGTAATTCTAAGATGAAGTGTTTATGAAACAAATTTATTTTAATGGATTATAATATGAATAAGGTTTTGTGATCATGTGTAACTCATACGTGTGATTTTAATTATTTTATTGGTGGTACCTATACCATTGTCCAATTTGTTATGTAATATATTACGTCTCATGAGATAGTTATGAGAAACATGTCAATGTGCATGATGTGTAATGATAATAAAGTAGATGTGCTTGATCCAATATTGAAAAAATGTTTTGATTCATGATATGATGGTCTTGGTAATTGTAGAGACCCAAAGATTAACGTACATGGACATTACATTACTTTTGCGGAATAATTAGTACATAACAAAAACACACACACAAGGACCGTAATAGTTTAGTGTCTTTGGATACTCCGAATATAATCTTCTAATAATGGTGAAATATCTTCAACATCTCCCATAAAGATCTTCTTTTTTTTATACCTAAATCCTTTCTTTATGTCCTAGGAAAAAGAAAACAAAAAAGGGTGAGCTCAAATGCTCAGTAAGGGTAAACAAAAGAAATATCCATCACATTATATACATAAGCACATAACTTTTGAAAATCTTAACCTGCAAAAGAGATCATAATTTCATAACATGGGATAAATCATAGTAGTGAAATGAAATCCCAATAATCATAACTTAAAACATGAAACTTTGTGGCATACACACATAATCATAAAGAATTATATCTTATTAGTCAAGACTCATTTCCAAGACTATGTTAGTGGACAAAGTCTATTTCTGAACCGAGTCACCCTCATTTCAATCCTGTTTCACTAAACCGGTATAACCTACCGTTCCAGCCATATCTATCTCATGAGATATAAAATCTTTACCCAATTAATTGGAGGGAGATATAGTTCCCACCCATCTCATAATGATACCATTATTATGTGTGCCAAAAAATCATAAATCATACATCATTACATAACCCATGTAATAAAAATGGGAATCTTAAACATCGTGATATCATAAAAAAATTCATATAAGATAAATGAATTAATAAAAATAATTCCATCACAACATAATCAAATCAATGTAATAATAAGGATAAAAACAGAACCCTATATTATCTTATATGGAAAATAATTTTGATAAAACACTTGAACTCCATTTTTGAGGAAAATATCCTTTCTACTTCAAAAACATTTTCCTTTCTTAACATGTCATACAATTTTAAACTAAAAGAAGTTGATTAAAAATAAACTTTAAAACTTGTAAAGGAAGCTTCTTGGAAATAATTTTTTAAAAATCCATTCATGCCGTATAAGTTAAAAGGAAACATTCTTCTCGTACTTTTGTCGGAAAAGTCAAAAAGTACCTCGTATGAAAAACGACAAAAGATTCCTTTCGCATCTTTTAATAAAAACTCACCGAAGGGTAAAATTGGATATAAACTATTTTATAATGATGTAAATATTACATATTGAGGAAACATGGATGTGGATGAAAAAATGCACCCTAGTAAATTCCAAAGTATAAACAATCTCGGATAAAAATGAGATTGTGATATTTCCCTTACCTTAGGTCCGATTTGCCTCGTAAGTTTCCGAACCTCCTGTATAATGATTTAAATAATGTTATTGACTTATTACAGAATCATAATTATTGCTATGATATCATATATGGTCATATTCTTAGTTTATTGGTAGTAATATTTCATTGCTACTTGTTATTCGGGTGTTTATAAATTTTTGTTCTTATGCATGTTTTGTCGAATAAATTCTTATTCTTCTCTTTAGGTTACAGATATATCATTTCTAGAATGGTATTAAGGTACTATATATAATATTTAATCATTATTCAATGAATATCATGTAGAACGAATCGCATCACATCGTGGAGACGGTATTCCGTACGTACGCACGAGTAATGATATCGTTCCCATGATCGTGGAATTGTATTGGAGTGTATGTATACTATTTCAGAATCAATATCACTTTATAATAGTCATATATAGTCATTATTTATACCATTATACCCATCCAAGTAAGGTGGTGGTGGAAAATAGATTACACCACGGCGTGGAGACGGTATTCTGTACGTACGCACGCGCGGTGATTTCTTTTTCTGTAGGATGGATAGATGGTTAAATATGGTTGTTTCATACTTATAATAACATATCAGTATATGAGTGATACTGATGTTATTACTTAATAATGAAACAACTAATGAAGATGAATTGGAAGAAGAAATAAAGACGAAAGAATCGGTAACGGACATTACCTCTTCTTTGAAGTGCTTCTTTGAGACCTTCTTTTAGGGCACTAAAATTGGTCTTTGAAGAAGACCAGGACATTTAGGATGTCTCTAGGGAAGTGGAGAGGAGAATGTGGTAGGGGTTGGCGGAGCTTGAAGGCTCAAAGTGGTGTGAAGAAGAGAGGGAGGAGGTGCCCTTTTATAAGGGAGGAGAGGGGCACCTTTGGAATAACTAAAAATATTATTTTATTATAAAGTCAAGTTCAGTTTTAAATAGCTCCAAATTGATTTATTTCGAGGATAAGGTGGGGATATATCGAAATAATCTCATCCAATATAATTTAGACATGTTTATGTTCCTATTTTAACCTTATCATTTATATTTAACTTTAAGTTAGATAATTTTACTTTTACCGTGTCTTCTTGTTTTCTTACACTATATAGTTAATAAACTTACTATATCAAGCCAAACGAACCCCAAGTTGTTTATTATTAATATATATAACCTTTTATAAGTCAATTGGAAGAACCTTATATTTTTAGGAATAAAATAACAATTAATAATATAATATTTGTTTTAAAAACTATTTTATGTCAATTTTGACACTATTTAGTAATTGATTTTTGTGAAACTCATAACAGATTGATTAGTTAGAAAAATGTTTATTAAATCAATAATAACATGTCATATTAACATATAAAATTATTTAAATTCATAAAAATTCTTAAATTACATTTATTTGGGCATTTATAACATCAATTATGTCAATATTTCATTAATAAGACAATTTCTGCATCATCATTATGTCATAATAAATGATAATTATTTAATCCCTAAAAATTCTAAATAAATTTCTATGATGTATAAAATTGTATTATATTTCTGGAGACTATTAATGTTCGTTGTTTAATTAAGTCTATCACAAAATTAAAATTATTATACTTATAATATTTAAGAAAGTGACATGTTGTCACATTCTTTGGTTTAAATAATAATTAACTTATTTTCATGGAAAAAAGTCCATTAAATGAATATAATCCGACCCGTAGGTGATATGGGTCTACGTTTAGTCATACAATAGGATTTTCCAAGTGTTAGGGTAATTTTATAATATTATATTTACCCTTAATTACCTGATTTACCTTTAACTATAGTAAATAAAATTTACCGTAGTTACTATTCATAATTCCCAAAAATAAAAAGTAGCTTATTAACATAATATGGACCCACTGATTCTAAATATGGCATACATTTTTCCAAATTCAAAACACAAAAGTTTCAGAAATTAAATTAAAATTAATCTCGTTGTCAAAAGAAAACGGGGTTTTCTTTAAAAATTGCAAAAGATTGAATTGATTTAACCTACGAATTCAAGGTAAAATCATTGCTAATGACATAAATTATATTAAATGGTAAAAATATATTCTATTTATACTTTAAAACCATTCAATATTATAATTTAACCACATAATATATTACGATGAAAAAAGTTGTTTTTAATTAAAATATAGCGTGTTTTTACTATTCATTAAAATATGAAAGTCATCAGAATAAAATGAAAAATTTATCCAAAGTAAATTTTTATTTCTTGATTCCAAAGAATAATTTTATTTTTTCATATTGAAATTATAAACATGTCAAAAACTAGATTTAAAGTGGATGCACCATCAAAAGGCAGCAAAACTGCATTTTTTTGAAAAATACTTATTTTACCTGAAAAATTTATTTTGTTCTTATACCATATTTTAGAAAATGTGTAAGACGAATAATATTGTTACAAGATTTAAAATTTAGTTAATACTATTCATAACGACTAGTTCATAATAATATTATAATAATATATCACTGTTTAGTAAAACCCGGTATTGCGTACAACACACGCTATCGAGGAAGGTCGCGATTGCGTGTAATGCAAGCCAAGTCAGGGTTGTGTGCTGTGCAAGAATCCTTCGTTGTTTTATATAACATAATCCAGCTATATTTCATTTATACATTGAATATATATATATATATATACTCAATGTTGCATAGAATAACTATTATTAAAATTATGTGTAAAATGATCCAAGAATAGTGTTGTGTATACTGCAAGATAACACGGTGTTGCGTATAGCGCAAGGTAATCTTGGTGTAGCATTCAAAACAAGACATTAATGAAATTAAAATAATATTTTTCATAAAATCTTGGGGTGTTACATTCTACCCCCCTTAAAATGAATTTCGCCCTCAAAATTCATCGGGGTTATAAATGGTTTACTATTCGAAAGTTTCTTTAATAGAAACCCACATCGTAAAAAGGAATACAAAAACCAATATTTAAAAACAAAAGTATGAAACGTAACGGTTACCCAAATAAACTAATAACTGGGTTACCATATAGGTGAAAATATTGATATGGATGAGAAATCTAACCATCATGTTTTGATGAAGAGTGGTAGAGAACATGGCTATGGAAAAGCCAGCAATCATAAAGCCATAAATTTGTGACGATCTAAGGTACCATCTGATTCATCAGATATAAGGGAACTAGGACAACATTTTTTTTCAAGATCATTTCCCTAATGTTGATGAATTAAAAGAAATACTTGCATGATTTTGGTACAATCTCGCTGTTGTTCATGAATTGAACAATTTCCACTTCATCCCTTAAAGAAATGAAGTTGAATTTGTTATTCATGATGTGTTAGCAGATCATTTGATAGAATGATGGGTAATTCCATCTCATTCAAACAGAAGGTTAGAAAAAGTTATAAGTCCATATTATGGTTAGATTAATCTTATATGGTTCCAAAAATGAACTTATACTTCATATATCATACCACTTAATAAAATAAAACTAGTTTCTACTAAACAGGGACTTCCTGTAGGCCAGTGGTAGGCGATAAAGGCCAGTCGCACTTCGGTTGTGGGTTCGATTCCCACAGCCTTGTCCGACGTGATGGGCTGTCGCCCGTCCTGTATGTTGTCCTTTTCTAAATCTATATTACTATAACAACCCATCAACAATATCAAAAAGTTTTATCCTTAAACAATACTAACTTATGTCCAACATAATCCATTCCAATCTTTATGCTTATCTAAAATACTCCGGTCCAAGATCATAGTATAAAGAAAATGATCACGTGAATACCATCATTTATCCCCCATATATCATAAGATATATCTTGTTGGTCAAATTACAAACATGTGAATACCTCAATCATGTATTCTCTTGAAGAATTAATATCCATTGAACCTTAGTGAAAACATAAATGTAGTCAAAAGTTAACTCTTTCCACATACCAAAATCCAAAAATTCTATATACTCAAACCATGATATAACCTTCTCCTTATATCAGTCATGAGCTCATAAATACTATCAAACATTTAATTTTCTCCTTATCCCTTCATTATGCACATATCATCTACATTCCAAAAATATCTGAATAACCTTTCCTGGATACTGGTACCATTAATCATACACTTTCAAAACTCAAGTAAAGACAACATTGTAACAATACTTAGATGTCTCTTTATTCCATAGTACCATGATATTGCTTATAAAACATTACAGATTATAAATATATAATCATTCCACTACATTCTTAAACCATTGACCGAGCTTCAACAATTCTTTCATCTCACATATCATTTATAGTCTCTTCATTATCATCAACATAAATACTACCCATACGGCCATACTGATTCTCTTCATGAGACTTTCCCATAGGGCATTGGTTTGCATAATTCCCGTACATTCCACATTTAAAACATTTAACCATTGTTGATGTCGTAGCAATACCATTATCCTCATCCCCAGTGTTAACTGAACCTTTTCCTTTGCACTTACTGGCTTTGAGTCCTTCTTTTCCACACCCAAATCATCATCTAGTTCCTTTGAAACATTCTCCTTGATGCCTCTTCCCACATGATTTAAATAGGGGAAATTGAACTTTCATTCCACTATGATCATCATGAAACTTCATCTTTCTCTTATTAGCCGAGTCAGGAAACATAACAAATTTTACTTTATTGATCATATTATGAGATTTCTGATTCGGCATAACAATGTTGTTTGGACTTCCAAATCCCATTTCATTTGGTTGCTCATGAAGAATATCATTCCATTGTCCATCATATCCTCCACTATCGTGAATCATCTTATTTCCATCCATTTTCTAAAACCCAAAAAGAATAGTGTGAGAGGGAAAAATCATAATAAAGGGGGAGTAACTTCAATATCTAACATATTTGGTTTTATCTTATATCGTTACCATAGTTCTAGGACTATATCCTATACATATACTTATCCTTAGGGACATCCCTAGACATACCTTAGAAATATCTCTAGGGATCTTACTAATGTTTTCTCATCCTAGTTTCCAAAGGTTGACTAATCTTTTCCTCTGATACCAACTGTAGAGACCCAAAGCTTAACGTACATGGACATTACATTACTTTTGCGGAATAATTATTACATAACAAAAAACACACACATAAAGACCGTAATAGTTTAGTGTCTTTGGAAACTCGAAATATAATCTTCTAATCGTGGTGAAAGATCTTCAACATCTCCCATAAAGATCTTCTTTTTTTAAACCTAAATCCTTTCTTTATGTCCTAGGGAAAAGAAAACACAAAAGGGTGAGCTCAAATGCTCAGTAAGGGTAAACAAAAGAAATATCCATCACATTATATACATAAGCACATAACTTTTGAAAATCTTAACCTGCAAAAGAGATCATAATTTCATAACATGGGATAAATCATAGTAGTGAAATGAAATCCCAATAATCATAACTTAAAACATGAAACTTTGTGGCATACACACATAATCATAGAGAATCATATCTTATTAGTCAAGACTCATTTCCAAAACTATCTTAGTGGACAAAGTCCATTTCTGAACCGAGTCACCCTCGTTTCAGTCCTGTTTCACTAAACCGGTATAACCTACCATTCCAGCCATGTCTATCTCATGAGATATAAAATCTTTACCCAATGTATTGGAGGGAGATATAGGTCCCACCCATCTCATAATGATACCATTCTTATGTGTGCCACAAAATCATAAATCATACATCATTGCATAACCCATGTAATAAAAATGGGAATCTTAAACATCATGACATCATAAAACAAATCATATAAGATAAAGTAATTCATAAAAATAATTCCATCACAACATAATCAAATCAATGTAATAATAGGGATAAAAACAGAAGCCTATATTATCTTAGATGGAAAATAATTTTGGTAAAACACTTGAACTCCATTCTTGAGGAAAATATCCTTTCTACTTCAAAAACATTTTCCTTTCTTAACATGTCATACTATTTTAAACTAAAAGAAGTTGATTAAAAATAAACTTCAAAACTTGTAAAGGTAGATTCTTGGAAATAATGTTTTAAAAATCCATTCATGCCGTATAAGTTAAAAGAAAACATTCTTCTCGTACTTTTGTCGGAAAAGTCAAAAAGTACCTCGTATGAAAAACGACAAAAGATTCCTTTCATATATTTTACTAAAAACTCACCGAAGGGTAAAATTGGATATAAACTATTGTAGAATGATGTAAATATTACATATTGAGGAAACATGGATGTGGATGATAAAATTCACCCCAGTAAATTCCAAAGTATAAACAATCTCAGATAAAAATGAGATTGTGATATTTCCCTTACCTTAGGTCCGATTTGCCTCGTAAGTGTCTGAACCTTCTGTATAATGATTTAAATAATGTTATTGACTTATTACAGAATCATAATTATTGTTATGATATCATATATGGTCATATTCTTAGTTTCTTGGTAGTAATATTTCATTGCTACTTGTTATTCGAGTGTTTATAACTTTTTGTTCTTATGCGCGTTTTGTCGAATAAATTCTTATTCTTTTCTTTAGGTTATAGATACATCATTTACATAATGGTATTAATGTACTATATATCATATTTAATCATTATTCAATGAAGATCATGTAGAATGAATCACATCACATCGTGGATACGGTATTCCGTACGTACGCATGAGCGCTGATATCATTCCCATGATCGTGGAATTGTATTGGAGTGTATGTATACTATTTTAGAACCAATATAACTTTATAATAGTCATATATAGTCATTATTTATACCATTATACCCATCCAAGTAAGGTGGTGGTGGAAAATAGATTACACCACGGCGTGGAGACGGTATTCCGTACGTACGCACGCACGGTGATTTATTTTTCCGTAGGATGGATAGATGGTGAAATATGGTTGTTTCATACTTATAATAACATATCAGTATATGAGTGATACTGATGTTATTACTTCATAATGAAACAACTAAAGAAGAATAAGTGGAAGAAGAAATAAAGATGAAAGAATCGGTAACGGACATTACCTCTTCTTTGAAGTGCTTCTTTGAGAAATTCTTTTAGGGAACTAAACTTGGTCTTTGAAGAATACCAGGACCTCTAGGATGTCTCTAGAGAAGTGGATGGGAGAAATTGGCAGGGTTTGGACGAGATTGAAGGCTCAAAGTGGTGTGAGGAAGAGAGGGAGGATGTGCCCTTTTATAAGGGATGAGAGGGGCACCTTTGGAATAACAAAAAATATTATTTTATTATAAAGTGAAGATCGGTTTTAAATAGCTCCAAATTGATTTATTTAGAGGCTAAGGTGTGTATGGGTAGAAATAATCTAATCCAATAGAATTTAGAAAAGTTTATGTTCCTATTTTAACCTTACCATTTATATTTAACTTTAAGTTAGATAATTTTACTTTTACAGTGTCTTCTTGTTTTCTTACACTATAAGGTTATTAAACTTACTATATCAAGCCAAACGAACCCCAAGTTGTTTATTATTAATATATATAACCTCTTATAAGTCATTTGGTAGAACCTTAGATTTTTAGGAATAAAATAACAATTAATAATATAATATTTGTTTTAAAAACTATTTTATGTCAATTTTGACACTATTTAGTAATTGATTTTTGTGAAACTCATAACAGATTGATTAGTTAGAAAAATGATACTTAAATCAATAATAACATGTCATATTAACATATAAAATTAGTTAAATTCATAAAAAGTCTTATATTACATTTATTTGGGTATTTATAACATCAATTATGTCAATATTTTATTAATAAGACAATTTCTGCATCATCTTTGTGTCATAATAAATGATACTTATTTAATCCCTAAAAATTATAAATAAATTTCTATGATGTAGATAATTGTATTATCTTTCTGGAGACTATTCAGGTTCTAAGTTTCATGAATGGTATCACTAAATTAAAATTATTATACTTATAAGATTTAAGAAAGTGACATGTTGTCACATTCTTTGGTTTTAATAATAATTAACTTATTTTCATGGAAAAAAGTCCATTAAATGAATCTAATCCAACCCTTAGGTGATATGGGTCGACTTTTAGTCATCCAATAGGATTTTTCCAAGTGTTAGGGTATTTTTATAATATTATATTTACCCTTAATTACCCAATTTACCTTTAACTATGGTAAATAAAATTTACCGTAGTTACTATTCATAATTCCCAAAAATAAAAAGTAGATTATTAACATAATTTGGACCCACTGATTCTAAATATGGAATCCATTTTTCCAAATTCAAAACAAAAAAGTTGCATAAAATAAATTAAAATTAATCCCGTTGTCGAAAGAAAACAGGTTTTTCTTTAAAACATTGCAAAAGATTGAATTGATCTAACCTACAAATTCAAGGTAAAATCAATGCTAAGAACATAAATTATATTAAATGGTAAAAATATATTATATTTATACTTTAAAACCATTAAATATTATAATTTAACCACATAATATATTATGATGAAAAAATTTGTTTTTAATTAAAATATAGCGTGTTTTTACTATTCATTAAAATATGAAAGTCATCAGAATAAAATGAAAAATTCATCCAAAGTAAATTTTTATTTCATCATTCCAAAGAATAATTGTATTTTGTCAAATTTAACTTATAAACATGTCAAAAACTATATTTAAAGTGGGTGCGCCATCAAAAGGTGGAAGAACTGCATTTTTTTGAAAAATATTTATTTTACCCGAAAATTTTATTTTCTTTTTATACCATGTTTTAGAAAATATGTAAGACGAATAATAATGTTATAAGATTAAAAATTTAGTTAATACTATTCATAATGGCTAGTTCATAATAATATTATAATAATATATCGTTGTTTAGTAAAACCCGGTATTACGTACAACACACGCTATCGAGGAAGGTCGCGATTGCGTGTAATGAAAGCCAAGTCAGGGTTGCATGCTGTGTAAGAATCCTTCATTGTTTCGTATAACATAATCCATCCATATTTCATTTATAAATTGAATATATATATATACTCAATGTTGCGTAGAATAACTATTATTAAAATTGTGTGTAACACGATCCAAGAATAGTGTTGCGTATACTGCAAGCTAATACGGTGTTGCCTATAGCGCAAGGTAATCTTGGTGTATAATACAACACAAGACATTAATGAAATTAAAATAATATTTTTTATAAAATCTCGGGGTGTTACAATAATTATTCATTACATATGAAATAATTTCTATACTTATGATGGTGCCACACACATATATGAAATGAATATATTGTTCATTGTTGTGTTCTGATGTGTTCTAATTTTTATGATTAATGTCTTTTGAAGTGGTAATGTTTTATTCAATAACTCATGTATGTGATATTTTTCATATTGGGTATATATATTTTATATCATGGTTATTATATCATACCTTTATTCTTAAATTATGATTTCACATGATCATCGATTAATATCTCCCATGTTTCCCTTACTGAGCATATATTCTCACCCTTTTCTTTTTTCCCTTTCTATAGGTTATGAAGAATGTTTTTAGTAGGGAATTAACATGAAGAGTGCTATAAGGTAATATACTAATTCAATATTTAGTTCATTAAATAATTATATTGTATATTTATTCTCCAAATACTCAAAAATATTATCGTTCAAGGATGTATAATATTTTATGTGTTTAATATTCATCTAAATATAAGTAATATTTATGTTTGAAAAGTACATGCTATTGTAACAAATCACCTAAAAAATAATATGACAATATATGTTTTTAAAATAATTTATTTGTTTCTTTATTGTTCAAACATGAACAATTTTATCCTTTCATAAGTTTTTAAGGAAAATATTTCCTTACTAAAAATAAAAAATAATTTTTTATTATAAAAGTTTATTAATATTAAAAACTGACCTTTTATAAGATAAAATAAATTGTTTTTCTCCATTTGAAAGCAAATTAAAGATATTAGAATCATGAAACTTAAATTTTTGAATCATTTTTTACTTAAAATATTATAATGGTATTTATCAAAGAAAACTAGCTATAAAAATCAATATTTTATAATATATGTAAGGGTAAGATATTTACAATCATAAAATAAATTAATTTCCAGTTTGAGGATGATGTTGTTGCCATATTTCATTGTTTTAATATTGTTTGACCAATTTTATGGTTACCATGGAGAAAACTTTTTCAACAAGTTTACTCTTCATTATAATTGAAAATATAGTTAACCTATTTATAATATTTAAAAATGATAGTTATGAATATTGATTAAATTTTATCAAATTAAATCCATTTAATTCTCAATATTTTTTTTAAAAAATAATCTTGCATAACGTGATGAAAAATAGTTTTCTTTAAAAATTAATTTTTAAGTATAAATACATATTCATAAAAAAATAAAATATAACATCAATTATAAAGAATCTAATTGGATTTTTAATCAAATAAAAGAAATTTAAAAATTAAAATAAAATAAAATTATTATTTTTATGTAATTTAATAGAAAATACAATCATCTATAAAATCTGTATTTTTTAATTATTCAAAGAATAATTAATGTTTTAATAAAAATCCAAAAATTTCAACTTAACCGGATTTTGATATGATTATTTAAGGAAACAAGACCCTTTCAGAAAATAAAATATATATTTTTTGTAGGAATGAATTTTAATATTGTTCGACAATATGTAATAAAATTTTTTTTTTGAATAAATTATATATATATATATAATAACTTCAATATACAAATTGGTGCTTATTTTAATATAATTAATCAATACAATTGTTTTGATTGAAAACATAATACATATATATCATAAACTTGTAACTCTTATTCATATCCACCAATTCATCAACAATATTATCATATCCATATTTAAAATAATATTATTTTGTGGTTTGTCCAAGCTCGGTAATGTTTTGTGCATACACTATTTTACATAGTCATAATATAAATATCTGGTTATTACAATAGAGTTTTATTATTATTAACAATTAATTATTCCCCATCCTTGATGACTAGAAAAACATGTCTCTTTGGTTCTTGAGTGACATTAGTGTTCTTATAGAGTAACATTGTCTCTAGAAAAACATCTTTTGTTGGGTTTTTTGGAACATATTATAGTCCCAATTTTTTTGTATATAGTGGTATAGTTTGGATTAAAATCATGTTATCTAATAAATTGTTTTATACCTGAAAATACCATTCATTCACAAATGAAAGAGTTTTTCCTTTAATAGAATTATCATTTAACTTATCTACTGAGTTTTTCAGTCATAACACTCCTTTGGGAATGAGAGTAAACCATATACAGTGATCTCATAAATTTCCAATAGTTTTTTATGGATATATAAATTTGTGGGAATTCATGATCTAAGAAATTACTTGTTCGACGTGATAATCAGAATGGACTGTTTGACTAGTTATTGAGATTCTATTAGCTTCTATCAGAGACATGTATTTTCTGGCATTCCTAGAGCAAAGAGGATTTTGTTAACTAGTGAGTGGGATCTCAGAGTAAAAAATATGGGACTAGTCTTGGGTTAGGTATGTGCTATCATATTGTAACTATCAAAATTTTTTCATAGAATTATTAGTATCCGTATTTTTATCTTCCCTCTTTTAGTGAATAATTATTAGGATATTCTCCCTAAAAAAAATTTAACACTTCCTCCAAATAAGGCAAATAAGATTGAGATTGGGTGTATACCTAGGGAATAATCGATAATTATTTCCACTTATCATGTAGTGGTATATAATTTGAGAGATTTGAAGGAATTGTTATATGATTTTGAGGATAAGGGATTACTAGAAAAAAAATCGTAGGGTTATCCAATGTTGTTTATCTAAAATTAAAATGATAGTCACTAGATTATTTTGGAATACAAGAATTGAAATCATTTAATGATAATGAATAGGAACACTTCAACTTGGATCGGTGATCTATTTTATTTCATATAATTATTATATTTCTTTCCAAAATTTATATTCATTTCTGTCTAGAACCATCTTTGGGCCAGAGTGGTGTATATTCCAAATATTGTTTTTAGATATAGATATTGAATGTATTAATATATTTTCATTCACTTTGGTAGAAAACATTTTCCATAAGAGTTTGTGTATCATAGGAAGATAATTATTTATACACACCAATAATTATTAATCATGGTGTTCATGAATTATATCATAGCATTTTTTAAGAGTTAAGAAATTAATAATAGGTATATTAAGAGTTTACTTTTTCCGTTTGATCACACTGGTTACTTTTCAAATCTTTTTAAGTTTCATTTTTGAATTTATGAGGTGTAGTTCCTTAGGGATATAATTTCAAGGAGGAAATTATAATGAACATAGGGAACACAATGGTTATATTTCAATTACCAAGTTATAGGGATGTGTTTTAGATCACGAGTTTCCATGGTGTTAAGGGGTATAATATATATTTCATCCAATAATTCTCCCATTTGGATGAATTGATGACAAAGATAACAAAAAAGGGGTGGCCTTTGACTGGTCTAGATAGTGTGAAGTGTCCTTGATTGTGCTGGAGAGGATATTAATGAAATCCATAGTTTTTATCATTCCAATTCATAAGAGTGATTAAATAATAAATTGTGATAAATCAATTCTCGGGTTGATAGTTATGTTCATGCAGATTGATGAATTAGTCTCTTATGGGTCCTGTCAGCTACAGACCTATGAGTGAATATAACTGATGGATAACATTGAGTTAGAGGATGTGGTATACACTCTAATGTATAGGTATAACAATCTCTTTGGTAAGAGGTTTAACATCTATAAATACCACTATAGATTATGATAAATCTTCTCTCAGTGTGATATCAATATGAGGAAGTGGAATTAGGTGGTGTATTAAGAGATATTTGACTTTGATATGAACTATGTTATGATAACTGTTAATTTTATTATCAACTATCTTAGAAGGAAAATTATACAGATTCAAGGTCATGGAAATCATCCTACATAGGGGTAATTAAATATCATTAATTTTATTGTATAGTGGTTATTTGATTCATATTAAAATCATAAAGTAATGAGATGTGTGTAATTAGTTATCACATCTTCATTTTTGGATCAAAAAAATTATATCAAAGAGTCCATTCCTGAGTGTATTATGAGGAAAGATTGATTGGAGGGGTATGATTATTTTATAGTATGGTCTAAAGATGATTATGATCTGATTTACATTCAAGGGATCATAGTAAAACTAGGTTTTTCTAAGGTGGTGTTAATGAGAGACTCTCATGTTTTGAAATGGTCTTTGTATCCAAGATTGATGAAGATGTACCACAATATATAATATCAATTTTTATATCAAGATATATAGGGATATATCATTGGTTTTTTTCAATATTCATTACCTATCAAAGGCTAAACGTCAAGAATAATCGTCATGGTGGGTCACTTAATCCTGTTATGGGGTTTGTATGGAAGTGGAATGATGTTTTTATAGATTTCTTCATGAGGTTACCAAAGAAACCATTGATCATTGATGATATTTTTTTAATATTTTTCAAGATAGTTAAATTTGGTAATTTATTTCCAATTCAAGAGAAACTTTTGATAGAAGAGTTGGTAAATTTGTATGTATGGGATATTGTACAACTTCATGGGGCTCCATTGTGCAATGTATCAAACAGAGATGTGTGTTTTATGTTGCAGTTTTGGTGGACTTAATGAAGTCAATGGGTACCCATCTAAAATCAAGTATATAATATCATTAAAAGAGTAATGTATATTAAAAGTAAATGATCCTTAATTTAATGAATATTCTCATAGAATTCATTCTAGATATTAGTGGATCTTGTTATGATAACCTAGTATTTTATTAATTTGTACAAAACAAAAACTTTTAGGATACGAATAATATGGAACCATTGAGGCTTTTTAATTTCATTTTGTCACACATCACTATATTGGATGAAGGCTGGTGAGGCAGTAGTTATGGGGGTGATTATGGTAGATTATTCCTACAAGAGAGTGATACTAATATTAATGTGGTTAATCACCACTCAGAGTAGACGTTGATCATATTTATTCTAGATAATGAAATATTTGGTATTTTACCTTGGTTAATGTATTTTATTATAGGAAACTACTTGATTATATAATGGATAGTTTCACAAGAAAGGGATGATAGATCTAAGATTTTTTGGTATTTTTGAGATTATCGACCATATCACGATAGTGAACTACTGTTGAATATTCCAATATAATAATAATGTATTCATTATTAATTCATTATATCTTATATTTATAGTTCTATTCTAGATCCTCTAAATGTGGTTGAATTTGAGAACATGGAACTGGAGTTGGAAAAATCATTTGTAGAGTGCCCTATGTAGTTCATAGACTGAATAAAAAATATATTTCTCACTAAAAATGTACCACTTGTACGATTCACATAGAATCATGTTTGGATTCATGTGGATTCTTTAGATTTTGTGTCTAATGATTGGGAATAATGGCTTAGGTTATTGGAGTAAGGACACTAGTGGTACTTCCAAAGGGATAAAATTCATTAGAGGGTAATACATAAATCATCCTATGTTTTAAAGGAATTTAATTTTTATCATCGTGATGGTTTAAGTTGTGTTTAGATATTGTTTGAGGTAATTTATTTCTAAAAAAATGATATTAGGAATTTTCTGGTACACCGTGGTTAGGTCCACGTCGTGGTGTAGGCCATTTTATACTATGAACCTACCTGTATGATCTATAGATGGGTAGTATCCCTACAAATATATATATTGTTCCACTATTTCGATCATTCTAAGCCTGTGTACCACCAGAGGTGAGCACATATTAATGAGTCGGGGGTTTTATCATCCCTTAATTAAGGGTGTGGACATATTATATAAATGTTGATTTTGGATTTTCTAAAAATGTTTACAGTGATATATATGTTATTATTTATGTCATGTAATGAATATATATGATATTATTTGGCCCTGAAATAGAAGAATGAAAGTTTTAGTTCCATGAAATCTTTGTTATCACATGATTTATTAATTTGGTATAATGATTTTATGTGTATTTACCAACTCATTGGGATAAGAATTACTATGTAAATGTGAACATATGTTGATGATGCATTGGTGGTGTTCTATTGGGTTTATACAAACACCCTTCATGGGAATCTCAGTGAACTTGTAGAATCCATGATCAAGGAACCAGAAAATGGAAATGGTCTTGTGTTAGGCTTCTCAGGAGCATGATGTATGGATGGATGTGATATGAAGATGGAATATGGATGGTTGGATAAATAGTTATTTATCTTTTCCTATTGTAATAATTATTGTTTTGACCTTCCACATTAGGGGTCTATTGATTATTATTGTATAACCTAACTTCAAATATATTATTTAATTTATTTAGGTTACCTTAGAGTGTTTTTCTTAGAAGGATTTTCTTTCTGTGGTTAATTTTTGTTGTATGGATATGATTATTTAGGGAATAGTTTCCCCATGTAACTCTAGATGATCACCATTATATATATATTTCCCATATGTATGTTGAGTAATGCATATTGTCATATGGATCTTTGAATCATACATGGTGATTTGGGTTGGTGTGTAATAAGATTTCACACCTTGTTGAAATATGATTTACATGAACATGAATAATTATCAATTACCGACACATGATTTTGTTTATTCTAGTACATGAATTCCATTATTAAGACCATTCAAAATATACACTAAATTTTTAAAATTACCATATCTTATTCTCGTACATGAAAATAAATTCATTCATGTCTAAAATATATTCACATATTATGTTTTTGGATACACTAGATACATTATAATAATTATTTAAAATAATAATGAAACCCATCAAGAATGTAAGATAGTTGCCTTTAATTTTTAGTAAATCCTCCCTTTCTCTATTAATAGATTAAGGATCCACCTCACATCTATATTTTTTTGTAATATACATGGTTCTTATATTTGAATAAAAATGTGGCTTCAATGTATGTATCTAATACCATGTTAATTTTAATAAAGAGGTGACATTTGATAATAATAACACCTAAATATTTCCCTTGATTCTTCACTAATGTGAAGATATTCATACAGTGGGAATTTATGACAAAAAAAATACACTACATCAAATTCCTTATCATGTACCTTGATCCTCATTCTCTTGGTTTGGTTATGTGATGGTTTCTCAGACGTGGTCTTATTATTGGGTCCTCTCACCTCACCCTTATCATTATTAACCATTAGGAATGAAGGTTTTTTAGTTTTTATATCTTTATCTACATATTTATTAAGATTTGAGAGATCTAAAAAAGTCATTTCAATATGGTTCATATTAAATTTTACAATAAAAACAGAGACTATCAGTTGTAGTGAGGTGATAATGAGGTCTAGGCTGAATTCATTAAGTAGATTGAATTGTATAATTTCTAATTTACCAATATGTCTAACAATCTAGAAAATATGTAGTTTATATGTCACCCCTTCTCTAAGCATTCATATATTGTGATCCTTAGAGATATTGTACCTCAGTTGTCTTTACTATGAAATATAATTTATTATACCATAGTAAGTTGGTTATTGTATTTTCATTATTTGATAACATTAAAACATAAAATAAATATTTAATCAAATAAATAAAAAATAATAAATCAATAGATAGAATAAAAAAAATATTTGTTATGATCATGAGATTTAACATTGGATGGACTCTAGAGGAGAAGATAAACTAACAGATTACCCTAGGGGTAAAACTCCATGATCAAGTCTTTTCCCAATTTAAAGCATTCAACATTCCACCTATGTGTCTCATTTGTTGGTTTCACCTCGTCTTAGTGTCGAACTATCTCATCTCCCATGGTAGTACATTAATTTACATGTCTTTACTCACATATAGGTGATGGGAACTAGGGAGTTTGGGTTTCATAAAAGAAACCAAGGATTTGAAAACTAATACATAATTTTGGAAAAGGTATGATGCATAAATCATTATAATTAATTTAATATAAAAGTTACCTCAAAATATAAAGAATAAATATTTAAATTAAATAGTAGCCTGATACATACAAAGGACATTAAAGCATATGATCAATCATGTTCAAAACTAATATGTATTTAAAATATTTAACAATTATTTTTAATTCATTATTTATAAAAATAAAATAATAAAATTAAAAAATTAAATATCATTTTTACTCATTCATTAATTTATTTAATTGACCATCCAAATAAACCATGCGATTCTCATCCTCTAAAATTTTAAATAAATTATTTTTTATTTTAAAATTAATTAGGAAAAGGAAAGTGATTATAAGAAAGGAAACATATACTCTTTGAGTTAGTTATTCAATATTTTTTCCATTTAATGAACACAAAATGTATTGGAGGAAACAATTCTTTCTCCCTTCTTATTTAATTGAAAATTAAATTTTTTATCATCAAAACACTTTTGAGGGAAAAGTTAGAAATCGCACGACCATTACAACCAAAAAAACATCCTAGAAATAGGATTACCCAGAAAGAGACTATAGGATCTACCCCATCCTAGTGAATACAACGTGATGATAAGCATTCACTATTGAATGGACACTCGGCTAACTGTCCCGTACAGAGTTGCATGTGCCTGGTACCGATGGCAGAGCCATACCCTCTCAAACATCCAAATCTAAATGGTATGCAAGGTGAAATAATACTACTTTAGACATCATCTGAAGTAGACCCATGTAGTGTGATGGTTGTGGGGAAACCCAAAAATTCAACAGAAAAACAAGCATCATCTTTATCACAGATCTCAGAACCATGGAAATTCAATTCTTACTGACAACCTCCCAAGCATTGCATAAACGTCATTCACAATAAATGCAGATTACATCTTCTTCATCCTGAGTCTAGATTACTTCAAACATGAACATAGTAGAGAAGCCTTGACTAAAGTTACAGAGTCATCCGAAAAAGAACGACATATTTACACAACAATGATAAGCCACAACCAAGACAACAAATCTCATGAAGACATCACCAATCGTATTATACCTCATGGCAACCCAGAAACCATAGCATGAATCCCAAAAATATTACAGAACCAAATCCAACACACAAATAGTAGGAACCAAATCTGAAAACCAAGTACGAAGTAAAAAATTAAAGATCATGAAATATCACTATGTCTTCAGCCACCCGATCTCTATAGATCGCCATAAAAAGACCTCTCCGCAGAACAGAATGAAAATATCATTACCGCCATCCAAACATTGTACATAATTTTTTTCTGATTGAATAACATTCCTAAATAATTATTGTGTATTATATATATGGTATTATTTAAATGGGGTGAACACAAGTTACATGTCATGTAATCACATGAGGACCATGTTTCTCAGCATATATTTGATACATGGAATGTATTAATAGGTCATAGTGGAAAACTCATAAGTGTTGTAAAATGAGATTCCAGTAAAATTTCATCTTAAAAATAATTTAAAAACATAAATCCCAAATCTAATAAAACCACCAAGTAAAAGCATAGTAGAATTATATAATTAGATCTTTTTATAAGTTTATTATACAACTTGACCGCAACTCAATTTAAAAACATTATAAAATACTTTAATATTTGAATCTAGTCTTCTCATATAAAAAACAATATATAAAACACTAATTTTGTGTTAACTATTAGAGTATTTGTTCTTTATACGTATATAAAAATTGAAATATTTTATTTAGATCAAAGAAAGCAACACTAGTAATTTCTTAAATAGGATACCAAAACTAATTCATTGTGGAATTTAACAAGTGGTTCAGTCTCAAGATATGATGTCATCCCATAAAATTGGAAATCCATGATGTGAAAAATTATTTAAACTAAAAAATTAAACCACAACCAAAATTATGTTTTATAAACAACATCAGTTAAGGCTTTCCAGGCACAAATCCACTTCCACAGTTATGGGTGGGATAAAATAGGCACAATTCACACATGAAATCTTCGGTTTTTTTTCATTGGGATACAAGTTAATAAAATATAAAGAGAGTGTCTTTAAATATATAGTTTATCACATGATCCAATGTTGTAAAAACAAATAGAGTAAAATAAAAACACTTTTCGATTGTAAAGGAAGAAAAAGATACGTATTTTAGTATTGATGAAATATAGTCTTTCTCAATACAAATAACTTAAATTTTACAAGAGAACTTGACTTTGGATTTTAAATGATCTCAAATAGATTGCATAAGAAATATAAAAAAATAGAGGGTCATATAGGTATTAAAAAGCTTCTATTTTTTAATTTTTAATTTCCTAGGTTTTACCTATCACATGTGTCTAAAAGTTTATTAGTGTTATTGCATATGATATTCGGTGATTATTTATTTATACATGTTCCACTTTCTTCACTTTTCTACTCACGTAGGCGGTAGTTTCTATTTAATTTATAATGATTCAGGTCAAATTATCCATCAGATGAAAATCATAGAATAACATTGATAATCATACTGATAAAAAACTCAAGAAAAGTATAACCTTTTAATGAATACATTCATAGAGTTACTTAAGAATAATCATTCCTAAATTTTTGTAATTATATAACTTATTAAATTCCTAATGAATATATTAGAGAATTAATTTTGAAATTAATTTTCAACAACTATTGTATCTCTCTATTGATTGTTTTATTTTGAGGGTATCTCTTCGAGCAGTAGCTCTTTAGAATGGTAGAACCATGCTCCAGTAGCAGAAACTAGTATCATATGATCCTAATGGAAGATTCGTCTAATGATAGTGGAAGATTTTTCATAGAGGTGGATTCATCTAACAATATCATATGCTTTACTTTGAAGTTATCTCTACTAAATGATAACTTCATTTTAATGGCGGTGGAATATTTTAACTAACATTAGCATCGAGAGATAATAGAAGCTACTAATGGAAGATCTATTTGTTGGAAGATCAGTTTGGTGGACGTACCATGTGATGGAAGATATAAATGGTGGTAGAACCTGCTGGTTTTATAGTTGAGATAATGGAAAATTCTTAAAATAGAATTATAATGGAATGGTAGCATTCCACAACTAAAGGTAGCTCATTATAACTAGTGGTAGATGGATATGATAGATCTAGACAAAGAAAAATTTCACTATTTATCTAGATAATAGTTTACTATCATAAAAAAATGAATTAATGAGAAAAAAATACTAATTTGTGATCATTAAAATAATAAATTCTCAAAAATTACTCCCTTTTTGATGATCACAAATTATTAAATATAAAATATTAATATCTTAATATCATATGAATAATATTCTTAACATGCTATGTCTATACGGGACACACATAATTATCCATTGAGTATTCATATAATGTTATGACATTCCATTCCATACTAGTCCCCCTTCAGAGATTATAAAAATGGTAAAAATTATATGAAATGAAATAAAAAAAGGAAAATGAAGATGAATAAAATAAGGATTCTCATTATACGTCAATTTAAAATGTTTACAAAACAAAAAAGGATTATAAGGGAAAAAATCCCAACGAAAATATAAACTATTTCTGAATCAACCCCAACCCAACTAGAAGCATGATACACTAGATCCTTTACTTTTCTAGGAAAAGAAGGGGAAGGAGGAGCTAGAGGTTCAGGAGTCCGAAACATAACAATATCTTCCACTGGCCTCAACTGTCTCGTAGAATCGAAAATATTAATAAAAAAGGGACTAAATGAAATAGATTTAGGAATTAAATGGGTTGATATGCGTTTATAAGTTGATATAGTCAAGGGTATATCTGGTGGTTCTATGATAGACATTATGGTAGTGTAAAAAATTGGTTCAATCATAACTATAATCTGTGTGGTCACTTAGCCACAATTCTATATAACACTAATGAAATCATCTATCTCTTCCATGAAATTCTTAAGAAGGGGTACCAAGGTCTTCAGTTTTCCCACCTTCTTTTTAAACTCCCTGGTCACATGAGGCATTTTCATGCTTTCAACCATGAACATAACATTGTAATTAATCTCATGTATGGTATATATCCTTGAAAAATTTTATCTTTTCTTATAGTATCTTTATCACTATTTAAATCATTTAAACATTTTCTAAGATATTTATAAATATGGTCACAATGGGATTTTATTTGTCAAAGTTCATCATGTTGAGAAGATGAAATTCCATTTATCACAACATGAACATACTATCTAACTATAGATCTATTCAATTTAGTATCCACTATGGGAATAAGAGGAGTTAGATCTTTGGATGAATATTCTCTAGGTGTATAGAAACTCTCTAGCCTCTCTAAAAGAGACAACTCATTGCGAGTAATATTGGTAATAAAATACACCATAGTGTTCTATATGTAATCTATTTTTATACTAGACTCTTATTTTATATCTTAATACCTTCTATATTGAGGAAAATTCATGGATTAATATGATATATGACCTATGTAACATGGATCCTTGCATCATATTTACTATTTTTTGTATTTGTAACTGAAGAAGACCTAATAATCTCACCAATTTCTTGGAGAAAACATGTTTTAAAGGAATCAAAATGATTATTTTTAAAATGATGACCAGGAAAAAGTGTCATATCCTTGCTAGGCACAAAAACATCCTCATGTATAGTATATACTATAGGAACATTACAATCAAAAGGTTCCAATTGACCATCTCAATCAATCACCTCAATATTTTATCCCAGATGATCCTTCTTGATAATTGAAATTGTAGGTCCACAAATCTATGGTGGACTTACCCTATCATCATCATCTTAGGAATCAAAATATTATAATCCAGGATGATAATATCATAGGGATATATTCTCTTTAGACAGTGCTCCATCATAATATCTACATGAGTTAACTCGCTTAGTGTGGATTCCAATAGTCTGAGTAAACATATTATCTGTAACATTATAATCCTAAATAGCTGAATTAGAAGGAGACATAATTTTTCAATCACAAGTAGAATAACTTCTAGACACTTTCATAGTTTTATAAAGTTGTGACTTCTCATCCTCATCATCTTTATTAGAATCATACTCAGATTCACCAAAAACCACCACTACAACCTCATGAGTATCTAAATAAGGGATATCAATCTCATCATAATTATATACTTTGGTCTCCTATGAATCATCATATTCTCTCAATATAATTTATCTTGTTGGAAAAGAGATAGGTGGAATAACTACTACATAAGAAACCGTTGTGCTCTTATCCACATCAGGTCACTTCCGTATTTCACTAAAACAACAACTTATTATTTTTCCTCATTTATAGATTCTTATACTTCTTCTTCACCTCCCTTATCTGAGTACTATATAACAACTTCATATAGATCTAATCCATAGTCAACTATGTGTCTATGATTAGTATGATACATCATGGGGTAAAATTTCTCATAAATCCTATCATTATCTCACGCCCATATTTTAAGAAAATGGTTATAGTTTACCCTCAAGAAAATAATAGGCATCAAACTGTGTTATATCTATATGAATTTTTATTTTCATCTTCCATAGATCATAGTTGGCTCTACTAAAATATGGTGTTTTCTTAGTGCAAGATACTTCAAGCTCAATATTGTCCATAAAATATAAATTTAAATAAAATAGTAATTTTTAGTCCTTTAGAAAACCAAGATAATAGTAAAAATTAGTTTTTGAAATATTTCTGATACCGAATGTTGTTCTTTGTAGATAAATAATGAAGGGGTGTATTTTATATCAAATAAAAATTTGTTTTAAAATCACTTTAAAAATGAAACTCCCATTAATTTAATAAAACCACCTAGTTAACAAAATCATAGAATTATATAATTTGACCTTATTAATGGTTTCTCAATAGATTGATCATCGTTTAGAAAATATACATTGGAAAATAAATAAACTTTTGAAACATGTATACTCGTAAAAAAATGTTTGTAAAACCCAAATATTGAGTTAAATATCAGAGTATAGTTTATTAGAAGTTTAGAATGATTAAAATAATTTTATTTAAATAATAAAATAAATAAAAGAAATAATTATGATGAATAAAATAAATAATATCAAAATTTTACTATTGGGTTGATCTTAATCTGGGACTAAATTTCCTCTACATGGATATCACAATATGCTAATTAGTTTATTAAAAAAATATTCAAATCCACACTGAGGATTATATTTTACAAAAAATAACACAGAAGGTTGTCCAAGAACAAATCCAATTCCAAAATTATGCATGCGGTAAAACATGAATAAGTCACAAATGGCATATTCTATAATTGTTCATGGGAACACAAACGAAAAAAATAGATGAGTGTGTAAATAACTCTCTAGTTGATCACATATTCTTAAGTTTTTAAAATAAATTTACTAAAAAATCATGGATGTAATGTAATGAATAAAAAAGGGAATTATTTTAAAGATGATAAATTATAGTGTTTCACAATATAAATAGATTCTATTATTCCTGAGAGATTTATTCTATATTTGAAATGAGATTAAAGAGGTTACATAGAAAATGAAACAAAATAGAGGTTCCTAGAGGTCTTGAAAAGACCTTCTTCTTAAATGTATAATATTCCATGTTCTTCTAATAACATGTGTTTCAACATTTATCTTTGTTTTAGTGTATGATATTATATGATTCTATGATTATACGTGGTCTATGTGGTTCACTTGTCTACCCATGTATGAGGGAGATTCTACAAAATTTATAGCACATTAGGTTGAATTATCCATTAATGGATAATAATTGAATAATCAGGATACATGTACTGAGAAATAGATCTTGAAAAGTGTGACATTTTCTTTATGACAACCATTTAGAAGTTTAAGAATTACCATTCTCAAATTCACACAATTTTCTCTAGAAATAAATGTGTAATCTAGACATTGGATAAATATATTATAAACTAAATATTGAAAACTACGGTTGCTCTATGTTTGTATCTTACTTCCAATGGTATCCCTTATAGAGGATGCTCTTTAGAATGGTATCATCTTGTTATAGTATAACCAACCAATGTTAGAAGATCCTAGTGGTAAATTTATCTAATGGTAATGATATATTTTCTTTAGTGGTATCTTTGCATAATCATAGATCCATTATACAGGATATGGAATAGTTGATCTAATGGTAGAATTCATTGATGGTGGATCATACAAATGGTAGGTAGTTCTGTAAAATATTCCACCAAATGATAGATAATCCTGGTGGAAGAACCTATAGGTCACCTAGTTGAAGTAGTGATAGCTTCCTAACCAGATTGTATATTGGAATGATAGCATTCCACAACAAAGAGTATCTCATTATAATTAGTGTTAGATGGATATGATAGATCGAGAGAAATAAAATTTTATATTTTAGAAAACAAATAATTTACTATAATAAAACATGAATTCATTATAAACATAACAAACATGGGTTATGATCATTAAAATAAGGATGTCCTCAACATTAATTTCATTCTAAATAATATGAATAGATGGATTTTTTGATTCCTGTGGGGTTAAACCCTATGGCGAAACACACCTTTTACACCATCTACATATCGTGTAACCCTATCAAGATTCACACCATCTAACATTCAATACACTTTATGTAATTACACTACATATTTTTCTCCTACATGAAGTTTCATGTTTTCAGTATACCTTCATAGTGTTGTTAACCATAGGTAGACAAGATGAATATTTCCATTACATTACATTTTTTGTGTCCAATATGATGCATTCCGGGTACCAATAGATAATATCTTAATTCTCTATCATCAGTTCGGGTCATGTTCATAGTTATATGAAATTGTAAATTCAAAAATTATCTATTTTCATTTTATGAGAACAAATTTGAAATGAAAAACTAACAAAATAAATACATAATTGATTTAATAAATAATGAATATTCTTATTATTTTGTGTCTATTATGATACAACTTGATGGTTATTAATCATAGTAGAATTTTATGAGCATGTTCTCAATAGTAGGGTTGTTTGTTTTTATAAGATAATTATAAAAATGTATTAACACACCCACAAAATATTTAAAGATATAACATTTTTCAAAAAATATTTATAATTATTTTATTTTAAATAAAACTTTTCCATGATAAATATTTCTTCATTGATGAATTTCATTAACCATCATGTTATACACTCCCTGAGATAATGAATCCTTGGTAGAATTCATTTAGAAGTGACAAATACCAATGTCATATTCAGGTTATTAAATTTAATTTTTTGATAATCCTTTTTATAATATTTTATGAGGTTGTTTTGGGTGAGTTTTTAGAATTTCTAGATTTTATGGGTTGGGGCACAGTTTGAAAATGGTTTGGCAAAACTGTGAGGAATTCCAAAGAAACATTGTGACTTATGATGGTAAGGACTATAATACTTTCCATAGATGGTGAAAAGCTAGTCTAATCATTTTTAATCACTAGTGTATAGAACCAAACACATGGTATTTGCATGATTTACCTAACCATATAGAGAATCCATTTTTCTGAAAATTAATATTACAAATTTTGATTTAAAAATTGAAACACCTCTTATTGGATTGATTTCTTCTCTTACATCATAGTCTCCTGAAATAGATCACAACCATAGATTTTTTATGACTATCTCCCACACATAGATATATTTCAATGGATCACATGGCATTCGATTAATATATTTCAAGTTAATGTGTCCAAACTCTATTTTTTTCTTCGTCTTTCTTCTCGATATTCCCTCTTTTCTTTAGAGGAATAATGAATCCTAGTATCTATTAATGGATCTATAGATTTCATAATGATCTAATAGGGAATAGAAACTTCTATTATTTTTAAAAATATCTTCTCCATTGATTTGGTGTTCACTATTAATTGAGACACATTTATATCTTGTTATGATTTTATATAGAGTTTTTTGAGGAATTTTTTTATGTGTATTTATTGTGTTTTTTAAATATTTAAGTATTTTTTTATAAAAAATTAAGAATATTTTTGTTATTTTAAATAATTAATTAAATGAAAATCATACTTTGAGTAAAATTATTTGTTAATATATTTGATCTGATTATTTAAAAAGAAACGTTATTGTTTTCCAACCTTTGATAATAATTTTTTTTACACTTTTAATGGATAGTTTCATTTTTTAAATGGGATATGAATAGGGGTTTTTTATAAATTTAATGTATTTTTTTAATGAAGATGGGTTGATTCAATGATGATAATTCCAAATTATTTAATGTGTGTTTCATTAGAGTATTTGTTTTAATGATTTGACAAATATAATGTAATTATTTTTCTTTTAAATATTGGTTTAAATTATATTTAAAATCATATAAAGGGATATATAGGAATTTTATGTTCTTTTTTAACATATTATTGTGTATATAAAAATGAGTATTAATATTAGGGAGTTTGTGTGGTCCTTTTTGAATAGATGAATGAAAGTAATTTTTTATAACTTTATAATGGATCAATTTTTCATTTTTATTCTCTTAATAGAATGTTTGGTTATTTATGAAGTTAATTATATTTTGTAAAATTACTTGAAAAAAATTGTATTATTTATTTTTCCTTGTTAAATTGTTCATAGTCGACTCATTGATGGGTATTAAAACAAATATTTATTATTTACAAATAGGCTTACTAGGGAGGGTGAAATGTGAATTCTTTGTGTTATGAAATGTTGACTATAGTTGTTAATATATATGTGGATCCCCAACAATATTTATAATTCTTTTTTATCTCACTAACACCTATTTATTAGTCATGGGAACCTTGTAATCTATTTGAGATAGAAATATTAATGCAATGATACTTCATATCACACACCCTCTAGTGTCTCCCTAGAGCTATGGGTTCATTCTATGGATGTTATTTGGAGGTGTGGGTGTGCATAGAATTTGGAAGCTTGTTTACTGGGTAGATATAGAATTTTCATTCAGTCAATCATGAGAATTATTTATTTATTTTGGTTTACTCCTTACCCTTTCTATGATTTACCCATGACATATAACCCCTAACACTTGACTCCTGATTCTTGATATATGATTTTGATATCTTGGACATCACTATGAACTATAATTTTCATGTTTTACATCCTTTATTATAATTTATACTTTTTGATAATGGGATCCTTCATTAATATAATATATTTATTCAATATGTTGTAAGATTTTGGATTATGGTGCTAACTCATAGTTATATTGTTATCAGTTGACTTAGTCTTGTGAAATGACAATCAAAGATTAAAAAAACGGGAATTTTTCTTGATAGGATTTACCTTGTATTAGCATGATATTTCTGAAAGTGTTTTTTCAAAAAATAATAGGATTTTTTTAAACTGAATATGAATATTATGGATTTTTATCTATTTTTAAAAGTATCTCATCCTTAATCTTCTTTAAATGTAATAAAAACCATGTTTTCATATTGTAGTATTTTGACCTGGAATATCTAAATTTCTTATCAATGAAATTATTTAATATCCATATTTGGTCCCTATTGGGATCTCTTTAGATCACACCATTCATATTCCACTTTTTTTATACTATATTTTAGATTCATTCATAGGTTATTAAGTGATATTAATATCCTTATTGGGGGTTTATGGTTTGTTGGGAAAGGGTAGTTGATACAGGATGTGGATAGAAGTATAGGACCACCAAGAGGAAGGTTGTTGCAGTTGTGTTTTTCTTGAATGTATTTAGCTTGGTATATATTTTATTTCTTAGTTTAGACGTACTTAATATATAGATATAATTATTTTATGTTATACTATTTCTATTTTGTTTTTTACCAGTTTATGTTCTCTTGATATAAAAAATTGAACAATTTTTCTGATGTATTCTCTAACTAACACTTTTATTTTATTTGGGAAAATCATCTATTTGATTTTTTTCATGATTATAAGTCACAAATTTCCATCCCATGGGGTTCACGAATTCTATTGGGTCCTTTACTCGGTCTGTATCACATATCATATTATGGTATATTGGGTTAGTTCATGAAGAAATGGTATCAGACTTGGTTATGTGAAAATTGGACCTATGTTTTGATACATTCATTAATATTTCTTATATTATTGGGAATTAGTCATTTCAGAAAAGATATTATGAACACATTAGAACAAAATAAGTTGTGTTGCATGTTTAATCCTCTACCTATAAAAATAAATAAGCAGTGTGTCTGGAATAGTTTTTGTCCTTTGACCCCATGTCTGAAATCATAATTCATTGATCCCCTTTGTTCATTGATGATATTGGTCATTCTAAGGTGAATAAATTCCATTATATGGTCAATGGAATATTTTATTCTCCCAATACACATAATGTTTAAGGTAAACTTTTGTTGTCTCTTCATTCTAAAGACCTAGTCACGTGTGGTGGGAGATCTTTATTCCTCCCCAAATTCCTGAAAGGATGTCATATGAAATATATAAGTCATTTTTAATTAAATTTATATATCTAGAGGTTTTTAAGAAGAAGAAGGATATACATCTTGTGGATCTTCAATAGGTTGTGCCACTAGTTCGGGAATATTACAACAAATTCATGAGTTTTATATTTTTCATACCATATATTTCATATGATGACACCTTAATGATCGTTTAATTTAAAGGAGACCATCACCCATATCTAGGACTTGGCATTTTGTAGTCTAGGCTATATTTTAATTAGGTGGTTCTTAAAAAGTTCATTTTAGTTGAAGTGGATTTATAAAACTGTTATGAATTAGATATTGCATTATTTTTTATTGTCTTTAATAATTATTTCCATTCATGATAGTATCATGAGATAGTTGAGTTGGAAAATCATTCTTAAAAGAATAAGAGGCATATTATTTACTTTCAATGTGGAGAACCTATTAAATATAAGTCATATAGTTTGAGTAATTTTATATTTTTTCAGCTATGTGACCTCTAGGGTCACCATAAATGTTTTTCATATTGGGTATCAAAATGAGAAGTCTCTATTAAAATCTATTCCATATAGACATTTTGTATTGGGATATTTTATTTAGTTTGTAGTTGGAAATCCATATGGATCCTCACTTTTTTGGAAAGCTAAGAATATTGTTTTTGGAAAAATATCATGTTGGTGGATGTGTTTCTCTATGATTATTTTGGTTATTTCTTTTTAGAGATTCTTTTATGATGTTTTTGGGTGTCTCATTATGACTAGTTTTGGATAATGTATTGGTTTCTTATAACCCTATAGAATTATCTTATTCAAACTTTTGGTTTTAGCATTATATGAATGTTTTTGTATGGTCTCCCTTTTTAATTTTTTTTAATTTTATTGTGCATGTACATTGTAGTTTTCGGATATTACTATTTGTAAAATGATATGTGATTGGTATATATTTAAGTAATTTGGATTGAGTGGATTATTATTTTCCTTGGTACTCTGAAGTGTCGATGTATGATTTTATGAGCTCACTAAGGGGTGTAGCTCCATGTTTTTAAATTTTTGGTTTTTATTGAGTATATTCCAATGGTAGGAATCAATTTTAATCTTTTGGTATTCTTTTGGATTGATATATAATTGATTATTATGTGTGTTTCCTACATTGAAATAATTAAAAAGTATTGAAGGTATTTTTCATCAGGATTAGGACGATTTTAATTTTAGTATTCGGTGATTTTTGGTTGAAATATGTTCCTAGGAATTTTATTGATGTCCTTATTATCATATTATATTACTTTTTTCTACCATATTATGGGGTTCATTTTAAAATAGAGAGGAAAAATATTCTTGGTCTTGAGTTCTTCTATATAAATCTTATTCATTGTTATCTTAGTGTTTTTTGAGACATGTAGTAGTCTTAGGGTGTCTTCTTTAATGATTTATTTGTTTTTTGATCGACTATAATTATTTAGTTAATTAAAAATTGATTATTATTTTGTTATTCATTTTCTATTTTTTTGAAGAATACACCTTAGGATTTGAGTGTGGATTTTTTTTTCAATTGCTGTTTACTAACATGGGATAAGAGACTTTTCGGGGAAAATTTATATGGCATGGAGATTTTTCATATCGTAAATTCACTTTTAGTTTTTTACATTTCTTTATTTTTAAAATCCATTATTTTATTCACTTATAAATTTTTATAAGTGGTTATGATATTTTTGGTGGTTTCTTAGGATAGAGCACCATTGGTGCATGGATAAGCCAACACATGTTTCATTCAATGGAAACTGTAAAGATTATGGTTGTTGTGAATGTAGAGTAACACATTATTTTCACTCAATTAACAATACAATGTGGCCAAACCTTTTTTCTTTACCATTTTAGAGAACCAAACACATTATAAGTGCATGATATACTGAATTGTGTGGATAAACTATGTGATAAAAAATATAATTACCAAAAATGATTTTAAAATTTGAAACCCATCATGTTGGCCACATTATTCATCATATGTCATAGAATCATGAACCACATCCTAACCATGTGTGATTTAATTGACTCTATTCATTCTAGAGAGAAATTTTGGTGGATCATGAGGCATAATGTGTAAGTAATTCAAGGTTATGATCCAATTTATTGTTTTTCTTCATCTACCTTCTCAATGATTTTTACTTTGGGAAGAATATTTGATTAGAGTTACGAGGAATAGAACTATATCCTGTTTCATGATGTAATTGAGAATCATTTTTGTTTGTTTTGGATTTTATATACCTTGATTTAGTGTTCCCCATCAAAGATGATGTGTTTTAGATTTTTTTGACTTGGTATTGAATATTTATAAGTTGGTTTTTCAATGAAATTTTCTCATTTTGAGGCTCATGTGTTTCTTCAATTCTATATGAAATGTTATAATAAATATTTATGAATAGTTTTTTATTCTAAACCATCAAGGAAAATTTTTGTATAGGAATTTTAGTTGGAATTTTTACATTTATAAATTGATTTGACCCCTTTCCTTGAAATTAAATTGGTTTGTCTTCTATGTTTTGATAGAAATGTTTTTATGTGTTTTAAAAAAAGGGTTTAATGGTTTTCCAAGGAATATATGTGTTTTTTTCTGAAATTTATAGTCCTGTATTAATAAATATAATTTTATTATTTATAGATAAAGCTACATTATTTAATACATATTTCTTTTAAAAATGTTTTAGTGTTATTTAATGAATATCATGTAATTTTTTATATATTAAATAATGGTTGAAATGAAATTTTAGATCATTTAAATTGATTGGTTGAATTTTTTTAATTGTTTAAATGCGTATTTCATACATAAAAACGTGTTTTAATAGAAGGGGGTATTTATGATCTATTTTTAATATATGATTAAAATTTATGTTTTGTTTAATATATAAAGTATTGGGTTTTTATTTTTTTATCTTGAAGGCCAATTTGGAACATTATGATGTTGATTCTCTTGTTGTGAAATTATTTAATGACACCATAATGTTTTATTTTACCATGAAAAATGGTACATGGTCTTCATCTTGAAGGGTGTTGATAAAAGGGGTTTCTCTCTATGAATGATTTTAGTGATGAGGGTGAGTTACTGATTAATTTTGTTATGAAATATTAATTTTTTATATTGAAGAATATGTGCATCCTTAGTGTGATCCTTAATACTTGTTATATGAATCACCATTGTTGATTGGTCAGGGGAACTTGGGTAGTTATCTGAGAGATATAAAATTATTATACACTATATTAAAATACACTATATCTAGTTTATCCCTAGAGAATGTGGGTTTAGTCTAGGGATGTTCTCAAAGGATGTGGGTGTGCATTTAATCGGGATGATTGGCTACTTGGTAGATGTGAAATTTATGTGTCATCGATTAAGATATTCATTGGGTTTTCTGAGATAGACTCACTACTATATAAATGATTTACCCAAGATGCATAACCCATGATATTAGACTCTTGATACTCAATATATGACTTTGGACACTTTATAATCATTCAACGTTGGAGTTTCCATGTTTGATTAATTTTTTATTATTTCTATTTATTGATATGTGGAAGCATCATTACTCTCATATTACCCGTTGATATACAATATTTCTATTAACATGTGTTTCCATATGATTTTTCCATTATGATTGTTTTATTTTTGCTTTTCAAATTTCAATAAATGATTTTTGAAAAATGGTATTTTCTTAAAATATTTCGACATCTTTTATCTTTAAATATCTAAATACCTGTAAAAAGGAAAATGGAATGGTCTAAATAATAAAATTCTCATAACCTGATATGATGGATTTTTTATCTATTTGAAAAGAATATAATTATTAATATTATTTTGATTTAATTTAAACCATTATGTCTATAAAATTATATTTGAAACTAGAATATCTTAATTTCTTAGGAAAATGTTTTCGATTCGTTAGTGGGATCCTATTATGCTATATTTTTCTCACACCATGCATACACCACTTGGTGTATGCACCCTTAGTGATTGTTTAGAATGTTTTATGGTTCTATAAATTTATTTATTGTTGGTATGTTCTTGGTTGGAATAGTCTAGGTCATACAAGATATGGTGAGTGGTCTTGGATCTCTTTGTGGTGGGTTATAGAAGTTTTGTTTTTATTTTATGAATTTGGGATGATATTTATTTTATCTATTAGTTTAGAATTACATTTTATCTGGATTTCTTGTTTTATCTAATGTTTTTTCTATTTTTTGTGACCATTTTTACTTTTCTATGTTTAATGAATTGATCAAATTTTTTGATGTGTTCTCTAATTAATGTTTACCTTTTATCTATTCAAAATAATTATCAAAGGTTGTTTCATTATGCCCAGGTGTTTCTTACCATCGAGTGGGTATAAAAATCACCCATCAACATTTTTTGTGGGTTAGCACATGTTTTATATTATGGTATATCAGGTAGGTTCGTGAGAAGAGAGACCCCTAAGTGCTCCATGAAACATGAAATGTAGTTTTTGGAACTGTGGGTGATAGGATGGATGAAATTGGCACATTTAATTGTTATCCATTAATCAAAACAATAAGTCCTTCAATATTGAATAATTTTTTTTATTTCTCTCAATATTTAGGGAGAGATATAGGATAACGTTTCATTCTTGAGAGAATTATTGAGATAATTCTCTTATCTCTTGAGAGACATCACTAGTGAAAATTTATTTTTTAGAAAAAATTAGTATTACACTAAAATTGATATATATTGGGTTATAAACTAAAGATAAGTAAATTTTTAATTACACAGAGGGCTTTAACTTATTTCATTATTCTATGTAAACCATACATCTAATATTATTAATAATAATAACATAATTATTTTGCTGGACATGTACTTACACCTAGAAAAATAATTATAATTTATTAAATAAAAAATTATTATTTTTAAGTTTCATTAAATAAAATATATCATTCTATTCAAACCCTTAACTCAACCTGTCAAACCTTTGTGTACATTATCAAATCATAAATAAAAACTATTTATTGAAATAATGAAATATCATTATATTATTTATTAAATTAATAAATAAATTTTATATTCACCAACTTATGAATAAATAGTTATTAAATATTCAAGTCACATATGTTACAAACTATAATAACTAGTGGTTCAATTTCTTTGATCAACATAACTAAAATAAATTTTATTCCCTATTGTTGAGAATATTTTTTTTTCTAATATTAATTTTTTATAAAATTTAACTATGATTACGAAAAAAAATAGTTATTGAGCCACTAGACCTTTTTCTAATTAGAACAAGGTATTCAGGTAAAATGTCCGAGATTTGAATCTAGAAAAATGTTAAGGAACACAAATTGAATGAAGTAAATGGAAAAATGATGAAAAACTTTGAAAAATGAATACCGTTTAATATTTTTTTCATGGTATTAGTATCTCATAAATATGGTTATATAGTAGTGTTAAAAAGTAATATTTTAGAATATATTTGATTGAATATCAAAAATAAATTTATTGATAAACTTCCAAAAATGATGGCTTAATTATACAATCCCATTTTAATTTAAGGGAATGGGATATCATTCTTTGTTCTGGGTTGGAAAAATCCTTTAAGGATTAATAAAATTAATCTCATATCACAGATGATATAACGAGTAAATTCTACATTACCATGAAAATACATAGTAACATTTTTTGACAATACATCAAAGTAAATGAGTAAAGGCATACATTGAAAATATTCTCAAATCAAATGAGGAATACACATATCCTGAAATTATAATATAAAATGAATCATATAACATGTTATTTTTGGGATTTTCCTCAAAACCTGCTATATTAAATATTACAAAATGAGAAACTTCATGAGTCAATGTTTCATTATTTTAAGAGAATCAACAAACCGGTTGTTAAAAGATCATCAGTGTTCTTTCAGATGATATCCTACTCCTAATTTTTTTTTAAAGTTCTCAAAATATCTACTTCCTAGTGAAGTGGAAACCCTTATATGAAAAACCCCTAGGGAAGCAGATCATGGAACCACACAAAACACCCCAAAATACACATTCAAAAATCAATTTACAAATTTCAAAAACAGTCCTCAACCCATGGGCCTTACCTGATTTTAGATCACACGATTCCCGAGACATCATCATCACTAATGCTTGTCGACATAGATACCATCAACCCTATAACTATCGCACCACTACAATAACACCAAAGCATCACTGAAGTGGTGAAAAAACTATGACCCGACATCACAAGAACAACATCACAAGCACCTCAGAATCCCTGAGTTGAAAAAAACTATCCATCATTGGAATCTACCTATGAAACATCATAGAGAGGTGCCTACTAGAATAAATAAACATTAAAGTACTTCAAAAACACACACCAAACCAATAACATGAACAAGAAGAAAAAATAGACATTAAACCAAAAATGTTATAATTATGAAGGGATAAAGTTGGTTCCATTCAAGAAACCTTGAAAAAGAGGAAAAAATTGGATATTAATTCCAAAAAAATCCTTAAAATCCTATCATATGAATTCACATTTACCATTACACATTTGTTTTAGAATAATATTATGGTATTTTCAAATACTCATTATACATATGAATTTCTAGGACCTTTCTATAGGAAAAATACTATAATAACATTATCATGTAAATTTTGTATAGAAGATAAATCATCATGTAATATGATATTTATCAATATTAAGCTCTTTGAATATGCATGTAATCAAATGTTCAATGTATGTCGATTCATGCTTACCCACTCCAAATCACTTTTTATAGAATAAATAACGTCAAAGTGGAAAAAATTATGTATGATTATGTTGATAAACATAGTGTTAAAAGATAAAATGTATTGTTAATAAATCATATAGATGGTGTAATATTGAGTTTTTGTGTATAAATACTGAATGTACAAAACATTTTAGTGATTTTCTATATGGATAATTTTATCAATGTATTGTTACTTTGAGTTTTCTATAATATGTTTTAATATATGATAACATTGTGTAGTGAATGGTGTGGATTTTAAAAAAATATAATTTATATGCTATATTATTATAATAATTTACTGAAATAAGCTACTACATGATTATGAAAATCATGAATGTTTAAGTGAATTTTTCATATAAAAAAATAAAATCATGTGACGATTGATTGTTGCATATAGTATTGGAATAATTAATATTTTAGGAGTTTGAGCCTCTTCCCATGATAAAATGAAACACCATATAACAATAAAACTATATTTTTATTCTATCTTACTATCATTATAATAGATTGAGAATTGTTTTTTTAACTAAAACTTTATCATTAATCAAATATATTAATGTGAAAGAGCGTCATTGTATGACCCAAAAAATCCTTCAATTTATATTATTTTTATTATTTTTCATTTATAATGAATTACTTTATTGTGAATAATAATTATATTAACTAACGTCACACATTGTTTGTGAATGTAATAAAAATTAATGTTTCATTGTTTTTTCCAAAAAATAGTATCACAAGTTCTGCATAATATCAATAAAAATTTCATATTATGGTTTATGATTACCACATTAACTAGGTATAGGGAAGTAGTTTTTGTTTTCCATGTAAATAAATCTGGTTGGGGTTGTACCTAGAGGCTTGGATAAGATAGTATATTGTAAAGGGTTGTCAACCTATTAAAGTTGGATGTCTAAAATTGATTTATTTTTTCTCAGTTTAAGGGTGAGAATAGTTATTTATAGATTTAAAGAAACCACTATAAAATCTACTGTGTTCTTCTTATTTCATTTGGCTGAAAATATTCACCCATTTAACTTTTAAATTTTTGGTTTTTTAATATTTTTATCCACCATATTCAATTTTTTGTCATTTAGTAATATTTTTTTATTTTATTTTTATTTTGGATTAACAATTTTTCTTATTTTTTCTAAACTATATCTTTTTAAGACATAATAAATGAGGTCATTGAAGGATATTTTATTTTCCAGTATTATATATATATATAAATTAAAATGATACCTATAATAGAATATCTTTAAGGGGATGGTTCATTTTTATTATGGGTAGTCAAGAAGTTATTAATGATTGAAATGTTTTTTTACCAATAGGATTTATGATAAATGAAACCACCTACTAAAAAGAATGAATAATGTTATATAGTTTTAAGTAGGTAATTGATTATTTATCTATTATATAATAATCATACCAATAATTTAAATTTTATTTGTATACTCTTGTTGGTAATATTTATAAAAAAATTGTTTTTAATTAAAAAATCTTGAATATATTACATGGTTATATATATATATATATTGTCATATTTATTCCAGTTTAACTTATCATTTTATTTGGATAGCTTCTAATTTTACTCATAATGGTATATATAAGATGCAAAGGAATAATCTGAATATATTATAGGGAATAATACCATTATTTTAGTATTCTTGAAATGGTGACAATTGATTAGATATTTAAATTGTTCATAAAGACCCTAATTGGTTTAGATAGACTAGGATGAAAAATAAATAATGAAGTAGTTTCTTAATAGATTCTCAAGTAAATTCCAATGAAATAATATTCAATGACTATTTAAAATGAAAAATGTAATAACTTCCCTAAATATTTTATGGATGAGTTGATTAGATCTCTTGTAAAGTATGAAGTTGAGTTAAAATAATAAATTTGTGTTTGAAAAGGATAAAATTAATTTTCATTCATTTAAAACCATTTTACCTCATCAATTTCTTCATTTAATTATACATGTTCTATAGCTATGGGGGTTTGGTAATGTATAAAAATTTCAATATATTCAACAAGATTTAAAATAAAATGTAAAGGAAGATGTAAATAAGAAATAGTATGATTCATACTGATAAAATAACTAATAAATTAAATAATATTTATTATATTTATAATAAATAACACCATATGAATCCCAACTATTCAAAAATAATAATATTTATTCCATGAAAGATAAGAATATATATCTTATTTCTACATGGTACTATTTAGAATATGATTCATCCTGTTCATCAAATAAAGAAAAAAATAATAATATTTTTTATTTTTTCTTAATGGTAAAATAAGTTATGTTATCAAATTTCTATTACTCATCATTTTAACCATTAAATAATTTGTTGGAAAATAGATAATTAAAATATATATGTTATTATTTGTATAACTATCCTATGCAACTCAACGATAAGAACAAGAACCTCAAGTGTACTCAAAATTTAATTATGCATGATATTTCATAGATATTTTCATATAATAAAAATATATTAAATAATTCTTACCATAAAATTAATAATGACTATAAAGAGTGTCAAGTTAAAATTACAAAAATGAGGATATTAAATATGTGATGCATATTGAAAACCTTAACATGTTAGTGAAATTAAATAAGACTATACATATAAATAATTTTATTGGATATGTTGGAAAATATCCTAAGTCTTATAAGAATTTAATTTTTAAAGGTTTTACATGAGGTATTTTTCCTCTTAATTTTTATAAATATAATATATTCTATTATAATGACTTAGATTTTCAAATGATATTTATAAATTCTTTTGAAACAAAAATTATTTTATGCTAAAATTCTAAAATAAAATTGGTATTAATTAATTCTATTCATATTTTAATCCTAATGTTTTAGTGTCGAATCTTTTTAGTCCCCATCTTGTTTTTATTCCCACGTGATATGTTCTTGTATAGTCATCATGCATTCCATTTATTAATTTATTTAATGGTACACAGTCATTTGTTAAAAAATTTAACTTATAAATTTATTTTAGAATTTTTACTACATGTAATTATATATAGATTTATTTTTTAATCCATTTTATAACATTTATATTTCCCTCGAATATTTATTTTAATATTACTTGTCTCCTTACTAAAAAATATATGCATTATGGGGGAGGTATATATATTTTTTCTTATTCTCCAATTTAATATATTTTGTATATCATAGGTTGAGATTTTTGTTTAATTTTTTTGTATAGTGTTCTATTCATTATTTATTTTCTTATTTATAAACCAAATTTAATTATTTAATTTTTTATTTTATTTTATGTTTTCAAATATTTTATTAAATTTTAAAAGGATAATACTTTTTTGAGTGGTTTATAATTAACAAAAACAAGGAGAATATTGAGTGTCTCCTTGCCCATTTGTTAATATGGTTATAATAATTAATGTTGACATTATTTTTTTATTTTATTGTTGTATTGTTCAAATAATTATTCATATCAATTATATGTTATGTTTATTTAATTGGTTTAACATTATGATATTTGTATAAATTGTTTAAATCATCTCCTACAAGTGTTCCCAAGATAAACATGTCATTTATTGAAAATTTTTATTATTATTAGTTATTCGGTATAGTTCCAAATATATTTATCCAATATATAAAAACAATTTTAGGATAAAATTTTGGAGTGTGGATGTTTAATCTCACTGTATTGAGTCTAATTACATGGGGAAATTATGATTCCTAATGAATTATGTTCATGATTTTTCATATTTTAAAATATATAATGCTTTTTCAATATGTTGAGTTAAATAAATCAAAATTAAAATTTTCATATTTGTTTTAAAATATTTGATATTACGATAAATTATAAATATATATTAACAATGATAAATTGATCATTTAGTTATTCATAAATTAGCAAAAAAACAATTAATGATTTTACTATATTGTCCAACATATTGGATAGTGTTTTCAATATTATTTTGATTAAATATAAAGGTAATGGTGTTATATTCAAGTAAAAATTAATCAGTTTGAAATAATTATATAAATATTAGTAAATTGCATAAATGTATTAACCATATTTTGAATTTTTAAAATATTTTATTGAATTTTTTTTTATACTGAAAATATGTTTCATATATAATAATAATTTTTTGGATTCTACATTATAAAAATATTGAAAGCGATGATCAATAGTTATCATTGAATAATGGTGATATGTAATTAATATTTATTGAAAATTCAAGTTAAAAGTGTTGATAAAATATTATATTTTAAATAAACATAAAAAACAGAAATCTATCATTGTTTCAAGAAGAAAAAATATACGAAAATTTTGAAATAAGTTAACTTATTTTGAAAAAAATTCAAAAAACATAGAGAAAAATTCCATATCATTAGGTAAAATCTTAAAACATTGAATAAATTTAATAGAGTCACAAAATTTAATATTTAATTCATCACATGGATAGTCAATAAACACAATATTTAGGGACTTCATTTATCTGAATAAATCACGTAAGATAAAAATACTATTATTTTTCTAGAGTTGAAGAAAATATGAGACAATATTGAATAGGTATTGATGTGGTTTTAAATTTTAATTTAAAAATTCCATATTCATTTACTTTATAAATTTTCTAGAGCATGTTATTATTGGATCCTGATAACTATTTTCTATTTAGTTATTTATTGAAATGAAAAGATTTAATCACATGGATACTGAATCAATACTTATAGTTATTAAACATAATACATATATAATGAGTTTAAATTATAGGGTTTAAATAACTATTACACTAGGAAACATATAACTAAATTTTCTATGATTTTATTATATCATTTTGATAATTGAATAATTACTTGATTTTTTTTAATGATTCAACATTTAGAAATATCATTGATGGGATGAAGCTTCATTACGTGATCCATGATCTACCTTAACCAAGAATTACATGTTTTCATATTTATATTCTATTATGATTTAATTTTTTATGAACTAAATTGTATTTTGAGTTTTATTTACTTAAATCACACATTCATTGTTTCACTAATCAAAATTAATTTCTAGAAATCCTTGCATAAAAATTGGGTAAAAATTGTGCCTCATCAGGATTAAAATCGAATTATATGATTTATAATTAACGCATAATCAAGGTAAGGGTAAGTGGTTTCTATTTACCATTTTAATAAAAATTTCATGGGTTTTCCTCTATTTATGAAAAATTCTTGATATTGTAAATGGGTGTCACTCTATAGAAATGTGTGTCTGATAGTTCATATTCATACGTTAATGAGTTTGAAAATGTTAAGTGTGGAGTAGGGATTCCCCCCAATATACAATTAAATTATTTTTTTATTGTCCTAAAAATAATCCCTCACTAAATATACACATTTAATTATTATATTATTGATTCAGTTAATCTATCCCAATCCTCTTATTAATATTTACATTTATTTTTGTACTAAAATTTCTTTTATGGTTGAAACTTCTTTCCACCATTGTCTCTATTATCATCCTATCACGGCCTAACAAATGTTAAAATAACTCTAGAGGCACCATCATTACTCCTTTTATACCTATTATTCTTCCACTTACATCCCCTCTACCAATTTTTTATGATTTCTCAATGAAAATGGGATTCTTGAGGTTTATTCTTTTGGTTCTATGAATTTTTGAAATCAATGTTGAATCAACCCATAATAATGGACTTTAATACTCATGATATTATATGTTAGGTGATTTTTTTCATATTATATATATTTATATGACATTTAATTGATGATAAGATGTACTATATGGGTTCATGGGAATTTATGACCTAAAATTGATTGGATAAAGAATTTTTTTTCATTTGATAATCAGTAAGGCATCGAGTGGTCATAAAAGAAATATAAAATGTATTATATTTTTTATTTAGTATTATATATTAATGATTTTGATAAATAATTAATTAAATAGAGTAATAAGTTAAAATAATTATGGGTATTCATTATCATTTGGGGTCAGTTTTTTTCCTTATATGTTCAATTGAGTGATTCAAGATAGTGAATTAAAAGAAATTATTCTCCTCTGTGTGATGGGTATGGATATGATGAGTGTTCTTATCTAATGTAATTGTGTTTTTTGAGAAAACATATATCCTTATGTGTGTTTAGTTTTATAAATGCATGGAACCAAATATTTTTGTCAAGGTAATTTATGACATGAGAGTAATTCTTGCAACTAATTAATGAAAATCCCTTTGGACAGTGGGTGATTAATTTTCAAGAGAGGGTCATCCACGATCTCTTGTATACTAAACTATTATATAATATAGGTAGAAGTAAAATGTTTTGCGAGACTTAAAGGTAAAATAATTTATCATATAAACAATTTTACTAGGAATTTTTTGTTTAAATTTTATTTAATAGAAATATTTCAGCTTTTATGGAGTGATATTACTTTAATTGAGTTTACTATATAGTTTAATGTTATGTTATGTTTAGTATACTACCATTGATTAGTAATTATCAAAAATTGTACTATTATTATTATTCATTCTATTTATATACATGTTTTGATAATTTTATTGGATGGAGGTTGTTGTAGGAAATTTTTTATATAAACTATTTATATTGATTATAATTATTGATCTATAGTATATACAATGATTTTTAATAGAATTAAATGAACAATATATTTTAGGTAGGTAAAAGGGTTGAAATGTTTACCTATGTTCCCACTGTGTGAAAAAAAATTACATGAGTGGAGGTATATTTTAATCCAAAATATTCTCAGTAAATAGAAATTTATTTTTAATTAGATTTATAATAATGATTAATCATTTTACCCATTTTAAATAAAGTTTGAGTGTGAAGAGTGATAGAAAAATATAAATATATTATCATAAGAAATTTTTTTTAATTTGGATCAAAATGATCTTACATATTTTTAAAAAACTCCAAAAAATAGAGAGGGACACCTAGTAAAATAATAATGATATTTTGAGAAGCGAGCAGCCTAAACCCAGAATTTTAAAATTAGAGTAATAATAACTCATATTTTTAGATGGGGTATATTCTATCCTGTGACATTTATTATGTAGAAATACCAAATTGACATGATTTTTTTTTATAAAAAAGACCAAATATTTTTTGATATAGAAGAATCAAACTGTAAATATTTTTATAGGATCAACCACAAACTATGTATTAAATTTTGTTAGGATGGAAAAAACCAATGATATATCATTTGAATAAAATAACCAGTTTGTGTTTTAATGAATATTAAAAAACAAACCAACCAATATAACAAAAAAATTAAATATGAGTAAATAAGTATGATTTTAATTGATGGTATAGAAATTTTATTATTATTCCCTTAATGATGATTAATGAAGAAGTCTTGTCTATCGAAAAGAAAATTAGTGATACTTTGCGATCAAGGAATCTGTTTTGTGATAAAATTATGAGATTCAATAGAAGAATAATTTTATTTTAATGATAACTTCCATTACACACCTTTAATTCAGGCATGAAATTTTTTTAATTGAAAAAAAATTAATGATCATAATCTATACTTCAGTACCCATGATTCACTATGATAATTCAAAGAATTAACAATATTAATAATAATCACAAAGTACTAGAAAACCAAAATTTTAATATTTTACAAAATATGAAATTATAATGTTCTCAATGAGTTAATATATATGTTAATAATGAAAATTCACACATGCATATCCGTGTTCCTCTATTAAAAATGAAAACAATAAAATCTTCATGAGGCTTATAGATAGACTTATTAGTTCTCTATAATCATAGACAACAAAAATAAAATTCATAAAAATAATAATAAATAATAAATCCATATAATATACATTAAAAAGTAAGGATTAAAATATTTTAAGGATTACCTAATATGAAATATGAATTATATCCTTTTATATTCTTAAAAAATTGAATTTGAAACCTTGAAAATAAAAAAATCAATTGAAAGAAACATTAAATCTAATTCAATATAATGTGAAACATGAATGACGAACCCAAATGACAACCACTATATAGCATAAAACACAATGTAATCTTGATAAATATTAATATAACACATCTTACATTACTCTATATGAGAAAAAATATTGATATTGAAAAGATATTACGAGCCATGGTTACCACCACTATGGAATTGGTAGCATGTTTTTTCATTTTTTGAGTGCAACTCATATAGCGCGCTAGAGCATGACATTTCTATCCTCTTTTAAATTTCATTGAAATACAAATTGTTTTCCTAGAATATTTATTATTAATTATAGTTTATTGAAAATAAATAAATAAATAAATAATATTAATGTACAATAGAACAAAATATCAAAATACAATTAATATAGAGCAAGTATCAAAATAATATGTGTAATGTTAATTTCTAAGAGATGCATAATGTTAGGTATATAAATATAATGAGTAATGTAATGTTAAGTCTTATTTTTTATATCTGTCACAGAGGAATGTTATTTTATCTATATAGAAGTATATGAAATAATCATTGCGTAATGGTATAAAAATTCTTATACACTATGTAAAAGAAAAATATTTATATGTGTAAGTGTAGTTTATATAAATTTGATATTTCATAATGACCATTAAGAGTTATTAAAGGAAATAAAAAGGTAAAATAGAAACATAAGGTTATGAAAACTTATCCAGAGTTTTTTTATGGGTAATAATAATCTAAAACTATTAATTTTTAAACATAATAAAGAATTTATAATCAAATAAAAATTTAACAATTGATTAAAAATGTTTCCACAAAATTATTTTAAAACCATTAAATGAGAATTAAATATTCTTAATTAATAAATCATAAATAGGGACAAGTTTTTTATAATACACTTCAACATTGACCACTTCTGGAAATTAAGAAAACATGATATCCATTACAAAAATATTCCCATGTCTTGGAATTTATCGAAAAGAGAAAATAATTTAAAACACAATTTCCTCAAAATTTTGTTTAAATAAATAGTTATTTCTATTCTATAAATAGTTAAGATAAATGTTCTCCCCAAACCATATTTTGGAAATATATTATATCCGTACTCCACCTATGGTAACAAATAATTATTAGGGAGTAAAGTAGTTCTAATTAATTTATCATCAAAATAGATTGTAAATCATCAGAAATAATTTATTAAAAGGAAAACAACCAATTTAAGAATTTATATCCAACTCAATTTGTGTAATAAAATGATATTAAATCCCTCTCAATGATTTGTATAATCATAATATTTATATATAAATAAACAAGAAATTTTAATCTAAATTTTTGTTGTATTTTATTGAATGACCCTTTTGTATAAGTTCATTAAATTTCACAATGAGTCATGAAATAAGTTATAAAATACTCAAAATATATAAAAAAAATTATGATCAATAAATTTAAAGGAAAGAAATGTTTATATACATGATAAAAAAAATTTAATGGAATTAATATCATTCTCATTGGACATATAAATTATAAATTTGAATACATGTTAGAAAACGGTAAAAAATGGACACAACAAAAATATTTACTCAAAAAAATAAAAAATAATAATATTATGAAATAATAATATTAAAAATAATATCAAATTATGTACTTTCCGATATAATAATGATATAACTTCCAAAGAAAGTTATCCATTAAAAAAATGATTTTATACGGGAATCAAGTCTATATAATGTCTAATCGGATTTATAAATATAACATTTAGGAACCCATGATACACAATGGTTAAAAATTTTAACTCTAAAAAATGATATTGGAATGAATAAAATTTTGGGACCCAAAGATCTAACAAATATTAAATAGATTTCTTTATCATAATAAATAAATATAACACTTCTAAAACATGTAATACACGATATTCCATCAAATTTAACCTTAAAAAAATATTTTTGTATGTTTGAGTTAATTGTATCTTCTAAATAAGAAAATTTATAATAGTATTACATACAAAAATCATTTAAACATTATAAATTAATCAAAATATTAAATTAAAATAGAAAATATGGAAAAAATTACTTTGAAACATTGAATTTCATCATTAATCTCTTCATTTTCATTTATATAATTTCTAAATAGTAAAAAAATATCTTTTTTAATTAAAATAGAATTTTCAAAAAATTAATTATATTATTTTAGTTTAATTTTTTTCAACATTCTTAATCTTTTAAATTTTCTAAAGAATAATTTATTTTCTTCATATACATTATTTAAATCCTTAGTCAATCATTCATAAATTTTTGAGTGTTTTCTATTTCATCTTGATATTCAAAAAATAATTTCATAAAAATGTTTTCTTTTATAATTATGTTATTTCAAAATGATTTCAAAATAGAAAGAGATATTTATTTTAAATAGTTTTTATTTCATTTATGTCAATATCCTTTGATGGATTTTACACTGGTTTGAAGTTGATTTATTATGATATAATATTTCATATTGTATTAAAGGTTTTGCGAAATGTTTGACTATGGATGTGTTATTTTTATACGATTCATGGTTTATGATTTAGGTATTAACATATTATACACTAGTTTTAATATGAATGTTTATGTTATGTTTCAACTGTTTCATATGAGGAATACATTAGATATAGTAAGTGATGGGTGGATCTCGATATAACTCCTCGATGCATCGATAGGTATCATGAGGCAAGCTAGTGTCTTGGAATAAGTCCTTGACAAAATCTTATTTTTATTCTTGGAATGAGACCTTAACTATGTGGTTATGATGTTCGAAATTATTCATTCCATCATTATAAAAATATATATTAATATGACATTTGATTATTAGACTAGTAGACTATCCATATTAATAAGTAAATGGAATTATTTGATTTATCTTATCCATGTTATGTTGATGTTTATGTTTAAAAGGCTTTTGTTTTTGTCTTATACATTTCCGTGAATGTTTATGGATATTTATGAAAGTTTCCACTATATTGTTATCCTTACTAAGAATCTGAGCTCACCCCTTACTTATGTTTTATTTATATTAGGATGTGAATAAGTATATTATGATTGACCTGCAGGGATAGTCTATGGGATATAAGTGTGTTTGAAGGGTACTCAATATTGTTTTAATTTATTTCATGATGTAATGTAAAACTTATGTATGTATCTAGTACTTTCAAGGCTACTAAACTAGTCGGTCTTTCAAAACTTTATCGCTTGTGATGATGCCAATTTTATGTAATAATGCACCAACTCTAGGTATTTAGAGTTAGGGCATTATAGATGGTATCTTATGAATTTTAGTACAAACCATGGAATCTAGATTTAGAATAACTTTGATTAGATAACATTACCCTAAGATGGACTTTGAGGATTAGTATACAAGAACTTCCTAGAATTTTGGTAATGTAGATATTTTTTGTATCTTTCTAGGAAATACATCCATGTTTGGATATTAAGAGGTAGAGGAAGCTCTAGAATTGATGTACATAGGAGTGAAAACACTAACAAGGAGTTTCGAGCCTGACCCAGGGTATCCTGGTACACAACAATGGGCCTTTTTTCACTCTTGGTTATGAAACTCCCAGGGGATATGCTTAGGATAATTCACATTTTCTTTATAAAACCATTATGAAGGATTTATAAGTAAATACTTTTTCAAAGATAAATTTTTTTATGATTATGAATTATATGCAAAAACTATTCAGTTTATGTTAGGTATTTTACTAATTAGTAATTATATATTGTGATTCATAAACTAATCTAATATATTCCATTGTTTAGAAGATGATTCTAGTGGAAGTAATGGAAGCTCTATCAATGCACATAATCCATGGATAGATTTCCATCCTGATCAAGATAATTATAGTGGAGCTGGTGATACAACCAGTGCAAAACAACTTATTACCATACTGGGACAACTCACTTAGGTTATGAATAAAAACCTTACCCGTATGGAGTAACCTAATCCAAAATGTGGATGATCAATGTTAGACCACTTCATGAGTAAACAACCACCAACATTCAATGGGACTACAAATCCATTTGTAGCTGAGGAATGGATATGTTCCTTAGAGAAAATATTTTATGCATTGGGGAGTAGTGAATGGGAAAAAGTTGTAATGGTAGTTTTTCGCCTCTTGGGAGATGGAGATCAATGGATGTCATAAATTCAATACACAAAGGAGTATGAAGAAGTATCAAATATGGAATGGAGGGAGTTTAAAGAGCTTTTCATCGAAAAATACATTCCTCGTGAACATCAAGAAAATATGGAAAGGAAATTTTCGAATCTGAGGAAAAAGGAAGATGATAATGTTGCAAAGTATGAGGCTATCATTACATGGATAGCAAGGAATGCTGAATATTACATACGTAACTCAAGGAGTCAGATTGATTTCTTCTTTGATGGGTTAAAACCATTTCCCCTTTCAGCATTAGTCTCACAATCATTCTCATCGTTTGAAGATAATGTCTCATGTTCTATCAAGATAGAAAATGAATTCCATCGGTCTCATGACTTTAAAGAAAAGCAACAGAAGAATATATCTTTTGAACACTCTAGAAATGGAAACAAGGGGAAGAAGGAAAAAATTTGAATTGCTATCATGTCGTAAATATAGGAAGAAACACCCTGGTACTTTCCTGAAAGGATTGAGAGTTAATAAAAAGTGTGGGGAATAAGGTCACCATGCTCGTGATTATAAGGGAAAGAAATAGGCCGTTAATATTGAATACTACAATGGTAGAGAAATGGGTCATTATGAAAATGAATATCCTAAGATCCAAGGAAACATTCTTCATAAAATCCCAAGGGAGCAAGGCCAAGCATATGATATCCCTACAGCTGAGGTTGAATCTCCGAATGATATGGTGGTAAGTAATTTAATGATTTTATCCAATGATTTATTTGATTTTGGATCATTGAACTATTTTATATCTTCCCAGTTTTCTATGAAAATTAGATATTTCCAATTGGATTTAACAAGGGAGTTTTCAGTGAAAAATACTTTGGGAAGTATCATTGCAACAATATTTTGTGAATCAGTTCCCATTTAGGCATATAAATGTGATTTATTGGTTGATCTCATCATCATAACTGTTATTGAATTTCATATAATCATCAGTATGGATTGGATTTCGGACCATGATGTAGAAATTTAATGTAAGAAGAATGAGGATACAATTTTTGATGATGATAAATAATACCTTTTCTTTAGAGAAGAAATTTCACCATCTGATTCTTATCTAGATCCACCCCCAGTAGCTCTACTAAATTAAATTATTGGGGAGGAAGAGAGTGAAATAACTATGGGTGAGGAAAGGAATTTTCAAATATTGGTCAAACCTATTGTACAATAATATTTTAATGTGTTTTCAGAGGATATCTAGACATCCTCCAGAATGAGAAATTGAGTTTTCCATTGATTTAATTTCTCTTTCAAGGCCCATATCGAATACCCCTTATAGAATATCCTCTATAGAATTAGTGTAAAAAAATAAAAAAATAGAGGAATTGAGTAATAAAGTAATTAGTTTCCCTAGTTTTTCTCCATGGGGAGCCCCTATTCTTTTTGTTAAGAAAAAAGATTGATCCATGAGGTTGTTCATTGACTACAGGGAGATCAATTCTATAAAAATAAATAAAAAGTATCCCCTACTTCTCATTGATGATTTATTGGATAAGCTTCATGGAGCTCAATGACTTTCAAATATTGACATTAAATTTGGATATCATCAGTTGTGTGTAAAGAAGAAATACCTTCCGAAGACAGCATTTCAAACCAGGTACGAGCATTATGTGTTTATAGTAATGCATTTTGGACTGACAAATGCAATCTCTGTATTCATGGATCTAATGAATAGAGTTTTCAAGGAATATTTTGTTGAATTTTTTGTGGTATTTTTGAGGACATCTTGGTATACTCTTAAAGATATGAAGATCAAGAAAATCACATTCACACTATTCTAAAGACTCTTAGAAGAAATGAATTATATGGGAAGTTTAGAAAGTGTGAAATTTGGATTCATGAGATTTTTTTTCTTGGACATATTGTCTCTTAGGATAAAATCTATGTTGGTCCTTCTAAGACAAGATTAATACAATAATGACCAACACTAATGAGTATAACTGATGTACGCTGTTTTATTAGTTTAGCAGGTTATTATCGGCGTTTCGTCCAGAATTGTTTCCAATTAGATAACCCATTAACCAAGATCACATGTAAATAGGATAAATTTGTTTGGAAAAAATAGTTTGAAGAATGTTTTAAGAATTAAAGAGAATATTAGTCAATGATCTTATCTGAATTATACCATCTAGAAATGAGGGGTTTGTTATTTATAGTGAAGCTTCAAAGAAAGGGCTTGGTTTTTCCCTTATGTAGAATGATAGAGTTATTTCCTATGCATCACACCTGCTAAAAATTAATGAATAGAACTATCCTACTCATGATCTTGAGTTAGCAGCTGTAATATTTTTTTTGAAGATATGGAGACACTATCTCTATGGAGAAAAATGTGGGATATATACCGATCACAAGAGTTTGAATTATATTTTCTCACATAAAGAACTCACCTTGAGGAAAAGATGATTTCTTGAATTTCTCAAAAATTATGATTTCACTATCCACTACCACCCCAGGAAGGAAAATAATGTGGCCAATGCTTTGAAATGAAAGGATCATAAAGTTCTGAACAAGATGAGAGTTGAAAGGGATCCTATGTACATGGATCTAGAAAAAATAGATATGGGAATAATCATGGAAGGTGAAACATTGATACTTTTTCTAATTTTTTCCAATACATATTTAACATAAACGATAAAAAGTTCTCATACTGGTGATGAGTAGTATCAAAAGAAAATAAAAGCTATGAATTATGGTAGATTTATTGACATCGTATATGAATGTGGAATTTTGAAATTTGGGAAGATACTTGGTGTTACTAACATACCTTATCTAAAAAGGGAATTGTTGGATGATTCCCCTAGAGGTTTCGGGCGCAGCGGAAGCGTGTTAGTGGGTTTGCACAACGTTAATTTTAACATTAAACAACGTTCAATTAGAGATCCATCACGATATAAAACGCCAAATCTTCAGAATAGAACGAAGAACAAAAATAAAAGAAGAGTCCCAGAACCCTTGAAGATGATCATCATATGTTGATTATAATTAATTTAATTAATGCATAAGAATTACCTCGTTGGAATTCTTTCTTCATTGATGTGTCTGGTCATGATTCGGTGAACCGTCATTGCATCGTAGAATCCATGTGTAGGATTCCTCTAGAGGTGATCCACACGTGTGTCACGTATCTCCGGATGTCGTCGAAGGTATATTCGGGTGCTAGCATGGAAGAACCTTCACTGGCGATGTCCTCCTTCGACTGCCTTGATCCGGTGGAGGATCTTGCTCTCGTAACATGAGGGCATTCTTGGTGGAAAATGAATTCTCTCTTGTCTTTAGAGTATTTCCAAATCCTTTGTGCACAACAATCGCTCTTCAAAATGTTGGGGTTGTGAGGATATTTATAATCATGTTTTAGGTTAATAGAGTTATGACAATAAATAAACGTGTTATGCATTTTATTTATTTCATTAACTCTTATTGAAAACCCCCATGTCGAATTATTAATTCCTTGACATGCGCCCACGCTGATTATAATAAATATCATTTAATAAACCAATATTAAATCCTTAAAATCCCAATTGGAAAAACCACATGGCGTGTAATAATTAATACATGGCGTCTACTTGTTTTCCATAAAACTACACGGGGTGTATATTTAACATACACGGCGTGTACTTTTATTTTCCATTTTTCTCCACCACATTTATTAGACCTTGAGCAATGACTACTGATTTCTTAAATAAATTTAACTACAATACTTGCTAATAAATATATTATTTTTTCCAAAATATATTCTCTCGAATAACTAGTTTCAAAATAAATGTGATTAGATATCCTTAAATAATTATTAAACCATAGTCGGGAATAATATTTATTTAACTTGTTAAATTAATATTTAACTGAGATACATGGACACACTTACTGTGTGACCCTCTAGGCATCTTTCTTAGTGGCATTAGGCTGAGCCTGCCTAAAGTCCATGGTTAGCGCCTAGCAACACGCCAAGGCACCCATAGAGAAAGAAGTTAACGACACAATGACGTGTCACCTCCTACGAACACTTACCGTGTAATATAATCCCTTTGTCTCGATATCTCCAATCAAGTGGGTTGCATGCTAGTGTCATCAACCAATGTACTTGATTATTCTTTCTTTGACTTCCCAGAATTGAACTTGCCCATACCTCACCATGGCCATGGATTTTTTTAGGTTATACCAATTACATCAAAGGGCCTGAGATATCTACTTCTGTTATGGAACATAAGGGAAAAATCCTTTCTCGCATTATCTATTAATGTGGTATTACTCGTGACGCACCCAACGTATCCTACCTCGCTGCGAACAGTGTGTCATCACATTTTTTGTTAATACATCTAAGTGTACGAGTTGTAATACCCATTAATAATAATCTGGAAGTCTAAGGACCAAGACACACGTCCGCAAATAGGAACATCCAATGACACTATGAAATGTGGATTTCCTACTGGCGGGTCTCGTTCTCATAATATCCTCCTAGATATTACCAAGGGTTCACACCAAGAGAAGGTGCCTCAAAGTTTTATGAGGCCTCAACCCTAATGACCTGTATTATTTGTGTCCCTGAAATAATATCATCCGGCCATAGAACATACATTCAAGAACAGTGTTATGGCACATCCGGGTTCTCATCATAGTAGGGATCCGCTACGACCCTTTAATTCAACAGCTGTCCTTAGGATATTATCACATGAAATGTCACGCATAAGAACAATCAAGATGTGATATGTCTTTTATTTAAATGAATAAAGTACAAATTAGTTGGTTTTAGACCACCAAATCCAACAGATCCTATCTCTAATTTCTCTATACACCCAGGTAGTACTAATATGTATAGATATTTTAATGAAAATTTTTGGTGGGACAACATGATGAGGGATATTTCTAATTATGTGTCAAGATGTATGGTTTTTAAATAGGTTAAGGCTGTATGACAACATCCTGGAGGAATCATGCAACCTCTTTCCATACTTGAGTGGAAGTGGGATGATATTACGATTGACCTTTTTATGGGGCTACCAAAGACTCCTAGAAAGAATTATCCAATATGGTTCATTGTTGATCTTCTTACCAAGTCACCACATCTTCATGCTATAACAGAAGATTTACCACTTGAATGTTTAGAAAAACTGTATATTAATGAATTTGTAAGACTTCATGGTGTACCTGTATCGATTTTTTCTGATCATGATCCCCATTTTACATCAAGATTTTGGAAAAGTCTTCAAAAATAACTAGATAGGGAACTTCATTTGAGCACTGTCTACCACCCTCAAACTAATGGAAAATCAGAACGGACTATTCAAACCTAAGAAGACATGTTAATATCGTGATCACTTGACTATCAAGGAATGTGGGATCAATATTTACCTCTAGTATAATTTTCCAATAACAATATATTTTATTCAAGTATTCATATGAAACCATATGAAGTGTGATATAGAAAGAGACATTGCTCACCAACTTGTTAGGATGATGTTCATGAAAGAAAACTCATAGGCCCAGAACTTGTCAAGAAAAGAATAGAAAAGGTGAAGATAATCCAACCCCACATAAAAGAAGCTCTGTAGAGACCCAAATCTTGACGTACATGGACACTAAATTAATTTTTCATAATAATTAATACATAACAAAAATAGACACACAAGGACCGTAATAGTTTAGTGTCTTTGGAAACTCGGAATATAATCTAATAATCGTGGTCAAAGATCTTCAACATCTCCCATAAAGATCTGCACATTTTTTTCTTACCTAAAACCTTTATTTATATCCTGGGGAAAAGAAAACATAAAATGGGGGAGCTCAAATTCTCAGTAAAGGTATGAATAGAGAACATAAAACAATCCTTAGACATTTGAATGTAAAAAAAACATGAGCATAAATTATAAACATTAAAATCCCGAGCAATGACATAAAACATGGCTGTACGTAAGGCATAGATGATGAAGAAACATTAATCATGATAAATTAGAATGGGAATAAAACATGTAATTATGGAAACCATTAATCACATGATATGATTTCCATAGTAGCTAAGGCATTGCTGCCAAGACCATCTTAGTGGATAAATTCCCTTTCTGAATCGATTTCACTCCTCGTTCCAGTCTTGTATTACTGAACCGGATTAACTTGTCGTTCCAGCCATGTCTCTCTCATGAGATATAAATCTTTACCCAATGCATTGGAGGGAGGTATAGGTCCCACCCATCTCATATTGAAATCATTCTTTCGTGTGCCACAATATAAACATAAATCATTCATCATAACCTGAGAATAAAATGGGTTTCGTAAACATCATTCCATCATAATGTAATCTATACAAAAAAAATTGGATATCATTTCATCATTAGAAAATTGAAACCATGTAAATCATAGAGACATGTTACTTGAAACATAAACATGTGAAATAATGTGATCTTAGATGAAAACGATTATGATAAAACACTTGAATTGAATTCTTGGGGAAAATATCCTTTTTTCTTCAAAATCATTTTCTTTTCAAAAAATGTCATGAAATTTTAAAAGAAAAGGATTTTGTTGAAAATAGTAATGAAATATTTTGGAGGAATATTCATGAAAATAAGGCTTTATAAAACTGTAAAAATCCTTTCATGTCGTATACATTAAAAAACATTCTTCTCATACTATTGTCAGAAAAGGTAAAAAGTACCTTGTAGGGTAAATAAAAGAAAGATTCCTTCCATAACATGGGGTAAAAGTCAAAATGGGTAAAAAGGAATTTAAACATACATGAATATACTTTTATAAAACATGGACATGGATGATAGCAATAACCCCACTAAATACTTACGAATAAGCAATCTCAGATAAAAATGAGATTTGCAAAATTATCCCTTACCTTAGGTCTGATATGCTTCGTACGTATCCGAACCTCATGTATAATGATTTAAATAATGTCATTGACTTATTACAGAATAATATTCATTGTTATGATATCATATATTTTTCACTTATGACTTTATATTACCAGTTCTTTTGTAAATTAATTGTTAAAGCAGCGTTTTGGGTAAAATCATTTCATTTATCGTATGTGTTTCGACTTGTCGTTCTTGATATTATTACTTATATCCTGATTTAAATAATTCAAGAATGTAAAACATGATTTATATATAATACATATTTATTATATACATATATGTATTATAGATTGATAAAAGGAATGAAATACACCGTTCATTGAGACGGTAGGCCGTACGTACGCATGAATGCTGTTTTCGTTTCCTTATTGAATTGAATGAAACTAAATAGATGACATAAATATATATAGAAATAAATATTGTAGAATTATAATTTCATATATTTCATTATTATTCATTGAAGGACCCCGGGACACCCTGAGAGGGGAGGGGTGAATCAGGGTGACCACTTTTTCTTCTAATGTGATGGATCTTGTTCCCACGTTGGTAGGAACTTGTTGAACCTGTATGATGATTATGATCAGAAAGAAAACATTCACAAGCACAGAGAAGACACATCCATTTTTACTTGGTTCACCACTAAGGGCTACGTCCATGGAGCATACACCGACAGGTTGTCGGTCATACCAAAATCCACTATGCTTCACGAGATGTAGATTACAAAAGTTCGGGTACAATCACTCTGTCCCAGTCTCACTGCCTTTACAAAGGTTCAGCGATAGCTCACTGCTTTCCTCGGGTCACTCCCGTTCACTCCCCCTGGCTCACTGCCGTTGGTGAAGTCCCACTCAGTTTATAGATATGAAGGTCTCTTCATCATTTACATAAGAGTGCATCCTTTGTTGTGTGTAGATGCTCTATTGAAGTCCGATTCTCACCAGAAGAAGAATATCACTTTTCCTCGAATGTATCAGGTAGTCTCTCGGCTTTCGTGCAGCTCCAAACATGCCGGTGGGCTTCAGCAAAAACAGGCGCGCTTCTCCAAGACAGTCGCGCAAGTCCCACTACGGCGTGCAAGTCCAAACTGGCACGCAAGTGTCATCAATACACCTGCGCGACGCTTCCTTCCCCGATTTCAAACTTGTGCGGTCCACTTCCTTTCTCTTCCAAACCGCCTTGGGCGTACAGCCAACAACTAGCGCGCAAGCTCTACCTGAGCGACAAAACAACCACCTGTGCGACTCGACCACCTGCGCGACGAGAGCTCGAACAATCTCAAAGTATTGAGCTCTGTCCGAAATGAGGAGGGGTGGTCCAGTATTTATAGGCAAACTGGACCCCCTGCGCGTCGGCGCGCAAGTCCCTCATCGGCGCGCAAGTCTTGTCTCCAGTAACCTCTGTCGCGCAACTTACTTGCGCGACCCAACCAACACTTGCGCGACCTTCTTTCCTTATCCAAATTTTGATGTTATGATCCTCAAAAACATATGGCGCGCAAGTATTTCATCCTCCAAGAGCTCGGCGCGCAAGTATGTTTTCCAAAAACTCTTTACTTTATTGACGGATTTTCAGGCCCAAAATTTTGGCAAACACTGGGAAACGGCGCCACCTTCACTACTGTTTTCTGCTTGAACGGTATGATCTCATTGTTGATACACATCCTGAACTTACACTGAGGATTGACAACAAACAAAAACCATACGCAAAATCATGCTTTTAAGACCCTGGTTCCAACAATCTCCCCCTTTGGGTTTGCTGTCAATCAGAATAAATTCAATAGATCTCCAACCATGAGCAAAACCAAAACGCAAGAATCAACTCAGCCAACACTCTAAGTCTACGTGAGCAATGCTCGGTGTAGAAAACAAGAGGGGAGGCTTGAATTGGGTTCCGGTGTCTTGAAATTATCCATGACGCCCGATGTTATCCTTCTTATACTTCTCATCGCAATCTCATACTTCTCATCACAGAAGAATTTCGTGCCTTGAATTTATGCCTTTCTCCCCCATTGACAATAAAACCAAAGACCGATAAGTTGTTCAATGTTCAGCTCAATCCATACGCCCCCCTGAATAGTATCTCCCCCATAATCCTGCATCACAGCCATAAGCAGATAAAAACAGTTAAAACAAACGGGGAGAGGGGATTTCCGGAGCCTCCTTATGCAGTAGGAGGTGGTTGAACACCGAGGTTCAACCGATGCTTCTCAAACACAGCCGCGGACAATGGCTTGGTTAGGATATCAACCACTTGCTCATTAGTTCCAACATTATCCATTTTAATCACGCCTTGTTCAACCTTTTCTTTGATAAAATGATACCATATTTCAATATGTTTTGTACGAGAATGCTGAACCGGATTCTTCGTAAGATCAATTGCACTTTTGTTATCACAATAAATCACCATTGGTTGCTGCACCTTATCACCAATATCTGTTAGTTGCTGCTTCATCCAAAGAAGTTGAGTGCATGCTTTTGTCGCAGAGATATACTCAGCTTCAGCCGTACTAAGATAAGTACTTTCTTGTTTCTTACTCAACCAGCCAACACATTTCTTCCCAATATAGAATGCTCCACCACTAGTGGACTTTCTCTATACCACATCACCAGCCCAGTCAGCATCTGAAAATGCGGATAATTCACTATACCTGCCTGCAGCAAAAAATAACCCGAAGTTATGTGTACCGTGAATGTATCTCATGATTCTTTTTACTGCTGCCATAAGTTCCCCTTTTGGATTACTCTGAAAGCGGGCCGCAAGGCATGTTACAAAGACAATATCTGGCCTTGTCACTACCAGGTACAGTAGGCTTCCAATGATCCTCCTATACATGGTGGGATCAACATAGTTCCCATCCTCATGCTTTCCAAGTTTAGTTCCAACTGCAATCGGAGTTGACATTGGTTTGGAGTCTTGCATATTGAACTTCTTCAGCAGCTCTCTTGCATATTTTTCCTGAGAAATGAATGTGTATTACTTCTTTTGAATCACTTGTAGCCCCAATAAATATGTGAGCTCCCCAATCATAGACATTTCAAATTCTTATTTCATGTGGTTGGCAAATTCATCCACTGATTTCTGTCTGCTGCCACCAAATATGATATCATCAACGTAGACAAGAACCATGAATTGATCTTTTGGAGAATTCTTCACATAGAGATTATGATCAACTCCTCCTCTTTTGAATTCCAACTTCTTGAGATATGAATCTAGCCGTGAGTACCACGCCCGTGGTGCCTGCTTCAAACCATATAGAGCTTTATTTAGTTTGCAGACCTTTGTTTCATCGGTACCCAAGACAAAGCCCACCGGTTGTTCAATGTAGACTTCTTCTTCGTGTACACCATTCAAGAATGCTCTCTTAACATCCATTTGATATACTTTATATCCTATTTGGAGTGCCATGGCAAGGAAAAGCCTGATTTACTCCAGTCTAGCCACTGGAGAAAATGTTTCTTCAACATCAATGCCTTCAATCTGAGAGTATCCTTTACATACCAGTCGTGACTTGTTTCTGATGACACTTCCATGCTCATCAAACATATTTTTGAAGATCCATTTGGTACCAATTACATTGTGACCTTCGGGTCTCTGGACAAGATCCCATGTCTGATTCTTGTCAATCTGATCTAACTCTTCATTCATGGCTTTTACCCAGGTTGCAGCTTCTTCGAATGAGGATGGCTCTACAACTGATAGAAATGCAGATTGCGTGTTATTCCTCATCCTCCTTGTTTGAGTGGGTGCACTCCTGTCCCCAATTATGTTGGATGGATCAATCTCAGCCCTTCTATTTCTCCTGTGAGGTTCAGCAGCATTTTCTTCAGCCATAGTTTCTTCTTCAGATTCTTCTTCTGAGTCAACATCATGATGTGACAGCTGAGTGTTTTGAACAACATCATCTATTTCTGCACTTGTATTTTCTTCACGTTCACATTCTTCCTGACTTTCTATCACATCAGCATATGACGTCCTTGAAGGATTTGTGGTTTTCTCTTTAATTATCTTAACATCACTGCTTTCCACAATTCTTCCCAAACGCTTGTTGATACATTTGTAGGCTTTGTTGTTCATTGAGTAACCAAGGAAAATTCCTTCATCTGCATTGTCACCATATTTCCCTTGATTTCCTTCTTTGTTCCTGATGAAGCATTTACTTCCAAAGACACGAAAGTATTTTAGAGAAGGCTTCCGTCCATGCCACAATTCATATGGTGTCTTCGTCTCACCCATATAAAGTCATGTTCGATTCTGAATGTACACTGCAACTTGAACAGCCTATTTCTAGTAATGTCGTGGAATAGGAGTCTCAATCAGCATAGTTCGTGCCATGTTGTTCACCTGTCTATTCCTACGGTCAACAACTCCATTTTGTTGTGGAGTTCTCACAGCAGCTACCTCATGCTGTATCCCATGCTTCTCTAGATAATTCTCAAATTCAATGGACGTGTATTCTCTCCCATTGTCAGATCGCAACACTTTGATTGTTCGTCTAGTATCATTCTCGGCGATTCGCCGATATGTTTTCATGCAGTCAAGGACTTGTATTTTCCTGTGAATGACTATCACACATGCCATTCTACTGTAATCATCAATGAAAAGGACAAAGTACCTTTCTCCATGTGTTCCTGCAACATTTATTGGACCACAAACATCTGTATGAATCAGATCAAGAAGGTGAGAGGCCCTTTTCTTTTTTGGCCGATATGAACTGCAGACCAGCTTCCCACGAATACAAGCATCACAAGATTTTTCACGCTCACGCTTCACGTTGGGAATGTCCCTAAAAATTCTCAATTTTGATATTTTCTCCATGTCTTGTTGATTGATGTGTCCCAATCTCCGATGCCACAGATTGTTTTCTTCTTCAAGAGTCATGTAACATACATTTTCTTCACTATCAACCTGATACAAGTTTTCTTCTGTTCTGCATCCCTTCATAAGAGAATTGCAAGTTTTTCCCTTGATATTGCAGGCTTTCTGATTAAAAGTAACAACAAGTCCTGAGTCACAGAGTTGACTCACGCTGAGGACATTATGACGTAGGCCATCTACGTAAAGGACTTCAGTCTTCTTTAGTTCTCCATTAGCTAATTTGGTACTTCCACTCCCTTTGATTTTCAGATCCCCATCATTACCAAATCTTACTGTACCATAAACATTCTTTATGATATTCGTTAGTAGGCCGGAATTACCTGTCATATGAGATGAACAACCGCTATCTAGAATCCAGGTACTGTTGTTCTTTGTAGCATTGAGGGCTACCTCTGCAAGGTTTGATTTCTCAATCTTCTTCCTTTCCTTCCATGAGACATTAGATTGAGTATATAGAACTGATGGCCTTTCAACTATCTCTTCTGCAAACCCAGGTTCTTCATAGTCAAAGCCTTCTTTGAGAGGTGAGAACCTGTTTGAAAGAGCAATATTGTCTTGCTGACGAGACTTGACTTGTCTGGAACTTCTGTATGAGGTGTCAATGTCCCTTCTCTGCCTGCAATTAGTGGCCTTATGACCAAAGTTAGAACAAAGAAAACAATATCCATAGAAATTATTTCTTCTATAAGAATTAGGATATGAAATTGTTCTCCTTTGTTGAGCATCTATATCTTCTCAATTCAGATAGCTTCTTGCCTCTTCAAAATAAGACATGGTATGGCCCAGATAGCCACAGAACTGACACTTCATGAGAAGAAATGTCTTCTCACTTGAATTTCTCCTTATAGCTTCTTCCTTGGGAGAATAGTAAGATTGTCTGCCATTTTTGAATGTTTGAGGATAATTTTCAGGTCTCCTTTTAGTTTGGATTGAGGGTTCCTTTTTCAGCACTCTAGGTAACATTTCAACATGTTCAACTTTCATCTTATAATTCTTTTGGATCTTTTCACTTCCAACAGTTGATGACTCAGCCTCACAGCCAATTCCACTCTTTCCCATGCAAGCGGGTCTTTGATCACTCAAGATTTTTCCAACCCCATCTGAACCACACTTGGATCTTTCTAGTAATTCTGCATCTGAGAATCTTCCAAACTGTATTTTCTTCCTTGATTCTTTTGGAACTGATTCAGTCTCCAGTTTACTCCTTAGAGTAACTACTTCCTCCTCAAGACCCTCAGCAGTCTTGGATTTTTCATCCATTATGGATGTGAGGTCATTGATGACCTTTTCCTGCACTTCAATTCTCAGCTTCAGATCTACTACATCATCACTGCTTTCAATTATTTTAGACTGTACCTTCAAAAATTCTTCCAGTCGTTCAATCTCAGCTTCATGTTGATCAACGTATTCAGTTGATTCTTCTACAATTGATTTCCACTTATTGCAGCTCTTACATTTAATCTTAAGCTTACTAACCGCATCCTTAAGTTGCACCTCAGGATCTACAGTAGTTCTCAGTTGTTTTTCTCCATCAGTATCTTCTGACTTTTCAACAGTGGCCATCATAGAAGCATGGTTCCCAGTTTTGAATTCTGGTTCTTCTTCATCACATAATTCATTATCATCTTCTTCCTCTTCACATACAAAACTCTTCCTTTTCATTTTCTTACCAGATTTGAAGTCTCCCTGTTTGAAGAACCTTCTCTGAGGATTCATGAAGTTTTTATCTTCACTGTCATCATCATTGATATTCTTCAAGCCCTGTGAGGCAATGTGCCAAACTTTTCCACAACGGAAACATGCAAGAGGTAACTTCCCTTTGAATTTCCCTTTCCCCTTCTGGAACTTCTTTGCAACGAGAGAAAGAATTTCTTTCTCTTCTTCATCATCACCGCTACTATCCTTTGAGATTTTCAATTTATCCATGGCCTTGAATGCTATTTCCTTTCTCACCCGAGTCATAGCATCTTCTGGTTTGACTCTCATTTCATAAGCAACCAAGCTGCTTAGTAGATCATCTAGAGAAAGTTTGGAAAGATCTCTTTCCTCAAGGGCTGACACCTTCGCATTATACAGAGGTGGAAGTCTTCTTAATATTTTCTTTACTATATCAATATCTTTGATTTCTTCTCCTAGACACCGAATTGCTCCAACCACTTCAGTAATTCGATTGAAGAAAGAGTCTGCATTCTCGTCTGGATGCATCTTCAGATCATCAAACCGATTGTGTAGCACTTGTAGTATTGCCTCCTTCACTTTTCTATCTCCTTCATAAATATTCTCAAGTTTATCCCACATGGATTTTTCTGAGGTGCAATTCATCACCTTCAGGTAGATCTGATCAGAAAGGGCTGCAGTGAGAGCATTCTGTGCTTTAGCATCTGAATCAAGAAGTTTCCTGTCTGTTTCAGTCATAGCCAGGCCTGTTGGATCAGTGACTTGTATTCCTTGAACAGTAGAAAAAAGAACTTCCATTCCAAGAGATCTTAGATGATATCTCATTCTGTTCTTCCAGATCTGGAAATTGATTCCATCGAAGTGAGGGACTCCCCTGATATTAACCGCGTTTTCCATGACGAAAAGGGATAGATTCAACACCAGCAACCTCCCTCTGATACCACTTGAAGGACCCCGGGACACCCTGAGAGGGGAGGGGTGATTCCGGGTGACCACTTTTTCTTATAATGTGATGGATTTTGATCCCACGTTGGTAGGAACTTGTTGAACCTGTATGATGATTACGATCAGAAAGAAAACATTCACAAGCACAGAGAAGACACATCCATTTTTACTTGGTTCACCACTAAGGGCTATGTCCAAGGAGCATACACCGACAGGTTTTCGGTCATACCAAAATCCACTATGCTTCACTAGCTGTAGATTACAAAAGTTCGGGTATAGTCACTCTGTCCTAGGCTCACTGCGTTTACAAAGGTTCAGGGATAGCTCACTGCTTCCCTCGGGTCACTCCCGTCCACTCCCCCTGGCTCACTGCCATTGGTGAAGTCCCACTCAGTTTATAGACGTGAAGGTCTCTTCATCATTTACATAAGAGTGCATCCTTTGTTGTATGTAGATGATCTATTGAAGTCCGATTCTCACCAGAAGAAGAATATCACTTTTCCTCCAATGTATCAGGTAGTCTCTCGGCTTTCGTGCAGCTCCAAACAGGCCGGTGGGCTTCAGCAAAAACAGGCGCGCTAATCAAAGACAGTCGCGCAAGTCCCACTATGACGCGCAAGTCCAAACTGGCGTGCAAGTGTCATCAATACACCTGCGCGACGCTTCCTTCCCCGATTTCAAACTTGCGCGGTCCACTTCCTTTCTCTTCCAAACCACCTTGGGCGTACAACCAACAACTGGCGCGCAAGCTCTACCTGCGCGACAAAACAACCACCTGCGCGACTCGACCACCTGCGCGACGAGAGCTCGAACAATCTCGAAGTCTTGAGCCCCGTCCGAAATGAGGTGGGGTGGTCCAGTATTTATAGGCAAACTGGACCCCCTGCGCGTCAGCGTGCAAGTCCCTCATCGGCGCGCAAGTCTTGTCTCCAGTAACCTCTGTCGCGCAACTTACTTGCGCGACCCAACCAACATTTGCACGACCTTCTTTCCTTAGCCAAATTTTGATGTTCGGATCCTCAAAAACATATGGCGTGCAAGTATTTCATCCTCCAAGAGCTCGGCGCGCAAGTATGTTTTCCAAAAACTCTTTACTTTATTGACGGATTTTCAGGCCCAAAAATTTGGCAAACACTGGGAAACGGCGCCCCCTTCACTACTGTTTTCTGCTTGAACGGTATGATCTCATTGTTGATACACATCCTGAACTTCCACTGAGGATTGACAACAAACACAAACCATACGAAAAATCATCCTTTGAAGACCCTGGTTCCAACATTCATTATATAAACTTTATGATCATTCATGTATGGTTAACATGGAGAATGAATCTCATCGCGTCGTGGAGACGGTAGTCCATACGTACGCACGAGCGATGATATCGTTCTCATAATTATTGACTAGAATTGGAGTGGATGGTATAAAATATAAGAATCTGTATGATGTTATAATAACCATATATAGTTATTATTTACACCATTATACCCATCCATGTAAGGTTTTGGTGGAAAACAGATTTCACCACGGCGTGGAGACGGTATTCTGTACGTACGCACGCGTGGTGATCTCGTTTTCCATAGGATGGATAGATGGTGAAATACGGCTGTTTCATACTTATAATAACATATCAGTATATGATTTATATTGATGTTATTACTTCATAATTAAACAACTATAGAAGAAGAAGTGGAAGAAGAAATAAAGTTGAAAGAATCGGTAACGAACATTACCTCTTCTTTAAAGTTCCTCTTTGAGACCTCCTCCTAGAGCACTAAAATTGGTCTTTGAAGAAGAACAGAACCTCTAGGATGTTTATATGGAGGTGTAGAAGATAATATTTCAGGGTTTGACCGAGCTTTAAGGTTCAATGTGGTGTGAGGAAGAGAGGGAGGAGGTTCTCTTTTATAAGGGAGGAGTGGGGCATCTTTGGAAAAACTAAAATTTTTATTTTATTATAAAGTCATATTCGGTTATTAATAGCTACAAATTGATTTATTTCGAATAAAATGTGGGGATGGGTCTAAATCCACTCATCCAATAGAATTTAGACAAGTTTAAGTTTCTATTTTAACCTTATCATTTAGATTTAACCTTAAGTTAAATAATTTTACTTTTACCGTGTCTTCTTGTTTTCTTACACTATGAGGTTAATAAACATTCAATAACAATCCAAACGAACCCCAAGTTGTTTATAATTAATATATATAACCTTATATAAGTCATTTGGATGAACCTTAGATTTTTGGGAATAAAATAACAATTAATAATATAATATTTGTTTTAAAAACTATTTTATGTCAATTATGACACTATTTGGTAATTGATTTTTGTGAAACTTATAACATGATTATTAGTTAGAAAAAAGTTAATTAAATCGAAACTAACATGTCATATTAACCTATAAAATTATTTAAATTCATAAAAAGTCTCAAATTACATTTATTTTGGTATTTATAACATCAATTATGTCAATATTTCATTAACAAGATAATTACTGCATCATCTTTGTGTCATAAATAAATTAACTTATTTAATGTCTAAAAATTATAAATCAAATACCATTATATAGGAAATCTTTTTATATTTCTAATTAATATTTATATTCTAATTTATCTTATTTATAACCCTATATTAAAAATCATTTACTTATTAAACTTTGAATTTAACTATTTTAACCCTTCTTTAAATAAATTAATATTAAATGTCCTAATCTAATCCAAGTGGGACTAAATGGTCATATTTTATTCCTAAGGTTGTTTTCGGTCGAATTAAACTTATCCAATAGAATTAGGAATTGTTTTAGGGTAATAATAATATCATTTTTACCCTTAATTATCCTATTTATTTTTAACCGTGGTAAATAAAAGTAAAAAAGTAACAATTCACAAAAATTATTTTCATCTCATTGAAGCACATTTTAGTCCTTGATATTAACTGTGTCTCTCGGATTTTTGAAATTCAATTCATGATAGTGGTAAAATTTAATTTAAATTAAAAAAGTCAGTTTTTTAACTACCACTAAGTGGTTTCACTATTCATCGAGAATTGAAGTTTTTCAAAAAAATACCAAAAATTAACCCTAGGCTAATTTCAATGTTATAAATCCAAAAATGAGTCCATTTTGAAAGATAAAATTCATAAAATCTCAAAAAATGGGTATTACTATTCATAACGGCTAGTGTATATAACATATCGTTGTTTAGCGAAACTCAGTATTGCGTACAACACACGCTATCATGGAAGGTCGCTCTTTCTTGTAATGAAAGACAAGTCAGGGATGCATGTTGTGCAAGCTCCTTTTGGTGTAGCATACAACAGAAGACATTAATAAAATTAAAACGAATATTTTTCATAAAATCTCGGGGAGTTACATTCTATGCCCCTTAAAATGAATTTCTCCCTCGAAATTCACCGGGGTTATAAATGGTTTACTAATCAAAAGTTCCTTTAATAGAAACCCACATCGTAAAAAGGAATACCAAAACATGGCTTTAAAAACGAATGTATGAAACGTAACAGTTACCCAAAGAAACTCATCAATGGGTTTCCATATTGGAGAACATAGGTGAAAATATTGATATGGAAGAAAAATCTAACCATCAAGTCCTGATGGAGAGTGGTAGAGAACATGGATAGGAAAAATCCTTCAATCACAAAGACATAGATTTGTGATGATCTAAGATACAATCTGATTCATCGGATATAAGGGCACTAGGAAAACATTTTTGGTTTTCAACATCATTTCCCTAAAGTTGATGAAATTGGAATTAGAAGAAATACTTTCATGATTTTGGTACAGTCTCACCGTTGGTCGTTTCATTGGACAATTTCTACTTCATCTCTTAAATAAATGAAGTTGAATTTGTCATTGGTGAAGTGTTAGCATATCATGTGATAGAATGATGGGTCATTCCATCTATCCCAAATAAAAGGTTATAAAAGTTATCAAAAATACATAAGTCCATCAATAGTGAGATTAATCATATATGGTTCCTAAAATGGACTTATACTTCATATATCATACTTCTTAATATAATAAAACTAGTTTATAATAAACAGGGACTTCCTGTAGGCCAGTGGTAGGCGATAATGGCCAGTAGCACTTTGGTTGTGGGTTCGATTCCAACAGCCTTGTCCGACGCGATGGGATGTCGCCCATCCCGCAGGTTGTCCTTTTTCTAAATCTACATTACTATAACATCCCATCAATAATATTGAAAAAACTTATATTCTTAAACAATACTAACTTATGTCAAACATAATCCATTCCAATCTTTAGGCTTATCGATAATACTGCAGTCCACTCTTATATTATAGTGAAAACGATTACCAGATATTTCATATAACAAGCATGTTAATACCATAGTTGATACCCATATATCATAAGATATGTCTTTTTGGTCACATTCCAAACATTCGAAGCCCTTAATCATGTATTCTCTTGAAATATGAATACCCATTGAATCTTAGTGAAAACATGAGTGCTGTCAAACGTTAACTCTTTCCACATACCAAAACCCCAAAATTATATATACTCGAACCATGATATAACTATTTACTTATATCAGTCATGAGCTCATGAATACTCTCAAACATTTTATTTTCTCATTATCCCTTCATTATGCGCAGATCATCTTTTTTTCCAAAAATATCTCAATCACTTTCCATGGTTACCGGTACCATAAAATTATTGAAAACCACAATAGACCAATACATAAATATTCCAATATTCCATGATACTATATAAAACATTATTTTGGAATCCCATTACATAAACACATAATCATTCCACCACAACATTTTCATATTCAACATCGCCAATAGTGATTGCATGTGACTTCCCTTTGTCCTTTTTCTTTATGTGGTTTCTCATGTCGATCATCACTAACCCTTGGATTAGGGCATTTATTATAATAATTCCACATTTCCTTGAACTTCAAGCATTGAAGTGTTGGTGGTGTGTTATCTCCAATATTTTCTTTATTCATATCATTAGAAACCCTTTTTCCATTACTTTGACACTCAGATGCTCGATGACCTTCTTTTCCAAACTTAAAACATTTTCTAGTCCCTTTAAGACAGTCTCCACCATGCCTCTTTCCACACATTGAGCATAAGGAAACATTCATTTTATTTTCACCATTATTCTGAGATTTCTCCTTGAACTCCATCTTTCGTTTCTTGTCAAAACCATGAGATGGATAAGTAACACCAACTTTCATTTCTACCTTGATAGCACAACGCACAATTTATTCACAGCTACTGAAGTCTCTTATAGCTAATTCCCTTAGAAGAATTGGTTTTAAGCCACTGAATATTTGATCAAATTTACTTTTAGGTTGGATGATAAAGCCAGATTCATACCTTGAAAGCCTTGTAAAATTCTCTTCGTATACACCAACAGATTCATCATCCTTTTGTTTAGTTCAATAAACTCCTTCTCCATCTTTGTCCGAAGAATATGAGGGAAGTACTTATTGAAAAATAAGTTCTTGAACTCATCCCATTCCTTGGACTCAATTTCATCTCTTGGCCTCGTATTCTTGATAAGATTTCACCATTGATCAGCTTCACCTTCCAAACGATATACTGCTAAGATGAATTTATCATGTTCAGAACATTGAAGAACTGAAAATATCTTTTTAGTGGTACTGATCCATTGTTCAGCAACAAGTGGATCAAAAGACCCGCTAAAATAAGGTGTACGCCACCTCATGAAGGACTCAATAGAATATTGTTCCCCTCTCTGCTCATTTGGAAGTCCAGAATGATTCATAGATTGTGTAAGTATAGAAATAATATTTTTCACTCCATATCCCATAACATTTGTTTGTTCAGGAGGACAATCATTTCATTTTCCATTGCATTGATCAACACGGTTCATTCGGGTTCCAGCAATCGTCTAAAACCTAAAAAGAATAGTGTGAGAGGAAAAAATCATCCTAGGGAAAAAGACATAATAAAGGGGGAGTACCTTCAATATCTAACATCATAGGGTTAATTCTAAGATCATTACTATAATTCTAGGACTATAACCTATACTTATATTTAACCTTAGGGACATCCCTAGACATACCTTAGAAATATCTCTAGGGATCTCACTAAAGTTCTCGCATTCTAGTTTCCAACGGTTGACTAAACCTTTTCTCTGATAACAACTGTAGAGACCCAAATCTTCACGTACATGGACATTACATTACTTTTGTGGAATAATTAATACATAACAAAAACAGACACACAAGGATCGTAATAGTTTAGTGTCTTTGGAAACTCGGAATATAATCTTCTAATTGTGGTGAATGATCATCAACATCTCCCATAAAGATCTTCCCCTTTTTTTCTTACCTAAAACATTTCTTTATATCCTGGGGAAAAGAAAACATAAAAGGGGTGAGATCAAATTCTAAATAAGGGTAAGCATAGAGAACATAAAACAATCCTTAGACATTTGAATGTAAAAAAACATGAGCATAAAATATAAACATCAAAATCTTGAGCAATGACATAAAACATGGCAGTATGTAAGGCATAGATCATGAAGAAACATTAATCATGATAAATTAGCATGGGAATAAAACATGTAATTGTGGAAACCATTAAGCACATGATATTATTTCCATAGTATCCAAGGCATTTCTTCCACAACCATCTTAGTGGACAAAGTCCCTTTCTAAATCGAGTTCACTCCTCGTTCCAGTCCTCTATTAATGAACCGGTTTAACTTTCCGTTCCAGCCATGTCTATATCATGAGATATAAATCTTTACCCAAATCATTGGAGGGAGATACAGGTCCCACACATCTCATATTGAAGTCATTATTTCTTGCGCCACAATATAAACATAAATCATTCATCATAACCCAAGAATAAAATGGGTTTCATAAACATAATTCCATCATAACGTAATCCATACAAAAAAAATTGGATATCATTTCATCATTAGAAAAGTGAAACCATGTAAATCATAGATACATGATACTTGAAACATACACATGTGAAATAATTTCATCTCATATGAAAATGGTTTTGATAAAACACTTGAAATGAATTCTTGAGGAAAATATCCTTTTTTCATCAAAATCATTTCTTTTCAAAAAATTTCACGCAATTTTAAAAGAAAAGTATTTTGTTGAAAATATTTATGAAATATTTTGGAGGAAGCTCCCTTAAAATAGGGCTTTATAAATCCGTAAAAATCTTTTCATGTCGTATATGTTAAAAAACATTCTTCTCATACTTTTATCGGAAAAGTCAAAAAGTACATTGTAGGGTAAATAAAAGAAAGATTCCTTCCATACCATGGGGTAAAAGTCCAAATGGGTAAAAAGAACATTAAACATACATGAAGAAAATTTTATAAAACATGGACATGGATGATAGCAAAAACACCAGTAAATACTTACGAATAAGCAATCACGGAAAAAAATGAGATTTGCAAAATTATCCCTTACATTAGGTCCAATATGCTTCGTACGTATCCAAACCTCCTGTAAAATGATTTAAATAATGTCATTGACTTATTAAAGAATCATATTAATTGTTATGATATCATATATGTTTCACTTATGAATTCATATTACCCTTTCTTTTGTAAATTCCATGTTAAAGCAGCGTTTTAGGTAAAATCATTTCATTTATCGTATGTTTTTCGACTTGTCATTCTTGATATTATTACTTATATCCAGATTTAGATAATTCCAGAATGTAAACATGATTTATATATAATATATATTCATCATATACATATATATATTATAGATCGATAAAAGGAATGAAATACACCGTTCATGGAGACGGTAGGCTGTACGTACTTATGAACACTATTTTAGTTTCCTTATTGAATTGAATTAAACTAAATAGATGACATACATATATATATATATACATAAATCTACTAGCAATATTATTTCATATATTTCATTATTATTAATTATAAAAACTTTATGATCATTCATGTATGGTTAACATGGAACATGAATCTCATCGCATTGTGGAGACGGTAGTCCGTAAATACGGACGAGCGATGATATCATTCCCATAATTATTGAATAGAATTGGAGTGGATGGTATAATATATCAGAATCAGTATGATGTTATAATAACTAGATATTGTTATTCTATACACCATTATACCCATCCATGTAAGGTGTTGGTGAAAAAACATATTTCACCACGTCGTGGAGACGGTATTCCGTACGTATGCACACGTGGTGATTTCATTTTCCGTAGGATGGATAGATGGTGAAATAGGGTTGTTTAATAATTCGAATAACATATCATTATATTAGTTATACTGATGTTATTACTTCCTAATGAAACAACTATAGAAGAATATGTGGAAGAAGAAATAAAGTTGAATGAATAGGTAACAGACATTACCTCTTCTTTGAAGCGCCTCTTTGAGACCTCATCTTAGGGAACTTAAATTGGTCTTTCAAGAAGACCAGAGCCTCTAGGATGTTTCTATGGAGGTGGAGAAGAGAATTTGGCAGGTTTTGTCAGAGCTTGAAGGCTCAAAGTGGTGTGAGGAAGAGAGGGAGGAGGTTCCCTTTTATAAGGGAGGAGAGGTACACCTTTGGAAAAACTAAAAATATTATTTTATTATAAAGTCATATTCGGTTTTTTATAGCTCCAAATTGATTTATTTCGAAGATAATGTGGGTATGGGTAGAAATCCTCTCATCCAATAGTATTTGGACATGTTTTGGGTTTTATTTTAACCTTATCATTTAGATTTAACCTTATGTTAAATAATTTTACTTTTACCATGTCTTCTGGTTTTCTTACACTATAAGGTTAATAAAATTATGATAACAAGCCAAAAGAACCCCAAGTTGTTTATTATTAATATATATAACCTTATATAAGTCATTTTTCCGAACCTTATATTTTTAGGAATAAAATAACAATTAATAATATAATATTTGTTTTAAAAACTATTTTATGTCAATTTTGACAATATTTGGAAATTGATTTTTGTGAAACTTATAAAAGAACGATTAGTTCGAAAAAATTTAATTAAATCAAACCTAAAATGTCATATAAACCTATAAAATTAGTTAAATTCATAAAAAGTCTCAAATTACATTTATTTGGGTATTTATAACATCAATTATGACAATATTTAATTAATAAGATAATTACTGCATCATCTTTGTGTCATAAATAAATTACATTATTTAATGTATAAAAATTATAAATAAAATACCATTATGTAGGAAATATGTTTTTCTTTATAATTAATGTTTATAGTCGAATTTATCTTATTTATAAACCTATGTTAAAAATGATTTACTTATTAAACGTGGATTTTAACTATTTTAACCTTTCTTTAAATAAATTAATATTAAATGTCCAAATCTAATCCAAGTGGGCCTAAATGGTCATATTTTATTCCTAAGTTATTTTTTGGTCTAATTAAACTTATCCAATAGAATTAGGACATGTTATATAGTAATAATAATATCATTTTTACCCTTAATTATCTTATTTACTTTTAACCGTGGTAAATAAAAGTAAAAAGTTACTATTCACCAAATATTATTTTCATTACAATGAAAAAATTTTAGACCTTGATATTAACCATTTATCTCGGATTTTTGAAATTCAATTCACAAAAGTGGTAATATTTAATTTAAATTAAAAAAATTCAGTTTTTTAACTACCACTAAGTGGTTTCACTATTCATCGAAACTTGATGTTTTTCAGAAAAATACCAAAAATTCACCCTAGGCTAATTTTGATATTATGAATCTAAAAATGAAGTCCATTTTAAAATATATAATTTATAAAATTTCAAAAAGTGGTTATTACTATTCATAACGGCTAGTTTATATAACATATTGTTGTTTAACGAAACTCAGTATTGTGTACAACACACACTATCATGGAAGGTCGCGCTTGCGTGTAATGCAAGCCAAGTCAAGGATTTGTGTTGTGCAAGCTCTTTTTGGTGTAGAGTACAACACAATAGACTAATAAAATTAAAAATAATGTTTTTCATAAAATCTCGAGGTGTTACAAGCTCAAAGTAGGAAAAAGAGCTACGCTGATAAATGAATGAAAGATTTGAAATTTCAAGTAGGAGATAATGTTTTCTCGAAGGTATCTCCATGGAAGGGTGTAATATGATTGGGTAAGAAGCATAAATTAAGTCCCAGGTACATCGAACCTTTCAAAATTCAAGAATGAATTGGAGTTGTATCTTACCATTTCCTAATGCCTCCAAGTCTCCCAATGTTCATGATGTGTTCAATGTATCACTGTTGAGAAAATACATGACTTACTAAATGCATCTACTAACCTATGAATAAATAGAAATGAAACCTGATCTATCTTATTGTGAAGATCCTTTCATTATTTTGGATATTATAGAACAAGAGTTGAGAAACAGGACGACTCGTCTAGTACAATTTCTATAGAGAAACCATAAGATAGTAGAGGCAACGTGGGAACCCAAGGAACATATGACGAAGAACCACCCGAAACTTTTTATGCATTAGTGTTCAAAAAAATTCAAGGATGAATGTTTTTAATGTAGGGAATAATGTAACACCCCAAGCTTCCACATTACACTTTTCTTTGAATAATACAATAGCTTGCGTTGTACACAACTTCAAATTCTAGCCCACCACAACCAATCAAAATAACCATTATGAATTGTAATACCCACTTTTTGAAATTTAATAAATTTTATTTTTCAAAATGGACTTCATTTTTGGATTTCGAATATCAAAATTAGCTTATGGTGAATTTTTGGTATTTTTCTGAAAACATTCAATTTTTGGTGAATAGTGAAAAACATTGCGTTATTTTTTATAATCGACTTTTTATATACATAATTATTATTTTTATTTAAATTTATTTTAAGTTAGAATAGATACATAATACCTATATTATTTCAATTTAATTCATTGATCCATTTTATAATAAGATTAGATGTATTAAATTTTATTAAACTTTTTAACATCATTTACCCACATACTAGGCACATTTGAAAATTTTCATAAAACGTAATATTAGAAATTATATGAATTGAATTTCAAAAATAAAAGAGACATGGTTGACATTAGTATATAAAATTTTGTTCAATAAGATGAAAATAATTTTTGGTAAATAATAACTTTTGAATTTTATTTTCCACGGTTAAAAGTAAATATAGTAATTGATGGTAAAAATGATATTATAATTACCCTAACACATGTCCTTATTATATTAGATAAGTTTATTTAGTCCAAAATCAACCTTAGGAATAAAATATGATCCATTCAGTCCACTTGTATTAGATTAGGACATTTATTATTATTTTAAGAATAGTTAAAAGTGTTAAATTCAATGTTTAATAACTAAACCATTTTTAATATTGGGTTATAGATAAGATAAATTTGACTATAAATATTAATTAGAAATATAAAAATATATCCAACATTATTTTATTTTATTTATAATTTTTATACATAAAATAATTAAATTTAATCATTACACAATGATGATGTAGTAATTACCTTGTTATTGAATGATTAAAATAATTGATATTATAAATATTAATATAATTCTAAATTGAGAATTTTGATGTATTATAAGAATTTTATCGGTTAACATGACATTTTATGGTTGATTAAATTAATTTTTTCTAAGTGATAAAGGTTTTATGACATTCACAAAAACCAAATACTAAATAATGTCAAAATTTACAAAAATGAGTGTTTAAAACAAATACTATATTATTAATTGATATAATATTCCTGAATATCTATGGTTTTTTCAAAGGGATTAGATAAGGTTATATGTCTCAATAACTATACACTTGGGGTTCTCTTGGATTTTTATAGTATGTGTATTAACTATTTATTATAATAATACAATAATACATGGTAAAAGTTAAACTATTTAACTAAGAGTTAAATCTAAAAGATAAGGTTAATATTGAGACCTAAACCTATCTAAATTTAAAGGTTTTCAACCCATACCCACCTTATTGTATAAATAAATCCTTTTGTATCCATTATAAACTGAATACGATTGTATAATAAATTAATATTTCATGCATGTCCTAAAGTTACCCTCGCCTCTCTTATAAATGAGTACTTCCCCTTATCTCAAAATCACACATCCAAAGCAATTTGGCTCAGCCAAAATCTCTAATAATATCCTCCCAACTACCCTAAATTCAACCAAGAGGCCTTACATTAATCATAATCCAATATAAAGAGCCCTTTTGACCAAATAAAAAAAATCACCCGAAAAAGATGTAATAATTTCGTCACCACCATAAAAGTTCTTTTCTTCTTCCACTTCCTCTTTATTTGTTGATTCCTTACCAAAATATTAACTCCAGTACCGTATACTAAATATCATGATATTATAAATATGGTTAAACCATATTCATTATTCTATCTATCTTATGAATGAAAAAGTCACCATACGTGCATATGCATGACATACCGTCTCAACGTCATGGTGTAGTTTTTATTCAACACTTCATAATTTGGATGGGAATAATAATGAGTATAATTGATTTAAATAATAAATATAACATGTTAATTATTATTTATATATTATGTACCATATAATTACATATTATTCCACCATCAATAGAATGGTATTGTCGCTCGTGCGTACGTACAGATTACCGTCTCTACGAACGTGGTGAGATTCCTTCCCTATCACAACCATTAAAGAATAAATTTCATTTTATGATTTAAAATAATTTGTAAGAACTTAATATAATTATGTATATTAATCAAATGCTTCTTCTCTATAATAAACATGACATACGTAACAAAACTTATAAAGGAAAACAAATCAGTTAACAACAAAAATGATGATACTACTGAAATATCATCAACAAAGAAATATTAAAAGATCATATATGATATCATATTTCTGTATTTGGTTCTTGTATAATTTAATAACAATTATTTCACAATTATACTATAGGTTAACCAACCCTTTACTAAGGAAAAGTACAATGTGAGGGTTAATTTTACAATCTCTTTATTTATCTGAGGTTGTTTATACTGAAGTATATATTGGGACTTCTTTATCATCCACTTATATGTTTATTTAAAATTTATTTCAAAACATTTTTAATATTTCATATAATATGGGTTAAATTAATTTATACCCTTGTTTTACTTTTTATAAAATGTTTTGAAATGAATATTTCTGTCGTTTTCCAAACAAGGTACTTTATGATATTTTTTAACGAATTAAGATAAGAATTATTTTTAACTTATACAGTGGGTGTGGCTATTTTCTGCAATTATAACACCTTTGAAGTTTCACTTACAAACTGATAAGAATAATTTCAAAATAACTTTTTTATTTATAATTATTTTATTTTAAAATTATTTAAAAATTTAAAGAGATATTTATCTCAAATATTTTTTATTTCATCTATGTCAACATCCTTTGATGGATTTTACAATTATTTGAAGTTTATTTATTATGATACAATATTCCATATTTTATTGAAGGTTTTCTGATATGATTGACTATGGATGTTTTATTTTTATACCATTCATGGTTTGTGGTTAAATTATACTGATTTTGTATTCTTATTTTAATAAAAATGTTTATGTCATGTTTCAACCTTTTCATATGAGGAATGAATAGGACTTAGTAAGTGATGGGTGGAGCCCTCTATAACTCCTTGATGCATCGGTCAGTCTCATGAGGAAAACCAGTGTCTTGGAACAAGGCTTTGATAAAAAAAAATTTAGCATGAGGCCTTGACTATGAGGTTATGATGTTTGACACTATACATTCCATAATTATGAAATTATCTATTTATATTATATGTGATTATTCGACTAGTATGATTTCCATGTGAATAAGAAAATGGAATTATTTGATTTATATTTCCCATATTATGCTGAATTTTACGTTTGAATTTTTTTTTAGTCTTATACATTGCCTTAAATGTTTATGATTATTTATGAATGTTTTTGCTATATTGTTATCATTACTGAGCATTTAAGATCACCGATTTCTTATGTTTTATTTTTCCTAGGATGTGAAGAAATATATTCTGATTTACCTGTAGGGATAGGCTATAAGATATGAGTGTTTTTAAAGGGGAAACAATGTTTCTTTTCTTAATTTAGTGATGTTATGTAAAACTTATGTATGTATCTAGTACTTCCAAAGCTACTAAACTAATCAGTCTTTCTAGACTTGATCTCTTGTGATCATGCCAATGTTATGAAATAATTCACCAACTCTAGGTAATTAGGGTTAGGGTGTTCCACATAGAAATTAAGTTGACTCACTTGATTCAAAAATTCTTACTCTAGAATTTTCAATTTTAATAATCATATTTCTCTTATATGGTTATTTAAAAGATAAAAATTTACTAAAAATAAAAAAATAAGAGACCGTAATAAAAAATGGCCCTATAAGAGCCTGATATAATACTAATTATACTGTCACAATTAGAGAATTGGAAATACAATAGGTATTGGGGGTGGTTGGTTGAATTTCAAACATAAAATATTATGAATAAATTAAAATTAATAAATGATTTTATTTGATGATAAAGATTAAACAATCCATATAAGTTAAATAAATTATCAGATTGAATAATTAATGGAAAAAATTAATACATGAATATATTGTAGATTTGATTTAAATTATTATACATATAATCATTACACTATATCTATCGTAGTATGGAACTCGCCAAAATATTATATTTAATTTGACATGAGGGTGGTATAAACCCATAATTTTACATTAGGATCAATCAAATCATAGAATTTAAGACAAGATAAAACCTAATGCATGATATTTTATAAGGTGCTCCCCAAATCCTTCCTCCTTTAGTGGGATAAGACAAAAGACATTGTTTTTAAAATGGAGTATACCTATCCTAGTCAATGCTTTATAATATATAGTAGATCCTATGAACTTCCATTTTATCGGGTGGGTAGAACGAACTACACTTTTTCTATTAGTATAATACATAAGAGTTATAGTGAAGATTAGATAACTACCCAAGTGGTAAAATAAGAATACTAATAAATTAGTGGACATAAGTGAAAAATAATTCCAGGTAAAATTATTCTATTCTCATCCCCTTGATGAGGAAAAATGATGAATCACAGGAAATAAATTAACACATCAGCAATCCAATGTCGACACTGAATCTAATTTAAGATCAAATGATGATGTCCATTATAATTGAGCATTGTATTGAATTATAATTAGAAAAAAAATAATTCACTACATTCATTGTCATTTAATTTATAATAAAAAATTAAATGATATTAATCACCACATAAAAGCCCATGATTCACTATCATAAATGATTTTTTTAAAATGATGATGAAATAAATTATTAACCATAAAAAATATTCTTATTCTGAAAAATATAGAAATGAAAATATTCATGAGGAGATATAATATTGATTTCTTTGAAAAACAAATCCCTGAGTTTCTATGATCCTCCATAATTAATACCAATAAGAAATAATTATTTGACTTCAATTAAACATCCTGATTCTGTATAAGCATAGAAAAAACTAAACATATATAGAATAATAAATATAAAAATAAATTAAATAAAACATTAGATCACCATGAATAAATGATCAAAAATCACCAGAACATAAAATTAAAATCATGACTTATGATAATATAAAAAATTTGAAATTGAAATTTTGAGAAATATACAATTAGTTGGAAACTTGATTAAGTTTGTATCAATATAATGTGAAACCTGAATTTTAAATTTGGATTCCAATAATGAAATAAAATCCAAAATCAATCAATTTTTAAAACATTTAATTGACCAAAAATTCTAAAAAATAATAATAGATCCCATGGAGCCCTTGGAAATCATATGGGAATAATAATAACAAGCACTACAGTATAGTGAACTAGTTTTTACTAGTTTTTAATTGGAAACTCATTTAGTGTATTCTACCACCACATGTCTAGCCTCTATTAAATTTTCATAAAATACTCTTAAAAAGTCAAATTACAACTATATAATTAATGGAATTCTATAGAAAAAAGATATACAATTTAATAATTATTATTAATGTTTAGTAGTTCAATAAGAAAAATTCACTAAAAATGGGGCATATTTCAAAACTATATATAAATAAAGGTATCTTCAAGGGGACACATAATAGTAACACTAAAAATATAATGCTCTATATAAATGCAGCACATCATGTAAATAGCTTGTATAATGTTATGTTATTCATGTTTTATAAATGTACATGTGGTACACAGTGCTTAATGGTAAAATATATTATGCACAATGTAAAGGTAAAAAAATCCATATCAGTAAGGGCATGTTTCTTAATGGTAAAATTTTATAATGTTCATTCATTGTTACATAATAGTCAGAAAAACAATATGTAGGGTCCCAAAAATTCAGCACAGGGAAGGTACATACTCCCAAAAGTTTGGTAAAGAAGATGGATCGCGAACTGCCAGGTACGCACGATGGTCCGTGAACTACTAGATCATGAAATGATGGACAAAAAATAGTGAAAACCGAGAGCTGTGTCATCTGGAGGAGTTATTCATATAATAACATTCGCGTACCATGAAGAGAACCCATTAGTTCACGGATTAAGCGGACGATTAGGGTTCCGTGAACCATTGTCACGAACAAAAGTATCTGCAACCCCCGGTTGACTGAGTCTTCCAAGGGTTAGATAATTGCTTCAATGGGCCTCCACAAATGGTGTCACATTCCAATTTGATATGATCTATCTAATGCTATATGGAAGGAGTACAATAGAAGAAGAAAAGTATGCCGATCGGAAATAGATAGAGGGATGGACAGGTGACAAAATCTTGAGGGAAACATAGAGATTGGCCTCTGACTTCCATCTTGTTTCATCATCGAAGCACGAGCCATGAACCACTTCTTCCATAGGTACATGCAGCCAGAAATAATAAAAATGTGGAATTGAATAATAATTATAAGAACTGCAAACCCAAATGGTGAAATGTGAACCAAACACTTCTTGCGGATTAATTTCCCGTGAATTGTAATTCCCACGACCCTCCTTAAATATGGTGTTACATGTAGCATAATGCTACATGGACTGAACCTGGTGTCGCATACCCAATTGGTACGTGGATGTAACCCAAAGCGGAATGGTGAGCAGCGTACCACTTTGGTACTTGGTTGGCGATACCCATGCCTATGTACTCTACTGGTATGCGGATGGCCCTCCGGCCCGGAAGGGTAGGGTGAGCTTGACCTCCCATCCTCTCGACCAATGGAGTCTTCAGGTGTCATTGGCAAAATTGTCAGCCAACGAGTGAATACCATTGGAAAGAAGGTCCATGAATCTTTGATACCAAGGTCATTGAGAATTATTGTCTTCGTGAATAAACTCATTGGAGACCATATGAAGAATTTATATCTGATAAGGACCGATTGCATGAGTGCTTGACCCCCACCCAATCACCCAATGGGACCAACAATTCCCCACAGGGTTACTTCTTTCAAAGATAATGACATTGAACAGGTCAAAAAAATGAATGGTAAATTCGACGAGAGACTGTCCCTATGGAAAAAGGGGAAGTGATGATCCATGTCATGAAATATCCACATCGCCCATAAAATGTGCCACCTCAGAGGCAGAAGAATAATGTTGAACCTGAGGTGAATCTTTAACCAAGGTGGAAGGTCTACAAAAATGATAAAATAAAAAAGGACATTGCACGTTGGACCATTTTTTTCACCCCGGTACGCGCAAAACATGCCACCTCGAAGGTGGAACAAAAATGGTAAAGATGACGTGAATCCTTAACCAGGGTGGCGGTTCTACCTACAAGGATAAAAGAAGAAAGTACATTGCACGTCAAAACATTTTTTCTGCCCTGGTATGTGAAAAATGTGACACCATGGAGGTGGAACAAAAGTGGTGAACCCGACATGAATCATTAACCAAGGTTGCGGTATCACCACACTTAGTCCCCTCCTCCCCACAGTAAAATAAAAGGGACAGGGGGCCTAGATGAATCGACAAATATGAATGTGTTTTAAAGAAATGCTACTTTGACGATGTTTTTTGGTCTGTATATCTTACATTTATTGATGGTTCCTGTAGAGCATCCTTTGATCCAAATAACATCCCCATGATCCATGAAGATGAACGCAACTGCGATCTCACAGGCAGTCGGGGCCTCAATGAAGAGCAGGGGCCCTTCGCCTACCCAGTATCTTCAACATTGGTTGTCCAATACACTGATCAATGATTACAGCCAAAATGGAACTCTCCCAAAACTATAGGCATCAGGACAAGCCCTTTAGTCTGTGATGGTCCTCTAGCTATCTCTTTAGCTGCTGCCAATACCTCAGCACATGGCGTCCCCGGTGGTTGTCTCAAACTGTTTTGGGAGCCTGTCCCTAGAATGTGACAATGACTACCTCGCTTACCGTAGGGAGTAAAATGATTTAAATCCTAATGAATTCATCCCAGATGCACATGGACCCTACCCATGGGCCCCCGCCAGAGAGCGTCACTGCCGACACCGGACGACCAGACCTCCCCCCACCGAGGAGGATCTTCTGTCAAGGGAACCTTCGAAAGTCTATGAGACCCAGTCCCCTTGGGTTACCTACTAAGGGTGGAAAATTTGTATCTCAGGACACGTTATCAACTTGGTTCTTGAGGAGAAACTCTGTCATACTAACGTGAAGACAGTCAATGGGAATAGATACAACCATGACCTCTCTACTCAAGACCACCCCAGAAATAGGGTGGCACAATACGAGCAGAAGCACGTATCTGCTGGTGATCATCGGTATTGCCGTGTAGATAGAGAATCAAGCTAATGGAAGATTCAAATATCTTCTGATGCACAATACACCTGCCTCCATAACAGGGCGGTAATTGGGTGTACACAAGAACAAACACCTACTGACACATTTCAAGCCTACCATCCAAACAGGGCAGCATCTGGCTATACACAGGCACAAATACCTTCTCATGCACAAGAAGTACTCCATACAAATAGGATTGCACTCAGATATATTCAGGCACAAATACTTGATGATGCATACCAAGCCTTCCATCTAAATAGGTCAGTAAGGAAATATAAGAAGAGTCAAATTCCTACGAATGCATACAAAGCATGTGAGGAAAATACAACGGCAAGAGAAAGGATGAGAATCCCCACTCGTGAATATGAAAACCACCAGTCAATTACTGTGGCAACAAGAGAAGACAATTGGTGACCGACTCGTTCATTTTTCCCAGTAAAGGAGAACTACCAGTATCTACTAGCAACTCATGGAAGACCGGAGTAGGAATAAACTCCTGCTCTGATATTCGAATGTGACTTTATACCCATTCAAGACAAACATGTATCTCAACACATCATGTACATGATGGAAGATCAGACGTCGATTCAAGACCATATCCTCCAAACATGCCAGGAAATCATTGCATCGTTGGAAAAGGTGAGAAATCGGGCCCATGACCCAATTATCTTGAATGGAATGACTCACTCGTAAAATGATTTAGTTACTCTAGAGCAGTTTTGCATCTCTGATCCAATCCAGAATAGTCAGGGGAAATATCCTGTCACATACAGAAAACTGAATCAGGAAAAAATACCTGTTTCGACTGGGGGACGCTGGTCAAATGTGGTGGCCTCTCCAGGGGAGGCATATATCCCTGCCAAAACTCAAGATGCTCTTTGGCATATCCCGATGACACCACAAGACCCCACAAGATGGGGAACTGAACATGAAGTCCATTACCAATAGTAGATGTCCCCGGTTACCCACAAGAGTGCACCCAAAAATGAAATGCGCCAATGGAAACCAAAAAATAAATAGTACATCCATGATCCTGATCTGCTGGAAGCTGGGGTTATTGACGCCCTCAAACATATTTCAACAAAAGAGCAAGACCCTGTCATTCCATTACCAAATTATGGAAGTGGCAATAGAAGTTGCGAAGGTCCTCCTCACAATGTCGCTACCAGTAGCTCTAAAGGTCCTCTATAGAACACCCATGGTGGCTTACTCCATGGATCAATATAGATCGATAATGAGATGCTATGTCTAGATGTGCGTCAGGGTATCCCCCTTCCCGACCTGTAGATCATACAACAATAAGGTCCTCCCTTTTTTGTCGTCTACCCTAGTGGTCCTCCCCAGGGTATACACTGTAGATATGTTTCTATCTTTAGTCGTACATCAAGTCATGATGGTAGTCCTCGCCATGATGATGGTCATTGCAATGGCCCTACTCACAATGATAGTTACCATAAATGACCCCCCATAGTAACTCCATGAAACAAGAAGGTCCTCCCCTCATTATGGTACAACCTAAAGGTCCTCCCTTGTATGTACACTACAAAAATTCTCCCTGCAGCTAGATATCAAGTCATGATGTTAGTCCTTGCCATGATGATGGTCATTCCGAAGGCCCTCCCCGCAATGACAGTTACCGTGAAGGCCCTCCCCATAGTGACTTCAAGAAATAAGAAGGTTATCCCCTTTCTACATCCGACCCTAAAGGTCCTCCTCAGGGTACACCCCTTCCTGAACATCCCCATGGTCGGGCATCAAGTTTTTCTCGTAGTCCTCGTTATCACATCACCATTTGGGAAGGACCTCCTCACAACCAAAATAAATGCTGGAAAGAAGGTCCTACCCTTTCTGGAGTGAATATTAGAAATCCCTCCTATAATGAGGTGATCATAAAGGAGTCAGAAACCTTGGGAACTTTGTCTATAACGAGTGATGTTATTTATAAACCAGAGGATGTACCTGGTCCACACACATCTTTTGAGCCACCCCCATGGCGTCCAAAAATTGATAAGGCTCCCACCATCCCTGTTTCATGGAACTAAATCATCAAGAAGCAATCGAGTTTGGAAATTCAGGTAGAGGAGCCTCCAATAGAACAACAACATGATATGTTTCTTATGAGAAGGCAACTAGATAGGGATAATATACCAGTGATGTATTGGCCTATGAACACTTCTCACTTTGACATACCAGGGGAATTGTCTAGGGAATGAACACATGATATTCACCTCAATATATGGACAACTACATAAAGGATGAAAGTAAAATTCATACCCTGCAAAGGGTATGTGGACCATGTTAGCAGAATAGGCGAGATTCTCCATCTGATTGACATAGAATCCCTCCCGCTCGCAAGGCATCCACAATCTGAAAGGCGAAAGAAGAACCTTGAAATAGCTTGCCTCCATGCACTGCATATATTGTGTATTATCATTAGAAATTCCCCAGCTGGAGTTCACATTTAGGGGTGGGGAGAACATGGAGCTTTACACTTCACCCCACGTCCCATCCATCATGCCCAAATGGAAATTTCATCCTGAAATTTCATCACCAAGAGGAAACAATCAAACAAAACTCCAACTTAGGGAAGATGGGATACTCAACAAAAATTGGCCTGGAGTCAGTCTCAAAACCATCCGGGATGAAGAGACCTAGACATTGAAAAACATCTGAGTTAGGTGACCTGGAAAAACCAGTAAGCATTTCACCAAAGGGAAGCCAAACAGAAAGCCATGATCATGTCTACAAAAGACCATAGACTCCATTCAGGCCCAATTCCACACTCCTCAAACACACGCACGTGAGTACATGAAATCTAAAGGGTGGAAGTAGCGACAGCTACCACCACGATACGGGATCAACTCCAGCCCACAAGGCTAGGGTATTTTTTAAATAAAAATTCCCCTTTAAGACCCAAAAAATCCATTTCATAGCGCATCAATAGGAGAAAATGAAGAACCCCAGCCAATAGGGCTGGGGTAATTTTTACCTCAAATCCCCACACAATGGACGTTTCTCTTCCACCATCTAAGAAGAACGATGGATAAAGGAGTCACATGTTCCACCCCTATTCATGGTCATCACACTCCTAGATAATGATCAGTTATTAGGTTTTATCAGGGCTCTATTCGGGTCAATATTTGCCAAGAAAACTGAATAATACAACGAAATGGAAGGAGAAAGTCCAATAAAGGGCGCAAGAATCGTTTCTACCATTCGACACCGGGTAAAACACCCCGAATGTGGTATTCCTCCATGAACGTTGTGAGAATCAACCCCACGGATACCAAAAGAAATAACACAGGGGGAGAAGAAGAAAAGGAATATGGTTCCCTCCCAGAGGTGATCCACACCGAACCTGATGGTGTGCATACCCGGAACGAGAGATCTACACTAAATATGGGTTCCCCCTATGTCAATATGACATTACGTCCCATGTGAAACTCCAATAAAAAGAAAAATAAATCCAATGTCATTTATGATCTTCCTCCTCCACCCCACAAAAATGAGTCCCTCAAACTTGAAGAAAGGTTATGCACGTAGGATAAATAAATGAAAGAGATCAGAGAAATTAATGTCAACCTACATTGAGGGAGTTATATCGTCAGATGTGTTCCCTCTAGGGAACGTCAACAAGTTCTCCCGGAAGATGTTCCCAAACCATAGTCACTCATTCCCTTGAATGAAGTCAAGTTTGAAAGGTCATTCAACTCGGCACTATAAGGACATCAAGGATTCACCCTATTGGGAATTGAGCTGGAATATACCCAATTAAACCCAAAAATGATGCCCCCGGCTGGACATCCACACCATATTCCAGTTGCACCGACACACCCAATTTTTTCTTTGCCGCACCAGATCATGATCAAGCCTGAAAGGATATGCATTATATGATCTTATACACTCCCAAGAAGCTAGAAACCCAACTAGAATCAATGGAGAGGCAGCGCACTCCGATACAACCTAAGAACAAATCCTACCATGAGTGGGTGAGCAATGTTCTTCCACCACCAAACTTCGGGAACCCCGTATTCTCAGTAATCAATGGCTTGGGGGACCCAGAATAGAAGTTGATGCACCATGACTCTTACTGTAACACCATTATGGGCACTCCAGAGCAGCAACAAGCTATAAAACTCAGGTGTTTTGAAAAAACCCTGCAAGGATCAGATTTCATATGGTACACACGCCTACCATCCAATTCCATTACAAGTTGGGAGGACCTCCGATGATAGTTTCTTTTCCAGTTCAATTCGACGCTGCACAAAATGACAATTAGTGATCTTATGAAATGTAATCAGCAAGAAAATGAGAGAGTCTCAGACTTCATTTCCTGATGCAAAGTCCTGAAATATTCTCTGAACCAGCCAATCCCCCAGGATGAGTTTCTCTCCATGTGCATTGATAACCATTGGGTTAAATTGAGAATGTCGCTCATCCTAGTGAATTACACCAGTGGGTTTATAGATTTATTTGAAATTTCCCAAAAAATAGAATACTCCTTTCAATGGACCAACCTTAATTCTTGAGTGGCCATATCAGACCCTGGGAAAAGAATGGGAAAAGATGAAGCGGCTTCTGGCACGCTTAAGCCACCCCAGGAACCAACCCCAGTTGTGAGGGCCCCACTAAACCATGCGGGACCCCCTGGACACCAACAGCCACCCCCACCTTGGCAAGATGAGTGGAGGGGTGCTAAAAGAAATTAATTTTAAGAACAAATAAATAGTGTTTATTCATTCTAAGACAACCAGGTCTCTGTCTATTTCATTGATGCCATGAATTGTGATCATCTCCGGCTGCCAGAGCCAAAGTGAGCCAATGAAGTGGGTCTTGAAGACCATCCAAATTATTTTCTGTATCATTGGATACTAAGAAACACCATAAAGGAATGATTTGTTTTCAAGTATCTCCTATAAATGATGGTGGTTTCCGGGAAAGTCAATTTGGGTCCTCCACTAGCACAGGTGGAATATGTTTCACCTACGAATCGAGGGAGGATGAATAATGGAAAACAATCACCACCAAGAAAGGGAAATTTTTTGAAAACTGGATGACTCGAAAGACCGTTAACCAAGTCCACGAAATCCTCCAGGAATAGTGGAATCTACCTACTGTACCCCCAAAAGCTCCAAAAATAGTACAATCATCCTCATCAACCCCACTGTCCTCTAATTTTCATGAGGGTAGAAAGCAAGAGCAAGAAGATAATATGTTACCAAAGTCAAAGTTAGTATTGACACTTTCAGACTTCATGCCAATAGACTTGGTACAACGGGCACCACCCCACCAAATGATACAATGGGCCCCACCCCGTAAAACGGTACCGTCCGAATGAGTCAGTCAGAGAGGAATAATGTCAGATCATGAACTGATATTCTTCTCCATTAATGTAATTCACTTGATAGACCCCATCTCTAATAAAGACTATATCCAAAAACATTAATTACCCATGCCCAACTATAGAGCCGGAGGAAGAGGCCACAAAGGTTGGATATTTCCCAGAGTCATAGTCATTGAATGTGTCAAATTCCAAGCCACACCACAAGCCAAACCGTTAATGTCACAAAAACCCATAAAAGGACCATCCGACAGAGGAAACAAGAACCAGAATGCCCACTCTCCCCCGCTGGAGGAAACCCATGCCCAGTTTTCTTGGAGTATCCATTAGGGGAAGAACAAGTGAAAAACATCCAAGGAATATAGATAGAAGAGTACAGCGAAATGTGGAAAGGACTGCAACACCACCGACTCCTTCTACAAAGGATAAATAATCTACTTATATAGTTCGAGCACCTAAAGTGTCTATGAAAGAGTAACCCTGATCTGGGAAAAACCGACCTTTAGAGGAGAATTAATAATTTTTAAAGCAACCTGCATCAATACCAGCAATGCTGTCAGTCCGGGATGTGTTGAGTTTGTCCACAGATCTTAGGGAGGCACTCATCGAAGGCTTCCTATGTCCCCAGGAGTTCGAGGTTGATGTATCAGCGACTGAAGTCTACCGAGTAGAGACCAGTCCTAAAGAATGCCATGATGTCAGCTTCTTCACATACATGGAAGAATATTCCATCATGCAAGGGCACATCAAACCCTTATATGCATCAGAAATGATAAATAGATATGATTTTTAGAGGATCTTAATCGACAACAGCTCTGGAGTTAACCTCGTCCCTCTAATAACGCTTCGTCAACTGGGATATGATGAAGATAGCTTGACACCCTACACTACAAATCATTTGGGATATGAAAAAAAACGAGCAGAATCCATTGGGAATAATCAAGCATAAAACATGGCTTGGAGATCTCGTATCATATTCTGAGTTCCTTTTGGTGTGGAAAATTTCAGCCTTCAATGTTTTTTTGGGGAGTCCTTGGTTGTATCAACATGATGTAATTCAGTCCTCATACCACCAGTGCATCAAATATTTCACTAATGGGAAAATGGGCCATTTCATACCGATAAATCCGCATATGATTTTTGTGAGTCACACTATATTGATGTGGGGTTCTATGAGTCGGATGAAAAAAATCTTTCTTCTGATGACGTTGATTGGATCAATGCACTAAATGGATTGGATATGGCATCTGCCGACCCCTTCTAGGTGCTTAGGGAGGAGTACTTACTACCCATCAACCAAGTTGAATGCATATGTTCAAGCCCAGATACTAACTAAGTTGTCTACATGGTATCTGTTATGAACACCATGTCCAGAGACATAGAATAACGGGCTCACTCCAATGTTGTCAGGAAAAGCCCTGTCAAAGAGGCACCCACCCTATCCTTAGGGCATCAAACAACACTTTCCTCACGTACTACGACAAAAGATGATTTCTATAGCGTCCCAATCTTTTCATACAATACTATTACATCATTTTAAAGATAAAAAACATAATAGTATTATATATAGATGATCCAAAGGTTTAGTGTCTTGGGAAAACTATGACCATATATGACATTTACGACATCGTGCATAAACATTTATTTAATTCCTTCTCCCCTAGCTTCTAATTGGCACTCGAACTCTCCTTAGTACATGTAGTTACCTGAGGACATACATCAAAAGGGGTGAGGTAAAAGCCCAGTAAGAGGATATATAAGATCAATATAACAATGGGTGTGCATAGCCATAACATAGGCAACAGATGATGAACATGAGAGGAATCATTAATAAGAGACTTGAAATGTGGAAATGCATAAAAAATGAAATATCATTTCTTAGTGGTTAATTACCACACATAGTTTTGAACAATACTAGAATCATGTCCACAAATCATTTCACTTTTACTCATGAGATTCATCACATTACCTAATTCATTGGAGGACTGTATAATTCTAGGTGCACCCGTCACATTCAAACACTCATATTGCGCTATATAATTCTGGGCACACCTTCCACACCATAACATTGTCATTATCATGCATTCCACATGGAATATATATCAAAAATGAACATAAAAGACCCATGGAATAGAATGGTTTTCATCTCATAACAAAATATTCATGAACTGTGGGTTCCCAAAAGAAATGGGGGATAATATACATGATAGAAGAACCATCCACCTTTACTGAGAAGTAAAAGGTGTGTTTTTGAAAGAAGAGTTCTTTTGGAAAACACTTTATTTGACATAAAATCTAGTGGAGAACATGTATATCGAAGAATTGGTAAAATAATGATGAAAATATTATTTTTAAGGATAAATCATACCAAAAGTGGAGTGAAATATGGAGAACCCGAAGAAAAAAGGTTGGGTTCCAGAATTTCCCCTTACCTTGTATCTGAATGCTTTCTTTTCTTTAAAGTCTTGTATAACCAGATTAGATTCATTAATTGATAATTCCATAACCTTTTATACATTAATAGGGTTCATTTTGGTTTTATTATGTTATTTTATTGTCTTTTTGATGAGTTATAGGGTTTAAAAACATTTTTTGGGAGTGTTTATTTTTATGGTTTTCTTGAGTGGGTCACTTGTATTCTTAAATGAATGTTTATGTAGAACATGGATAAACATCCAGAAATGATATTTCATGATATTAATGTTATTATATAAGTTATTAATGATATTATAGAAGTTTAAATGATCTTATAATTAGTTCTATTCTACACCATGTGGATGAATCAATAGATAAGAATTAAATGATGATTATTTGGGATAATTTGGCTGGTTTTTCGACCACAACAAACTTGTTTTTGATCAATTATTTAGTAATATATACATAATTTAGTTCTAGAACATTAAATAAGACATAATACAAATAAAATATTCTGGTTCAACCATTAAAATTGTTTCATGACTAGATCTGAAGGTAGAAATGGAAAAATAAAACATGTCATTCTTGAAGGTGATAGATAAACACCTTATGAACAACATTTTCTTTTATAAAATAAAAGGAAAAGGAGATGGTGGTTAGATTGTATAATATCCCATTAGTATAATAAAATTACATTATATGTATTATATTGTAGTTACCATACCATGGGGATGATGAAATATGGGGAGAGAAAAAGAAAAGAACATGAAATTGAAAGGAATTTAAAGGAAAAGAGAGAGAGGAAATACCTCTGTAATCCCCCTCTTAAGATCCTCCTTAAGGAATCTTGGATTTGTCTTTTGATGAGACAAGAAGATCTAAAAAGTGGGGGAGGAGATAGGGAAGATTTTTTTGGCAGAGTTTAGACAAGTCATGAATCTTGAGAGGTGTGAGGAAATGAGGGTGTGAAGGGTGGTTTTTATAGTGGAGGGGAGAGGGGTTTTCTCAATATAAAATTCATTAGTTTATCATTTCCCCAAAATATAAGGAATAATGAGTCTTACATGACAAACAGTACTACTTTTATCATGTGATCCTGAACCAATTGGTCTTACATCTTCATAAAATCATGCATTACTCTATAATTAGTTTATATAGTTTATTTTGTAAAATAGGGTATTTTGCTATTCATAAAAAATTCACGTTTTTCTAAAAAATACCAAAAATTCACCCAAACCATTTTTCAATGTGTAGAATCCAAAAATGAAGTCAATTTTTCAAAAATAATTTTCTATATATTATTATTTTAATATTTAATTAAAACCATAATTTATTAACAAAAACCAGTTTTAAAATAGTCATTTACTTAATCTAAAATATAGGTATATCATACTTTCAACTAGAATATTATTTATATATTGTCATATTGAAGCTTACTATTCAATATGGTATATAACTATTAATAAGGGTATGTTACTATTCACAAGGGTAGGTAACTATTCACTTAAAAATAATTTTTTCTCATTGGACTCCAAATAACATACTGATTGCAACCGAGTATGTCAGATTTTCAAAATTCCAAACACAGAAGTGAAAAACCTATTTTTAATTGTCACTTAGCACTTATTAGTTCATTATGTTTTGTTTTCATGTGAGTTTATGACATATTTATAAGAAGTTAATTTCCATTAAAAAACATTAGGCCGTTACATTCTTCCCCCTTATCAAATTTCACCATCGAAATTTCTATTTACACAAACAGGTGAGGTTACTTCCCCTTCATTATCTCCTCTAGTTACCAAGTTGCTTATTCATCCTTCAAGTTATTCCACAATGCTTTAACTAGGTGGGTTTTCTAGTTGAGTAGAACCTTATCTCTCTAGTCCAGAATCTCTGTTGGCTGCTCCTTATAGGATATATCATCTTCCAGTTGTACCACCTATGAGTTCATTACATGTGAGGGATCATGTATGTACTTCCTCAAGAGTAATACATGAAACACATCATGAACATGATCCATATTCGGTTGAATTAAAATCTGATAGGCCACAACTCCTATTTGGTCAAGGATCTCAAAGGGCCAATGTACCTTGGGTTTAGCTTCCCTTTCTTTTGAAACCACATGAATATCTTCCATGGTGATATTCAAAGGAAGACTTTATCTACAACATCGAACTCCAAGTCCCTTTGACTATTGTTAGCGGAGATATTTTTCCAAATTTGAATAGCTTTGATGCGTTTCCGGATGACTTGAACCTTCTCTGTCATCTCTCACACAAGATCAGGTCCAAGTGGCTTTCATTCTTTAACTTCATCCCAACAAGTTGAAGTTCGACATCACTTTACCGATAGAGCTTCATATGGAGCCATATGAATACTTGTGTTGAAGCTATTGTTGTATGAGAACTAAACCAATGGGAGATACTTATCCCATCCACCTTTGAATTCAAGAGAGAATGCTTCTAGCATATCTTCATGAGTCTGAAAATTCCTTTCAGATTTACCATCCGTTTGGGGGTGATGGGTCATGTTGAAATTTAATTCAGTACTCAAATCCTGTTGGAGACTCTTCCAGAATTTAGATGTGAACCTTGGATCACATTCAAAGAAAATCAAGAGTGGAACACCATAAAGTCTCACCACTTCCTTCACATATATCATTTCAAGTGATAGTTCCTCCTAAATAGCGATAAAATGGGCCGTCTTAGTGAGTCGGTCAACCAAAACCCATATCGCATTATTTCCCTTCAACGTCTTCGGGAGAACCTTGAAAAATACCATAGTGACATTATACCATTTCCACATGGGTATAGGTAATGGATACATCATCCCTTTGGACTTTGGTCGCTCTTCTTTAACTTGTGGACATACCAAGAACCTTGATATATATTCTGCAATCTCCTTCTTCATGTTATCCCACCAGAAGTGTTCTCAGAGATCACGGTATATCTTGGTACTCCCAGGATGGATAGAGAATGTTAAGCTATGTGCATTGTCCAACAGCTCTTTCTTTATCCTAGGTGATGAAGGCACACAAATCCATGTTCCAAACCATATCACACCATCATCATCAATATTGAATTATTTTAGATTCCCTTCCTTTACTACATTCACCCTCTTTTCTATCTCAACATCATCCCTTTGTTCTTCTTTAAAATTCACTCAGATGGATGGTTGTAAAATCATTTGGGAAAGGTAGGATTTATCCCCTGACCTTATTATTTCTAAATCCATTCATTTCATATCCAAGAATATATTTTATTTTTAAATCTGTAACATGGATAGAGTAGCAGGTTCTTTTCTGCCTAGAGCATCAGCTACCGTGTTTGCATTTTCAGGATGATAGTGAATAGATAAATCATAATCCTTGATTAGATCTAACCATATCCATTGACATATGTTGAGCTCCTTTTGTGTAAATATATAATTTAGGCTATTGTGGTTGGTTTATGTCACAAATTTCTCTATAAAGGGAGTGCTGCCAGATTTTCAAGGAAAAAATCACGGTTTCGAGCTCTAAATCATGTGTTGGGTAGTTCTGCTGATGGATATTCAACTGGCGTGAGGCGTAGGATATCACATTGTCATTTTTCATGAGTAGAAAACCCAATCATTTCTTTGAATCATCATTGTATATCAGAAAACATTCTCCACTTTTTGGTAGTGTGATTACATGTGCAGTGATCAACCTTCTCTTTATCTCCTTGAAGATTCCCTAAAATTCTTCTCTCCAGATATACATTACCCCTTTCCTTATTAACTTAGTTATTGGACTTGACAATAATGAGAAATTTCTCACAAAACATCGGTAGTAACTAGCTAATCCAAGAAAATACATATTTCTGTGACACTAGAGGGCCTGGGACATTCCACAATCACCTTTTTTTAAGGGTCCACATAAATTCTGTCACTTGTGATCACATGTCCCAATAATGTGAATTTCTTCATCCAAAAGTCATTCTTTCTGAACTTGGAATACAACTTCTCTTTTCCCAATGTCTCCAATATAAGTCTTATATGTTCATTATATTCCTCATTTATATGTAAGTAGATGAGAATATCATCAATAAACACTACCACAAATTTTTTGAGGTAATTTCTAAGGACTCTATTCATAAAATCCATGAAGATTGCAGGGGCATTAGTATGTCTAAAGGGCATCACCAGAAACTCATAGTGCCCATACCTTGCACAGAAGGCAGTATTTTGAATATCATCCTTCTTCACATTTAGCTGATGATATCCAAAATGAAGATCCACCTTTGAGAAGTATTGAGCTCCACTTAATTGATCAAACAAGTCATTTATCCTTGGTAGAGGACACTTGTTCTTTATGGTGATCTTGTTGAGTTCTTGATAATCGATACATAGCCACATTATTCCATCCTTCTTCTTCACAAAGATTACTGGACCACCCCAAGGTGATGAACTATAGTGTATGAATCCTTTGTCCAGATTCTATTTATGCTACTTCTTTAACTCCTCCAATTTTATAGGAGCCATCCTATAGGGATAATTTGAGATAGGAGAAGCTCCGTGTATGATTTCTATTGAGAACACTACATCATGATCCGGGGGAATTCCGGGTAACTTTTTGGGAAATACAACACTGTATTCCCTCAGGATGGAAATTTCTGCAAGGTTGGTATTATCCTTTGACTCATCCATTTGGGAGAGATATGCTTCTTCATAGGGAATAAACACCCACACCATTGAAATATTTTTCAATGTAGATTCATGATCTTCCTTTCATTTTTAGAGAAGAATGGGATGGTTTGGATTATGAAAAGATATTTCCTTTTCCTAACAGTTGATATGTGCTCTATATAACGAGATCCAATCCATTCTAGTTATAGTATTGAATTCCAACAAGGTAAGTATTATGAGATTCAATGGATGAATATTCCCACATACACCAACAGGAGAAGAGCCAAACACTTGGGTTGAAATGATTTCACCACTTATTGTTTTTACAGATATCTTTACTTCAAGGTTTCACGGCTTTGATTCTATTGTTCTAGAAAACATTAAATATCTAAAGTAATGAAAAGAACCAGAATCAAATAATACTTTTTCCATTCTTGGATGATTAGAATGTGTACCTTGTATGACTTCATTATCTTGATCCACTTCCATATTAGTTATGGAATAATCCTTACCTTTTTCCTTTGGCATTGGTGTCTATTGACACTGATTAACCTCAAGAACTAAATGTTTAGGGCACTTGCTTGCATAGTTCCCTAGCTCCCTACAGTTGTAGCATTGAACTATGGGTGGTTCTCTCCTTTATTCCACCAAATTCTCCTCCATTTTCATGTATTTTTGACACTCTTTATCATGGGTTCTTTCTTTCCCACACTTGAAGATCTTCGCTGTCCCTTTGAGGTGGTTCCCATGGTTCCACTTGCCACATTTTTTGTCATATGGGTCGATGAGATTTCTTCCCACCTTTTTCATTAGATCCACCATCTTGAAACTTCATATTTCATTTCATATCACAAAAACCATGGGAACATTCTCCAGACTCCATATCCTCTTTGAGAGAACACCGAAAAACTTCTTCATAACTCCCAAAGTCTTTAATTACAAGAGCCTTTCGAAGGTGTGGTTTTAATCCTCTGAAGAATATATCAAATTTTCTATCATTGTTGATAACAATGTCTGAAGTGTACCTTGCTGTCCTGGTGAAATTCACATCATAAGTTGTGATAGATTATCATTATTTTTTCTTGAGCTCTATTAATTCTCACTCCATCTTCATGTGAAGAGTTTATGTGAAATATGTGTTAAGAAAAATTATCTTAAATTCTTCTCATTCCATCTCTTCAATTTCCTCCCTTCGCTTGGTGTTCTTAATAAAAACCCACTATTGATCAGCCTCTCCATCTAGATGATAAATGGCTAGTGTCACTTTATCCATCTCAAAATAGTGAAGCACAAAAAATATCTTCTCCATAGAGTTGACCCATTGTTTTGTAACAAGTGGAACAGAAGATCAACTAAACATCGGTGGTCATTGCTGCATAAAACATCTTAGTTTCTCCCAAATTGGTGGAGGAGGACATTCCCCATTATTATGGTTATTGTTTATAACTTTGTATATTGGCGTAAGAATCAGCATAAAATTCTGAACTCCACCTCCCAAATCATTTGGGATGTCATTCAGGCAATCTCTGCATTGGCACTCACACGAGTTGTTGGCCTGGTTTCTCCTGCTTCCTACCATTTTATAAAATAGAAAAGGATAGAATAAAACATAAGTCCAAAAATTATAAATAACTTTTTCATTTGATCAATTTTTACTAAAATCATAACATATGGGATCCATATGTAAAGCTTCTTCTGTGCATATTTTTACTTAGTCTCATACTAGAGGTTTTCTCTAGCGTTCACTAATCCCAATTCCAAAATTAATTAAACCTTTCCTATGATACCAACTATATCCACCCAAACTTTTCTTACATTACTATTAAATCATTTTAAAGATAAAAAACATAATAGTATTACACATAGTGGATCCAATGGTTTAGTTTCTGTGGAAAACTAGGACCATACATAACAATTAAAATATCAAGCATAAACATTTATTTAATTCCTTCTCCCTTAGATTCTTATTTCCACTTGACCTCTCCTTAGTACATGTAGTCAATTGAGGATACACAACAAGAGGGGTGCACTAAAATCTCAATAAGAGGATATATAATAACAATATAAAAATGGGTGAGCATAACCATAACATAGTAGAAGGTTCATGAACATGAGAGGAAGCATTAATAAGAGACTTGAAATGTGGAAATGCATAAAAAATGCAACATCATGTCTTAGTGGTTAAATACCATACATAGTTGTAAAAAATTATAACATCATGTCCACACATCATTTCACTTTACTCATGAGATTCATCGCTTTACCCAATGCATTAGAGGGCTATATAATTCAGGGCGCAACCATCACATTCTAAAATTCATATTGCGCTATATAATTCCGGCCACACCCGTCACACCATAACATATTCATTATCATGCATGCCACATAGAACATATATATAAAATGAAAATAAATGACTCTGGAATGGAATGAGTTTTATCTCATAAGAACACATTCATGGACTTTGGTTTCCCAAAAGAAATCGAGAATAACAAACTAGATATAAGAACTATCCACCTTTACTGAGAAGTAAAAGGTCTGTTTTTTAAAGAAGAGTTCTTTTCTAAAACATTGAATATTTATACAAAATCTAGTGAATGACATGTATATCCCAGAATATGTAAGATAATGATGAAAAAATTATTTTTTATTAGTAATCGTATAAAAAATTTAGTGAACGAGAGGGAGCTCGAAGAAAGAAGGTTGGGTTTCAGAATTTCCACTTACATTGTATCTGAACAATTTCATTGATTTATTGTCCTTTATAACCACATTAGATTAATTAATTGAAAATTCAAAAAAAAACTATACCTGAATAGGTTTTATTTTTTTTATGTTACTTTATTGGACATTTTATGAGATATATGGTTTAAAAGCATTGATTGGGAATGTTCATTTTTATGGTTTTCTTGAGTGGTTCACTTGTATTCTTAAATGAAAGTTCATGTAGAACATGGATAAACATAATGAACTTATATTTAATGTCATTAATGATATTATAGAATTTTAAATGATCTTATAATTTGTTATATTATATTCCATGTTTACGAATCATTAGATAATAATTAAATAATGATTGTTTGGGTTAATCTGGGAAATTTTTTGATCACAATAAACTTGTTTGGATCAATTATTTAGTAATATGTACATAAGTTAGTTACAGAACATAAAATAGGACATAATATGCATAACATATCATGGTTCAACCATAAAAATGGTTTCATGACCAGATATGAAGGTAGAAATGGAAAAAAGAAAAATTGTCGTTCTTGAAGGTGATAGATTAACACCTTATGAAAAATGTTTTCTTTTATAAAATAAAAGGAAAAGGATATGGGGGTTGGATGGTATAATATCCCATTAGTGTAATAAAATTACATTATATGTATGATACTGGAGTTACCATACCACGTAGATGAAGATAGGTGGGGAGAGAATAAGAAAAGAACTTGAAATTGAAAGGAATTTAAAGGTAAAAGATAGAGAGGAAATACCTCTTGAATCCTCCTCTTGAGATAATCCTTAAGGAAGCTAGGATTGGTCTTTTGATGAGACTAGAAGATCGATAACATGGTGAAGGGGCTAGAGAAGATTATTGAGAAGAGTTTAGACATGTCTTAAAGCTTGAGAGGTGTGAGGAAATGAGCGTGTGAAGGGTGGTTTTTATAGTGGAGGGGAGAGGGGTTTTCTCAATATAAAAGTCATTAGTTTATTTCTTCTCGAAAATATGAATAATAGTGATTCTTTCAAGACCAAGAATAGTAATTTTATCGTTTTATCACAAACCAATTGGTCTTACATCAATAGAATATAATGCATGACTCTATAATTAGCTTATTTAGCTTATTTTGTAAATTATGGTATTTCACTATTCATAAAAAAATCAAGTATTTAAAAAAAAACCCCATAAATTCACCCCAACCATTATTCGACATTTAGAATCAAAAAATGAAGTCAATTTTTCAGATAAATTTCTAAATATTATTATTTTAATATTTAATTAAATTCCTAATTTAGTATAAAAAACCAGTTTTAAAACAATCGTTTACTTATTCTAAAGTCTAGGTATATCATACTTTCAACATGAATATTATTTATATATGTTCATATTAAAGGTTACTATTCAATAGGGTATGTCACTATTAACAAGGGTGTGTTACTATTCATAAGGGTAGGTTACTATTTACCAAAAATTATGTTTTTTTTATTGGACTCCAAATAACTTACTTATTACAACCGTGTATGCCATATTTTCAAAGCTCCAAATAAAAAATAGAAAAACTTATGTTTAAAGGTCTCTTAGTACTTAGTAGTTCATTAGGATGTGTTTTCATGTGATTTTAAAACATATTTATAAGAAGGGAATTTCCATTGAAAAAAATTTGGTTGTTATAATTTCGTTCCCAATATTGGAGATGCTATCTAAAAAATCCTTTATCCATTTGAAGGGGATGATGATGAAGATGAAGAAGAAGAAGAGGAAGAAGAACTCAAACATGCCCCTCCTACATTTGAAAAAGGAATCCCAGCCTGCATCGACAAACTTAAGGAGATAAATCTAGTCACTAAAAATGACCCACGACCCACTTTAATTAGTGTGGCCATTTCTGTTGAGGAACAAGAATCATATACCTCCTTCTTAAAGAAGAATCAAGATGTGTTTACTTGGATTAACATAGTTATGCTAGGCCTCAGTCCTGAAATCACTAACCATCATCTGGTCTTACCAGAAGATCACCATGGCTATAAATAGGTAGCCAGAAGGACGTACCCAACACATGCTTCCAAAATAGTGGCTGAAGTCGACAAACTAATCAAAGACAACTTCATATAGAAGGTCCAGTATCCTATCTAGTTGGACAATATAGTCCATTTCATAAAGAAGAATGGATAGAGTATAATCTTCATCGACTTCATGGAACTTAATCAGCATTTCCCAAAAGATGAATTCCTCATCCCGATCACAGAATTGTTGATCGATGCAACATACAGATACAAAGAAATCCCCTTCAAGGATGACTATTCTGGATACAATAAAATCTAGACTGCCCAAGGAGTTGTAGAAGATACTGCTTTTAAGGCACTATAGGGATTATTCTATTATAATGTATTGCCCTTCGGTTTAAAGAATGTTGGTGCCACATATCAGTGTTCCAGGCATTGCATCTTTAAGTCCTTTTGGAAAAATTCATTGAGTGTTATGTCGATGACCTGATGGTTGAGTCACGACAGCATTCAAACCACTTGGACAACCTCGAAACTACCTTCAACCAATTGACATAGCGCAATTTAAAGATGAATCCATTGAAATGGGCCTTTGGCGTTACCTTGGGGAAATTTCTCAGGGTTATTTTATGCCATCATGTCATCGATGCCGACCCAGAGAAGACAGAAGCCATTCTTGGAATGTCCCCACCTCATTACCTCATTGAGTAGAGAGGTCACTAGGGGAACCTATCCAACATTCAACACTTCATATCCACCCTGGATGGTAAATGATTACCTTTCACAATGATCATGAAGAAATGAGTTACGTATGAATGAGATAAAAATTTTCAAGAATCATTTGAAAAACTCAAAAGATATCTCATAATCCCACAGGTGCTCATGCCACTAGTGGATGAGAGACCACTCATTTTATATGTAACTACCTTGTAAGGGTCATTAAGTTCCTTCCTTTCATAGAAGAATGACGTTGGCAGTGAGAACAGCCTCCACAACCTCAGCTGGACAATGATTGTTGTCGAAACTCGGTATTCATAGATTGAAATAAAATTCCAGCCCTAATCATTGCAGTTTAGAAGATCTCGCATTACCTTCAACACCATGAGGTCCACCTAGTCTCCCAATACAACCCACTCAAGTATATACTCAACTTTCCTATGCTAAATGGGTTCCTATCATGATGGGTGGTCATCCTGCAATAGTTTGACCAATGGTATGTGCCCTAGTAGGCCATCAAAGGCAAGGCGTTAGAAGAATTCCTGTCCGAGAACCCCTCAAAAGATATGGAACTAGTCGATATCAAACTTCCATATGTAGAAGTGTTTTCCATCTAGGAGAACACCCAGATATGGGAGATGTACTTCGACAGTGCTTCCCGAATCCCGACGGGAAAAAGGATGGAGGATCCCAATCTCAACAATGTGGGGCTGGGAGTCATTCTTGTATCTCTCAAAAAGGATATATTGCCTTCCAATTTCCTACATTTGGAAGGGTTTACAAACAATGAGGTGGAGTATTAGGCCCTCATCGCATGCATGGAGTTATCACTCAAGGTGCAAGCCAAACACCTAAAAATAAAGGGTGAATTTGAGCTAATCTTCAAATAGGTAAACAATGACTATGATATCAAGAAATAAGTATTGGTTACCTTAATGAGCCATGTGTGAGTACTAATGGAAGAATTCCCATTAGAACCAACGTTGACTCATGTCCCTAGTCATAGAATTTTCAAGACGATGCTTTGGAAAATGCAGCCACAACATTGGCTGATCCCGGCCGGGATGAAACAGTCATAAGCATTGCTCACCGTCAGATGGTGTTGACATTCATGCAAGGAAATATAAAGGAAATTTATGAAATTATCCATGTTCCTAAGACTTATGGTCATACAACCAGTTGGATGAAACCCATCACAAATTACCTTCAAAGCGGGGAACTCCCACCAGTTAGGGATGAAAGGGAGCAGGCCCAGAGGCGGGAAGTCAATTTTACCTTGTACCATGGGGTGAACCAGGAAATGTTCCTCTACAAAAGAGGCCTTGACCTAGACCTTATGAGGTGTATTGATAGAAAATATACTGTTATCGTCATGAAAGAAGTGCACACTAGAGCTTGTGGAGTACACCAGTCTGCTACCAAGCTCTCTCACCAAATCTGGAGGCTTGGGTACTACTGGCCAACCATGATACAAGATTGATCCATGTTCACTAAGAGGTGTCATTCCTACCATGTTCATGATAATTTCATACACTGTCCCCTAGAGGTACTTCAAGCGGCTAAATACTCTTGGCTATTCGTCGCCTGGGGGATGGATGTATTGGGACTATATCCTCCTGCTACAGCCAGACAATTCAAGTTCATACTCATTGAAATCGACTTCTTTTCTAAAAGGGATAAATCCACACCCTTTAAGGAAGTCAGGGAGAAAAAAATCACCATATTTGTGAAGGCCAACATCATCACCAGATTTGGTGTCCCTCATAAAATACTGGCAGACAAAAACACCAATTTCTGCTCTGTTGAGATGGATAAGCTATTCCGGGAATATGGAATCAAGACCTACTGGTGATTCTGATACCATGCCTCTACCAAGGGGCATATAGAATCATTCAGCAAGACACTATCCAACATACTTAAAAATATGGTCAACAAGGATAAGAAATTTTGGCCAAAAAAGATCCTTCATATTTTGTGGGGTTACCCGACCATGAACTGCACCGCCACTCAGGAAACCCTTCCCTCACTAGTATACGAGGCATAGACTGTGTTACCTATAGAAATCCAAGTGATGTCACTTCATTTGGACATTCTCGATCAACTGTCCATGGATGAGCAGTCTCGGAGACGATTTGGTGAATTGGATCAGTTAGACAAAAAAAAGTTGCACGCATTGCACCATTTGGAAATCCACCCACATTAGAATCCATGACCCTTCAACAAAAAGGTTTTCCTTTTATAATTCCTTGAATAATACATGGTGTTAGTCCTTATAACCCTAATGGTACTAGAGAAGATGCCCCCGAATCTTGAACCAATGTTTGAATGACCATATGTCATACATCGGGTCTATTCCAATGGAGTGTAAAACTTGATATCAATGGATAGAAAGCTAATCATGGATCCCACAAATTTTAATTTATTTAATAAATACATCACATAAAAATTCCCCATGAACGCTCAAGTTCTACACTGCTAAACTATGAGTCATAAAAAAAATTTACATGTCATGGTAAAAATTCTAAGACCTTAAACAATGTGTAATTGAAAATTCCCATGTTAAGGTCCAAACTCTAAGACCATAAACTATGAGTTAAAAATGTCACCATGGTCCAAAATCTACAACCCTAAACTATGAGTCACAAAGGATTACCCCATGAAAGTCCATTCTCTACAACATTAAACTATGATAAATAAAAAAATGTCCCATGTCATGGTCCAAATTATAATACCTTAAACTTTGAGTAAAGGAAAATCCCCATGATAATGTCTAAACTATAAGACCTCAAAGTATGAGTTAAAAATATCCCCATGGTCTAAACTCTACGACCCTAAACTATGAATAATGAATAATTCCCCCATGATAAGATCCAAACTCTAAGACCTTAAACTATGAGGTAAAACTATTCTCCCATATCATGGTCCAAACTCTACGACCGTAAACTATGAGTCATAAAAATGACCACTCGTATCATAAGTCCAAGCTCTACGACCCTAAAATATGAGTAAAAATTTCCCCCAATGTCATGGTACAAACTGTAAAACCTTAAACTTTGAGTAACGAAAACTCCTCAATGTTAAGGTCTGAGTTCTAAGACCTTAAACTAGGAGGAACAAAAAAAAATTCCCCCATGTCATGGTCTAGACTCTAATACCTTAAACTATGAATCGTCATCCTTTCCACATGACATTAAACTATAAGGAATATGTCCTCACCGTAAGACATTAACCTACGTAGAATAAAACAACCTAATTTCATGATAATAAATTGCATTATCTTTCACAGAACTACGTATGGCTTGATTCCTACCCTAAAAAAATATGTAGTGAAGCCTCGATCTTAGATCCTGCCCCATCCCCCATAAATAAAAAAATACCTCGATCACTCCCCCTATCTACCCATATTCATAAAGCAGACCTGTATCACCCCTTGTTTCTCACGCCGAGTACAACTCCAGTGATATTAAGAATGGCGATGGATATTATCCTAAGAAGATCAAGTATAGGGAAACATAGAAGATCTGACAACCATGATGGGTAGAATGAAAAAACCCCAATAGTTAGACCGAGCCAAAATGGTACAAAGTATACACAGAACTACGTACGGCTTGATTCCTGCCCTCACAGGATATGTAGTGATGCCTTGATCTTCGATCATGGACTATCCCCACTGGTAATGAAAATTAAAATCCCCCCATCATATTCTCCATCGCCTCACACTTGAAAAGAAGACTCTGTAACCACTCCTTGTTTCTCACATTGGGTATAACTCACGTGAGCTTAGGACTAGTTGTATGGATTCTATTATTAAAGTGTACCATATAAGAGTATGGTAGGTCTGGCACTCGTATCATGTAAAACCAAAATTCCCTCAGAAGTCCATAACACATCAAACAAAACGTTTATAGGGAACATCTAGAACTATGTGTGGATTGATTCCTTCTCTTGCTGGATACATAGGGATTCTCGGATTCGACATCTTACCCCATCCACCAGCAAAACAATTCCCATATCCATGGGTAGGACTTATGTGGAAGCTCCAAGAAGGTCATGTTTAATCATGGTCTAGGTATGCTCACATTCCCTTGCACACCTTTTCCATTTGTCACACTCTATAACTTGGGAAAAGATGGATCCACATAATCATCCAAGGCCATCTGGAATGGAAGGCCAGTGTCCTACGGACACCTTTGATTGATTATGCATATCAGGCCCTGGTGGCTCTGCATACGTTGCCCATATAATTGGTCATCAATCAAAGGAAAATTCAATCCCAAGAGAGTCCTCTCCAACCTTAGTACGCCCAGTTTAATTCAAGCCCCATGTCATCCCTCCAGATTCAAGTCTCCCTTGAGACTATGGTGTACACCTTCTATGATCACTCACATCTATGGAATGTCAGAACACCATACATGTGATTAACCTGAATCTTTTGAAGACCTCTGCAATGCTAAGATCATCCTCACCACACTATGCTAAACTGCATGTCCAAAATCTTCGTCACCGCACGACGCTAAACTGCAAGGCCAAAATCATCCTCACTGAACGACGCTAAACTGCAAGGCCAAAATCATCCCCACCGCACGATGCTAAAATACAAGGCCAAAATTGTCCTCACAATAGGATGTTAAACAGAAAGGCCAAAAGCTTCCTCACTGCACAATGCTAAACTAAAAAGCAATGGATTTAGCCAAAAATTTCCCTCTAATGTTGAATTCACTATTCTTAGATGGTGACATAAAACACTTGTGATCCATTTTTTCTCACACTGAGAATAAATCACGTGAGCATAGGGATCCCTGCAAGAGATCCACTATGACATTATGGAAAAACTATCATGGAATTTGGTCCTTGAAGCACGACCCTAAATGGTGTGTCACTGTTCCCTCCCCCGAGAGGAACCCCGTGTCCTAGCCATGTGATGTCAAACGACCGGGTACCCCAAAGATAGAACGAATCCATCACCCTACGTATGGGTCATATCTATATAAGGGACACTAATCCATGAGTAAATCACATCCCAAATGTCCCCAATATGTCCTGGTATACCCCTTCCGTATTCCAAACTCTGTGCTTTATGTGATCTTGAATCCCCATAACCCTCCAAGGCCATCTAGAATGGAAGTCCAATGTCATGCAGACACCTTTGATTGACTATGCATATCATTCCCCGGTGTCTTTGCATATGTCACCCACAAAAACGGTTTTCAATGAAAGGAAAATTCTTCCTCAGGAGAGTCCTCCCCAATCTCAGTACACCCAACGAATTCCAAGCCTCATTCCACTCCTCCCGATTCAAGGGCCCACAAAGTAATGGTTTATATTTTCCCACTTCCACACATCCTGGATATATCAGAACATATATGCCTGATTCACCTTTGTTATCTTTTGAGGTTTCAAAAATATATCCTATCTACATGCGTGAAGTTGATCTGCATTCAAAGAAAGAGTGCCCCAACTTGTTTCCGTGTTTCCCAAAAGAAGTCTATCTAAAAACCCTCCTCTAGTGATTAGAGAAACCCATGTTCTAAGGTCATGCACCATATTTAGAATGTTTCTAATCTACATAATCCTCATAGGGAATTAGAGGCGGAAGGATAGTGTCCTGGAGACACCTTTGTTTGACTTTGAATATCATGCCCCAATGGATCTGCATACGTCTCCCACAAAAATTGGCATCAATCAAAGGGAAATTAGTCTTTAGGTGATTCCTTTCTAGTCTTTGTACTCTCAAATGACATTCACCTCTTGTCACACCACAAGATTCAGAAAACTCTTGTATGACGGTTTATGTACCTCTTTCCTCCCAAGTTCCCCTAACATAGAAAATACTCTTAACTGAACTGACCACTTTCCATCTCTCCCTCACACAAGTAAGAAATGTACATGAATGATTTCCCACTCAAGGCTGATATGAATGTTCCTAATGTTCCCAGACAACGCTACTCAATCCATCCATCTATTGTGGCTCACAACAACATGATAAATCCAAAATGTCGAAAATCCCACCACGCCATTGAGAATGGAAGGCAAGTGTCCTGGGGATACCTTTGATTGACTATTCACATCTTACCCTGGTGGCTCTGCATATGTCGCCCACAAAAATGGTCATCAATAAAGGGAAAATACTTCTCTAGGGGAGTCCTTCCCTACCTCTATATTCTTAATGTGGATCATGAGCCTCATACATGTCCAAAATCAACAAATCCTTGGTCACAAAAAATCTCTAACAGAAGTCTAAAGGATACTAGAACATTCCTGACTAATGGCCCCAAGTCAGTGCCCTACCCCTTTAAGTTTGGTAAAAGTTGTTCGACCTAAAACATCAGTAGTAAGTTTGATTGGCTGGACTATGAACTCCTAGATAAACTAAAAGACACCATACATTCCTGAGGAAAAATCTAGAAAGGGAAACTATTGGTAAAATTCAATTATCGGTTTTTTAAAATACATTGAGCCATCAGATTGGTGAAAAGCTTGTTAGGTCAAAAACCCACAAAGAGCGGCCTAAGAAAAAGCCAAGTTATTCCCTCTAAGCCTGTGTCAAGCACAGTTAGAAAAAAAGGGAAATAATGAAAGAGGAACAATGTTTTTGGGGATTTACATATAGCCCAAGAAATATCCAAACTACACTTGCTGAGTCCCTTGGCTCAGAGAAAAAATAGAGCATTATCTGATCATTTAGGATGGGACTGCTTCTACATCGAAATAGCCTTCTATTTGTTCTGGCCAGATCCCAGTCTGAATGGGTTCATTTGTAGGGTCCAAAAAAATACTAAAAGTGAAGTAAAATACTCCCAAATGTATGGTAGAAAAGATAGATTGTGAACCACTAGGTACGTGGGATGGTACGGGAACTGCTGTCACACGAAATGATGGCCAACAAGTAGAGAAAACTGCAAACAACGTCAAATAGAGGAGTTCTGCATGAAAGAACATCTTTGTATTATGCCGAGAACCCCTCAGTTTGTGGATTAAGCGGAAGAGTAGGGTTCCATGAACCATTATTGTGAACCAAAGTCTCTGCAAACCCCGGTTGACCGATTCTTCCATAGGTTAGAGAATTTCTTCAATGGGACTCCACAAATGGTGTCGTGTGACTAGTAGATACGATCGCTCTGATTATCTATAAAAGAATCAGAGTAGAATAATAAAATCACGCATAGAGGAGATAGATAGAGGGAAGGATGGGTGACAAAAGATTGAGGGAAACTTAGAGGTTTCACTCTAGATTCTATCTTGTTTCATCGGTGAATCACGAACAACAAACCACTTATTCCGCAGGTACAACCGGCAACAAACCATAACAATGGGGAATTTTTTAATAATGATAAGAACTTCAATCCCGACTAGAGAAATGCGAACCATAAACTTCTTGAGGATGAATTTCCCTTGAATGGTAATTCCCCCAACCACCTTCAATATGGCGCTTCACGTAGTGTACCGCTACGTCGACTGAACCCGGCACCGAGTACCCAATCGGTAAGTGGATGTAACCCAAAGTGGTATGGTGAGCCATGCACAACTTTGGTATATGGTTAGAAATATCCATGATGGCGTACCACTCCGGTATGCAGATGTCCCTCCTCCCTGCCTACCACTACGGTATGCAGAGCCTTCCCCATCCTACATGTGAAACCAGTACGTAGAATGGGGTGTTTTTGGGTATTGTTTTCTCCGGTTCCAACCTCACCCTTCAATTACCATCCAGTCCTATGAAATCCCACCACTAACAAGTTCTATGGTGTCAGGAAGAAGCCTCTTCCAAAGACGATGAACCCGTATGATTAGGCCATCAGTGTCATTACCGCACCCCAGTGAGTTTAGATACCCACAGTAAGTGTACTCTCGAAGGCCCTCTCAATAAAGGTGTGGACATCAGGAATTCCTGTAAGGAAACATTCCCATGATAAACCAAAGTCCAACCTTGGGATACCAACATGAACCTCTTCATTATTGAGATTAGGTGTGATCACCTGCATTTCCATTTAATGAGGAATAATGATTAGTCAAAGGGGTTATGTTCGCTCCCCCCATTGACGAGGAAGAAACTCCTCCCCATCCCAGAACATGCTCCGGGGAACTCCCACTAAGGTAAGTACCCAATCTTCCACTGAAGGGTTGTGTGACCATTAATGTCATTTCACATTGAAAGGTTCCCCCCACTGCACCCTCACCTATGGTTGCCTCGGCCTCTTCTGTAGTGGGCTCTCCATCCCCCACCAGCAGGGGAGGAGGCATGTGCATTGTTGAATCTCTAAAATCCTCTTATCTCTCACACCGAGAATGAATCACATGGGATTAGATGTTTTTTAGAATTACAATATCAGAAAACAATTTGAACTACGAGAACTTTGATTCCTGACCAAATTAGGATACGTAGGTTGCCTTCCAGAAGGCCCGAGCTCAAAAGGGTGCCCATTCCAAAAGGGTCCACCCAATCAAGTCCCCTAAAATGGGAAACTTCCATGAATAATATCCACACAATACAAAGTACAAGGGTTCTAATTCCTCTCCTGGGGATACATAGGAAGGCCTCTTTATGGTCCCGATCCCAAAATCTATTCACCTTTCGTCCCCCTAGATGATGATAAACTCCATAACGCCTTACAATACAGCTAATTTAGCATCACCTATGTGGAATCAAATATATGCATGCTCACGGTGATCTTCAAAACAAAGGGTATCTCGTGGAAAAACTTTTCTGGAATGAACCACAGATTCATGAACATACAAACACGACTTAAAACTATAAGAGAGTCCCAGAATAGGTAATAATCATCCTTCGAAAGGGTATGGTGAGCCTGACCTCCCATCCTCTCGACCAATGGAGTCCTCAAATGTTGTTGGCCAAATTGTCTGCCAACGAGTGCCTGCCTTTGGAAAGAAGGTCCGTGAATCCTGGATACCAGGTCTGTTGAGCGTTCTTGGCTCCATGAATAAACCCATTAGAGACCATCCGAGGAAGTTATATCTGAGAAGCACTAATTGCACGAGTGGTTGACCCCCACACAATCAACCTCTAGGAAAAATAGTTCCCCACAGGTTTGATTCAATATTCTCTAAAGGATAATGATGTTGAACGAGTCCAAACAATGGAATACTAAATTTTACTAGATCTCGTCCCTATGGAAAACGGGACAGTTGATGATCCTCATCATTCCATATCCACATTGCCTGTAAACGTGCCACCCCATTGGTAGAACACATTACAAATATTTTATAATGGTAAGACCTAGTATCCATAATATCACAAAAAGGAAAAAGTGAACATAATAAAAAAAATTACAAAAAATAATGAATGAATAATGAATGGAATGTTTTTTTAAAAATATTAAATGTTCTAATTGAAACATAATTTTCAACCCATTTAAAAATAATTCTATATTTTTATTTATCAGGTCATAAATATAAAGATGTTGTTAAATTATCAATTATAATAGTACATATGATTTATACATACACACACAAATATGTACATATATATGTGTCTGTGTGTGTTCATGTGTGTGTGTGTGTGTATGTATGTATGTATTGATTTATGTATTTATATATAATAATGGGATGGGTAGTGAGGTACCATGACATTGGATGGGATGAACACTAAAATGACTTCATTCTTGCATACATTTCTCTTTTACAATATTGTATTATGCCTATGGAACATGATATTCTCTCTATAAAGAGAATTTATTCTATTTTCATCAAATAAGAAATCATTTTTACTCTTATTTTTACCAATTTTTATGTTGGCACCAAAATATGTGCAGAGGAAACAATTCACAAAGAACACACCAATTCCAAAAAGGCTATTTCATGAAGCTCCTTCATTGATCCCCACAACACCATGGTTGGCGCAAAGACCCAGCCACCATTATGATCATTTTGGATTAATAGAGGAGGGATTATCCATGGTTATGATGCAATTGATATAAATCTTTGCACGGTAGAGGGAACCAAATCACCTCTATGATCCCTTGGAAATTTTAAGAAGCTGCCGCAAGCGTTGTGGATGGAATTACGGAGGCCTTTGCACCAAATAAGGGATGATGGTTGACTTTTCAGTTACGAAAAACTTGATTCTATCCACTTCTGATCTCAAAGAGCCCCGTGGCTTCCCAACAAGTTGTCATAGCTCCACGTTGCCTCTTGCCTATAAATACTGGGATTTCTTCTGACCCAAATATGGATACCCCAACCTTTCTTCTTCTCAACTCTAAAATCATGAATCACTTTATGCTATGAAAAAAATTGAGAAAATTACATCTTCAGGGTATTTTAGCAATGCAATGTATCTTTTCCTTAGGTCAACTACAACCCCTATTCAAGCAGGTATTCCCATTGCAGAGCCCATGATCCATCACAAAGAAAGTAGATCCCTAAGGGACCCGGGTCATTGCCAAGCACTCATGCTTTACGAATCACCTTCCATACACATGTGAACCCCATTCTAAAGCAGGATCATAGTGATTCACGAAGTACGTTTCTTCATAGTTCCAAACTTTTCAAGGCACCCGTGCTCTGCAATGTCCTACTCCACTAAAGCACTTTCACTTCACTGAGTACCCTTTATATGGTTATATACACCCTTCCTAGTCTTGGACATTCCACTTCATGAAGCATACCCCTTTGTAGAGTCTATCCACCACAAAAAGCACCAGATCTTCAAAATGTCCCTTCCTATGAACCCCTTTTCTTTGAAATATCTTCTCCCATACGACCCTCCAAGTTTGTATGAAGTGATTTCAAGGTCTCTTGGGTAGTGCTTCATATTTCATTGTTTAGCCTCATTCTTCTTCACATAGGCACACTAACGGCTATAGATTCTTCGCATATCCACGCTAACGTGATCAACTCAATAGATCACTCCATAAAACCGCCTTGCCATAACATTGATGTTGCCTTCACTTTCCCAAGTGTTGGTGGGTATCAGTTATGTAATTACTAGGGGTGAGGAGTGTATCCCCATCATCCATGTTATAGGACAATAAATTTCCAAGAATCATCATCCTCAACACAGGATGTTAAACTAAGTCTCACCTCATGTATACAGGGTTTTATGTCTCGAACATTCTCCACACCCACCGGTCTCAATGGGAGTGAGATATTCCATACATGGAATGAGATACTCTTTGAGAGAGTGTAATATATCCTTATGGAAGGGAAACCGATTTGGTGTAATACCCTAGCTTTTTTTTGGGAGGTATCATCCCCGATCATCCTCTGTTATTCATTGAAAAAAGTCCATATGATAGATGGGAACATAGACCATTGTTACCCCATCCCTATCCCTTTTGGATTTATCGCCATCGGGCCTCCATCATAGAGTATGTCCCAATCTCCATATCCCTAGGCCACTAACCATGCGTAATTCCAACTTTATTCCTCATAGACACACCATTCATGATGTGATCATGATGTCTTTGCTGCCTCTTGTTTCTCACATAGAGCATTAATCTCATGGGATAAGTTCAATCATCGACCAAGAATCCTCTCTGGGCTGCATTATCATGTAATCCCCAAGCCCCTATCTCCAACTTCATGGAATTTGATACTTGTATCCAAGTCAAGGTATACATGAAGCCTCCATGAGGTTAAATCCCATTACGCATCGATCCCGACCATCTTCACATCTATTCATCCTCGTTCAGCATGATGTTAAACTATATGCCTCTTTTTGTCCATCATGATGATAAATTGTATGCATTCAAACTACATGGGTTTTGATCCTTGTCTCCTAGGTAAGGTATGTAGGAAGCCTCCCTGAGGTTCAAACCCAAACAAAAGTAACCCATTATAGTCCCCAAACAACGGTAATGCATTTTAGTTCTCAACTAATGGTAAGCCATTATAGTTCCCAAAAAACAGTAAGTCGTTCTAGTCCCCAACCAATGGTAAGCCATTGTAGTCCCCAACCAATGGTAAGCCGTTGTTGTTCCCAACCAATGGTAAGTCGGTGTAGTTCCCATCCTATAGTAAGTCATTGTAGTCCCCAACCAATGGTAAGTAGTTGTTGTGCCCAACTAACGGTAAGCCATTGTAGTCCCCTTTTTTGGGACCCACATCTCTGGTCTGCCCCCGGGCGTCAGACAAACTCTCGGTCCGCTAACCACGTGTAGCCCCAACATGGTGTTGGGTCATTGTACCTTGTGTACACCTTGATTTCATTCCCCCATCCAAAACTACACAGACATTGATTCCCTACCATAGGGATATGTAGGAATCCTCCCTGAGGTTCAATCCCATCACTCATGTCTCATCTTGGTATATCCCCTGATCCTTTGAGTTTCAGAAGGACAATGTCCCAACCAAAATGTTCAACTTCCTCTGGGTACATGAGTCCATTCTCTTGGGAGGCCTCCTTAGGTGTCCCATCTCCCCACCGATGTACGTAGACATTTATTTCCCACTATGGGGATATGTTGGAAGCCTCTATGTGGTTAAATCCCAACATCATCTTTATTTTCACAATAATTCAATCTCACTCCCCATCCATTTCAGTCAACCCTCCATTATCCATCACGATTCTTACACAGGAAGCCACATCATAGTGATATCATGATAGTCATCCCATTGATGCTCCTTGTGGATCCTAGTAAGATAACCATGTATAATCCATACACAATCTATAACCATCCAACCAAGAATGTACCTATGGTTAAGGGATTCTATAAATGCGTAATCCTCATTATTTTTTCTGGTCATTGTTCTATGTGTACACCCGGATTCATCACACATTCAATCTACATGGGTTTTGATCCATATCTCTCGCGACAGGATACATAGGAAACCTCCCTGAGGTTCAATCCCAACTAATAGAATAGATTGGATTACCCTTTATAGGAACCCAAGCATCAAAGGATCGATCCTCATTGGGTATGTTGATCCACTTGCCCAATAAATCCCTCATGTGATCCCCCTACAGATGTACCCATATGATTCAATTCCCTTAGTGTTCTGATCAGTCCGATCATTCTTTTCTAGACATTAAATTCGCAACATACTCAATGTCAAACATGGGAAGTTTAGGAAAACCTCAGAGACATGAATATGTCATTTAATTCCCCAAATTTTATGTGGGATTCCTCGGGCTTCTGCACCCTCGAGAAGCCCTACCATAACGGGATAAAACCTAGACGGGTCATTGTTTCAGTGTCCAGACACGCCAGTGATGTCCAATGTGACTACTACCCTGATTAAAGATTTTCTTCCCTCTCATGACCCATTGGAATGTCCTTACAAAAGTAGTGTAATGAGCCATCATCAAAAAAGATGTGGAACTGGTAAGAGTCTCACAATCAACCTCTTAATCTTTAAGGGAAACCAAGACTAGGCGATGAATTTTGAGAAGTAATCTATGCAAGGAGAGACTAACATCCCATTACCCAGTTTAGATCAAGGAGAAGCTGTCCCAGAATAACATATGGATGTTTCCCACCTTTGGAAACTAGGAATGCGAGGAAACAATATAGTTCGTCCTCGACAGATGGATGTGTACCCCAAAAAAATGTTAGAAATAGAAATGGTGATACCGACATGAAGTTTTTCTCCTCAATGTAAAGATTAGTAGAATTATAGAAATCACTGGATAAGCATGTCATCAGATCCAGTTATCCGGAACAAGGTCCCACTATGAAAATAGTGGGTCTCGCATGAAACTCACCAGATATTGGGGCAGTGAACATTGTAAATTCTGGCCTACAACATTGTCAACATGGATCCTTTTTACCAATCGAGGGAGATAGAATAGCGTCGAGGGTCTGAATGTCACATTACTCCTTTTAGGACTAATGGTTGATTCTCCCTACTTTTTAGGACCCCAATTGCTAAATAAGAAATCGATCACCACCCACCCTCTAACGTAGGGGTAGGGGCAACACCAACGCATGAATCCCACAAAACCACATCTCTTCTACGACTACCTCCATATCAATGGCTGATCGGCTCCCAAGCCCCATTTTACCATCAAAACTCATTCAGATGAGGGTGATTAATGGCCTTGTTTGACGATAAAAGTATGAAGGGATTATCCCATCTCGGGATATATACTGACAAGACCAAGAGGCTTCTACACCTTGACGTCATTGCCTCCCCCAAGGGCCGTGTGGGGAGCCATTTATCACCACTCTGACCTATAATCAATTCCTGATCCTCTCTCGAGAGCGCTTTGATGACTCCCTCCCCTATATCTATGAGGTGAGGGATGTATGGGCCAACCTAGCTATAATCCCACCCTAGGGAACTACCACAAAACTGGGCAAGGCAGGCGCCTTCCTTTATCAGCACTAATGGAAAAGCACTGATAAAGGGGTAGGTCTTTATTAGTGCTTTAAATATCCCTTTATCAGCACTTTTATTAGCACTGATAAAGGTTACATTTATCAAAACTTTTCTTAGCGCTGATAATGTTTATTGTATACATTAAATAAAAAACACATGTTATAACTAAATAAATATATATATATAATTAAATAATTATAAGATTAACAATAAATATATTTATTAGATTTATTAGATTTATTAGATTTATAAATTCATTATATTTAGCAGATTTATTAATTAATTATATTAAATATATATATTTATTATATTTGTTTATATTTAATGTATTGGTTTTATTTATAAATATATAATAGTTTTTAGTATATATGTATAATTAAAATTATTGAATATATATGTGTTTTCCAATGAATTGGGGTCAATTAATATATCATGTGTATATATATGTGCATGAATAATGTTCATTTGTATATTATAATTACATATCACGTTGATGTGTTGTTGATTTATAAATCATTATGTTACCCATATAATATATATGTTCTAAAAAATGTACACTTATAATTAAAATTACATTATATTTAAAAAATAAATATTTTATTATATTTTCAATGATATATATAAAAATATATCATTCAAATAATTTTATAAGAATAAATAAAGATATATTTATTTAGAGTAATAATTATTAATATATATATATATATTTATTATAAATATCATTTTAGATAAATATAAAATAATATAAACAAATTATTAAATTTATAAATTTATCAGCGCTTTTATTAGCGCTGATAAGGTTTGTCTTTATCAATGCTACAAAAGTGCTGCTGAAGAGGGTATTTATCTGTGCTAAAATGAAAAGCGCTGATAAAGTCACCTTTTATCAGCACTACAAAATCACTGATAAAGACCCCCTTTATTAGCTCTAAAAAAGCACTGATAATGGGGGTCTTTATCAGTGCTTTTCATTTTAGTGTGGATAAAGACCCCCTTTATCAGTGATTTTTACTAGAGTGGATAAAGGTCCACAAAGGATTTATAAAATCTATCGGGTCCCCCTCTTTATCCCTGCACCCTGTCAAGCTTCCGCGGAAGCCCTACTCAGCGTCACTACCTCCTCTCTGCCGCTGCCTCCTCTCCACCGTAGCCGCCGCCTCCTGCTCCTCCTCCTCCACTACGGCCGCCACCTCCTCCACCTCCTCCGGCGCCTACTTCTCCTCCTCCTCCTCCTCTACTGTAGCTCCTCGTCGTCCTCCTCCTCCACCGTGGCTACTTCTCTTACTCCAACGCCGCCTCCTCCTCCTCCTCCACTGGCACCTCATCCTCCTGCTCCTCTGCCTACTCCACTGCCTCCGCTACCTCCGCTGCCTTTGCTGCCTCTACTGCCTCCGTGATGCCTCAGTGCTGCCTCAACACTACCTCCACGCGGCCTCTACTGCCTCTGTTGCCTCCACTTTCGACTCCTCCCCCTCCTCCACTACCGGGTCCTCCTCCTTAAGGTGAGTAAAATTGAATTTTCATGAATTAATTATGTTTTCATTTATTTTCAATATTTATATTAATTATGAATGGGGAATAATTGAACCTTATTACTATAGGGGGAAATTATTTTTTCAATGAGGTAGGTGTTTCCTCTAATATCATGCTATATATTACATTTTTTTATGTATTTATGTGTGTGTTTAAGGAAGATCGTCTTAGGGTGACCTAAATTTTGGATTATGGGATTATAATTTTTCAACCTGATTAGGTAGAGTCCAATATAACATAAATATATATTCTTCTCTATATTTGTTACTTTTATTATCCTATGGTGAATATTTCATCAAGGGTTGTGGGAAATTAATAGGTGTTTCAAACCTCAAATAGGTACTTATTCCTAGAAGAAATTATGACTATCCAATGATTTATTCTATTAAGAAATTATATGGTTTCTCAAATTATTATTAAATTCAATAATTGATGATATGTTTGAGTTTTTATTGCATGTTCTTGCGAAAAAAATAAATGATGATTGGAAGGTTTCATATTACGTCTAGTGGTATATTTCCTCCATATCATATTATAAATTCTACAAGAGGACCACTTGATCGATTTGGTTGGTTAATGATAAAAGATAGTTCTGCCTTATGGGTTTTATTAATGGATGAGTAAAAGTATAAGGTTCAAGAGATAGAGGATCCATTTAGAGGTACATCCTATGATCCAAAATAGATTGGACTTAAGTGAATGACTTATATAGGTCGGTTGAGGGTCCATTTGGATATTTAAGTTCCCTTGATGGTTTGGGGTAATTAATATGTTTTGTGGTTTGATGAAGCCCCTCAATAAGTGAATTGAAATGGGTGATATGAAATTTGATTCTATTAAAGTCATGATCATAGTAGAATTTTTATTACACTATGAGTAGGGGTATTCCCACCAACCATTCTATAATTTGGTATGGTGAGTAGATAGAGTGAAAATTAGAAACATATTATTTCTATCTTAAAAAGAAAATTTAGTCATGGGTTTTAGATGTATTTTACCAATATATTTATTGAAAACATTATCATATATGAGTTAGCAGATCATTAAAGGTGAGAAAATATGAAAAATTTATGTTTTTTGTGGGTAAAAAGTGTCCCAGAACAAGGAGGACGTGATTACACTTTTATGGGAGTGTTCCAAATAATGATGTTCACTCTAGCGTAAGATATCACACCATAATAGGGCAGGTGTAACTATGAAGTGTTTGAGATGTAGGAGAGACATATTGTAATATGTAACATTTATCTATAATGGATGTCTCTATGGGAATATGAAGATATAATTTCATTAGGGTACCTAGCTCATGAAAATAAATGTTGCACTGGTTTGGGGGTCTAATGGTATCAGTATGTAATGAAAAGGCTCACGCTAAAATAGTGTTATTTCATACTGTAGTATATTGTTCATTAGTAATTGGTGTATATTTTTTTAAAGGGACGTTTCAGACCATGCCACAACTATAAGGGTCACACCATGAATGGTATTCTATAGATATTGTCAAATATGAGCAGACATGAATCACATTTCATGATATGTTATGTTAGGACATAAAGGTAGCGAAGGATCTTTGGGATTTAGTTTCTAAGTAATTTGCAATTAGAATTAATTCCCTATGGGGAAAATGAACATGAATGAACATTTAATCTCCATAAATATAGTGATACATGACTCGAATCAATGATTGGGTTTCAATGAAGAATCCTTCAGTAAACCAACCATTCAATCCATCGATTGTTCCAATGATGGTTTATTTATCATTTGAGGATAATAATAGGGGTGCACACATAATCAAAATCCTATAGGCACTGCTGGTCGACGAAGGGGAAATCGATGAACTTGTAGATTTGGATCATTATATCACGTACATGGGACTATATGGTTATATCCTTATTCCGTTCATTATTCTTATTGATAATAAACCATGAACAAGATTCAGGACATCATGAACACTAAGGATAAGAAAATTTATAACAAGAGTTTGGGAACCATGTAATTATCCCTTCATCCATGTGAGTTATTTCATGGAATTACTATCATCATTTTACCATCACTACCAAGATCCTTTTTTCACTAATCAGTATTCGAAAATGAGTTTATATTATGAGTTTTTTATAACCATTGATTCACCCCACCTTTAAGAATGTTTATATTCTCACCTAGTTTTTTCTCCTGTATGTGTGGGTAACTATTATTCTTAGTTGTAGTTGGGTGGTTAGAATTATTATATCCTCACCATTATGACTTGTTCATGTGTATCAGTTTCTTATCAGCCCATATGAGATGCATAGTTCCCAGGGTGTGGGTTTGTTTTGGTTTCTGAAAATATCTGTGATGTATGTGGTATGGTTATATTAGAAGATAATATTTTTTTTTGGGAACCAATGGTTTAATTTATTGATTCTCACTGAATATAGTGTTATTTGTTTTTTTGTTTTATTAGTTACCATAAAACAATCTTACTTTATTTATTTCATAATGTCTGTTGTTTATTTATTTGTATTCATATAGATAAACCTAGTATATTATTATTTATATTAGGTTCCCCATTATTGGTGTCCTACTAATATTTTATCATTCAACCTACACAAGATCATTAGTGTATGTATGGACCTTATATAAGATTAATGATTCTTACCACATATTATAAGTGATCATACAAGAGTAGGTTGATGGTATTATGTATAAAATGCCTAGGTGGGCCTTGGATACCCTATGGTAAGCCATCCAAACTATTACCATTACCCTCACATATATCATATCTCCCCCTAGAGATCTCTTAATCCAGTTATAAGGAGGAAATCATCTATGTCACCCATCACCAGTCCCTATAGGGAATATCCTACTAATCACAAACACCAGGACTCTTATATATCTATAAGAGGGTGTTCCCCATCATAAGTGATACATAAAACTATATTATTCATCTTCTTTAGGCCTAAGACTCTAATACCTACTCAAATAGCCTTATAAAACCTAACTATGCTATAAAAATCTCTACCAAACCCATTCCTCTAATAAACACAACTACAAACCTCACCTCCCTAGAGACGTAATCCTTGTATTATAACAAAATCACAAACATTCAATAAAACCCTCACTCTATCTCTTGGTGGGTCAAAAACACCTTATTTATTTACCTAGGTTTCTCTTGATTTCTATCCATTTCACTAGAACAAATATACTCATGGATGAATGCACAATCATGCATAAATTAGAACATGGTTTGGTATTATAGGTTCCACCTACCTCAAAAAATGGAGTAACCCCCTCCCCAAGATCAACTCATCCTCAACCAAGATTATACATGCCTTATCTAATCTTGTACCAATGATTGAGACCCAATCTCAAGGCAAAATTTCCAAGTAATTAATTACAGAAACATATAATTAATTATTCACCATAAAATAATTAGGAATAATCTTTTAAAAACTAACTGGGAAACAAAACACCACCTAGACCACAAAAAATATGGTGCATTCATCAAACAAGGATAACCTCTAGCCAATACAAACAAAATCTACATCATCTGAATTGATTTGAAGATGATATAGTGAAATCATCACCCAAGTCCTAGTTAAAATCAACCCAAATCATAGGGAAATAAAGGATAATAGTAATGGAGGAAGTATGAGGGAATAACTCACTAACTCACTAAAAAAACTCCCAAGAACCACCCCTCATCAGGGGGATCGAAGAGAGGAAGATAATGGATGAATCCCAAGAACCACCCAAGATTTTCTATTAATGAGCAATCCCCCACCATTTTTGAAGTATCTAGTTTTTTATCTAAATTGTATTCATATTCATTCTCCACTAACCTATATACACATCCTTTGGATTTCAAATAGGATGAATATAAATAAAGAATGGAAGAATGTGAATCGGTTGACAAAACAGTATGAAGAAGGCGTGAAAGAGTTTATCAAGTTTGCAAAAGGTCATGCATATGAACCTTCTCAAATCCTTTGTCCGTGTTTACATTGTTGTTATTCAAAACAAATTAGTCCATAGGAGTTGGAAGGACACTTGATCTATCACGGAATAGATCAGAGTTATAAATGTTTGAATAAACACGGGGAAACAATGAATGTAGGTAGTGGCTGGGATAACACTGCGTTTTATGGATCAACTGATATGATTACAAGTATGAACAATGAAGTTGACCGTATAGAGGATGTGATTACAAATGTGAATGATGATGCAGATCATATTGAGGAAATGAAAAGGACCGTCGAAGATGAACTTCATGATTGAGAATTTTTTTTGAGAAGTTAAAAAGTTGTGCAAAGACACCATTGTATGTTGGTTGCACTAAATATACAGCATTGTCAGCCATTCTGAAGCTATATGATTTGAATGAAAAAAATGAGTGGAATGACGCTAGTTTTACCTAACTACTTTCTCTCCTGAAGGAAATTCTCCCATAAGATAATGTGATCTCTATCCGAACATACAACGCCAAAAGAATTCTACGCTCGATGGGTATGATATTTGAAAGAATACATGCCTGCCCGAATGATTGTATACTATTTTGCAAGGACCAAAAATCACTTAAAGAGTACCCAATGTGTGGTGCTTCTTGATACAAGAAAGTTGAATCCAGTCCTACTAAAGTTTTATAGTACTTTCCAATCATTCCAAGGATTAGAAGCCTATATAGAATTGTGGAGACTGAATGACAATTGACATGGCATGCAAATACAATAATTGAAGATGGTATACTATATCACCCGGTAGACTCTCCTCAATGGAAGAGAATTGATCATGAGTATCCTGAATTTGGAAACGAGTCAAGAAACCTTCATCTTGCTTTATCTACAAAGGGAGTGAATCTTTTTGGTTTTCAAGACAGCAGTCACAGTACATGGCAGGTTATTTGGTAAATTATAACTTACCACCATGGTTATACATTAAATGAGAATAAATCATGTTATCTATGCATATATCGAGACCAAAACAACTGAGTAATTATATTTATGTTTATTTAGCTCCATTGATAGATGATTCGAAATCATTGTGGGATTCAGGTGTTACATTGTATGATTCTTACAAGAAAGAATATTTCACTTTGAAAGCCATGTTTTATGGGACAATAAATGAATTCCCTTATTATGGAAATTTGTCAGGATATAGAATTAAAGGATCTCAAGGGTGTCCTGTTTACGACCATGGTACACACTCAATTAAGTTGAATCATTCATCAAAAACCATGTTTCTAGAACATTGCAGATTATTACCCCGACGACATAAGTACCGATCTTGGACGACATCATTCGATGGATTTTCAGAAGAACATAAAACATCGTATCCACTAACAGGTGATCAATTGTTTGAGAAATTTATAAATGTGGACACTACTTTTGGAAAACCAGCTTCGAAAAACCTTACGAAAATCGGTTGGAAAAAGAGATCAGTTTTTTTAATTACCATACTGGAATTGTATGTATATCAGACATTTTCTTGATGTAATGCATGTAGAAAAAATGTATTTTATAGTGTCATCGGCACGTTTCTAAATACACCTGGCAAAACCAAATATGTAATTAAATCTAGTTTGGACATGCTTGAGATGGGAATACTAGAAGAGTTGGCACCAGTGAAGGGTGAAAAACGAACATTTATTCCTCCTGCTGCTTACACTCTTTCCAGGTAGGAGAGATATCATTTTTGCAACTTCTTGAATGACGTAATGGTTCTAGAGGTGTATTTTTCAAATATAAAGAACCTCGTGTCAATAAGCAATTTGATGTTAAAAGGTCTGAAATCACATGACTACAATGTTTTGATGCAAGATCTCATTTATATTGCTTTACGTTGCATTTTTTCCAAGAATGCCCGCCATACTTTAACGAAATTGTGTTTCTTCTTCAAAGCTATATGCAGAAAAGTTATAGACCTGACGAAATTTCCAACTATGGAAAGCGAAATTGTGTCATATTATGTGAATTATAAATGTTCTTCCTGCCTTCATTTTTTCATATGATGGTTTATCTGATGGTCCACTCGGTGAGAGAGATTCAACTATGTGGTCATGTACATTACAGATGGATGTACCCCATTGGATGGTATATGATGATTTAGAAATTGTTTGTCAAAAACCGAAGTTGGATAGAGGGTTGTATTACGAGGTGATATATTTTTTGGGAAGCCATTGAATTCTATACCGAATACCTGTCTGATGTGGAAAGGATTGGCCTACCAAAATCTCGTCACACTAGGTGGATGAGGGTGAAGGAATTTCTGGAAGACAGGTTGTCATAATCAGTATTATAGATCAGGAGTAGGCCCACCATTATGTTTGGCATAACAATTTTGACGTTAACCCATATGTCGAAACCCACAAAGAATTTATTAGGCATTTGAATCCATCTAGGGAAAAAAATGGATATCGGATACACATAATCGACAGTTTATAGGATGGTTTCAGGACCATATTTTTTTGAAGTCAGATGAAAATCTAGTGTCAATTTCAGACCAACTTCGATGGCTAGTCGGAGGACCAAGTGTGTATGTATTATCTTACAATGATTATGTAGTTAAGGGTTATACATTCTATACTAATTAACATGATGAAGACAGTACCATGAAGAATAGCGGGGTTACACTTGTGGCTGAAGCGATGTATGTTTCTGGTGCTAAAGATAGAAATCCAATTTTTGAAAATATGTCATACTTTGGCATCATCAAAAAAATATGGGAGTTGGATTATATGGAACTCCAAGTTGCAATTTTTCATTTCAAGTGGGCTGATAACAGGAGTGCTGTTAAAATAGATGAATTGGGATTCGTGAAAGTTCTTTTATGTAAGGAAGGGGAGAAAGACGAACCATTTATAATGGCATCATAGGCAGTGCCAGTATTTTATGTTCCAGATCCCGCAAACCAAAACTGGTCAATTGTTCTGCTATCAACCAAAACAACTGAAGGGTCAGATGAAAATCCAATGGAGGATGACCCTTTCATTGGGACTTCGCAATCATTTCGCTGTGGTCCAAATGTAGATGAAATTTTGTATGTTAGAAGAGACCACAATGAAGGGATTTGGATAGTCAATAGAGGGGTCAAATCCCTTCTGCCTTTAAAAAAAGAGAGTTCAATAATCAGGTTATTTTTTATTGTAATATAGATTGTGTTACATTATGTTATTATCTGTTCGCTGCTGCTTTTATGTGATCTAAATTAAATGTTAAACCACTTATGCAGATAATGACTTCAGTACCTGCTGATGCACCCAATCCCGAGCCACAACATGTTTCTCAACCTGTTGCAGTTGGTCCCACTGCTAAGGTACAACAGGTCTCATAACTTGTTGCAGCTGGTCCCACTACTGAGGTACAACAGATTTCTCATCCTATTGCTACTGGTCCCACTGCTGAGGTACAACAGGTTTCTCATCCTGTTGTTTCTGGTCCGAGTGCCGATGTTAGCACTTCATAGGAAGATAATGATGATGCCGAAACCAAGGAAATGGTAGGCAATGAAACCCCAGCGGCACAAAAAAAAACATATGTGCCGTAGTTTGATAGTTTTAGCTAAAATAATTAAGGAAAAAGAAAAAGGCATCAAATATGAGGTGGGATTGAATAAGCGAGGTCAGCATGTAAACCCCAACAAAGCCATGTTTAGTAGCTACATTGGAATCGTTACTCGACAACATGTGCCGATTGATATAGATTCATGGCACTATGTTTTCAGTGTCCTGAAAACATTAATGTGGGAAGAGATTATGGTAACATTACAATATCATTTATTTAATTTATTAAAATAAAATAAACTAAATTCCTGAAATATTGACTAACTCAACATTATCTCTTTCAGAGTGCATTTATAGTAGATGTCTCACACAAAGAATATGTATTAAGACTGGCAGGAATGGTTCATAGAGGCTTTCACACCATTTTAACGAAATTTCATCTAAAAGATGCTGAAGGTAAATTCATTCCACACCCACCTCCTCTTTATTCACACTTGATATCCCAATGAGCGTGGGAATAGTTTTTCAACCATTGTGCGGAGCAAAATTTTTAGGAACATTGTGTTTGGTAACACGTTCTTTAACATTACTTTTATTCATCACATTGATTGAGAGATTTTTATTTATGAAACAACAACTGAGTGCTGAAAATAATGAATGGGCAGCAAAACCAGTGTACCCCTACCGTAAAGCAAGGCTAGGGTATGCTTCTATTGAAAAATAATTGGTACATATTTTAAAAGTACTGTAATACTTTTATGTGACATAAAACAACACTGTAACCATGTTTCTCTGTTTATATGAAAATTGATGAATCAAAATCCCAAGACACTTCCATCCTACGCCATGTGCTATGAAAGGAGGCTCGTGTTAATAAAGAGGGGAATCTAGTAGATAAAAACACACAAAAATGGTGGGAAACATGTGTATGTATGAAATAATATAAATTTTTATTGCGTTAAATCAATATTACATCACAATTATTACTTATTTTCCCATATTCTCAATTTGACATAGTCACAAGAATCAACAACACCTGCACCAGATGCGGACATACTCTCAGCGGCCTTGAAATAGCCAGAACAGTATGGCCGCGTCAGAGGTGCGGGTTTTGGGGTGACACCCTGAACATATTTTCATAAAAAAAGAAGAAAAGGAACAAACTAAAGAAATTCAAATGATGAGAGATAGACTAGCAACCCTTGAAGAAAGATTCCAAAGTTAGGGAGAGTTGCTAGAAACTTTGAGGGGGGAGAGGTGAAGAGAACAAACAACTCAAGAACAACCCGCCCCACCACCACCAGCTTTGAGGTGAGCCATTCCCATAAAATACTTGACTTAACCGAGGTAATTAACATTATAATATTTGTTTCTGTGAAATGTGAATCACATAGTCATTGATACCTTTTTTGTAATGATATTATAGAGGGTGAAAATGATTGTGATTTTTGTCTGTCAACTCCCACCCATCACCTTGTAGCGAGGGCTACGGTGTTCAATATGCATAATGAGATTCTACACACGAAAAAACATCCAACCGGTCATGTAAAAGTGTTGATTAACATAGCTCATGAGCCGAGAGCTGAGCTACCCGGGCCAAATGACGATGAAGACATTCATATGGTGCAAAAAGGTGTTGGAACATTCGTTGCATGGCCGTCGAATCTTGTAAAAAACATGTCGACTAGGAGGGATTAATTTCCAATTATTTTTTCAAGAATAACCTTTAAAATTTAATTAGAAAAGGGGAGAACAGATGAATATTATTACAGATGGAAAAAAGGAAGGAGGTTAAATGAAATAATGGTTCAAAAGGATCAACTAACCGATCAAAACGATATACTGAGGGAACCTTCAACCCGACTGTTCTATATCCACATTTAATATCATTACAATATCATGTGGATACGAAAATGAAAGGCGACAATAATCACAAAATTGTTTCTGAAAAACAAATGTATGGAGAGGAAACATAATATTTCATTAGTGATGACGTTGTACCTAAAATCATCACATAGAACTGGCTAGGTGCCTCAGTTATAAATGTATACATGAGGTATGTTTTCATGATTTTATTTTACAGAAGCAGATATACTATGATAATTATGGATAAATACATTTTATATTTTTCACAGGAGTATATATGAAAAACAATTGAAGGGATGTTCCCATGAATAGAAATTTGGACTCGTTAGTCCTCACCCCATGTCTATACAACAAAAAGAAATAGATTCTGATTTTCAGGCTGAATTAATGTCAAACCTGCTCAGAATGTTTCAATGAAAAATTACAACTGAAAGACTCTTTTTAATACCATCATTGCAGGGGTAAAACTATAAATTTTAATCATATCAATTATATTTTCATTTATATCATTACTTATTCTTTTTGTGTTTTTAGGCATCATTGGATACACATTGCATTCAATTTGAATACTCCAAATATTTATTTTCTAGATTCACTGGATGGATATCCAACAAAATGACCACACATGATGGCGACTATCAATTTTTAATACACTAGATATAACATTTTAGAACTAAATATCTAGTCATATAATTTATATTATCTTTTAATGAGGATTCTGTTATGATAGGGCAGTGTATGAATATCGTCTAAAGGCTGGAATGAATCCAGGGTCAAAGGACGAAAAGGCGCATGAGATCAACAAATGGACAAGTATCAGAGTATATATAATTATATCTCACTATCCAAATACATATCAAAACAAATTATCTATTTTTCTTAAAGTTTCTGCAATTTCCGAAACAAACAAACTGAAAGGACTGCATTTATTATGTTTGTAAATTTATGAAAGAGATCATATTTTATTAACAAACTAGCATCCCTGAAGTGGTATTTTTGAAAATAATTACTAGTTAATTTAGAATATTTATTAATAATTTGTGTATTTATATTTTTTTTGTACTACTATGACTATCACAAAAAATAATATTCACAAGATGATATAGATGTGTTTAGAAACGAATGGTTAGCGTACCTGATGGAAGAATGTAAACAAATAGGACATTGAAGGTGAATTCCTAATAATTATGTTATCTTTATATGATCATTGAAACCTCCCTTTTTTAAACTTATTGAGAATTTATGATCACTCTTTCTTATGTTTCATATCCTTAGAATATTAAAACTAGTTTTAGAAATGAATTGATTTTCTAGTAAAGAATAACTTAATGAGAGACTCTTATGAACTACTAACATACGGAAAATAGATCTAACGCATTAAGATTGTTTTGATACTTTAGGACAATGATACATGAGTCATTTTTAAGGTGTACGAATCGATCACACCTCAATCCGATGCATGGTGTGACCGGTATGGCTAAAAGTGTCTGATATCAGTTTGAAATTGACATTAACTTCAGAAAACAACAAAAGTGACATACGAAAAACCAAGAAATCGCTTTCGCGTTGTTTTTATACTTTAATAAAAGGATTAATGTGTTGTTTTTGAGGTGTACGAATCAATCGTACCTCAATCTGATGCACGATGTGACCGGTATGGCTGAAAGTGTCTGATATCAGTTTTAAATTGTCATTAATATTAGAAAACAACACAAGTGACATACGGAAAACTGAGCAAACACATTCGGATTATTTTGATACTTTAGGAAAACGATACATTAGTCATTTATGACATGTAAAAATCAACCAAACCTCAATCTGATGCATAGTGTGACTGGTATAGAGAAAAGTGTCTGATATCAGTTTCAAATTGACATATACTTTAGAAAACAACACAAGTGGCATACAAAAAACTGAGAAAACACATTTGGATTGTTTTGATACCTTAGGAAAATGATCTATGAGTCATTTGTGACGTGTAAGAATCAACTTCACCTCAATCCGATGCACGGTGTGACTGGTATGGCTAAAAGTGTCTAATATCAGTTTCAAATTGAAATAAACATTAGAAAAAAACACAAGTAACATACAACAAAATGATCAAACACGTTTGGATTGTTTTGATACATTAGAAAAAATATCCATGTGTAATTTGTGAGGTGTAAGAATCATCCTAACCTCAATCCGATGCACGGTGTGACCGGTATGGCTAAAAATGTCTGATTTCAGTTAGAAATTGACAATAACTTTAGAAAACAACACACGTGACATAGGAAAAACTGGGAAAATGCGTTTGGATTGTTTTGATAGTTTAGTAAAATGATCCACTAGACAATTGTGACATGTTAAAATCAACTGTACCTCAATCCGATGCATTTTATTACCGGTATGGCTAAAAGTGTCTGATATCAGTTTCAAATTGACATTAACTTTAGAAAACAACACAAGTGACAAACATAAAACCAAGAAAACGCATTCGGATTGTTTTGATACTTTAGGAAAATGATCCATGAGTCATTTGTTACGTGTATGAATCTGATGCACCTCACTCCGATGCACGGTGTGATGGGTATGGCTAAAATTTTCTGATATCAGTTTTAATGTGAAAGAAACTTTACAAAAACAACACTACTGACATACGGAATACCGAGAAAATGCATTTGGATTATTTTGATACATTGGTAAAACGATCCATGAGTCATTTGTGACATGTATGAATCAACCTTACCTCAATCAGACCACGGTGTGACCGGTATGGCTAAAAGTACCTGATATCAGTTTAAAATTTACATTATCTTTAGAATACAACACAAGTGACATATGGAAAATTGAGAAAACACATTCAGATTGTTTTGATACCTTAGGAAAACAATCCATGAGTCATTTGTGACATGTAAAAATCAACCTCACCTCAATCTGATGCACGGTGTGACCGATATGGCTTAAAGTGTCTGATATCAGTTTCAAATTGAGATAAAATTTAGAAAACAACACTACTGACATATAGAATACCAAGAAAAAGCATTCATATTGTTTTGATACTTTAGGAACATGATCCATGAGTCATTTTTGACGTGTACGAATTAACCTCACCTGAATCTAACGCACAGTGTGATCGTTATGGCTAAAAGTGTCTGATATCAGTTTCAAATTGACATAAACTTTAGAAAACAACACAAGTGACATATGGAAAACTGAGAAAACACATTCGGATTGTTTTGATACTTTAAGAAAATGATCCATGAGTCATTTGAGACGTGTATGAATCAATCTCACCTCAATCCAATGCTCGGTGTGACCGGTAAAGATTTTCATTAGATGAAGAATCAGTATTTATTAAATGAGATAAATCATCCAAAAACATATTGATTTTACAATATTCCCTTTCATTATTATCAGATTGAAAACATTTGAGTTTATAATTTCCATATTTTAGTTTCACATTTCCATATTAATTTATTCTTTCATATTAAAGTTTTAATTTTTTTCATTATTGTGTTACTAACATAATATTTGTTTTCTTATATAGGTGAATTTCTTCCCTTCAGTTCGAATTCTTTGTTCGACAACAAATACTGTGGACGAAATTTTTTGAGAGAGGATCGCAGATATCAAAGGATGAAACAATAATGTTTATAATTTTTTATGGATAATTTTAATTTTAACCATGTAAAACATTGTTTGAAATGTATATAGAAATTTTTTTTTGTATTCATGATGTTAAATAAATGTATATAGCATTGTTTGTCAAAATATATTGTGCGGGTACTATTTTGTGCAGGTGTGCAGGTGAGATTTTGTGTAGGAGTTTATGTGGTGATGGTTGGTGCAGTTGTGAAGGTGTGCAGGTGGTGCTGGTTTGTGCCGGTGTGCAGGTGCTGGCTGTGCAGGTGCAGGGGAATGTGCCTTTATCAGCGCTTTTTTGAGCGCTGAGAAAGGACACCTTTAACAGCGCTAAAAGAGCGCTGATAAAGGGCCCTATTATCAGCGCTGATAAAGGCACCCATTTTTCTGCATTAGAAAAGCACTTTTAATGCTGGCGTTGATAAATGGGGGGTCATTTATTTGCGTTTTTAGCGCTAATAAATGTCTCATTTATCCACGTTTTTCAGAGCACTGATAAAGGGGTCCCCCCTTTATATACACCGGCATTAACAATGCTTTTCTAGAACTGATAAAAGGCCAAGTTGTAGTAGTGGGGGATGCTAAGGAGGGGTACCACTAAGTCATGTCAGTGCCACCACCGACCCCATATGCCAAGGAGCATTTGGGTTATACACCAACACCACCATCCCCAGTCTAGTTAACCCAATGACAACATTGGGTGAAAACTAAGGAGGAAGCCCTCTAAGGGGTGTCATCATCAATGGCTATTATGGACTGTGCCACCACCGACATATACTAGCAATTCCCCATTTATACTGAAGATGGGAACTTATACACTCGATCAAGATTGAGGGATCAGCCACCCCATGGGCAGGTTGGGACGACTCTCCTGGTCGCCGAAATAGGTTGCGTCTATCATGGACCGACCCACAGTTATGACATCCATTAGGAAGGTCCTCCCTGTTCCACCACTAATGAGGGTGCAGGTCCTCACCACTCCCAAGGTTGGTGTGGAGGTCCTCCCCATGCCAAAATCAGTTTGATCGAAGGCCCTCCCAGCTGCACTGACATCTAGAATCGGAGTTTCATTCAAACCCGTGAGCCCAAGAATTGATCCATCCCTCCAATCGTAGGTCACCGATGTGAATATCCTCCTTTCCTGGTCAACCATCTACATGGGGGTCTTCCGCATATTCTTATCGTGGCTAAAGAAGGTCCTCCTTATCATGTAAATTAGAGAAGCATAGTTCTTCCCCGCTTCATTGGCATGCAACACAGAGGTCCTACCTGTGTTCAGCTCGATCAGTACAAAATCCCTCCTCGTACAATCATTGAAAAAGGATACAAGAACGGAGGAGCTTCCCAAGCTCCCACCAGCTCCAACAGAGTTCCTACCCTCTCGAACACCTCTTGTGGGGATTCAATCCAGGTGGATGTCAGTGGACAAAGTGGTCCTCCCTCTATTCCCTTTGTCAATTTTCTGGGTGTCCCTCACACCCTAGCTCATCCAGGAAGAAGTTCTCTTCATCCCAGAATCAGTTCATCCAAATGTCCTCCTCACGTCAAAAACATAACCTATCCCAAAGAACCATCCTAGGGTTGGAGGGAGGGTAACCTCCACCAATGTAAGAAGATTGATAAGGTTCATACCACGATTTAATTGGTCTTCTTTTCAGACTCCGAGGTGGAGTGTGATTCAATGATGGAACCCTCACCTCGGTCTTCTGTGTTAAGGAACGAAGCAGGAACGAGGTGCATAATCCTCATTCTTATGGAAAGTGATGTCCACTAGATTCCTACCTCTATTATAAGATATATAAAGGATGTGAAAGATCTGGCCTCTTTCCCGAGCATGGTCGTGAAATCTCCTATATCATCAATCGGTTCATCCTATACCTTAACCAGAGATCAGGGAGAGTTGTTCTGGGTACCAATGGAGGATAAAAAATTGCATGGCCCACCATCAGTAACTAAAACCCCAGCATGGAAAACTATGGTCTCCGGTCTGTCTTATCGGGATGTGGTGGCTCAGTAATTGCATTCTTCACAAGACATTCCAAGATGTGACGCCTTGTCAGCATGTTCGTTGTATACTCCATTGACAAATCCTCCATTTAAGCAGTCTGATTCAATGTCATTACAAATCCTGTATCAACCCCCAGTAGATGAATGGGGAAACCAAGGGCCAGATTCCGAGTGTGAGCTATGGAGCTTGTGGGCATCTTTCTAGAGGACCATTTCCCAGTGATGTTCAGGGAATTTTCAACCACGAACTTCAGTGCACCAGAATCGCTTACCCAGGAGGAAGTTTCTTATTTTTTCCAAACCCTCTAGGGGATTGACTTCTGTGTCTATTATTAGCGAGTGGATTACCCCAATAGTTTGGAACACTTTGTAGATGTTGTCCAGTAATGTCGCATGGTTGACTTATTTTCACTCCCTGTGGGCCAGCGACCCGAGTTGCTCGGTCTCCATCAGACCCTCCTGCAGGGATGCATCCAGTGATTTAAAGTGCTCCATAGTAATATCAATGAGGATTCCCCCCATGCTCAAGTTTGTGGATGTGGGTAGTATGCTACCCTTCATTTAAGTTCTACCTGACGCTAAACCTACTTTCCAGGAGATATTTAGGATATTTTTTAGGTATAGATTTTGTTAACATGGATGACCAATAAAAGGGAGAAGATGAGATAGATATAATCAAAGATAACATAACCCCTGGGAGAGTGCCACACCTACTAGATTCATTGGCAAGAGTTAATCTCCATCAATGAAATATAATGGGTCAACCATTCCAACTAATTAATTAGCACTCAGACTAAATCCCAATAAGGGCAAGGACCATCAAGGAGTTTCCAAACCCTTTGGCTCGTATGGATCATTGTAGAAGATGGAAGTTGATTCTGAGAAGGCTGCATTATGTAAACCGCTCACGGAGCATTAGAAGGTGGTCGATTATCTTTTCACTGAGCGTTCTATGAATGGTGACCAGACTATGGTAATACACAACCGAGGAAGTAGGGGTAGGTACACACTCCCCTCAGAGAGTTTCCTCGTGGTGAAATCAACTATCCTACCCACATATATAGGATATAGTTCAGAGCTTATGGAAAGAGGCTGCAACATGCCTCGCTAAATCCACTAGAAGTGCAGGATAACCCTCCTCAGGACCGAGTTCAGGATCCTCAATCCACTCTGTAGGTTATCACACCAGCTGCTCATTATGTTGATGAGCCTTATTATCATGTTGAAGAACCCCCCAATGTGCTGGTGGTTAGGGATCATCATCAATATAGGAATACCCACCCATATCATCAAATAGAAGCACTCATTTCTCACCTCGAGAATTAGGAAACATCGAAGGTGGAAATCCAAGCAAATGGAAAGCCAAATCCGGCATGGGTGGATTATATTCTAGCACCTCCTAGATTCAAAAACCCTACCTTTTCCCCCTTTAATGGGACGGGTGATCTGCTATATCATCTAACCCACTTTCTCTGAAGGTGTGGACCCATGATTGGAACTCTAGCACAATAGGAGGTCTCCGAAATCCATTATTTCATACAAACATTGGAAGGGCCCATGTTTGTCGAGTATAGCCAGCTACCCATTGGGTCAGTAACTGAATGGGAAGATCTTCATAGGAATTTTCTTTAACAATTCATAACTACCACTAATAATATGAGTATGTCAAACCTCTTCTACTAAAAGAAGAGGCCTGATGAGCATGCCACATAATTTTTCTCCCATTTGAAAGGCCTCACCGACTACATGGGTATGCCGATAACTCAGGAACATTTTCTAAAAATGTGTGTCGGGAATGTAAAAACGTAACTATTCCCCTCTCTCATCATCCATAATTATGTTGAGGGATTTCAGGATTTCCATAATAAATCCTACCATATAGAGGAATCCATACTACAGGCCAAGTAGGCACGCCTGTTTACAATTATAGTTCTTGGGAGAAGAGCCTCTATGGCTAGCCTAATGCATAAGCACAAATAGAGTACCCCAGGCAGCTGGATCTATTACCAGTGGAGCCACCTCCATACTCTCATAGAGGCGCGCCACCATAGGTGCAACTATAAGCCGAACAACACCCACATCAAAATTGGTAGGCGCCCCCGCATAACGCACCGCCACCACCTAGGCGAGATAACCAGTTTCCACCTCCTCAGGAAGCTCCACCAGCCCCCCATTTGGGCCTGGCTTCTAGAGCCCCATTCCCAGATAGAATAAACCAGACCTACTCATTCAATGAGGCTCAGGTCCCTAGTTATTTCCATAGTGTCTTAGAACAGGGAATTATACAATTGTTGGAATGAAGGAGTCCCGAAGAGGTATACCTCGCTAATCACCATAATTAGTACCCCTATCTTTGGATCCTTGGGTACACCCTCAAGTAGTATGATGTGCTTAAATACTATCTCCAAGACTAGGTTGATAACAATATATTTAGGCTAGGTATGGCTCTATAATAGGTGGCATGTGTATTCATACAACATGACATCGAGGGTGAGTGTCATCTGGTTCCTAACAGCGAGTCTCAAATATTTAATGACTCCACATCCTATAAGGAATTCGACCATGCCAATGGTATTATCCGTGCACGTCTGAATATACCCAAACCTTCTTAATTTTCTGCGTCACACACAACCACTACTTCTGTGTTGACAATTATATCTTCCTCTTCTTAGAGGGGGAAGCATCGACGACTCAAGGGAAAACGAAGTCCCCCATTTATTCCATCTTCATCCCATACTCTCGAAGATTTCATACCACAAGAGTTAGAAAATTATCCTAGAATCTTCCCAGAGAGGGATGATTCTTCATGTGACGAAAAAGGGTACACTTCGGTTAACACCGTGGAGCTGGTAAAATCCTACATCATTTATCACATTGAGAAGCGCTAGACAGATCACCCTAATGTCCCCATCCATCACCAACGTTGATAGATAAATAGTTATATGGGTTGTTGGAATGCCTCAATAAATACATTTATCCAAGATGTGCATGCCACTAAAACCAGAAAAAAGGCCCAACATAGAGCCCATCATGTGAAACATTCTCTTCAAGTGTCACTAGGTCCGCCTTCACTTCCGTTTGGGATACTTGATCGAGAGGAACCACCATGAATGTGATATGACCATCCACGTTTTGTTACGGATATTCCTCATTCATCCATCCCTCACTCGGTAGTCTCCCAAAGCATTTAGACTACTGAGATGTGGGACATTCTCATCACCAGTCAGCCACTGGATCATCCAGAAGGTCCCACCATACCTCCTGCTAGAGAAGGACCTTCTGTTAGTCGAAGTTCATGATTGGAACAGAAGTATGATATCCTTAATCCTCTTACCAGTATTCCAGTGAATCTCTCTATCGTTGAGTCTCTTCACCTATCATCGGACATGCGTGAATCCCTTGATAATGCTTTAAGAAGCTTAATCTAGTTCATGACAGAAGTAGAAGTTATAAAAGCCTTCCATGTTGATGCATTCAAGCTTGATGAAGGTCAGGCCATTATTTATTTCTCTAGAGAAGATAAAGGCTCTCCCATAAAGGGAAATATCAGCCCACTTTACATCACAATCCATTTCAATGGTGTGCAGGTTCTCCACTATCTTTTCGACACAGGGCCAGGGATAAACCTAATCCTAACCAAAACACTATGAAAAATGGGGCTGTCTAAGGATGATTTGAGTCCCTCTAACATGAAAATTCAAGGTTATGATAGGGAAGAACAAACACCAGTTGGAAAGATATACCTGAAGACCCAATTCAATTTCTCGGTTACCAATACCAAGTTCATGGCTGTCTCGCAATACACCACCTACAATGCATTGAGGGGTAGACCATGGCTCCACCTGCATCTGGAAGTCCCTTCATCATATCACTAATGCCTCAAGAACACCCTTAATGGTCAAGTATGTTTTCTCCAAGGTGATGAATATCCCTTTGCCTCCTGTGAAGCCCGCTACTTAGACGCAAACTATTACAAGGTTATGGAAAAGAAGATTCAGGCTAATGATTTTGAATGCACTGCAACTATGACTGGCCCGTGCACAACCTTAGATGATGCCTAAATTTTCCAAATCCACTGATTGGAGGATACAACCCCATATCCGAGGAAATGATTTATTGTTTCTATAATGAGGTTACATCCCATTGACAAGTCTAAGGGATACCAAAAGATAACTTCATATTTCTACACAAACCAGGCTCAGGTGATCCCAGATCCCCCAACTCCCATAAGGTACCAGAATGTTAACCCCATGGAAATGATAATACGCTATACTTTCTTGTTTCGCCAGGACGGTATAAAAAAAGTCAAGCCGATGCACCACTATTTCGTTGATACCATAATGTGTGGCCCCTTGGGATGAAGGTCAGATGGGATTGGGTCGACAACTTTCATCACCATGATCTCAGTAGTACATGAGCTACCGGATGTGGTTCCCACCACCACCTAGGTCGCCACCAGTTTCCTGTTAGGATCTTTCGATTCTGAATAATTGACTCTTGCCCAGTACCATTCCTCCAAGAATTAAGAATAATATTTATAGGATTATCTCCTTTCATTTGAATAGGGTGGCTCTACCATGGTCGATGAATTGGTACATGTGAACCTTAATAATGAGATAGATCTTAAACACACATCGATCAATGTCACTATGCATGTCAAAGAGAAACAAATATATGTTGAATTATTGAAGCAACATCCTAATGTGTTTCCATAGAGGTATGATGGGATTCTAGGACTAGATCCTTTGTTCTCCATCCCTCGCCTCGTCCTTTTATAAAATAATTACGGGTTCAAAAATCCTCCCAGAACGATGCACCCTTATCATGGTGCCATGGTTGAGGCCGAGGTTGAAAGCTCATCAGAGACAACTTTTTCAAGGAGGTTCAGTGTCCCAGATGGTTAGACAACATCTTTCCTATTAGTATGAAGAATAGAAAGATCAGAGTTTTCATCAACATCCAGGATCTCAAATATCACTATCTGAAAGAATGATTTTCCCCATCCTGTAACATAACTATTGATTGATTCCTCCACAAGGTTCCGGGATCTCTCCTACATGGATGGGTATTCTGGATATAATCAAATCCAAATGGCCCCAAAAGATGATTATTCTACACCCTTCAAGGCACCACTAGGTAATTTATGCTACCAAGTAATTCCCTTTAGTATAAATATTACAGGTGTCACCTATCAGTGAACCATGCATTGCATATTTAAAACGATCCTTGGGACATCGGTGGAATGCTAAAATGAAGATCTGGTGGTCAAATATCACAAGTTTCAGGACCGTCACAAAGATATTGAGAAAGTGTCCAGCTTCCTCTAATCCCACAACCTGGAAATGAACCCCTTGAGGTGTGCCTTCAGGGTCACCTATGGAATGTTTCTTGGTTATTTATTAGATATAGAGGAATCATGATCAATCCGAAGAATACCCAATAAATTAGTCAGATGTATCCTCTGAGAAACATTTGGGTGACTCAAGGATTTCAAGGCCACTTGGCCAACATACATTGATCCATCACAAATTTATATGGAAAGTGTAAGCCATTTTCTTATCCCATTAAAAAGGAAACGATTATAAGTGGGATGAGGAGTGTAAAACTACTTTTACGTAAAACAGGCAGTACCTATTATAGCCTCCCATCTGGATTCTACATACTTCTGGAAAGCCACTGGTCCTTTATGTGACCGCTCTGAAATGATCTCTTGGTTCCTTTCTCACCTAGAAGAACAATGAGAGAACTAATAATAGTTTATACTATCTCATCCACATGCTCCTCTATATGGAGACCAGGTATTCCTCTATCGAGAAGACCTGATTTGTTTTGGTATTTGTAGAGCATAAATTGTGACACTACCTATATCATGATGAGATACAACTAGTTTCCGGAGTGTATTCATTGTAGTACATTTGGAATCACCCCATTTTAACAAGCCACCAAGCTCAGTGGTTAGTGATCCTCCGTCAGTTCGACATCAGGTTTGTCCTCCAGAAGGCCAATAAGGCACATGAATTTGAAGAATTACTTGATTCCCATAAATCTCTAACATACCAGTCTTTGGTTTTTTATTTTCTAGATGAGGAAATCCTCTCGGTAGATCAATCTATTCTATGTCAGAAAATGCACTTTGTTGGTGATTCTTGAATCCCTACCAGTAGAAGACTCAATAACCCCAAACTCAACAGATTAGGCATGGGTATCATCTTCATCATTCCAATAGAATTTGTTCTTCCATATTCATTCCTATTGTCATAAGGCTATATCGACAATGAGGAAGAGTATCAGGCTCTCATTACTGGTCTCAAGCAGACCCTCAAGATTGATGTTCCCCACTTACTTTTGAATTGGGAATCTGGAGTATTCATCAAATAGATAAACAATGACTACGTCATCAGGAAGCTGGAGCTCGTTTTGCATTTGGAATTTACCCACTAGTTGATGGCATAGTTCCCATCTCAGCCAGAATTTACTCTTGTACCTCATTCAGAAAATGGTAGAGACGACGCCTTGTCTAACTTGGCTACAACTCTTGCAGAACATGGCTATGATGATTTGATTATTCATGTGGCACACCGAAGATTCCTCTGTCTTGTTTCTCCCAAAGACGATGATATCCCATAGGTAATCCAACTTACCATTGGTGTCTCCATGTTAGGACCCCCAAGTCCCCATGTGGCAGTGCTGGAGGTGACTTTTGACAGGAGGACCCCCTTTATTGAGTATCTCCAGCACAATAATCACCTGACAGATTGAGCTGAGCATGAACAAGTTTGACATCTTACATTTGAGTTTACCCTTCTGAGAGGTCTAGGTCTTGAGAAGATCCTCTACAGAAGTGGGTTTTATGGGATTCTTGTAACACCCAGACCCCTCTGTACTAGAGCCAGTGCATTACCTATGATATCGAAATTGTTATAAGGAATGAAAAATCCCATTGGAATGATCAGTTTAGTAGTCTTGAAAAAATTAGATACATAGATGTAACACAAAGTACATTGGAAGAGGTTACAAAATACAATACATAACAAAACTAAAAACTGCAACCACATGAACTCGATAAATGAACTTCTCTTCATCACCTATTAAAGGTTAACAATGAAAGGGGTGAGCTCAAACTCTCATTAATGGTTAAAAATAGTAGAATCATGATTAAAATAATAAGTGAAACGTAATCAAACTGACATAATCAATATGGCATAGTGAATAAATGAAAAACTAATTCCATTAATAATCTGAGAATGAAACTGCATCCATATATTTTTTCATAGTGAAATTCTCAAGGATACTAATAATAACTGATAATGAATAAAAATAATTATTATTAATTGTACATCATGTATGTATAACATGAAACCATAATACCATTAAAACAGTTTAGTTTTGTGGGTAGAAACCCGTTTGATTTTTAGAAACAAACTCGTAGAGTTTTTTGCCAATTGATTTACCTCATGAGACTTACCGATGCATCGAGGGGCTGTAGTGGGCCCCACCCACCTATACATCCAATGCATAAATTATAAATATATTCAACATAAGAAAAATATGACATTGAATTATTTGTATAAAATAGAGGATACAGATTCATCAATATTTCCATAGTCAAAAACAACATTCAAAAAAACACCGTATGTAAAATGGTATACGGCTTAGACAATAATAATATCCATGTTATGAGAATATGGAAATTTAAATGAAAAATAATTTCAATTTAAAATGTATTTCAAATGGGCATTAGGTACACAACATAAGTAAGAGTAGGTTCACAATACTAAGCAAGTCACAATGAAGTGAAAATTGAGACAAAGCTCCTTACCACGTTGTAATCAATTGAGTTGTATGACCAAATGTTAAAAACCACAAAATGAATCACAGAATACCATGAATATCAAGATAATCATGATAACATATATCAAATGGAAGTACAACTACACCACATATAATAAATAAGAGTCAAATAGTGGAAATCCCACAGAATTGAATGTGAGATGAGAAAACCCCTTACAAGCATTTCGGCATGGTAACAAGTGTTATTGCAAAGGTTTAATGAAAGGAAAATGGTTATTCCATTATTTATATGTAACAAGGTAATAATTGGGGAGGTTCATAAACATACCCCATCATTATAGATTAAAAATAAAAGAGAACAACATAGAGGAGATTCTTGGACAATAGTGAGAGAGAGGATCCCTTACCTTACGCTTGAAGATGTTCTTGAATTGTTTATTAATGACCTGAGTAAAACAATTAGGCTTATTAATTCATAATTATATAACTTCTTCTATATGTAAAATACTTAATATAACCCTTTTTAGTTTATTCAAGGCCGTTTTGATTAGGTATAAAGTTCAATTTCATTGTGCGAGGTCGTTTGATCACTTGGTTTTAGAAGATTGATTCACTTATATTCAGGTTCAGATAAATATGAAAGATGGAAGTGGTTGTCCAGAAATGAATATATATGATATTAGTGAACATAAAGGAGATTAAATGGTTTTAAATTTAATTTTAATACTTAGAGTGAGGTTGAATTATTATATATATAACCTTAGTGACAACTGTTTTGGTTAATCGGTGGGTTTGATTACAATGAACATGTTTTTCTTATAACATAATATCATTTGTAAAAAAGGATTACAGAAATAAAATAGGATATTTTACATATATAATAATCTATTTCAACCATAACACAAATGGTTTCATGACCGTAATTAATTATTATAATAGATATTGATAAATCGTTGTCCTTGAATGTGCTAAATTAGCACATCTCAAATTGTGATTTCATTTAATCCAAATAAGGGGCGGGGAAAGGAGAGAAGATAATGAAATATCCCATTAGCATAAACACATTCCAGTAAATTTATGTTACTATAGTTATCATACTATTTCAGTGAAACATTTGAGGAATGAATCAAAAAGAAAAGAACTTTGAAGAAATGAAGGAATTGAAAAGTGGAATTTACCTCTTGAGACGTCCTCCTTTGAGAACCACATAATGGAAGAGGTTTTGGTATTTTAACGAGTCTAAGAGATTTTGGACGTGGGAGAGGATATTGGGAAGATATTTGGGCAGAATATTATCAAGGAACAAGGCTTGAGAGGAGTGAATAGAAGAGGGAGTGAGGGGGGGGGGGTTTATAGTGGTGGAGAGAGGGGATTTCTCAATATAAAATTCCTTAATTTATTATTTATACACAAGAAAAGGAATAGTGAGTATTCCATGACCAAGAATTGTAATTTTATCATGTGATTTCGAATCAATTGTTCTTACAACAGCAGATCATTATCAATGACTCAATTAATCCAATATTTAGCAGTTATTGTGAATTATCGGATTTGACTGTTGATCTAAAATTCATGTATTTAAAAAAATCACAAAAATTCATCCTAACCATTTTTTGACATGTAGAATCCTAAAATTAAGTCCATTTTTGAAAAATAATTATCTAAATATGATTAATTAAAAATTTAATTAAAATAATTATTTAATCAAAAAATATAAACACTTAAAATTTTCAACTTCATTTTTGAGGTGCCTAAATTCATTTATACACTCAATGGTATGGATACCATTCATAAGAGTCATATTACTATGCATAAGGGTAAGTTACTATTAATAAGGGTAGGTTACTATTCATAAGGGTAGGTTATTATTCACCGAAAAATGAATTTACCTTATTGGACTCCAAATAACATACTGATCGCTACCATGTATGTCAGATTTTCAAAATTCACATCATAGAAGTGAAAATATTAGGTTTACATGGATAGGTTATGGATATCTCCTATAAGTAACCATGTTTTGTTCCATAGAGTCTCAGGGATTCATGAAATATACAATATAACTGTAATGTATTTAAGAGAAACATAATATGAAGTGTTTCGGGCACAACATTATTCCCTCCTTCAGAAATTTCATCCTCGAAATTTTATTTATGAAGCTCACCAAAAAGATGTGGGTGATTATTTTTCATAATATTCTTAGGTTCCCATGTCACTTCATCCATATTCTATTTTTTCCAAAGAACCTTTACCAGACGAGTTGTTCGATTATTCAACACCTGCTCCCTTCTTTCAAGAATCCCGATAGGGTTTTCACAGTATGAAAAATCAAGTTCCAGTTCTATTTCTTAATATGTGAGTACATGCATTGGGTCTAGCATGTATTTCTTTAACAATGACATGTGGAACACATCATGAACTCTGGAGAGACTTGGATTCATTTCCAAATAGTAAGTTATAGCTCCGATACTTTTTAGGATTTCAAATGGCCTGATGTACCTGGGGCTCAATTTCCCTTTCTTACCAAACCTTAAGACACCCTTCCATGGAGATACTTTCAGAAATACATGATCTCCAACTTGGAATTCAAAATCCTTTCTCCGGTTGTCAACATAACTCATCTTCCTACTTGGGGATACTTTAATATGGGCTTGTAATGTCTTCACCTTTTTCGTGGAATGTTCAATAAGTTCTGGGCCTATAAGTTTTCTCTCACTAACTTCATCCCAACATGTTGGGGTTCAATATCTCTTTCCATATAATGCTTTATATGGAGCCATTTTAGTATTATAATGGTAACTATTGTTGTTGGAAAATTCCACTAAAGGAAATTATTGATCCCACATTCCTTGGAAGTCAAGAGAGAATGACCTCATTATGTATTCTAGAGTTTGAATAGTCCATTCAGATTGTCCATCAGTTTGGGGGTGATAAGCAGTACTCATATGAAGCTCAGTATTAAAAGCCTTCTAGATACTTTTCCATAATTTTGATGTAAACTTGGGATCTCAATTACAGAAAATCAATAAAGGCGCACCATGAAGTCTTACAAATTTATTAATATAATGTCATTCCAAGCACTCAAGTGGAAAATATTCTCTTATAGGAATGAAATGTGCTGATTTTGTTAGCTGATCAACAATTACCCATATAGCATCATTCCTTATAGGTTTCATTGGTAGTCCGATGAAAAAATCCTTCATAATGTTATCCCACATCCATATAGGAATAGGTAGATGTTCCATCACTCTTTTGGGATGTTGTCTCTCTGAATTCACTTATAGACAAACTAGACATCTAGACACATAGTCAGCAATTTACCGCTTCATATTATCCAACCAAAAATATTCCATAAAATCACTATACATCATGGTGTTTCTTGGGTGTATAGAGAAATTTGAGCTATGAGAATCGTCTAATAGTTCCCTTTTTAGCTCAGGTACTGATGGAATGCATAACCTTTTCCAAAATTTCAGAACTCCTTCTTCATACATGAAGTCAGCGAGTCTCTCATCCTTAACTGCATTAATTTTCTTGTGAATATTATCATCATCAGGTTGAGAGATTTTTACCTCTTCTAGTAAAGATGGTTTAGCAATCCGTTGAAGGAGGAGCAATTTTTCGCCTTCTTTAACAATTCTAATATCCATATTAAGTAGATATGTGAATATAGGATCTCTTTCAAACCTCATTTGAGTAAGAAGGCAATGATTTTTCCTACTTAATGCATCATCCACCTTATTCACCTTTCCTAGGTGTTAGTGTATTGAAAAATAATAATCTTTGAGTAACTCGAGCCATCTTCTTTGCCTCATGTTGAGTTCTTTTTGTGTGAAAATTTATTTCAAACCATTGTGGTCCGTATAAATCTCACATCTCTCTCCGTAGAGATAATGCCTCCATATTTTCAAAGCAATGATTATGGCTGCTAACTCAATATCATGAGTCGGATAATATTTATCATGAGACTTCAACTATCTTGATGTTTAATAAATTACTTTATCATTTTTCATATGCACACAACCCAGTCCATTCATTGATACATCAGTGTATATTAAAAATCCATTACTTCTAGATGGAAGAGTCAAAATTGGATCAGTGACCAATATTTTTTTCAATTCATTGAATCATTCTATACATTCTTTTATCGACACAAACATAACTACTTTCGGTGTGATCTTGTTTAGTGGGTTAGCCAGTCAATAAAATTTTGAACGAAATTCTGATTGTAACCTGCTAAGCCAATAAAACTTTGTACCTCAATTATGTTTGTTGGCATGGGCCAATCTTGGATTTCCTTTGTCTTTGTAGGATCAACTAGGATTCCATCCTTAGAGAAAATATGGCCTAGAAAAGAAATTCATTGAAGCCAGAATTCGCATTTGCTAAACTTCCCATATAATTTTTTGCTTCTAAGAGTTTACAGAATAATACGCAAGTGATTCTCATGGTCTTCATATCTTTTTGAGTACATGGGGATATCATCGATGAATACCACAAAAAAGTTATCGAGATATTCCTTGAAAAATCCATTCATTAAATCAATGAAAATAGTTGGATCATTAGTCAATCCAAAAGGCATAACTATAAACTCATAATGCCCATAACTGGTTCGAAATGATGTCTTAGGAATATCTTCCCTCCTCACACACAGTTGATGATATTAGGATCGAAGGTTGATCTTCGAAATGCATTGAGCTCCACGAAGTTGATCAAATAAATAATCAATCTGGGGAAGATGATACTTATTCCATATTTTCATATCATTGATTTCCCTGTAATCAATGCATAGCCTCATGGATCCATTTTCTTCTTGACAAAGATGACAGCAGCTCCCCATGGAGAAACAGTAGGTCGAACAAATCCGTTTTCAATAAATTCCTCTAGTTGTTTCTTTAGCTTTACTAATTCCATAGTGGCCATTATATAGGGAGTCTTTGATATAGGTCTTTCACCAGGAATAAAATCGATAGAGAACTCAACTTTCCGTTCTGGAGGATGTCTAGGTAAATCCTCTGGAAATACATCAATGTACACTTTCACTATGTGAACATATTCAATTTGAATATTTCTTTCCTCACCCATTGATATTGGTTTATCTTCCTCTTCATGTATTGAATTCAGTAGAGCTACTAGGGTTGGTTCTTGATAAGAATCGGGTGGCAAGGTTTATGCTCTAAATATAAGAGATTCTACACCATTTTCAAAAATTGTAACTTCCTTCTTCATATAATAAATCTTTGCATCATAATTTGACAACCAATTCATACTGAGTTTTATATCAAATTCATTCATTGGTATGATGACAAGGTTAGCAACTAAAGTGCGTTTTGATGTCTGGAGGGGGACTAATCGAGAGGACATTGTTGCAATGATACATCCCATAAGAGTTTTGATTGAAAAATCCTTTATTAAATCAAATTGGAAAAATCTAATTTTATTCGAAAACTGAGAAGATATAAATGAATGAGATGACCCAGAATCAAATAAAGTGTTGTATAAGTTTGAGGAAAAAATTAAAGTACCCGCCACCACATCATTAGGAACTTAAAAATTCGCGGTTTTAATCACATATGCTCTCCCTTACTCTCTTGGATTTTTTGGAGTCAAGATTCACCAGCACTTCAAACACACATTTTCATAGTGTCCCATCTCTCTAAAAGTGTAGCATTGAATACCATTGAATTGATTCTTCCCATTTCATTCATCAGATCGATGACCCTTTTCTATGCACTTATAGTATACTCACATTCCCTTCAAGCATTTCCCAAGATGATTCTTTCCACAGTTCTCACATAATGGGAAAATCTTTGTTCCCTTTATCTTCATTGGTGCTTCTCCTTTTCCTTGGTTATTAGAGTACCGCTTCTTATCTTGGTTTCCCTTGATCAAATTTGATCGATAAAATTCCTTCTGTGTTTTGATGGCACTTGATACAATTGAAGCATATGATGAAAATGATTGAGAATCCAATGCCCTTAAAAGACTTGTCTTAAGACCTTCAAATAAATGATCAATCTTGTCTGCCGAGTCATTTACGTAATTTATGGCATAACTTGCCAGCCTTGTGATGGTTGCCTCATACACCGCAACACTATATTCTTCCATTTGTTTTAATCTAAGGAATTTTTTCTTCATTTCAGTTCATTGTTCACGCGGGAAATATTTTTTGAAGAATATTTCCTTAAAAGTCCTCCATTCCATATCTTGTATTTCTTCTTCATCCATGTTATTCGGGATCAAAGACCACCATTGATCTGTGTTACCCATGAGACAATATACTGCCAGCACTACCGTCTCATTTTCATTGCATCTTAATGCCATGAATATCTTTTCAAGTGACTTGATCCACTACTCATCTACCATCAGATTAGAAGTCCCACTAAAATATGAGGGATTCTTCCACATGAAACGATCAGACATAGGTGTAGCATGGTTATTCATCACAACCTGAGTAAGTTCTCCCAATATGGTCATAATCTGGTTTGCTCTGACATTGATTGTGTTGACTTGCTCAGTGGGGAAATCCTTACATTTCCCACGAGTACTGATTCCCCTTCTTCAATAAGACGGAATTTCAAAATAATGGAATACACTAAATTAGTTTATGAATCTCAAATTGAAAATCACTCACCATAGATTGAAATTATATGCATAGATAATCTTATAAACATGGTTTATCTGAGGAAAGTTTTACATTAAATACTTTCATAATGGATTATAAATAAAATGTGAATTATCCTAAGAATATACCTAGGAGTGTCATAACCAAGAGTGCAGCAATGCCCATTATCATGAACCATTTACCATTCGAGTCTAGCTCAAAGCAGTGTTTTCGGGTTTTACCCCAAGATACATCTGTGCCAGAGCCACCTCTACATACTCGTATCCACACAGGGACATATTTCTTAAAATATCCACATAACCTATTCCTTACTAAAATACCAGGATGTTCTTGTACGTTTATCCTCAAATACTACCTTTGGGCTCTGTTCCCTACTATACATTTCCTACTCTAGTTTCCAAGTTTTCTACTAAACTTCCTTTGATACCAACTGTAAAACCCCAACCCTCTATACTGGAGCTGGTGTATTACTTGTTATGTTGGTGTTGTTAGAAGGAATAAAAAATCCCATAGGAATGAACATTTAATTAGTCTTGGAGAATCTAGATACATAGATGTAACACAAATTACATTGAAAAAGGTTACAAAATACAATACATAACAAAACTAAAAACTGCAACCACATGAACTCAATAAATGAAATTCTGTTCATCACATGTTGAAGGTAAACAATGAAAGGGGTGACCTCAAACACTCAATAGGTGTTAAAAATAGTAGAATAATAAATACAATAATAAGTGAATCATAATCAATCTGACATAATCAATATGGCATGGTGAATAAATAAAAACTAATGGGATTATTAAACTGAGAATGAAACTTCATCCATAGATTTTATCATAGTGAAAACCTCAAGAATAATAATAAAAACCGATAATGAATTAGCAGAATTCTTATTAATTTGATTTCATGTTTCTGGTACATGAAACCATAATACCATTAAAACAGTTTAGTTTTGTGTGTCGAAACCCGTCAGATTTTTGGAAACAAACTTGAAGGGTTTGTCGCCAACTAATTTATCTCATGAGACCTATCGATGCATTGAGGGGCTGTAGTGGGCCCCAAACACCTCTACATGCAAACATTCTATATACATAGATTCAACATAAGAGAAATATGACATTACATTATCCGTATTGAATAGAGGGTATAGATTCATCAATATTTCCATAGCCAAAAAACAACATTTAAAATAAATACCGTATTTAAAATGGTATACAGATTAGGGAATAATCATATACATGTTATGAGAATATGGAAATTTAAATGAAATATAAGTTCAATTGAAAATTTATTTCAAATGGGCAGTAGGTACACCACATTATAAATAGTAGGTGCACAATACTAATCAAGTCACAACGAAGTGAACATTGAGACAAAGCTCCTTACCACATTGTATTCAATTGAGTCATATCAAAAAAAGTTAAAAACCACCAAATGAATCATATAATACCATGAATATCAAGAGGATAATGATAACATATATCAAATGGTGGTAAACCTCTACCACATATAAGAAATAAGAGGTGAACAGTGGAAATCCCACAGAATTGAAATTGAATGAGAGAGCCCCTTACAAACATTTCGGCATGGTAACGAGTGTTATTGTGAGGGATTAATGGGATGTAAAGGGGTATTACATTATTTATATGTCACAAGGGCAGAATGGGGGATGTTCATAAACATACCCCTTAATTAGATATTAAAAATAAAAGAGCAGAACATAGGGGAGATTCTTGAACAATAGTGAGAGAGAGGATCCCTTACCTTATGCTTGAAGATGTTCTTGACTTGTTTATTAATGATCTGAATTAAAAAATTAGGATTATTAATTCATAAATACATAACCTCTTATATATGTAAAATATTTACTATAACCCTTTTTAGTTCATTCAAGTCCATTTTTATTAGTTATAATGTTCAATTTCATTGTTCGAGCTCGTTTGATCACTTGTTTTTAAAAGATCAGTTCACTTATATTCAAGTTCGGATAAATATGAAAGATGGAATTGGTTGTCCATAAATGATGTTATCTGATATTAGTGAACATATAGGAGATTAAATGGTTTTAAATTTATTTTTCTTACTTAGAGTGAGGTCGAATTATAATATATATAACCTTACTGACAACCATTTTGTTTAATCAGTGGTTTTGATTACAATGAACATGTTTTTCTTATAACTTAATACCATTTTTACAAAAGGATTAAAGGAATAAAATAGGATATTTTACGTATATAAAAATCTGGTTCAACCATAACAAAAAAGGTTTCATGACCATAATTAATGATTTTAATAGAAATTCATAAATCGTTGTCCTTGAATGTGCTAAATTAGCAAATCTCAAACGGTTCTTTCATTTCATCCAAATAAATGGTGGGGAAAGGAGATAAGATAAATAAATACCTCATTAGGATAAAAAATTTCCATTACATGTATGTTACATGTGTTATCATACTATTTGGGTGAAAGGAGTTGAGGAAAGAAACAAAGTGATAAAACTTAAAATAAACGAAGGAATTGAAAAGAGGAATTTACCTCTTAAGACTTCCTCCTTTGAGAACATCTTAAGGGGAGTGGTTTTGGTATTTTGAAGAGGCTACGAGATTTTGGTCGTGGGAGAGGATCTTGGGACGATATTTGGATAGAATATTTGCAGGGCACAAGTCTTGAGAGGAGTGAAGAGAAGAGGGAGTGAAGGGTGTTTTTTTATAGTGGAGGAGGGAGGGGATTTCTCAATATAAAATTCATTAATTAATTATTTCTCCACAAGACAAAGAATAGTGAGTCTTCCATGACAAAGTATAGTGATTTTATCATGTGAATCCTAATCAATTGGGATTTAATCAGTATAATATCATCAATGACTCAATTAATCCATTATTTAGCATTTATTGTGAATTATAGGATTTTACTATTCATCAAAAATTCATGTATTTCAGAAAAAATTCCAAAACGTCATCCTAACCAATTTTCAACATGTAGAATTCAAAAATGAAGTCCATTTCTTAAAAGTAATATTATAAATATGATTAATTAAATATTTAATTAAAATCATTATTTAATCGAAAAATATAAACACATAAAATTTTCATCTTCATTTATAAGGTGCCTAAATTCTTTTATACACTCAATGGTATGGATACAATTAATTATAGTCATATTACTATTTATAATTCTAAGTTACAATTCAAAAGGGTAGGTTACTATTCATAATGGTAGGTTACTATTCCCCAAAAATTGATTTTTCCTTATCAGACTCCAAATAACTTACTTATTGCAACCATGTATGTTAGATTTTCGAAATTCATATCATAGAAGTGACAAAATTAGGTTTTCTGGGGTATGTTATGGATATCTTCTATAAGTAACCATGTTTTGTTCCACAAAGGCTCAATGATTCATGAAATATAGGCTATAACTAGTATTTATTTAAGAGAAACATACCATGATGTGATTGGCGTGCTACAATTGTATTCTATTTCATTTAGGAAGGTTAGATTTCTCAATTCATATAGGAAGTCCATGCCAGTTCCTTTGGGGCTCATCAAACCCATCTATAACTATCTCACCAGATATGAAGATTGAGGTAATTTTCGCCCGCCATGATTCATGATTGTATCGAGTTTTACAAGAGGTTCCATGAAAGGTAAATTCATGATAATTTTGTTTATTGGCTACTAAAACCTCTCCGAACTACCAAGTACTATTGGCCCTTTGCGGTCTGGGGAATCGATGTCATGGGACCATATCAACCGGTGACATCCCGATTATGCAGGTTCATCCTAACAACTACATATTTTTTTTCTAGGTCGGCAGAGTTATTTCATCTCAAGGAGGGAAAAGATCATTCTATTTTTGAATTTGTGAGCTCCAATATCATCTACCAATTCAAAGTCCCTCATGTCGTCCTCACCAATAACAACACCAACATTCGAGCAGACGAACTCAAGAAGTTGTACGCTAAGTACAATATTTGTTCTAACCATACCTCCTACTATCATGTTCATGAAAATGGGAATATCAAGGAATTCAAAAAAAACCTCTCTAATATTCTGAATAATATGGTTGGTCAGAACTATAAGAGTTGGCTGAATAAACTCCCAATCTCTTTATGAGATTCTCAGACGACGACTCGCAATTTCACTTAGGTGACTTCATATTCCTTGGTGTACGGAACAGAGGTAGTCCCATCCATCGATATTTGGTTTCCTTTATTATGCACAACTATATATAATAAGAAGAAGCTAGATAAAGTATTCTACGTTCATTAGGATGAACTGGAAGTGCATGAGGAGAACATGCTTTTTTCCCTGCACAATCTGAAGAGGCATAAAAACAAGATAGCCAGAGCTTTCAATAAAAAAGTTCACCACTTCCCTTTCTTACAAGACGACATGGTGTTGGACCTGAGAATTCCAATGATACCTAGTTGGAAATGACCCATGATGGAGCCCAAGTGGGAAGGACCATAAATCATTCTCAAGGTTTACCCCAATGTCGCATACTCTCTAGTTACCATGGATGGTGTGCATATCACTCCTCCCACCAATGCCAAATTCCTCAAGCAGTACTTTGCTTGAATACATGCCACGGTCCAACATGACAATAAACTATTCTATCCTCACTACACAGTGTTAAACCGTGTGATCCATAAATGCTGAAGGATGTAAAATTAATCATCACCCATCCTTCATGATGTTAAATTGCCTTTTCATCATCTATGATGTTAAACTGCAAGAGGAAGATATACCGTTACTATCCTACATGACCTTAAATAGTTCCTTCCTCACTACACGACATTAAAATGTGTGATTCATTCATGATAAAGGATGTAAAACTACATAGCACCCATCCTGTATGACGTAAAATAGATTTTTAGTCCAGCATGATGTTAAACTACAAGTGGTGGATATACTGTTATGGTCTCTCTTGACCATAAACAATTCTGTCTTCGCCACATGTTGTTAAAATGCATGATCCATCCAGGCTTAAGGATGTAAAACTACCCATCACTCGTCCCAAATGACAACAAACTGAAAAATGGTATAAGCTATATAAACAGAAATAAGATCTCCTCCCATCCATAATGACGTAATACTACATTTCTAGAACTATGTATGGATTGATTCACATCATCATGGGATATATATAAACACCAAAGCATTTTGTTTTCTGGGTCCATCTCAAGATCCAATAATTATTTTTACAATCATATATGACCTAAAATTATTTTATCCTTAATACACGACATTAAACTATATGATCCATCCAAGCTGAAGAATATAAAAATACTCATCACCCATCCTGCATGACATTAAAGTGTGTTTTCCTCCTGCATGATGTTAATCTGCGAGCGAAATTTTGGTTATGCATGACCATAAAATATTCCATCTTCACCACATGACATTGAAATGCATGATCTGTCCAGGCTGAAGGACATAAACTACCCACCACTCTCCCCACATGAAAAAAACTACAAAATGGACCAAGATCTACAAACATTAACTAAGATCTCCTCCCATCGTGCATGACATAAAACTGCACTTTCATAATTATGTATGGATTGATTCTCATCCACATGGAATACATAGGAACACCAAGACATTTTTCCTTCAGGTCCAGCTTAGGCTTCACTGATTATTTTTACAGTCCTTCATGACCTTAAACTGTTCTGTCCTCACTACACTGTATTGAACTGTGTGATTCTTCCAAGATGAAGGATGTAAAACTACTCATCAACAATCATGCATGATGTTAAACTACTTTTTCATCCTTCATGGTGTTAAATTGCGAGCATCAGATATACCATTATGGCCCCTCATGACCTGAAATAGTTCTCTCCTTGCTATAGGATGTTAAAATAAAAAACCTTTAAAGAACTATATATGGCTTGATTCCCATACTCATGGGATACGTAAAAATGCTTGGAGCCCTCATCTTAGAGTCCATCCCGCAAACATTTCTCTTTGACTCCCCCTGGGTATAGTTCCCTTGTAGTATTTCACATAGTATAGTGTAGAATTCTTTAGACCCACTCAGGTCAGGTTTATGATGATCTCACCATATACCCCTCCCCATTATTCTATCCACCCATATCCTCAATGTACGACGTTAAACTACATGGGCCTTTCATAACTATGCACAACTTGATTCACATCCTCATGGGATACGTATGAATGCCCAAACATTTCGTCTGTAGGCCTAGCCCTAATCTTTAAGATCTCCCCTTGGGTCAAAACACATGGTGGGGTGTAGGCTTTTCTTGCCTCCATTTACATCGGTTTTACCATGACCACACTATATATCCCCCTCAATGGAGATCTCCACCTCTTTCGTCCTTGCCGTATGACATTAAACCACACTAGCATATTAATATTTTACGTGTCCCATCATTTGAGTTTTCGTAATCATTCAAATCCCAAAGGAAAAAAAGTATGGATTATAGGCCATAGGTCTCTCCTACCATCTTAGGCCAACATCCTAGAGAATTTTAAATGACACTTCGATACGAGTCCCACATTTCAATTTTGGTTAGTAGTCGACGCTCATTTTTTGTTCCCATTTCAGGTCACATGATATGGACGTTGTGTTTCGAACATGGACAACAACCATCCACCATCATTATCAACACCCCTATATAACCCAATGTTGGTTGAAGTGATTAATTTTGTCATGTTATCCCTTCAAATGTCGGTATTCCCTGAGCAGGAATATTGTTCTAGTGGGGATCAACCCCTCTTGATCTATTCCCATCATTGTCGTACACTTATATGATGGGGAGAACCTGATCCCATGCATTGTTTCCCACGCTGAGCATGGCTGACTTGGGATTAAGAGCTTTGGTAAGGCAATTCCTGCATAAGGGGTTGTGTAGTAACAGTCTCATCTATATGAACTAAAATTAATACCACTTCCATCCTCACTGCATGAAGTTAAACTATGTGATCCGTCCAAACTGAAGGATGTAAAAATATTTAGTACTCATTCTTTAGGGTTATAAACAATAAGCTTGTGGGGACGTTCTGTCCGTGATCTAGCCCTAGGTCCCTCGAACTTTCGCACCCCCAAGGCCAATTTCTCATTTTGGATTGTGCGGTGAGGTATGGACTTCATTTCCTCATTCACATTGGGCTATTTTCTCCATGCCACACATATCCCCTTGAGACACACCTCCTTCATCCATCGTCCTAACCACAGGACGTTAAACTGCACTAGTACCATGAATCTTTATGTGTCCTATCATTTATGTTTCCATTATCAATCACATCCGAATGGACCCTCGAATGACATGGATTCTAGGCCCCATGGCTCACCAACTGTCTCGGGCCAACGTCACCTAGGATTTTGAATGACAATTTGATACAAGTACCGCATTGTGAATATGGTCAGTGGTCAATGCTCAATTATTTCCCCCATTCCCGGTTACATGATATAGAGATTGTGTCGTAAACATGGCCAGTATTTATCCTCAACCATTTTGGCTGTTAAGTGGTCTCCCAAATGATAGGAATGGTGATTCTCTCTTTTCACCCATATGTCCCACGCATATGACATTAAACTGGGAATCAACGGTCTGATCCTTATGACCATAAATGAAGATCTACCATGTCCTTGTCAAATGATGTTAAACTTAATGTCATCTTGAGATGTATTTTGGACTTGATTCTCATCCTCATGGGATATGTAGGAATACCCGAAAAAATTCTTCAGGTCCAGCCTTGGTCCATCTATCTTTCCCCTCGTACTCTTGACCCGAGTTATCTATAGAAATTATGAATGGTGTGGCATGTATGGGATTGTACACTGATTCATGTTGGATTATTCTCCATTCCACACACACTCCTAATTGAGGTGCACCCCTCTTATCTTCGTCCTTATCACGTGATGTTAAACTGTATGTCATATTCCAAAACTACATATAGCTTGATTCCCATCTTCATGGGATACATAATAGCACCCAGAAATTTTTTCTTTGGGTCTAGGATTATTTCTCATAAATTTCCTAATCTTTTTCCCCCTAGTCTATGTTCCTCGGGAGGAGGTATGTGGTGTGTTAGGGGCTTATGTCCTCTTCCATGTCGGGTTTGTAGTTTCCCCGTCACATACCTCCCTCTTTAGAGATCTGCATCCCCTTCCTCCACTCAACTTCTCATGTAGTATGCTCTCAAATGGGGCCCCTTGACCCTCTTTGTTAATTCAACTGTGTGCCTAGGAGCACTTAGGTTCGGGACCTAGAGTTTTGGATTTTACATAGTATGTTTTCATCCAGTTACATGCATCATGTACCCCATTATTTTGAATTTCCAACATCTTTCACATCTAAAAGGACCCTTGAATGGAATGGATGCTAGGCCCCAAGTATCTCTTCCCATATTGGGCCAACATACCCACGGATTTTAAACGGAAATTTGACACAAGTCCCATGTTGGGAATGTAGTCAACACTGAACACTCATATGTTGTTCCCATTTCAGGTCACATGATATGGATGTTATATTTCAAACATAGTCAACAATCATCCTCCATCATTACGCCACCTCCATTAAGCCTTAAATATAGGTTGAGTGATTCACATCCTTTTACACACCATCATGTCCAAGTGAAATTTTGACACTCTTTGTGCTATACCTTAGTACTTGTTTTCATGTTTAGAGGGGGAAGCCATGGTGAGGTGTCATTCGAGACTCCACAAAATTTCTCTTTTTCTCTGTATTCTACGTGTTGCGAACACCTTCTCCCCCTATATTCCCACATCGAGTGTGGATCACATGGGTTTATGGATTTGGTCAAGGTTTACACCCATTTAGAAGAGCATCACTCCCTTCGGTCCGAGATCTATGACCTCAAACTATGACCTCCTCCCATCCCGCATGACATAAAATTGTACCTTCAGAACTACATACAACAAGATTCCCATCCTCATGGGATACGTTGGAACTCCCAGACATTTTACCATTGGGTTTATCTTAGGCTCAACTAATTATCTCTCATAGTCGTCTTTCTAGACCCTAATTTTATAGGATTCCATGGTGTGGTGTATTTGGGTTTATGCCCTCATTCATGTCGGGTTTTCAAAAGCCACACCACATACTCCACTTTTAATAACTAGCCTATCCTACACCTTGTCCTGCATGATGTAAAAATACACTCTCATAATTACCTATGGATTGATTCCAATCCTCATGTGATACATAAGAACACCCAAACATTCCATCTTGGAGTCTAGCCCTATACCCTCTGATCTGTTCTATCCCCTTATCCTGAGATTTCATTCTAGTAGTTGCGCGTGGTGTAGTGTGGACCTTGTCTTCATTCATGTTGGGTATGATTTATCACACCCTGTGAATTCCATCTGAAACCTTTTTTATGCATATATGAAACATGACCTTTAACTATGCTTCCTGGTCCCACGTGACTTTAAATTATTGTGTCTTTGCAGCGTGACATTAAAATGCATGGTTTGGTCCTATCACATGACCCTAAACTATGACATTATCATCCTGACATCATAACAAAAAATGACACAACATTGAGATTTCCTTGCTAAAGTGGACATAATTTTTGGTATCATACATCCACCTTTTTATTTATCAAGGCTTATATATGTCTTGAATCCTGTAGTGATGTCTGGATTGTTTTTCCTAAGTTTTTTGCTTCACAAAAAATCACCCATCCACCCTATAGAAGAAATAAGATCCATCAAATGCTAATTGTTTCGGTGCATGGGCCCTAGATGAACGAAATTATTACCCTTGGAATTGGAACCCTACCATTCCATCTCTAGAGCTATGTATGATTTGATTCCAATCCTCACGGGATATTTAAGAATAACTAGAAATTTCATCTTCAGGTCCAGCCCAGGTATCTCAAATCATGTTCTCTTTCCATCCCCTTAGCCCGAACTCTGTCAGAGGTGTGTGATGTGGTGTGGACTTCATATCCTCATTCATGGAGTGTTTCCAAACAACCACACCATACGTTTCCCTTATCTCTTCCCAACCAGGTCTGAGTTCTATGACGACAAACGATGATCTTTATAAGAGAACTACGCATCGGGTTTGGATACTTCACCACATTGTGCACATTCCGTTAAGACATGATCCCTCCAAATTGTTTACTATATGACCATAGGATAATATATCGCGTCCCCAAAAACCTAGTATTTGGAAAGGGGTTGGATCCCCTATATCTGTCATGTCTCATTGGAGTAATCAAATACGTTGCGACAATGAACCCAAAGTGCGGAATTTTTTCATGGACATTTCCTCGCTTCATGTCCACACTTCTTGAGCACCTTATTTTGATCTCCATACTCTTCCACATATGAAGGGTCCCCTTTACAGCTTGGTTTCATGCCACATTGGCTCACCTACCATCTTGGTTCAACACCCTAGAAGACCTCTGATGAAGTGTTGCAATAGGTCACGTGTTTCGAACATAGTTAGCAGTGGACCCACATTTGTCTTTCCCCATTCCAGGCTAATGCAAAATGGGTGATGTGTTTCAAACAAGGTCAAAAATTATCCTTTATCATCGTGCCACCATAATTGCGATCCAGATCATGGGTTCCATGATTCACATCTTTCCACGCCATTATATTTATGTTGAATTCCATCATACTTGATTTTACCCCTCTCTGCATCTACATTCATAAAATAGGCGGGTTTGTGATAATGGTATGCCACTCATCTAGAATTCCTTTACTCCCAATATGTGCCTCACAGTAGAAATAAAATCCCATCACTACTCCTTGTTTCCCGCATCGAGCATGATTCATGCAGGCTTTGAGGTTTTGGTAGGATGTGTACTGGTGTCGTCGAACTACACATTCCATTAGTCCCTCATGACATAAAAATACACTCTCATAACTACGTATAGCTTGATTCCCATACTCATTGGTATGTAGGAACACCTGAACACTTCTTCTTGAGCTAACCCCAAATTTTTCCATCTTCAGTCTCTCGACCTATGATTTCCCCTGGGATTATGTGGTGTGGTGTGGACTCTTATGGTCCTCGTTCATGTCATGATATGTATCACACCACATGTTTTCTTTCGGGGTAACCATGTCCTCAATTCCTGACATTAAATGGTGGTTCAACCCAAAACTAGTTCAGGATGCCCCATTATAATTATGGATACATCAGCTTCCTCGCCAAAAATTATTGCACCCTCCAACATTGGTCTCTTACCACATTATGCCCAAGAACTATGAATGGATTTATTTCTACCCTATAAAGATACATAGTGGCATCTGGTTGTTTAGATCCATGATCCAGCTATGTGTTTTAAAACCTTCAATATGGATGTCATGGCCTCATCCCCTATCTTGGTACTGTTCATTGCCTATGTCCTAACCGTACGACGTTAAACTATGTGTCTATTTTCCTCATTAGTATGATGTAAAACTACAAGGAATTCTAGGTCCTCATCAGATCGGACATGTTGGGAAGTAAGTGCGATCCATGATTAGACCAATGTGCTCACCTAATGTGTTTTCATCATAGAGGCACAATTTCAAGAGTGTTGGACCCCATTTGAACAACCCATCACTATATCCTCCACAATTTTCATGATCTTTATTTGGAACCTCATCATCTTTCACATCTAAAGAAACCACCTAGCGGTACGGATGCTCGGCCTATGGTACACCTATAATCCTGGGCCAATGTTCTATAATACTATGGATGAAATTTCGAGCCATACCTCATGTTTTGAACATGGTCAACTGTTGACCTTTATTTCTTGTCCCCATTCTTAGCTAAAACGATATTAATGCTATGTTTCAAACAACGTCAAAAGTTATCCTTTAGTTTCATGTCATCCCTAAAGTGTTCCAAAAATTGGGTATCATGATTCACACTTTCCACTCCCCTCTATTCAGATTGATTCTAATTACCATGGCATTACCCCTCTCGCGCACTATAGCGCATTGGGAAAATGGAAATTCAACTATTCTGAGAACATCATTCTCCAATCTGGCCTCCATTTTTCGTACCATAAATCCAAAATGGTTGTTTAGACCCTGAATTCTCGAATCCTGGTCAACACTCTCATATTAAAATGAAATAATGATGTGGTACTCCCTTGTTTCTCACATCGGTCATGACCCACATGAGCAAGGGATTAATCAATGGATATTTCAATAATGTGATGGAAGTTCAGCAAACCAAAACCAATATTAGTACTCATGCTTGCAATAAACATAAAATAAAATAAAACCATGAAAGTGTTTTTATGAGATTAACCAAATTAGAGTGACTAAGGATTGTCCCCTCTCATATATGGGGTGACCTCTTCAATGGAGCATTCCAGCTCCACCACCCTTTGGCTAGTAGCATCCAAGATTCGTTGTCACCTGTTAATCTACCAATCCTCCGTAATGGAAATGGGACATAGTTCATCAGCCTAAATTTGGGAATGATCCTTGTTGGCTCGGATGATGGCCATCACCTTAGAGGCTCTCCTCAGTCTTCTCTTCAGCCTCTACTAGCTGGGCCTTAAGTCACGATATGAGCCCAGATTATTCTATGAGGAAAGAAGAGTACTCATTCTCCCCTGAACTCAACCATTGGATATCATCCTTGGCCTTCTGGAGTCTCTTGACATTCATGGATTTCCTCTACTTCCAGCCCACACCAAGGCTGCAACCCTGTTCTCGTATCTTCTCTTAAATGAAATATAAGATGTTCATATGAGGACACTGGGCATCCACTCCTCCAACACATAGTTTGCATAGCTGGGAACGAAGCCTCCCCATATAGTCAATCCATTGTGCTTGTGGGGTCCCCCAAATGAATTTCTTGATTACCTTTCATGACAGGCGATAGACAAACTTGTTTTCCTCTTCATCAGAAGTCGTCTTGTCTCGGTCATCAGGGTCGGCGGGTTCATATGTGGGGAACACCTCTAAGAACTCATCACTAGGATCTTCAGCTCGATTTTGATTGGGTACATCTGACCCCATGTCATCTGATTGATCCCCATCATTGGATTACACCTCGATGACTTCTAGTTATTTCCTGCTGACAGTCCCATCTATGATCGGGAACACTGCAGCTTGGTCAGTATGTGTGCCCGCTTCCCTGACCACCAGTGTTCTCCTAGGAAAAGTAGTGCCAGGATCCCCAGTCATCTTTTCCAATGTGGACCATTCCATTTGAAGAAATGTGCATATGAGAATACACAAACATCCATTGGCCTGGTTCAATGGATGACAGTTATGATTTCTATGAAGAAGTCTTACATAGATCAAACATATGATATTACCCCTAAGATATTTCTACGGGAATTCCGAAGCATGGTCCCCCGTATATGGTTGGCAAATCTAAGGACTCTGTGTGAACCTCCCTGGGTGGCATGGCCCTACTAGGCATGATAATCGATGTTGTTACAGGCACATATCCTAAAGCTCATGCGACTATATCTACTGTTTCTTTAGTGAATGTTTTGTATATGAGGACCTCTTGCTCATGTAAAATGTTATTTGAGAAGGCCTAAGTGACCATAATGAGGATCATAAGAAAATTGTTTAAAGTTTACCTCATGTGCCATCTAAAATTCTTCCAGGTCGGAGTTACCAACCTCACCTTCCACTAGGGGGATCCCTCTTCCAGCCTCATACCCCCAGGTGGACCCTTTTGATTCATTATGTAGGGGGAAGATCTCCCTCAGGTCAGTGGTAGATAAATGTGGAGGGACTGTTCGATTGATCTTCACTTTCACCTAAACTCTCATCAGACTCAGAGCACCCCGAGAGTGCACAAAGTATTCCAACTTCATGATGTTCTGATCCCCTTCCACATGAGATACCGCAAGGCATCCCCGACAAGACCGATCCCTAACAAATCCATGTCGAGATGGTTCAGATGGTTCCATATCTAGGAAGGGTTGAGGAATTGTTTAGTGACATCCTAGATTCCCCAAGCCACCGGGAAGACATCATCCTCCGACATGTTTATATGGGGCAGCTGCTTCCACGTATCCTGAGTGGGTATCCTACGGAACCCTCGGGGTGGCTTCCCCTCCTGCTTAATTTTCTCTTATAAGACTGCCAGGTCCACTCCTGTCGCCTGCCTCCCGATTGGCGCAAGCCTCACCGCTACTGCAGCTTCGCCACCACAGGATATCCTTGCTACCTTCTGGCCCTGACCTCGAGGTTGATGGGGGACCCCATCACTGGCACATATGGTTCATCACATTAGAATCTCCCCTGGGTAGGCTGCATCCCAAATCTTGGCATACTCTTTCATAAGCATATAGATAACTGTGGGTGGAGGCAGCTCATTCCACATCTTCCCATACTACCATTTCGACATGAGCCACATCTGGCTCATCACACATCGGTGGTCCACATGGAGTACTCCCATGTAGACCCACGATGTGAGACTCTTCATGAACAGAAACATTCTTACAAAGCGGTGCATGGTGTATGGCTCAGAAAGAGTCTCACAGTCAACATACGCCACTAGGACACCATCCATAAAGTCCATGAGGTAGGACCGATGCTACTCTATTCCCTAAGTGTCGTTAGTGAACAAACCTTTTGGAAATGGGAATAGGTGGATGTTAAACACATTTTCCATCCAAACCCGGTTAAACACAAGTAGTAGGGTCATATTGGTTGGGAAACTCCCCACCACATTCAAAACACCTGACCGAAAGTCTAACTTTGGAGGAGAAATGGGGTTCGGGTACTCATAGGCGCCCATATACACCGTTATCCACCCATACAGAAGATGAAATGGTTGACACACCCTGTATGAATACTTCCCCTCATTGATATGCCATAGTAATTAGTATAGTATATCCAGCATCGGGTCCCCAGATTGATCTGATATCACATTGCCCACATGGATGCCATGATAAACATGGCCAGTTGTATGCCCATGTTTGTGTCCCTTACAAGAAATATGCAGTCAAAAATGAATGCATAGATGAGTACAAACAACCTGACCACTGGTAGCTATTCGGTGACAATGCAGAATTCCCATGTCTTCGATTGTATGTCCTTCAAGAGCCACCATTATGAGTTCTCTTTATGGTGTTGGACCCCCTTCAGGAAAGTGGGGGCCTCACATGAAATTTCTAGCCTACTAGGAAATTCTGGAACTAACTGAACCATTTCTTAATGTGGACATTTTTCAACAACTTCTCGTCCTCTCCCAGCACCATGTCCATCAATAAAGTTTCTAATGGTAGCATCTGCTCTGGGTCCTCCCATATATTCACGGTGGGTAGGAAATCACCATAAATTTCCCAAAATATTCGGATCGCTGGGATTTTTTGGAGGTCCCAGATGCTAATACCAACCTCCCCATGGTGAAGATGGAAAGTGTTGGTCCCCAAAATCCACCTTCTCAAAAACTCCAATATTAGCTTCTTCGAATGGTAGATGTGAAATTAGGATGCCCATGCTACCTCATACAGACCCACTCACCTAATATGTGTCCCAAACACCTCATAGGAGGCATAAACACTGTAATCCCATGCCCAGTCATCTATGAAATTACCACCCTAGTGTAGATCCCACTCATTGGTTCACCCTTTCTCTGGGATCCCGAAGTCCGCCTTCAAAATGGTGTTGTACTACGGGGGAGATACCTCAAGCTGCAACGCCTTACCATAAACATTGTTAAAATGATTATACAAACAATTTTAATTGATGGGTGTATAATCCTCTAATGTATAACCATTGACCGCCCTGAATCATTGGTGCTGGAACTGAGTTCTCATGAACCTGTAGGCTGGCTCGTCCCTACATTCCTCTTGAATGAGAACATCATCCCTCAAACCGAAGCCATATGGAGGCATCTCATTCAAAGGGGGGGTAGTTGTTTTGGATTTCTGAAAACAACTCCACTAGGGATTCATGGTCTGAGTGGCTCCTCACACATTCCATGATCCCCAGGTTATCAGCCATATCTATCCTTTGGGAAACATCTGCAAGGACCCCCTAGTAGCTTCCTCATGATCCATTCTTTCTCAATGTTTTTGAAAAAATTTCGGGACCGCGGAGCTCGTTCCTAGAGGTCAGTCGCAGAGCCCTTCCCCAAACCTCAAAGGCACAAGCCTTAGAACAAAGGATCATAGAGTCAAAAGACTCACTTGGAACCGCAGAAGACGGGGGTGCAATTCATGAAGAGTAGTCATAGAGCATTTGGAGCTTCATGAATCAAGAGCCCATGAAAAACAATGCGGAGATGAGTAAGGAAAAAACAGGGGGCATCCTACCCTATTTATAGGTGATGAACTTTGAGAATTATAGGATGCCTGGACACTACGAGCTTCGCTGCATTCTCAACCCATGCCTAGCCTATCTGCATCATGACCATTCTTCGCAAGCTTTCTTTTTGATTCACCTAAATTTTGGCAATCTACCCTGATACATTTTCCCTCGTTTTCTCCTCATCTCTATGTATGAGGGGGAATTTGTTGGCACAAAAATATGTGCAGAGGAAACAATTATCAAAGAACACAATAATTCCAAAAGGGATGTTTCCTGAAGCTCTATCACGGAGCCCCTCAGCACCGCGACCAGTGCAAAGTCCTAACCACCTTTCTGATCACCATAGAGTGAATGAGGTAGGAGAATCCATGATTAAGATGAAATTAATGGAAATATTTACACCACATAAGGGGCTAGATCACCTTTGATATCCCGTGGAAATTGATAGAATCCGTAGAGAGGGTCATGGAGGGAATTAAGGAGACCTCTGCACTGAGGAGAGGATGACAGTTGACCCCAAGGATACGAAAAACATTACATAATCCGCTTCTGATCGCGAAGAACCATGTGGATTCGCAATGAGTTGTCAGTGCTCTACATTTCCTCTTTCATATAAATATAAAGCTTCCCTTAGACCCAAAATGGATACCCGCAACATTTTTTCTTCTAATCTCTCATGTCAGGAAGCACTTCATGCTCTGTGAAAAAATTGTAAATTGATATCTTCCTAGTTTTTGAGAATTCTGAGGTACCTTTTCCTTAGCTCAAATGCATCCCCTCTTCAAGCAGGGATTCCTTTCACAGAACCCATGGGCCATCACAAAGGAAATAGATCCCAAAGGGGACTCAGATCATCACCAAGTACTCATGCTTCATGAAGCGCCTTCCATACAAATTTTAACCCCATTCTAAGGCAGGATCACCATGCTTTGTGAAGTACATTACTTCACAGTTCCAATCATTGCAAAGCACCCATGCTCTGTGAATTCCTACTCTAAAAACCCACTTTCACTTCAAAAAGTACACTTTTTATGCATTGATGCCCCATTCCTAGGTTAGGCCACTCAAATTAGCGAAGCATACCCATTTCCAGAGTCTCCCCACCCTGTAATGAACCAGATCTTCGCATGGTTCCTTCCTACGAACGCCATTGCATTACAAACCCTTATATTGTAAGACCCTATAGGTTTGTATGATGTTATTTCAATGTCCCTTGAGAAGTGATTTGTACTGCATGTCTTATCATCATGCTTCTTCTCATAGGCATGCTAACAACTATTACATCTTCTAAAATCCATGCTAACATGATCCAATCAATGGATTACACCATAACACCACCTCTCCATAGAATTTCTGATGCCTTCGCTTCCCAATGTGTGGGTGGGTATCAGTTATGTAAGTCCAAGGGGTGAGGAGTGCATCCCTATTGTATGATCTCATGTATGTTAAAACTCTAAGAATCATCGTCCTCAGCACGTGACGTTAAACTATAGCCTCGCCCCATGTGATATACAAAGGGTGACCCATCTCAGACATTCTCCAAGCCTAATGATCTCCAAGAGAATGAGATCTTCATCACATGGAATGAGATCATCTTTGTGGGAGTGTCATGTGTCTGTAGGGATGGTCATCCATATTGGTTTAATCCACTAGCCTTTCGTGTGGGAGGTAACATCCTCACTCTCCTATCTTACTCAATGCACAAGGGCCAGAGGAGAGATGGGAACATGGACCATTGTTACCTCATCCCTCTCCTTTTGGGATTTATAACCATTGGGCCTACATCATGGAGTAAGTCCCAATCTTCATCTCCCTAGGCTACTAACCATGCATAATCCCTAATTAATTTTCCACAGATGCACCTTTCATGATGTGATCATCAGGTCATTACCACCTCTTGTTTATCACACCAATCATGAATCACATGGTCTTAGAGTATGCATTGACCATGGAATCCTTTATGGGTACAATAGCGCGTAATCCCCAAGCCCCCATCCAAACTACGTGGACATTGATCCTTGTCTCATAAGAATTGTTTGTAGGAATCATCCCTAAGGTTCAAGCCCAATACCCATTTATACCAACCATCATGATGTTGGTTCATCCTCGTCCTTTAAGATGTTAAACTGTACGCCCCTTTCATCTCCACATGACGTTAAACTATATGCATTTGAACTATGTGGGTTTTGATTCATGTCTCCTACATAATGTATGTAGGAAGCCTCCTGGAGGTTTAACCCCAACCAATGGAAAGCCATTGTAGTCCCCAACCAGAGGTAATCCATTTTAGTTCCCAACCATTGGTAAGCCTTTTTAGTCCCCAACCATCAGTAATCTGTTGTAGTCCCCAACCAATGGTATGCCATTGTAATCCCCAACCAATAGTAATTTGTTATAGTTCCCAACCAACGGTAAGCTGTTGTAGTCCCCAAACAATGGTAATCCGTTGTAGTCCCCAAGCAATGGTAATCCTTTTAGTCCCCAAAAATTGGTAAGTAATTATAGTCCCCAACCAATGGTAAGTAGTTGTAGTCCCCCACAAATAGAAGGCCATTGTAGTCTACTTTATTGGGACCCACATCTCCAGTCCACCCCTGGGAGAAAGACCAACTCTCGGGCCACTAACCATGCGTAGCCCCATCATGTTTTTGGTTCGTTGTCCCTTTCTTACAACCCACTTCCATACCCCCATCCTAAACTATATGGACTTTGATTCCCTGCCATGTGGATACGTAGGAAGCCTCCCATAGGATCAATCAAATCACTCATGTCTCATCCTTGACTCTCCCCTAAGCCTCTGAGTTTCGAGAGGACCATGTCTCACCCTGGAGGTTCTACTTCCTCTAGGTCCCATCCATGAGTCCATTCTCATAGACCACCTCATTAGGTGTCTCATCACCCCACGAAACTACGTGGAAATTGATTTACCTCCCTAGGGATATGTAGAAATACTCTCTGAGGTTCAATCCCAACATAATTGTCATCTTCACGATGGTTCCATCTCACTCCCCATCCATTTTAGTCATCCCTCCATTATATATCTATTTCTTACCCAGGCTTCCACATCCCAGTGAGAACATGTCAGTCATCCCATTGTTGCTCATTGCGGCACCCGGGTAGCTTGCCATGTATAATCCCCACACAATCAATAACCATCCAACCAAGAGTGTTCCTCTTGAGATGGGATGTTATCAATTCCTAATACCCAAAATTTATTTAGGTTTTTGTTCTATCTGTACACTCCGATTCACCACATATTCGAACTATGTGGGTTTTGATCCTTGTCTCCCAGAATAGGGTACGTATGAAACCTCAATAAGGCTCAATATCAGCTAATGAAAAACCCTGACATCACATTTTTAAGGATCCAAGAATCCTCAAATCTGTTATCATTGGGAATTTTGATACACTAACCCAGTAAACCCCTTAGGTGCTCCCATTTGGGGACGTACCCATCTATTCCACTTCTCATAATGTTCTAATCAGTCTGATCAATCCCCACTAGATGTGAAACTCGCTGCATACCCTATGTCAAACATGGGAAGATGAGAAAAACCTCAGAAACATGACTATAGAATATAATTCCCAATATCTGACATGTGATGCCATGGGATCCCATGCCCACGAGAAACCTATCATAAGGGGAAGAAATATAGATGCATCAGTGTTTCAGCGTCCAGACATGCCAACAATGTCCAACATGACTACTCCCCCGATTGAAGGTTGATAGCCAAACTTGACCCATTGGAATATCCAAACTGAATCTGTGTAATTAACCAGTATCCAAAAATATGTGTCATGGGTAAGATCTTCATGAACAATGTCTAAATATTTAATGGATTCCTAGACAAGGTGATGAATTTAGGGGAGGAATCCACGGATAGAGATACCGATATCCCCTCATACCATTTTGATCAAAGAGAAAACGTCCCTGAATAAGAGATAGATGTTGTCTACCTTTGGAAAGTGGGAATGCGGGAAAAAAGTGCAGTGTGCCCTCGACGGACGGATGCACACCCTGACAAAAGCGTCAAAACAGTGTATAGAGTCACATTCTTTGGATTCTAAGAATAAATAAAAATCGAAATGGTTGATTTACATAGCGTCTTTGTTAGCACATTGAATACCATGTAAATATGTGTTAAAAAATATTAATAATATTTTATAACTAATCTATATCATATTAAAATATTGGATTGTGTTTCATATCATAGGAAATGACTATGTTACACCATTAAGGGAATGATATTCATGTATCCTATTGTCTAATAAATAGTTGATACATGATATCAATATTGGGGATTATTCTTTATCTTAAGAATTATTTAATTCATTTATAAATAATTAGGATGATTCAATTATGGGATGATTAATTTTTATATAATCCTATTTTTTAATATCCTAAAATCTAACTAGTGTATGTTTTGAGTTGTGTGTATTTGATTCCATTCATTGACTTCCAATTATTGTTGTCCTTTATTTTAATAATGGGGTCTGAATAAGGATATGATCCTCCTATAAGTGGGATGTGTAATGAATTTTTAATGGAAAATCTCTATAATCCCCCATGCCCACCATTTATCTTCTAAAAAGGGTTCTTGTATAGATTTGATGATACAGTGATACTATCATTTCATAAAAGTATTCTAGTGGTTAGCCAACTACCTATGTAGGTGAGAGTCTGTTCTTTAATACGTAGTGATCTCCCTAAAACAAACTCCATAAATATTGGGATTTCTAGATTATAGTTATTTATATTTAAATTTTTATTCTACAAAACCATAATTTTTTGATAGTGATAAATCTCAAATATTTTTTGGTTTATCCCAATTTTTTAGACATAAGAAGATACTAAAAACCCATCAATGGTATCAGATAAATTTTCATATTTGAATAAAAATGAATTTTGATATAATTTCTTGAATAACACACATATATATATATCATATTTTGTTTATTACTATATCCTAAGGTAATATATTGTTGGTTTAATGACTACATTAATTTTATTAATTTTGAAAATCACAGTACACATCATATATAAATGAATTAACATGATTCTTCTTAGTTGAGTTTTTTTGTCTGTAGGATTAATATATACTCTATTAATTTTTAGTGTACTAAATAGATGCATATATTTGGATAATTTGGCTTTATTTACTAAAATAAATGACTAGATATTAAAACATTATATTGGTGTGATCATCCAATGATATTGAACATATCTAAATTCAACAGAGAATAATGTGTTGCATATACTGTAACTAAAATTGTACTTGAAGATATAATAATTAAATATTGAAATATATTTAACAGAGGAAATAAAATAGACCAAGGTATTCATGGAGTGAAAGAAAATGTGTTGTGATATTTATTGAGGTTTTTTAGTTATTTTGAAGTTTATATCATCATGATTATATGAGTGCCTCTGATTAATACTTTTTTCATTCAATGAGTTTCATCTAGGAGATTCCATTTCCCATAGTTTCTTTATAAAGATCTTAATTTTACACTTATAATTGTGGATTTTTAGATGCCTCAAGATTGATGGTCTCTCAGTCAATAGAAGATGTGTCTTATGATCCTTAAAAAATGATGAGCTTATACGGCCGAAGAGATGTATCTTTTGATAGTTTTATAGTTGGAGAATTCCTATTTATGACTTGCTATTGATCATGAGATTTAAGAAGATATTGAGGATATAACATCCTATAACTAATCATGGTCTGAAATTAATTTTTTTGGGAGTATAATATATTCAAACCATAGTCTTTGGAGATTCTATAGATGTGGGAATGGGATGGATAAGATTAGTTCAATAGATCCTTATTTGACATTGGAAAAAAGAGAAGGTTTCAAATATAATGGATATAATTGTAATTATATAATTTTTGGGTGTCCAGATATTCATCCAAATATCCATACACTATTTTTATGTTTCATTATTATTTTAATTTATATGTATTTACTAAATATATATATATATATATATATTGAATTTAAGGTAGTTTTCTTTAGTTCAAAAATGTTTTTATTTTTTAATACATCATTTTACTCTAAAATTTTATATATTGACTGGATCCTTTTTTATCAGATCAACATATTTATTATATGGACTGAAAAAATTATTCTTCTTTTTAATACAATTCAAAAAATTTATAGTTTAGTATTCTTCCTGTTTAGTGAAAAATAAATGGCATGGTCAATTTTTTTCTACTGGATCACTCGATGATTCCTTATAATATAGGATATCATAAGGTGCAATATGATGTTATTCCACATCATCCTATATGGAAGGATAAACCATAATATATAATTACTTTAATACTAATTATTTTCACTTATTTATAATCTATTATAAGTTTTGTGATAGCATATGTGATTCCCAGTCTTTAGAAAAACATTTCATTGAGTCATAATTGTGATGTAGGAGATATACTGGATTATGAATGGAATACCATAATAAAAATTATCATAAGTGTATATTATATCATGAATATTGATTGATAATGAATATATCAATGATAAAAAGAAAATTATCCAAAAAATGTACAAAATTACTCTTTTGATGAAAAATATTATGGGTCAAATAATTTTTATAAAATATATGTGTTAGAAATTATCAATGGAATATTTTATGCCTTAATCAAATATGAATAATTTATATGGATATATCATGTGTTTTAAGCACATATAATATGTATTCATTTATTTATTCTCTTATATATTAATTTTTATATTTTAGTTATAAAGTGTATACTATTCATTCTTAAATTTGTGTGATAACTTACTTATTATAAAACATTAATTCCATAATTGGTATTATGAAATAATATTTTATTATCCTATAAGTTATTATTTTTAATTTAGTAGATGAATATAGTATATATATATATATTAGGTCTCAGAGTTTTCTTAGAATTGAAATAATTATCAATTAAAATATATTTATTAGACAAATATTGGGATAGAATTTTCACTTGGCTAAAGGATTAATTGTTGTTTAAAAAGTTGGTGTTGGTAATTTGGGGAACTATTCATTTATTTATAGGGATTTATAATTTCATTTGATTCTAAAATTTCATATTAAATAATATTCACACACTATATACTAGGGTTATACTTTTATATTTGTAGATATGTTTGAATTGTTTTTCAATTATTAACACAAATTGAAAATTCTGTAAATAGTTATAGCTTAATAAGGTTTGAAAATATTAATTTGGAAGGTGGAATAAGTATATTAAATCAATATAAGAATGTATAAATAGATATGTGAGACCTTAGATAGTAAATATTCCATATGAAATAATGGTTATGGATTTAATATGAATTTTATGTATAGAAAGATAGATATACATTAAAAGGAAATCACCTTAAATACTAAATATGAGATTATATCCAACAAAAATATATTTAAGTACCTCAATGATACAATTGGGTAGGTCATTAAAAATCTAGGTTCACGTGGATTTTTTTGAAATACAAGTTAAATTTTAGTGACCCAATAGGATAAGGTTCCCATGTTCGATTTTAATAATTGTATTACACATAATAGAAAACAACTGATTAGATTGAGATACCAAAGGAATACAGTTGATATTATATATATGGTGGGTTAAAATAATGATTTGTCCCTTAACCAACCAATAGTCATATGTTATATTATTTTTATGATGTACAATTTGAATAATTATGTGATGAGATAAATGCTATAGTAGACTGATTACATAGTGAAATGTGGGTCTTGTCTCACTAATGGTAATTTTGTATGGGGTTTTCATTTTAGTTGGATTATATTTATTCAAAAACTTTTATAATATGATATAAAATGTGATAATCATTCATAAATATGTCTTTGTTATAGATCATGGCTTGCATAATGTTTATCATTTTATTTATCTTGTTGGTATAACCTATAAAATAAAATTACATTTGTATCTATTGATGATAAGTGTTGTCAAAGGGAATAATTTATATATTATGTAATTTCATGTTATAGGAACCAATTTAATTAATTTCAAATCCTTTTTATTTGATAATAGGTGCGCCTAACATATTTTTACTGATAAACACAATGTAAAATATTTGATAGAATTTAATAAATATGATCTAGTTTTTGAAGATGGGTAAATTATTATTGAATTTGGATTCAATACTTGCGATATAAGTTTCCAAAATATATTGTTTATAGAATTAGAATGTTGTTATTATTCTCCTATCATAAAAAAATATTTTTGAACGGTGTTTATAAATTTTGGGAATTTCATTTATTATCATGAATGACAGTTTTTATATATAAATGAATAAGATTTTATTTTAATTGAGAATATGGTAAATGATTTTTTTATTATATACATGATTAATTTAATCTATATAATTCAACATAAGTGGTTTTTGATTGATTTTAAATCCACTTGACATTTTATTTTCTCCTTGAATATAAATTAAGAAATAATTTAATGTATATATATAAATGGTTTAGTGGATTCTATTAATTATGAATTATTTGATATATATGAATTGTGGTTATTAGGTAAAATAAAAAAGAATATTTTATTTAAAATTGTGTAAAGGAAAGTGGAATATTATATCTAATATTCATTGATTCCTGTGGACCACTGAGTAATCAAGAATGTGGTAATTATAGGTAAATGTAAAAAAATTTAAATAATTAAATTGGTATAGTTATATGTTTCTGATGAGTCACAAGTTTGATATTTTAGACAATTTTAAAGGGTTTTAGAATGAAGCATAGAATCATCTTTTGAAGAAGAATTAATATTCTCTGATCAAATTATAGAATTTAATAATTTATTTATAATTAAATAATATTATCATCAAATTTGAATGTTTTTTACAACTCAATCCTCACAAAGAATTAAAATTTAATGGTGTGTCTGACGGGATGAATAATACCCTTTAGCACATATTTTTTGTTGAAAATGATTTAGTGTGGCCACATTATTCCATTTTAGGTATATACTCTAGAAAATACAACATTACTTCATAACTAAATTACCTTTATTGAATTCATGAATATAAAATTTGAGATATAGAATAGGAATTATAAAAATATATCATTTATTTTTATTGGTATCCTTGAATCATTTGTACAATTCTTGACTCTAGAAAAACATTATTTTAAGTTGAAAATTGAATTACCTATTTGTTATCACAAGGAAATAAAGGTATATTATTTTTATAGTTCTACTGATGAAAATATGTTTTTGTCACAAATTGGTATAATACTTTGAAGGTATATATTGTTTGAAGAGTCAATTAAAATAATTTTTAATTTGAAGATGCTTAAAATCAATTAATATTATGTTTTATTGAGATTGAAAATGTAGTGGTTTAGGTATTCAGGAGATGTATTTTGGGTTATATCATAGTTTTACCATGTGTATATGGACATTGTCAACTTGTAATAGATCTTATTATAAACTAGTAAATAGGTTCAACAGTTTGTTTATACTTAAGGATGGAATTTAGTGGTACACAAAACACTTCTACATGGAATAGTGGAGCATTTCATATTGAGGGGATGTATAAGGACCGAATTTTTTTCCAAAAGGTCATTCCAAATTAGAGTTTAACCATAGAATACTATGTGTTTAGAAACTCAACTATTAGGTTATATTTTTTATGTTCTAGAGTATATATATAATTTAAAAATATGGAAATTTTCTCATTCATAGGGGTACATACCTCTTATTTAATGGTAAATTACCAGTTATGTAAGATTTTTTTATTTTCAATATGATTAATAATGGTATGAGATTAATCCAAGATTATACATATGGTTTTCCAAAATAGGGATAGAAAAATATTTAACTATATGATATTTATGAAATAATCTAATACATTAGGGTCATAAAAATAAGAAATTTCCTAATATGTATGTTTTGTATCTGGATGATATGAATGGGTTATACTAGATGATATGTGATAGTTGTATTAGGAATATAAAAAAGGTTTTATCTAAGTGATACATAATGGTTTTCTCTAGATGATATGTATGACATGTCCTAGATGAAACATTAGGTATGATATAGATTAGATTTAGGGGATGATCTAGACTTTTTAAAAATAAATGAGTGATTATCTAGAGGTGGATCAATGCATGGGCCTGGGAGTTTAAGTCATGATGTGCCTTTTGGAAATAAAATTAAATAATTAATTAATATGTGGATTAATTATAAAAATATGGATTATTATTTTTTCTAGTAGTACACTGGATACACCCAGACACTTCTCTCACTCTAATTTCTTCTTCTCCCTTGAGAGACCTTCATTGAATATTTTCCATTTTTTTGTTTTGTTTGCTATAGATAGTAGTCATAAGTAAAAATAGATGACCTTAAATGTCAAATCATGATTCTATTTATGAATTTATTTATTTAATTCTATAAACTAAGTATTTTATGGATTACATGATTTTCATATTAAAGTTGGAAAAAAATGAGTTCCTCAATGAGTGGAGTTATTTTATGTCTAGGTAGATAGTTCCTAGATATTTTCTATGTTAAATGTGTGATATACATCAAGGGATAATAGAGATATGATTGGGTTATATGATAAAATAAGAAAGAATCAACATTTTATTTTCATGTTTGGAATGATATACCTTGGGGTAGTCATCTATAAAATAATTTGTGTGACTTAGAAAGGATTGGATTTATTGGTATTGTGGTTTAACTATTTTATGTGAATGTTGATCCATGTTGTGGATATTGTTTATTTAGATTATGTGAATAATTTTATTCCATGGTCGTGTGATGGGTGTAACTCACATGAATATGGTCGATTTCGATAAAAACATGGAATAATAGGGTTAATAGGTTTTATATAGGCGGTGTTGACCATTATTGGGATTTCTAGTGAAGGATCACTGAGACGTGGTTGCAGGTTGTTAGTGATTGATGTACACAATAAAAATAAGGATGTTATGGTAATGTTGATAAAATATAGGTCTCATGAAGTGGATTTTACATCTAATTATTATTGGTATCCCCCACAGATTTATCAAAGAATGATTTTTCCTGAAGAATAAAATTGATAAGGTTTATATAAATGATTTATAGTAAAAAGAATGAGCTAGTTCATCTGTAATGAGAATTGATGGATTTAGAGAGTAAATATTAAAGATGATCTATAAAGTAAAACTAAAGAAGATATATTTGGAAATATTAGTAATTTCTAATAAATCTAGAAAACAACATTAATTAAGTAATGAATTCTATAATAGTGATATATATTAAACAGATAAATTGGAATGAGATCATCCTAGTGTTGATTTTTATGATGTCTAGTTTTTTTCATATAACTACTGAATGTTTTATGTCGTTATTTTGTGGTGGTATATTAGAATACTAAATACCCTCATTTCTAATTGATATAAGCCAATTTGATATGAGCCCTAGAATAACAAATATATAACATATTTCCACCACTAATGTGATATCTAGGGAAAGAAAGTGTATATTATTTTCATATATTAATACAATAATTATGTTTTGATTATATTTTCCAATTGATATAACCCATGTTTTTCTACTCAATGAACATAACCAGTTAGTTGATATGGATATTATAATTTCATTGAATGTATCTAAACACACGGATTTGAGGCTCAATTCAAATTGAGGGAAGGAGGAAGCTTGTATAGAACATAATCTTCATACCTTATATCCATTTTAAGATAGTGATATATAAGAACTTTAGCCTTATGAGAAAAAATATTTAGATATATAAAATAATATATTTTCTTTTCCATGGATGAATGCTTAAATGTGATACCCAAGGTTTTAATTTATAAGCCAAGTGGAAGGTGGGTTTTTCACATTGGTTTTGTAATAAAATAAGAACTTATATTTTTGATTAGAGGTTATATTAACACACTTTTAATAAAACTATCACATTTTCTCCATTTCATTACTATATCAAAAATAATTTTTTGAGAAAATAGAAAGTATAAAACTTGAGTTATATCAAATTTGATGAAGTGACCTCATGATGAAAAAAATTGAATATTATATCAAATGATGTCCTTTTTTGGGCCTCTCAATGAATTAATTCTACTTTATAATCTCATTGAGAGTTGTATTGAAAATATTTTTTCACTCTTATAAAAAAATTTCTCCAAATTAAATTGATACATTAGGTTGAATATATATTTTAATCCACATGTGTGGTTGGGATCTCATTGAGTTTTGGCCCATTTTTATCTAATTTGATCTTAGTGTCTTAAAATTAACCGAACATGACACAAAACAATTAAAATAAGTGATATTTACATTTTTGGTAATATTTAATAATAATTAAATGTGTAAAATAATAATTTAAACTAATTAATATCGTTTTAATTTAAAATATAAAATATTTTTCAAAAAACTATATTAGTTTAGTGTAAAATAATGAATCGTGTTGCAATCACACCCCCATAACTGAATATTTAAACACTATAGAACAATAAAATTTTATTAAATTATGGATGAATATATTCCACACTTTATGGAAATTTAATATTTAAGTTAAATACAATTTACAGAAGAAATTTCAGAAAAATATGAACCACAATAATAATTCAATATTAGTTATCATGGAAAATATTATGGTATAAATGGAATCATAAAAAAATTAAATATATTCATGAAATTACTATATGAAACAAAATAAGCAATCAACAAAGACACTAAATACCCTTAAGTGTATGTGAAAACCATTTCATTCATTTATTTCTACCTTATATTTCGTGATTATTTTTAATTTTAATCTTTTTTACCTGGTTCCCTTCAATAATACCACTCCTACCTTTGAAATCAAATTAAAAACTAACTCACTGAGGTATTATTGGATGTAAAATATATTTTATTTCATCAAATATGACTTTTTCCGTTAATAATATAAATAAAATTATTATTATTTGTAATTTTTATTTTTTAAAATACTTATTGGTTAAAAAAATAATATATATCAATTGTAGGTTAACTAGGTACAATAGAGAAACTAATCGTATAATAAAATAATGTGTGTTTTTTTGAAAGTCGAAAAATTAATCTAATATATATATAGCTTTATTATAGTAAAAATTATCTTAAATTCATTAATTTGGGAAATAAGTTTGGGATATATTAAGAGGCATATTTTTCAAATAAAAACTCACAACCAAGGCACAAAAGTATATTTTTTTATAAATATACTACCATTTATATCACTGAGAAACCAAAAAAATCTAAAATCATCCATCAATGTCAACCAAAATCTCTTACTCATATTCCATCAGTAAAATGAATTTTCTATAAATTTCAAAATATTGTGAAATAGAGAATTTAAAAATTAATTTTATATAAATTACATGATGTGATGGGAATTTCAACTATGTATTTAAGATAAAAATTAGTGAAAAGGAAAAATAAAAAAAAGTAACGAAACATGAGAAATAGAGCGAAAAACATGAAGATATATGGAATAGAAAAATTCCATGATCAGGAAGAAAAGAGAGGTAAAAGTAGGAAAGCTGAGAAAAATACTAAAAATGTTATAAATGTATCCATCCACCCACACCAATAATATTTATTGAACAAACTATTATTGAATAAAATGTGCGAGGTAAGGATATAACATAGAGAGTGTCACCGATTTATGGATTCTTGAATTTGGAATTTCAACACTAGGGAATTCGGAAGTATTTCATGAATGTGCATTAGACGCTTCCCATTGATGGTAAATGTCTATAGGGATTATTCATTCTTAATTTACACAACCAAAAAATTGTATACATTAATGATAGTATTTGGGCCAATATAGGGGTAGAATATCATACCTAGGTGAAACATCATCCACTCATTGTAAATTAAGACTTTTTACAACTGTTGAATTAGAGATAAGGGATTAGGCCAGCAGGGTCATATTTTTTTTATTTCATTATAGATTTTGGAGTTCCTATAAAAACATTTTAATATTTCCATCAATACCTAAATTGATAATTTCCTTGTAGGAACTACAACGGAAATTTTATAATCACATTGTTTAATGGCCCAATAGGCCTACAATTATATCTCAATCAGAAGGTGATAAATCATTCCAAAAATAAGAAACTATTTTTTCATTATAATTGGAGTTTGGAAACTAGTAATGTCAGCCCATATTACATCATTGATGCCAAGATTAACTTATTTTATATTTAGTTAGAACTTTTTTGTTGATTTTTTTACCTATATATTATAGATATAATATTTCTTATTGTATTGAGTGTGGTAATCTATATAAACTCAATGAACAACAACAAACTAATGAAAAAGTTGTTGTATTGTGTAGTTACAAAAATTATGGCCCTAGTTAGTTATGTATATCTTAGGAGTCGAATTATAAAAAATAGTTGGGTTCATAAAAACACCATAATGAGATTTTATTCTTAAATCTATAGGTATTAGTGTTGTCCTCATTAGAAAAATTATCTACTCCATAAAGATTGTCTGTATTTCAAAATGAATTATGAAATGAAACCGTAAATTCAATTCCCCAAACATCAAAATTGTCCTGGAAGATAAAGGGTTATTGTGGTATTTAACATAATTTAGATACATTACCCATCCATTAAAAATGTGGACTTTCTCTATAAAAATAAATGTAATCCAAAAATAATGTTTGATAAATTACCCATAAATAAAGTACCTTATGTGTAATAAGTTGGGGAATCAACTTGTTTCCATATAAATGTTTATAACCAAATTGGAGGAAGGAATTAAAATCACTATCAAGAACACAACACCTTTGTAATTGATCAATATATGTTTAAAAAATATATAAAAAATTACAAATTTAGCAATGAGACTCTTGATTTTGTTTCCCGAATTTTTTTAGAAACTTTTGGGGGTAGGTAAGATTATATAAAATAAGTCATAATGTTAACATTATCGGGAATAATATCTTGCACAATATACATTTTATCATAAGTAAACATTTCATTTATATAAATGTATGTCTCATTTTATTAGGATGGAAGGATACTATTGATATTTTAATACATCATATTCCTCCCTCCCTTATTATACCAAATATTTAAATAAAATTTCTAATGGTTGATAATATGATGAAAGAGAATTGAATTTGAATCCAGATTCTTAAGAAGATAGATATGGTCTATATAAAAATAATACACAATCACATTGAACAATAAAACATAATACAAGAATTTATAAAAGTTAAAAAAAATTAAAATTTAATAAATTTTATTTTTGCTGTATTTTTCAAGGTAGGTTTTTGTGCATGTAGGGAATATATAACAACTTTTGGTGATTAATTAATAAATTGTGATATGTATAACCCAACCACATAGTCATAAGTGTCACACGTGTGATATATTAGTAAATACTATTAATGTGGTTGGACAAAAAACAATGACATGAGACTCTATTTCAATTTCATAAATTTATTCACATAGTTTTATGAAAAAAATGTATTTGAATTTTTTAGTAATGGATGGGGGTAAATCATTAAACCGTGTGGTGTTGTAGGTGGTCACTCAGAAGATTGGTATGTATGCAGCCATGCATGGAGGCCCAGAGAATAACCACATCTGGATATTCTAGAAGAGGGGTGTATCAGTGGTTAAGGTGCAGGTTGGGGACCAACATATTACAACGGAGGTGTCAAGGGAAGGTGTTGAGTGGTATATCTCTTTCATTTACGGGAGTTGTGATGCTCAATGTATGGAGGTTCTTTGGTCAGAGTTGAATGCGGTTGATCATGGTGATCTTCCTTGGCTGGTGGGAAGGGATTTTAACATTGTTTCGAGGCCTAAGGAGAGGGAGTGCCGTGGTGATTTTCCAAGGCGAGGATTTTTGGCCTTCACCCAGTTCATGGGGGGTAAGGGTCTCATGAATGTGGGGTTCTATAAATACCCTTTCACTTAGTGCAACAATCATAAGGGGGACAGGCGTAGGTGGAGCATGCTCGACCAGTGCATGGCTAATGTGCTTGCCATCGAAAAGGTACTAGACCTGAAGGTTAGGCATCTGACACAAAGCATCTCTGATCACTATCCACTTCTTCATTCAATTGGTAGGTTGGAGGCTGCTCAAGAAAGTTTTATATTTTCTAGTCAGTGAGTGGGAAACCAGGATTTCCACCATGTGGTGTTGCAGTCCTGGAGTGAACCGTCGCATGGTTTTTCGTGGGTGGATTTTCACCATAAACTGAGGCGGTTGATGCAGTCCCTCTTTCTATGGGCTGTTTCTCTTCCCCCATGGGATAAAGATCTGGATACCCATAAACAAGAATTCTATATTTTGTAATCCGTTCTTGAAAGTTGCTGGTAAGATGCTCTTTTTGAGGAACTCTCTGTGAAAAAGTAAGCTTTGGAGAATTTGCTACGATCTCAAGAGCGTAAGGAGCGGGATCGTTCAAGGATAAAGTGGTTCATGGAAGGGGACAAGAATACTACCTATTTCCATTCATGTCTAAAGGATAAGCGAGGAATGATGAAGCCCAACTTGGAGCTGGAGGACGGCTCATTTTCGGATGACGGAGAGGTGGTTGGGGGATTGGCTCTATCATTTTTTAAAGACCTTTTGGCAGGCCCGAGCGCTATTATGCCTAGGGGGTATCCCTCTGGGGAATCCTTTTTATGGGAATCGATCCATATGTTGTCTCTGCACAGGATAATGAGATACTTAATAGAATCCCCATTAAGGAGGATGTTAAGGAGGCCATGTGGAGTCTGAACCCGGATAGTGTTGCTGGTCCCAATAGGTTTCCAGGATCATTCTACAGGGGTACATGGTAGGTGGTTAAAGGGGATATGTTTTGGGCCATTTTGGATTTCTTCCATGGATGGATCATCCCCCAGATTGTGGCTTCTACATCTTTGGTTCTCTTGCCGAAGTCTAAATCCCCCTCTTCTCTTAATCATTAATGACTGATTGACATGTGTAACTTCTCAGATAATATTTTCACTACTGTGATCAATCGGAGGATATCATGTTGTCTACCTCAGTGGGTCTCCTTGGAGAAACATATTTTCATGCATGATCGTTCGATTTAGGGGGCCATGGAGTTTTCTCAGAATATGATGAAGGATTTGAACAAGAAATCTTGTGGGTTTAACATGGCGATCAAGCTTGATATGAAAAGGACATATGATAGGTTGAATGGGGATTTATAAACAGGTTTCTCTCCAAGATGGGGTTGTCAAAGTGGTCATGCGACATTGTTTTCAGGTGTGTTTTCATTCCATGGTTGACGGTGTCCTTCATGGGGAGAATGCATGGTTTCTTCACATCTGTGTGGGGTCTTCGATAGGTTGATCTGATATCCCCGAGTATATTAATAAAGATGCAGGACAATATTAGTAGGGTGATTAATAAAGGTATTGGTAATGGGGAGATTCTACCTTTCAGGAGGATACATGGAAGTCTTTCTATCTCACACTTAATGTATGCTGATGATACTATCATCTTCACGAAATCTATAAGGAGGTTCATTTGGGAGTTCAACAGAATTTTGGAAGAGTATTGACGATGGAGTGGGAAGATTGTTAATAGGGAGAAGAGTAGATTTTACATTGATGGATCTTGTTGTGTAGGGAGGGTGAACAGGTTGAGCAGCGAGCTGGGAATGGGGAATGGCTCTCTCCCTAGGAATACCTTGGTACACCGGTTTCATCTGGTAGGATGTGAACTAGGGACTTCAACAAAGTGGTGGATAAGATGATGGCCTGCATTTTGGACTGGAAGAATCATTTTTTATCCTTTTGGGGGGCACATCACCTTGTTGAATAGTGTGCTTTCTGTGGTGTCGGTGCATGCTATGGATTCCACGAGCTAGCCAAAGGGGGTCATCCGGACCATGGATAGAATCATGGCTTGGTTTATAAGGGGTGCCTCGCTGGAAAAGAAAAAGATGTCGGTTGCTTGGGGTAAGATGGCTCGGAAGTTTGGGGAAGGGGGAATCAATGTCCGGAGCATGGCAGAGGCAGTGCATGGGGTTTGCATGAATCTTGCATGGGAAATCATCGAGGAACGTACGCTGTGGGGGAGAAGTATGGCTCAGAGATACTCTACATGCGCGACTCTTCCTTTGGGCCGAGAGACGTCTATGTGGGTTGTAGTGAGTAATATCATCCCAACACTTCTTCCTCATTCCCAATGGATTGTCGGGGAGGAGAGCATCCTATTTTGGTAGAAGAACTGGATGGGGAAGGTGTTGAGTTATCCGGGCTGGCCAGATCCTTTCATCACCTTCAGAAATGCTAGTTTTAACCCTCTATTTTTTCAGATCAATTCGGGATTCCTCTCCACAGATTGTTTTTGATTCTATCATGCTTAATTTAGAGAAGGATAGTTGAATGTTTACACTTTCGTGTTCAGGCATGTTCAGTGCCAATTTGTTTCGCCGAAGCACCGGTTTGGGTGGTCGTCGAGAGAGCGGGAGATGGAACAGAGTGGTCTGGCTGAAAAATATTCTAGAAAAGCTTAATTTCCTTACTTGGGGGTTGCAGTATAATTCTATTCCTTCGGATGATAACATCAAAAGGATGGGTATTAGTATGGTCTCTTCTTTCCAGTTCTGTGAGTTAAAGAAGGAGGAGAGCATGAATCATATTTTATTCTTGGGAGATTGGGCCTGGGAGGTGTGGAGTTTCTTTGGGGGGATTACAGTTATTTCCTCTCATGCTGGTAAATATGATAGTTTCTTGGTTCAATGGTTCCAAGGATGCAATGCTAATATTATAGATACTGAGGCTCAGGCCTTTGTTTTCAACGTGGGTTGGTGGATTCTTTGGAAAGCAAGGAATCATTCTAGGTATTAAGGGATGCTGTCTATGGCTAGGACGGTGGTAGCTAGAACCAAATGCTTGTTGTCAGACCTGGTTGGCGTGGCGGGTATTGGGAAGGAGGAGTACACATTTTTTTGCTTACAGTATCCACTTTTTGAGGCTAGGAGGAATGTTTCTAGGGTATATGGGAGTTGGATCTGTTGGTCGCCTCATAAGGAATGTTTTTAGCTTAATACTGATGGGCCCTGCGTCTCGGAGGTCATGCGTGGTGGTGGGGTCTTACGTGATCAAAGTGGAAGTGTGACCTTGGATTTCAAGGCATATTATAGTAGCAGTAATTCAGTTTGGGTGGAGGCCCTTGTAGTGCTCACAGTGTTTTCCATGTGTAAGCAGAGGAATCTCAGGGTCACACAGATTAAAACAGATTCAAAGATTGTCCAAGAGGCCTTTCTTGGGAGGGGTAGCACTCTGTGATCCATTATCTATACTATCAGACAATGTAAGGCTCTCCTCTTGGATAGAGATAGGGTCACTCATACTTGGCGTGAAGGAAACAAAGTGGCGGACCACTTGTCCTCCCTTGCAGTCCCAGATGATCTTATGGGTTTTTATTAAAATGACTCTCTTTTTAAACCAGAGTGGGTGAACCTGATTAGGGGTGATGTTCTGGGGCTTCATTATTTCCAGCCTCCCGAGATGAGGTCTCTTTTATTGTTTTTCTTTCTTTCCTTTTTGAAATAAAAATTGTAATTTTTGATGGATGGATAGGATCCCCAAAAATTAAATTCATAATAAATCCATTATTTTACCATGAAATATATATTATTGTAATATTACAAAATATTTTTTTCAATACAATAATTAAATAAAATACTTTAACTACTGATACAATCACAAAAATATGAACCTAAATAATATGAATCATACTAGAATACTTCAATGAGATTATCTTCATAACCTAAAAATAATAATAACCTTATATCACCAGAAAGTACAAGGATATTTTCATATAAAAAATAAATCATGCTATTTAAAAATTTAAAATGGGGAAATCGAATATTTTATTTTACCTAATCATAAGGGAAAATATAGAAATAAAAATTTTTAGAATATACATATAAGAATAAGTTGTGAGACATCTCTAAAATCCTCTATTTCATTTAGTTAATTAATGTAAATTAGAAATGTTCCTTCCTACTATAATAATTTATTCAGTGATATTCAATATAGACACACTATCTATTCTACACATGGGTTGGCCCTAATTATTTATTTTCATTTTCAAATATTATAATGATAGTTTTATTAGAAACATCATGTACTATAATGACCCATTAGCTATCAAGGATATGGAAAATTATTTATATAATAAATAATTTAAATTAATACCTTTTAATAATATAATGGAGGATTATGTCTAGTTATTTCTCTAATTGCCTCATGTTTTAGCCACATCATTTAACAATACATGATTCTAAAAATTTTATGGAAAGTACAAAAAATTATTTAATGTATATATCTTAATATTTATTTAATCTCCATATAAAATATAAGTAATAAATGTAGATTCTAATAATTGGGTGGACACAAGATTATGACATAAAACATGCTTCCATTCTGAAAAAATGGAATATATAAAATTTTGAGGTAATATCTTGAGTTTCAATTCTAGTGAATTTGGTATGGATGTGAAAGAATAATAAATATATATTTCCATGATCTCATCTAAAAACTCAATGGTAATCTCCTTAATTTTGGAGTCGGAATTCAATGGCATAAACCAATAATCGATGCTCCTTATTTCATCAATGAATAAGAAATTATTATTTTTTAAACATTTATGGAATTTTTTTTGAAAACATTGAAACATTAAACAAAAAAATTATTACCTATAATTTATATCATTGATGAAATCTAAGAAATAGGATCAAGTGAATGAATAGGTCTTTAGGTTCTATAGAGAGATCATAATCTAAAATCACTAAAATAAATGAAGTCCATTTTGAGTGGTTGTTCATGGCATCATAGTTGTTGTTATGTATAATGACACCACTATAATCCATATTCATTTCATAGTAAATTATAGAAATTATGGTGTTTGAATTTTTCAATAATTTTCTTCCCAAATTTGTTGGTTCAGTATATTTATTCCTGTCATATTCTATTCTATTCATTCAAAAATCAATAGTAAAAAATAAAATTTATACCCTCAAAAGAACATACTCTATCATAATATTAGGTTGTGTAGTACAATAGTTTTCCAATTAATTATTTTTTTTGTTTCACCTCTCTAATACACATTGATTAGAATCATTAAGGACGCGTGACATTTTTAAAGGCACCAAAATTAATAATGAATCCAAAAATAAATACTCCCATATAGTTAACTGAATCATGAATATTATAGGATATTTGAATTTATAGGAATGTGATTGATGGATCTAATATTAAATTTTCCTCTATATGATCACCATTTTTACACCTCAAATTCAACTTCTATGTGTACACGTCTCCTCCATGAAAAAGAAAAAAATAAAAAATGTACTTTACAAATTCAATCAAGGGAATATTAAATTATAAATTACTTATTGATTCCATATTTAATTTTTAGGTTTAGGTTTTTATGATTTCTTTATTTCGGTGTCCCTTTTTACTAATGGATGAGAAATGGTTGGGATAGGTGGATAATTAATACACACTCTCTTTCATTTAGTGAGAGTTCACCCATGACCAAGATTCTCCTCATTTGGATATTTAGGGATGGTTAGATTAATATTTTATTTATAAATGGTTGATTATAATATAAAAGTTATTTATCATTTTAGCTGTGTAGTATTATTAGGGGTTATGGGTATAACACTTATCTTTTCCCTTGTATATATGATAATTTGAGAAAATATTTTTCGTAGCCCTTATCTATAGATTTCCTCTATAATGACAGTGAATTATCCAAAATGATTTTTTAGATTTTGTATGAAAGCCTGGGTTATTTCATGTAATTTAAGGTTTTTTCAACCATTGATTTAGTTATATATTTTATTGTTATCTAGAACAGGATGATGGAAAATACATGACGATGGATGAATATTTTTTAGTGGTAGAAGAAGCCGAATAACCTTCCCCAACTTGTTCCAGGACTATTAGAGTGGTTGGAATACACCATAACTATATTCTTGGTTATCATTCAATCCATAGTTGGATGGGTAATATAGTTCAGTCTTAATTTATATGTTTTATTGTCTACCTAATAAGATTTCCATTAAACAATCATTATATTTTCCAAGTTGAAGGAATTGGTCAGAATATTGGGTGTCAACAACACAAATATTGTAATGAAGTAGATAAGGATAATGATTTTTTCTTATATAAAAGTTCAATTTCGATGGATTAGGGTACATACCATTCAAATATTTCCCCCATATATTTTTTAAGAGAATAAAATTTCACCACAAAGACTCATATGAAAGGTACTATTTATTGGAGGTGGTTCTAAAAAACTAACTTTCCTTGTAATTAAAATTTCTTATATATTCAAATAATGCAATATTAATAAATATTTTATCACTTGATTGTGATTATTATATGTAACATTAATGTGATAATTTCCATATAGTATATGATTCATAGTATCTTTATTTTTTTCCACCTTATAATTATAACCAAAAACGTCCATGACATTATTGAAAAACATGTGTCTAATAGTCTATATAACATTTTTCTTTTGGGAAAAAACTTTTTTGGACTATTGGGTTTATGATTCTTGTAAGTGAATGAGAATTTGACTCATCAATTATTTAACATGGTAATATCCATGATATGAGATTATTTGGAAAGACTCACCAATATGAATTTGACTTGTTTTATCTATCATTAATATTTATATAGATGTCTGTGTTGACCTTTAGACCTTGAGATTATTATTATTTATTTTTATGAATTGTGTATTTTTATTTATTTATTACATCAATGAAATCATATTCTCCTTGAGTGGTAGGATACACTTGATTCATCAAAGGTGATATAAAATTTATAAACAATTTTAGAAAAGAGTATTCAATTATATATAATGGATGATGGCATAAATTACACTTTGATTTAAATGGAATAATTTGACTAAATCCATAGTTATGATCATTCATCGACGAGTTTATTTTAGTTTGTTAAAGAAAGATAAAACCATTAAATAGGCTGATGAATCCATGTATGAAATGTTCTTGAGAAGATATTGAGTCAAAGGGATTATATTACATAGTAGGAATTATAATGAGGTTGTTAACGTTGAGATATTATCTTATTTTTATATGTGTGTCTGGATATGTATCTATATTATAATAATGTATATTAAGCTAGATTAACTAATCTCAATATGAAATAGGCCTAGAGGGTAAAAAAATGATTATCCAGAATCTAAATTATATTAAATTTTATATTTTAGTAATTTTTGTAATATCCCTGAACATGAATTCCCGTATCCAATGATGAAAATATTATATTTACATTTCCTGTTCAAATATTGATGAATGTGACCCAAATTTATCCATCTAAAAAATAAAATAACAAAATGAAATATTCGCTCACTTATATTCGGAAGTAATATTTAGGAATACAGCTTTAGAGAATTAGAAAAAACTCTTACATTAACAATACCGAAGGATTAATGAGTTTATTTAACCTTATACATTGATTCTCATATTACAAATTTGGTAATCATCATCATCCAAATAAAAAACTTCTAGACATTATTAACTCATCCTCTATCTTTATAACTCGTGGAAAATGAAACATAAGGAGGGTGAACTCAAATTCCCATTAAGGGTAAATATAAGAATTGAAAATTTAATGACATCAGGGATAATTAGAATATCATAAGGGAATGATGAAATATTAAATGTTTATGAGTATGAAATAATAATATTCATACACATAAATATGTGGATCATCAAATAAGAAAACATGTAATAATTAATTTACAACATAAATAGTCATCTGAATAAAGAATCTCAGGCCATGTGATATCAATATTGATCATAAGTAACATTATAAATCCATGAAAACATATATAAAACATATTGGTATCTTGGAACATAATCTTCACGTAAATTATTATAAATGTAATAACCAATATGGTTTACATCTATCTCTAGAGTACCCATTAAATTGGAGGGCTATAATAGACCCACCCTTCATTAGTATATAATGGACCCACCATCAATGGTTAATAACTAAACCACCCATACTTTTTATAACATAAAAATTAATCATTAGTTTATAATTTAACAAATCATACTTGGTTTATTATGGAACCACCCATTATCATAAATAATTTCCAAGAAATCTATCCTGAATAATGTTTATATAGCATTCATTTCATCATAAAATCATTGAAATAATATCTATTTTTTTAGATCATGATTAACCCATACAAATGAAAAGGATTCCAATAAAATATATCTGAATCATGATTAACTAGTGGAAAATAAATGGGTTCCATAATAACCTCTTTGAAGAATGATTAACCCATAGAAAATAAATGGTTCACCTTCCAATATCTTTGAAATATGATTAACCCATAGAAAAGAAACAGGTTCCATAAAAATATACCTAAAACAATCGTAATCTATCCATATAAGGAATTCATATTGTATAAATAAAAAATATTCACAATTTATAATATGTTAAAACAAGTGTTTTTGAGTTTGATGAATGGAAATACATTTAAAATTTCATTAAAACATTTTCTGTAGAAAAATAACTTTTCATAATAAAAAATCTCTTTTAAAAATAAAATTCCCAAAAAAATTTGAAAAAACATTATTTGAAAACATATTTAGGAAAATAGAAATTAAACATTAAGGGAAAAAATGTACATGATGACAATAAAATATGACATTGTCATTAGTTTTAAAAATAATCATTCTTTTCAAAGAATTTTGAAAAGGGAGTCCAAAGTGAAACATTTAGAAAATGATAATTAATGTACATTCAAAACATTTTAAAATAAGTTAAAAGATCATGAAAAATGTATTTTATAAAATATTTTTTAGAAAATAAATAATTTTTTGCAAGCATTTTAGAAAACATAGACATGGAAGAGAAAGATAATCAGTCTAAAAGAAAATAAAAAATCGGTATCACGGACAAACGACATTATAGATTTTTGTTTAATAAATAAGGATTATAAAAGAAATAAAAAATTTGAAACACATTCATAATTATATGATAATAAAATATATGTGGTTTAATAAAATAATTACATAGTATTTCCACTAAAATAAACTAGAACATAAAAAAACTCTAAAGAAAGAAGATTGTAACATAACACCTTTTCAACTTTGGCAATACTTCAATCACAAGCCAAATGAAATAATAATAAAAAACGACACATTAAATACCATGAACATAAGGATTTTCATGATATAAAATTTCATTGGGATTTAAATAAAACAAGTAAATTAATATAGGGGCATATCATTAATATATCTCTCAAAGAAATATAATTTGAGATGAATAAACCTTACAAAAATCATACCATTGAATTTGAGAATTAATCAATGAATCGATTAAAATTTTCAATTGTAAATCCAGATAAAACAAGGTTAAATAGAGAAATATATTCTAAAATTTTGGTACACACATAAAAATATAATATCAAAGTAATATAATAAGTAATATAACCCAATAAATATAGATTAAGTTATTATATTCTTTACCACTTGATAACCTTCAAGAAAATACCTTTATATTATGTAATTAAAATTGAAAATTAAAATAACATTATATATGATGTATTAATGTTATTACATGTAAATTTTGAATTATATAAAGAAAATAATATAAATAAGTGGTAAATATAGCATATCGATCATAAAATGTTGAAGGGAGACGAGAAACCCCTTTTCTCAACTATAGAATTTCCATACATATCCTTTAACTCATATATAATGAAAGTATTTAATTATTTTATATCCCAGGAACCTTCTATAGTTTATAAAACTTACACATAAATAATTTATTTTATTTCTATATAATTACATATTTGAATACTTAATCATTAAAGGCCACATCAGGCATTTTGGATATGTTTGGTTAATCATTTCAAAACAGATTCATTGTGTTGAACAAGGTCAAAGAGTTAATTATTTAAATTTCTAAATAATAATAATTATGAAATAATGATAATATTTATTCATCAATTATACTTTTATAATCAATCATGAAAAATGTTTATAAAAAATGAACTATGTTACCATCATGAAGATGGTAGGTCGTATAGACAAATGAGTAATGTTTCCATCTCTTAACGATTACCATGGAAATAATATAGTATTATTTTATCTATATATAATGGTAATAATATCATAGATAATATATTATTTCTTTCAATATAAATATATATATAATTATTATGATGTGGGGATGAAAATAAATCACATATCTTCATGTAAGCAGTATTCCAGGTATGTGTGAATGAGGTTACATTTTTTGATGTAAGAAAAAAATGGTATATTATGTTTTTTAAATAATAATTTATTAATTAATATTATTATTATGTCATTTATATAACATATATTCATTAAAAATATCATAATTAACATTCATGTAAAGAGTTAGTGAAAGATGATTTACATTGCTATGGGAGGTGGTAGTCTGCCGTACACACAAGCGACATTGTCTTATCCCCCAAAAAATGGAAAGTAATATATATATATATATATATATATATATGGGTGAAATTATAAATAAATAAGTATTAAAACGTTAAAAATATCTTATATAATATATAAATTCATAATTATAACAATCCGTGAGAGGTGATAATATAAAACAAATGAAATCTTTTCTCTATGCGGCAGTCTGCTATAAACACAAATGATGATTCATATCCTATTTGATGAGAGGGGATATAGATTTTGGTAATTAAATTAATATAATGAAAAATTATTATATTTTAGATACTTTTTAATAATATTATAATTGTTGAATAATATTTTAAGGATATGGGAAAAGAAATGAAACAAAAACACATAATTAAATTTTTTTCCTATTCTCAGAGCTCCTCTATATAATTATACCAAAAATATTCCATCAATGTATATTCTACTAAAGAAAGGATTATATGTTGAGATTATGGATTTTGGAATGTAAATTTGTTTTTTCTTGGAAGAAAACATTGTTTTATGTTTTGTAGAAGAGATGAGAGATGATTCCTTTTATAAGTGAGGTTTGTGGTACACTTGTAGTTTTTGAAATGAAAAATGTGTAACCACATTTATCACATGTAAAAATAATAAAAATGGAGAGTTATAATTTATTAGATATTTTATGGCCTATATATGAACATTAAATATTTTTATACACCTTTTTATTTCGTTGTGACCCTTATCATATTAGTATAACCCTCGGTAAACCTATTTTCACCTTAATCGTGGTAATTAATTTTTACTCATTTCCATAATCATTATGGTCAAAATTAAGTTGAAATTATTAGATAGTATAAATTATTATGATTTGAAATATTTTATACATTTAAAAAAAATAAAATTAATTGAACTGGAAAATTTTAATTTAAAATTATAACTACAAAAACAATAAAAAAGTGGGGAATCAAGAACTCCATTCCTCAAGTAAAAGATGATTTTATTTTAATTATATGCCTAATTATAATATTATAAGTATAAATTTATATTTATTTTTATATTATATATAAATTTCATTTGATTCATTATTCCTTTGAGTTTTTATTAATTATTTAAGAAGGAAAAGATTATGCTCATTAAAATAGTTTTAAGAAAAATCATATTTTCAAAATAAATATCAAACTTATACTAAAATCCAATAAGAATTTAATTAAATAGAAATAATGTGAAATAATGAAATTAAATAATACATATAAAACATTAGAAAATATTCAAAACATAATGGGAGTTATAAATTTCATAATTTATTGAAAATAAAAGGCATTTTTACAAAAATCTATATTTTTTACTATTCATGGAAAAATAAATATTTCCTAAAAAATATTTAAATTTCATAAAAATTAAATTTTGATATACCAATTTACAAAATGGAGTTAATTTTATAAAATAAATTTTATAAAATTTCCAAAATCTAATTATAATATTTTTTCATGAAAACGAATAAAAATCATTTTTTGAAGAAAACATTTTTTCGAAGAAAAAAATTACATTAATAATTTTTTCTGATTATTTACTAAAGTATTATCAAATAAAATTATTTATTAGGACATATATATATATATATGTATATCAAAATTTATTTAATACTATTAATACCAACCAATTTAACATCTATGTTATGAAAGATGTTTATTTCGGGTGTCATTTAAGCTCAGTATTGGGTGTCAAATATGCTATCTAACATAGATTTATTTTAAAAAAACTTGGTGTGTTATCATTTATATAAATATTTTTCTTATATTGTTGTATAATAATTATTTATGTATCATGGATCACAAAAATTCAACTATAAGTTATTTGAATTTGAATATATGTTGGTTGAATGTTAAATAAATACTACTTTCTTGATATAAAATTTAGATTATTTATTTATATATTGTATATTATCAAAGTGAAAAATAATAATTAATTTAGTCATGTAAATATATAATAATTATTTATTCAATATTTAGTGAATATACTTATTATACACTACTTTCATGTAATTATTTATTAATTTAGGTATTTTATTAACATTACTTTTGGGATTTATAAATATGTTTCCATTTTTTAGAATTTTCATAAATTGGAATAAATGGAATAATTAAATTAGTAGTAGTATTAATAATAATAATAATTATTATTATTATCCCAAAATTAAAAAATTCAAAAATTCAAAAATAATGAAGGGCCCCCCTTATGTGTCGCAACTCCGCCCACCCATTCAACTCTTTCTTGCAGTTACCTATAGCCAAATCCAATGAACACTGACTACCTACTTTAATCTCCTACTATAATAGATATTTAAACTGATTTCTTTGAGATTCCAAGTAAAACCTCTAAATTTAGTTCACCATGTCCCTCTTTTTTATTTTTCTTTGTGTTTTCATTTATCCCTATCGCTATTGCATTAGCGCCTGAAATCTTGGTAGTGTTCAAGTATAAAAATTACTTCAGTTCTTGTTTATTTGGAATAAAATGTTTTATTCAAACTCAGAATATTTTTTTGTGTGTTCTGGCACAATTTTCACCAATTCCAGGAAGTTTTTCCCATGACCTAACTATTTAATTATTTAAAGATTAATGGATTTCATTCTAAATGTATGTTTTAATAATTTAATGTATGTATTAGGTTTTTTTATTGAATTAATAAAAATAATGTGATGTTTTAACTTGGTTTTAATATAATTTTAAAGGGTTATTTGTTTCAAAGAAATGTTTAAATCCAATTTCTTGTGTTGTGTGTGCTATTTCTTTTTTGAACAACCACATGGGTCATTAAAAATTAAATTGAGGATTCACATGATATCTTTTATATTAAAATTAATTTCATCAAAAGTGATGCTTGGATTTTAAGGGATATTTTATATTTAAAGTATTATGATTTAGTTTCTTGAGAAACAATCATTAATTTAATTCCATTGAATGATTGGTTTTAATGATAGTCAATTACTCCTCAATTAAAAACTAAATATTTGGAATGTGAATTTAGAAAACAAATGAATAAATATTTGTAAATGTGTTTGTAGATATATATTAATATATATATACATTCAAAATATAATTTTTGAATGGTAAAATAGGGTGATGTACAAATATAAACATGAAAATATATACAATTTTATTTTTATGGTATAAAGAGAAATAATTAAAATAAAATGTAGAATTATATATGATGATATTTAAAAAGGTTTAAGTGGTTTTAAATAGGTATAAAGGACTCTTACATCTTGAGTTATTCTTTCAATATGTCCCATTTGACACCATTAATATTTTTCAGCATCGCCTATATATGTGATACCCTCTATAGATTTTTATTGTTTATTTTCAAATGATTACCATGTTACGTGTAGGTAATTCTTTAAATTTTGGAATTGTGTTGCTAGGGGTTGTTTTGAGAATATTTAATTTATTTCAATGGTGTTCTTTGGATGAAAATATTTCTTGATTAATGAGTCACCTCTATTTCATTAGATTATTGGTACTCAAGTGGCTAGGTATGTTTGGATTAGTTTAAAACATAGTGTGGATCATACAACATCTAAAGTAATTCTCCCATTCGATCTAATGATCCATAAAAATAATTATGTTTCACGGTTAATTTTACAAGACCACTAGGATATTGATAGGTTCTCTAATTCCTTCTTTGAAATATTGTCTCTTTTTTCGTTCTATATTCACATTCCTCATGAGGTAGACTATGGAACACATTAGTTTTTTGGTGTTTGGTTTAAGATATTTCCCCTATTTATTGGTTGTGATAACCTATGATTATGATGTATATAAAACAATATTTCATTGTATTATTTTATTTATTGATATGTGACACTCTTTTTTGGTTACCCATCGATTTTTTGTTGTTCTTTTTTAAATGGTAAAAAATTATTTTGAAAAAATCATTATAATTTACAATTTTTCATATGTGGTTTTAAAATAGTTTTCTTGGTTTTGAAAAAACATATTTAAAAATAATTTTATGAGAAAAGAGTGAATGAAATTTTTCGTAAATATGTATCAGACTAATTATAAAAATGGTTTTAAAATACATTTAAATTTATTAATGATATAGACATATTCAAATTTTTATATGTTTCCATTATGTAATGGATTTAGGAAAACCCTTCATTTTTAAATGTATGTAAAAAAATATGGCAATAGATGTTAAATAAAAGGGTGGTCCTATGGCTAGGTGGGTGGTGAAAAACTGAGTAATTATTTTCTCATGCTTATATTTTATATTAGTATCATGTTATTAGTTGGATTCTGAATTATCCTAGAGCATTGATTGCTTTTGATATTTTGGATAGTTGTTTCAGTTATGTTTATAGAATTTGGACAAGTGTTCATGTCATATGATTTATGGGTCATCCTTTATTTTAATATAATGACTAGTGTACGGCCCTTTAAATGTGTTATTTTATTCTTTCCATTATTTTTATAAGTGATTTCAATTATTTATATGTATGTTGGGTGATTCTAGAACTACAACAAGTTCATGGACCCTGAGGGGTGAGTATAGGTATACAAGATATGTGGGGGATTTTTAGCGGGATTAGGGTAATTGGTTTATATAAGTTTAGATATAATATATAGTTTTTATTTTGTATCATTTAATTTGTATTTAGTATAAGGCCACAGCCTTAAACATTACACAATCTTTAGTTAAGTCAATAATTTAAATTGAGGATAATTTTAGGTTTATAGTTTTAGATAATTAGGCCATAACTATTACATTACATCTAAAATATTAAAAAGTAGACAGTTCTACTCTATCAAATTTTTTCCACAATTATAAAACTAATTAAATAAAACAAGAATTATTTTATAAATATAAATTTATTTAATTCTTCCATTCCCTTAACCTTCTTTATAAACTGTGAAAAATATTTCAAAAACCTGGGATGAGCATAAAAATCTTAGCAAGGGTTATAAAACAAGAAAATAAAAAATCAGTCCATCAGTACATAAAAATCTATGAAATCTTACTTTTCCATTATAAAATATAATCTCTTTAACATACATTATGTAATAATAAGATTTATGAATAACACATAGAAATAATAAATCATAAAGGTAAATTGTGGCATCCATAACATACTTACATTGTATCTTTCACATCTATATAGGGAGTTAAGTTTGGAATACCCATCACAGTATATTCCCTAAATATCTTAGGAGAAGAATTAACCTTTACCTCTGTCACCTTACCCAATGTATTGGAGAGATATCTCAGGATAACCTACCTAATCATTATCACAGAACCAAACATATACTAAAACAATTCCCAAGAACCATAACATAATAATAACACATGAACAAGAATAATGGGAAGATAAAATCTCCACATTTCAATAACAATATATTGGTTCAAGATATTACTATAATAAATTCATTTAAAACACATTTAAAATATTTAGAAAGAATAATTTTTAATCAAAGTGACCCATAATCCTTTGAAAAATTTAAAGGAATTCCATTTTAAAACATTAATTCCCATATAAATAAATCCTCAAAACCATTTTGAAAACATGTAAATTAAGGAGAAAGATTTACAAAAATAAATCATTAAAACTTTAAAAACTCTGTTTTTGTCAAAGAGTCTCGTAACACTTGAGAAACTCTAAAATAAAAATAATTACATAATTACATAAAAAACATTAATTATCAGGAGAATACTGAAATTAATGATATAAAAATTCAAAAGGGTTGTATATACACATTATATGATAATAAAGGTGCACAATATCAAGGTATTAATCAATGAAAATAGATTGGGACATAGTCCCTTACGAAAATTTGGAAGCCTAACGACATCACTTTAAAATTCATAAAATGAGTTGATGGGAGAGAAAAATTTATCTCTACACATAGAGATAAAATTTATAGAAATAACATTATATAAAACATATCCAAACATAATTAAATGGAAATTAAAAGACATGTCATAATGAAGACATTGACTAAAAGGGAAGTGTTAAAGGTTCCCTCACCTTGAGTCCGACTTGTGTTTTTCATTCTTTATCTACTTTAATAATAAACATAATTTAATTATACTTTTTATATAAACTTTTTCAATTTTATTATTCCTTTTATATCACTTATTAACTTGCTATAACAATTATATAATTATTTATGTTCATATCGGTCTTTTTGTCGATGTTCGGAACTTGAGTCAAAAATGAAGTTGTCATAATTATAAATTGTCTATTTCCTCAAAATTCCATTATCTCAACAATTGTATTCATGATTTAAATATCATAAATATATATTATATATTTATTTATATCTAGTATATATGTATTTTATAATATTCCATAACATTTGAATATAATAAAATGAAATGCACCGTTCATGGAGACGGTAATCCGTACATACACATGAACGCTACTTTCAATTCATTTTCATTTTTAATGGATTCATAAGTAATTGAAAAAATGGGCATAATATAATTCCAGTATAATATAAACTTTATATATTTTACATAATTTCAGTAATTCCATCCTTTATATGTTCTATGTATAGCATGAAAGATTCATGTCACTTTGAGGGGGTGGTAGTCCGCACTTCCTCAAATGAAAATATCATATATATAAAATATAAAAAGAAAAAATGTATTTTCTACATGATAATAAAATTTTCATATAGATAAAAAAATATCATAAATATCATTTATAATTGCAGTGCCATTATAATGGCTACCATGAGAGGCGGTAGGAGATAATTGAACAATCATCGTTTCGTGAGGCAGTAGTTCGCTGTCCAGAGAAAGAGAATGTTCGTATCCATTAGATGAAGGTGTTCAGAAGTGTAGTTATAATACTTCTCATAAAAACATAATAGTATATTTACAATACTGCTTTTTTAATAATGTAATGAAATAAAGAGATCTTAGGGGTTGAAGAAGGAAAAAAATGGAAGAAGTTTGAGAGAAGACATTACCTTAAATGGGGTAACTACTTTTGATTTAAGCTAAAAGTCCTTATTTAACTGCCTTATTCCCAAGATAAAGATTCTAAGAGGAATATGGATATATTTTGAGCTTATTTGTACAGAGGTTGGATGAGCCAAGGGGGCTTGAGAGGTGTAAGTAAGGATTTGAGGTGGTGGCCTTTTATAATAGGGAGGAGGGGAACTTAAGGAATATCTTGAAATATTATTTTATTATAAATAATATTTCTATTATAAATGTGTCAAAATTTATTTATTTCTATGATATTATGAATATAAGTTGAAATAAAATAATCCAATAAGAATTATAATGGTTTTGGATATTTTTAATCATTGTCTATTTTATTTAACCCTTTTTTACTCTTACCATTTTATCAAGCATTTAACAGTTTGAGAATCAAAATAGTTACCCAAACATGAAAAATATCTAATTAAAGATTCAATAAAGAAATTTAGACTTATTTTAACTATTTTTCATAACAGTATAATATTTTGAACTATATAATATTTATTAAAATATTTTATATTTTAAAATATGAATTATGTAAATTTTGACACTATTAATATCATGACTTTTTAATAAATCCATAATAACTTTATTACATAAAAAACATCATTAATACAAATATATATTTTAATGGTAATGAAAAAAATTATTTTATTACATCAAAATAACAAATCTTCATTTATTTTAACAGTTATAATATCATTTATTTGAATCTTTTATTAATGAAGCAATCACTACATCACCATTATGTCATAATTAAATTTATTTATTTAATTTCTAAAAATTATAAATAAAATATGATGTCATAGGAAATATTTTTATATTTCTAATAACTATTTATAGTCGAATTTATTACTTATATAATCCATATATAAATTTTTTTTACTAAAAGATACATGCTTAGGTTATATTTTCCTTATCTTTAAATTAAAATTAATTAAATATGATTTTTACACACAAGTGGCTTAATGGGGTCCTCAAATAGACCCAATGATGCCCATGGTTGGACATATCTCATCCAATAGGGTTAGTACATGTGTTAGGGTAATTTGATGTTATTGTAATATTAATTGTTCTACCATTATTTTCAAGATTTATCTTTTAACCATAGTAAATAAAATATTTATTGAAGTTACTAATCATAATGTATAAAAATAAATGTTTCCGGATTAAAAAAAATTTAAATTCTAATTCCAAATATGGAATACATTTTTTTAAATTCAAAACACAAAAGTTTCAGAAATTAATTTAAAATTAATTCCCGTTGTTAAAACCAAAAAGTGTGTTTTTAAGAAGTAAAAACTTACAAAAGATATATATGTGTTTATGTCCAACGTCAAAGTAAAATTACATAAAATGACAAAAATTGGATAAAATGATAAAAATATAATCCAATTACATTTTAAAACCAATTAAAATTGCGCTCTAACTATATAAATAAATTAGATTAAAATGATGTTTGGAATTAAAATTCAGTATTTCTCACTATATATTAAAAAATGAACTTTATCATAAAAATACAAAGATTTAATCCAATTTAAATTATTATGTCCCTATTCTATATAATAGTATTATTTTGTCAAGTATAACTTATAAAAGTTAAAAATATTGATTTAAAAAGGGTTCTCCATCAAAAGGCGATAAAATGACCTTTTAAAAATGTTAGAGTTTTTCATGCTTAAAATCATATTCATTCTTATTTTAAGCCTCTAAAAATTATTGTATATGTGTAAAGACATTTAATAATAATATTGTAGTTAGTTCTGTTCATTCTTTCCAATATAATGTCTAGGCATTAACTATCATTTAAAATAATAATAATATTATATTATTTCTTGGAATAACTTAAAGTTGTGTGCAACATAAGATTTTAATGAAACCTGTTGTTGCGTGTTGTGTACACTATAAAACAAAGTGCCATATTTAAAATAAAATTAATTTCTTATTCATAAATATTTATAGATATGAAAATTCATTATTCAATAAACACCTGGGTATTTACATCTTTCCCCCCTTTTCAAAATTGCGTCCTCGCAATTTTAAAATTAGTCTTGGAATCTTCATTTAAAGTCCCGCATAGAAAAAATGTCAATAAAAATATCACATGAAAAGAAATAAGTAGAATTAAAAATTCCACCTGAGATAACACATACTAGGATTCCAGGAAAACATTTATATGGAGGAGAAACTAAGTGTTATGTTTAGATGTAGAGTGATTGAAAACATGATTCAGAATAAGCTAACTACAAGAAAACCACAAACTTGTGATAGGTTAAATGGTATTTGATTCCCCTATAGGAAAAGTTAAATGAAATGTGTTTTTTTTATTTTACTCTTCAATATGTTAGATAATTTATTTATGAGATTGACTAAGAATATAAGGAGATATACATACTATTCAGGTAGAGTTTCATCCTTTAATACATTTCTACCAAATAGACATCTTTTCTCTAAATGATGAGTATTTAGGATGACTTGGATACACCTGGAGTGCTATATTCAACATCTAGAGAATAACATGATCCAAAAAAGAAGAACCATATATTTCCAATTTCTTTAGACATTAACCGAAACCAAAAAGGTTAGTACAAGATCAGATTATCCCCAAAAAGTATAATCTTTTATAAAAAATAAATACTACTCTTAATCTCCAAAATTGAACAAAAAACACCCAAAGCTCAAAAAGTACCATAAAATACAAAATTGTCCTTAAAATTATTCATAATAATACAAACTAAGTTTGAAACCAAAAATTTAGAAATATTTGATCAAATAGTCTCCCACAAAAATGATAACATTTATCACCAAATAACATTAGCTACTATTAAAGTCTCAAAATGAAGAGTAATTTATCTAATCACGTATTCCCAAAGATAGGTTAATCATTTCCATTAATAACCTGAATCTCTATATATTCACTATAAGAACATATATTCTTCCAAAATAAAAATATACCATTAATCCACAAAATTAATCCCATAGTATTATATTTTCCTTAGGCTTATAGTGTTCCCAAAAGAGAAAATGTCTTCTAAAACAACCTTTATCACTTAAACCACCAAATTAGTTTCTTATAATAAGGATATCCATTTGATAAAAAATAATATCCCAACTAAAATTATTCTTGATCAATAAAGTCATTTAACTAAAAAAGAATAATTCATACTGATTAGCGGTTTCACGTAGGCCAGTGGTAGGATATACGCCTCTGTCGCCCATCGGTTGTGGGTTCGATTCCTATAGCCTTGCTGGAGGTGAAGAGTTGTCACCCATCTTTCATGTTTCCCTTTTTTATAAAAATCAAAAATAACCCTAACATTATTTAACCTATATGGTTTTCTAATACCTCTCATTCTCATCCCAACTCATAATAACCTCAATATATTAATTCATGAAGTCTAATATATATTGATATTTTTTACCTTAATAAAATAACACAATTCCCAATGAAAAACATCATACCTGGATAATGGTGTCCACCAGGTTTCAACATCATCTTCTTCACTAAGATAGATGGTTCATGCATTAAAACAATGATTTAGAGATCCTCTAAATCATATACATTCTTTATCCAAATACACCTTGTACAACATGGGTCATATGGGTGTTCACAAAAAAATAGTTTCATAAAATAATCATGTGTGACATATAATTTTGAAACATATGATAAAATATTCTTTTTATAAAATAGTCGAACCGATTTGGAGTTGAAACATTCAATCAATTTTAATTTTAAGATACCATAAGTATGTAGTGAAAGTCTATAATTTAAAATAAAATATAAATAGGTTTCTTAATGTTCTCATTCTTTATAACCTTTTTCAAAATCATAATATGTTTCAAAATCTTGCGATAAGGTAAAATATTAGAAAATTACTTGATAATATTTACCTTTCTTGAAATTATGATAATATTGAGAAAATAGGATTGGATTAAATTCAACCCATGATCCACTATTGTGTTGACTTATTGAGGAGGTGTTTGATATCTCAAAAAATTCCTTGCAAGTGAGTTATATGTTGGAAAAATGTTTCAGAATTGTCTGGGTATGAATTTACAATAATTAATGCAAGTAAGTCATTTGGAAAAGATAGGAATGTCGTTTCAGATCCTCCTCCTTCCATTTGTAACAGACATTCCTTGATCATAAAAAGTTGAAAAATGAAGATTTATCTTAAAGAGTAGACATAGAGACTAACCTTGTGTCTAACAAAAACTCCTAATCCATAGTGTTGTCTAAACCGACCTCTGATACCAACTATAAGGCCCCATCTTTAAATATTATATAATCTTGAGTTAAGTCAAGAATTCACATTGAGGATCTATTCGCGATTAGAATATTAAATTATTAGGCCGTTACTATTACATTATATCTCAAAAGATTACAAATAGACACTTCTACTCAGTCCACATTTTCTTCCAAAAATAATAAAACAAGATTTTTTTCATGATATAAATCTTTATGAATTATTCCATTCCCTTAACCTTACTTATACACTATGAAAAAAAATTCAAAAACATGGGATTAGCATAATAAGATCAGTAAGGGTTACAAAGCAAGGAAAGAAAACATTAGTCCATTAATACATTCAAATCTATGATATCATACTTTTCAATCATAAAACATAATCTCTTTAACATACCTCATGAAATAATAATATTTATGAATAACACTTAGAAATAATAAATCATGAAGGTAACTTGTGGAATCTATAAAATTCCGACATTGCATCTTTCACAACTATATAGGGATTTACTTTTGGAATACTCGTCTTGGTATATTCCCTAAATCTCTTAGGAAAAACATTAACGTTTACCTCCATCACATAACCCAATGCATTGGAGAGCTATCTCGGGGTCACCCACCCTATGTTTATCATGGAACCACCCATATATGTAAAAAATTCCCAATAAATATAACATAATAATAACACATGAACAAGAATAAAGGAATGATTAAATTTCAACATTGAAATAACAATATATCGGTTCATGATATTAAGATAATAAATTTTAAAAAAACATTTAAAATTTAAAAAAAAAATTGAATCAATGTGTACCATACCACTTTGAGACATTTAATGGAATTCCATTTAAAAAAATTAATTTAAATATAAATAAATAATCAAAACTATTTTGAAAACATTTAAATTAATGAGAAATATTTATAAAAATAAATCTTCAAAATTATTAAAATGATTTTTTAACTTAAGAGTCCTGTAACACTTGAGAAACACTTAAAATAAAAATAATTAACGAATGATATCAATGAAATCATTAATTATCATGAGAATATAGAAATTATTGATATAAAAAACAAAAGAGTTTTATATACACAATCTAGGATAATAATGGTGCACAATATAAAGATATGCCTCAATGAAAGGAGATTGGGAAATAGTCCCTTACGAAAATTTAGCAACCTAACAGCGACACTTTAAAATTAATAAAATGAGTTGATGGGAGAGAAAATGGTCTCTCGCAACTTGTTCATAAAATTTATATCAATAATGATATATAAGAACATATCCAAACATAAGAAAATTGAAATTAAAAGACATAACATAAAGATGTCATTGACTAATAGAGAAAGGTGAAAGGATCCCTTACCTCGAGTCCGACTAGTCTTATTTGTTCTTTATCTCCATAAATAATAACCATAGGTTAATTATAATTACATTAGAACCTTTTTAAATTTTATTATTCCTTTTATATCACTTATTACCTTCCTATAACAATCATATAATTATTCAAGTTTATATCAGTCATTTTGTTGATGTTCAGAACTTGACTAAAAAATGAACTTGTTATAATTATTAATTGTTCATGTGGTAAAAAGTACATTATCTCCATAATTTTATTCATTATTTAAATATAATACATTTCTAGTATATATGTATTTAGATCCATTATATATGTATTTTAGAATATTCCATAACATTTGGATATAAGAAAATGAATTGCACCGTTCATGGAGATTATAATATGTACGTACGTATGAATGCTACTTTCATTTCTTTTTCATTTTTAAAGGAAAGAAAAATAAATCATAAATATGTATATTATAATTACAGTATAATATGTATGTTATATATGTTACATAATTTCATTAATTCAATCCTTTATATGTTCCATGTATAGCATGAAAGAGTCATATCACTTTGAGGGGGTGGTAGTCCGCACTTCCTCAAATGAAATTATCGTATATATACTACATGAAAAGAATAAAGGTATATTATAAATTATAATTAAATAAGAATAGAGATAAAATAAATATCATATATATCATGTATAATCATAGTGCCATCATAATGGCCACCATGACTGGTAGTAGGAGATAACTGAACAATCATCGTTTCATGAGGCAGTAGTTCTCCATCCACAGAAACAGTATGTTTGTATCCATTATATGGATGTTTGTGAAAGTATAGTTAGAATAATTCTCATAAAAACATACTATTCTATTAAATATAATGTTTTTGTTATTAAATATTTAAATAAAAATAGTTTAGGGGGTTTGAGAAGGAAAATAAATGGAAGAATCTTGAGAGAAGACATTACCTTAAATTGGGTAACTCCTTTTGATTTAAGCTAAACTTCCTTATTGAATTGCCTTATTCCCAATGTAAAGATTATAGGTGTAATATAGAAAATTTTTAGAGCTTATTTTGGTAGATTTTGGATGATACAAGTGGTCTTGAGAGGTGTGGGTAAGGGTTAGAGGTGGTGGCCTTTTATAAGAGGGAAGACAAACACTTAAGAAATATTTTGAAATAATATTTTATTATAAATTATATTTCGAATATAAATGAGTCAAAATTAAGTTATTTATAAGATAATATGAATATAAGTCGAAGTAGAATCATCCAATAAAAATTATAAAGGTCTTGAATATTTTTTAATCCTTGTCGTTTTTATTTAACTCTTTTTTACTCTTACAGTTTTATCAACCATTTAACACTTTGAGAATCACAAAATTTACCAAAACATGAAAAATATCCAATTAAAGAGTCAATAATAAATTTTAAAACCTATGATAACTATTTGGCCTAATATTATATTTTTTTTAATTTTATAAAAATTAATAAAATATTTTATATTTTAAAAAATGAATTATGTCAATTTTGACACTATTCATATCATGACTTTTTTAAAAATCCATAACAACTTGATTACATTGAAAAAACTTCATTAATAAAAATATAACATGTAACTACAATCCAATAATATTTTATATGACATGAAAATAACAAAAAATGCATTTAGTTTAACATTTATAATATCATTTATTTAAATTCTTTATTAACTAAGAAATCACTCGAACACCATTGTGTCATAATTAAATTTATTTATTTAATATAAAAAAATTCTAAATAAAATATGATGATTTAGGAGAAAATTTTATATTTCTTACAATAACCCAAGATTTCATAATGTTTTATCTCTTCAAAATAATTCAATAACTTGTGTTACAGGCAATAACGAGTTCGAGCGCACCACAACTTACCAAACTAGCTATTTAAAAAGCAATTATGAATACTATAAACGGAATTTTGAATTTTATATACTTAATATAATTTCATAATCCATATTATGTGTTTATTAGACATAATATAAGAACAAAATCATTTTTTTAGATAAAAGAAGTATTTTTCAAAAAATGCAATTTTACTGCCTTTTAATGGAGAACCTTTTTTAAAACCAATATTTGACACTTTTATATATATCAAATTTAATTAAATTATATTAATATTTAGAATCGTGACATTGAAATTTATTTTGGATAACTTTTGGTACTTTTCTGATAACTTTCATAATTTGATGAATAGTAAAAAATTCTAAATTTTAATTCAAAACAACCTTTTTAATCAAAATAATTTATAGTGTTAAATTATACATTTTAGTTGTTTGAAAGTATAATTATATTATATTTTTAGCTTTTAATAAAACATAGTTCATTGTATGTAACTTCACATTTAAACTAGACATAAACAAGTGTCTATCTTTTGATAGTTATTATTTCATAAAAACACGCTTTTTATTTTGACAATGAGAATTAATTTTAAATTAATTTCTGTCAATTATGTATTTTGAATTGGGAAAAATGGATTTCATATTTGGAATCATGATTTCCAAATTGTGTAAATAGGTAACTTTTATTTTTAGTCATTATGAATATTTATTTCAGTAAATTTTTTATTTACCATGGTTAAAGGTTAAATCTAGTAAATAAGGGTAAACAAATATTATTACAATGACATTAAATTACCATTAGATGTGTCTTATTCTTATTGTCTGATACATTCCATACCATGGTCATCCTTGGGTTGATTTTGAGACCCTATGGATTCACTTGAGAGGGATAATGACATTTCATAATAAATAATCTAAAGTAAAGAAAAAAATAACAAAAACATATATCTTTTAGTAAGACAATTTTTATATGAGGATATATAATTAATCTATTAGACTATAAATATTCATTATATAGCTGAAAATATTTCCTAAATCATGATATTTTATTTATAATTTTTATACGTAAAATAAATATATTTATATATGACACAATAATGATGTCGTATTTTCCTTATTAATGAAAGAATCAAATAAATGGAATAATAAATTTTAAAATAAATATAATTTCAATGTTTTTATGACATTCACGAATTTTCTAGTTCAATATGTTATGTTAGGGTTGATTAAATGTATTTTATTCTATGTAATAAATTTGTGATGACTTTCTCAAACACCAAATACTAAATAGTGTCAAAATTGACATAAATGAGTTTTTAAAACAAATATTATATTTTTAAATTATATAATAGTACTAAAATATAAGGTTCTACCAAAGAACATATATAATTATAGGTATAATATTAATTAAAAACTTGAGGTTATGTTGGAATTGCATATTATGTTCATTAACCAATTATTATAATAATACAAGAATACATTGTAGAAGATAAACTATTTAACTAAGATTTAAATCTAAATGATAAGGTCAACATGGTGATTCAAACCTGTCTAAAACCCATTGGTTGAGGGTTTTTAGACCCATACCCACCTTATCCTAGAAATAAATAAATTTTTAGCCGTTAGAAACCGAAAATTATTTTATTATATAATAATATTTCAATCTTTTCCTAAGATGCCCCTCGGCTCTCTTATAAAAGGGCACTTCCCCATCTCTCAAAATAACACCTCCAAAGCCATTTGGATCGTCCAAAACCAACCCAAATATCCTCCCAACTTCCCTCAAATGATCCTAGAGTACATACATTGATCATAAATGCAACCTAAGGAGCCCTTTTGATCAACTCAAAAGGAAACACCCGAAGAAGAGGTAATAATTTCACCACCCTCTTTCATGTTCTTTTCTTCTTCCAGTTCCTCTTTCATTATTGCTTCCATACTAAAATTATAACTCCAGTACCTCCTAAATACTGTGGTATTACTATAAATATTCTAAAACCATATTCTTTATTCTATTCATCCTATAAATGACAAAGTCACCATACGTGCATACGTACGGCTTACCATCTCCACGCCGTAGTGTAGTTTGTTATTCAAAAACTTCATTATTTGGATGGGTATAATAAAAATTATAACTGATGTAAATAATAAATATAACATTTTAATGATTATTTATATATGATATACCATCCATTACAGATTATTTCACCAACAATATAAAGATATTTTTGCTCGTGTGTATGTACAGATTTCCATCTCCACGACACGATGAGATTCATTCCCACGTTCACCATTCAACGATGATTATAAAAATATATATTATTATTAAGTATTTAATATATGAGATAATAAGGCTATGGGAGATAGAAATAAATTTATATATATATATATGTACTTAAATATATATTCTTCAGTTACTTCCGTTCAATACGATATGAAAAAGGAAACAACGTTTATGCGTATATATGACCTACCGTCTCCATAAACGGTTCCTTCCATTTCAATATCTATATTTTATAAATATTTATATTCTAAATATATATGATATTTATATCAATTATTATATTCTGTAATTATTTAAACTGTGATCTATATGATATGATTAAGAATAACAAGTTAAAACATGTACTATAAACAATGCGATTATTACACAAAATGTTAATTTAACATTGAAATCATTATTAAATGGGTATTATAAATCCATAAATGAATCATGTATGATATAATAAATATTAATATGGTTCTTTTATAACTTAATATCACACAATGGTAATTATACAAGAGGTTAAACGTACCTTCGACCAAAATAAAGTGCTAGGTAAAGGTTATTTCCTCAATCTCATAATTATCTGAGATTGTTTATGTGTAAGTATTTACTGGGAAATATTTATCATCGAAACCCATATTTCATAAAAATGTTTTCAAAAGGAATATTTTAAGGTTTTATGGGAGATTATATTTAACTAGATTATCATTTAAAATGTTTTAATAATTTATCTTTCTAAATCTTTTTAATTAATGCCCATGTTTTCAAAATGATTTTAATGATTTATTTATATGGACATGATTGTTTTGAAATGATAATTCTTTTCAAAAGTTTAAAAGTGTTATGGAACACTTTTATTAAAAAATATCTTTTAAATTAATTCCTTTATTAATGTGGGACTTTTAAATTATTTCACAAAAAGGGATATTTCTCTAAAAAAGTTTTACTGATCATTTTCAACTATGTTAGAATCCTTTATTGTATATTATTCTTGATTGAGGTTGATTTATTTTAATACAATCTACCATATTGTATTGAATGAGTTATGATATGTGTGACTGTTAATGTTCTATTTTTATACCATTCATGGTTTATGGTTAATGTATTGACATTTTGTATAATATTTTTAATACAATGTTTTATGTTAAATTTCAATTTTTTCATACGAGGAATGCAGTGGACTTAGTAAGTGACGGGTGGAGCCCACTATAGCTCATCGATGCATCGGTAGGTCTCATGAGACAAACTAGTGCCTTGGAACAAGTCATTGAAAAAATATATTTGTAGTCTTGGCACAAGGCCTTGACTATGTGGTTATGATGTCCAGCGTTAGTCATTTCATCATTAAGACGTTAGTTAATACATGTGATTATCAGGCTAATAGAATATCCATGTGCAAGTTTATATGTTGATGTTTGATTTAATTTTTCCATATTATGTTAAATATTATGTTTAACAAGGATTTTATTTTTATTGCACATATTGCCTTAAAATTTTATAGCTTCTGCCAAATTATTTACCCTTACTGAGCATCTCAGCTTACCCCTTTCTCATGTTTAATTTTCCTAGGATTACATGAGGTGTATTATGATTTATATAAAGGGTTAAGCTAAAGGTAATAATGGTGTTATCAAAGAACTTTCTATGATGTGTTTTATGTTTGAAATTGAAATATAACGTTCATGTATGTAAACTATTTTCCATGACTGCTAAACTGATCGGTCGTTTGGGACTTGATTCATTGTAATCATGAAAATGAATTAAAATAATGCACCGAATTTGGGATTTTTCGGTCGGGGAGCTACATTTCTAATAACTTTTTATAGATGAAGTGATCACTTATATAACCCCATATAAAAATTATTTTACTAAAAGATATATGTTTAGTTTATATTTTCTGTACCTTTAAATTAAAAGTAATTAAATGTCATTTTCACAAACATGTGGCTCCATGGGGTTCAAAAAATAAACCCAAGGATGCTCATGATTGGAAATATCTCATCCAATATGGTTAGGACTTGTGTTATGGTAATTGAATATTATTATAATATTTTTTTACCCTTATTTTCTAGATTTACCCTTTAACCATGGTAAATAAAATATTTACTGAAGTTACTATTCATAATGTCTAAAAAAAGACACCTATTTACATAATTTGGAACATATGATTCCAAATATGGAATCAATTTTTCCAAATTCAAAACACATAAGTTTTATAAATTAATTTAAAATTAATTCTCATTGTCAAAACCAAAAAAGTGTGTTTTTAATAAGTAAAAACTATAAAAAGATTAACATGCGTTTATGTCCAATTTGAAGCTGAAATTACTTATAATGTCCAAAATTTGATTAAATGATAAAAATAAAATCTAATTTCACTTTTAAAGAAATTAAAAGTCCAATCAAAATGTAGTTTTGAATTAAAATCCAGTATTTTTCACTATTCATTTAAAAAAGAACTGTATCAAAAAATACCAAAATTTCATCCAATATAAATTTTGATCTCCCGCTTCTAAAGAAGAATATTATTTTTTCAAATATAACTTATATAGGTGTAAAAAATAGATTTAAAAATGGTTCTCCATTAATAGGTGGTAAAATGAACTCTTAAAAAATATGAGAGTTTTGCATGCATAAAATTGGATTAATTATTATTTTAAGCTTATAAAATTCATTTGATAAGTTTTAAGAAATTTAATAATCATATTGTAGTTAGTTATATTCATTATTTCCAATAAAAGGCTTGTAATTAACTATCATTTAAAATAATAATAATATTATATTATTTTTTTGTATAACTCAAAGTTGTCTGCAAGGTAAGATTTCAAAGAAAACTACTGTTACGTGTTGAGTAAACTATCGTACAAAGTGTCCTCTCTAAAATTAAGTTAATATATTATTCATAAATATTAATCGATATGAAAATTTATTATTTTATAAATACCTGGTTGGTAATATTTGGATTTAATGTTTTACGTATATATGGTTCACACTAAAATATTATTATAAACAGATACTTATTTTACTCTGATTTTGGGATTTTCTTCTATATAGAAATACATAATTTTATATTTCTGGTTTATAACCAGTTTGGATCATGAATGTCCCCCAGGTCAGTGCTGGGACAATTTTTATGCCTATTTGTATGGGAACCATGGCCGAGTCATTAAAAATGAAATCATGGAATGTATTTATTTTCGAAATAATTATAGCATGGTAATAGTGTTGTTAGGATCCAAGTAGTAATTTTAGAAATAGAGACTAATATTCTATTTTTTATCTCAACATCTTTTTTTGGGGGGGATTTTGGTTTTGGATTTCAATTTTTTTCTTTCTATTGGCTATGGTTTGATATATGTTTATGTGATTTGCTTATTAATGGAATGAACTATTAGGACTCAGGTAGTAAGTTTAGAAGGACAGGCTAACCCAGTTTTTTTAATCCAAATGTTGAGTTTTTGGGGTAATTTTGGTTTTTTCTTTCAATTTGGTTATTTATATAGACCATGATATGATATATGTTGAAGTGATTTGTTCTTTAATGTAATAGAGGTTTGTCTTATCGGTCATTATCATTTTTGGAATGGAAATAGAGATGATGTAAAGTATGTGAGGTTAGATAGAATGACATGATGAAGTATGAGACATCAAAACACACAATTTTGGATCCATTTCATGGAATAATATGTGATTGGAACAGGTTCCATCACCATGTGATGAGGTTAGACATGATTCCACTTATTTTTTGTATTTTGAAACTCTAATAATTGGATTTACATGGGTGGAAATGGCCATGGGAATAGAACTGAGGGTGGTATTATGATATATTGATGAAATCATTTTGGATTTTTTTGACGGATTATTAGGATACATTATTAATTGAAGCAAAAAAAATATAAATAGTGTTCTTCAATATATTCTATAATGGGTGATTATATTTTTATGTGATCCATGGGGATTTTTGTATTATCAATTGGTTGATTTATTACTTTTGATGCATTTTATGGGAATTGAAGGGAAACTATTTTTTCATGGTTGATATTAGAGAAAACTGAGTTTGGGAAAATAAAATAATATATGTTGGAACGAGTCATGTATAAGTGATTTCCGAAATTAGTTTTAATTGATATTGATCAGGGAGTTTATGATTTTTAACTGGTTTTGGATTTTGGAAATTGATTTTTGAAATGGACATGAAATAATAAATTACATTGTAATGGGGGTTGTTGGATGAGTTTAATTTTAATAAATTTACTACAGTTTTTCTGGATGTTCATGGATTGAGGTTTTAATGAATAAAAATTTATCGTAAAGGGTTTTTCTAAATATGGAGACTCAAAATAGGATTACAATAGTTGGACTATCATTAAATGATTTTCTTCAGAATAAAATGATGCACTTTGGGTCTCAGGTATTCTGGAGCAATCATTATAGAAGGACTAAGGTTTCTGGAGTGTTGAAATTATAAAACCTTCTACAACTGGACATTTGGTGGGTGAACATTAGCTAACCAGTGGCCTTTTACTGGCCCAAGTTTCCAACTAGGGTCACCAGCCAACCAATGTGTGTATACTAGCCATCTAGTAGGGATTTTGGAGTTCTTTTTTGAAAATAATTTTTAAAACACTTAAAGAGATGGAAAATTTATGGAGGATGTATTGAGTTTAATTTTATGTTTTTGATATGGTGATTATATGTTTGGGTGAAATTATATTTGAATTATCTTAAATGTTTCAGGACTTATATGATATTTAAATATGGATGGGATGGTCTCACGTCATGTAAGTCATCAACATGAATCATATAGATTGTTAAATGGTTCTATAGTTGGGCCCTAGACTAACAAGTACTGGTGGTGCTCTATATTATTCTCTTGAGGGTTTGAGTTAATGAACCAATGATGATTAGATTCTATTTTGTTGTATAATTTAAAATTACTTTTTTACAAATCATAATGTTTTTAATGGGGAATTTTTTAAGTGGAAATATATTTTTAAATTTGATTTGGGTTTTGGGATAATGGAATAACATGAAAAATTTGGAATATCATTCCATTTCTATAGGTTTTTCAAGGGAAATTTTTATTTAGCTGCGAACCACATTGAAAAACAAAGTGTGTGATTGGGATGTTTTCTTGTGATTACATTGTGTGTTGTTTTTCATGTGAATTCATTATTTTATGTGATACATTCTGATTTTATAAATGAAATAGTAATTCAATACTGGTATAGAAAATGACTATATGTTATTTGAATTTATGATGATTCTAGGGAAAAATTAGATGTTGGTGATTATTTTATATAGAAGGAAAATATTATTTGGGGTAGTCAATGATACTAGGTAAGGGAAATATTATAGATGAGGTCTCTATTACATTGTGATTTTTTATATCTAATGAATCTTTCGTGTTGGAGGTTTGTGTTACTTACAATAATATGTTATTGTTAAGAAAGTTCCCACATGGGAGGTACATGTTACCTATTATATTATTCCATTACTAAGAAAACTCATGTATTGGAGGACTGTGTCACCTTTTTTCATGTATATAGGATGTAAAAAACATAGAGATGATGTCTAATATACTTACCTATATTACAGTGATAATAAGATTAGTTGGTTAGAACAATCATCTTAACATTATTTGAGACATATCGACACTATCTAAAGTTGGTATAGTCGATAAGGGTCATAGAAATGAGGAACAAATCTGTTTTTAGGCTTGTAATAGGTTATATGAATAATCCCTTGAGTTGGTTTTGGTATATGGGTTGGCATGGTCCACATGACATGCTTATGGATATTACAAAACTGTATGAAGTTGGTATGGTTGGGGTTCGTGGTGATTTATTTGACACTAAACTTCTTGATATATATAATCTATGTGCCTTGTGTGCTTATTTGATTTTTGTTATCACTGTTTGGATGAATTTTAAGGAATAACTTTACAGATTATTTTTATAGGTGTTATCATTTTTTGGTGTGACTGAATTATTATGGATTATCACTCCCTTGGGTTTTATTATAAGGACTCAGCCTTAAACCTTACTTAATCTTGAGTTATCACAAGATTACACATTGAGGATCTTTTCGGGTTTAGAGTTTTAGAGAATTAGATCATAAAACTTGCATTATAACCCACATTTAAACAAAGTGGTTACAATAAAAGGTATTATAATTTTTCCCATCAACGGAAACATATTGAAAATAAAACATGGATTCTTTCTTGACACTTCCTTGACACTATCATCTTATCATGTACCCTTCTCGTGACCTGTGAAAAACATTTCAAAAACTTGGGATGAGCATAAAAACTCAGTATGGGTTATAAAAAAAACATGGAAAGGAAACATGAGTTCATATATACATAAGAATGAAATCATACTTTACCCATAAAACATAGGAACTTTAACATACCTCATAAAATCATGAATAAATCCTAGAAATCATAAGACAAAAAGGTAACTTGAGGCATTCATAACATTCTTACGCAGGGAGTAACCCTCTTGGTTACGTTTGGAATACCCATCACAGTATATTCCCTAAAATCTCTTCGTAGAAACCTTAATGTTTCACTCCTTCGTGTTACCCAATGCATTGGAGAGCTATATTGGGCTCACCCGCCCTTAGTTTATCACGGAACAACCCGTCTTCATAATAATGCCCAAGAACCTCAACATAATCGTATCACATAAAACATGCATAAAGGAAACATAACATTTCCACCTTTCAATCACAAGATATCAGTACAACACATTGAGATAAAAACATTATGAAAATCATTTTCAATACCAAAATAAAAGAAATGTAAAACATGGTATTTATTTTTCTTTAAAAAAAGTATGGCTTGTAGAGGAAGCCGAAACCCAAATAACGGTCATGACGGCGGAGAAGTCGTTGTCTCCGCATACATACGACAAAAACATTTCCTTTTGTCGTTTAGTAAATGCTTTGTATAAAAAATATTCCTTTTGAATAAACTTAAAAGTCAAAGAGGTTTATACACCGTATAAAAGAAAGTTGTGTATAAAATAAAATATGCCTCAATGAAAGGAGATTGAGACGATGTACCATACCTCGTATCTGAATTGACCCGACCGTTATTTAATCTCCTGAATAATAAACTTGAGTTAATCTCTACTTTCTTAAGAACCATTTTCATGTTCATTATTCCTTTTATACCATGTTATGAACGTCATGTAATCATTTAAGTTAATAATGTTCATTTTGTCTGTATTTGGTTCTTAAGTCAAAAATAAACTTCTTACACTTACATGTTGTTAATTTGGTCAAAGGTTCATTATATCCAGAATTATATTAATGATTTGGATATATATATCATATATATTCAGCATATACATGTATTTATAATATTACATCACATTTAGAGGTAAGAAATGAAATGCACCGTTCATGGAGACGGTAAGCCGTACGTACGCATGAACGCTACTTCCATTTCTATTTAGTATTTTCTGGAATGGAATCATAATGATATAAGAGTATATTATAATTCCAGTATAATAACGTATATAATATCATTAACTTTATCCTTTACACATTCAACATATGGTATTAACGAATCAAATCACTTTCAGGGGGCGGTAGTCCGCATTTCCTAAAATGAAGATATCGTGTTTACCCATAATGGAAACCATAAAGGTATGCCCAAAATGAAAAAAAAGAAGCTTAAGGAAAACATAAACATATTATATATCATATAGAAAAATAGTGACATCATAATGGCCAACTTTGAAGGTGTTAAATGAGTATTGAACAATCATCGTTTCGGGAGGCAGAATTTCGCCATCCACGGAAACCGTATGTTCTTTAACCATTTGATGTATTTGTGTGAGAGTGTAGCTCAAATAAATATTATAACAACATCCTAGTATATTGAAGATAATGTTTTTGTTAAAAAAGAAGTAAATAAAAACAGTTTATGGGGTTGGAGAAGCAAAATAAAACAAATGAACATGAGAGAATGAATTACCTTTAAAAGTGTAACTCCTTTTGATTTGAGCCTAAAGGCTTCCTTTGAAAGGATTATGCCCAAAGGGAATCCTCTAGGATGAGGAGAGGGATTTGGAGAGAGTAAATGGGCAGGGGTTGGCCGAGCCAAAGGCTTGAGGAGTGTGTGAAATGAGGTAGAGGTGGGGTCCTTTTATAAGAGGAGAGGAGGGGCACTTTTGGAAAGTAAAGGTAAGTTACTTTATTTTAAAAAGAGTATCGGATTCAAAAGGTCCCACATTGCTATAATTCGAAGATAAGGTGATAAGGCTTCGAAATCCACTCATCCAATTGGTTTTGGCCATGTGTAGGTTTTATATTTTTCATTATCTTTCCATTTTATTTAAATCGTTAAATAATGAGGTCATCGCTGCATCATCATGATTTCATAAATAATTTAATTTATTTAAAGTCTAAAAATTATAAAAAAACTACTATGATGTATGAAATATTTTTATCTTTCCAATGACTATTTATAATCAAAAATCTGATCTTTATAACCCCATGTAAAAATTGTTTTCGTAAAACATATTATGTTTGTGTCATTTTTAATTTAAAACAAATAAAAAGTAATTTATGTCATTTCCCAACCAAAGTGGATCCATGTGGTCCCCAAGTTGACCCATAGAATTTCTTTGTCAGCCATGACACAACCAATTAGGGTAGGACATGTGTCAAGCTCATCTTGTTTTATTAAATCATTATTTTTACCTTAAACTACACTAATTACCACTAATCGCGATTAAAACTTAATAAGTTACTATTCACCAAAAAATTATTTTAATCTCATTGAACCACATTTTACTTCTTAATGACAACCATGTATGTCGGATTGTTGAAATTCAAAACACAATGATGGCAGAATTTCATTTAAACGGAAAAATCAGTTTTTATAAGTACCACTTAGTGGTTTCACTATTCATCAAAAATTGAAGTTTTTCAGAAAATTACCAAAAATACACCCTAAGATATATTTGATATTCCGAATTCAAAAATGAAGTCTATTTTACAAAATTCAAAACATATAAGTCACATTAATTAATTTAATAATTAATTCCCGCTGTCAGAGTAAATAGCGTGTTTTTATGAAACACTAAGTATCAAAAGATTGACACTAGTTTAAGTCCAATTTCAAAGTAAAATTGATTCCAACGACCAACATTGGATTAAATGGTAAAAATATATTCTAATTTCACTTCAAAACCAATTCAAAACATAATCTAATCATATAAATAAATTAGATTATAAAGTAGTTTTGATGTAAAATGTAGTATTTTCCACTATTCATTATAAAAATGAACATTGTCAAAAAAATACCAAAAATTCACACATATTAAATTTTGATGTCCCAATCATAAAGAATAAGTTTATTTTGACAAACATAGTTTATAAAATTGTCAAAAGATATATTTTATAAGGGTTTTCCATCATAATGCAGTAAAACAATCTTTTAAGTATATTAGTGTATTCCATGCTTAAGATTGGATTTATTTTCATTTTAAGCCTCTAAAACACTATCTTAATCATTAATAGACATAAATAAAAATATCTATTATTCATTACTTACTTGGGATGTTACATCCTTCCCCCCTTTAGAAAATTGCGTCCCCGCAATTTATTTACTTATCGAATAAATGGGGGTACTTATCCCTCATTGCATTTTCAGATTCCCATGTTGCCTCTTAAATCATGTGGTTTTTCCACAAAACCTTTACCTGGTGAATCACCTTATTCCGTAACACTTGCTCCCTGTGGTCAAGAATCTGGACCAGTTGTTCCTCATAAGATAGGTTCTCTTCCAGCTGAACTACCTCTGGACTCAAAACATGAGATGGATCTAGCATATACTTTCTCAACATCGAAACGTGAAAAACATTGTGTACCTGAGATAAACTCGGAGGTAAAGCCACTCGGTATGAAACTGATCCAACTCTCTCCAGAATTTCGTATGGTCCAATGAACCTTGGACTCAACTTTCCTTTCTTACCAAATCTCATCACACTTTTCCAAGGAGAAACCTTGATAAAAACTTGATCACCTACCTCGAAAGATAGATCCTTCCTCCGGTTATCCGCATAACTCTCTTGCCTGCTCTGAGCTGTTCTCATGTGCTTCTAGATCAGCTGAACTTTTTCTGCCATCTCTTCTACCAATTCTGGTCCCATCAACTTCCTTTCACCCACTTCATCCTAGAAAGCTGGAGTTCGACACCGCCTCCCATATAATGCCTGAAATGGTGCCATCTGTATACTGGAATGAAAACTGTTATTATATGAAAATTCAACCAAAGAAAGATGTTGGTCTCAACTTCCCTGATAATCCATTGAACAAGCTCATAGCATATCCTCCAATGTCTGAATTGTTCGTTCTGAATGCCCATCTGATTGAGGATGAAACGCTGTACTAAAATTTAATTCAGTACCCAACGACTTCTCAAAGCCTTTCCAAAAGTTAGATGTAAACCTGGGATCACGATCCGATACAATGGAGAGAGGAACTCCATGTAACCTGACCATCTCTTTAAGATACAAACATTAAAGTTGATCAAGAGAGAAAGTATCTTGTATAGCAAGGAAATGAGCAGATTTGGTCAAGCGATCAACAATAACCAAGATTGCATTATTACCTCGAGATGTCTTCGGTAATCCAACAACAAAGTCCATGGATATATTCTCCCATTTGCACTCTGGCACTGGTAAAGGCTGAAGCATCCCTTTCAGTAACTGCCGCTCTGCTTTAACCTGCTGACAAGTCAAACACTTCACAGTAAAATCAGCAATAACTCTTTTCATTCCATCCCACCAGTAATACTCTTGCAGATCTATATACATCTTAGTACTTCCAGGATGAACTGAAAACGGAGAACTATGAGATTCACATAAAAACTCTCTCTTCAACTGTGAATCACAAGGCACACACAATCTCTTCCAAAATCTCAAAACGCAATCATTATCAATGTTGAATTCAGCAACTTACCTTTCTGAACCAGCTCTACCTTTTTCTGCAACTCACTGTCTTGCTTCTGTGCTTGCTTGATTCTATCTGATAGAGATGATCTCACTGATACCTGAAACAAAACATAAGAACTTCCTGCACCAACAACTTCTATGCCAAAGTTCATCAAATCCTTAACCAAAGGATCAAGTTCCAAACGCAACATTGCTAATGAAGCATTACTTTTTCAACTCAAAGCATCAGCCACTTTATTTGCTTTTCTCGGATAGTAATAAATTGTACAATCATAATCCTTGATTACTTCCAGCCATCTCCTCTGTCTCATGTTCAATTCTTTCTGAGTGAATATATACATTAAACTTTTGTGATCGGTATATATTTCACACTTTACTCCATACAAATGATGCCTCCAAATTTTTAAAGAAAAAACAACAACAGCTAATTCCAAATCATGTGTAGGGTAATTTACCTCATGAGTTTTCAACTGTCGTGAAGCATAAGCAATTACCTGATCATTCTGAATTAGGACGCAACCAAGTCCTTTAAATGAAGCATCACTGTAGATAACAAACTCACCATTCCTGGAAGTTAGTGCCAAAACTGGAGCATTCACCAATCTTCTTTTCAATTCCTGAAAACAATCATCACAAACTTATCCAAGAACTCATGGAAAATTCTATTCATTAAGTCCATGAATACAGCAGGTGCATTGGTTATCCCAAAAGGCATTACTAAAAATTCATAATGGCCATATCTTGTACGGAACATGGTCTTCGGAACGTCTGCTTCCTTTACCTTCAGCTGATGGTACCCCAATCTCAAGTCAATATATGAAAAATACTGAGCTCCCTGGAGCTGATACAACTTCATTTGATGGCCCGACATCTGCTGAAGTAGTTGAAAAGGATTTCACCACCCCTTTTTGCTTGTAGTCTAACTGCTTCCCATCACTCAAGCTCTTTTTCAGACACTCATTTTCATAGTGACCCATCTCATTTCACTTAAAACATTTCACTAACTATAAATCAAATTTGTTCTTACCTTGAACTTGATCCTTTTCAGTGCAATCAAGAACCTTATGTCCCATCTTACCACATCAGTAGCACTTCCCAGAATTCAGAAGACATTCCCCAGCATGCCTTTTTCCACATTTATCACAAACTGGAAACTTAGTTCTCTTACCATCAGACTTTTTTGAAGAATTCTTACCTTTCTCCTGCCACCTCGGTCTCTTCTTCTGCTGGTTGTTATAGAACACTTGGTCATCGGCAAACTCCATTTCCACCTTCTCAGCACATCAAAAAAGCTTTTCATAAATTTTAAACACACGAGAAGCTAATTCCCTTCAATATTTTGGCTTTAATCTTGAGTAAAAACGATTTATTTTACTATCAAGGTCTCGAATAAAATTTGGAGCATACCTTGCCAATCGAGTGAACCTTTCTTCATAGGCAGCCACTGAGTCTTCCTCTGGCCTCAATTCCAAGAATTTATTTTCCATCCTAAGTCAAACAGCCTTAGGAAAATACTTTTCAAGAAACATACCTTTGAATTCATCCCAGTCAAGAGAATCAATCTCATAAGCGTCCCTGATATTTTTAACCATAGACCACCACTGATCTGCTTCACCCTCCAAAAGGTAAATGGAAAGACTAACCTTTTGATTGTCTAAACACCCCATGACATCGAAAATCTTCTCCAGTGCTTTAATCCACCCTTCAGCTAACACAGGGTCAGATGATCCTCTGAATGATGGGGGATGTTGCCTCATGAAATGTTCCACCACTAACATGTTCCTCTGCGGTTGATCTGGCTGATCTCGTGCATGGATACCACCACCATTTATCGCTTGAGTCAACTGTTCCATTACTACAACAAACTGTTCAGTTCCAATTCTGACCATTTCTGGATGCTGATTCGGAAGGTTCTTTCCTTCTGTATGCCTTCCTAGCACTGCCTCCCTGTTTCCTCTATGGAAAACCATTCTGAACAAACATGTCTTAGATGAGGAAACATGGTAATCTTCAAATGCTATATCATTTCAAATTTTTTTTGGATAATCATTTAATAGAATTATAAATCCTAAATTTATCTAAACCGACCTTTGATAACAACTATAAGGACCCAGCCTTAAACCTTACTTAATCTTGAGTTATCACAAGATTACACATTGAGGATTTTTTCAGGTTTAGAGTTTTAGAGAATTATATCATAAAACTTTCATTACAACCCACATTTAAACAAAGTGGTTACAATAAAAGGTAGTATTCTTTTTCCCATCAACGGAAACATATTGAAAATAAAACATGGATTATTTCTTGACACTTCCTTGACACTATCATCTTATCATGTACCTTTCTCATGACCTGTGAAAAACATTTCAAAAACTTGGGATGAGCATAAAAACTCAGTATGGGTTATAAAAAAAACATGGAAAGGAAACATGAGTTCATATATACATAAGAATTAAATCATACTTTACCCATAAAACATAGGCACATTAACATACCTCATAAAATCATGAATAAATCATAGAAATCATAAGACATAAATGTAACTTGAGGCATTCATAACATTCTTACGTAGGGAGTAACCCTCTTGGTTACGTTTGGAATACCCATCACAGTATATTCCCTAAAATCTCTTTGGAGAAACCTTAATGTTTCACTCTTTCGCGTTACCCAATGCATTGGAGAGCTATATCGAGCTCACCCTCCCTTAGTTTATCATGGAACCACCTGTCTTCATAATAATGCCCAAGAACCTCAACATAATCGTATCACATAAAACATGCATAAAGGAAATATAACATTTCCACCTTTAAATCACAAGATATCAGTACAACACATTGATATAAAATCATTATGAAAACCATTTTCAATACCAAAATAAAAGAAAAGTAAAACATGGTATTTATTTTTCTTTAAAAAAGTATGGCTTGTAGAGGAAGCCGAAACCCAAATAACGGTCATGACAGCGGAGAAGTCGTTGTCGCCGCATACGTACGACAAAAACATTCCCTTTTGTCGTTTAGTAAACGCTTCGTATAAAAAAGATTCCTTTCTAATAAACGTAAAAGTCAAAGGGGTTTATACACCGTATAAAATAATGTTGTGTATAAAATAAAATATGCCTCAATGAAAGGAGATTGAGACGAAGTCCCATACCTCGTATCTGACTTGACCCGACCGTTCTTTAATATACTGAATAATAAACTTGAGTTAATCTCTACTTGCTTAAGAACCTTTTTCATGTTCATTATTCCTTTTATACCATGTTATGAACATCATGTAATCATTTAAGTTAATAATGTTCATTTTGTTGGTAATTGGTTCTTAAGTCAAAAATAGACTTCTTACACTTACATGTTGTTAATTTGGTCAAAGGTTCGTTATATCCAGAATTATATTAATGATTTGGATATATATATCATATATATTTAGCATATACATGTATTTATAATATTACATCACATTTAGAGGTAAGAAATGAAATGCACCATTCATGGAGATGGTAAGCCGTACGTACGCATGAACGCTACTCCCATTTCTATTTCGTATTTTCTGGAATGGAATCATAATGATATAAGAGTATATTAAAATTCCAGTATAACAACATATATAATATCATTAACTTTATCCTTTACACATCCCACATATGGTATTAACGAATCAAATCACTTTCAGGGGGAGGTAGTCCGCACTTCCTAAAATGAAGATATCGTGTTTACCCATAATGGAAACCATAAAGGTATGCCCAAAATGAAAAAAAACAGAAGCTTAAGGAAAACATAAACATATTATATATCATATATAAAAATAGTTACATCATAATTTCCACCTTTGAATGTGTTAAATGATTATTGACCAATCATCGTTTCGGGAGGCAGAATTTCGCCATCCACGGAAACCGTATGTTCTTTAACCATTTGATGTAGTTGTGTGAGAGTGTAGCTCAAATAAATATTATAACAACATCCTAGTATATTGAAGATACTGGTGTGGTTACAAAATAAGTAAATAAAGAGTTTATGGGGTTGGAGAAGCAAAATAAAACAAATGAACATGAGAGAATGAATTGCCTTTAAAAGTGTAACCCCTTTTGATTTGAGCCTAAAGGCTTCCTTTGAAAGGATTCTGCCCAAAGGGAATCCTCTAGGATGAGGAGAGGGATGTGGAGAGAGTACATGGGTAGGGGTTGGCCGAGCCAAAGGCTTGAGGAGTGTGTGAAATGAGGTAGAGGTGGGGGCCTTTTATAAGAGGAGAGGAGGGGCACTTTTGGAAGGTAAAGATAAGTTACTTTATTTTAAAACGAGTTTCGGATTCAAAAGGTCCCACATTGCTATAATTCTAGGATAATGTGATAAGGCTTCTAAATCCACTCATCCAATTGGTTTTGGCCATGTGTAGGTTTTAGATTTTTCATTATCTTTCCATTTTATTTAAATCGTTAAATAATGAGGTCATAGTTGCATCATCATGATGTCATAAATAATTAAATTATTTAAAGTCTAAAAATTATAAAAAAACTACTATGATGTAGGAAAGCTTTTTATCTTTCCAATTACTATTTATAATAAAAAATATGATCTTTATTACCCCATGTAAAAATTGTTTTTGTAAAACATATTATGTTTGTGTCATTTTTACTTTTACATTAAATAAAAAGTAATTTATGTTATTTCCCAACCAATGTGGATCCATGGGGTTCCCAAGTTGACCCATGGCTTTTCTTGGTCGGCCATGACACAACCAATTCGGTTAGGACATGTTTCAAGCTCATCTTATTTTATTAAAGCATTATTTTTACCTTAAACTACACTAATTACCACTAATCGCGATTAAAACTTAATAAGTTACTATTCACCAAAAAATTATTTTAATCTCCTTGAACCAAATTTTACTTCTTAATGACAACCATGTATGTCGGATTGTTGAAATTCAAAATACAATGATGGAAAAATTTCATTTATACGGAAAAATCAGTTTTTATAAGTACCACTTAGTGGTTTCACTATTCATCAAAAATTGAAGTTTTTCAGAAAATTACCAAAAATCCACCCAAAGCTATATTTGATATTCCGAATTCAAAAATGAAGTCTATTTTAAAAAATTCAAAACATATAAGTCACATTAATTAATTTAATAATTAATTCCCGTTGTCAGAGCAAATAGCGTGTTTTTATGAAACAATAAGTATCGAAAGATTGACACTAGTTTAAGTCCAATTTCAAAGTGAAATTGATTCCAACGACCACCATTGGATTAAACGGTAAAAATATATTCTAATTTCACTTAAAAACCAATTCAAAACATAATCTAATAATATAAATAAATTAGATTAAAAAGCAGTTTTGATGTAAAATGCAGTATTTTCCACTATTCATTAAAAAATTAACATTGTCAGAAAAATACCAAAAATTCACACAAAGTAAATTTTGATGTCCCAATCATAAAGAATATGTTTATTTTGACAAACATAGTTTATAAAATTGTCAAAAGATAGATTTAAAAAGGAGTTTCCATCATAAGGCAGTAAAACAATCTTTTAAGAATATTAGTGTATTCCATGCTTAAGATTGGATTTATTTTCATTTTAAGCCTCTAAAACACTATCTTAATCATTAATAGACATAGATAAAAATATCTATTATTCATTATTTACTTGAGATGTAACATTTATATTCTCATGTCAGCATTTAAAATTTTTCTAAATGATGGGGGGAGATGAGACCATTGTATTATTAATCACATAGAGTTCTAACAACCATCAATGTTGTTACCTTCTTATTTGATCAATGGCCTTATAGGGGAAGAAATCTCTATGGTGGGGATATTTTAATACACCATTTTTTGGATTTATATTTGTGTTTATTACATTAATTAATATAATTTAAGGTTTTTTATAATTTTTGTTCACTTTTTTTTTTGAATTTTCATAAATGATTAAATGAAAAAATGAATTAGTAACAAAAAAAATAAAAATATAAATAAAAATATCGTTATAAATTTTGTAAATAAAACTAAAAAAATATTAAATATAAAAAATTAAGGGTCCCTCCTCTTGTGTAGCCCTGGCCAAGCCTTGCTCATGTGATCCCACTAGCCAAACACATAACACACATGCCTCCTTCCTTCAACATCCTAATGTAATGATTATATCAAATGATTTGATGGATATTCTTGTTTGAAAATATGAGGTAAGGTGGTTCTTTCCTTATAATTTCCTTTTCATTTCATTTATTTCCTTCCTGGTCACTTCTCCCTTCCCAACCGATGCCTAGGTTGTGTTTTGGTTTTAATAATTGTTTACGTTCCTATTTATAGTGAGTGTGGTGCATTCTATGGACATCATTCAAGTATTTTTGGAATTTTTATATTTTAATATATTCTAGGTTTGTTTTACCATTACATAATTATCTAACTATTCAACAATTAATGGATCTCCTTATAATATTTGTTAATTATTTAATGGAAGTGTTATGTTTTTTATCGAATACTAAATGATAAAATGATGTATTTAAAGATTTTCATAGAATGTTACAGGGTTTATTATTTTAAATAATGTTTTAATCATAATTTATTATTTCATGTACATTGATTATTTGTTTAATGACCCATATGGACCTTTAAATGTTAAATAGAAGTTTCACATAGTATCTTTGATTTTCGAATTGAATTATAGAAACCCATTCTTGGATTTTATTAAATGATTTAATGTATGATGTTTGTGTTTCCTAAGAATATTTATTATAAGAATCCCTTTGAAGGTGTGGATTTAAATTATATCTCACATTCCTTTATTTAAATTGAAAGCTTCATATTTATATATTTTTATATTTAAATAATTATATCGATATGCACATTCAAAATAGAATATTTGAATGTTTATATGGGGTTATGTATATATATAAACATGAATATACATATAAATATATTTTTTATGGTTCAAATAATGATCCTTATAATTTATGGGACTTATCTCATTGTGGAAATTTTAAAAGGTATTAATGGTCTAAAATAAGTATGAATGCCTCAAACATCCAAAAATATATTTCCATAAAGGCCCATTTGATAACATTAAATTTATCAAAAAAAAATTTCATATAGAACCATATAAATTACATGATTTTAGAATTTCTATTGATTTTCCCATTAGGGGTCATTCTTGCTTGAAAATATTTTAATGCTACATCCTTGGGTTGGTTTGAGGATGGTCGAATTATTGGCGGTTGATTTTTTTGATGCACATATTACATGATTATTGAACTAAATCCCTTTCATTCGATTGTGGATTCACAGTAAAATAGGTATGTATTGATAATTGAAATACTTAGTATGGATCATGAAATGACAAAGTTAAGTCTTCAACTAGACCTTCTGAGATTATAAGATTATTATATTCCCAACCTAATTCTCTAGGACTATAGGTATTATGAATGATTATATAGTGTCATAATATGAATATAGAATATAGTTAATTCTAATATACCCGAGTCTTAATAAATTTCCTATTAAATTCACATTTTTTATAGGTGTTTTACATATTATCTTTTCCCAGATTGGTTTATTATACTTCCCTATGCTTATGATTACCTTAGAACTGTATTTTACTATATTATTTATTTTTTGTGATTTGGGGATCCTACTTCTTAGGTTACACACCCATTGTCATTGGATGTTCTTATTTAAATGGTATATAATTATATTTTCATAAAATCATTTGACATTAACGGTTTTTTATGAGTAGTTTTAATTTTTTTTAATTGGAATAAAACAATATTTTATAAATAAATTTTTAAGGGACCCTTGAGTGGAGGTTTTTATAAATAGGGAACAATATTATTTAAAAATGGCCCTTTAGAGAGTTTTTTTATTTATTAATGATAAAAGTAGTTTTAACACTATTTATTTATGGAATGTCTATTTTAAGTAAAGGTGTTTATTAAAAACTTATTTTTTAATTATATTATCAAAATTTATTAATATTGATTTCAAAATAATGGTTTATTAAGTAGAAATGATGGTGGTTTCCTATTGAGTGACTATGTTCTCTTGCCTATATTATATCTCTCTTTTCGTTTCAACATCAACTTATGGGACTTAATTGAATGTTGATTAATTTAGGATTTTGAGGTTATTAATTTTATTTAATTTTGTTAAATCTGACAAATTGTTGTTATTAAATGATATTGAAGGACTTTATTTACTAATATCCATTTTGGTTATTGTTAGTTTGCATTATTTTAATACATGTTGGCTGATTATGAGGATTCAACATATTGATGGGTCTTAGGGGGTTCAAAGGAGTCATGTTATCATAGAGATAGAGCTTTTAGGGTGTGTTGAGGGATTTGTTTATATCTTTTTTATCTTCTGATTCCATATGTTTTTTTTATATTTGATTATTTTTATTGTATAGGAGTCAGAGGTATGGATGGTATTGGATAAAATTTGAAAAGTAATATCCTATTTATTTAACATGGATTTATGGGTGAAATAATACCCTTTGTAGACATGCCTGATTAACTGGTGGTTATCGCCAAACATAGTGATCAGGAATTTCTCTTGGGTCATAGGTTGCCTAGTTTGCTTACTGGTTCGAATGGATTCCATAAATAGGTCTATAAAATAATTTTCATTTTGTATTGAATTAATATAGAAAATATATTTAGTTTTTATACTAAAAATTTAATATTCATGGTTCGATAAATGAAAAAGTTAATTGAGGGGATATGTTACAGGACAAGTGAAAATGTTATAATTTATATAATATAATTAAAATAAATATTGATTTATTTATTTAATTATATATAAATATTAGTGAGTTAGCACATATCATAGACTAAATAATGATAATAATTATAATAATAATATTTTACATGGGGTTTATTAAGATTTAACAATTTGATGGGTGCCTCTATCAAATTTTGGTCTTTATAACTCTAAGTACATCAACCCTATTGTATTATTTTAATAAGTGATCAAATTATTTATAGAAAACAATATTCTCTCAATTCTTGTGAACACATATAATAATCTCTCTCAAAAATGAGATATGATAATTCCTTAGCCTCTCAATTTTCAAAGAACTTGGAACAATATTTCAAGATCGAGATGATTCATTTCATAGTTAGTGGAGACTAATGTGTACTCTTTGGTTCTTCCTCCCTAGAACCCATAGTTTGTATGGAGAAATTCCATGAATTATCGAGTGTGTATGGACATTATTATAAGATTTTCATTATTCATCAGAATTACTGTAACCAAATAAGGTCAACCAAATTCATCAACAAAGGGAGAATCATCATGTTGAGATAATTTTGGTTTATAAAGTAATTATAAATTATATGTGAATATATCATCTAAGTGAATTTTATTGTATTTAATTTGTTATGTTTTATTGATTTTATATAATGAAAATGATGGAAAAATAGTGTTGGGTATAAGGCTAAATGCTTTCATAGTTCCCTAGATCCTTAATGTGGTATCAAATGTTTCCAAAATTAATTTATCAATTTTTTATTTTTCTATAAATTTACTCATGTAATTTGTTACTTATAATTTTTTATTTTTTTCCCTAAATAAGAAATTTGATATAACATAATTTTTTAGCTCCATATAATTAAAAAAAAATAAAAAGATAAATAATAATGAATGACACAATCCAAAGGTGTTAAAAAATTTATTGTAGAGGAAAAAGTACAAAGTGTGTGAATGAAACGTAAACCATGCGTACCAAATTTCAACCAAAACAGGATAATCCACTTCAATAATTACATGTCATGTGTAATAATGTTGTAAAACATTATTGCATTCCATGTATTTACTTCCAGTTAGAATGAAAATTGTGAGATATATATGACATGGAGCTAGTGTACATACCATTTAACCCTACACAGTTTGACAATGCTTGAATCAAGAAACACACATGGTCAATATACCTAGATTATAATTAATAAACATCAGATATTGGATTCAAGCTATATAAGTGATAGTAGATAAGATTACATGCTTTTTTAGTGTACATCCCATGTAACAGTAGGTATATAGTGTGAAAAACCATAAACTAAGTACAAGATATATTATGGGATTTACGTATCATGTAACAGATACTCACTAATTCAATATAGACTATGATACTAGTGTGTCATGTGATTCAAATGTGATGAAAGAAAAATTAATTATATAAAAACTGAAAAACCTGACATGGATGAAAGTACATGTCACGTTTTATGATTTTTCACATAGATTATGAATTGAGTGACTTTAGGTGGGTCATGAGGAATTAAATGACATAATTAATTATTTTTCTTATCATCCTGAAATTATATGATATGTAATATTTTATTACATGAAAAGTACTTTGGAATAATCACCAGTGGTGCATGAAATGTAAATTCATGGAATTTTGAGTGGTCATACATTAATGAATAATTATATGTCTTGACCTAGAGAACAACATCCCTTATGATATCAATACATACTGGATAGTTTTACGTTTTCATGTAAGTACATTATATGTGAAATAGACTTTAGAGAGAATATAATATATTCCATATGAGAAATAGTACACATCATGTGATGTAGTAAGGTGAAAAATGTGTTTACTCACACAAATGTTAGGTTATAGAAATTAAAATTTTAATTTAATTTTGACTAGGACGGTACACATCATGTTTTTAAGAAGCACACCTATTTCTCAAATTATTATTAAAATATACTCAATTTTTAAAATTTATTTAAAATATTTCATGGTGGGAATCTCAAGTACTTTTAGGATAAATAATTAAGAAAATATAATTAATTAAATATTAACATAATTAATTTATTAAATCATTACATTTATCTTATTAAAAAATATACTAAAATGAATTCTAGATAGATTTAATGAGTAGTAATTTCATGAGTGGATGATCAAGATCAGGAAAAATCTATGTATGTGTTGGGTTCCTATTCAATTATGGATAATCATGGAATTGGGTTTTGTGTTAAATTTATTTTTAAATTAATTATGATATTTTATTTATCATACCTTCCCTAATTATTATCTGTGGGACTATATTCCAACATTTTATGTAATCATAAACCCTTGATTTATCTTACCTTTGTGTGTGTAAAAATATACAATGAATGGAGCTCTTAGTGACTAGAGATTATATAAAATTCTCGTGAAACTAACCCTTGAGATACATATCTTAAAGGTTGAATGATAAAACTAAATCAAACCCAATCATAGGGAATTATTCCTCTATGTTTAATTATTTTTTTATTATATTCTTGATAAACCAATAGTTTAATAAAATATCATGACAAGGAAATATGTTTATTATGATCATTCCAAATTTTTAATATTTATTTATTTATATAATGAAATGTATATTTTATATTTTATCATTATCATATAATGTAAATGATTTTAAAATTATTCTCTTGTTAAATAAAATATATTAATTATGTATAAATTATTTCATATGACATGGTCAATTAATCTCAAAAAAATAAATAGTATCAAAAATTATATAAAATGAAAAATTAATTGATATTTATCAATAAGGATAAAAACTAAATAAATAAAATATTATGGAAGATGAATTCTTCCAATAGTTGAAATTGAATACAACCATATATCAATGTTTTTCTTTTTTACTTCATTAGGAATCATTAATTTTTTTAGGGAGTTCTAGTTGATGTTCTAGGTCAACTTTTCCATGTTGAAATTTAGATTACATTACCTTTTTATAATTAGTTCAATTTGTAGTAAAATGATGAGGATAATAGAGTCATTCATTTCTAGATTGGGGAGTCCACTACTCAAGTAAATGAATTAGGAGTAATTGATGTTTGAAATACAACCTAATTAAATAAATTTTAAAAATTTGACCAAATCATAATTTGGTTTATGATAAGAGGAATATGGATCCTTGAAATTGGAATATCCATGCAATAGTATATTCTAAATCTAATAGTATGGGATATAATGATTCTATAATACATTGGAAGACTAATAAAATAAAATATATTAAATAACATTTGGTAATAATTATAAAGTGATAAAATCTACTTTCAAATATTTAAAAAAATGGAAAGATAAACTCTGGTAACTATAAAATTTTTCATGTAATAATGCCTTTTCCTTAAGAGAAAAAATATTCAATAGTTTTCATTTATTTAGAAAATATAAAACTAAAAGAAAATATATATTAATTTTTCCACTCCCATGTTATTGATCATCACCTCCGTGAGCCTATGAAGGAGAAAAAAAATTTATAGAAGATATATGATTATTTCTTGTGATGTCAGTTGAATCTTGATATTATATATATTTTAAGATATAAAAATAAAATATAAAACATTGAATCATACAAAATTATATGAGATCTTTAATATCTAGAGTTATAGAGAGAAATGATTATGATAAATATGATTATCACTAGACAATACCTGTGTAAACATGGACACATGTACCTAAAAAGTAATAATTCCATAAATATGTTTATGTGTATTAATTATTTATTTCTATTAGGAATAAATTTTGATAATAAATCATCAGTTAATATCATTTTATCATCCGTACAATATAGATTGTCTGTATACATGAGGAATTATAAGATGAATTGTGTAGAGATGTTTGTCAGGAATCAATTTTCTATTCTATTTTTAGAAGATAATTATTAGTGGGAGCATTTTTCCATACCCTTTATGGTGAATTAAGTGAAAAAAGTTTGAAAATATCATGATTGGTTCGAAGGAAAAGGTTCCCTTGTGGATTCCATCAAATAAAAAAATATAATGTTGAATTTCAATGTATATAAGGGTATTTTATTTCCTATGTCTATAACACTCACTAGAAGATGAATTATAATTTGTTAAAGATGTACCATACCAAAAAGTATATTTAATATATATTTATAATTATATGTAATTTTTTCCAATCACTTCTTATGAATTGAATACAATATTATGTTCATATATTTTTATATAAAAATATAGGAACCAAGGGTGTTAAAAACATTACATGAAGTATAGTATACTCCCTATGTAGATATGAAATGGTGTTTAGTATACACGGGAATATAATGATATGAATTTATTAAACTAAGTAGTTTCGTTTTATTTAAATTAGTTTATTTCATTGAGTATTATAAAACATTTATTTAATTATCGATCTGGAAAAAATGAGGCATTATTTAAGGTTTTAACTAAGTGTTATTTTATTCTATAAAAAACATATACATTTCTAGTACACGAATAATAGATACCCGATATTGTTAATGAATGGTGAATGCAATATATACCACTCATACAAGTAGTAGCTATATACTTCTCTTACATGTAATGAATAATGTAGTTTTCAATGATATAATTTCAATGGTATTTATTTTATTAGGAGATAAGAATATATTGAATTTTTCATAAATAAAATTTTCTAGAAAAATAATGAGCTTGAAATAATGGTTTTCCATAAATATTCAATAGTTATTTTAACTAGGACATGTGAAAATTTATACTGAGGTGTTGGATATATTTTCATTTACTTCATTATATTCCTTAAATAAATTTTATAAATGTAAATTGGAATTAATTAATGACATGGGTATATGTTTAGGACCTTCTAGGTGGTTGTTTTAAAGAATATCCTAACCACGTATTCATCATTGATTTAAATTTAGAGTAAAAGTTTTCATAATCTAAAATTATTTAATACATGTTTAGAGTTTATGATAGTATAATATGGATCAACAAAGAGACATATATGTATTGTGAGACTTGAATTTTATTTTAATGAAATTTTTCACAAATATAAGCCTAAATACATACCATATACAAAATAAATAAATTAATTTATATCATATCAGTTAAAAGATGATGAAATTTGATTATTTCATATCTTCATTTGATTGAGAACCTTTTATTAATAATTGAAGGAGCTTCGAATGTACATCATGGAAACTATTATTTTTATATCATTTTATTATGGTAAGGATATTAAGTATATTATAATCCATATGCTATAAATCTATTAGATATGATCAATTATATTTCAATATGAGTTAAGCATATCTCTTATGAAGTAGTGGGAGAATCCTGTTATTCAAATATGTCAAGAATATCAATGAACATGAGTTGGATTGGAACATTAAACTCTACATGAATTAGTGGGAGAATTTTTTTGAGAAATAGATATTGTACAATAAATTTATATCGAAATATATTGTTTAATATTCTCTAAGAAAAGTAATACATTATTCGATGAGAATAAAGATACCTAAAAATAAGTAGTAAAACAAAACATGTTATGGTTGGAAATTTCACATGAAATAATAGAGAGATTCTTTTTACAAAGAAATCTTATATATTTTAATAGATTTTATAATTAATTTAATTTCATTGGTGGGTATTTGAGAAAATTTATAAATGTATGGTACATGTCAGATACAATAATGAATGATAGGTTATTAATGTTTCATGTTATATCTGGACAATATTTAAAATAAACTGTTATACCATTATTCATGTTAATATTAATTAGAATTATACTTTTCATAGAAACATTTATTGATCATTTTGTTGTGAATTTCATGTTAGGGAATCCTTCCATAGAGGTATCCTTATAGAAGATGTATATATGATGCGACAAGAATGGTTGATGACACTAATGAAAGATAATAATGTCCATTATGGATTGGTAAAAAAATCATCATCAAATAATGTTCTTTAATGAAGGCACTAAATAGTTTGGTTCCATTATGATAGAAAATTTTACAGGTGACTATATGATTTTAGTGTAATGACTTTAATTTAAAAAGGGAAACATGAGGGGAACATAGAAAAAAATGATGATTAGTCTTATCATATAAAAACTAATGAAATGAATTTCCCCATGATTTACTTCAATAAGAAATGAGTTTTTTTAGGAAAAAATATCTATATACCTATTTTTATTGGATTTCTTAGATCATTTAAGAGTATATAAGTTGACTAGGTATTGGAAAATTCAGGATCTGTTGGTATAAAATATCTACATGCTTATGTGTGAATGTGCATGTGGGGATTCTTATGATAAACATAAATACATATGATAAAATATAAAATGGAATCTATATCACCTTCAGGGTATTTATCATGGTTTTATCTTTCTTATGAATAAATCATAGTTAGGAAATATCAATAAAAAAATTAGGAGAAATACAAAGGATAGTAGTAGGATTTTTTTTACCAAAATTTAGAATGTAAAATATGATGATTTATAGGTCAACATAGAACTGAGAATACTTTTTCCATGGGGATATAATTCAATGAAATATTAGATGTTAGGGGATTTTCTAATAGGTATAAAGTTAAAATAATAATACCATCTAGAAGAACATGGCTATCCTAGTGTAACACTAAGAGATTTTTGAATATATATATTTATACATATATATATTCTAAATTTATATTAATTTTTGAAGCTTGCTCCACACATAACACCTGATTAAAATGAGTTCCAACATATTAGTTGAATATTATTTTGAAAATTAAATAATAACAGAACTAGTAGTAAATAAATATATTTTAACCAAATATACATGCACATAAATATTTGTTTTTAAAAACACACATTGTTTTAAAAGAAATCTTTCCATATGAGCAATTTTATCTATATAGTGAATTTTAATTTAAAAAATATATATAACTTTAATATGAAAATGGATATAAAAATTTTGAATTTATAATTTCAATATAATTTTATTAAAATGTTTTTTATTTTTTTGTGAAATAATTTATTTTCATTGAATAGTAAAAAATGATTTCTTTACTAAAAAAATAGAATTTATAAAATTATCAAGAAGTAGGTATATAGTTAGGTAAATTTTACATATAAAAATATTACATATTATTATAAGAATATTCATTACATATCATTATCAATCATGAAATAAAAAAATTATTATAATTGGAAACATGGTTATACAAAAAATTGGTATATAAAATATTTATAGTATCTCACACATTTTTCTTCACAAAAAACACCCTTTGTAGACATATCATTCTTAAAACCATTATTCATATTCTAGGTAAATACAAACATAAGAAATGGTTAGATTATAGGAACAACAATGGTAAAAAAGGGATATATCAATCATGATCATTTGTATGCATATCATGAGAATAAGGGTATGACAACATGTGTTTAACATTTGAAATTAAGATAAAAAATTCAACTTTCCATGATTCATTACATAAACATTAGAAGTTCATAATACATGAATCATAAAGAAATAATTGAACATGATTAGAGGTTGCATAACATTTACACAATATCATCTCATAAAAGAGTCACATACTTTTGGGAATCATCATAATAAAAAAATAATATGTCAAGGCTACCCACAGATATATTTATCACATTTTCTTCTCGAGTTATGCACCCATGCACCTACTCCATGATTGGGATAACCTCCACTATAACCAATTTTGTGATAGATATTACCTCATATGTACCCTGTTAGTTCAAAAATATTACTCATTACCCCATGCTTTAGAGGGGTATAATATTCCAACCCATAACAAGGTCATTATATATTTATATGTATGCCAAAAATAATTAAATTTTTTATTATTACATCAAATATTTACCCAAATAAATGATAATTGTTTTTATAAATATTTCATTATCATAATCATAACCCATATAGTAATAGAATAAATATGGTAATTTTTTTTATATCCTCATTTAGGTATAAAAAATGCCAAATGTTGTAATTATTGAAGAAAATATCTTTAAAAGAGAAACATAACATTTACTGTGGAAAATAACCTTTTTCATTTTGAAACCACCTATTTAAAATCTAAATATTTCATAAATATTAAGTATTCTTTTTGAATATAACCATTGAAATATATATAATATGGTTCACTGAAAAAATTAGATGTCATGGTAGAAAATTATTTTCATTAGGTTCATGTTAAAATAAATATTCCATTCAAATTTTCATTAAAAAGTGAAAAGTACCTCATTCAAATAACCACAAGAATATTCCTATTATGTAAAGTTATATAAAATTGATCAATAGTAAAAATGATTTCTGAAATCATTTGGGTATAGTAAAAACAATATTAATAAAATTTTAAATAAAATATTAGTATGAAATTAAAATATTATAGAATAAAGAGTGAAATAAATTTAATTTTCCTTAAAAATATTATCATCGCATAATGAGTACTTAAAGAGATAAAAATGATTCAAAAACAATGAATCTATAGAAATATACATAAGTGAGGTAAAAAATAATATTTTAGAGACATATATAATATAATTTGGACTTAATAAGATAATTGAAAATATATATTATGTAAATATATTATTGTAAATTTGTGCACAATACATCTAGAAAAAAAGTGACATTATAATGTGTAAATATTACCTCAAGTCTGAATTCCTTCGTAATCAATTTAACTTCCCCTTTATTGAGATACATATTTTAAATTATAACACTATTCTTGAAAATTTGGTTTTAGGATACGGACGGATAATCTTGGATAAAGGGAAGGAATATTTGAAGGGTTATGAGTTAATTTTGGATGAGATAATGGTCTGAAATTGTGGAAATAATGGAGGAAAAGAGGTTTCGTTTTATAAGTAATTGGTGAGATGCACAAAAAAAGATAAAATAATTCAATAATGTAAGGTAAATTTTATCTCAAAGTTACTCCAAATGGATTGGAATTAAAAGGTAAGATAACATAAGTTTTAAGAATTTTTAGACAATAAGAATTTGATGTTGGATCGAAATATGTATATACAGATGGAACAATCCAAGAGGGGTGAATTTCAGTTTTAAAAACACTGGTTTTTCCCTTAAAAGGATATTTGTTTAAAAAGATTTAAACTCATTATTTCAAAAAAAAATCAACACTAGATTTTTCTTTATCACCAAAATTTTTATCATTATAAGAAATTTTTTCGGTATCCAAATTTTTGATATTAAATTTATTATTCATAAAAAAGTTTAATTCCTTTTGAATAATAATATAATAATATCATTAATTCCATCTAAGATATTCCAAATAGTATAATTCATTTACCTATCACTTTATTTTCAATTCATTTGTGTTAGTTGGTATTTCATTTTTTTAAATACCTCTATCAGATTCACTATGAATATGATATTTTTGTTTATTTTTTTAGAAAATGAAAATTTCAAAAAAACACAATAAGAGTTCAACTATTTTATATTGTTAGATCCCCGAGGTCACATATGGATCATAGAATCCAAAAATTCATTTTTATCTCACCAATATAATGGGACCCCTCCCTATCCCACATCAAATATTTATGCTTTTGCATTGAATGGGTGCACCTCCTCAAATAGCTGAGACCGATAGTTCTCACTAAGAGATTTCCATCATCCTCAGGACTGCTTCGTAAGTGACTTCTCCAAAATAAATGGAACTGAAAGATTTCTCAAAGATAGAGTTTTTCCCTGAAATATTACATAAAAAAGTTATTTTTGATATTTATGATTCTTATATTAAAATATTCATTCAATTTCTAGGTTGGGAATTAGTATGCATGGAGAAACCAAAATATTAAGATCTGATTATTCTGTATGAAGTAATTCAATTATATCAGTCTATGAATGTTGATGAGGAAAACCTAAAAGAATCATTTCATGTATATGTTACTAAAATATCTATTTAAGCATACAAAGTGGCCTTATTTATAAATGTTCCATAAAATATATATTCCTTCTGCCTAGTACAATAATTTCTATAGGAAAAGGGATCATTTATTAAAGAAAGAGATAAAAAATCTGTGCCTGTGGTTCATGAGAAAAAATAATGCATCCTTATTTATAAATGTTCCATCAAATGGAGCTGCCTTCTGCCTAGTGCACAAATTTCTAAAGGAAAATAGATCATTTATTAAAGAAAGTGATAAAAATCACTGTTTTTGTTTCATGAAGAAATAAATTAATAATAATCATCTATTAATTGATAAAAATGTTGTATTACTATTGGTGAATGATTCCCAAATACCTAGTAGTGGTAATTGAGAAACTTTGAAAGTATCATATTTAATTACCATTGACTATCTTTTCAACATGAGGAAGATTAATAATTTGGGTTATATTTTAAATACCATCAACAATATCAAGTCTGGTGAAATAAAATCATATATGATTTTGTTTCTAACTATCCTGAGTCACTTTATTTATGAATGTATGATATTTTTAAAAATTACTCTACAGACAACACCAATTAATTTGGGAGTTATTTTAATAACTTATGATATAGTTAGGAGGATGAAAATTATTTTTGATTGTGAATCCATGAAGTATATCAAGGATCCTAATATCGATGTTATAAAAGATACATCTGTAGAGACTCAAGGTGTTCTAAAACAATTGGAGCCGATTATTTCATAAAAACAAAATAAATTGAAATCATATTTTATTTTTAAATAAAATTAGAAAAATAAAAGTGTTTATTCTGATGGGGTGAAAACTATGTGGAGAAAAGAACATTATAAAAGTGGAGAGAGAGATCCCCAGATTGATCTTAATCCCATACAATCCTTCTCTGAAAACATTAATCCTATTGAAATATTTAAGGAAAACTAATATTAAACGAAATAGAAGAAGATAAAGGAATGAAACATTGAAATTAATTATTTATTAAAAAGTGTTGAGGAAGATATTGCTTCAATTAGTACAAGGTAACATATTCTAAACAAAAAATCTATTCCATCTGCTAAAGTAATTGCAAAAGGAAAACACGTAGTATGTGAATCATCACCACCAAAAGTCTCTTAAGGTAATTTTTCTAAAGAACAAGGGGATTACAAAATATGATAAATATATGAATTACTCAAATAATAATATATTATAAATGAAAAAGATATTTTCTAGTCCAATAAAATACTGGTACGGTCTTTAGAATAAAATTCAGGTAAGTTTCCATCCCAAAGAGATCATCCTTCAAAAAGAGTCACAAAATTGAATGTCATTAATATTTTTGATAATGAATAAAAAAATCTGAAGGTAATTAGATTAATAATTCAGAAGAAGATTCTAGAAGTCATGGTGCATAATTTCTTAATTATGAGAAATTTTTTGATTCAAGTCAAACAATACAATTAAAAAGAGATCAATATGTAGTTCAAGCAATAAGAAGGATTGAAAATGTTCTTCCAAACCCACCATGAATTTAAGGGAATGCGTACTCTAGTATGGAATATAAAAAATTGTCATACTATATCAAACTATTGCGGAAAAGAATAATGAAACACAATGTAGATTTAAAAATTAGGGAAGAACAATTTGAAAAAATCAAAAGGCTTGTAATAAAGTAGTGAAATGGTAATATATGTCCGATGAGAGTATTAAGGTTCATGAATACAAGATATATGAAATAGAAAAACTTATTAATGAGCATTAAGATGATTTCAAATAGTTTTAGAGTGATACCACTCATAGATTGAAAGTAATCCAAGTCCCCGATGAAAGCTAGTCTAATGATTTCAATGTAATTGAAAAGAGGTTGGATGTCATTCAATCAACGATATTTCTTTAGAAATATGAGACTGGTAACCTAAGGAATAATTTTTTTTGTCCAACTGATTTGAAATACTACAAAAGGTAATGATGGTTCAAGTAGAAAATGATTAGGCTCAAGAGGAAAAGTTTAAACATCAGGAAGAAATAATTTGGTTTGTCTAAGAGAAGATAAAATCTCAGGAAGAAGTCATTCATAGCCAAGAAAAGTTGTTTGAAGATTAGTAGAAACAAAACAAGTCTCATAAATAATATATTGATAAGATATTGGAGGACCAAAAAGAGTTCCAGAAGATGAAGAAAATGGTTTTATATCTGTTAAAGAATAATAAATAGAAGAAAAATAAAAGCATATTTTGAACTCTTTCTATTTTTAAAAATTTTCAATAAAGTGTGTGACATTTATATTTTTTCTGATTGAATTTTTTACATTTTTTATGAATGTTCTTTTGCGTTTCTTAGATGATCAAAAACATTATCTGTTCATATTGTAAGGTTTTATAACCCATTAATAGGTATTAATAGATCATCTATATTCTTTTTTTTTTGTAAATCACAAATGGGTGGAATGTTTTACATTTGGGGAGAATGTTTTATAATGGGGGATAATAAGGGGAGAATAATTGTTAAAGGGGATAATGAATTTAATAAGGAGATGAATTCATAAAAGGATATTATTTTTAATACAATGTTGTTTTTTAATTACGATAATGTGAGTACAAAAATAATATGTATCTTTTGATAAAATAAAAATGTTAACAGTAAATGAGTACGAGGATTAATGATAAAATTGTGAATATGATTTATATTGTTAGTACGATACTGAACTATGTGTACGATGAAAATCATAAATAGTGTGATTGATGAAAATTGTATCTACTAAGTACGATGTAAATCATATGTAGTATAATTACAATAAACCTAGAAATTCTCAAATTGTATTTCTTGGTGTGAATTATATTTAACATAAACATAATAAAAAATGTAAGGTTGAACTTGTATATCAAAATTCATAAATTAATTAAATTAAAAAAATAAATTCACTTAAAAAGAATGTTTGTGATTTCAAAAAAAAGGAATAGAAAAGTAAAAAGGGGAATTTTTCCCCTACATTAGACAATTTTAGTTAGCATTTCTACCCTTATATCTGTAGTTTAACCACCCCTTAATAAAACCATTTTAACAATAATCATGTTAACAAAATTTTATTATTTTTTCTATTCAATATATTAAGATATATGTTGATCTTATTAAAAAATAGTAATAATTTTGATTAAAAATATTTAATGCTTTTTAATATATTCATTTTCTATATATTGATGAAATTAATTTAATTACGTATAAAAAATGAAACAAAAACCATTTTTTAGAAGAAAAAAATTAATCCTTAAAATGAATTTACATTCTTCCATTGACTTGAAAATATAATAAAATATATTTTAATATATTTTATTTAAATATAGTCTATTAATTTAATTAAAACCATTAATAAATATAGATTAATTAGATATGATAAAAAAATAACTCATCACTGGATAAAAACAAATTTTTGAAAAATGTACTTTTTGCCCAAAAATGACCTTATACCAAAATAAAGTATAATTTTATTTCGTATAATTTTAATTATATTATTTATAATTAAATTATAAATATTTTACTTAAATAAAAAATTTTAAACAAGGAAATTCTCTAAAATTACATGAATTAAGGAAATAAAATAATAGTTTTATAAAAATTGGTATTTGCCAAAATTCATTTAGAAATAAATCCTGCTAGAAATACACTAGAAATTCACCCTAATATATTATTAAAATGACGATTTAAAAAATAATATGCATTTCCTAAAATAAAATTTCTAAAATTTTATAAGTTAATTATTATGTCCATGTACAAAAACAAATGAGAACCATTTTGGATGAAAACACATTTTTTAATCGAGAAAGTACATTATTGAAAATTGAGTATATATATATTATGACATAATCAATAATTTTTATTAGTTAAAACCTTTTTACACATATTTAATGATTTGGTTTTACTACTCATATATGAAAATTTAATTAATATATTAAAATGGATTATTATCGTAATAGTTTATGATGTAGAACTCTATCGCATAGTCAAATCAGATTGGTTGTGGTACCTCAAGTGTAACTCTCCATATACCAGATGTTTTTGACTAGATGTGGGGGTTTTATTAGTGTTGTGGGGAGACTATACCACCCATGTTCATAATTACAACACTTCATAATAAAGAAATATAAATAAATAGGAGAGTAATGGAAAATAGTAAAAATAATACCAAATAAAACAAGTAAATAAAGGAAGAATCGAACAACCATGTAATGGTTAATAATTTCTTGATTGGATGAATGTATATAAATGGAAAATTGAAAGTTGAAAAAGATAAAAAATCATTAAAAAAATAAACTCAAAATAGCTTGATCATGAATAGCATGTCGAAACTATCTCCAAACTCCAGACCATCGAGAAAGAAAGAATGAAAAAATAAAGTCCCTTACCCTTATCCAAACCTACATCCATTTATTCTTCTTGGATGCCAGACATTGACATGAATAGGGTGTGAGTAATACTCAGTAGGCTCACACAACCATATCTAACAAAAACCCGTCTGATGATAAGTGCATGTAACAAAGTTAGAAATAGATATATGAAAATACTAATTAATATGTTATATAAATAAATTTAAGTCCGAACCATAATAGAATGTCTCAGTGAAAGTTGAAAAACCATGCTAACTATAACCATTTAAAATGGCATATCCAAACAACTTGGAAAATTACTCGATAAAAACATTTCAACCACTGGTAAAATCCCTATATATATGAATTTCACTATGTTTCATCAGGCCAAACCCTCTATATAAGAATTTTAGTATGTATCACTAGGAAAAGACCATTGTTTAACTATTTTACCCTTTTATAGAGCCATATATATTAACATTTCAGTATGTATCACTTGGTTGTTCCCACTATATAAGTATTTCAGCCTCCAGGAAAAATTGTATATAATATAATTTCATCATGGAACAAAAAAAGTCACAACATCAAGGAATTAAAAATATCATATCATCAACCTCAACGCTTATTAATGAAAATTAAAATTTTTTAATCATGTTCACATTCACTTTCATATTAATTTATTGCTAGTTTTTTTATAATCTAAGACATTATAAAAGTCAGTATACATTAAAAACTCACCTAAAAACTCATGTCATGATAAACACACATTAAACCATTATCCAATTACTCATCAGTCAGGGGTTCAATAACCCAATGGGTAGCTATAAGACATGTCACAAAACCCTAGAATCCAAAGGGATCCATGGAATAATCCAAATCAATAATTTTTTCATCATTGATCATATAGTTAATTATAATTCATGTTATATTGGTACAATCAATGTATTTCAAATACCTAACTATTAAACCTGACATATGGTTTGGTTTAAACAACCTACCTTAAATGAGGATTATCATAGTGATTCCAATGGGTAATTCTAATTAGAACAAAGGTGAAGAAGATTAAAATAATGAAACGAAGAGTGATTTCTTAAAAGTAATTTCCTAAAATCAAGAAAGGGATCTAACATCATCAAGAGAGGCTTATGTTTCAAAGGAGGAGAGGATCCAAGAAAGATGAATGAAAATTATAAGTGCATGAAAATATAAAAACCTTTGATCATGTGAAATATATGGAGTGAAACCCTCTTTCATATCGTGTATTTCTTATTTAGGTGTAATAGTGTAGTTAATATCACCTAATGTTAATTAACCGCTACCCAAACATTACATGTCATGTAATGTGGATACAAAAAATGTTACCTACACATTCAAATAATTGATTCATGGACTTTTTTAGGGCCTCGTCTTGGAAATAGTTTTAAATTGTGTAACCTATTTACAAAAGGTAAAAATTCCTCTCATATATATTTCATCTAAAATTCTTCAAAACTATCCAAACCACCTCTGAAGCCATACAAACTTATCAAAAACCCTCATAAGATAATTTAACACATTTACACTTGAACTCAATTAAGTCAAACAAATATTCACCACTAATATTTAGGTCATTTTCCCAAAAAAAAGTCTCCCCATATGTGAATGAGAATAAAACCCAAAGGGTTAATGAAAATATAAATTTAAAAAAATATTTTAATACAAAAAATACAATGAGGAACACACCTGGAAAAAATGTTATCTTAAAACCTAGACACCATATAATAGCTCATCCTTATGCTTATCAAAGAATAACTTTGAGACCTCTATGAAATTTTTTTTATTACTCTCACATTTCAGATTCCCTCTTATATGTCTCCTAAATACTCCCATCCTTGAACTACACGCGAACTAGAGGTATGGTCCTACCCCATAAATACTTCTCACAATATTCCATAATCTATGTTAGATACTCTTAAAAACAATATATAATCAAAGATCAACATTCTCATCATCAACCATGAGAAGGGTTTGGATGATATCTCCAAAGCTATGAAATGTGGAACGCGTCATTGATGGAATTATAGTACTGTAAAATGGATAATAAGTATTCCACTAGACTGAACCTTTACACTATCTCAAAAAACCCAAAAAAATGTGTTCTATATGACCCTATTTCCTGATACGGAATTTTCCAATCCTAGGTGACACCTGAACCAATACTAGATATGAAACCAGATACTCCAAAGGTCATCTCTGATTGTTAGTGTATGGTTTTATCCAACTATGTACGATCACTAACAACCTCTTAATCATCTGAACTTTCTCATAAGTCTTGTACATGAGACTATGTTCAAAAAGAGATACATTTCCTACCTCCAACTAATAATGAGATTAATGAAAAGAACTTCCATATGAATCATAAAAATGTAACATATAGATTGATTCTTGGAAGAAATTATTATTTTCAAATTCCATGACATCCATATGTTTCTCCTATGAACCACCAAAATCCAAACCACTGGCTCATAACACATCCCCTAGAACCTGAATAGTCTACTCATATTTATTATCAGTCTAAGGATGATTTATTTTACCCAAAAGTACATGTGATCCAAAAGCCTTATTAATACCCCTCCAGAACCGAGATACAAAATGAGTATATCAATAAAAGATTATACTTCTCATAACATTGTTCAACCATACAATATCATGCATTTTAATACCACATAGATCATCAATGGTGAAGGTATCCCTAATAGTTAAAAAATGGGATAGCTTCATCTGTTTATAGAAGATCACCCGTACTACATCATTCTTATGGGTGTTCCTCGATAATCACATCACAAAATCCATAGTGACATGATAACATTTCCACTCAAGTATGAGAAGAGGATGAAATTTCCCAACATGAATATAATTCTCATCATCCAACTACTAATAGGTAAAACATCTCACCACAAATCGCTAAACCTTTTTATTCATTTCTGAAGAACAATACTCTCTATATAGATAATAATACATATTTTTAAATCTAGGGCATACCACTCATTTGAATGAAAGAATCTCTCTTATTATCTCCTCATGAAAGCCCGTAAGAACCCATACTCACCCACAAAAAAATGATAATTTTTTCCCTAGATAAAATCATACTGGTGTCTCCCGAGCATATAATCCCTCTCTCAGAATGAAGCCCTCTAGATCAGATAACTACTTTTTCTTGATCGAGTCTGGATGCATGGGTATAATAGATGCTTAATTTATAGATTCTCATCCATGGGACTCCATAACATCTTGATGCATGTATTAAATGTGATAAATCAACCTCCACCAATTTCAAGACTCCCAAACAACCTTTATCTATGTCTTTTCTTTAATGAAGTTAGAAATTTTTTTACCCTTATCTAGAATATAACCCAACTCAAAGTAAAAAACTGTAGATACCTGACTAACCTAAAATTCCAAAATTTCAGGTCTCATTGAGTAAAGTTGTGCCTAAGGCTCTTGTGGTCCATTTTTTAACACCCCAATCGTCCACATTATGTTTTCCTTTGAATAATATAATATCTTGTGTTGTACGCAACTTCGAGCTCAAAACCACCACAACCAACCAAACTAGCCCTTATGAATAGTTATATCCACATTTTGAAATTTTATAAATTTTATCATTCAAAATGGACTTCATTTTTGGATTCGGAATATTGAAATTAGCTTAGGGTAAATTTTTGGTATTTTTTTGAAAACGTTCAATTTTTATGAATACTGAAAAACACTGAGTTATGGTTTAAAACTAAATTTTTATTTAAATAATTATTTATTTTATATAAATTTATTTTAGGTCAAAATAGATATATAATAACAATATAAGTTAAATTTAATTCATTGGATTCATTTTATAATGAATTTAGATATCTAAATTTTTTTTGAACTTTTTACCGTATTTTACCCACCTCATTGAAGAATTTTCAAATTTACATAACACATAATTTTACCACTTATGTGGGTTTAATTTCAAAAATCTGAGAGACACGGTTAATATCAGTATGTAAAATTCGGTTCAATAAGATGAAAATAATTTTTAGTGAATAGTAATTTTTACTTTTATTTACGACAGTTAAAAGTATACAGGGTAATTATAGGTAAAAAATGATATCATAATTACCCGAAAACAAGTCCTGATTATATTTAAAAAGTCTAATTCTACCAAAAAAATTCATAGGAATAATATATGAACCTCTTGGGTCCACTTGGATTAGATTAGGACATTTATTATTATTTTTTTTAAAGAAGAGTTAAAAGAGTTAAAATCAAAATTTTAATAACTAATCCATTTTTAATATAGGGTTATACATAAAATAAATTTGACTATAAATATTCATTAGAAAACTCAAAATATTTCTTACATAATGGTATTTTATTTATAAATTTTAGACATTAAATAATTAATTTTATTTATGACATAATGATGATGTAGAAATTACAATATTAATGAAATTTTAAAATAATTGATATTATAAATATCCAAATAAAACTAAGATGAGAGTTTTAATAAATTAAACTAATTTTATAGGTTAATATGACACGTTATAGTTGATTAAATGAATTTTTTAGAAGTAATAATGTTGTTATGAATTTACCAAAACAAAATACCAAATAGTGTCAAAATTGACATAAAAGAGTTTTTAAACAAATATTATATTATTAATTGTTATTCTATTCCTAAAAATATAAGATTCAGACAAATGGATTAAATAATATTATATATATAATTAATTAACCACTTCAGGTTCGTTTGGATGTTTATAGTAATTTTATAACCATATAATATAAAAATACAAAGAGACATGGTAAATGTCAAACAATTTAACTAAGAGTTAAATCTAAAAGATAAGGTTAATATAGTGACCCAAACCTATCAAAAACCTATTGGGTGAGTGATTTTGGACCCATCCACACCATATAATTGAAATAAATCATTTTTTAGCCATTATAAACCAAAAATTATTTTATTATAAAATAATATGTCAATCTTTTCCTTAGGTGCCCCTCACCCCTCTTGTAAATGGGAACTTCCCCTTCTCTCAAATTCACACATTAAAAGCCATTTGGATCGGTCAAACCCAGACCAAATACCCTCTCAACTATCATACCTTCATCCTATAGTCACTAATTGAGTCATAAAGCCAACCTAAGGATCCATTTTGATCAAATCAAAAGGAAGAACCCGAAGAAGAGGTAAATATTTCATCACCACTTTCAAGTTCTTTTCTTCTTCCACTTCCTCTTTCATTGATGTTTCCATTCTAAAATAATAACTATAGTATCTTCTATATAAAATGTTTTCATTATAAATATGTTTCAACCATATTTATTATTCTATCTATTCTATAAAGGACAAAGTCTTCATACGTCCGTACGTACGGATTACCGTCTCCACGTTATGGTGTAGTTTGTTATTCAAACACTTCACCTTTTGGATATATATAATAATGAGTATAAATTATGTAAATAATAAATATAACAAGATAATGATTCTGTATATTTGATATAACATTCAATTATATACTATTTTAATATCAAAATAATGATATTGTCACTCGTGCGTATGTACAGATTACCGTCGCCACGAACGCGATGACATTCATTCCCCATTGTATCCATTCAAGACTAATTTTAATTTGATGTTTCAAAATAATGTTTAAATACATAATATAAATCTTAATATGAATAAGATACATTCTATCCGTAACAAACATTACTTATGTAACAAATCATATAAATTAAATTGAATCAGTTAACACCCGAAATGATGATATACTGAAATATCACTAACAAACAAATATTAAAAGATCATATATGATATAATATTTATGTATATAGTTCTTGTATAATTTAATAACAATTATTTAACTATTATACTAGAGGTTCCATACCCTCGACCAAGGAAATGTACAAGGTAAGGTTTAATTTCACAATCTCTTTAGTATTCGAGGTTGTTTTTATGTAAGTATCTACTGGGACCTATTAATCATCCACATCCATGTTTCGTAAATATGTATTCAATTTTTTTTACTATTTACTAGACTATGGGTTAAATACATTTATAGCCTTGTTTTAATTTTTATAATATGGTTTGGAAGTAATCTTTCCATCGTTTTCCAAAAAAGGTACTTTATGACCGTTTCGACAAAATTAAGGTAAAAATGTTTTTTTGACTTATACAGCAGGTGCAGCTATTTTCCACCATTATAACATCTTCGAAGCTTCCCTTACAAGATTATATGAATATTTTCAAAATAAATATTTTCTTTTATAATTATATGAATTTTAAATTATTTCAATATATAATAAGATATTTCTCTATTTTTTTTGATTTTATCTCTGTCAACATTATTTGACAGATTTTATGTTTATTTGAAGTTGATTTATTATGATAGAAAACTTCCATATTTTATTGAAGGTTTTGTGATATGTTTGATATTATACATGTTATTTTCAAACCATTAATGTTTTATAGATAAAGTATTGACATTTCTTATGCTAGTTTTAATATGTTATGTTTAAACTTTTCATATGAGAAATGCATTGGACTTAGTAAGTGATGGGTGGAGCCTGCTATAGCTCTTTGATGCATCAGTAGGTCTCATGTGACAATATAGTGTCTTGGCACAAGGCCATGACTATCATAAACCATTTCTCGGGGCCCGTTCCATGACTACCCCAATCCCGCCTTCCATAGGCTAGGGCGGGTAACAAGCACCAAATGTGTATTTCCCTAAAACTAGGAAGGCATTGACTTTATAACCTATAAACATGCACAAAAAGATACAAAAAAGAGTAATCTATATAACCAACAAGTGAGTACAATAAGTAAAAAAGGGTCCAGAATAAAAGACCAACTGGAAAGTACAAGTACAACTGAAAGGCGAGTACAAATGATGAAAAAAGGAAAAACTGGTACTGGGTAATCCTCTGGGTTCCTACGTGAAGGGTAGGTACAGATCGCCTCCTCAGCACTCCTCGTCCGTCCGTCTCCCCTGTATACCGACATGCTGTATGGTCTACCTCTGGGTACCGTCCGGTCTTGGTACTCTCAACCCTAATCAACATTGTCTCGTCGTCCGCATCCAACACAACGAGGTGCAGGTATAGCCTGTGTAGGGGTGAGTATAACGATACTCAGTTGGGACCCCGGGACCCCCAAAGTCTCACAAAAAATCCAACAAGGATAAACAAATATGTATGAAGTCAATAGATAACCCCACTTAGGTATATTCCCATACATATACATAAGTTATCAAGTAATTCATCTCAATCATAATGAAATCACAAAAGTAACTGACTCAGCTCAACCAGGTTTTTTATTCACATTATCGAAACCTCAGCTGTTGGAGAACTCCACATCTATCAAGTACAATGGGCCTTCCTCGACACCAAGGCTCTTCCCACAAACCTTAGACTTCTGAGGTACTCCTCCTGTCGAGTATCGTGGGTCTACTGCATCACTAAGGTGCTCCACACCATGGGTGCGCCGCCACAACCAGACGCTCCTCCTAAAAGCATGCAGAGCTAGTCCTCATGTTGAGTACTACGGGTCTGCCACCACAACTAGGTGATCCTCCACCATGGTTCTGCTGCCACAACCAGGCGCTCCACACTGGGCTAATCGAGTCACTCCGAGTCAATCAGTTAGCACTCATCAAGTATCAGCTAGCTACAAGGTCTCCGCACTCAGCATGCTTGTCTATGGAACGATCTGCTCCACAAGCTAATGGTTGATACTCCAACAATCAAGAAGTCCCATGAAGAAGTATCCCAATGTTCTGCCATGTCATAGAGGTCTCAATGCAATAGATGGCATGTCAATCGAACCCCTGGTATGTGTGTTATTATCCTTTTAGTTCCAGAACCCAGGTTAGATTCGTGCAGGATCCAACCTGACTGAATTTCAACTATACAAAAAACTATAGTGGCGTATAACCACATAGACCGTCATGCTCAAAGATTAACAGTGCCACTGATGGTTCATTAAACGATAGTTTGGTGCCAAAGATATGGACAAAAAAAAGTAAAGGGAATGTAGTGGGCCCGAGTCCAGTACGACCCGATTGGACCGACCCGAACCCATTAGGTCTGGCCCAGCCCGTTGGGTGGGCCATCCCATTGGATTTTTCCTGGCCCGCTGGGCCCAACCCAACAGGCTGTGGGGGGATGCGAAGGGCTGTGAAGGCGCGGACCGGTTGTGAGGGCGCGGACCGGTCGTGAGGGCGCGGACCGGATGTGGGGTTAGTGAGAAGGTGGCTCATCCTGGAGGGCCGTGACGGGCACAAGAGGCCGACTCGGTTGGGGTGTGTCTTAGCCGGATCAGCACAGGAGGCCAGGGCTGGTTCAGCCAGTGGCGGCATGGTTCCCGCGGGGCACGTGGATGACGGAGACGCAGGGCGTGCGGGGCAGATGGATGACAGAGTCGTAGGGCGCGCGAGGCATGCGGAGGCTAGGGCCGGTTTAGTCGGGGTGCAGTGTGGACCGGCCGGTTTGGCTGAGGCGGCATGGGTCATGGAGGCCTCAGGTAATGTGGTCGTTGCCTTCGTCGCCTTCGTCATCTCGTCACCTTGTCGCCATTCATAAGAACATCAAAAACAATAACAACGGAGGGGTCGTGCCATGTTGATTTGTCCCACACCCTACGCATTTAAGGAGGTATCAAGAGGCTCAATATTTCTTGAATTTCAAAGAATTACCAAGACTAATATAGAATAATAAATGTCGATCAACACCCCGCATCTTCCCACAAAAACAATTCCAAACCCGCAAGGAAATTCATCCACAATGATTCTTTGTTTTAGAAGGGAAGAATTAAAGTAATAATATCATATTCAAATAAAAACTCTACCTTGTTCGTTGTTCATCGGCGTTGGCGTGAGAAGGAGGACGTCGATTCATTATACACGAACACGTCCTATGTCAAAGGATTCTGAGGAAGAAGGTTGAAGGAGTTTGTTCTTCGTAGTCGAAGGAGTTCCTCGTCGGTGTTCTTCTACGATGGAGCATTCTTTGTTGGAGAGTGTAATCCTCCAAGTGTTTGGCATCACGTCACTTTACCAGTGCTTCATCGTATGGTGAAGCCATACCAAAACGTACTCCTAAGATCCATATATATAGTAAATGGGGGAGGTATGTAACCATCGTGGAATTTATGATGGTTCATTTATTCGGAACCTTCCTAAATTTCAACGACGCTATAAATTAATTTAAAAATGTCGTCAAGCCAACATCAAAACAATTGATAGGGTTTAATTTCATGATGACGCATAAAATTAATTGTTAGAATTTAATTTTGTGTTGACACATAAAATAAATTGATAGCATTTAATTTTATGTTGAGACATAAAATTAATTGAGAGCATTTAATTTTATGTTGACACATAAAATTAAATTGTTGGATTTGAGAGGTTTCCTCCCCCCATAATGAGGGATAACCTCAGGTGGTCCCCACCACCATAACTCATGGGAGGTAAGGTGTCGTGGTCCCCACCACCATAACCTCTCATGGGAGGTTAAGGTGTGGTGTTCCCCACTGCTAAATTCCACATGGGTGGTTGCAAGAGATAAAATAAAATAAAACATGTGTTTATTATATTTTATTATTTCCACGAAGAACAAAAAAACTATCTTCCACCATCTACCAACTATTGTTGAGGTGAAAGTCTTCTTAAGAATATACTGGCGCAACGAGTTCAACAGTGCCCTCAGATTCCAATTCCGAGCACCGGTTCAAAAGTTATAAAAACCTGCTTGTACATTTACTGAACTCAACCGAACCAAGCTTCAGAAATTTATTCAGGGCACACCGGGCCTTGGAATCAGGCACCTTCAAGTTTTGTAGACTCGTAAAATTCCCATTTATTAAAAAACATTACATGGAAACTCCATGTATTTAAATTCTCCCCACTTCAGGGCTCTACATCCCCATAAGCCATAACTCCTAACTAAAGGAATAAGTGGGGGTACTGAGCATGCATCTATGCCTCCCGCTCCCATGTGCTCTACAAGAGGTTCCCATGCTACCAACCAATGCACACCGAAGGTATCGACCATCCACAAAGGACCAACTCCTGTAGATCCTCAATATCTACTTGAACCTCCGTAAAATTCACCCCATCGTCGACGTCATGCTCTCCATGGTCGATGATGTGAGAAGGGTTGTGCATGTATCTCCTCAAATTGGACACGTGGAAGACATCATGCACCAGATGAAACTGAGGTGCAATAGCTAAGTGGGGAGCCACCTCACCAACTCTACTGAGGACATGAGATGGTCTGATGAAACTTGGAGATAACTTTCCACCTCTGACAAATCTCAATATAACTCATTGAGGTTTGACCTGTAGAGATACATGGTCACCATCCAAGAACTCCAGAGGTCTCCGTCTCCTATCAGCATACGACTTCTGCCTACTCTTTGCAGCCTTCATCTGCTCCTGGATGATCTACAGCATCTCTGTGGTATCTCATACCATCTCAGGTCCCACTTGTGCTAACTCCCCTGGGTCATTCCAGCATAAATGTAATGCCCCAACCCCAGTTACCTAGAGTTGGGGCATTATTACATAACATTGGCATGATACCAAAATATCATTCTCGAAAGACCGATTAGTTTAGTAGCCTTGGAATCAGTAGATACATTCATAAAGTTTACATTACATCATAAAGTAAAAACTAAAACAACATCTTGTCTCCAAACTCATATCCCCTTATACTATCCCTACAGGTCATTAATAAAAAACTTCTTCAATCCTAGGAAATATAAAACATAGAAAGGGGTGAGCTCAGATGCCTAGTAAGGATAATAATATAGTGGAAACGTTCCTAAGTAAGCATAAACATTTAAGGCAATGTATAACTAAAACAAATGCATTTTAAACTTGAACTTTAGCATAATATAGTAGAAATAAAATAAAATAATTTCATTTACTTATTCACATAGATATTCTACTATTCTAATAATCACATGCAATAGCAACAACCACTTTCATAATGATGGAATGCATAATGCCTGACTATCATAAACACATATTCAAGGACTTATGCCAAGACTACAAATAAGATTTTGTCAAGAACTTTTTCCAAGACACTAGTTTGTATCATGAGACCAACCGATGCATCGAGGAGTTAAAGCGGTCTCCACCCATCACTTATTAATTCCAATTCATTCCTCATATGAATAGGTTTAAGCATAACATAAACATTCATATTAAAACTAGCATACAAAATGTCAATACTTTCTCCATAAACCATGAATGGTAAAAAAATTAACACATCCACAGTCAATCATATCCCAAAACCATCAATACAATATGGAAGTTTTTTATAATAATAAATCAACTTCGAAAAAGCTTAAAATCCATCAATAGATATTGACATAGATGAAATCAAAACTATATGAGAGAAATATCTCTTTTTTTTAATCATTTAAAAGCCACATAATTATAAAATAAAACATTTAATTTTAAAATATTCTTATAAGATTGTAAGTGAAGATTCGACGCTTTTATAAAGGTGGAAAATAGCCGCACACGCCGTATAAGTTAAAAAGAACATTCTTACCTTAATTCTGTCGAAAAGGTTAAAAAGGACCTTGTTTGAAAAAATGACGGAAATATTCCTTTATAAAAAGTCAAAAAGGGTATAAATTACATTAAACCATATTCTATGAAATAGAAAAAATTATTTTAAATATATTTTTACGAAACATGAATGTGGATGATAAAGAGGTCCTAGTAGATAATTACGTATAAACAACCTCGGATAATGAAGAGATTGTGAAATAAACCCTTACCTTGTACTTTTCCTTGTTTGAGGGTAGGTTAAACTCCTATATAATGGTGAAATAATTGTTATTAAATTATACAAGAATCATGTACATTAATATGATATCATATATGATCTTTTAACATTGCTTTGTTAATAATATCTTAGTATTATCGTCCTTTGGGGTGTTAACTTACTCATTTTCTATTATATGTTTTGTTACATAAGTCATGTTTTTATGGATATTTTGTTTCTTATTAATATAATGAATGATATCAAGTCTTTAAACATTATTTTTAATCATCAAATGAGAATTATACTTGCATGGATTCGATGGGGAATGAATGTCATAGAGTTCGTGGAGATGGTAGTCCGTACGTACGCATGAGCGACAATATCATTCCTTTGATATTAGAATAATATATAATTGTATATTGTATCATATATACAGAATAATGTTCTTTTTATATTTTTTATTTACATGAATTACAAATCATTATTATACTCATCCAAATAATAATGTATTGAACAACAATTACGCCACGACGTGGAGACGGTAAGCCATATGTACGCACGTATGGTGACATGTCATTAAAAGTATAGATAGAATACTGAATATGGTTGTACCATATTTATAATAACATCATAGAATATATAACATACTGGAGTTATTATTTTAGAAAGGAAATATTATATAAAGAATAACTGGAAGAAGAAAGGAACTTGAAAGAGGGTGGTGAAAACATAACCTCTTCTTCGGGTTCTTCCTTTTGATTTGATCAAAAGGGCTCATTAGGTTGGCTTTCTGATCAAACTAAGGACTCTATGTTGAATTTAGGGAAGTTGGGAGGATATTTTGGAAGGGTTTTTCCGAGAAAAAAGGCTTTTAAGGTATGAATTTGGGAGAAGTTGGAGTTCCCTTTTATAAGAGGGGTGAGGGGAACCTTAGGAAAAACATAAAATATTATTTTATAATAAATTCATATTTAGTTTATAATGGCTCCAAAGTGACTTATTTAGCAGCTAAGGTGGGTATGGGTCGAAATCCTTTCAACCAATAGATTTTAGATAGGTTTGTGTCTCTATATTAACCTTATCGTTTATATTTAACTCTCAGTTAAATTGTTTAACATTTACCTTGTCTCTTTGTATTTTTATATTATATGGTTAATAAACTTACTATAACAAGACAAGAAACCCCCATGTAGTTCATTATTAATATATATAACCTTATCTAAGTCATTTGGGAGATCATAAGATTTTTAAGAATAGATTATAAATTAATAATATAATATTTGTTTTAAATACACCTTTATGTCAATTTTGACACTACTTGATAATTGATTTTCGTTAAAGTTCTAACAACTTTATTAATTCAAAATAAATTAATTTAATCAATCCTAACATGTCATATTAACCTATAAAATTAGTGGAATTCATAAAAAGACACAAATTACATTTATTTTGATATTTATAAAATCAATTAATTTCATATTTTATTAATTAGGTAATCACTACATAACCATTGTGTCTTAAATAAATTAAATTATTTAATTTATAAAAATTATAAAGAAAATACCATTATGTAGGAAATCTTTTTATATTTCTAAATAATATTTATAATTCATTTTATCTTATTTATAACCATATATTTAAAATGTTTTAGTTACTAAACTTAGATTTTAACTCTTTTAACTCTTCTTTGAATTAAATAATAATAAATGTCCTAATCTAATCAAAGTGGACCAAATAGGTTAATATTTTATTCCTAAGGTTGTTTTTGGTCTAATTATACTTAGTCAATAGAATTACGACATGTGTTAGGGTAATAATAATATCATTTTTACCCTTAATTACCCTATTTACTTTTAACTATGTCAATAAAAGTAAAAAGTTACTATTCACCAAAAAAATATTTTTATCTTATTGAACCACATTTCACTCCTTGATATTAACCGTGTCTCTTGGATTTTTGAAATTCCACTCATAGAAGCGGTAAAATTATGTATTATATGAATTTCCAAATTGTCCTAGGAGGTGGGTAAAAGACGGTGAAATGGTCAATAAAATTTTTACATATCTAAAATTATTATAAACTAACTCCAACGAATTACATTGAACATATATAGGTATAATGTATCTATTTTTACCTTAATTAAATTTATATAAAATAAATGATTATTTAAATAAAAATTCAGTTTTAAACAATAACTCAGTGTTTTTTAACTTTTCATCAAAAATTGAACGTTTTCAGAAAAATACCAAAAATTCACCCTAGGATAATTTCGATATTCCGAATCCAAAAATGAAGTCCATTTTGAAAGATAACATTTTTAAAAGTTTACAAAGTGGGTATTACTATTCATAACGGCTATTTTTATTGATTGTGGTGTGTGTTAGAACTTGAAGTTGCGTACAACACACACAACTCTATTATTCAAAGAGAAGTGTACCGTGGAAGCTTGGGGTGTTACATTATCCCCTCCTTCAAATAATTTCTTCCTTGATAGTTCTAGAATATTACTTCATAAAATGACTCGAGTGGTTCTTCATCATATGTTCCTCAGGTTCCCACGTTACCTCTTCCATCTTATGGTTTCTCCATAGAAATTTTACCAGATGAGTCATCCGATTTCTCAGCCCTTGTTCTGTGGTATCAAGAATCCAGATGGGATCTTCACAATAAGACAGATTGGGTTCCAGTTCTAATTACTTATAGGTGAGTAAATACATTGTGTTAGAAATGTAATTTCTCAATAGTGATATGTGGAACACATCGTGATCTTTGGATAGATTTGGCAGCATTTCCAAACGATAAGCTACAACCCCAATTCGTTCTCTAATTTCTAAAGGTCGTATGTACCTGGGACTCAATTTACCTTTCTTACCGAAATGTATAACCCCCTTCCATGGAGATACCTTCATGAAAACATGATCTCCTACCTAAACTTCCAAATCTTTCCTTTGGTTATCGGCATAGCTCTTCTCACTAAATTGAGCTGCTTTGATGTGGTTTTGGATTACCTTCACCTTTTCTATTGTTTCCTCAACTAGTTCTGGGCCTAAAAGTTTTCTTTCACCAACGGCATCCCAATAGGTTGGTGTGCGACATCTCTTTCTGTATAACGCTTCATATGGTGCCATCTGAATACTGGAATGGAAGCTATTATTATAGGAAAATTCCACTAGAGGTAAATATTGATCCCATATACCCTAAAAGTCAAGTGAGCAAGATCTAAACATGTCTTCTAAGGTTTATAGTCTGTTCTGACTGTACATCAGTTTTGGGGGTGGTAAGCAGTGCTCAAACGAAGTTCAGTATCCATGGACATCTGAAGACTCTTCCAGAATCATTATGTAAAACGTTGATCACGATCAAAAACAATTGATAGGGGTACTCCATGAAACCTCAAAACTTCCTTAATATATAGTATTGTTAGACGTTCAAGTGGTAAATCTTCTCTTATAGTAAGAAAATGTGCTGACTTGGTAAGACTATCAACAATGACCCATATTGCATCGTTCCTTCTAGGAGTCCTTGGTAGTCCCATTAGAAAGTCCATCATGATATTATCCCATTTCTACTCAGGTATGGGAAGAGGTTTCATGACTCCTCCATGTTGTTTCCTTCCAGCATTCACTTGTGGACAAACCATACATCTTGACAGAAATCAGCAATCTCCCTCTTCATGTTGTCATTCCAAAAATGTTCCTTCAAATCTCTATACATTTTGGTGCTCCCAGGTTCTATAGAGAAATTGGAACTATGAGCGTCGTCCAAAAATTATCTTTTTAGGTCAGGTATATCTTGAATACAAAGTCTCTTCCCAAATTTCAAAATTCCATTTTCATACACAAATTCACTAAATCTCTCATCATTCACAACTTTAATCTTCTTTTGAAATTCGTCATCATCAGTCTGAGAACTCTTTATCCTTCCTATTAAAGATGGTTTGACAACCAATTGAAAAAGTATCAATGTTTCAACTTCAATGGTAATTCCCATATCCATATTCACTAGATCAATGGAAATAGGAACCCTTTCAACTCTTATCTTGTTCAAAACTCCATGATCCTTTCAGCTCAAAGCATCTTCCACCTTATTTTCCTTCCCTGGGTGGTAGTGTATTGTGCAATCATAATCCTTGAGTAGTTCAAGCCATCTCAATTTCCTCATGTTGAGTTCTTTCAGTGAGAAAATATACTTCAAACTCTTGTGATCAGTATAAATATCACATTTATCACTATAGAGATAGTGTCTCTAAATATTCAAAGAAATGATTACAGCTGCTAACTCAAAATCATGAGTAGGATAGTTCTTCTCATGAATTTGAAGTTGTCATGATGCATAGGCAATAACCATATCATTCTGCATAAGGACACAACAAAGTCCATTCTTCGATGCATCACTATAAATAAAAACCCATCATTCCCTGATGGTAGAGTCAATATATGAGAATTTACTAATACTATCTTCAGTTCTTCGAAACATTCTTCACACACTTTTGTCCAAAAAAATTAACCCCTTTATGTGTGATTTTTTTTAATGGGTTAGCCAACCATGAAAAATTATGGATGAAACGTCGATAATAACCTACTAAACCAAGAAAACTATGTACCTCGATTATACTCATTTGTGCTGGACATTCTTGGATTGCTCTTATATTATAAGGATAAACAGAGATTCCATCTTTATAGAAAATATGGACATGAAAAGAAATCTCTTGAAGCCAGAATTCACACTTGCTAAACTTCCCATATAATTCATGTCTTCTCAGAGTCTTCAGGACAATGCGCAAGTGATTTTCATGATCTTCGTTTCTTTTGGATTATACCAAGATATCATCAATAAATAACACTAAAAAATCATCGAGATATTCCTTGAAAACTCTGTTCATTAGATCCATGAAAACCGAGGGTGCATTAGTTAGCCCAAAATGCATTACTGTAAACTCGTAATTCCCGTACCTAGTTCGATATGCTGTTTTCAGAATTTCTTCCTTCTTTACGCACAAATGAGGGTATCTAGATCAAAGTTCAATATTAGAAAAGTATTTATCTCCATGTATTTGGTCAAATAAATCATCAATTCTAGGTAGGGGATACTAGTTCTTTATTATTATAGCATTGATCTCCCTGTAGTCGATACCTAACCTCATAGATCCATATTTCTTCTTACCAAAAAGGATAGGGGCTCCCCATGGATAAACACTAGGGTGAATAAATCCCTTATTACTAAATTCCTCTATTTGTTTCTTTAGTACAACGAATTCCACAGTGGCCATTCTATAAGGGGTCTTCGATATACGCCTTGAACCAGGAATTAAATCATTGGAAAACTAAATTTCTCGTTCTGGAGGATGTTCAGGTAAATATTTTGGAAACACATCTAAATATTCTTTCACAATAGGTACATCCTCTATTTGAAAATTCATTTCCTCATCCACAATTATTTCATTATCTTCCACCCCGATAATTGAATTTAGTTGATCTATTGGGGGTCGATCTAGATAAGAATCAGGTGGAAATGATTCTTCTCTAAAGATAAGGTGTTCTTTATCATCATCATAAAAATATGTAACCTCCTTCTTCTTACAAAAAATCTTAGCATCATGGTCCGAAATCCAATCCATACCAAGGATTATATCAAATTCAATCATGGGTATGATGATGATATCGGAAGATAATGAACATTTATATGCTCTAATGTTAACGGATTCACAAAACATTGTTGCGATGATACCTCCCTTAGGAGTTTTAACTGACAACTCCCTTGTTAAATCAAATTAAAAATATATAATTTTATTAGTCAACTGGGAAGATATGAAACAATGCGATGATCCATACTCAAATAAATCATTGGCTAAACTTGAGGAAACAATTAAATTACCTGCCACCACGTCTTTCAGAGATTCTACCACAGTAGTAGTGATAACATAAGCTCGGCCGTGATCCCTTTTCCTTTTCTGAGGAAAGTTCCCCTGATGCTTAGGAAATTCATTTTCATAATGTCCCATATCCCTGCAGTTGTAGCATTGAACATCAATAGCTTTTTTCTTCCCCTTTCAATCATGAGCCTGGTGGCCTTTTTTACAACACTTGTAACAGACTCACATTCTTTTCAAGCAAGTTCCGGGGTGTTTCTTCCCACATTTACTGCACTATGGATAATCAAAATTTCCCTTATTCCCCTTATTTAAATTTTTAGTGTGATCAGTAGATCTCTTATTCTCTTGCTTTTCTTTAAAGTCGTAAGATGTAGAGAATTCTTTTTCTGTTATGATAGCCCATGAGACAATATCTTCGTACAATGAGAAGGTTTGTGAGACTAATGCTCGACAGATAAACAGTTTTAACCCATCATTGAAACGATCAATCTTACTTCTTTGGTTACATTTATAATCTCCAGCATACCATACTAACCTTGTAAAGTTAGCTTTATACTTTGCGACATTCGCATCCTCCTTTTGTCTCAGACTAAGAAATTTTTCTTTCCATATCTGCTAGATCGTCACGAGAAAAGTATTTTTCTAAGAAAATTTATTTGAACTCCCTACATTCCATATTTTATACTTCATCATCTTCCTTTGTGTTTTGAATCAATGACCATCAATGGTTAGCATCTCCAGTGAGGTGGTAAACTGCCATGATAGCTTTTTCCCTTTCACTACTCCCCAAGGCATGGAATATTTTCTATATGGAATTTATCCATTTCTTAGCTACTAAGGTATTTTTAATCCCATTGAATATTGGTGGTTTTTCCCTCATGAGGCGATCTAACATTGATCCTCCACGCTGCAAAACAAGGTTGTCCATACGGGTAAGGTTATTATTCATAACCTGAGTGAGTTGTCCCAGTATGATGATTAGCTGATCAGCACCAGTTGCATCACCAGCTCCACTATAATTATCATGTTCTAGAGGGAAATCCCTACATGGAGTGAGTTCATTGATATAGTTTTTATTCCTTCCACTAGGCGCCATTTCTAAACAATGCCATAAACTAGATCAGTATATGAATCCAAATACATAATTCCATACTTGTAAAACACATAACATAAATTGAACTATTTATGGATATAATCCTTAATCATAAAAAATGTTTTCTTTGAGAAATTATATATTCATAAACCCTTCATAATGGTTTGTAAATAAAATGAGAATTATCCTAATCATATCCTCTGGGAGTGTCGTAACCAAGAGTGCAGCAAGGCCCATTGTCGTGCACCAGTTCCCATTAGAGTCTAGCTCAAAGCGGTGTTTTTGGGTTTTACCCCAAGGTACATCTATGCCAGAGCCACCTCTACCTGCTCGTATCCAGACAGGAATGTATTTCTTAGAAAACTCACAAAAATCTCTACAATACCAAAATTCTATGATGTTCTTCTATACTAATCCTCGAAGTCCATCTTAGGTCTATGTGCTCTAATCATAGTTTATCTAAATATACCTTCCAAGGTTTGTACTAAACTTTCTCTAATAACAAATGTAATGCCCCAACCCTAGTTACCTAGTGTTGGTGCATTATTACATAACATTTTCATGATCACAAAAGACCATGTCTCGAAAGACTGATTAGTTCAATAGCCTTGGAATCACTAGATACAATCATAAAGTTTACATTACATTATAATGTGAAAACTACAACAACATCTTATCTCCACACTCATATCCCCTTATACTATCCCTATGGGTCATTCGTAAAATACTTAATCACTTCCTGGGAAAAATAAAACATAGAAATGGGTGAGCTCAAATTCCCAGCAAGGATAACAATATAGCTGAAACATTCATAAATAAGCATAAACATTTAAGGAAATGAATAAATAAAACAAAATCCTTTTTAAACGCGAACTTCAGCATAATATGGAAGAAATAAATTGAAATAAGTCCATTTACTTATTCACATGGATATTCTACTAGTCGAATAATCACTTGTAATATCAATAACCACTTTCATAATGATGGAATACATAATATCAGACTATCCTAACCATATAGTCAAGGCCTTGTGCCGAGACTACAAATATGATTTTTTCAAGTCCTTGTGCCAAGACACTAGTTTCTCTCATGATACCTACCGATGCAACGAGGAGCTATAGAGGGATCCACCTCTCACTTATTAAGTCCAATGCGTTCCTCATATGAATAGGTTTAAACATAACATAAACATTCGTATTAAAACTAGCATACGAAATGTCAATAATTTCTCTATAAACCATGAATGGTATAAAAATAACACATCCACAGTCAATCATATCACAAAACCTTCAATACAATATGGATGTTTTTTATCATAATAAATCAACTTTGAATAAGCTTAAAATCGATCAAAGGATATTGACATAGATGAAATCAAAACTATTTGAGAGAAATATTCCAATTTTTTAAATCATATAAAAGTCACATAATTATAAAATAAAACATTTACTTTGAAAATATTCTTATAATATTGTAAGGGAAGCTTCAACGATTTTATAACGGCAAAAAATAGCTGCACATGCCGTATAAGTTAAAAAGGACATTCTTACCTTAATACTCCCGAAAAGGTTAAAAAGGATCTTGTTTGTAAAATGACAGAAAGATTACTTTATAAAAAGTCAAAAAATGGTATAAATGACCATAACCCATATTATATAAAATATCAAGAATGATTTTAAATTCCTTTTTACGAAACATGGATGTGGATGATAAAGAGGTCCCAGTAGATAATTACATATAAACGACCTCAGATAATAAAGAGATTGTGAAATAAACCCTTACCTTTTACTTTTCCTTGGTTGAGGGTAGGATAACCTCCTGTATAATGGTGAAATAATTTTTATTATATTAAAAAATAATTATATACATTAATATGATATCATATATTATCTTTTAACATTGCTTTTTTAATAATATCTTAGTATTATTTTCGTTTCGGGTGTTAACTTAGTCATTTTCTTTTATATGTATTGTTACATAAGTCATGTTTGTTATGGATATGTTGTATAATATTCATATAAATAATGATATCAAGTCCTTAAACATTATTTTTAATCATCAAATGAGAATTATACTTGCATGGATACGATGTGGAATGAATCTCATCGCGTTCGTCGAGACGGTAGTCCGTACGTACACACGAGCGACAATATCATTCCTTTGATATTAAAATAATATATAATTGGATGGTGTATCATATATAAAGAATACTTATCATGTTATATTTATTATTCTCATGAATTTCACATCATTATTATACTCATCCAAATAATAATGTATTGAATAACAATTACACCACGACGTGGAGAGGGTAATCCGTACGTACGCACGTATGGTGACATGTCATTCAAAGGATGGATAGATTAATGAATATGGTTATACCATATTTATAATAACATCAAAGTATATATAAGTTTTTGGAGTTATTATTTTAGGATGTAAATATCAATGAAAGAAGAAGTGGAAGAAGAAAGGAACTTGAAAGAGGGTGGTGAAAACATTACCTCTTCTTCGGGTTCTTCCTTTTAATTTGATCAAAATGGCTCCTTAGGTTGGGTTTATGATCAAACTAAGGCCTCTAGGTTGAAGTGAGGGAAATTGGTAGGATATTTGGGCATGGGATGGCCAACACAAAAGGCTTTGAAGGTATGGATTTCAGAGAAGGGGGAGTGCCCTTTTATAAGAGGGGTGAGGGGCACCTTAGGAAAAACTTAAAATATTATTTTATGATAAATTAATATTCGGTTTATAATGGATCCAAAGTGACTTATTTAGTGGCTAAGATTTGGATGGGTCGAAAGCCTTTCAACCAATATATTTTAGACCGGTTTGAGTCTCTATATTAACATTATCATTTATATTTAACTCTTAGTTAAATAGTTTATCATTTTCCATGTCTCTTTGTAATTTTATATTATATGGTTAATAAACTTACTATAACAATCCAAGTGACCACCAAGTAGTTTATTATTAATATATATAACCTTATATAAGTCATTTGGGAGATCCTTAGATTTCTAGGTATAGAATATAAATTAATAATATAATATTTGTTTTAAATACTCCTTTATGTCAAGTTAGACACTATTTGATAATTGATTTTTTTCAAAGTTCTAACAACTTTATTAATTCAAAATAAATCCATTTAATCAATCCTAAAATATCATATTAACCTAGAAAATTAGTGGAATTAATAAAAAGACTCGAATTACATTTATTTGTATATTTATAAAATCAATTATTTCAATATTTCATTAATTAGGTAATCACTGCATCACCATTGTGTCATAAATAAAATATATTATTTAATGTCTAAATAATATAAATAAAATAAAATTATGTAGGAAATAGTTTTATCTTTATAATTAATATTTATAATCTAATTTATCTTATGTATAACCCTATATTAAAAATGTTTTATTTATTAAACATTGATTTTAACTCTTTTACCTCTTCTTTAATTAAATAATAATAAATGTCCTAATCTAATCCAGGTGGACCAAAGAGGTTCATATTTTATTCCTAAGGTTGTTTTTTGTGTAATTATACTTATCCAATATAATTAGGACATGTTTTAGGGTAATAATAATATCATTTTTACCTTTAATTATCCTTTTTATTTTTAACCATGGTAAATAAAAGTAAAAAGTTACTATTCACAAAAAAATTATTTTATCTTATTGAACCAAATTTTACTCCTTGATATTAATTGTGTATATCAGATTTTTAAAATTCCACTCACAAAAACAGTAAAATTATGTTTTATGTGAATTTCCAAATTCTCTTAGGAGGTGGGTAAAAGACGGTGTAAAATTCAATAAAATTTTTATATATCTAAAAATTATTATAAACAAACAACAATGAATTACATTGAACTTATATAGGTATTATTTTTCTATTTTGACCTTAATTAAATTTATATAAAATAAATACTTATTTAAATAAAAATTCGGTTTTAAACTATAACTCAGTGTTTTGTCACTATTCATAAAAAATTGAACATTTTCAGAAAAATACCAAAAGTTCACCCTAGGCTAATTTCGATATTCTGAATCCAAAAATGAAGTCCATTTCGAATGATAAAATTTATAAAATTTTAAAAAGTGGGTATTACTATTCATAACAGCTAGTTTGATTGGTTGTGGTGTGTGTTAGAACTCGAAGTTGCGTACAACAAACACTTCTGTATTATTCAAAGAGAAGCATACCATTGAAGCTTGGGGTGTTATAATAAAGGTGATCTATAAGGTCTCCCATACAATGCCCTGAAAGGTGCCATCCCAATGGTGGAGTGAAAGCTATTGTTGTACGCAAACTCCACCAAAGGAAAGTGATCCTCCCACCTACGACCAAAGTCGAGGACACAAGTACGCAACATGTCCTAGAGGGTCTAGATGGTCCGCTCAGTCTAACCATCTGTCTGAGGATGGAACACGGTGTTGAAACAAAGCTACGCCCCAAAAGCCTCCTGAAACACCTTCCATAGCCAGGAAGTAAAACGTGTGTCACGATCAGAGACAATCGTCATGGGTACTCTATGTAGCCGCACAATCCTCTTCACATAGAGGCATCTCAAACTCTCTACTGAACCCTGATCTCAAATCGGTAGGAAGTGGACCGACTTGGTGAGTCGGTCGACGATCACCCAAATCGAGTCATGTACCCTAGATGTACGTGGAAGATCCATCATGAAGTCCTTAGATATCCCATCCCACTTCCACTATGGGACATCTAAAGGCTGAACCAATCCTACTGGTACCTGATGCTCTGCCTTTACATGCTTACAAGTGAGGCATCGAGAGACAAACTCTGCAACTTATTTCTTCATTCCCAGCCACCAGTGATGTTATTTGTGATCCTGTTATATCTTTTCCACTCTTGGATGTACCGCTAGAGGTGTTGGGTGGAAATCACCCAACACTTCCTGTTGAAGTGACACTGGTACCATAGTACGTACTCTATAGAGGATGATGTGCTCCCCAACTTCAGAAAATCTATCTGGTGCCTACCCTATGGATATCTAAGCACGTCGTCTCTCGTAGTCAGTGCCCCTATGCTGCACCTCCATGACTCACTAAATAAGGGGGGTGACTCTAAGAGACTGAAGGAAGGATCCTCCATCTCTATCCACAAAGGATATCTATAAAGCAGCCAGCTTCCCTGTCGCCTCTCCTGTTAGCTGTATACCAGATCTCATATTGAGTGCATATGCAACAAGGTTCCACTTCCAAGGATTATAGAATATCTCTCAGTCATATTCCTAGAGGAACTCAATCCAGTGTCGCGGTCTCTGGTTCATGTCTTTCTGAGAAAAGATATACCTGAGACTCTTGTGATCGGAGTACACGATAAAACGTTCTCCCATCAGACAGTGTCACCACATCTTCAAGGCGAAGACCACTGCTGCTAACCCCATGACATGGGTAGCGTAGTTTAGCTCATGCTACCTCAGATGACGAGAGCCATATATGATCCATAATCTCTCCTACATTAGGACACATCCGAGTCTAGTCCCTGATACATCGTAGTGGACTATGTACCAATCACCTTCATCTGGATGCATCAAGAAGGGGGCACTAGTTAGCCTTTGACTTAGCTCTTGAAATCTCTGCTGGCATCTCTCTGGCCACACAAAGGGTAGCCACTTCTTCGTCAAGGGTGATAGGGGTGATGCAACCCTGGAGAAACCTGGAATGAATCTCCAGTAGTATCCATCCAATCCCAGGAAACTCCATACTTATGTCACATTCCTAGGTGGCTCCCTAGAAAGTACTGCCTCATTCTTTATTAGATCCACTGCAACTCCAGCCTTCGAGATGACGTATCCCAAAAAGTGAACATCTCAAATCCAGAACTGGCACTTCAAGAGAATACCATAAAGATGGTGCTCTCAGAGTATGTCCAGTACTACTGGAAAATGGTAGGAATGCTACTCCTCAGTAGTCGAGTAGATCAGAACATCGTCAATAAATACTCTGATGAAGCGATCAAGGTAAGACTGGAAGATCAAGATCATGATTCTCATGAACACTGCTGGAGTTTTAGTTATGGCGAACGGCATAACCAAGAACTCATATTGGGTGTACCGACATCTAAATGTCGTCTTCTGCATATCCTCATATGGTACTCTAAGCTGGTGATATCCTTATCTGAGGTCTATCTTTGAGAACCATCATGCTCCGTTTAGCAGATCAAAGAGGTCCACAATACTCAGGATTGGGTACTTGTTCTTCACAGTCACTTGGTTCTGGCGCCGATAGTCAACAAAAAGCCTCAAACTCCCATCCACCTTCTTGGAGAATATAATCGAGGCTACCCAAGGTGAAACATTGGGCCGGATGAATCCCTTCTCCTGCAAGTCCCCCAGTTGTACCCGCAACTCACGAAGCTCTATGTGAGCAATATGATATGTTGGTGCAGATATCTATGTCGTCCTAGGGTACAAGTCAACGTAAAATTCCACCTCTCTATGAGGAGGTATTCCTCGGACATCATCAGGGAAAACATCTATGTACTTGTCCACCACAACATGATAGCTCGGAATCACCACATCAAATTCTCAGAGGGTAAGTCTAGCCAACTGATGTGTGATCGACTGTACCCTCCTCCGGGTAAGTTCTTCTTGTGCTTCAAAGGCTCCCTCCACACCGATGAAGGTAAACCTGGTCCCATCTGTGTGGACACACCACACATTGCGCCTAATACAGTCAAAATGAGCATGAACTGTAGATTACTAGTACATTCCCAAAATGACATCATAAGGCCTCGACGCTGCTACTTGGAGATCCCAGCTGAAGATATCACCTCCTAGAGTAAGCTCACACTCCTGGAACCAGTGCGTAATCATCGAGAATGGTTCCGTAGGAGTCTCTATCCATAAGGATCGAGCCAACGACTCCATCCGAATTTCCGAGCTCCGAACGAGGGCTGTAGCAATGAAAGAGTGACTAGAACCAGTGTTTATAAGTACTATAGCTATGGTGGAGTAGACACAGATCATACCTCGAATTGTCTTTGGAACACCATGATTGTATTCCTCAGCTGCCAGGAGCTGAGATCTACCTTGTCAACCTTCTCCCTATGGTCGGGGTGGACCTCCTGGTGGTGGTGGTTGTAACACCTCAAAAGGTCATCCACAGCCAGCTACATGGAAAACTCCTCTGCCACGTTCACCTGCTACCTGTGGACTTCCTCAATCAAATCTCTGTCTCTTCCTGGGAGGCCCTTCAACCATCTGCTGATCATCCGAACGGTGGGTCGGACAGTCACAAGCCATGTGACTGCACCCGCCGCATGTGAAACACTGCCCTCTCCGGGCATGTATGTCTCTGCTCCAGGTGCCCCACACAACCGATCCTAAGTCATGTGGTCATCCACCAGTTGGTCTGGTTCTCTTAGACCTCTTCGACATCAGTTTGCTGTCAGCTGCAGAAGACTCCACTACATGTCGACTAGTGGTGGATCTCATGGCTAGAGACTGCTCATCAAGGAAACTCTACACTATGAGGGCTCTCTCGATCACCACTGCCAACGTCGGGATGCTGAGTGAGATCACTAAATCTCTGATCTATCGAATGAGTCCTTGCTCGGAGGACCGGTCCCTAAATAATGGGTATCGTACTATATTGGTGGAGTAGCATGAGAGGTTTGTGAACCTTGTTGAGTACTGAGCTATAGTCATGCTACCCTACTGCAGATGAAGTAGCTCCTATATGTGCACTGTGCGATGATTCGCTGGGACAAAATATACCCGAAACAGGCTCTAAAAGTCTTCCCAGATAAGCATCATCTCGTTGTGAACCTGGAGCATCAAGCTCCACCATCTTCCTGTTGCTGCATGTAAAAGGATGGCAGTAAGAACACCATGAGGTTGGCTTCTGTCCCTACCAGTCGAAAAACTCTCACCACAACCTCCAGCCAATCCTTAGCCGCTTTTGGGTCCGTCTCTCCCCTGAACCTAGGTATCCTATACCGCTGGAACTCAGGAAATGCACTCAAGCAGCGTGCATCATCTGTTGCTGGGGCTGGTGGCATCGGTGGCCCAACGGGGAGTGGTACCACCGGTGCCTCCGCTGGAAAAAGGCCCTGCACTGAGGTCTCATCGCTGGGTGGGCTATCTATGCATAAAACTCTTGGGACTCTAGTTGGTCATCCGTGGGGAGGAATCCTAAAATAAACATATGATACACGGTCAAACGATTATACCTAGTGTGCTGACCTAGTTGAGATGACTTATTGAAATTTATTTAAAACACACACACAATCAGTGTTTTCGTGCACTGTGTCGGATATCAATAGTCAGGATCCTGGTGTATGGATACGCCGGCCACCGCACCAACACTGGACTCCATGAACTAAGAAATTAACCCACTACTATTAACATTATTTATTCATAGGAAATAATGATCAGATTCCTAAGATCTGCAGTAGAACTGACTCCTCTAATACCAATTTTCCATGACCCATCCCCCAGGGCTGGTGTCCTGACTACCCAAAGTATGACTTCCATAGGCTAGGGGATAGAAATAAGAACCAAAGGCATGTTTCCCTAAAACATGGAAGGCAATGCCTTTATAACCTATAAACACACACAACAAGATACGAAAATGAGTAAACTGTATAACTAAAAAGTGAGTACAATAAGTAAAAAAGGGGCAGGAATACAAGCCAAACTAGAAAGTACAAGTACAACTGAAAGATGATAACAACTGAGGAAAAAGGAAGAATAGAGACTAGGTCATCCTCCGGGTTCCTACCTGAAGGGTAGGTATTGATCGCTTCCTCTGCACTCCTCATCTATCCATCTCCTCCATATACCGACACCCCGTATGGTCCACCTATGGGTACCGTCCGGTAATGGTACTCTCAGACCCGATCAGTGTTGTCAATCATCTGCATCCAACACAACGAGGTGAGGGCATAGCCCGTGCAGGGGTGAGTATAATGATACTCAGTAGGGACCCCAAGACCCTAAAGGTCTCATATAAAATCCAAATTGGATAAACCACAAAGTATAAAATCATCAGATAACCCCACATAGGTATATTCCCATACATATACCTACGTTATCAAGTAATCCATCTCAATCATGAGGAAAACAAAAAAGTTACTGACTCAACTCATCCCAAGTTTTTTATTCACATTATCAAAACCTCGACTACTGGAGAACTCCTACTATATCGAGTACAATGGGCCTCCTACGACACAAAGGTGCCTCCCACTAACCTTGGACTACTGAGGTACTTCTCCTGTCAAGTACCATGGGTCTGCTGCATCACCAAAGCGCTCCCCACCGTGGGTCTGCCGCCACAACCAGGCACTCCCCCTAATAGCCTTCAGAGGTACTCCTCCTGTCGAGTACTGTAGGTATGCCACCACAACTAGGCGCTCCTCTATCGTGGGTCTGCCACCACAACCAGGTGATCCCCACTGGGCTAGTCGAGTCACTCCGAGTCAATCGGTCAACAGTCGTCAAGTCTCAGCCAGCAACAAGGTCTCCACACTCTGCCCACTCATCTCTGCAAGGATCCGCTCCATGAGCTATTGGTAAAAACTCCAACTATCTAGTAAGTCCCACAAAAAAGTATCTCAATGGTCTGGCATGTCATAGATGTATCAACGCAATAGACGGTGCGTCAATCGGATACCCGGTCTGTGAGTTATTAACCTTTTAGTCCCGGGGTCTCGGTTGGATTCGTAAACAATCCAACCTGACCAAATCTCAACTATACCCCAAACTCAAGTGGGGTATACTCACAGGGACTGTCATGCTCCATGATTACCAGTGTCACTGACGGTTCGTCAAACGGACGCCTGAATCCCAAGATATGGCCAAAAGAAAGTAAAGGGGTCGTAGTGGGCCTAGGTCCGTTCCGACCCGGCCCGGGCTCACCCGGCATGATGCATTGGGTCTGGACCCGCCTGTTGGGTTCGGCCCGGCCCACTAGGCTGCGAGGGTTTGTGAAGGTCCATGACGGTGCGGACCAGGCATGAGGGCGCGGACAGGGCACGAGGGCGCGGACCGACCACAGGGTCGGCACGAGGGTAGCTCGGCCCGGAGGGCCGCGAGGGGCACGGGAGGCCGCGAGGCCGGGGTGCACGGAGGGAAGCGGCTCGGCCGACTCAACCCGGGAGATCGGAGCTGGTTCGGCCAGCGGTGGCATGGGGCACGTGGGGTGTGCGGACGGTGGAGTCGCAGGTTGGGCGGGGCACATGGAAAGTAGAACCGTCGGGCGTGTGGAGGCCAGGGGTGGGTTCAGTGGGGGAGCGGTGCATCCCGCCCGATTCGGCCAGGGCGCAGCAACACCACAGGTGTGGAACAGGTCTCGGAGGCCATGGGTAGTGTGTTCATTTCCTTCGTCCCCTTTTTCATCTCGTCACTTCGTCGGCATTCCAAAGAACATCACAAACAAGAACGATGGAGGGTCGAGCCATGTTGGTTTAGCCCGCACCCTCCAGGTTTAGGGAGAAAGCAAGAGGTTCAATCATTCTTGAATTTTGAGTATTTACCATGAATAATATAGAAGAAGAAAAGTCTATCAAAACCCCGCATCTTACCCTAAAATCAATTCCTAACACGCAAGGAAAATCATCCAGAATGATTCTTTGTTTTAGAAGGGAAGAATTAAAGGAATAATATCATATTCAAATAAAACCCCAACCTTGTTCATTGTTCATCGATGTTGGCGCGAGAAGGTATATTTCGTGTCATTGTAGATGAACAGGTCCTACGTCGAAGGAGGACATTCTTCTTAGTATAAGGTGTTCCTTTTCGATGTTCTTCATCGGTGGAGCATTCTTGATTTGACAGCGTAACCCTCCATGTGTTGGGCATTGCGTCACTTTATCCGCACTTCGTTTCTTGGTTAAGCCATCCCAAAACCTCCTCCCAAGCTCCATATATATATAGGAGAGGCGGGGAGGTATGTAACAATCAGGTAATTTATGATGGTTCATTAATTAGGAACCTTCCTAAATTCTGACGACGCTGTTGCCTAATTTAAAAAGGGGGTCAAGACAACATCAAAACAATTGACAAGGTTTAATTTCATGCCGATAAATAAAATTAACTTTTAGCTTTTAATTTTGTGTTGACATATAAAAATTAATTGATAGAATTTAATTTTTTGTTGACACATAAAATTAATTGAATGAATTTAATTTTACGTTGACATATAAAATTAAATTGATGGAGTTTAGAGGTTTTCTTCCCCCCCCCCCCATAATGAGGGATAACATCGAGTGGTACCCACCACCATAACTCATGGGAGGTTAAGTTGTGGTGGTCCCCACCACTATAACCTCTGAATGGAGGTTAAGCTGTGGTGGTCCGCACTTCTAACATCCACATGTGTGGTTGAAACAGATAAAATAAAATAAAACATGTGTTTATTTTATTTTATTATTTCCACAAAAAACCCAAAAACTATCTTCCACCCTCAACCAACTACCATCAAGGAGAAACTCTTCTTAAGAGAATATCGGTGCTGCGAGTTCAATTTTTCCCTTATATTTCAATTCCGAGCATAGGATTAAAAGTTATAAAAACCCACTTTTACGTTTACAGAACATATTCGAAAAAAACATCAGAAATTGATTCCGGGCACATCGAGCCTCGAAATCGCGCGCTGTCATGTTTTGAAGACTCGTAAAAAACCCATTTATTAAAAATAATTACATGGAAATTATGGGTCTTCAAATTGAAAAAAATTTATTTGTAGTCTTGGCATAAGGCCTTGACTATGTGGTTATGAAGTCTGGCATTATGAATTCCATCATTATGAATGTGGCTATTGATATTTATTGTGATTATTCTACTAGTATAATATCCATGTGAATAAGTAAATGGAATTATTTGATTTTATCTTTTCCATATTATGATAAATTTAAAGTTTAAAAGGCTTTTTTTTAGTCATAAACATTTCCTTAAATGTTTATGCTTATTTATGAAAGTTTCTGCTATATTGTTATCCTTACTGAGCATCTGAGCTCACCCTTTTCTATGTTTTATTTTTCCCAGTATGCAAAAAAGTATATTATGACTGACCTACAAGGATAGTCTATGGGATATGAGTGTGGCCTATGGAGACTATGTTGTTGTAGTTTTTCATTTTATAATGTAATGTTAAACTTATGAATGTATCTAGTATTTCCAAGGCTACTAAACTAATCGGTCTTTCAAGACTTGATCTTTTTTTATCATACCAATGTTTTGTAATAATGCACCGACTCTGGGTAAATAGGGTCGGGGAATTATAGTTCGTATCAGAGAAAGTTTAGAACAAACCTTGAAAGCTATATTTAGAATAACATTGATTAGAGAACATTACCCTAATATATACTTTGATGATTAGTATAGAATAACTTCATAGAATTTAGGTATTATAGAGATTTTGTGAGTTTTTAAAGGAATAAATAACTACCTATATACGAGTAGGTAGAGGCAGATCTAGCACAGATGTACCTAGGGGTAACACCCAAAAACACTGCTTTGAGCTAGACTTGAACGGGAACTGGGGCACGACAACAGGCCTTGCCGCACTCTAGGTTACGACACTCCCATGGGATATGCTTAGGTTAATTCTCAATTTATTTATAAACATTATGAAGGGTTTATGAGTATATACTTCCTCAATGAAAACATTTTTATAATTATGGATTATATCCGTAAACTATTCAATTTATTTTAATTGTTTTACAAGTTTTGAGTTATGTCTTGCGATTCATAAACAAATCTGTTGTATGCCATTGTTTAGAAATGGATTCTAGTGGAATGAATGTAAACAGTATCAATGAACGTAATACATGTTGGGATTTCCCTCTTAATCAAGATAATTATAGTGGAGCTGGTGAAGCAATTGGTTCTGATCCGCTTATCACCATACTGGGACAACCCGCTCAGGTAAAGAATAATAACCTTACCCATATGGAGCACCCTGATCCACAACGTGGAGGATCAATGTTAGATCCCTTCATGAGGCAACAACCACCAACATTCATTGGGAGTACAAATCCATTATTATATGGGAAATGGATATTCCTTAGAGAAAATATTTCATGCTTTGTGGTGTAGCGAAAGGGATAAAGTTGTCCTGGAAGTTTATCGTCTCATAGGAGATGCAAATCAATGGTGGTCATTGATTCAAAATACAAAGGATTATGATGAATATCAAAAATTGAATAGAGGGAGTTTAAGGATCTTTTCATAGAAAAATACTTTCCTCGTGACCATTGAGCGGATATGGAAAATCATTTTCTGAGTCTGAGGCAAAAAGATGATGATAATGTCGCAAAGTATATGGATAACTTTACAAGGTTTGCATAGCATGCAACAGATTATATACGCGACCCAAGGAGTAAGATTTATCGATTCTTTCATGGGATAAAACCATTTCTCTAGTGAGTATTAGTCTCACAGTCTTTCTTATCATATGATGATATTGTCTCATGCGCTATCGAGAAAGAAAAAGAATTATCTAATTCTTACGACTTTAATGAAAAGCAAGAGAAGAAGAGATCTATTGAACACTATGGAGATGGAAATTAGGGGAAGAAGAGAAATGTTGAATATCCATCCTGCAGTAAATGTGGGAAGAAACAACCTGGAACTTTCCTAAAGCGAATGAGATTCTGTTACAAGTGTGGTGAAAAGGCCACCAAGGTCATGATTGAAAGGGGAAGAAAGAAGCGGTCAATGTTGAATTCAACAATTTTATTGAAAGGGGAATTATGGAAATGAATGTCATAAGCGCCAAGGAAACTTACCTCAGAAAAGGCCAAGGGATCATGTCCAAGCTTATGCCATCACTACTACTAAGGTTGAAGATCTGAAAACGTGGTGGCGGGTAATTTAATAGTTTACTCAAGTTTAAAAAATTCTTTATTTGATTTTGGATCTTCTCATTGTTTCATATCTTCCAAGTTTGTTAAGAAAAATAGATATTTTTAATTTGACTTAACAAGGGAGTTGTTAGTAAAAACACCTAAGGGAAGTATCATTGCAACATAGTTTTTTGCATTAGTTCCCATTAGGGAACATAAATGTTCTCTATCTCTTGATCTCATCATCATACTCATGATTGAATTTGATATAATCCTTGGTGTGGATTGGATTTCGAACCATGATGAGAAAATTTATTGTAAGAAGAAGGAGGTTACAATTCTCGATGATGATAATGAGTACCTTATATTTAGAGAAGAAATGTCACCACCTAATTCTTATCAAGATTCACCCCCAGTAGCTCAACTAAATTCAATTATTGGGGTGGAAGAGAATGAAATAACTATGGGTGAGGAAAGGAATGTTTAAATAGAGGTCATACCTATTGTGCAAGAATATGTTGATGTGTTTACAGAAGATATACCTGGACATCCTCCAAAATGAGAAATTGAGTTGTCTATTTATTTAATTCATGGTTCCAGACCCAAATTGAAGACCCCTTATAGAATGGCCATTGTAGAATTAGTGTAACTAAAGAAACAACTATATTAATTGAGTAATAAGGGATTTATTCCACCTAGTGTTTCTCTATGGGGAGCCCCTGTTCTTTTTGTTAAGAAGAAAGACAAATCTATGAGGTTGTGCATTGACTACAGCGAAATCAAGGCTATAACAATAAATAAAAAATATCCCCTACCTCTCTTTGATTATTTATTCGACCAACTTCATGGAGATCAATATTTTTCAATGTTTTACCTTCGATCTGGATATCATCAGTTGTGTGTGAAGAAGGAAGTCATTCTGAAAATAGCATTTTGAACCTGGTATGGGCATTACGAGTTTACAGTAATGCCTTTTGGGTTGACTAATGAACCCTCTGTCTTCATGGGTCTAATGAATATAATTTTCAAGGAATATATTGATGACTTTGTAGTGGTACTTATTTATGATATATTGGTATACTCCAAAAGCTATAAAGATCATGAAAATCACTTGCGCATTATGCTAAAGACTCTTAGAAGGAATGAATTATATAGGAAAATTAGCAAGTCTAAATTCTGGTATTAGGAGATTTCTTTTCATGGCCATATTGTCTCTATGGCTGGAATCTCTGTTGGTCCTTCAAAAACCAAGTAAATCCAATAATGTCCAGCACTGAAGAGTATAACTGAGGTATGCCGTTTTATTGGTTTAGGAAGTTATTATCAAAGTATCATCTAGAATTTTGGCCGGCTGGATAACCCATTAACAAAGTTGACACGTAAAGGGGTTCAATTTTTTTTGGACAAAAGAGTGTGGAGAATGTTTTGAAGAACTGAAGAGAACATTAGTCAAATCTCATATCTTGACTCTACCTTCAGGGAATGATGGGTTTGTTATTTATAATGATGCTTCAAAGAAAGGACATGGTTGTGTCCATATGCAGAATAATAGAGTTATTGCCTATACATCATGACAGCTAAAAATTCATGAGAAAAACTATCCTACTCTGGATATTGAGCTAGCAGCTGTAATTGTTTCATTGATAATATGGAGACATTATCTCTATGGTGGAAATTGTGATATATATACTGATCACAAGAGTTTGAATTATATTTTCTCACAGAAAGAACTCAACATGAGGCAATGTAGATGGCTTGAACTACTCAAGGATTATAATTTCACTATACACTACTACTAGGGGAAGGCAAATAAGGTGGAATATGCTTTGATTAGAAAGGATCCTGGAATTTTGAAGAAGATGAGTATTGAAAGGGATCCTATTTTCATGGATCTAGTAAAGAGGGTTATTGGAATAACCATGGAAGGCCATACATTAATTATTTTTCAAATGGATTCCAAACCATATTTACTAAAAAGGATAAAAAGTTCTTAGACTGATGATGAGGAGTTTCAAAAGAAAATTAAAGCTGTGAATAATGGGATATTGAGTGACATCATATATGAAGATGGGATATTGAAATTTGGGAAGAGAAATTGTGTTCCTGATTTACCTGATCTAAAAAGGGAATTGTTGGATGTTGCTCGTAGCTCTAATTTCTCTATACACCCTAGTAGCACTAAGATGTATAGATATTTGAAGGAATATTTTTGGTGGGACAAAATGAATATAGAGATTGCTGATTTTGGGTCACGCTGTATGGTTTGTCAACAAGTGAAAGATGGAAGGCAACAGCCTGGAGGAGTCATGTAACCTCTTCCCATACCTGAGTGGAAATGTGATAATATTACGATGGACATTGTCCTGGGGCTACCAATGACACCTATAAGTAATGATGCAAAATGGGTCATTATTGATCGTCTTACCAAACCAGCACATTTTCTTTCTATAAGAGAAGATTTACCTCTTGAACGTTTAGCAAGACAGTATATTAATGAAGTTGTAAGACTCTATGGTGTACCCCAATCGATTTTTTCTGATCATGATCCTTGTTTTAAATCATGTTTCAAGAAAATTCTTCAGAAGGCCCTAGATACTGAACTTTATTTGAGCATTTCCTACCACCCTCTACTACTAGAAAAATACCCAATACCAATGGTTTAGAACCATTGGTATAAGCCTCAAAACAGTTGGTATAGCATATACCAACGGTTTGGAGAACTGTGGGAAAGTAAACTGTGGGGATAGGTCTATACCAACAGTTTTGGGAAAACCGTTGTTATAGACCTATACCAACATTTTTCAAAAACTATTGGTATAAGTAATATGAAAATCTATACCAATGGTTCTATAAAACCATTGGTATATGTAATTCAAAAAATAATAATTCGGTGGGTTTGGATCACAACACCTCCTGTTTGTGATTGAACGACCTAACCACTGACCTAACATACTTTTGTGAACATAATTTTTTAAATATATATATGTATTACAATAATAATTTTAAATTTTGTTTTATTTAATGTCCTCTATTAGAAGATTCCATTAAAAATACATGTACCTATAACAACGGTTCTGAAAACCATTGGTATAGACCTATACGAGTGGTTTTGAGAACCGTTGGGATAGGTTCATTGATTATGGGACCTATACCAATGGTTTTGACAAACTGTTGGTATAGGCGGGACTTATACAAATGGTTTGGCCAAAACTGTTTGTATAGGGTCTCTATAATGGACATATACCATCTGTTTTCCCCAAACCATTGGTATAGGTCCAAATTAGTGTACTATACCAATGTTTTTCCCAAAACCATTGGTATAGATCTAAATTAGTGACCTATACAAAATGTTTTGGTAAAACTGTTAGTATAGGTCTATATTTGTGACATATACCAACGGTTTTGGCTAAATAGTTGGTATAACTCTGAATTAGTGAACTATACCAACAGTTTGACCAAAACTGTTGGTATAGATCATATTTCCAGTAGTGTGCATACTGATGGACAAATTGAATGGACTATTCAAGCCTTATAGGACATGTTTATATATTTCTCCCTTGACTTTCAAGGTATGTGGGATCAATATTTACCTCTGGTAGAATTTTCCTATAATAATAGCTTCCATTCAAGTATTCAGATGGCACCATATGAAGAATTATATGGTAAGAGATGTAGAAAACTAACTTGTTGGGTTGATGTTGGTGAAAGAAAACTCGTAGCCCCAGAACTTGTTGAGGAAACGATTGAAAAGGTGAAGGTTATCCAAACCCATATCAAAGCATCACAAAGTAAGCAGAAAATCTATGCCACTAACCAAAGGAAGGATTTGAAATTTCAGGTAGGAGATCATGTTTTCATGACGGTATCTCCATGGAAGGGAGTTTATACAATTCGGTATGAAGGGTAAATTGAGTCCTATGTACATTGGACCTTTTGAAATTCTAGAAACAATTGGGGTTGTAACTTACCTTTTGGAAATGCTGCCAAGTCTCTCCAAATCTCATGATGTGTTCCAAGTATCACTGTTGAGAAAATACATGCCCGAACCAATGCATGTACTCACCTATGAGGAAATTGAACTGGAACATGATCTTTCTTATTGTTAAGACCTTTTCAAAACTATTGATACTATAGAACAAGTGCTGAGAAACTGGACAACTATTATGGTAAAAGTTCTATGGAGAAATCATAAGATGGAAGAGGAAACTTGGGAAGCCGAGTAACTTATGATGAAGAACCACCCAAATCTTTTTATGTAGTAATATTCTAGAAATTTAGAGGATGAAATTATTTTAATTAGGATAGAATGTAACACCCCAATCTTCCAATGTATGTATTCCTTTGAATAATACACTAGTTTGTGTTGTACGCAATTTCGAGTTCATACATACCACAACCAATCAAACTAACAGTTATGAATAGTAATATCCACATTTTAAAATTTTGTAAATTTTATCTTTAGAAATGGACTTCATTTTTGGATTTGGAATTTTGATATTAGCAGAGGGTGAATTTTTGGTATTTTTATGAAAACGTTCAATTTTTTATGAATAGTGAAAAACACTGAGTGATTGTTTAACACTGATGTTCAATTTAAATAATTATTTATTTTATTTAAATTTATTTTAGGTCAAAATAGATACATAATACTTATATCAGTTCAATTTAATTCATTGGAGTCATTTAATAATGAGTTTAGATATATAAAAGTTTATTGAAGTTTTTACCATCTTTTACCCACCTCCTAAGAGAATTTGAAAAGTTGCATAAAAAATAATTTTACCTCTTATTTGGTTTGAATTTAAAAAATATGAGCAACACAGTTAATAATAGTATGTAAAATGTGGTTCAATAAGATGAATTTTTTTTTGGTGAATAGTATCTTTTTACTTTTATTTACCACGGTTAAAAGTAAATAGGGTAATTAAGGGTAAAAATGGTATCAAAATTACCCTAATACATGTCATAAATCTATTATATAAGTATAATTGGACCAAAAACAACATTAGGAATAAAATATTAACCTCTTGGGTCTACATATATTAGATTACGAAATTTATTGTTATTTTATTTAAAGAAGAGTTAAAAGAGTTAAAATCAAAGTTTAATAACTAAACCATTTTTTAATATGGGGTAATACATAAGATAAATTAGACTATAAATATTCATTAGAAACCTAAAAATATTTCCTACATAATGGAATTTTATTTATAATTTTGTGACATTATATAATTAAATTTATTTATTACACAATGATGATGTAGTAATTACATTATAAATAAAAGATTAAAATAGTTGATGTTATAAATATCAAAATAAATCTAATTTGAGACTTTTAATTAATTCCACTTCTTTTCTAGGTTAATATTACATGTTATAGTTGATTAAATGACTTCTCTTTTGAAATAATATTTCTGTTATGAATTTAACAAAAACAAAATACCAAATAGTGTCAGAATTGACATAAAAGTGTTTTTAAAAAAATATTATATTATTACTCTTTATTCTATTCCTAAAAATATAAGGTTCATCCAAATAGATTAAATAATATTATATATGTCATTAATGAACTACTGTAGGTTATTTTGGAAGATTATAGTTTGTTTATTAACCATATAATATAAAAATACAAAGAGACATGTTAAATGTCAAACTATTTAACTAAGAGTTAAATCTAAAGGATAAGGTTAATATAGTGACCCAAACATGTCTAAAACCAATTGGATGAGTAATTTTAGAACAATACTCAGCTAATACTTGAAATAAATTATTTTTGAGCCATTAGAAACTTAAAATTATTTTATTATAAAATAATATTTCAATCTTTTCCTAAGGTTCCCCTCACCCCTCTTATAAAAGGGTGCTTCCCCTTCTCTAAAATTCACAAATTCAAATCCATTTGGCTTGGTAAAACCCTACTAAAATACCCTATCAACTGTCCTCCTTTAATCCTATAGACATTAATTCAGTAAAAAAATCCAACCTAAGGATCCCTTTTGATCAAATCAAAAGAAAGACAAAGAAAAGGTAAATATTTTATCACCTCTTTCAAGTTATTTTCTTCATTCACTTCCTTTTTCTTTGCTATTTCCATTATAAAATAATACATCCAGTATCTTATATATAGTATGATGTTATTATAAAAATTATACAACCATATTCATTATTCTATCCATCCTATAAATGTAAAAGTCACCATACGCGCGTACCTACGGATTACCGTCTCCACGTCGTAGTGTAGTTTGTTATTCAAACACTTCATCATTTGGATAGATATAATAATGATTATAAATGATGTAAATAACAAATATAACATGATAATAATTATTTATATATGATATAACATCCAATTATATATGTTTTTAATATCAAAATAATGATATTGTCGCTCGTACGTACGTACGGATTACCATCTCCACGAACGCGATGAGATTCATTCCCCATCCTATCCATTCAAGAATAATTTTCATTTGATATTTAAAAATAATGTTTAAAGACATAATATCATTATTAATGTGAATAAGATACATCATATATATAACAAACATTTCTTATGTAACAAAGCATATAAAGGAAAATGAATCACTTAACACCTGAAACGATGATACTACTGAAATATCACTAACAAAGAAATATTATAAAATCATATATGATATCATATTTATGTACATAGTTCTTGAATAATTTAATAACAATGATATAAATATTAAATGGTAGGTTTAATTACCCTCGACCAAGGAAAAGTACAAGGTATGGGTTAATTTTACAATCTCTTTATTATCCGAGGTTTTTTTTACGTAAGTATCTACTGGGACCTCTTTATCATCCACATCCATGTTTCTTAAAAATGTATTCCAAATTTTTTTTCCTAATTACTAGACTATTAGTTAAAGTAATTTATACCCTTGTTTTAATTTTTATAAAATGGTTTTGAAGGAATTTTCCATCATTTTCAGAACAAGGTACTTTATGACCTTTTCGACAAAATTAAGGTAAGAATGTTTTTTAACTTATACAGCGGGTGCAGATATTTTCCCCCATTATAACATCATCGAAGATTCCCTTAAAATATTACATGAATATTTTCAAAGTAAATGATTTCTTCTATAATTATATGAATTTTAAACTATTTAAAAATATAAACAGATATTTCTCTAATAAAAATTGATTTCATCTATGTCAACATTCATTGATGAATTTTATGATTATTTGAAATTGACTTATTATGATACAAAACATCCATATTATTTTGAAGTTTTTTTGATATGTTTGACTATGGATGTGTTATTTTCACACCATTCATGGTTTATGGATCAATTATTAACATTTCATATGAAATTTTTAATACAAATGTTTATGTTATGTTTAAACCTTTTCATATGAGGAATGCATTGGACTTAGTAAGTGACAGGTTGAGCCCTCTATAGCTCTTTGACGAATCGGTATGTATCATGAGACAACCTAGTTTCTTGGAAATAGGCCTTGGAAAAAATTTATTTGTAGTCTTGGCACAAGGCTTTGACTATGTGGTTATGAAGTCTGGCATTATGCCTTCCATCATTATGAAAGTGGCTACTGATATTGCATGTGATTGTTCAACTAGTAGAATATCCATGTGAATAAGTAAATGGAATTATTTGATTTTATCTTTGCCATATTATGATTAATTTCATGTTTAAAAGGCCTTTGTTTTTTACTCATACATTGCCTTAAATGTTCATGCTTATTTATGAAAGTTTATGCTATATTATTATCCTTACTGAGCATTTGAGCTCAACCCTTTCTATGTTTTTTTCCCAGGATGAAAATAAGTATATTATGACTGACCTATAGGGATAGTCTTAGGGATATGAGTGTGGCCTATGGAGACTATGTTGTTTTAGTTTTCCATTTTATAATGTATTGTAAAACTTATGAATGTATCTAGTATTTCCAAGGATACTAAACTAATCGGTCTTTCGAGACTCGATCTTTTATAATAATTCCAATGTTATGTAATAATGAACCAACTCTTTGTAACTAGAGTTGGGGGGTTACACATGTACAACACCAACATCTGGCGCAAAACATTGTTTTTCTAGCATCACAGGGCATATACAACCACATCTAACTCCAAATCATGAGTATGTAAATTATTCTCATGCAATATCAGGTATCTAAAGGTATATGAAACCATTTGATTCTCCTATATCATAACTTCTCTGAGTTCATCTTTATATTCATCATCGAAAATTGTATGTTCTTTACCTGATATAGGTAATGTGATTATAGGTTATGAGGTTACCCTTCGTTTCATCTCCGAAAAAGATCTCTCACATGCATTTGACCAAACAATCATCACCCCTTTCATGGTCTGCCTTGTCATAAGTACTGTCAGATCGTGGAATGATTGCATAATGCATCGATAATAACCTACTAAACCCATAAAAATCAGAATATAGAAGACATAGATGCATCTCACCAAATATACCATTACTGAAACCATCTCTTGTTCCACCGAGACTCCTACCTCAATGTTGATATGTCCCATGAAGTATACTTTATCAATCTAGAAACTGCATTTGGTTAGCATGGTGTAATGATTATTCAATCAAAAAATAATTATGAATATTTCAGAATATTAGGTATTATCATCTACTAAATAGTATTATACCATGATGTCATAAAAACCCACCACAAACCAATCTAGAAAACGGTGAAAGGTAATATTCATCAAGTCCATGACTACCACTGATGCGTTCATCAAACAAAATGACATCACTATGAACTCTCACAACCCATAACAGCTCCTAAAAGAAATATAAGATATGTCCATTGGTCTTACCCTTATCTAGTGATATCATGATATCAAATATATATTGGAGAAGATCATAGAACTTCTCCACTAGTCAAATAGATCATAAATTTGAGGGAGGGATATCAGTTCTTAACTATCACATGGTTCAATCACTAATAATCCACACATAAGCATAAATTCACATCCGGATCACTGAAAAAAGAAATAGAGAACCTCACAAATATGTACTAGTGAATATAAAACCAATGATGTATAGATCCTATCACAATACCTTCAACTCTTTAAGATCACCTGGTGTCATCCTATATGGTGGGAAATAAACTAGATCTGTTATTTGCACCTACTCAATGGTGAAATCAATAACTAACTCAGGTGGTAATCTATACAAATCATTAGGAATGGAATACTTAAAATTTTCTACCACAATAAAATTAACATTCTTCTTTCCACCATCATCCAAAATAAGTCTATCAATCTAAACCAGGAGACAATCCAATCGTCTCTGAATTATTCTTACATGACCAACATAAAGGTCTCGCATACCTTGGAGACAATAGTATTCTACTTTCAGATATAGAAAGGCAACTCCCATCCTATAATAATCGATATAAACCTAGTATAGAACTATATAATCCATACCAATAATGAAATCTACAACTATCATTTTGAATGAAAATGGTTACTAGAAGAAACAATAACTACCAATTTCTTGATAACATGAATTACAAAATTTTATATTTTCTTATCGCACTCCAAACGATGTATCAATGGTCACAACACCATATAATTTTTCCAAAACCAAGAAAAAAATGTTTTTAATAAGAGATGATAGAAATTATTTTGATTTTCTATTATCAAGAAAAACACAAGAAATAAGAGATGATACAAGAATTGTTTTTCGAAAGGTTGATGTTCATGCATCCACACTAGCCATAGTAGACTACATAACATGAAGTTTATTATCCACTCTACCCATGGATATAGTATTACTACACAATGGTGTTCCCTATGACTGGTACTACCTCCCATTCACTGAGATAACTCGTCCCCTTTATTGACCAAAAAAATAAATGAAACTCCAATTACCTATCTCATAAGGGATAGTTATGTCCTTTCTAGACTCCACTACCTATCACGATCCCCTAACAACTCTTTTCTATGAGAAGTTCCGAATAAAACATATAGAGATGAACCATCCATCAAAAATCATGTAACACCATTTAAGGTTATGGAAACTCCATTTGGGGACCAACTTGACACACTGACATCACTTCTATAGAACATTGTCCCGAGATAGCTTCCCACTTATTTGGCAACTCTACCCATTGTTTCCATGGAGACAACTATCATAAAATAACTTATTTCCAAAGAATAAGAGAATATAGGCCAAACTTTTCAAATATTTTTTCAACTACTTGGGACCTCTCTCATATCTCCTTCCATGATGAGTTATTGATTCTTCACATCTGAAAATCTCCTCAAGCAGAAGACGTTCTGTTGTGACATAATATCATACAAAATTACATTCTGAAAATGACTCACCCAAGAGATATCATTAGTTTATAATGATCTCAAAATGTAATATCAGTTACTGAAACTTCTAGAATTTTCCATAATTGAAATTCCCTCTTATGTTAGATGCATGAATTCACGATCCTTCTCATCCCTAAATATCTCTAAATAGAATTGGTTAGAGAAATTTTCCTCAAATACCTTCCACGATAACTTCTATTATGTAATATATTTCCCTAGAATATCCATCCAATGCTTTGTAGGTCCATGAAGAATATATTTATAAAGATTCACACACCAATATACGGGTGTCTCAAGATTCTTAAAGATCATCTGGATCAACACAATCCAAAACATAACTTCTTAGGGTCCTTCCTGTACAATGATAATAGGTATATGTTGCTTATGAAAATCTTTGATCAACTCAGTCATCAAAGGCATGGTGATAATAGTGTCCCTTTAAATGGATTTTCTGGCCCTCTAGAAGCTTTATTAAATATAAAAATCTATCATATCCCTAGGAGCTACATAAAGATCTTTTTCAGCTATGTTTGGATGATGTGAATTCACAATCTCCTGATTCTCAACTATAAGATAAAATGGTGGTATTTTCTCTATAAGATAAAATCACTCTTTAGAACAATTCCTATAATAATATGGTCAACCTCAATAGGTTAAAACAACAAATATCCACCAATCCTGGTCTCTCAATGCATGGAATATAAGTTATTATTATGAAATAATTTTTTTTCATCTTTATTTATCAAATATAACAAGTTACTAGTTTTATAGATCATATAGAAAAATATATCACATTTAAAATATATGTCCTTATCTTGAAAAGTTTATTTCTTGATGTATCCCTATGTTCCTATAACATTCCATGCATACTCATCTCACACCTTATCGGGCCACAATTATAAATCATAATTAAAAAAATCATCACCAGATAGTATCATCACACAAAATTCAAACCAAATTAAGTAAAATAACATCATCTGTAATAAGAAAACATCATAAAAAACGTTTCTATAATTAGAAACTCATATTTTCCCTAGAATATGTGTTATCTAGAACCATTCACAAGATCATTACCAAGTCCCAACAAATACTAGTCCCATTTCTACATTTCCCAAATATTATACAAATAGAAATGAAAAACATAGTCCTATGATACCAATTTATAACATCCCATGATCCGACACTCTATCACATGGGAACATTAGTTTGGTTATGGGAACTCAATAGAACCTCACCCTAAACTAGAGGGTACTAACATGAAGTGGGGGATTAATTAGTATAGTTGTGAGACTATACCCACTAGTCTAGTGTTACAAAAATTTGGATAAACAATAAAAATAAATATCAATGTAATGGAAAATTGAAGAAACAATACAATATAAATCATGGAAGTATAAGAAGAATCAATAAGCAATGTAATGGTGATTCATGTAACAAAAGTCTAAATGTATGTAAATGTCAACTTGAAATAAATACACGTAAATGAACTAGATGGAAAAAACGAACTAAATAGTCCCTTGTCCTAAATCCCATGGTGGTCCAATATGAAAACACCTGCCCATTCAAAAAGCAATAAATTATTAATAATGTCCCTTTACCTTTTCCAAACATGAATCCATGTAATATTCTCAGGTACCAAATGATATCCTGAACAGGGTGTGAGTGAAACTCTATAGGCCCCCACCAACTTCTGTATACAAAAACAATTTGATGATAAGTTAATGAAATAAAGAGATAAGTAGTTGTTTTTAAAAAGGAATTAACAAAATAAATAAATCAACCTCCTTTGACACTATTATGGAATTTATGTGACCAAGTACCATAACCAGGCCAACCATAACCATAAACTATGGAATAATCAAATGACCAGGATAAGGCCTTTTTATAATAATTTCATCATCATGTAAAATCCTTATATATAGTAATTTCAGTATGTTTTACTTGGAAAATACCTCTATTTAATCATTTCACCATGTATCACTATAACATGCCTTCTATATGATCATTTTATCCTCTATGAATAATCCTATATATAAGCACTTATACATGTATCACTAGGCCAAACCATCAATATATGAATTTCTGACTTCATGAAAATACCTATATGTAATAATATCATTATGGAAAAAAATTCATAACATTAAGGATATAAAAATATAATATCATCAGTGTCAATGGTTAATTAATCCAATTACCCTTTGTCTTTCATGATCACATTCACATTCATATCAATTTATTGACCCGACTATTTTATAAAATAAGCCACTATCAAAGTCATTATATATCAATAAATCACATAAAATATAATGTCATTATATACACACTTTAAAACATTTCCCATTTCATCATTATCGAAGGGTTCTCTCACCCAATAGGAATCCGTAAGCTAGGTCACGACACCATTGAATCAAAATGTTCAAATGGAATAATATGATTTAATATTTATCATATTTAATCATTCATTTAATTAATTTCCATGTTATGTGATAAGAATCATAGTATTTCACATAATCTACATTTAAGTGGAACATTAGGTTAGGTTTAAACAACCTAAATTTTACTAGAAATTAACACCACGCTTCTAATGGGTAATACCAAAGGGAGGGAAGTTGAAGAAGACATCAATAAGGAAATGATGATCAATTTATTTAACGGGATGTAAAAAAGGTGGAAAGGGGTCCAAAACCATCTTGATCACTTTAAGATTCAAGGGATGAGAGTCTATATACAAGATGAAATATATTTAGATATTCATGGAACACTTTAAATTGTTTATCATGAGAAATACATGGCATGTAACCCTCTTTCACGTCATTTATTTATAATGTAAGAGTTATTCCAAAATTCACATCACCTCAGGTGAATTGAACCCTACCTAAAAAAATTTCACATAATGGGGATCCAAAATATGTAACTTGTTCATGCCATGAACTGATTCAAATCATGTGGAATTTTTACAGAATTAGACTAGTGGTAGTTACATGCATTGTATCACATTTACATGACATGAAAATTCCCTAAAGATAACTTTTATCCTAACTTATATAAATGTTACCTAACCACTTATGAAGTCTTCCCAACTTACAGAATACAATCATAGGCTCATTTAACATATTTATATTCATACTCAATTAATTCAAAAAAAACATACATCCACGAATGTCAGGTAATTTATTCCAACCAAGGCTCTCAATCTCTGAATGAGAATCAGCCAATATAATTTAAATACAACGTATACTCCAAAAAAGGAAATTAAAAAAATTCAAAGAGTAATGTGCCTAGAAACATTCTAGGTCATACAACTATATCATAGTTCATTTAAACTCAGGGTTTCATGAAAATAAACCTATAGAATGCCTCATGTATATTTCAGAAGAAAATAATATAAAATATTTGAGGGTTAAATTCTACTGCCTCTATAAAATGAATTTATCCCTATAAATTTCATCACTCTGATACAAAAAATGGGATATTTTTATTTCATCACAACCATGAGTTCGTGTGTAGCTTATTAAAATTTATAACTCCTCAAAAAACATTTAAAAAGTGAGTAACATTTTCAATAAAACATAATATATATAATACACGATTTATAATGGATATTATTCACTTGAAAGATCATTGTTAGTGGATAAATATCTAATTTCACCACCTATAAAGGAATAGGTATATAATTCATTAAAATTTATTAGTGGAACACATCATTAACACAAGAGAGGTTCAATTGAAGATCCCATCAATATTCTATATTCCCAAATCGATCAATAACCTTGAATGGACAAACATTATTGGTTTCACATTTCTCAACATTCAAAATCTCATAGCCTTATTCCATTGAGAAATATATACGAATATCTTCTCATTGAATTCAAATTTCAGATCCGATCAATGATTTTTAACATAACTCTTCTTTCAACTCTAAGCTTCCTATATATAATGCTAAATGTATTTAACCATGTAATAAATTTAACCAACTATATTAATTCCCAAAAGTATATTTCTCTATCTTTATCCAATAATTTCAATGTTGTTCACTTCTTTCCATAGATGGAATTATATTTATCTATATGACTTCTCAAGTGAAAGGTATTGTTACAAGAAAACTCGTGTAGAGAAAGGATTTAGTCCCAAACATATTTGAAATATATAAAATAGTATTTCAACATATAATCATGGGAATGAATGGTACTATTAGATTTACCATTTATTTGATAATGATTATCCTCAATGAAATACAATATTATATATTGAGATTTATAAATGATTTTCCAAAACATTGAGGTAAACCTCAGATCTTGATCAGATATAGTATAATGTGGTACTCCATTCAAATTTAACACACATTTAATATATATGACGTTTTTATAATTTAGTGAAAAATATTATCTGATAAAAATGAAATTTTATGTACTCGAAAGATGGTCCCCTATAATAAAAACAACATTTCATCCTTTAGAAATTTTCCATAGTCTAATAATCAAATCCATGGTGATTTTCTCCAACTTGAGTTATTTAATAGGGAATAATCATAACACCCTACAATACTTATTTTTATCATCCTTAACAAACTATTATACAATGAAATAAATTACATACATTGTAAAATCTATATTTGAGTTTTCTTATAAGAAACAGTTTTTCAGATATATATACACCATCAAACATCCCCAGTGAATAGAGATTGATGAGTTGTGAGAAAATTAATGTAGATATTTCTTAATGGATGGTATTGAATAGAGATGTAATTTATTCCTAAACCATATCAGTCAATCATAATCAATATTGTTCTTAGGGAAAATTTTCACCATATTTTAAAGTTATACACCCTGATTTTGTGCCTCTGTAATATTTATATGGTTATATGGTTGAACACCTAATTGTGATATATAATATTTTCCATACCTTTAATATTTTGAGGTCTATACTTTTATTTTTTTTTGAATATTTGTGATCTTAATCCTTGGCAATCTAGAATGATCCTTTCAAGTCTAAGCATTAGTGACCTAGTTTGCTTTCCCATGTTTTTAATGAATTGATAAAAAATTATCATTAATCAACTCTAAAAATATTCTATTGTTAATATTTAACTCATTATGAGTGAATATATACTTCAAAATTTTATTATCAACATATATACCTCACGTTTATACATAAATATAATGACTCTATAATATTGATTCGAAAGTTACACCAGATAACTCTAAATCAGGAGTCGTATAAGTTTTCTTAAAAACCTTCAATAAAGTTCATTTAATTTTTCTTCACATTCATAAGTATAATAGAATGTGACACACTTCTAGGTTAACTTTTTGAGTGAATTGGATAATCATAATACTTTATTCAGAAATCATCAATAAAATCTATTTAATTAGAGAAAACAATGGCTCTTAGTCACTAGGGTTAGTTTGGGATAATGTTCAATATCTTCCATCTTTTACAAGACCACTAATATACCCTTTCTTAAGATTATATGACCTTAAAATGTAAATTTACATATCCCAGATTCATTCTTTTGTAAATTTTAATGACAAATTATACTTTATTAGGGTCCTTTGTATAATAATTAAGTGATCTTAATGATCTTTCTTACTAATAGAATATATAAGAACATAATTTATAAAAACTACCATATACTAATCAAGGTAATCTCTAAATAATAAAATTTTTAAATCCATTAAAATGGAATCCAAATTAGTATAACCGAATAGAATTGCTATAAATACAGGATTACTATAACACTAATGGAATGTTTTATTAGATATATCTTCACTTTTATCCCTCAACTAATTATATCAAAATTGATGATCAATCATGGAAATATATTTTGATCCTCATACCTGATCAAAAAATCCCCCGCAAAAGGTAGAGGATACTATGTATTCATCATGATATTGTTATGTTTCTTATAACCAATGAAGTGTTTAATTAATCCATTTCCATATTAATAAAAATAAAATCTTAACCCCTTGTTTACACACTTTTCCAAATGAAAAACATATAAATATTATTTTATATGTGCTTATAAACATTTATTAACTCAATTGGGAAAATATATTCAGATTGTCTAAAATAGATTTATTATTATGTTTTTAATCTATTGATAACTCAACATCATGATTTATACGATGAATAGGAAGGTATTCTAAAAATAAAAAAATTAAATTCAAAACATTATGAATATTTAATATGAATCAAGACTCATTCAATGGATATAATTTCCATTTGAAGTTCATATTTATCCACAAATTGATAAATAATCTAACAATGGATCTGGATATCAATCCCTAATTAACCTACATTAAAATTGATATGGTATTTATATAAATAAATCCAACCTATTAAAAAATCACATTATATTAAAACATACTTAGAAAAAAATGGTAAACATAATGTACTTACCCAAATACGTCAATTGGAGAATAATGATAGACCTTAGATGAGATCATTGTAATATTTAGAGTTTTTACTGGTAATTGAACATCTAATAATTTAAGGGGTAATTTGATACCCATAGTATATTCATCAGATAAATAAGAATGGGTAGAACCAAAATTGAATAAGTCATAAATAGTTCTATATTTTATATTAAGTGTATATTTCACCACTATATTAATATACCCCACAAAAATTATAGTTATCAAATGGTAATTCACTTTTTCTCTAGGATTAAGATTTTGATGACTAATGTCATCAACCCTTGGATTTTATTTTTAGTTAGCATAATGTTGATACCCCTTGAATTTCAAACATTACAGTGCGTATTTTTAATTCTGTTGAGCTTTCTCCACATTCATTTTTTCTAACTAACTTCTTCCAATTAATTCTATATTAAATCATATGATGACATTACTTAACATAATTTATTAATTTAGAAGTAACCTAAAGAAAATTTCCTCAATGTTTCTTTTCACACTCCTGTATAAAGGTATACTCATATTCCTCCCTCTATGGTTTTTTATATGAATTTTGATTGAATTTAAACTTCCTTTTATAATAAGAACTATGATATTGTCAGGTGAATAAAATATATATTTTCACATTGATAAAATAATTAACAAATGTATTAACATATGGTAATTTATCTTATGTATATAACCCTTAAATTACTTGGTTTTATGCCACTAAATAATCTACCGATCTTATGTTCTTATTCAACAATAATACAGATTTCATAACTCAGATTCCTTGTAATAGTTTCCTCATAGTTACTAATGGAATCATCATTCTTATGCTTTAGTATGATGAATACCTTCTATATTTTCATATGAATAAAAAGTAGAATGTATTTATTGAAAAAACCACCAATACTCATTACACTTAATGGATTCAATTTATTCCCATTTCATAATATTCTTGATCAGATTCTACCATTGATCTGCATCACCTTTTGAAGGATATAAAACTAAAATTTCTTTCTCATGAACTAAACAACAGATAATGAATAATATATTATCAATAGAAATGATATATTTATAATTAATTAGTGGATCAATGGTCCCACTAAAAGAAGGTTGATTTTTCCTTATAAAGAAAATGAATATATGTTGTTCCCTCTATTGCTAATTTGGAATCATAATATTATTCACGGGTTGATAAAATTTTGTAAGAATAAAAATAATATTTTTCATTAAAACTCCCATAACATTGGATTTATTAAGAGGAGAATTAGTTCATTTCCCTAAAATTTAATATTAACTTAGTTATATATATTTTTATTATTTGAATTAATCCAAGAATAATAGTGTTAGTGTCAATAATTATTTTATAAAATCTTGGAAATCATGTATAGGATGGGTAAATTTTGGAAACTTCTTTTTAAATATATGGAACCTTATGTTTAACATTGATCATTCAATGAAATTATTTATTCAAACCACTTATAATGGATCATAAATAAAATTTTAATAAACCCATGAATATCCCCTTGAGTGTTTAGAAAGTCGTGGAATATTAAGTGAAAAAAAAATATTTGGCGAACATCGATTTAATACTCAATCCACACCATTTAGAGTTGTTACCCATTGGTTCTTCTATTCCATAGCCTCATCCATTAGCTATAATTGAGAAATAAATTATTTTCATACAAAAATAATATCCTTAAATTACTATAACATAGGATATTCTCCTATTCATAGTCTTATACAAATGGATTCAATAAATAGTTCTCATCCTTTTTTCAAAAAAATAACAAAATATGGCTATAATACTAAAAATTTTGACCAAAATATTACATACATAAATATTACATATAATTAGATGAATATTTATTACATATCATTAGGAACTAAAACAGAACAGTAAAGATTCAATGCCTTTGGAAACATTGAAACATAAACAACTTGAAAATAAAATATCAATATTATTAAACTTATGGTTTTTTATAACATTCAAAAACATTTTTCATATATAGAGTATATTTAAACATAATAAATCATGTGATCATTTGAATAGTAAGTTTAATCATGGTATATATTAAAAAATTATCATATATAAGAGTTTCATGAGAATAAGGTTAATAGAACACAAGATTAAAATTTGATATTCCTAAAAAAATTAGGCAATCATGAGTCATGGAATAAATATTGGTAGTTCATAATACATGAATTGTAATTGAATCAAAGAATATGATCCATGAGATAATAACAATTGAATAATATCATATCATAAAATAGTGGATCAATGTTTATCATAATCATAATTAAAATATTACATTGATATTACAAAATAATAAATTCATCACATGTTAGTCTCAGGATAAACACCCTTGTACCTACTTTGGGCTTGGGATAACATCCATTATACCCTCTATTGGGCTTGAGAAAACCAATTGTGTACTCATTTATGGGATTTGGATAACCTTTAATATAATATTTGAGCTCATAAAAAATAAGTATTTAATAATACATTCGATCGATATTAAATATAATCAAACCACATTATCAAAGTAAATAAATTTTTATATTAAAATAATATGATTTTTTTTCATTGCAACCAACCTTTATCATTGAAAAAGATAATAGGTTTCATCAATATTTTATCATGAAAATCATAAATCACTTTTAAAAAGAATAAACATTGTAATAATGGTACATATCCCTAGTAAATAATAAGAAATATATAGTGATATTTTTTAGACTAAAATAATTTTCAAAGATCACAATATAATTTTTTAGACAAAAATAACCTTTTCATTTTAAAATTAGATATTTAAAATATAAAAACATAAAAAAATAAAAAAATATTTTATTTGAAAAAACACCTAAATTTTTATTTTGGAAACTTCAAATAAATGTGTATTTATAAAGGTGAAGAAATTTATTAATTTCTTATATAATAAAAAAAATAATCCATTTACTTTTTTAGAAAAATTAAAAGGTATCTCATTCAGAGAATAATAAGATGACTCCCTTCTAATTTTTTTAGAATGTAAAAAATTTGGTAAAATGAATTTATAAAATCATTGCGGAATTTTAAAATAATTCTTGATAATAAATTCGATAAAATATATAAATGGATGAAAAATATTACCTTCTGAAAAATAAATAATGTTAGTTTTCCTTAAAAAATACTTTAGGAATTTTGGGTACATAAATAGAAGAAAATGAATGGGAAATGTGAAAACCCAAAATTGACTAGTGGATTAGAAAATAAAAATTATTTGGTAGTGATGGATATATAATCTCATAATTAGAAATATATATATGATCAATCTTAATAATAATTTGGATTGTAATTTGAAACCCATACCTCTTTTTATACTTCCTTCATATGTTCTATGACCTCATATTTTTTAGATAAGTCCTTCAGATTACAAATTAAGAAATAAAAAACTAGTCTTAAGATAATTTCATGGGATGTTGGATGAAGGGAAGGAATCCAATAAAGATTTGGTGTCGGTATATGAAAACATAGAGTTATTAAATTTTGTAAATAAGGGAAGAAATTAGGTTCCCTTTCATAAGTGAAGGTAGGTACACACAAATAATTACATAAAATATTGAAATAATATTAAGTCAATTTAATGTAAATGGGTCTCCAAATTTCATAGAATTATAATATTGGATAAGTAATGTTTAAATAATAAATTAATAAAAATTAGGTAGGTTTATATGGAATTCCTAATATTATCCCTCACATTATCTCCCAGTAAATCCATTAAAATTATAATAGAGGTAATTTTTTTACAATGTTTATAATTTTTAAATAACAATTTTACCTTATTAAAGTATATTAATTTTGAGGTTTAAAAATACACAATGATCTGTATGATGTTTAATTTATATATTTAGACTTTTTTATTTTAAATAATCATGATAAAAATTAAATATTATTTTTTAAAAGAATCCATTTTTAAGAATAAAACTAAATTTGCAATCATTATTTTTGTAGCGGCCCTAACCCCAGAAGCCGAGAGCTGGTGGTTAATTTTTTACATTGGAACTAGATACAAGAATTTACATCTCAAATGATAGAATGGTTCATTAGTCTTGGTAAACTATTTCATACCTAAAATTCAAACTACATTTAAAAAAAATGCATAAAGAATCTTCTTTAATATTTCCTTTATTTCCCTTACTGTATCCTTGTATATCAATCATAAAACACTTCCTAGAATCATGGTGAAATGAAATCTTTATAAATGTGTAAGCATATATTCTTAACAAATCATTACATATAATAAAGGCTATGATGAAATAAGGCATAATAAATATGGAAATGTAAATAACTAAAACACATGACACTTAATCAATATCATTATCATAATATGGAATGAATAAATTGTGATAAAATAATGACATATAAATAATCACATGTTATTGTTTATTGACCATGTATATTCTAACTAATAAAATAATCTAATGGAATATTAATGATAGAATTCATAATGATAGAATAATTTTTTTTATATCTTAAACATACCTTCAAGAATTTGTGAGAGAAATTATTACCATCAAGGCGACATGCCAATAAATCATACATAAATGGGTAATCCATCATCGAAATACACAATATCATTTGTCTCTTGAGAACTAACAAGGAATTAAGGGGATATATATAACAGATCCCCACCCATAAATAAATGTCCAAGTCATTCCTCATATATTTAATAATCAATCTAATTCATTAACAATATGACTTATGAAAAAATATTCATATTGAGTAAGTAATACATATTTAAAAATATTTACCTAGTTAATTAATTAAATTTCATTTTGAAACATTGTATCAATAAATGATATATATTTTAAGAAACAGTAATATCTATTAAAAATAATATATATATATATATATATATATATTTAGGGAAATTTTATGTTCTAATGATAGGAGGAAAGTGAATATTTCATTTGAAAGTAAGTGACTACAAAAATGAATCAATAATGTAAATGTAAAAAATTTATTTGGTCAAAATGATCATAAACTATCCTTATGAAGAAAAAGTATAGAATCTAAACAATATATCCACAATTTTAATAAGTAGAATAAATATTTTTTGTCATTCATGAATACAAATACCATACAAATATCTCTAAAACATTCTTGAGGGGAATTCCCTTTTCATTTTTAAAATCACAATTTAATATTAAAATTTCCATAATATTAGGGAAGAAAATATATTTTAAAAATAATATTTTAAACAAGTAAAGGATGCTTCAAATTAATGAGAGGTAATTTTGGTATCAAATTTCATACATGTTGTAAAAGTTAAAAAACACTCCTTTTACATTATTTTAAAAGGGTAAAATTATACTACTACAAAAAGAAACAAGAAGATTACTTTCAAAACATATTGGAAAAATTATAATTTGTTAAATATTTCTTCAATAAATAATTTATATAATTTCTAATCATTTTTAAAAACATTTTAGGAATAAATGGATTTAGAAAAGAAAAATATTTTTGACTGATGTACTAAATGAAGTTCGATTTTATTAAAAAAATCAATAATTTTGACTACTGAATAGTGGATAAAATGGTACTATTATGTGGAAAATCATGAATAAAAATAATAGAGTTATGTTAGAGTGTTTTATTATGTAAATATTCATAACTTTATATTAATTAAAATTCATGAATAAATAATCCGGATAAAAATAATGTTATAAAATAAACCCTTACAAATATCAAAATTATAATCTGAGAATTAATAAATGAATAAATTTTTTGTATCAAATTTAAACACACATAATAAATTTTAAATATAACATAAATATTAAAAATTAATTACACACATAATCTAATAATATCATAGATAATTATTAATTTATATAACCCAATGAAAAGAAATTGATTTATAGAATTCATTACCACTTTGTAATTTTCATTTCATATCCCATTTTATTAAATAATTAAAATTTAAATGTAAAAAAACATTAATTATTAATTATTCATGCTATTAATATAAAATATGAATTATATACACCATATAAAATAAATTATGTCTATAACATTATAAAATACCTGATTGAAGGGAAATTGTGACGAAATCCCTTACCATTTGTTCGAATTCCATCATATCTGTATGAAATAGTTTAGCAATAAATATAGGTTTATTAAACATTAATTAAATACTTATACCAATATATCTCACTACAAATGTGATTTATTTATACTCTTTTATGACTTGTTTATTAGCAATTCTTTATTAATCTCATTATTTCGGGTGACAATTACTTCAATTTTATACATGTTTTGGTTTATTAACTCTCATCCTTTTAATTTTACCAAGGATAAATAAAATAAATAATATTAACCATGATATAAATTTCATATATATTTAATATATATTTATTTAAATCAATCTATAAAATGTTTAAATACAAAATGTATTGCATTATTCATAGAGACGGTATGTCATATGCACAGATGAATGTTATTAGCATTTTTCTCAATGGATGAAAAAAAAAAGAAAAATAAATATTAATTAAAATTTAGAGAGTAATTTTATGTTATATATATTATTTATATTTCAAAAATCCATCCTTATTTCCAACCATGTAAATATAAAATGAAAATCAGTTCACATCACTATGTAGAGGCGATAGTCAACACATACGCATGAGCAGCATTATTTTTTTTCAAAGGATTGGAAGATAAGATATTAGAAATTATATTATATTTCAGGAATAATTTTTATATAATAAATATCACATATATTCATTACCTTTAAAGAATAATACCTTTCATGTAAACCATAAGGAAAAAATGAATCACATCGCTTTATGAGGTGGTAGTCTACCATACAAATGAGCAATGTCATCTTATCCCCCACTAAAAGGAAGGTAAGAAGTTATATGTAGTATTTTAATTAAATAATTATAATAATTTCTTAAATATCATATAAATATGTTTAATCCATAATTACACCCATCCTTGAGAGGCAGTGATGGAAAAAAGAACTAAATCGGTTAGTGAGGTGGTAGTCCTCCGTATACACGATTGGTGGTTTCATTTTAAATTTAATTAAAGTGGATATGGATATAAGTTATGAAATTAGAAAAATAAGTATATAATAGATAATAGATTTATTATTTTTGAATTTTTGTATAATATAATACAGTGTTAGAAGGATAAGTAATGTTAAAATGCATAGTTAAAATATTTACCTCGTCTTCAAGAAACATTTTTAGGTTTAACCTAAATCCTTATCAGATTTGATTTATGATATAAAATACATATATTTTATGTGGGAATAGATGTAAGGAATATATTTGTGATGTTATTTTCAATTCCAATGGGCTTTGGGACTGTGAATATGGGACGAGAGGTTGTGTCCTTTTATAAGTGGGGGAGAGGACACACTCTTTATTTTAGAAAATGATCAATTACACCCATGTTTTCACCATTCCATATGCCTCACAACTGAGTCATTATAAAATAATAGAGGATATATGGTATAAATTTGGCCATAAAATGGATTTAAAAAATTATTACATTTCATTTTAACCTTTATCTTTTTAGTTTAACCCTAAATAAACCCATTTTTACCTTAATAATGATAAATAAGTTTTGCGATTTTAATGATCCATAATAGTAAAAAATTAATTTAAACTTATTAGAAAATATGTATATTTATAATTACAAATTTTTTATCCATTTTTTATAATTCAATTCATAGATATAGAAGAATCCAATTAAAAATCATACCCACAAAAACAATAAAAAAGAATGTTTCAAAATGGAAAATTAATAGAAGTATAGAATGGTTTGATATCAAAATTAAATAAGTTTTTTAATAAAATGAAATTGATTTTTTAAATTTTAATATAATTGAACAAATTATATTTTAATCCTAATTTATAATATAATTTATATTTTTATGTAATTTTAAAAAATCAGGTTTTAATAAAAAAATAGTTTTTTGTCACTATTCCTTAAAAAAATATTTTTTTTGGAAAATTCACATAAATATATCCAAATATAACTATGAAATAAATATTTAAATATTTACTTTATATTTTTCAAATAAAGTTTCAAAAAATGGTTAAATATATTTTCCAATTACATTCATAGTGTGCAACTAAATATCCCTTTTTGAAGAAACAATTTTTTAGAAAAACAATATTTTTCTTTCAAATGAAACTTATTTAATTTATAATAAATATAAAACCATTTAATTTGTCTATTAATTGTGTAAAACATAAAAGTTTAATAATATAGTTAGTATTATTTCTACCATCCATCTTAACATCTGTGTTATCATGGTCATGTCAAAATAATAATTTTTTAATTGTGTTTCAAATTTTGTGTAGACCCAGTGTTGCGTTCATCTAAATGGATTAAAGATATTGAATTTATTTAAAAATATATATTTTTTAATGTCCCCTAGTGTTATATTTTTCTCTATGATTTTTTCTAGAATTTCATACACACTATCAATAATGATTTTCTTATTTTAAAATATTAAAGTGTTAAATTTGATGTCCCTTAAATAAATTGTTTCCTCATAATTTAATTTTGATCTCAATAATCAAGGGGTTGAAAATTAAAATTTTCTTTCATGAAATCTCACATTCTGATAAGGCATAATAAAACATCCTCCGGAAAATATATATTGGAAAGTATAAAGTCCATCTTCAATAACACATAATAGGTTTCCAAATTGGATAACATATGTGGAAGGTGAAAATATAGACATGTAAGAAAATACTAATTCCTAAGGATTAATATAGACATACATATCTCATTTATCAAAATAAATTTAATTATTAATAGAAATATGAGGACCTTAAAAAAATATAAAATTATTTTAAGAGACCATTTGAGTTATTAGATTTAGTGGTAATGGGATCATTTTTTTGTTTCAATATCATTTTTTCAGAGTTGAGAGATTTTGTTACCATTATTATAGATAACACTATAAAATATTTATAAAATTTCAAAATTTGGTTGTTCATAGAACTATTCCAACATTATCCATTAATACAGTAAATTAATATCCAATAGAAATTTATATTTGCTAGAAATACTGAAATTAACATTTAACAAATCCTTAGATCAATAAAATAATTATAAGTCATCCATGCAATATATTAATTTTTTCAAAAACAAAAGTGTCTATTATAAGTTTTCTGATAACAATCAAGGTCAAAATAAATCCATATCATAAATATTTAACCTTAATTATCATCCAAAACATGTCTCAACAATTTCAATATCCAAAATGTTCGATGTAAGGTCACTAAATAAACAATATACTCCTATGATGAAATAAATTGGATATTTATGACATAATAAAAATATGTGAATACCTTGATCACCATAATTTTTTTTAAAACATTAATTAGAAAAAAAAATTAAAATGTCATTTTATTTAAAATATTTCATAAATACAAACATGTAGTAAATTATATAAAATATTACATAAAACATCAAATATATAACCAATTTAAAGGTCACCAATAATATATAAAAAATATTTTTATCATTATTATCACAACATAGATAAAATATTAATGGTTATCTTCTCTAAATCATGTTTTTCTAAAATAAGTTCAACTTTCCACTGAATCACTTTTCCTATACAAAAGTATCATTCAACATATGTTCTAAAATCCTTAAAGAAAATGTATTATATTCCAATCCATAAACAATTCACAGTTATTATAATTATAATATCATATATAAAACACTCCAATAATTAATTTCTTCAATCCAAACATAACGACAATAATATTTCAAAATATTTTGTAGTAATAGTATAAGAATTATCTTGATGACTAGATTCTTTTGAAGTATATTTCCTTGTTTCTTGGGGAATTAATTTATATTTTACCTAATCTTTTTAGAGTTTAAGAATTAATCAATGTAAATTTAATTGTTTTCCTTTAAATTATGGGCATTGTATCCTTTTACTCTAAAATTGTAGAAAAACTCCATTCCCTCAAGAATGTACCAGGGTGTTTCTTTTCAACATTATCTTATATGAGAAAGAACTACATTCACTTATTCCCAAAATCCATTTCTTGAATACATTCATCTTCTTCTATGGATTCCATTAGAATAAAAAATACTTAGAGAATTATTTATCTTTCTTGATATCACATGGTACTATGTCCTCATATGATGAAATTTTTTGGGAGACTAGTTACCCTAAAATTATTATCTTAATCCCATCTAAAAAATGATCATCCATACTATGTAGATTACATTAATTGAAATGGTTTACATTACTTCTTCTAGTTTTTATGTCCAAATAATGGAATACACATAATTAAATCCTAAATTTAAGTATCATAATTTTTAATCACAAAACTATTGAAAAAGTTAACAGAAATTGAAAAACTTATGTTTGGATTATCTCATAAGAATAAACATGGTTACTTTTTTAATGATTCCAAATAAAAAAATATTTTCAAATACTTTATAATGTCTTGTAAAAAAATGTGATTTTTCCTTAGAATATCAACAAAGATTGTCAAAAAAGGTGGAAAATAAGGCCCATTTTCATATACTAGGTAAAAGATGAGTCAATTCTGGAAATTATTTTTTTGAGTTTTTACCCCAAAGAACATCTATGTAAGAACCACATCTATTTATAGTGTCTAAAAAGGGATGAATTTATATGAAACACAATATTATATCAATCTAAAAAAATGATATGATATTTTTCAATAATTCTCATCAATTTTTATCATAGGGTTATATTTCCAAAACCATGTTTTCCTAAATATAGTTCCCAAGGATTATGATAAAACTATCTCTCATACCAAATGTGGAAACCCCGAGCACTATAGCCTGGAGCTAGTTGTTTCCTTATTACATTGGCACTACATACAGCTAAACATATCACAATTGAATGAACGGTATAATAGCATTGGGAAACTAGATACATACTAAAAATTAAAATTACATATTAAAACATAAAATACAAAAAAAAATTATTTGAGATATGCATTATTACCCTTTTTGAATCCTCGCATATCAATCACAAAACACTTATTACTAAAATGGTGAAAATAAATATAAGAAATGGGTGGGCTGGGATGCTCATTAAATGTGTGAAAACACTAAAAGATTTGAATTGATAATGCATAATTATTATAGAAAGGTAATTAACTGTAACATCCCAGATAAATAAAGTATATGGAATTTTCCTATTTATTAATATTTTTGAATTAAATATTAATTTTAGTTTCAATGTGATGCTATGTTTGATGGCGTACCCAATATAAAACTATGGGTTTCTCCAAAATATTATGTTGCAAACAAGGGTGAGTCATACTAAAATATAATAATATAATTTTATTTTAAATTGTAGTTAACCTATATCTATTGTATTAGTGGGAATGAAAATAACTAACACCAATATGATGATACATGTATGTTAAATGTTTTTACATTTATCCGATAATGGATAAAGGATTAAAATGTGAATAAATCCAATTTTAAGCATAAACACTCTAATATTCATTAAAAGGATGATTTACCGCCTTTTGATGGAGAACCCTCTTTAAATATAGTTGTTATCACTTTTATATGTTATATTTGAAAAAATAAAATTCTTATTTATAATTGGGACAACAAAATTTACATTGGATGAAATTTTGGTATTATCCTGAAAATGATCATTTTTTAATGAATAATGAAAAATATTACATTTTAATTCAAAACTACCTTTTAATATAATTTATTTATATGGTTAGATTATCTTTTTAATTGGTTTTAAAGTGTAATTAGATAATATTTTTACCATTTAATCTAATTTTGTCCATTTGAAGTAATTTCACTTTGAAATTGAACATAAATAAGTGTCAATCTTTTGATAGTTATTATTTCTTAAGAACATGCTTTTTCGTTTTGACAATGGGAATTAGTTTTAAATTAATTTCTGAAAATTATGTGTCTTGAGTTTGGAAAAATGGATTCTGTATTTGGAATCATCAGGTAAAAATTCTATAAATAGGTATAATTTATTTTTATACATTATGAATAGTAAATTCACTAGATATTTTATTTACCAAGGTTAAAGTGTAAATATGGTAAATAAGGGTAAAAATTAATATAATAATAATAATAATAAATTACCCTAACATGTGAGATAATACTATTTTATGGTACATTTCCGACCATGGGCATACTTGGGTCTATTTTGGGACCCCATGGAGCCACTTGTAAGTTAAAATGACACTTTATAAAAATTAATATAATGATAAGGAAAATGAAACATAAAAATATATCTCTTAGTAAACCAATTTTTATAATGGGTTATATAAGTGATATTTTCAACAATAAATATTCATTTGAAATATAAAAATATTTCCTAAATCATGTTATTTTATTTATTATTTTTAGACATGAAATAAATAAATTTATTTATGACACAATGATGATGTAATGATTACCTAATTAATGAATTTTTTAAATAAATGAGATTATAAATATTTAAATAAATTAAGTTTGAAACATTTTAGGATATCCATGAATTTTATGGATGATTATAACTTGTTATATTTTAATTAATATAGGTTTTTTTGAAAGAATCATGTTTTTATAGATTTCATTTTAAAGACTTGATATGAATTTTTTATAAATTTACACAAATGAGTTTTAAAAATTAATACTAATTTATAAAATGATAAAATAATCCTAAAAATCTAATATTAGGCCAACTGACAAATATAATATTATTAATATCATTAATGATCCATTTTTTGGTCTCTTTTTATTTTATAGTATATATATTAACCAAATAGTATGAATATACAATAGGCCATGGTAAATGTTAAATTAGTTAACTAAACGTTAAAGCTAAAGGATAAGGTTAATTTTATTTCATAAACTTGTCTAAACACCATTGGACGAGAGGATTGCGAATAATAATCACCTAATATTCGAATTAAATGAGTTGGGGGTCATTTATAATCAAAAATCATTTTATAATAAAATAATATTTTCATACTTTCATAAAGAGCCCCCCTAGAAAAGGCCATTATATCTAAACCATTACTCACATATCTCAAGCCCATTGGATCATACAACATCTTCTCCATTAATCTCCATAAATCCCTCTCTTCCACATAGAACCCTTACTTTGGGATGAAGGCAATACAATAAATCCTTTAAGTTCAAACCAAAGGGAACTACCTAATTTAAAAGTAACATCTTCTCCCAAGATCTTTTCTTTTATTTTACTTCTCTACTCCCTATGATATAATTGTTATTTATTTACATAACAACACCATTATCCTTAATATAATATTTTTTTATCAGAAGTATTATAACTATTGTTCCACACACCTCTATCTAATGGATATGAACATACTGTTTCTATGGATGGTGAACTACTGCCTCATGAAACGATGATTGTTCAATTATCTCCTACCACCTATCATTGGGCCATTATAATGGAACTGTATTTTTATGTGATATATATTATATTTATATTATCTCTATGATTCTGTATTTTTCATTTATATCATACCTTTATGATTTCCATAATGGGTAAATACGATAATTTCATTTAAGGAAGTGCGGACTACCGCCCCCTCAAAGTGATGTGACTCGTTCATGACATATGTGGGACATATAAAGGATTGTGTTAAAGAAATTATATATAATATTATATTGGAATTATAATATAACTATGTATAATTAATTTTTCATTCCATTAAATAGGAAATATAAAATAAATTAGCGTTTACACGTACGTACGGCTTACCATCTCCATAAATGGTGCATTTCATTTCTTATCTCTAAATTTTATGTATTGTTATTAATTTATATATATACTAGATATATATGATATATAAACCATGAATATCATTCCGGAGATAATGGAATTTTGACCACATGGACAACTTGTAATTATAAGAAGTCCATTTTTCACTCAAGTACCAAATATCAACAAAACAACCATTATTAACTCAATTAATTAGCTAATGTTTATAAAATTGTAATAAGTGATATAAAAGGAATAATAAACTTGAAAAATGTTCTTAAGAAAGTATAAATTAAATTTATTTTATTATTCAAGATATTAAAGAATGAACGAGTCAAGTCGGACACAAGCTAACAAAACATTTAAACCCAATTTTAATTCTTGTGGTTAAACTTCTAATTCTTAATTATGTGGTTCTATGAATATCTGTGAATGAACTATGATTATTTTACACATAATATACACTTATATTGGGTGTGTTTATATTTTTCACACATAATTATGTCATTGATTTATCCTTAATATAATTATACAATCTTTGTAAGGGATAGTGTCCCAATCTTCTATCATTGAGGCATATCTTGATATTGTGCACATTTATTATCCTATATGGTGTATATACAACCCTTTTGAAATTTTATACCATGAACTTATATATTATCATGATATTTATAGTTTTATTGGATGTTATTATTTAATTATTTTTATTAATGATTTTCTTAATTGGTAAAGGATTCTCTAACTAAAACATCATTTTAAATGTTTTAATGATCTAATTTTCTAAATCCTTCTCCTTCATGTCCATGTTTTAGAAATTATTTTAAGGATTTATTTATGTTGGCATGATTGTTTTAAAGTGTAAGATACATTCATAATTTTCAAAGTTCTATGGGAGACTTTGATTAAAAACACTTCTTTTTGAATATTTTAAATGAACTAATTATGTCAATATCTTGAAATTATATCTTGTGATTGCAATGTAGAAATTTTATCTTTCCTTTATTCATGCTTTATATGTTATTAATATTTAATGGTTCTTGGGTATTGTTTACGTATTTGGATGGTTCCGTGATAAACCTAGGGTGGGTGAGCCAAAGATAGCTCTCCAATACATTGGGTAACCTGACAGAGATAAACATAAATGTTTCTCTTAAGAGATTTAGGGAATATATTGAGATGGATAATGCAAACGTAACTCCCTATGTAGCTATAAAAGTTACAATGTAATTATGATAAGGATTCCACAAGTTACCTTTATTATTTATGATTTCCATGTGTTATTCATAAAACTTATGATCTTGTGTGGAATGTTAAATATTAAAAATTATGACTTCATGGATTTGTACATATTTATGGACTAATGTTTTATTTCCTTGTTTTATAACCCTTACTTAGATTTTTATGATTATCCTTTTTTTTGAAATGTTATTTACAGGGTATAAAGAAGGGTCACAAAAAGGAATAATTCGAGAATATTTATATCAAGAAAAGATCTCTTGTTTTACTTAAGAAGTTTTATTATTGAGAAAATATTGGATAGAGTAGAAGTGTATATTTTGTAATTTATGAGATGTAATGTAATAGTTACGGCCAAATTCTCTAAAACTCTAATCCTGAAAAGATCCCCAATGTGAATTATTAAATAAATTCAAGGTTATGTAATGTTTTAAGGCCGGGGCTTTATAGATGGTATCAGAGGTAGTTTTAGAAAAATTTAAGGATTATGAGTTTTTCATAGACACAAGGTTAGTCTCTATATCTAATCCTTAAGTTAAATCCTTATTTTGTAACATTTTCATATCAATGAATGTCTATTACAAATGGAAGGAGGAGGATCTCAAACAACATTTCTATCTCTTTTTAATGGCTTTCTTGCAATAATTATTGAAAATTCATGTCCAGATGATACTAAAACATTTCCTAACATACAACTCACTTGTAAGCAATTTTTTGAGATGTCATACACCTACGCTATACCTCTATACCATCATGGATCATGGGTTGTATTTAATCAAATCCAATATTCTCAATATTCTCATATTTTCAAGAAACGCAAATATTATCAAGAAGTTTTCAAATTTTTTACCTTATCAAAAGATTTTGAATCATATTATGATTTTGAAAATGGGGATGAAGAAGGAGACCCTTGCATGACCTTTTTATATTTTACTTTTAAATTATAGTCTTTTAGTACATACTTATGGTATTTTAAAAGGGACACTGATTGAATGATTCAACTAAAACTCGGTCCAAATGTTTTATAAAAAGAAATGGTTATCAGATAATTTGAAATTATATGTCATACATGATTATTTTTCGGAACTATTTTTCTTTGAGCACCCATATGACCCCAGTTGTATGAGGTTTATTTGGATAAAGGAACCAAATAATTTTAAAGGTTCTATAAATCATTATTTCAATCCATGTGCCATCTATCTATGTGAAAAATATGACAATGAAACCAGGTGGACACCATGATCAATGTACAATGTTCTTTATTTGAGAATAGTGTTATTTTATTGAGGTAAAAAAATTTCAATATATATAAGACTTCATAAATTAATATATTGAGGTCATTATGAGTTGGGATGAAAATGAGATGTATAATCTAAAGACCCGAAAAATCCCATGTAATTTTTTTAAATATTTGTAATTTTTACGAGTCTTCAAAAATTAACGGCACATGATTCTGAGGCCTGGTGTGCCTGGAATTAAATTTTGAACTTTTTTAAGGTACTTTCAATAAATGTGCGGGCAACATTTTATATCATTTGAACTAGTGATTGGATTAAAAATATGAGGGCACTATTGAATCTGGAATGTTGGGATTTTCCAAGAAATGACATAACATCGGCCAACCAATGCCGAGCTGAAAAGATAATTTTTTGAATTTTTCAGAAAAATAAAAATATAATTTAAAGGAATTATTTTATTCTATTCTCTCCTTCGTGTAGTGGATGGTGAAGTTGTAGGGCAATGGCGGTGCAGTGATGAGGAACTTTAATAAACCCCATGGACGACCCATATTCTACAATGTAACATTGAATTTAATTCTTCAAAACAGCGATGTTGTTTCATAAATGAAACAGCGTAACAACGCGACATCACTTCATTATGGAAACGCTGTAGTGTGGTTCTATAAATAATTACACAGGTCGGGAAAATAAAGAGGAAGGATTTGGAGGATTCTCGAGTAAAGATCTGACACACCTCCACCCAAGCGAAGAATGACGAACGCTGAAGAACACCTTTCGAAGTTCAGAACCGGGAAGCGTCGTCGACGCCGAAAACCTCGGAGGACGAACGTGTGGCAACAACCATCATAAATGGTTGGGGGTTCATGTGATTTGATGTTCCCTCTCTTCCCATTCTGTAAAAATATAATGAACTCAGACCAACCGACTTACAGATTTATCTTCATCTCTTCGAATCTTGCGGATGGTTGTTGTGGGATCTTAAACTCGGGGATTATTTTTTCTTTTGTTATTATTAATTTTATATCATGTTTAAAATGATAACGATGAGGGCGTGGGCCGAAACCAAAAATCCAAAAACCATTTTCTAAACTTTTCCTTGGTGCATTATTCATGGAGGAGCAACGAACGTGGTTGAAAGATGTTTGACGGCTGCGAAAGGATGGTGGCATTCTAGTGGCCCGTGGAAAAAACTCCAGGTGCGCCATGCCGGCGTCGGCCAGTGGTGGATGGAGGAGACCTGCGGCAACCGACTGTGGGTGATAGAAGGTAGTGTGTCGTCGCGCACCATAGTTCCTAGAAGCGGTTGGCCCGATCCGGCTACATGGGAGATGGGTGGTGCCCGAAGGCGCTTCCGGTTGGAGCAGTCGGGGTAGGGGGGCTGTCGTAGACCTCACGCCACGCCGCGTCGCACCGGACAAAATGGCACCGCATCAGCAGGGAAAACTAGGAGATGTGTTCTACCATCAGGTGGAATGGCCTAGAACTATGGCCTAATGGACCAGCATGGGTGGGCGGAGCCCCTTTTAGCGGGCTGGGACAACTGCGCCCCGAGCCCGCCAACCAGTCGAGCCGACCCTGATAGGCCAGACTTAGTGACCTAGGCCGACCCTTAACTGGATGGACTTGGGGGGGGGGTAGGTAGACCCCAGGACCTGTTGTGTCGGGTCGGCCTGACCAAGTCAGACCAGGTCCAGACCCAACCGGTCCCCGAATAGAGAAAACGCTCATAACTGATAAACCGAGTGTTTGTTTGATGTGTCGTTAGTGGTGTTGGACCCATTATGGGAAGTGGTCCCTTTTGAATATTTCTTTAGGCCGGACCGAGCTGGGCCAGTCCGAGGGGCGATCACCCCTATTTCATGGAAATTGGTGTAACTAATAGATCAATCATCTGATCAATAAGCCGTCTATGGCGTAAATACCATTGTGACAAGGTAGTCCTTTTGAGATATTCTAATTGAGTTTTGACGGAGTTTTATGTGAGACATGGGTTAGATCAGATTTGAATCCAACTGCGCCCTTTTTACCAAAGTGCCCATATCTCACAGGTCGAGCGTCTGATCGATGTGCCGTCAATCACATTGGTACCCCTATTACGGTGATTTCCCTTGGGTATACTTCTTGTGGGACTTAGTACTTATTGAAATATGACTGATGGATTAGGGAGCAGAGTCTTATGGAGATCAGGCGTGCTTCGTGTAGAAATCCAGTGGCTAGATGTTACATAAAGATGAAGAGTGGACAAGGAGAGTTAGCATAAAAATCTACATAGTGGGAAGATCTACCTCTATGGATAATCATCCCCACCTCTGCACCAACGACCAATACAGGTCATCACTAGAGACTAGTACGGGTCAGCACCAGTGACCAATATGGGTCAGCACCAGCGACTATTACAGGTCAGCACCAATGACCAATAAGGGTCACCATCTAGCGACCAATACGGGTCATCATACAGTGACCTATATGGTTCAGCCGTAGAATTATGATGGATAAGATGATCTAGATTTACGACTTGTCCTCCCTATCCTAGTAACCTTGAAGTTATACCATTAGAGTGAGCTGTCTCTTTTTCTTTGTGATTCACGATCTAGATCATGCTTGTGATATTACCTTTGTTGTATTTCATGTGATTTTTTCCTTTGTAGATTACTGAGAGTCCTCTAGAGGTCATGGGGTCCGTACTGGGTATTGTTATACTTACCCCTGTATGGGCCTCGCCCGTACCTTGTTGTGTCTGGTGCACGCTATTGACACTTCGAGGCAGACTTTTGAGGTTTGGGACTTGGTGGAGATCGGTGCGATGAGGGCAGTCGAGATCCTCTTCTTCAACATCAGAAATACTACTAATACCCTCTAGGATGAGCTCTAGGTCATATGCGACAGCTGATTACATTCTTTTTAGTTTCTAGGGATTGTATTTCCACCCACTGTTTCCATTTTATAGTTGTACGTGTGTTTGTACTTTAATATCGTAGATATACCATAATTTTGTTGGATGTTTACTTAAGTTTCCATTTTTTAGTGCGTAGAGATCTCTAAGGAAATGCCTTCCCTATTTGGGGAAATCCTTCATGTTCCAGTCACTAACCCCTGGCCTAGAAAGATGGATTAGTGTATTCATGTCTGGGCCCCATGAGACTGGTTGTGAAAAAGTGGTATCATAGGGAAGTTTTGATCCTCCAACATGTGGGTTCGACTTCATACTTACAACTAATACCCTCCATGTAGAGCTCTAGGGCAGATGCGACAACTGATTACTTTATTTTCCATTTCTAGGGCTTGTATTTTGGCCCAATATTTCCAGTATATAGTTGTAATTGTGGTTGTACTTTACTATCATGGATATACCTTACTTTTCTTGGTTGTTTACTTCAGTTTCACTTTTTGATTGTCTATGGATCTCTAAGGCAATGCCTTCCCTGTTTGGTAAAAGCCTTCCGGTGCTAGTCGCCAACCATTGGGCTATGAAAGGCAGGCTTGGGGTAGTCATATCCATCCCTATGGGATTGGTCATAACATAGTGGTATCAAAGGGCGGTTGGTTATACTAGACGAACTAAGAGACTACTTTTAATTATTCAATGGTGTAAAGTGTCTTGAGTTCCATTTTTAGTTTGGGGAGTCCATTGTTAGTGAGACGGCTGATGTATCCATACACTAAGACCCTGAATTATGTTTTCTGACTTAGTACATGAAAACACCTGCTGCTAGTGTTTTGAAAAGTTTTCTGGAACTTTCTTGAGTTATCTCACTAGGTATAACTTATTGAATATGGTGCATCTGTTTATTACAAGGTGCCTCCACGAAGACCAAATGTTAGGATTCTGGTTATATATCGTGATAGTGGCCCACCGAGCGACGAGACATCAATATAGGGACCACTAACAGTGATGGCATATTTTGGTGGTGTACTTGCAGCACCACCACCCATTGAGGAGTCTATGCTACCAGTGGATCATGCACGCCGGCTGAGCACGTTGCATGAGTTCCAGGGACATAGCCCTTCGAGGATTCGAGGTGAGATGGACCCCCAAGTAGTAGAGGACTAACTTGAGGCTATTTCATGGGTATTTCGCTTAGTGTAGACACCCACCAAGGAGATGGCGATCTTGGCCACTAGCCTTCTTCAGGGCTTGGTAGGACGATGGTGGAACTCGATGCACTAGGTGCATGAGGATATTACCCTCACCTGGATAGGCATTGAGAGCCCTTTTAGGGCGGAGTTTGTGATAGTGAGACAAGTATTTTTGAGTATTTAGGAGCTGGTACACCTGCAACAAGGAAGCTAGATTGTGGCTCAATACTAGGAGAGATTTACTAACCTCTCTTGATACTCCAATGACATGGTGCAGGAGCCTTACTTTAGGGATTAGACCTTTTAGCAGGGGCTTTGACAAGTGATCATAGCTAAAACAGTTTCTCTCAGCATCCCAACATAGGATGGGGTGAAAGAGTGAGCTTTGTTGATTTAGATATTCCTTTCCAAGTAGGCACCAACAGTGAAAGCCCCTACTTGATGAAAGCTAACAGATTCATCTGCAGCTGCCAGTAGACACACGATGCAGAAGTCGAAACATGATACTCATTCCAGAGGGTGACCTGGGGTTGCAGGCTCATGGGTGCAAGGCTCGAGAGGCTGAGGGAGACACCAGTGAGGCTTGATATATTTTTCCTATTTGGGACAAGGTCATGGAGCTCGTGATAGTCTGAATCCTCATGCGGATGATCGGAAGATGGTGGAGAGGCCACTGAGGCGGTGACAATGGTAGGAGCATGAGCGTCTGCCATGCAATAGATGAGGCAGGGGAGTAGAACGTGCAGTGGGAGGTGGGCGGGGTCACCAGACCGTACCACCACCACCCCTAGGTGGTCCATCAGGATCTTAGGGATCGGGTGGATGGGGATAGGACCAACTACAGGTAGTAGAGGCTCATCATCTTTACGTCCCTAAAATTATACGAGGTACAATATGTATCTTCTCAACTTTAGTAGTGGTGCTTATCGACATAGGTTCTATCCATTTTTTCATTATCTTGGACTTAGTTTGGATCTCTGAGATTCCGACTGAGATTTTAGCTTGATCATTTCATTTGGATACTCTTATGGGTGTAGATTCAGCGGTCACACACTGGTACCGACAGTGTGGTCTTACTCTCAGAGGAGAGAGTTTTAGATGGGATCTTCTAGTAGCGGCATTGAATCCCTACAACATCATTCTAGGCATGGACTGGTTATCAGCAGTTCAAGCACAGATTGGTTTCTTGAGACTTACAGTGTGATGTATGCAGAGAGAGGGAGGCCAGTGTTCTTTTGTTGGTGAGAAGGAAAATAGAGCATCACGAGATGGAAATGTGCTCAGGAGGTGTATCAGATTACATATCATCTAGCTTGCACGACCATCTACATAGTGGATGAGTCATGTCCACAGTTCCCAGTGGGGGTGGACAATAATGAGGAAAACTTTCTAGAAGATGTCCTAGGACTACCTCCTCGTAGATAGGTAGACTTTCGCATTGACTTGTACCCAAGAATAACACTGATATCTACACCAGCATATCTAATGGACCCTATGGAGCTCTGGGAGCTAAGGGTATAGTTATAGGACTTATAGAGGAAGGGATTAGTAAGGCGCAATGTTTCTCTACGGGCATCCCTAATGTCGTTTTCCGTGAAGGAAAACGGAAATATGAGTCTATGCATGGACTTTCGGCCCCTAAACCAGGTGACCGTGAAGAAGAAGTATCCTCTATTGAGGATTAATGATCTATATGACCAACTGAATAGGGGTCATTTTTTTTAAAGATAAATCTCATATTAGGATATCACCAGGTAAAGGTATGAGATGAGGACGTACCGAAGACAACCCTCATATGTCAGTATGGCCATTATGAGTTCTTGGTGATGCCTTTCGGAATGGCCAAATCTCCAGCATTGTTCATGAGGCTCATGAATAGGATCTTCCATCCAAACCTCGATAATTTTGTGGTGGTCTTCATCCATGAAATATTGTTGTACTCAATATCTGAGGAGGAACACGATGTACACATGAGGAATGATCTAGACACACTCCAGGAGTACAAGTTATATGGGACGCTCTCAAAGTGTGAGTTCTAGATATGGGAGGTCCATTTCTTGGGACACATCTTCTCAAAGGATAGAGTTGTAGTGGATCCAGCAAAGATCAAGGTAGTACTTGCTTAGGATCCACACATAAGTTTTATTGAGTTGCAGAGGTTCCTTGTTTTAGTAAGCTACTATCGGAGGTTCGTACCTGATTTCTACAGAGTAGAAACACATATTACTACCTTGAAGAAAAAGGGGAAACCCGTATTATGGTCAGAGACATGTCAACAGAGATTTCAATAGCTGAGGAAGAGCTTGACCAGTGCACCCATCCCGAGGTTTCCAGAGAAGGGCACTAACTACATGGTTTACTATGATCAATCAGGGACCAGATATGGTTGCATCTTGATTTAGGATGATGTACTGATTACTTATGGCTCACGATAGCTGAGGCCTCATAGGCATAATTATGTGACTCACAACATGGAGTTGGCAGCATCTGTCTTCACACTGAAGATGTGGTGACAATACATGATGGGCCAGTTGTTCACTGTTTACTCAGACTACAACAGTCTCAGATATATCTTCAAACAGAAATATATGAATATGAGATAGAAATGTTGGCTAGAGTTCCTCTAAGACTATAAATTTTACATATCCTATACTCCTGGTAAGTGGAACGTCGTGGCAGATGCACTTATCTAGAGATCGAGTTCGCAACTACTGAATGCGGCTTCAGAGTAGTTAGCCTCTCTTCAGATATCCTATATGGATATAGATGAGACAGTATACCTCTAATCGACGGTTGTTTCCCCACCACTCTATCAGCGTATCATGGAAGCACAACTTAGAGATAGCATCTGTGGGACAACACGTTCTCAAATATCCTCATGCGATGCACCTGGCCGATATTCTAAAGGTGGAGAGCATGCTATCCTTTTTAGAGGACATACAATTTTTCCATTGGAGCTACCAGAGGAGGTGTTGAGGGAGTTCCATACATCCCCCTTGGTAGTTCATCCAGGCATGATAAAGATGTATCAGGACCTCTGGCATCAATAATGGTGGCCAGGGATGAAGAGAGTTGTGACAGAGTTTGTTTCTAGATGCCTCACTTTCCAGCAAGTGAAGGATGAGCACCAGGTACCAGCAAGCTTGACCCAACCCATCGAGATAGTAGAGTGGAAGTTGGAAGGGATATCGATGGACTTTGTGACAGGGTTACCATGTATGTCCATAGGTCATGATATGATCTGGGTGATCATAGACCGATTCACCAAATCAGCTCACATCCTTGCTATTCGAGAGAAGGGTTCAGTAGAGATCTTTAGACATATCTACATTCAGGAGATCGTGCGACTTCATGAGGTGAGTTCACTGATAGTATCATACTGTGATACACACTTCACTTCCCGGTTATGGAAAGGATTGCAGGAGGCTTTCGGGACTCAGCTTCACTTGAGCAAAGATTTTTACCCGCTGGCAGATGGTCAGACTGAGAAGACTATCCGGAAAATAGATGACATGATACATGCATGTGTCCTAGGTTTTTGTCTCAATTGGGAGGACCACCTACCCTTGGTGGAGTTCGCGTACAACAACAAATATCACTCCCCCATTGGTATGGCCCGTTTTGAGGCATTGTACGAATGACCGTGCAGATCTCCCTTGTGTTGGATGAATCCTGCAAAGCCAGTATTCATGGGCCAAGAGAAGGTACATGCTACCACTGAGAAGGTGCAGGTCATCCGAGAGAAGATGAAGACTACACAAAGCTGAAATAATTCCTATGCTGATAGATGATGGAGACCACTGGAGCTCTAGGAGGGGGACTATGTATTCTTGTGAGTCTCCCCTACATGGGGACTATAAAGATTTGGATGAGGCAAAAAACTCGCACTAAGGTTTATCAAACCATTCCTAATACTTCACAAGATTGGAAAGGTGGCGAACCGCTTGGTACTACCACCGTAGTCAGAGTGGGTGCACGAAGTCTTCTATGTATCATAGCTGAGGAGATACGTGCATGACTCATCTCAAGTCATCGACCATGGAGAGCTAGAGATTGATGATGGGGATAATTTTTCATATTACTCGGTGGAGATAGAGGATCAATAAGAGAGGATCCTTTATGGGCAGTCGATACCTCTGGTGCGCGTTTTGGGCCAGCATAAGAATCTCTAGAAGAGAAAATGGGAGCGATAGGCTCTTATGCATTCCCAGTACCCCTCTTTATTGTGGAGCCCTGTTTGGATTTCGAGGACTTAAATCCCCATTGTGGGGAGACTGTAAAGACCGAGAAATTCCATGTAATTTGTTTTTAATTATTTGGGATTTATACAAAGCTGTAAAATTTAACGGCGCATGATTCCGAGGACCGGTTTTCCTGGAACAAATTTTTGAACTTTTTTTAAGGTATGTTCAATAAACACGTGGGCGCAGTTTTCTATCTTTTCAACTGGTGCTCAGATTAAAAATTCAGGGGCACCGTTGAATCTGGAACATTGATATTCACCTAGAAGTTTCATAACATCAGCCGGTATAGGACGAACAGAAAAGATAATTTTTGGACTTTTCAAGAAAAATAATAATATAATTTAAAAGAATTATTTTGTTCTTTTCACTCTGTTTCATAGAGGATGATGACTCGGGGGGGGGAGAGAAGGTGCGGGGATGGTGTACTTTAATGAAACACATGGATGACCTGTATTCCACAACGTAATAGTGAATTTAATGGTGTGAAACAATGATGTGGTTTCATAAATGAAATAGTGTAATGACACAACATCACATCATTATGGAAATGCTATAGCATGGTTTTATAAATAGTTTGACGTGTCAGAAAAATAAGTAGGAAGGATTTGGAGGATTTTCGGGCGAAGCTCTGATGCACCTCCACCACTGTGAAGAATGACAGATGATGAAGAACGCCTTTCGAAGGTCAGTAACGAGAAGCGTCGTCGACGCTATAAACTTTAGAGGACAAATGTCTAACAACGAACGTCATAAATGGGGGGGGGGTTCTTGTGCTTTGATGTTCCCTCTCTTTCCGTTAATGAAAAATATAACAAACATGGACCAACTGGAAAAAATATTGATTCGTGTCTCATCTAATCCTGCAGATGGTTGTTGCGGGATCTTAAACTCGAGGATTATTTTTCCTTTTGTTATTATTAAATTTTCCTCATATTTAAAATGCTAACACGGAGAGCATGGTCCAAAACCAATAAGGCATGGACCCTCCGCTAAACATGAACATGGTGAGTTCTTCGTGGTGGAGCAAAGAACGCGACCTTAAGACTATTGAGGGCCGCAAAACGATGGCAGCATTTTGGTGGCCCGCAAAAACAACCGCTGGCGCACCATGCCAGCAGTGGCTGGAGGAGACCTACAACAACCAGTCATGGGTGGTGGAAGTCTGTGCGTCGTCGCATGCCAAGGAGGCCAAAGGCAGCTGGCCCGAGTCGGCCATGTGGGAGATGGGCGACACCCGCAGGCACCGCTGGTGGTAGTACCTGTGGCATTTGGTACTGGCGTGGACCACACACTGCGTGGAGCCGGAAGAAATGACCCCACATCTGTGTGGCCAGCTGGGAGAATCAGTCCACCTTTAGGCAAAATGGTCCAGACACAGAATGGACAAATGGGCCTGAGCCACCTAGTGGGCCAGCGCGGGTGGGCCGAGCCCCACCCAGCAGGCCGTGCTAACCATGGCCCGAGCCAGCGAACTAGTCGGGCCGCCCCAATAGGCCAGAACCAATGAATCAGGAATACCCTTTATGGGATGGAATTGAGTGGGGTCACGTAGACCTTAAGATGCGTTGTGTGGGGCCGACCTGACCGAGTTCGACCAGGCCCAGTCCCAACCGGTCCCTGAATAAATAAATGCCCATAACTTAAAAACTGGGTGTCCATTTGACAAATTGTCAGGGGTATTGGGACCCATTTTGGGAAGAGGTCCCTTTGGCATATTCTGGCAGGCCTGACCGAGCCAGGCTAGACTGAGGTACGATCACCCCTAATTCATGAAAGGGGTGTAACTAGCATAATGTGCGTCTGATCTACGCATCGTCTATGGCATAAGGACCCTTGTGACAAGGCGGTCCTTTGGAGATACTATATGTTAGTTTTTATTGAGATTGACGTGCGACCTGGTTTGGATCAGGCTTGAATCCAATGAGGCACTTTTTACAAAAGTGCCCATATCTCACAGGTCGGGCGTCTGATCGACGCGCCGTCTATCACATTGGGACCCTTATGATAGGGTGTTCCCTTAGGTATAATTTTGGTGAGACTTTTTACCATTTGAAATATGAAAAATGGCTTGACGAGCATAGTCTTCTGAAGATCAGGCGTGCTTCGTGCGAGAATCCAGTGGCTGGTTGTGACATGAAGATGAAGAGTGACCAAGGTATGTCAGCATCAGAAACTCCAGAGTGGGATGATCTAGCTCTACGACTTATTATCCCAACCTTGGCACCAATGACCAAAACGAGGCATCACCAGCAACTAATACGAGTAAGCACCTACAACTAATATGGGTCAGCACCAACGACCAATGTGGGTTAACACCAACGACCAATATGGGTCCGCACCAACGGCCAATACCTGTTAGCACCAGTGACCAATACTGGTCAGCACCATCAACCAATACGGTTCAGCATCTGATGACCAATACGAGTAAGCATATTGTGACCTATTCGATTCAGCAGTAGAATTACTACAGATAGGAGGATCAATATTTACAACTACTCATCCCTATACTGGAATCCTTGAAGTTATACTGTTAGAGCGATCTTTCTCTTTTTCATTATTCTTCATGACCTATATCGTGATTGTGATATTTCCTTTGGGGTATTTCTAGTGATTGTTTCTTTTGTGGAGTACTAAGAGACCTTTGGGGGTCTCGGGGTCCATACTAGGTATAGTTATACTCACCCATGAACATGCTTCACCCACACCTTGTTGTGTCTGGTGTAGACAATTGATGCTCTGAGGAAGACTTTGGAGGTGTAGGACATTGTGGAGCTTGGTGCAATGGGATAATTCGATATCCTCTTCTTCGAATTCAGACTTATAGCTACAACCCTTCAGGTAGAGCTCCAGGGCAGATGCGATAACTGATTACATTATTTTTAGTTTCTAGGGATTGTATTTCTACCCAATGTTTCTTTTTTACAGTTTTACTTGTGGATGAACTTTACTCTCATTGATATACCTTACTTTTTCTGTTTTTTTAATTCAATTTCACTTATTGAGTGTGTACATATCTCAAAGGAAATACCTTCTTTTTTTGGTAAAATCCTTCTGGTGCTAGTCTCTAACCCCTAGCCTATTGAATGTGAGCATGGGGTAGTCACGTCTCGGGCCCGTGGGATGGGTCATGACATATAATAAAATAATTTTGGTTAAATTATGTTAAGGTTATTTTTTGAATTTTATAAAAAGGGACAACACCCTTGATGTGTGACAATCCATCACGTCCGACAATAGTGTAGGAATCGAACCCACAACCGAAGGGCGACAAGGGCGCATCGCCTTCCACTAGCCTACATGAAGCTACTGGTTAGTATGACTTATTGTTTTTAGTTAATATTATTTGGTTCAAGAATAAGTTGAGTTGGGATCTTATGTTTTATCAACTGAATATCTTTAGTATAAGAAAACGATTGGGTGATTAAGTGATAAGAGTTATTTTGGATGACTTTTGCTCTTTTGGGAACATTATATGCCTAAGGAAAATATAATACTTTGGGATTTCAATTAAGGAGTAATGGTGGAATTTTATTTTGGAAGAATCTATGTTTATATTGTGGACATGTGGTGATTTGGGTTATTTGTGGAAATGATTAAAATATCATAGAGAATATGTGACTAGGTTAATTAATTTTTAGTAAGAGACTTTAAGAGTAACCGAAGTTATTTGGAGATAAATGTTAATATTTACCATGGAATACTATGTTATAAAAACCTTATGTGTTTTGGGTTTAAATCTTAGTATTGGATTACTTTTCAAATATTTGTGCACAATTGTGTACTGAAATGTATTTGCTGAAATTTGGGTATTATTTGATGTATTTTGGATATTAAGAATATAATTTCTTTTTATAGAGGATTATACTTTTCGGGGATCATTTAATCGTGTACAAACCATTTTGGTTTTGGTTAATTTATAAAGATAGGGGAAATATATGGTCATATTTTGTGGATTATGTGATTCTATTGAAGCTGATTCTAGTGCTTCAGGTGTGACTAAGTAATCTTGAATACTCATCGTTTGGAGAAAATATGAGTTTTTGGTAGAAACTTATTAGAGGATGAAACTCTACTTGAAAAGTAATTATATTATCTTATGTCCTTATTCAATCTCATAAATAAATTCTCAAACTTTAAGAAATGGAACTTAAAAAACGATTTCTATTTACTTTTGCTACTGGGAAACCAATGACTGTTTAACCCATCATAAGTTGGTGGTTTTCTTGTTGTTAACTTTCTACTGATCATGTTTTCTATCACTCTCCATCAAAACATAACACTTAGTTTCTCCTCCATATCCATGTTTTCCTACATGGAATCCTAGTATGGAATATCTCATTGACCTTTGAACTTATCTTTATTTCTTTAAAAGTGATAGTTTTATTGACTATTTTTTCAATTTCGTACTTTTAATGATGTTTATGGGCCCAATTTTAAAATTATAAGGACACAATTCATAAAATGGGGGAAGGGTGTAACATCCCAGGTAAGTAAAGAATTTGAAATTTTCATATTTATTAATATTTTTGAATTTAATATTAATTTTACTTTAAAGCCGATGCTATGTTTGATGGCGTACCTGACATGCAACAATGGGTTTCTCTGAAATATCAAATTGCACACAAGGATGAGTCATACTAAAAAATAATAATGTAATATAATTTTAAATTATAGTTAATTCATAGTCATTGTATTGGTGGGATTGAATAGAACTAACTACAATATTATTTTACATGTTTTTTAAATTCTTTTACATTTATCCAATAAAATTAAAGGCTTAAAATTTGAATAGATCCAATTTTAAGCATAAATACTCTAATATTATTTAAATGGTCGATTTACCGGCTTTTGATAGTGAATCCTTTTTAAACCTAGTTTTTGTCACTTTTAAATGTTATATTTGACAAAACAAAATTTTTCCTTAGAATATATAGATCAAAATTAAATTTGGTTGACATTTTGGTATTTTTCTGATAATGTTCATTTTTTTAATGAATAATGAAAAATACTATATTTTAATTCAAAACTTCAATTTAATATAATTTATTTATATGGGTATATTATCTTTATAATTAGTTTTAAAGTGTAATTAGGTTATATTTTAACCATTTAATCCAATTTTTGTCATTGTAAATAATTTTACTTTGAAATTTAACATAAACAAGTGTCAATATTTTGATAGTTATAATTTCTTAAAAATATGCTTTTTGGTTTTGACAGCTAGAATTGATTTTAAATTAATTTCTTTAACTTCTATGTTTTGAATTTTGAAAAATTGATTTCATAATTTTAACTAGGAGGTCCAAATTGTAAAAATAGGTAACTTTTTTAGACATTATGAATAGTAGCTTTAGTAGATATTTTATTTTCCTTGGTTAAAGGGTAAATATGGGTAAAAAATAATATTATAATAATATTAAATTACCCTAACATGTATCCTAATCCTGTTTTATGATACATTACGACCATGGGCATCCTTGGTTCAATTTCGGGACCCCATGGATCCACTTGTATGTCAAAATGACACTTTATAAAAATTAATTTAAACTTACAAAAAATGTAACTTAAACATATATCTCATAGTAAATAAATTTTTATAATTGGATATAAAAGTGATATTTTAGACTATAAATAGCCATTATAAATCTGAAAATATTTCCTACATCATGGTATTTTATTTATAATTTTTAGAAATCAAATAAATAAATTTATTTATGACACAATGGTGATGTAATGTTTACCTAATTAATGAATGTTTTAAATAAATGAGATTATAAATATTAAAACATATTTGTTATGAAACCTTTTATTCCATCAAATAATTTGTATAAAATAGTATTACTTATTATATTTGAATTAATGTATGTTTTTTGAAAGAATAACGTTTTTATAGATTTTTTCTAAAAGTATTGATATGAATAGTTTATAACTTGACATAAATGAGTTTTTAAAATGTTATTATTTTATTAAATGAAATAATAATCCAAAAAATCTAAGATTCGGTCAAATGACATATATGATGTTACTAGTGTTATTAATGATCCATTTTTGGGTCTCGTGGAATTTTATAGTAAATATATTATCCATATAGTATGAATATACAAGAGGACATGGTAAAAGATAAATTATTTAACTAAAGGTTAAAGCTAAAAGATAAGGTTAATATTATGCCCTAAACTAGTCTAAAACCCATTTTCTGAGAGTAATTAGAACAATAATCAACTTATATTCAAATTGAATGAGTTTTGGACATTTTTAATCGAAATTCAGTTTATAATAAAATAATATTTTCAAACTATCCGAAAGAGCCCCCCCCCCCCTATAAAAGGCCATCACCACTAACCCATTACTCACAACTCTCAATCCCCTTGGATCATCCATCCTCTACTCAAATAATATCCAAAAATCCCTCTATCACACATATAATACTTACATTGGGCATAATGAATTTCAATAAATCCTTTTGGTTCAAACAAAAGGGAGTTACATGATTTAAAGGTAACGTCTTCTCTCAATTTATTTTATTTTATTTTCCTTATCCACTCTCTATGTTCTTATTATTATCTGTTTACATAAAAACACCAGTATAATAAATATAATTGGTTTTTTATGATAATTATTCTAACTACACTTCCACACACCTCTATTTATTGGATACGAACGTACAGTTTCTGTGGACGGTGAACTACTGCCTCACAAAACGATGATTGTTCAATTATCTCCTACCACCTATCTGGGTGGACATTATGATGGAAATATATTTATTTGTGATATATATTATATTATATTGTCTCTATGCTTCTGAATTTTTCATTTATATCATTCCTTTATGGTTTCCATAGTAGGTAAATACGAGAATTACATTTGAGGAATTGCGGACTGCCACCCCCGGAAAGTGATATGACTCGTTAATGCCATGTGTGGAACATTCAAAGGAGGGTGTGAATGAAATTATATATTATATTATACTATAATTATAATATACCTTTTTTATTTAATTTATAATTCCATTAAATATGAAATCGAAATGAAAGTAGAGTTCACAGGTACGTACGGCTTACCGTCTCCATGAACGGTGAATTTCATTTCTTATCTCCAAATGTTATGTACTATTACAAATACATATATATACCGGATATATATGTTATCTCATTTTTTAATATCATTTTTTTGATAATATACTTTTGACTTAATGGACAACTTGAAATTATAAGAAGTTCATTTTTGACTCAAGTACCAAATATCGACAAAACGACTATTATTAACTCAAATGGATTATGTAATGTTTATAACATGGTACTAAGTGATATAAAAGGAATAATAAAATTGAAAAATGTTCTGAAGAAATTATAAATTAACTTTATTTTTTTATTCATTAGATTAAATAACAAACGAGTCAATTCGTACATGAGGTAAATAAACTTCTTATCCGAACTTCAATTCTTTGCGTTAAACTTCTACTTCTTGGGTTATGTCGTGCTATGAATATGTGTGAATGGACTCTGATTGTTTTACACATAATATCCACTTATAATGGGTGTATTTATATTTTTCACACATAATTATGTCATTGATTTTTCCTTAATCTAATGATACAGTCTTTGTAAGGGACAACGTCCAAATCTCCTTTCATTGAGGCATATCTTGACATTGTGCGCCATTTTTATCCTAAAATGTGTATATACAACCCTTTTGACATTTTATATCATGCATTTGTATATAGTAATTGTATTTATATTTTTCTTTGATGTTATTCTTTAATGATTTTTATTCAAGATTTTCTCAAGTGGTAAAGGATTCTTTAACTAAAACATCGTTTTAAATGTTTTAATGATTTAATTTTTTAAATCTTTCTCTTTCATGTAAATGTTTTATAAATGATTTTAAGGATTTATATATATGTGAATGATTGTTTTAAAGTGTAAAATATTTTCAAAATTTTCAAATTGGTATGGGACACTTTGATTTAAAACTCTTCATTTTTAATTTTTTTAGTGAATTGTTTATGTCAATATTGTGAAATGATATCTTCTCATAACAATGTGGAAATTTAATCTTTATTTTATGCTTGTTTTATGTATTATTATTATGTAATGGTTCTTGGGAATTGTTTACATATATTGGTGGTTCTGTGATAAACCTAGGATGAGTGATCTCGAGATACCTCTCTAATGAATTTGGTAACATGACAGAGGTAAACATAAATGTTTCTCCTAAGAGATTTAAGGAATATATTAGGATTTGTATTCCAAATATAACTCCCTATGTAGATGTGAAAGCTACAATGTAAGTATGATATGGATTTCACATGTTACCTTTATGATTTATGATTTCCATATGTTTTTCATAAATCTTATGATCTTGTGTATAATGTTAAGGATTAAAAATTATGACTTCATTGATTTGTTTATATTGATGGACTAATGTATTATTTCCTTAATTTAAGACCCTTAATGAGCTTTTTATGATAATACCATGTTTTTGAAATGTTTTTCATAGAGTATAAATAAGGTTACAAGAAAGGGATAATTCAAGAATATTTATATCAAGAAAATAACTCTTGTTTTATGTAAGGAGTTTTATTATTGTGAAACTTTTGAGAGAGTAGAAGTGTCTAATTTGTTATTTTTGAGATGTAATGTAGCAGTTACAACCAAATTCTCTAAAACTCTAATCTGGAAAAGTTACACAATGTGAATTATTAACTAAATTCAAGATTATGTAATGTTTTAAGGCTGGGGATTTATATTAACTAAAGAACATTCCATTTAATTAATATCATGAAAATAATATGGTAGGAATAAGTGATAATAAAATAATTTCATATAAATAATCAGATGATACTTAAGATTAACCAAAAATATTCTAACTAATCAATTAATCACATGGAATTTTAATGACTAACTTCATAAAAATGTAATACATAATGTTATCCATTTTAATAATACCCACAAGACCTCATTCTAAGGATTATTATCATCAAGTCCTCATTGCATGATATCTTACATAAAATGGTCAGGCCACATCCAAATACCAATGTTAATTTGTCACCTAAGGCCTTCCAATGCATAAATGGGGCTATCTATAACTGGTACCCACACGTATCATAAAATCAAAATCATTCTTTATATATTAAAAAATCAATGTAATTCATAAACAATATTCCATATCAATAAATATTCTTGTTGAGTAGGGAATAAAAATTTATCAACATTTCTCTAGTTATCAAAATAATTGCCAATATAGAAAATTGTTTGTAGAAATTACATATGGTTTAATTAGTAATCACATCCATGATAAATAATTTGAATATTTTTGGTAAATTTATTGTCAAATGATTACAGGATTTTTAATATTTCAATGTAAAGATAATGACTAGAGAAATGAATCAACAATGTAAATGTTAATAATTTACTTGGTCAAAATGATCATAAAACGTCAATTGAAATAATAATTATGGTATCGATAAACCATATACACAGTGGATTATATAAAAAATAAATGGATATTATCATTGACGACTAGTAATAGTATAAAAATATCATTAAATACTTTCTTGGTGATAATATCCTTTTCATTTTAAATATCAGCCTTTAAAACTAATAAAATACTTAATATTAAAAAAAATTCTCCTAAAAATAATATTTTAAAATTTTAAATTAATCTTCAAATAAGTGAGTGTTCAGGATAGTAGGAAATTCTAGACATGTCGTATAAGTTAAGAAAATGATCCTTTGACAGTTATAAAAGGGGAAAAGATCCTTATTTGGAAAGAGACAAGAATACATACTTTAAACCATTTTTTAAAAAATTAAAAAATGGGTAAACTTTTATTTAAAATATAATTTTTAGAATTTTGAATTTTTTAATATATATTATGAAAATATTTATTTGTAAGAAAAATAATTTTTAATTGAATTGGGAAATGAAGTTAGACATTATTAAAAACATTTTCTCATTCATTTAATCTACCAATGTTTGGAAGAAATTTTCTTGTTAAATGAAAAAATAATTTATAATTAGAGGATAATAAAATTAAAGTGGTTCACTATCCTATTATCATATAATTTCTTTCAATGGTAATTTAATCATAAATAATCCTGATTAAAATGAGCATATGAAATAATACCTTATGAAGTACATAATGAGGAAGTAATAATTAATAAAAAAATTATTTGTATAAAATTTATATCCACATATAATAATGGAAAATAAAAAATAATACATTCAAAATTCATTATACACAAAATATAAGAGTGTCAAAGATATCGAAGATATATTATTACCCAATTAAAAGAAATTTAGTTATAAAATTTATTAGCAATTTTTAATTTTCAAGTTAGCTAACCATGGATGAAATAATTTAAATTTAAACATAAAATACCATGAATTAAGAATGAATCGTGAAATTATATATAAAATAAATAGTATATACACCATATAAAATAAATTAGGTTCAAACATTATAATATGCCTCATTAAAGAGAAATTGAGACAAAATCTCTAACCCAATGTTTGACATCCTTTGTATGTCATTGAATGTACAATATGATAATTAATGATTTTTTCACATAACTTATATAACCATACTCATATATATGATACATATATGATTTAATTATAGTCTTCAATGACTCGTTTATTAGTTATTCTTTGTTTAAATCACTCTTTGATGTGAGAATTACTTTATTTTCATTTATATTTTTCTTAAGTAATTTTGGTCATTTTAATTTGATATTGGTTACATAATCTCTATAATTTAAAACTATTTATAAATAAAATATAGTAGTTTGGTCTTGTCTTAGTGGTAATCACCCCTTAATTCTACATGATAAATGGGGGTTCAAAACCCATTGGGTGCACGTCGCTGTAGCAGTACTGAGCAGTGGTGGCACTGTAGCAAAGGAGGGAACTATAGCGGCAGAGGGTACTATAGTGGCGGCAGGTCACTATAGTGGTGGTGGTACTATGCAGTAATGTAGCAGCGCGGGTATTGTAGCAGCACTATTCACAAAATGGGCTTTGGGCCAAAAAATGGGCCTACGAACCATGTAATGGGATAAGTGCCCACTGAGCCTTCAAGCTATGTTATGGGTCTCCCTATACCCAGTTAAGGAGGTCTTTTTTTATTTAATAATGAATGAGGCTTAGGCCCAAAAAAATTAAATATAATATATATTCATTATATATTTGTTTAGATTGATATATAATTGTTACTTATTGAAAATGGATTATTTCATTTATAGAGATGGTATGAAGTATGTATGCATGAATGTTTTCTCTAATTTTCTAGATGGATAGGGAAAAAAGAAAAATAAATATTAATTAACATTTAAATAATAATAATAATTTTATATATATCATTTTTATTAATAAAATCTATCTTTATTACCATTTTTTCTAAAATAGAATTTAATACATTTTACATCACTATGTGGAGGTAGTAGTCCACACATACACACAAGTGACATTATTATTTTCCAATGGATTGTAAGAAAAGAAGGTATAAATTATATTATATTTCCATAAGTATTTTTATATAATAAATATCACATAAATTTGTTACATTTTATCAATTATACATTTCATGTAAAGTATAAATGAAAAACGAATCACATTGCTTTGTGAGGAGGTAGTCCTCTGTATATCGTATCCCTCGAAGAATAGAAATTAAGAAGTAATATGTGATATTATAAGTAAATAGAATATTAATTTAGTAAATATCATTAAAATATGTTAAATTCATCATTAATTTCGTCCTTAAAAGATGGTTTTGGAAAACAAGCTACATCAGTTTGTGAGGCGGTATTCCTCTATACACGCGATCGACGATTTTGTTTTCCATTTAATTTAAGTGTACATGGATATATGCAATGAAATTAATATAATAAAATAAAATTAATTTGGATATATTATAGTTATTATACTGAAATATTTGGAAAATATTAGAATCGTTTAGAATGGGCAGTAAAATAAAAACGTATTGTTAAAAACATTACCTCTTCTTCGAGCAAGATCTTTAGGATTAACCTAAAGCCTTACTATATTAAATTACAGATTTAACTGTGGAATCTAGAATATGGGGATATGTTTAAGGAATATATTTGGGTTGGTATTATCTGAATTAAATTTATTTGGGAGTGGGAAGAGGGTAGGAGAGTGGGTGGCCTTTTATAAGTGAGGGAGAGGACTCACTTGACATTTTTTAAAAGAATCAATTATACCCACAGTTTTATCCTGAAAAATGACTTGAATATTTGGAATTATAAAACCATAGAGATTATATGGTCTCAATATGTCAAAAAATGGGTTTTATACTTGTTTATGGAAATTTTAACATTTATCTTTTTAGATTAACCCCCTTTAAAATCATTTTCACTTTAATAACAGTAATTAATTTTCCATCTTTTTACTATTCATAATAGTAACAAATTAAGATGAACATACTATATAATATAAATTACTATAATTGAAAATATATAATTTATATTTTTAAATTCAATTCGAAGAAGTGGTAGAATCGAATACAAAAATCATACCCGCAAACATGATGAAAATGCGGGTTTCCGAACAAAAATATACATAAGTATAGAATTTTATAATATCGTAATTCAAAATTTAATTTATTAAAATTACCTCAATTAGTTAAATATTATTATTATATAACTATTTATACCTTAAAAATCAATTAAATAATTTAACAATGTTAATAATTTAAAATAAACGAAATATTTCAATAAAAAATCAGTATATTTCAATATTCATTAAAAATTAAATATTTTTAGAAAAATATCAACAAAATTCCAAATATAATTTTGGCAAGTAGATTTTAAAAATTATTTTAATTTTTTCAAACAAACTTATGATAAATGTAAGAAATTAATTTTAAATTATGTTTGAAAAGCGTGACTAAATAGCATTTTAGAAAAATACAGGATTTCAGAAAAAATATTCCATTTCATTCAAATGATTCTTATTTTATTTCTATCCAATAGATAACTATTGAATTTATCTTATACATGTGTAATCAAATTTGTTTTGATACTTTATTTAGTATTATTCATACCCTCAAAATTAGCAGCTAGTTTATAATGGTTATGTTTAAATAATAATGTTTTAAGAGAGTATCATGGTTTATGTAAACATGGTTTTGAATGCATCACATGGTATTGATGATATTGAATTTAAATAAAAATAAATATATTATAAATTATTAGGGTGTTATATTTTATTTTATTATTGGTGTAGTGTGTCATAAAAACATCCGAACATGATGTTCAAATTTTAAAATCACGTTATTTTTCACCATGGGGTTTAAAAACCATAACATTGATTTTGAAATATTCTATTTAATTTATAATATATAAATAGAATTAAAACAATTAGTCAATTGATATATATTTAATTTATTGAAATAAGAAATATCACCCGTATAAACCTATATTTTGATAAATGTGTTTTTAATCCCATAAACAAACTTATACCAAAATCAAGTATAACAAATATTAATATTTATTTAATTAGAGTATTAATAATAAAGGATTATATTATATATATAAATAAAATTTAAAAATATCTTTATTTTTAAAATTCATGATTAAATGAAAAGAAATGAAAATTTTAAAAAATCTTTTTTCCAATATTTGATGAAAAATAAATCATCATACAAAAACCCTAAAACATCACCATAATGAAATATTGATATTATTATTTAAAAAATTAAATTTAATATCTGAATTTTTTAAAGGAAATAATTAATTATAATTTCCTCACATAAAAGTTAATGAAAAATATTTTTTATGAAAATGGGTTTTTGAAGAATAAAGCAACTTTACTGGTAAAGGAGTATTTATATATTATAAATTAATCACTAAATTTGAATAATTTTAAACCATTATACATATTTTTCATAATTTAGTTTTTATTATTCATACCTTTTAATTAAATGGATCAGATAAATTATATTTCTATATTACTATTCATTTAATCTCGGGGTTATGAGTACATAGAAGCATCAAATATTTCATGTTTTTTTCAATGGAAATACATATAAAATATTGGGGTGTTAAAAGGTATAATTTAAAAAATTAATAAATATATTTCAATATTAATGATATATGTAATGATTAAAATTATACATTCTAATATATTATTCTAAATTTATAAAACATATTATTATTTGTTTATGAACATAATTAATATTTACTATAATTTTTTTTCGACTTTTCATTTAAATAAATAACAATTGGATAAAACTATGTTATTTATTTCATTGAAATAAAAAATTTATATAATTAAAAAAATTATACAATATAAAATAATTAAATTTAAAATTTTAACATACACATAAAATTTATGCTAAAAATAAATTTGTTTCGGCAAAAAATGGGGTTATTCAGGTAACATGTGCGCTTTTTAATTAATTTTTATAAAAAATATAAATTTTATTAGATTATATTTATTTAATTTATATAATTATTAGGTAATAATTATTTAATATAATCCTTTTTATTTTTATAAAAAAAATGAAATATATACATAAAAACTATTAATCGTGGTATATTCTAAAAATAATAAAAGGCTTTACAAAATAAGTAAAGGGAGAAACATGTTAAAAACATGTTTTAAATGATTTTTTGGATGTTTAATCCACAAAATATTATATAAAATATATTATTGTAAATTATAAAGTCTTCTAGAAATGTTAAATATGTTCCTACTAATATTAAGTTCAAATAATTAAATAATTCCCTTTTCACCACTTATAAATGAGTAATCTGACCACCTCATCAAGACCACTCCCAAATTTATGTTTCCTCTTCAAATTATACAATATTTCCTCCACCGATATTTACCTTTCAATTAATTCAATTTTTTTGTACAAATTGGTTAGCCTAATCTATCCTTCTCTAAGGTGTCCTCTATAGAAAATCCAACAACCTCAATAAGATTCATTCAATTTAGTGGAGGTCATAAATGTTTATAATGGATTCTTTGTCCCATATTCAAATCAATGAGACCTGATTCCTATTTCACATCATAATTTATTTTATATTTTAAATACACTCACCCATTTACTTTAATTAAAATGAATATTTCTTATTTTAATATATTTTAATTCCCACCTAATGAAATCCCTCTTAACATGTTTTGATTATTACATCAAAAATAATAAAAGTTATTTTTTAAAATAAATTATCATTCATTGAGTTATGATTTTTATTCTTATAATTAGTTTATATAATTTTGTCGCATTTTTATTTTGATTATATTATGTGGTATTTTGCCTTTTTTTCTATATATTTTTATACCACAAAAAACTCTTTATAAATTTCTTCGGATTAATTAGTTTTGGTATATACATATATATGTCGGATGTTGTTAATTAATTTTTTAGGTTATATATTATTAAGTGAGAATAATTCTTCCATGATTAAAAAATTTTATTTCCTATTTTATAATATATTTTTTCTTACTCTATGGGATAAAATGTTATTTTTATCTCAAAAATACTTCCGTAATGAATTTCATTCTCATAAAGGTAAAGTGGTTTTAAGGGAAAACCTCACCTCTTTTAAGTATGGTTTTACTCTATTACATTGTTTATTATTTCCAAAAAGGTTTCTATTTATTATTTTCAAATAAAATATAAACTTTCTTAATAGTAATTAAAATTTTCTATTACCACTTTTCCCATGAATAATTTATTACCTCTTCTTACAATGTGATTTTAAAAAAAATCTAAGTATTTAAATAGTTCACTTCCTTTCAAAAATATGTTTTTATCTACCACAAAAAAATTCGTTTGATAACCATTATTAAACTTAAAGGATTTATTATTGAGGTTTATTCTCCCAAATAAGGTGTTTTCCAAAATCTTCTACTTCAACTTTTTTAATGATTTATGTATTTTTCAAGAATATATTATTGATTATTAATTATAAATTTAATGGTCGGAAAATATTTTCACTTCATCTTTTTGAAACCATTGTTTAATTATTAATACTCCATTATTGAATACTATTTTTAAGTGTACGGTTATTCAAAATGTTTTCACATTACCTTTTTCAAACATATATGTCTTCTTTTACGGCTATCTTATTAAAGATTATTTTTATAATTAAATTTTTTAAAAATGTTTTAAATTATCCTTTTTGATACCATATTTCATATTAATGTATTCAATCTTTTTATTTATTTGTATATATTTAATATAAAAACTAATTGTTTTCCATTTTTCAATAGTGAGATTTTTAAAATGACATTAAATAGTGACCTATAACATTATCATTTATGAAAAATTGAGAAGGAATTTATAAAAACTTATTTTAAAATCACATTAAAAATTTCATATTTACATATAAAGGAATAATTTCCATAAATGATATTTGTAATTGACCACCTTAAAAAATTTATTATGAAACACTCATCAGGGGTGATTGAGTTTTGGAAATCTATCATTTATATTTTATATTTAAATATTGGTGATACCAAATTTAAATGTTGTGAAACCCACTACTCATTCAATGGGTTATTTAGGATATGTTTAATAATTATTTTCATGTTGTACAAATATTCATGGATGATTGGTGGGTAGGATTATATGTATCCCTATGATATATTGGTTAAGGATTTATATCTAATGATAAAATTTTGGGGTTTTATTATTGATACTTTCTCTACTATAGAATCATAATGTTACATATGACCCATTATATTATGGGAATCAGTTACTGATTCCCGGTCCACTATGTTATGTGAATCAAGTAGTGATTCCCGATCAACTTTGTTTATGGGAATCAGGAATTGATTACTTCTATTCCATGTTATGAAAAACAAGAAATGATTCCCATAAACCTATTTTAGGATATATACCCCTATATTATTGCCATATCTTATAGTTATTCTTTTTTTATGAAATTCCATTTCTATATTATTATGATTATTATCTTGGGATCATTTATTGTATCATTATTCCATATAATTATAATGGGTTATATTTTTTCTCTTTTTAGATTATATGAACTGATATAATGGATTATGGACAAATCATATAATTCAATGTTGTTTTTAATAAGATATTTCTTCTTAATCATATTCTCTCATATGCTTACGTTCTAACTGTAACACCCCAAGTAAATAAAGAATATGACATTTTTATATTTATCCATATTTGTGAATAAAATATTAATATAACTTTAAAGGGGACGCTATGCTCGATGGCGTACCCAACACGCAACAATGAGTTTCTTGGGTATCTTACGTTGCACTCTAATAATAAAATAATATTATTTTAAATGGTAGTTAACACAAAGCTGTTGTATTGGCGAGAATGAATAGAAATAACTAAAATACGATTATATATGTTTGCTAAATGTTTTTACTTTTATCCAATAAATTTTTTAGGCTTAAAATACATATGAATCCAATCTTAAGCATTGAATACACTAGTATTTTTAATAAGATTGTTTTACTACCAATTGATGAAAAACCATTTATTTAAATCACACTTTTGACAATTTTATAATCTATATTTTTTAATATAAAAATATTATTTATGATTGGGACATTGAAATTTACCTTAGGTTAATTTTTGGTATTTTTCTGACAATGTTCATTTTTCAATGAATAGTGAAAAATACTGCATTTTACATCAAAACTGCTTTTTCATATAATTTAATTATATTGTTATATTATATTTTTAATTTGTTTTAAAGTGTAATTATAATATATTTTTACCATTTAATACAATTATGGTCATTGGAATTAATTTCACTTTGCAATTGTGCATAAACAAGTGCCAAACTTTTCATGAATATTGTTTCAAAAAAACCCCGCTATTTGTTTTGACAACAAGAATTATTTTTAAATTAAATATTGCAATTTATGTGTTTGTAATTTGGTAAAATGGATTACATATTTGGAATCAGAAGGTCAAAATTATGTAATTATGACTCTTTTATTTTTGAACATTATGAATAGTAACGACGGTAATTATCTTTAATTACCTTGATTAATGAGTAATCAGGTAGTTAAAGATAATAAAATAATATCATAATAATAAAAAATGACAACAACATGTGTCCTAAGGCTACTGGTTGTCTCATTTCCGACCATGGGATGCCTTGTTCCAATCATGGGGGCCCCATGGAATCACTTTTGTGAGAAAGTGATTTTTTATCTTTTTATTTTTTAAAGAATGTTAAATGTAACAATGAATGTATCACCTGAGTAAAATATTTTTAATTTTGTCTACATTAATTATATTTTGGACTATAAATAGTAATTGGAAAGATAAAAAGATTTTCTACATCATATTATTTTTTTTATAATTTTATATATTAAATAAATTAAATTATTTATGACATCATGATGATGCAGCGATGACCTCATTATTTAACGATTTAAATAAAATGAAAAGATAATGTAAAATCTAAAACCTACACATGTACAAAACCTATTGTATGGGTGTATTTCGAATCCTTATCACCTTATCCTATAAACACATCAATGTGGGACCATTAAAATTCTAAACTCATTCTAATATAAAGTAACATTTCTTTACTTTCCAAGACTGCCCCTCCACTCCTCTTATAAAAGGCCCCCCACCTCTACCTCCATACCCACACTTCCAAAGACTTTGGCTCGGCCAAACCATTCCCATTTTTTCTCTCCACATCCCTCTATAACTCCTTGAAGCCTCACTTTTGTCATAAGTCTTCCCAAGGAAGCCTTTGAGCTCAAACCAAAGAGAGTTACCTGATTTTAAGGTAATGCCTTCACTTGTGTCCTTTTGTTTTATTTTGCTTCTCCAACCCCCTAAACTCTTTTTATTCATTTATTTTGTAACACCTCCAGTATATTAAATATACTAGGATGTTTTTATAAGAATTATTCGAGCTACACTTACACAAACATTCGTCTAATGGTTTAAGAACATATTTTTTCTGTGGTTGGCGATTTTCTGCCTCACGAAACGATGATTGATCAACATTCTTCTAACAAATTAAAAGGTGGCCATTAAGATGACACTATATTTATATATGATATATAATATGTTTATGTTTTACTTAAGCTTCTTTATTTTTCATTTATGGAATACCTTTATGGTTTCCATTATGGGTAAATGCGATATCTTCATTTAAGGAAGTGCAGACTACCGCCCCCTCAAAGTGATTTGATTCGTTAATACCATATGTGGTACGTATAAAAGATATATTTAATGATATTATATATTATACCATACTGGAATTAAAATTCTATTATCTATCATTATGTTTTAAATAGAAATGGAAGTAGCATTCATGCGTACGTACGGCTTACCGTCTCCATTAATTGTATATTTCATTTCTTATCTCAAAATGTTATGTACTATTATAAGTACATATATATAATGAATATATATGTAATATATTACATCTAAATGATGGATATAATTCTGGAATTATAAAATATATATATATATATATATATATATATCTTTCATTTTGTTTTAATTCCATTAATATGACAAAAACATTAAAGTAGCGTTCATGCGTACGTACGGCCTACCGTCTCCATGAACGGTGCTTTTATTTTTTATCTAAAAATGCTATGGAATAGTATAAAATGGATATAAAATGGATAAATATGATATTTAAAACATTAATACTATTCTAGATTTGATTTACCTATAACTACATGGAAAATTATTTTCCAACAAGTTCAATTTTTGACTCACGTACCAAACATCGACACAAACGTCTGATATGAACTCATATTATTAACCAATTATTATAAAATTAAAATATGTGATATAAACTGAATAATAATCTTTATATGAGGTCATTAAGAAATTATAAATTGACAAAATTTTATTATTCAGGAATATAAAGAAACTAACAAGACAAGTTGGACTTGAGGTAAGGGATCTGACTCCTCTCTTTCTTTTAAAGTACACTCTTTTATGTCATTCCTTTTAAAGCTAATCTTTCTTGTTATTGGGATATTATTTTATATTACTCTTACAGTAATTTTTATGTTCATATGATGATACACCCTATTCTTTCTCATCAATCCATTTTGGATGTTTTCAGTGGCGCCGTTAGGCTGCCAAATTTTCATAAGAGATCCAGCCTCTCTTTTTATGTACTCTCCTTTATGTCACTTCTTTTAAACTCCTCTTTTTTATGTTGGGGGATGTTATTTTATATTCCTCTTTCTGTATCTTTATGTTGATATGATGAGAGACCCTATTTCCTCTCATCAATCCATTTTGGAAGTTTTAAGTGGCACCGTTAGGCTGCCGAGTCTTCATAATAGATTTTTCATCTCACTTTTAATCCCGTGAGATTTATGCTACATTTACCACATTATACGTTGAGTGGTGTATGAACTGCCCATTATTTTACTCATTGTGTAATATACTTTAATTTATGATTATTTACATCAATGATGTATTTTCCTTCTTTCAAGGGGTGTATGTTTCGAAGATACCCATGTCGGTAAGGGAACCTTTCACCCTCCTCTATTTAAAAGACTTATTTTTTTATGTCTTTTAATTCACATACTATTATGCTTGGATATGTTCTTCTATATCCTTATTGATTTAAATTTTATGTCCATGTGATGAGATACCCTTTTTATCTCTCATCAACTCATTTTTTGAATTTTGTAGTGACGCCGTTAGGCTGCCAAATTTTTGCAAGGGAACTTCTTAACCCAAATTTGATTCTTTGGGATAAAAATGTACTCCTTGAATATGACGTTCTATGAATATGTGTGAATAACCTTCAACTGTTTTACACTTAATATCCACTTATATTTGGTTTATTCGTTTGTCACACATAATTATGTAATTGATTTGTCCTTAAACCAAGGATATTGTCTTTGTAAGGGACTTCGTCTCAATCTCCTTTCATTGAGGCATATTTTGTTTTATACACAACTATCATTTATACGGTGTATAAACCCCGTTTAATTTTACGTTTATCCAAAAGGAATCTTTGTTATACGAAGCATTATACAAAATGACAAAATGGAATGTTTTTGTCATACGTATGCGGCGACAATGACTTCTCCGCCGCTATGACCCTTATTTGAGTTTCGGCTTCCTCTACAAGCCATACCTTTTTTTAAAAGAAACATAAATACCATGTTTTACTTTTCTATTATTTTGGTATTGAAAATGGTTTTCATAAGGTTTTTTATATCAATGTGTTTTATTGATATCTTGTGATTGAAATGTGGAAATGTTATGTTTCCTTTATGCATGTTTTATGCGATACGATTATGTTATGGTTCTTGGGAATTGTTATGAAGACGGGTGGTTTCGTGAGAAAATAAGGGCGGGTGAGCCCGATATAGCTCTCCAATGCATTGGGTAACATGAAGGAGTGAAACGTTAAGGTTTCTCCGAAGAGATTTATGGAATATACTGTGGTGGGTATTCCAAACGTAACCAAGTGGGTTACTCCCTACGTAAGAATGTTATGAATGCCTCAAGTTACCTTTTATGTCTTATGATTTCTATGGTTTATTAATGATTTTATGAGGTATGTTAAAGTTCTTATGTTTTATGGGTAAAGTATGATTTCATTCTTATGTATACATGTACTCATGTTTCCTTTCCATATTTTTATATCCCTTACTGAGCTTTTTATGCTCATCCTAAGTTTTTGAAATGTTTTTCACAGGTCAAGGGAATGGTACATGATATGATGATAGTGTCAAGGAAGTGTCAAGAAAGAATCCGTGTTTTATTTCAAATATGTTTCTGTTGATGGAAAAAATGAATAATATCTTTTATGTAACCACTTTGTTTAAATGTGGGATGTAATGCAAGTTTTATGATCTAATTCTCTAAAACTCTAAACCTGAAAAGATCCACAATGTGTAATCTTGAAATAAATCAAGATTTAGTAATGTTTAAGGTTGGGGCCTTATAGTTGGTATCAAAGGTCGGTTTAGATAACTTTAGAGGTTAGGGTATTTTTTAAGCACAAGTGACATTACCATAATGGTTAGGATTTCAGAAAGAGTCCTAGTTTTAGATAAAATGAATAAGTATGTATATCTTAGTCTTTACCTTCCTCATTAGTACATGATGGTTTTGTTGATATACTCACACTGACATTTCTTCTTTTAGTGAATGGATGGATCTAGCAGGCACCAAAGAGAAAACAGGTTTGAAGGAAACTATAGTGGTTCTCTGATTATGATACTAGATAAAATGGGCTCTCAATGAGGAAACTCGTGGTTGTTCAAAACCAACTATCAAGGAGTCATGATCAACCACTTGAACCTTGGTATGATCTGTAATGCATCATGTATGAGATGACCAATCGATGTGGAAGTTCAGGTAATAATTATAAAGGTAACCATTAGAGTTTATATGATCCTTACTTTTGAGGTAATTATGGGTTATTATATGTTATGATGGAAAATGAAAGGCATGAGATAATCTTGAGGTTAAAATATGTTATGATCATTTTTGAAGATTTTATCTCGTTTTGGGGAATGTTTTAAGAATTATATAGTTTTGGAAAAATGACAACACATATACCATGTGACAACACGTCGCGTCAGAGAAAGCTGCAGGAATCGAACCCACAACCAAAGTGCGACTGGTATTTATCACCTACCACTGGACTACGTGAAATCCTTGGTTTGTTTGACTAATTCTTTTTAGTTAGATGATTTTAGGAATAAAGAGTAAGTTTATTTTGGGTTATCTTTGGAAATTATCAACCTATCATCGAGGATATGTGATTAGGTTAATTACATTTCAATATGAGAATTTAAGAGCAACTGATGTTATTTGGAGGTAAAAGTTTATTTGTACCTTGGAAGACTATGTGACTAAATCCTTCAAATATTTGGGTTTCCATATTAGTTTGGTTTACTTTGAAGAATTTTATGGACAAATTGTTTATCGAATGGTCCTCGTTGAACTTTGGTTTTTGTTATACAAATTTTGGATATTAAGAATATATTTTCTTTTTATAAAGGGTTATTCTTTTCTCGATTATCTGATCTTGTACTAACCTTTTTGGTTTCGGTTGTGGTTAAAGTCTAAAGACATGGGAAGTATATAGTTCTCTTTTTTGTATTAGGTGATTCTATAGATGTTTATTATAGTAATCTTAATGTGAACAAGTCTTCCTAAATACTCTTCTTTTGGAGAAAATATGAGTTTGATTATGGAATCTATTAAATGTTGAAAGTCTATATGACAAGTAAGTATGTTTCATTATGACTTAGTTAAGGTCAAAAATAAATTCCTCAATAAAAAGTAACTTAAAACAAAAATGTTGTCTATTAACTATTCCTACTGGGGAATCTAATACCGTTTAACCCATCACAAGTTTGTGATTTTCATGTGGTTAACTTTCTCCTAAAAATGTTTTCTATCACTCTCCATCAGAACATGACCCTATGTTTTCTCCTCCATGTCCATGTTTTCCTACATGAAATCCTAGTATGGGTTAACTCGGGTGACCTCTGTACTTATATTTCTTTATTTTAAAGTGATTGTTTTACCGACTCTTGTTCCGATTTGGGACTTTCAAGGATGTTTCCAAGCTCAATTTTAAAATTTCGAGGACGCAATTCCCAAAAGGGGGGAAGGATGTAACACCCCAGGTAAATAAAGAATATGATATTTTTATATTTATCCATATTTGTGAATAAAATATTAATATAACTTTAAAGGGGACTCTATGCTCGATGGCGTACCCAATACGCAACAACAAGTTTCTTGGGAATCTTACATTGCACTCTAATAATAAAATAATATTACTTTAAATGGTAGTTAACACAAAGCCGTTGTATTGGCGGGAATGAATAGAAATAACTAAAATACGGTTATATAAGTTTGTTAAATGTTTTTACTTTTATCCAATAAATTTTAGAGGCTTAAAATACAAATGAATCCAATCTTAAGCATTGAATACACCAGTATTTTTAAAAAGATTGTTTTACTACCTTTTGATGGAAAACCATTTTTTTAAATCAAAATTTGACAATTTTATAAGCTATATTTTTCAAAATAAACATATTATTTATGATTGGGACATTGAAATTTACCTTGGGTTAATTTTTGGTATTTTTCTAACAATGTTCATTTTTCAATGAATAGTGAAAAATACTGCATTTTACATCAAAACTACTTTTTCATATAATTTAATTATATGGTTATATTTATTTTTAATTGTTTTTAAAGTTTAATTAGAATATATTTTTACCATGTAATACAATTATGGTCATTAGGATTAATTTCACTTTGGAATTGGGCATAAACAAGTGCCAAACTTTTCATGAATATTGTTTAAAAAAAACTCACTATTTGTTTTGACAACGGGAATTATTTTTAAATTAATTATTGCAATTTATGTGTCTGGAATTTGGTAAAATGGATTACATATTTGGAATCAGAAGGTCCAAATTATGTAATTAAAAATCTTTTATTTTTGAACATTATGAATAGTAATGACGGTAATTATCTTTAATTATCATGATTAATGAGTAATCAGGTAGTTAAAGATAATAAAATAATATCATAATAATAAGAAATTACCACAACATGTTTCCTAAGGCTACTGTTTGTCTCATTTCCGACCATGTGATGCCTTTTTCCAAACATGGGGGCCCCATGGAATCACTTTTTTTAGAAAGTGACTTTTTATCTTTTTATTTTTTAAAGAATGTTAAATGAAACAAAGAATGTATCACCTGAGTAAAATATTTTTAATTTTGTCTACAAAAATTATCATTTGGACTATAAATAGTCATTTGAAATCTAAAAATATATTCTACATCATAGTATTTTTTATAATTTTTATACATTAAATAAATTAAATTATTTATGACATCATGATGATGCAGCGATGACCTCATTATTTAACGATTTAAATAAAATGGAAAGATAATGTAAAATATAAGACCTACACATGTCCAAAAACTATTGGATGGGTGGATTTAGAACCCTTATCACCTTATCCTAGAAACACATCAATGTGGGACCATTAAAATCCGAAACTCATTCTAATATAAAGTAACATTTCTTTACTTTCCAAGAGTGCCCCTCCTCTCCTCTTATAAAAGGCCCCCCACCTCTACCTCCATACCCACACATCCAAAGCCTTTCACTCAGCCAAAACCTGCCCATTATGTCTCTCCACATCTCTCTCTAACTCTTTCAAGCCTCACTTTTTGAAGAAGTCTTCCCAAGGAATCCTTTGAGCTCAAACCAAAAGGAGTTACCCGATTTTAAGGTAATGTCTTCACTTGTGTCCTTTTGTTTTATTTTGATTCTCCAACCCCCTAAAATCTTTTTATTCATTTATTTTTTTAACAACTACAGTATCTTCAATATACTATGATGTTGTTATATGACGGATTCGAGCTACACTTACACACGCCTTCTTCTAGTGGTTAAAGAACATACTGTTTCTGTGGTTGGCGATTTTCTGCCTCACAAAACGATGATTGTTCAACATTTTTCTAACACCATAAATGGTGGCCATTAAGATGACAATATATTTATATATGTTATATAATATGTTTATGTTTTACTTAAGCTTCTTTATTTTTCATTTATGGCTACATTTATGGTTTCCATTATGGGTAAACGCGATATCTTCATTTAAGGAAGTGTGGACTACCGCCCCCTCAAAGTGATTTGATTCGTTAATACCATATGTGGTACGTATAAAGGATATATTTAATTATATTATATATTATACCATAATTGAATTAAAATTATATTATGTATCATTATGTTTTAAATAGAAATGGAAGTAGCGTTCATGAGTACGTACAACTTACCGTCTCCATGAACGGTATATTTCATTTCTTATCTCAAAATGTTATGTACTATTATAAGTAAATCTATATAATGGATATATATGTAATATATTACATCTAAATGATGTATATATTTCTGTAATTATAAAATATATATATATCTTTAATTTTGTTTTAATTCCATTAATATGACAAAAAAATTAAAGCAGCGTTCATGCGTACGTACGGCCTACCGTCTCCATGAACGGTGGTTTTAATTTTTATCTCCAAAGGCTATGGAATAGAATAAAATGGATATATACTGGATATATATGATATTTAAAACATAAATACTATTCTAGATATGTTTTACCTATAACTACATGGAAAATTATTTTCCAACAAGTTCAACTTTTGACTCATGTACCAAACATCGACAAAAACGTCTGATATGAAATCATATTATTAACCAATTATTATAACATTAAAATATGTGATATAAACAAAATAATAATCTATATAGGAGGTCCTTAATAAATTATAAATTGACCAAAGTTTATTATTCAGGAATATAAAGAAACGAACAAGACAAGTTGGACTTGAGGTAAGGGATCCGACTCCTCTCTTTCTTTTAAAGAACACTCTTTTATGTCATTCCTGTTAAATCTCATATTTCTTGTTATTGGGATATTATTTTATATTACTCTTACTGTAATTTTTATGTTCATATGATGAGAGACCCTATTCTCTCTCATCAATCCATTTTGGATGTTTTGAGTGGCGCCGTTAGGCTGCCAAAATTTAGTAAGAGATCTAACCTCTCTCTTTCTTTTTAAGTACTCTCCTTTATGTCACTTATTTTAAACACCTCTTTGTTATGTTGGGGGATGTTATTTTATATTCCTATTTCTGTAAACATTTTTTTGATATGATGAGAGACCCTATTTCCTCTCATCAATCCATTTTGAAAGTTTTAAGTGGCGTCGTTAGGCTGTCGAGTTTTCGTAAGAGATTTTTCATCTCACTTTTATTCTCGTAAGATTTATGCTACATTTACCACATTTTCCTTTGAGTGGTGTCTGTACTTCCAATTATTTTACTCATTGTGTAATATACTTTCATTTATGAGTATTTACATCAATTTTGTATTGTCCTTTTTTCACGGGGAGTATGTTTCGAAAGATACCCATGTCGGTAAGGGTACCTTTCACCCTCCTCTTTTTAAAAGACTTCTTTTGTTATGTCTTTTAATTCACATACTATTATTTTGGGATATGTTCTTATATATCCTTATTGATTTAAATTTTATGTCCATGTGATGAGATATCTTTTTTATCTCTCATAAACTCATTTTTTGAATTTTGTAGTGATGCCGTTAGGCTGTCAAATTTTTGCAAGGGAACTTCTTAACCCAAATTTGATTCTTTGGGATAAACATTTACTCCTTGAATATGTCGTTCTATGAATATGTTTGAATAACCTATGATTTTTTTACACTTAATATACACTTATATTTGGTGTATTCATTTGGCACACATAATTATGTAATTGATTTTTCCTTAAACCAAGGATACCGTCTTTGTAAGGGACTACGTCTCAATCTCCTTTCATTGAGGCATATTTTGTTTTATACACAACTTTCTTATATGTGGTGTATAAACCCCTTTTACTTTTACGTTTATCCAAAAGGAATCTTTGTCATACGAAGAATTTTACAAAACGACAAAAGGGAATGTTTTTGTCATACGTTTGCGGCGATAATTAATTCTCCGCTTCCATGACCATTATTTGAGTTTCGGCTTCCTCTACAAGCCATACCTTCTTTTTAAAAGAAAAATAAATACCATGTTTTACTTTTCTTTTATTTTGGTATTGAAAATGGTTTTCATATGGTTTTTTATATCAATGTGTTTTATTGATATCTTGTGATTGAAATGTGGAAATGTTATGTTTCCTTTATGCATGTTTTATGTGATACAATTATGTTATGGTTCGTGGGAATTGTTATGAAGACGGGTGGTTCCGTGATAAACTAAGGGCAGGTGAGCCCGATATAGCTCTCTAATGAATTGGGTAATGCGAAGGAGTGAAACGTTAAGGTTTCTCCGAAGAGATTTAGGGAATATATTGTGGTGGGTATTCCAAACGTAACCAAGAGGGTTACTCCCTACGTAAGAATGTTATGAATGCCTCAAGTTACCATTTATGTCTTATGATTTCTATGGGTTTTTCATGATTTTATGAGGTATGTTAAATTTCTTATGTTTTATGGGTAAAGTATGATTTTATTCTTATGTATACATGTACTCATGTTTCCTTTCCATATTTTTATATCCCTTACTGAGATTTTTATGCTCATCCCATGTTTTTGAAATGTTTTTCACAGGTCAAGGGAAGGGTACATGATATGATGATAGTGTCAAGGAAGTGTCAAGAAATAATCCATGTTTTATTTTAAATATGTTTCCGTTGATAGGAAAAATGAATACTATATTTTATGTAACCACTTTGTTTAAATGTGGGATGTAATGAATGTTTTATTATATAATTCTCTAAATCTATAAACCTGAAAAGATCCTCAATGTGTAATCTTGAAATAACTCAAGATTAAGTAAGGTTTAAGGCTGGGGCCTTATAGTTGGTATCAAAGGTCGGTTTAGATAACTTTATAGGTTAGGGTATTCTTTAAGAACAAGTGACGTTACCATAATGGTTAGAATTTTAGAGAGAGTCCAGGTTTTAGAAAAACTGAATAAGTAAGTATATCTTAGTGTATAACTTCCTTGTTAGTACATGATGGATTTGTTGATATACTCACACTGACATTTCTGTTTTTAGTGAATGGATGGATCTAGAAGGCACCAAAGAGACAACAGGTTTGAAGGAAACTGTGGTGGTTCTCGTATTAAGATACTAGATAAAATGGGGGATTCAATGAGGAAACGCGTGATTGTTCTAAACCAACTATCAAGGAGTCATGATCAACTAATTGAACCTTGGTATGATCTGTAATGCATCTTGTACGAGATGACCAATTGATGTGGAAGTTCAGGTAATAATTATAAAGGTAACCATTAGAGTTTATATGATCCTTACTTTTGAAGTAATTATGCGTTATTATATGTTATGATGGAAAATGAAAGGCATGAGATAAACTTGAGGTTAAAATATGTTATGATCATTTTTTAAGATTTTATCTCATTTTGGGGAATGTTTTAAGAATTATATAGTTTTGGAAAAAGGACAACACACAGACCGTGTGACAACCTGTCGCGTCAGAAAAAGCTGTGGGAATCGAACCCACAACCAAAGTGCGACTGCTATTTATCGCCTACCACTAGACTATGTGAAGTCCCTGGTTAGTTTGACTAATTCTTTTTAGTTAGATGATTTTAGTAATCAATAGTAAGTTTATTTTGGGTTATCTATGGAAATGATTAACCTATCATCCAGGATATGTGATTAGGTTAATTACATTTCAATATGAGAATTTAAGAGCAACTGATGTTATTTGGAGGTAAAAGTTAATTTGTACCTTGGAAGACTATGTGACTAAATCCTTCAAATATTTGGGTTTCCATCTTAGTTTGGTTTACTTTGAATAATTTTATGGACAAATTGTTTATCATATGGTCCTCGTTGAACTTTGGTTTTTGTTGGACAAATTTTGGATATTAAGAATAGATTTTCTTTTTATAAAGGGTTATCCTTTTCTGGATTATCTGATCTTATACTAACCTTTTTGGTTTCGGTTTTGGTTAATGTCTAAAGACATGGTAATTATATAGTTCTCTTTTGTGGATTAGGTGATTCTCCAGATGTTTATTACAGTACTCTTAATGTGAACATGTCTTCCTAAATACTCGTCTTTTGGTGAAAATATGAGGTTGATTAAGGAATCTAGTAAAAGTTGAAAGTCTACATGAAAAGTAAGTATGTTTCATTATGACTTAGTTAAGCTCAAAAATAAATTCCTCAATAAAAAGTAACATAAAACAAAAATGTTTTCTATTAAATTTTCCTACTGGGGAATAGAATACCGTTTAACCCATCACAAGTTTGTGATTTTCTTGTGGTTAACATTCTCCTAAACATGTTTTCTATCACTCTCCATCAGAACATGACCCTATGTTTTCTCCTCCATGTCCATGTTTTCCTACATGGAATCCTAGTATGGGTTAACTCGGGTGACCACTGTACTTATCTTTCTTTATTTTAAAGTGATTGTTTTATCGACTCTTATTCTGATGTGGGACTTTAAAAGATGTTTCCAAGCTCAATTTTAAAATTGCGAGGACGCAATTCCCAAAAGGGGGGAAGGATGTAATACCCCAGGTAAATAACGAATATGAAATTTTTATATTTATCCATATTTGTGAATAAAATATTAATATAACTTTAAAGGGGACTCTATGCTCGAAGGCGTACCCAATACGCAACAACGATTTTCTTGGGAATCTTACGTTGCACTCTAATAATAAAATAATATTATTTTAAATTGTAGTTAACACAAAGCCGTTATATTAGTGACAATGAATAGAAATAACTAAAATACGATTATATGTGTTTGTTAAATGTTTTTACTTTTATCCAACAAATTTTAGAGGCTTAAAATACAAATGAATCCAATCTTAAGCATTGAATACACTAGTATTTTTAAAAAGATTGTTTTACTACCTTTTGATTGCAAACCATTTTTTTAAATAAAAATTTTGACAATTTTATAAGATATATTTTTCAAAATAAACATATTATTTATGATTGGGACATTTAAATTTACCTTGGGTTAATTTTTGGTATTTTTCTGACAATGTTCATTTTTTAATGAATAGTGAAAAATACTTCATTTTACATCAAAACTGCTTTTTCATATAATTTAATTATATGCTTATATTATATTTTTAATTTGTTTTAAAGTGTAATTATAATATATTTTTACCATGTAATACAATTATGTTCATTGGGATTAATTTCACTTTGGAATTGGGCATAAACAAGTGCCAAACATTTCATGAATATTGTTTCAAAAACAACCCGCTATTTATTTTGACAACGAGATTTATTTGTAAATTAATTATTGAAATTTATATGTTTGGAATTTGGTAAAATTGATTAAATATTTGGAATCAGAAGGTCCAAAATATGTAATTAAGACTCTTTTATTTTTGAACATTATGAATAGTAACGATGGTAATTATCTTTAATTATCTTGATTAATGAGTAATCATGTTGTTAAAGATAATAAAATAATTTCATAATAATACAAAACGACCACAACATGTGTCCTAAGTCTACTGGTTGTCTCATGGCCGACCTTGAGATGCCTTGTGCCAAACATGGGGGGGCCCATGTAATCACTTTAGTGAGAAAGTGACTTTTTATCTTTTTATTTTTTAAAGAATGTTAAATTAAACAAAGAATGTATCACCTGAGTAAAATATTTTTAATTTTGTCTACATAAATTATATTTTGGAATATAAATATTAATTTTAAATCTAAAAATATTTTCTACATCATAGTATTTTTTATAATATTTATTCATTATATAAATTGAATTATTTATGACATTATGATGATGCAGCGATGACCTCATTATTTAACGATTTAAATAAAATGGAAATATAATGTAACATTTAAGGCCTAAACATGTCGAAAACCTATTGGATGGGTGGATTTCAAACCCTTATCACCTTATCCTCGAAACACATCAATGTGGGACCATTAAAATCCGAAATTCATTCTAATATAAAGTAACATTTCTTTACTTTCCAAGAGTGCCCCTCCTCTCCTCTTATAAAAGGCCCCCCACCTCTACCTCCTTACCCACACTTCCAAAGCCTTTGGCTCGGCCAAACCCTGCCCATTTTGTCTCTCCACATCCCTCTATAACTAATTGAAGCCTAACTTTGGGCAGAAGGCTTCCCAAGGAAGCCTTTGAGCTCAAACAAAATGGAGTTACCCGATTTTAAGGTAATGTCTTCACTTGTGTCCTTTTGTTTTATTTTGCTTCTCCAACCACCTAAACTATTTTTATTCATTTCTTTTGTAACAAATCCAGAATCTTAAATATACTAGGATGTTGTTATAAGAAGTATTCTAGCTACACTTACACACACCTTCGTCTAATGGTTAAAGAATATACTGTTTCTATGGTTGGTGATTTTCTGCCTCACGAAACAATGATTGTTCAACATTCTTCTAACACCTTCAAAGGTGGCCATTAAGATGACACTATATTTATATATTATATATAATATGTTTATTTTTTACTTAAGATTATTTATTTTTCATTTATGGAATACCTTTATGGTTTCCATTATGGGTAAACGCGATATCTTCATTTAAGGAAGTGTGGACTACCGCCCCCTCAAAGTGATTTGATTCGTTAATACCATATGTGGTATGTATAAAGGATATATTTAATGATATTATATATGATACCATACTGGAATTAAAATTCTATTATGTATCATTATGTTTTAAAGATAAATTGAAGTAGCGTTCATGCGTACGTACGACTTACCGTCTCCATGAATTGTACATTTCATTTCATATCTCAAAATGTTATGTACTATTATAAGTACATATATATAATGGATATATATGTAATATATTACATCTAAATGATGGATATCATTCTGGAATTATAATATATATATATATATATATATCTTTCATTTTGTTTTAATTCCATTAATATGACAAAAACATTAAAGTAGTGTTCATGCGTACGTACAGCCTACCGTCTCCATGAACGGTGCTTTTAATTTTTATCTCCAAATGCTATGGAATAGTATAAAATGGATATATACTGGATATATATTATATTAAAAACATAAATACTATTCTAGATATTATTTACCTATAACTACATGGAAAATTATTTTCCAACAAGTTCAATTTTTGACTCATGTACCAGACATCGACAAAAATGTCTGATATGAACTCATATTATTAACCAATTATTATAACATTAAAATATGTGATATAAACTGAATAATAATATTTATAGGAGGTCCTTAATTAATTTATAAATTTACCAAAGTTTATTATTCAGGAATATAAAGAAATGAACAAGACAAGTTGGACTTGAGGTAAGGGATATGACTCCTTTCTTTCTTTTAAAGTACACTCTTTTATGTCATTCCTGTTAAAGCTCATATTTCTTGTTATTGGGATATTATTTTATATTAATCTTACTGTAATTTTTATGTTCATATGATGAGAGACCCTATTCTCTCTCATCAATCCATTTTGGATGTTTTGAGTGGTGCCGTTAGGCTGCCGAATTTTCATAAGAGATCCAACCTCTCTCTTTCTTTTTAAGTACTCTCCTTTATGTCACTTCTTTTAAACTCCTATTTGTTATGTTGGGGGATGTTATTTTATATTCCTCTTTCTATAAACTTTATGTTGATATGATGAGAGACCCTATTTCCTCTCATCAATCCATTTTGGAAGTTTTAAGTGGCGTTGTTAGGCTGTCGAGCCTTCGTAAGAGATTTTTCATCTCACTTTTATTCCCGTGAGATTTATGCTACATTTACCACAATTTCATTTGAGTTGTGTATGTACTTCCCATTATTTTACTCAGTGTGTAATATACTTTCATTTATGAGTATTTACATCAATGTTGTATTGTCCTTCTTTCACGGGGCGTATGTTTCGAAAGATACCCATGTCGGTAGGGGAACCTTTCACCCTCCTCTTTTTAAAAGACTTCTTTTGTTATGTCTTTTAATTCACATACTATTATGTTGGGACATGTTCTTATATATCCTTATTATTTTAAATTTTATGTCCATGTGATGAGATACCCTTTTTATCTCTCATCAACTCATTTTCTGAATTTTGTAGTGATGTAGTTAGGCTATCAAATTTTTGCAAGGGAACTTCTTAACCCAAATTTGATTCTTTGGGATATACATGTACTCCTTGAGTATGTCATTATATGAATATGTGTGAATAAACTCTGATTGTTTTACACTTAATATCCACTTATATTTGGTGTATTCTTTTGTCACACATAATTATGTAATTGATTTGTCCTTAAACCAAGGATATCGTCTTTGTAAGGGACCTCATCTCAATATCCTTTAATTGAGGCATATTTTGTTTTATACACAACTTTATTTTATATGGTGTATAAACCCCTTTGAATTTTACGTTTATCCAAAAGGAATCTTTGTTATAAGAAGCATTTTACAAAATGACAAAAGGGAATGTTTTTGTCATACGTATGCGGCGACAATGAATTCTCCACCACCATGACCATTATTTGGGTTTCAGATTCCTCTAAAAGACATAAATTCTTTTTAAAAGAAAAATAAATACCATGTTTTACTTTTCTTTTATTTTGGTATTGAAAATGGGTTTCATAAGGTTTTTTATATCAATGTGTTTAATTGATATCTTGTGATTGAAATGTGGAAATGTTATGTTTCCTTTATGCATGTTTTATGTGATACGATTATATTATGGTTCTTGGGCATTGTTATAAAGATGGGTGGTTTCGTGATAAACTAAGGGCGGGTGAGCCCAATATAGCTCTCCAATGCATTGGGTAACGCGAAGTAGTGAAACATTAAAGTTTCTCCGAAGAGATTTTGGGAATATACTGTGGTGGGTATTCCAAACGTAACCAAGAGGGTTACACCCTACGTAAGAATGTTATGAATGCCTCAAGTTACCTTTTATGTCTTATGATTTATATGGTTTATTCATGATTTTATGAGGTATGTTAAAGTGATTATGTTTTATAGGTAAAGTATGATTTCATTCTTATGTATACATGTACTCATGTTTCCTTTCCATATTTTTATATCCCTTACTGAGCTTTTTATGCTCATCCCATGTTTTTGAAATGTTTTTCACAGGTCAAGGGAAGGGTACATGATATGATGATAGTGTCAAGGAAGTGTCAAGAAAGAATCCATGTTTTATTTTAAATATGTTTCCTTTAATGGGAAAAATGAATACTATCTTTTATGTAACCACTTTGTTTAAATGTGGGATGTAATGCAAGTTATATGATCTAATTCTCTAAAACACTAATCCTGAAAATATCCTCAATGTGTAATCTTGTAATAACTCATGATTAAGTAAGGTTTAAGGCTGGGGCCTTATACTAACCATGATGATATGTTGATGAGTTTTTTCTTAAATAAGAGTATGATCTCACCCATTACATAATTTAAAATCATTAGGTTATGAAGATGATTATATGTTTTTGTAATTTTCAAATGGAGTATAATGTGCCTCAAATATGGAAAAAATTAGAAATGATTTTTTTTCAATTCATTTCCTATTTTTCTGGACATCATTGTCAAAAAAATATCCATTCTGGGGGTTGTGTGCATATTATGAGATGTCATGTTTTATTTTTTGGTAATGATATAATGTAAATATAGGTTACTCTCACTTACATATAATTTTTCATTAAAAAGTTTTTAGAACATTATCTAGGAGTGCTGTTTTGGGTGCATGACCCCACAACTGTAGATATAACATAGAAGAAACATGTTTATTGGGTAGGGTTAACCAGGTTTTCAATAGTTTGATCTAGGGTAAGTGGGGGACTGTTAGAGTTAGTTACCTAATTCAAATAAATATTTCTCATTATATTAACTATATATATATTCAGTGGACATAATGATAAATAAAATCTTAAAAATTTAGGATTATTCATTGATGTAAATATAATCTTATAATTTTCTTAGAGTATCTATCACATTGAAAGTCCACATTACTTAAAAACTTAAATGAGAACCTTTAAAATCATTGAAAATAATTTAGAAATTGTTTTCTATAAACTTGATTTCATATAACTAATAGTATAAAATAATTCTTTGAATATCAAGTGTTAGAAAGTCAAATGAGGAAGAGGTTTTGCCTCTTTAAGTTTCAAGATTTTTAATCTCCATGAGGGTAGGTTTTGTAGGAAGACTCTCCAACTATAAACCCATATATTTTATGTGTTATTATAAATTCCAATATGTATAAATTTTTAGTTTTTCCTTGGGATTGATATTTTTATTAATTTACAATGAAGAATTGTGTTCATTGATATATTGATGAAAACCAAGATAACATATGCTCATTATATGGTAGTATATATTTTTTTCATTGTAATTTATATATCATTGAATAATAATTCAGGAAAATATTATTTCCTTCTGTATTACAGAATACAATATCTATAACTCTTTTTTGAAACAAAATATTCTAATTAAATCTATTTTCATTGATCATCATCAATGATATTATTTATGGTAGTAAAAGTAAAACAAATCAATTTTATAGGTTCATAAAAATGTATGAAACTTATTTGGTGAAATATCATGAAAAGGATTTATATTGCAATATAATAATTCATAATAGTTTATTTTCATTGAAACATTAACTAATTTCTCTATGGATTCCATAATACATTCCTAGAATCTAAACTTGTCCTAGAGGTGAGTTCATATGAATTCCATTGCTAAAAAAGTCCTAGAGGGTAACACGCCAAGTATACTGATAATCTCAATGAAATTATCTTAGAATTTAATATTTTGAAGAAATATTATTCCTAATATATAGTTTAACAATTATCTTGGTTTTACTGATCATATAAATGTATTCACCCATTAGACGAATTGGAATATATGTTAGTTGAATATCAAATAAATATTATTTAACAACTATAAAATATATAATATTTATTTATATGTTATTTATTTTAGTGGTAATATATAAAAATTTACTTAGTTTTGATAATATAAAATAAGTATTAATTTTCTAGTTATTGAATATAATATTTTTTTTATAATTCGTAATAAAGAAAATAATTATTATTCAAGTTTTGAAATTTTTCATGGAGGACTGATGGGATTTGTTATAAACCTAATGAAAATTATATATTTTATTTAAAATCATTTTAATAATTATTCATATATTTATGTAAAAATATTAAAATATATATAAGGTAGTGCATATCCTATAGAATAATAACAAAAATGATATTATTATATCAAATGGGGTTTATTTAGATTCAATAATAAAATAGTAGACACTTCAGAATTATAAATTGTATAACCCATAAAATATTAACATAATTATATCATATTCAGAATTGATAGAATTTTGTTTCACAATGGAATTCCACCAAGTAAAATCAATATTGTTTGAGTGAAATTTTCAATAGAATGCTCAAGAAATTGAGGTAATCCTCTACATTCTCCCATTTAAGATCAATAAAATTGGGTGGAATCATTCAATAAAGAGAATATTGTTATTGCAATCAATAGTGAATGACCCAATATGTTTGGTTCTTATATAATAACTATCAAAAATTGTATGGAAATTTTACAAGAATCATGGGGGACATATGTATTCTATTTGAAGAATTCTTCTTTGGATTCTTAACTGCACTGAAAATTCAATAAGAAGGTCAACTAAATACAAAATGAAGAATGAATTAATATATTGAGGTAATTTTTTTATAAATTTATTTGAAATTGTATATAAAATTATCCTCTCTATGAATATTATAATGTTGTATTAATCTAGTTTTAAGGATATTATATAATGAAACCCATGAAAAACCTTATTGGTAATAGGCTTGAATGATTCGGTATCACCTTAAAAACTTCACACTAGACATGATACAAAATTATAGAGTACTAGGTGCCATATTTTTTATGATTTTTTTCTATAGTGATCATGGAAATGTATATAACTGAACCACTTATTATATTATCAATCATACTGAAATTAAATAGAGTAAAATATTATTAAAATATTTTATTAAATTCTAAATAGTCATTTAGTAGTATAGAAAACATGGTCAATGTTTTTTTTCAAATATTCATAGTATTCTTGTTGTGTTTCCCTATTATATTTTATTATTTCACTTATATATTTTCTTATTATTATAGTGTAAGAGGTTTTGACATATTTTTTCGTGAATATGGAATACCATATTCTCACAACCTCTGTTTGGGGTTTTTACATTGAGAAAATAGATCATTGAAATTTCTTTTAAAGAGAATGGATATTTACTATGTTTTCAGGTTTCAAAGATAAACCAATAATATTTAATGTTGAACAAATAACGTGTAAATATATATTTTTTTAGTGTTTGTATCCTCTAGGAATTCTATATAATTTTGTATAGAATTGATTTTTATCATTTTTTAGATTTATGTTTCACATTTCACCTTGTATTTGAATATATGCATGATGAATATCAATATTTGAAGAAGTTAATTCCATTAAATAATGGTCAATTTATTCCACTATATACATGTTTTAATTATGTTTTTTTTACTTTACTTCTAGAAAATAATGGTCTATTAGTGGATTAATGTGTTTCATATCATCTTTTGAAGGATTAATATATGTTTTTTTTGGGACATGAAAATTTTGCATTATAGATTAATAAAAATCCATCAAACACGAAAAAAGATATAAAATACACCTGAAGAAGATTGATGGAAAAAAATTAAAAACGAAAAAACATTGTGAAGGTAAAATTCCATTGTGGACCACCACTTCTCACGGTGTTCCTCCACTCCATTAAAGCCCAGTGAATAGATACTGTCAATAGAATTGGGGGATCCAGCAGTTCCCACACACTGTATAAAGATGTTTTAGAAAGTGGTGGTGATATCTTCTCCCAAAAAATATTTCCCCTAAACTGAATCGTTCACAGGGAAAGGCGATGCTTCCCATCTTCCGAAAACACAAATAGGTAATTTGTAGAGTGAGGCGGGCATTTTAGAAACCAAAAAAGGACTATTCTGACTTAGTCCTCTGTGTAATTCCACAAAAGTATATCCACTATCCTCCATGGATGGCCGACTACACTTGTATTAAGATCTTTTATCACTCTATAAATAGAAGATGAAGGGAAATGTGTAGGGGATAAGGAGAGATTGATTAATCAATGAAGGAATGGAAAAAAGAGAGTTCTGCAAAAGACGTACAACTTCAATGATTCCCCATAGGTAAAAGACTCCACATTACATTAAGGAGGACAAAAAACCAATTGGAAGACCAAGAACCCCACATAATTTGTAGATATACTTCCAGTGAGGCACAAAACCAATGGCCCCTTTGCAATCAGGCATCCCGTATAGCAATGATCTATGCAGGAGGAACCTTTTCACGTTTAGAAAATCGCTACATAGATGGAACTCAACCCCATATAGAAAATCACTATGTGAAAGGAACTTATATCCTTGCATAAAAACATTCATCGATTAAACCCATGTCCACATACCACCATGGTATGTAGATGAATCCCTCAACTAAATAGCAACATGCTATGCAGAGGAAACCCCATCCCATGTATGAATATGCTACTTAGATTGGTGTATCCTTGGGAGTTCTACCCTCTGACTCTAATCATCTCATTTATTTTCCATCATATAATCGATAGTAACTTTGAAATCCAGTCCAACAAAATTAGAATAAATATTCCCATATAGCCACTAGACAAGTATTATGAGACCATCAGGTTCATCAGCACGACCTTATGAGTTTCCATAGCCATGGTATGCAGAGTCATGTGGGTAATCCCCATAATAGGGGGACCCCTAGAATGTCTCTAATTTAACATTCCCATGGTATCCTAGGTTCCAACCATGGGATACACATGTAAACCTCCCAGTTCTAGTGATTTAGGTGAATCAATGGCCTTTCCCTGTGATGAGGTCTATTGATAATCAGGTGAGATTTGTTTATAATGCCTTCGTCGGGGCACACATCCCTCTCTTTGAGGATGCATTGTGTGTTGCCCCGCATTCCTGATTTCCAAAGGCAGGCCACATATATCGCTTATTCGAGGATGTTTTCTCCTTGATCAAAACATGATTATGGGATATCAGTTTATCCTTCCTTGTATTCCTTCTCAGAACTCATCACCTAGTTTGGGTCTCCATTAATGATTAAGACATTATTCATGAATCTTATTCCTGGTGTCATATCTTTGCAAATGCCGGTTAATTATGTTGCTTATATCTAGACATTCCAATGGGTATGGACCGGGCAGAAAGCTTCGGTCAGAGTAGATGACTACATCAAGCATGTAGAGGCATCTCTAGATGTGTGGACATTGGGGAACTGATATTCTTCCTCATAAGAGGGCATCTCAAGGGCACAGAACCCAAGGCATCCCATGTCAGTCGTGTGGTATCTAATGTAGTAGGAATGTCTCTGAGGGTTTTCTCTGCTTCCCATTTTTAACATGGGGTATGTAACGAGTTCAACATCTTGTGGAGATGGTTACGCAAAAGGCATGTCTTCCGAGGTTTTCCATAGGCATCTCATGTTTAACAAAAGGTATGCCACGATTTTAACATCTTACGGAGACGGAATAAGAGTGATCATAACATACCATAGATATTGATCAGATTAGTATATCCCTAGGAGGGAATGATTGGAAGGTTTATCATATGGATGGATTAGAAAGCCCAATGAGGATAGATCTGAGGTGGTGTATCCCACATATGGAAGATATCAAACCGTGAAGGATGATCTGGACAACATTGAGGGTGGATCAAAAATAGTGCACCCCAAAATGTGGAACACCAAATGGATAGTTCAGAATTCCCAATGAGAGTAGACCCAAGGTGGGGTGTCCCATAAAGGGAAGATATCACACCATGAAGGATGATCAGGACACAACTGAGGGCGGATCAGGGAGAGTGCACCCCATAATGAGGGACACCAAGGTTTACCATTAGATGGTATTAAACCTATTGGACGTTTCCTACATACCCTTTGAAGAAGATAGAGATCAATGCCCATGTAGTTTGAAGTGGTGATGAATCGGGGTGTACACAAACGACAACCACACGAATATATGTTGGGGCTTACACATGGATATTGGCTTATTGCAAGAGGAACATTCTTGGTTGAATGATTATGGATTTTGTGGGGCATATGCATGGTTACCTGTCGGAGGGAATGTTATCATCCCACTGAGATGTGCCATCCCAGGAAAGAATTAGGATAGATGATATAGATTTGAATTAAGTGGAGGGGGAATGAGATAGAATCGTCATGAAGGTGATTATAGTGTTGGGCATAAACCTCATGTAGGATTCCTACGTATCCCCGTGGCAGGGAATCAAATTCCACATAGTTCAGGATGGGGGTATATAATTGGTGTGTAGACATAAGAAAAACACTCTATGATATAATGGGTTTTACACGTGGTTAGTATCTTGGGTTGGTATGACTCGTGGGGGCGGACCAGAGATTTGGGTCCCAACAAATGGGACTGCAACAGCTTACCATCGATTTTGGACGACAACAGCTTACAGCTGGTTGTGGTTCCAACGGCTTACCACTATTTGGGGTTCCAACGGCTTACCACTGGTTGGGGTTCCATTAGCTTATTGCTTGCTGGGGTTGAACCTCAGGGAGGATTAATACATACCATGTCCAGGGGAGAAGGATAAAATCCTATATCGTTTGGAATTATACATTTTAATGTCACGTGGGATGACGGTGGACCAATGTGGAGTAGGAGGGACCGATGGGTTTTGGGATTGAACCTCAGAGAGGCTTCCTACATACCTTTCCTTTTGGTAAAGGGACAAAGTCCATGTATTTTGGGAGCTATGAATACAGTTTAACATCATGTGGGATGAAGGTGAACAAATATTAAGAGGTCGGGACAAGTAGGCACTGGGCTTGAACCTCAGGGAGGATTCCTACATACCATTACTTGGAGACAAGGATCAATGCCCATGTTGTTTGGGAGGGGTATTGGGGATTACATGCCAATGAAGCCCGGGGAGGATGTCATGGTCATTTTTTACACTAAACTCACTTGATTCATTCTTGGTGTGAGAAATAAGAGGCAACAATAGACTTGATGATCGTGGATCAAAGGTGTATCCACAAAGGGTGGTGAATGGGGATTACGCATGGAAGCTGCCCAGGAAGTGCTAAGAAGAAAAAATTGTGGATGGGGCTTATGTGTGGAAGCTACATGGGTGCTACTATGGATCAGAAATAGTGGATGGATCATACACATGGAAGTTTCTTGGGTGCTGCTATGGAGCGGAAATGGTGGATGGGGCTTACGCATGGAAGTTTCCAAGGTGTCGCTAAAGAGCGCCAATACTGTATAGGGCTTACACATGCAAGCTGCACAGGGGCTACTAAGGAGCGACAATGGTGGTTGGGGATTACACATGGAAGCTTCCCGGGTGCTACTAGGGAGTGGAAATTATGGAAGGGGCTTATGCATGGAAGCTTCCCGGATTCCGCTATGGAGCGGAAATAGTGGATGGGGATTACGCATGAAAGTTTCCCAAGTTCCGCCGAGGAACGACAATGGCGTAAGGGGATTATGCATGGACGATGCCCAGTGCCTCTATAGAGTGTAAATGGTGGATGGGGCTTATGCATAGAAGCTTACAGGGGGATACTAAGGAGCGAAAATAGTGGATGGGGCTTATTTATGGAAGTTTCTCAGGATCTTCTAGATAGAATCAATAGTGGAAGGGGCTTATGCATGGAAAATGTGTGAGTTCCGCTATAGAGAGACAATGGTGGATAGGGAATACGCATGAAAGTTGCACGGGTTCCGCTGCGGAGAAGAAATGATGGAGGGGATTATGCATGTATGTTTTCCAGTTCCTCTAAGGAGCGGAAACAATGTGTGGGGCTTATGTATGGATGTTTCCTGGGTGCCACTGAGGAGCAGCAATAGTGGAAGGGGTTTATGCATGGATGCTTCCTGATGCTGCTAAAGAGTGGAAACATTGTATGGGGCTTATGCATGGATGTTTCCTGAGTGCCGCTGAGGTGCGCCAATGGTGGAAGGGGCGTACACATGGAAGCTACCTAATTCTTTGAAGGAGCAGCAAAAATGTATGGGGCTTACACATGGATGATGTCTATGTACCACTGAGGAGCAGAAATCGTGGGAGGGGATTACGCATGGATGCTTCCCATTGATACTAAGGAGCATCAATAGTGTATGGGGCTTATGCATGGATGATGCATGGGTGCTTCTATAACACCACAAGGTTTTGGAAATAAATATAGATTGTAATTTTATAATCTATCCTCTTATATGTTTTGAATTTCAAGAAATGGTCATCTAGAGTTGTGCTCAGTAAGTCCTTTGGAGTCTGATAGAACAAACATGATTTTTGGTGAATAGTATCATAACCTTATGAATAGTAATTTGAATAGTAATATGACCTCATGAATAGTAAATAATATTATTATTTTATTTTACCAAGGCAATAGGATAATGGGATCTTAATTAATTTTCCAATGTCATATAAAACTAATTGCACTTCAATATTGTTATTTTTCGAATTAACTGTGACCTTATTTAAAAATTAAATTAATAATATTTAAAAAATTATTTTTGAAAAATGGATTTCACTTTTGTAATCTACACGTCGAAAAATGGCAGGGGTGAATTTTTGGGATTTTTCTGAAATTCTAGAATTTTTGATGAATAGTGAAATATGAAAAAATACCGTATATACAAATTATCAGTTGAATACACTATTCATGACATCACAAATGATGCAAGGCCACTTGGTTCGAACTCACATGATATTATTACTATTTAGGGTCACCTTCATTGAGATTATTCATAGTTTTGATAAAAATATTATAATAATGATTAAAATAATCTAAAATACCTCCCCTCCTCCACTATAAATACCACCCTCACTCCCCTCTTCCTCCCACACCACTCAAGCCTTGAGTATTGTCTAAATTCTAAAAAATTCCCTCCCCAATATTCTTCCCCGCGTCCTAGAGCTGCTGGTCTCACCAAAATACCAAAACCAAAGCCCTTAAGGAGGTTCTCAATAAGAAGAGATCAAGAGGTAAATATCCTCTTTTATTTTCATTCTTTTATTTAAATTTATGTTATTATATTCCATTACCTTTGTCTTGTGTTGAGATATTTCATTAAATATTCCCCCTTACTGTCCATATTATGTATGACTGATGAGATATTCCATTCCTCTCATCAAACTATTTTTACGAAATTTTAAGAGATGTCGTTAGGCTGCCGAATTTTCGTGAGAAATTTATCAAGTTTTCTTTCGTTTAAAGATTCCTTTATTTTCTTCTTTTTTCCTCACCTCCTATGTTCAAATTATCATTATAACTCCATTAAAATTTATATACTAGATTTATATCATGTTAATGGAATAACCATCTTAAATATTCTTACTCCCTCCCTTTTAGTTTGTAAACGAAATCGATGTCCATAAGGTTCTGATTTATAACCTTCGTGGAAGACGAAGTTTCATTCATCAATTTTTTTTCATTACTGGTCATGAAACCATATTCATGGTTGAACCAGACTATAATATATTTTTTATAACCTAATTAATATTCAGGAACCAGAATATGTACATATAATTAAGTTATATGACAAAACTAGTACATAAAAATCCATGTACCGCCGAATAATCGAAGTGGTTGTCATCTAATGATTCAACCTCATTCCATGTAACCAAATGATATAAATGGAAGTTAAAAATTATGTATGTTCATAAGTAATATTTAATTTTAATTATGGGGATTTACATCCATTCAACTTCATTACTTAAAAGCAACTGAACCGAATATGAAAATCAATAAAACAAACACCCTGAAACGACAGAATTCAATATAATAACTTATAAATAATACCATAAAGGAACTAAAAAGAATTATGATAAAATAAATACATGTCTATTAGGTTATGAAATAATTTATTGATATGTATAATTTTACATTCCAGGACCTTAAGTTCAAGAGTAGAACACATTTGGATTTGAGTTAAGGGGTTCCTCATCTCACTTTCATTTCTGTGAGATTTTCATCGTTCGCCACTTATTTCTTGTATGTGGTATATGTTTACTATAATTTGATATATATAATAACATTATTATTTTTATATTCATGTTATTAAATCATTCACATGATATTTATTAAGTTATGGTCATATCATTTGACTGATCACACTGTTGTAAGGGAATTCTTAACTTGATTTCCATTCTTTGGATTAAAATTCTACTTCATTATTTATGTGGTATTTAAATTGTTTGTGTCATGAATTGTTATTATAATATGTTTAATAATGTGTATTTACAGAGTATATACATATTCCATCCACTCTATTAAAACTCACTCCAAGTATATGATGTTTATAAGGGAATTTTATTTTAAAATCCTCTTTTAAAATTCTGTTTTACAAGATTCAAAAGCAATGTTTTTATGATATTATTTATGTTGTATGATTATGTTTTGGTTATTGGGAATTGTTTATGATGAAGGGTTATACCTATATTTCCATCCAATTCATTAGGTATGAGTATGTTGGAGTTCAGCCATATGGTTACTCCAAGTGTAACTGCGATGGTTACACAAAGTAAGGTAGCTATGAGGGTTACAAATTTTAAGGTAGCCAAGATGGTTACAAGATTATGTAAGTAATGCCCCAAGATACCTTTATGATTATATTTTTGTTCTCATGTTTCATGTGGTTATTCTACTAGTAGAATACCCATGATTATATTTAATTATGACATTATTTATTTATATCATATTCCTTCCATAATATGTTTCAAGTTTATTATTAAAGGAATGTGTTTTTAAATTATTCACCATGTCTAATGATTATATTATCTTCCGTTGTATTGCTTACTCTTAATGAGGGTTTAAGCTCACCCCTTTCTTATGTTTCATTTTCTCAGGATATGAAGAAGTAATTTATGAATGACTTACAAGCATAATCTAGGAGACGTGACGTTTCTAGTGGATTAAAATAGAGTTTTTGTTTCCCTTCATGTTGTAATGATAAACGTATGTATGTATCTTGTTTCCAATAATACTAAACTACTCGGTCCTTCGGGATTCATATTCCATGTATGTATTCCAACGTAATCAAATAAGGCATCGGCTCTGGGAAACTAGGGTCAGGTCCTTACAGTTGGTATTAGAGTAAGTTTAGTAGAACACTTGGAAACTAGATTAGGAAATTTATAGTAGGGAACAAAGCCCTAAGATAGTATTTGAAGATAAACTTACAAGAACATCCTAGTATTTTGGTAAGGAATATAATATGTTAATCCTTCTAGAAAATACATCCCTATCTGGATACGAGAAGGTAGAGGTGGCTCTGGCACAGATGTATCTAGGGGTAAAACCTGAAAACACCGCTTTGAGCTAGACTCGAACAGGAACTGGTACACGACAACGGGCCTTTCTACACTCTTGTTTACGATACTCCCATGGGATATGCTTAGGATAATTCATATTTTTTTTTAAAAATCCTTTATAAGGGAGTTAATGTAAATTTTCCTCATAGTATTGGGTTTTAATAACTCTGGAAACAAGAACTGAACAATTAAAAACTTTCTTAAACAACACTAAGAGCGATGTTTTCTTAATTTTCATATGGAAAATGAAGGTACAAGCATTTTGTGCCTTCCCATGGAAATCCTTGAGACTATAATCATGAAGTCATGTATGAATGACTATGAACCCTTTGGAAACCTCCAACTATCCTGCATGCTTCTTTACAAAGTTTCAATCAACTCAAACGTCCTTTGAATCTTCTGGGGATCAGAAGTTGTGTATAACCAAATGGCCAATGCACTGTTCGAGAATTAAAAAAAGAAAGAGAAGTACTACGAGGGACTCTTCCTGTGTTTCACCCTAAATAAGAAATATTTGTCCTTCACAGCTTTCGAAGAAGCTACAAAGGATATAGACTTCCGCACACTCTTTATGTACCAAATCTAGTGTTTCAGCATGCTTGGGGACCTCTTCGATTTTGAATATTTCATCGAATCGTTCAAATATGATGTGGTTCGAAAGATCTTTAGGAACCAAATCCAAGAGGATCTCGCGGAACTTGATGTTACCCATTCCTATCATGGGAAAACCACCTGTATCAAACAAGAGCTTGGGTTTAACCCTGATATAAATTGCGGAGAGTGTATTTGGGAAGAGGAGAGCTTTGTTCTTCCCTAGGAGTCAAGTTGAATAAAACCTTCCTCCTTAGGCAGTGGAGGTAGAGGGACATCACCAAGGATGTCAGGATGTCCATACTAATGTTTTGTGAAAAGGAACAAGAGATTGTGTAATTTCTTGAGTTTTATAAATCATGTCTAAATGAATGATGTTGTATTCTCTTCTTTGATATGTTTTTATATAAATAAATAACTTGGTTTAAAATGGATTTTCCATGATGAATGTTTATTTACTAAAACTTTTCAGATAGAAGTTGAGTCAACCAACCAATATTTTATCGCTACCGACTGAGTTGTTAGAGAATATATTTGTCAAGACTTTCTATGAAGAGGACCAGCCATATACCAACTTACGTCGCATTTGTAAACTACTCCATTGGGTGTCAAATCATCCAAACATTCTCCATATTTACCAAGGAAGTAATCTGGTCTGTTACCGTATTGTATATGCACAATTTTCTGCAAATAGGAAAAGAGGAAAGTATCATGAATCTCTTTTTCTATGTTTCACTCTGGATGATAACTACCGACACTACTAGAAAAACAGGTATTTGTGACGGGCTATTTGCGACGGGATCCCGTCGCAAATAGCCCGTTGCTGAAAATGTCGTCGCAACTACACTTATTTGCGACGGGCCCGTCGCTAAAGCCTTTTTTTTGCGACGGACATTCTCCCCGTCGCAAATAGTATTCCGTATTTTTGTAAAAAACTTTTAAAATAGTTTTTGCGACGGGACCCGTCGCAAATCTCTTTTGCGATGGTTCCGTCGCAAAAACTATTTTTTTAAAAAAATAAAAAAATTAATAATACTAGTATTTGCGACGGGACCCGTCTCAAATACTATTTTAAAAAAAAAATTAAAAACTATTAATAATACTAGTATTTGCGACGGGTATAGTATCCCGTCGCAAATACTATAAAAAAAATAAAAAAAATAAATTATTAATAAATTATTTTAATTAATATAATAATAGAATTATAATTTACAAATGAAAATAATAAATTATTTTAATTACTATAATAATAGTACAATTATAATTCAAAAATAAAAAATAATAGAATATTAATAAATAATTTAATTAATATAATAATATTACAATTATAATTCATAAATAAAAAAAATATTAATAAGTTATTTTAATTAATATAAAAATAATATAATTATTTTACATTCAAATATTAAAATAATTCAAGTATTACAAAAAAAATAATTAAATTATAATATTATAAAATTTTAATATATATATAAAATTTTAATATATATATAAAATTTTAATATATATATAAAATTTAATATTATAAAATATAAATAATATTATTATTCATATTAATATTGTTATTTAAAAATATAATATTATTAATATTTTATAATGAGACAGAAACTACGAATAGAAAAAAATATATTTTGATTTCACAAATTTTATAACAGAAATACAAACTCTAATCTGAAGGAGGGGGGGGGAGGGGGGAGGTGGGGGATCTGCAGATGGTGGTGGAGGAAACTCCATCCCTAAAGCATGAGTGAGTCGGCGCATGTACTCCATCTTCTCCTGATGCTGCTGCTGCCACCGACTCGCCTGCTCCTCGTACAGCTGCTGCGGGCGTCGACGCTCCTCCTCATGCTGCTGACGCATCTGCTCCTCCTCCTGTCAGAGACTCTCTATCTGTGCAGTCTGAGATCGAAACTGATCCTCATACTGTGTAGAAGAAGATGCATGAGCTCCTCTCGAGCTGGACGGCGACATCGCAGCACTGCCATAATAATCTCCTGGAGTCAGTCGAGAGCCGATACCAACTACCCGACCCTTCTCGAAGGCATACTGGGTGGCCTGCATCCATGCCGCCTCATCAAACTGACGGGCAGTGGTCTGATCTGATGACTCGGCCTGACTCTCAGGCCGGGCCTGTGCCGCTGCGGCCTCATATGACTCCTATAGTTGCAATTTAAAATTAAAATTGTGAATATATTATATGCAGTTAATTTTTAAACTTGAAAACAAATAATACTGACCACGATGTGATGCTGACGATCACCTCTGAGCTCCCCAGTAGCAGGATCACTATACATCCTCCGATATACGTCGTACTCTGTAATATCGGGGTGCTCGATAGCCTATAAGAATAAAAAATAAACTGTTAATATTTATAGTTATATAAAATATTTATAAATAATGTACGTACCAGATGCTGTCTATGAGTACTGAAAGAACGAATCCCAGCTCGATGAGTCACCTCCTGTCTCCCCCGATTCTGCCTCCCCACAGATGATCTCCTCTGAAAGGCACCACTCAACCAGTGCGCACATAATCCATCCCATACATGGGATGAAATATACTCTGATCGGTGTGCTCTACATGACTCCTCAAAATCTGACACTCATGCTTTCTTCATCGCAGCTTTTCTTAAATTGTGCAAAAACTGACGAAGGCGATCACGCATGGCCACCTCCCATGCCTCGTGGATGGCGTCACGCATGGTATCCTCGATCGGATACCATAAACCCTACAAATAAATCAAAATATCAAGTTAGAAATGAAATAATTTTCAAAATAAAAATTATTTATTTACGTACGTACCAACCAATGGCTGAACATGGCCTGCTGCACATCAATGGGAATCTTCTCCCATGTGGTCCACGGCTGAGAGAAATAGTTGCGCAAAATAGCGCTGCCCTGTCCGACTTCTACATGCGGAAAACTGAAAAAATAATAAACATTTATTATGTGAATAGATTAATGAAATCATAGTCAAATCCAGAGGTTATCACACAGGTTATCACACCTCTGTGTGCGTGGATCAAACCCAAGACGTGGACGTTGCTCGGGGACGGGGTCAGGAATCATCAATCATGCAAGACCGCGACCCCTCCGCGTACTCCCTGGAGCGCATGCAGACTGAGGGTCATCTGTCAGCAACTCATCCGCATCAAAAGTCATGTCAGCATCCGCCAACTCATGAAATGTGGCATCGTCCATCTGAAACAGAAAATGTTAATGTTAGCAAATAATTGATAATTACTATTATATAAACATATATACATATTATGATTGTATATAAATACCATGAAATGCTATCACTGTTCATCTTCATCATCATCTTCATATATGTCCATGTCATCTTCATATTCCTCCTCAACATCATCGATATCCATTCGAGTTACAGTTGCTTCATCTCTTACCGTTTCAAATTCATATGTGACATCATTAACATCATCTTCATCACCGACTCTTAAATGTGGGGTGTCGTCATCGATACTCATGTCTCTTTGTAAAAAAGATTGATTTTGAGTACTCTCTTGAAAAACTTCAATTCTTTTCACATCAGTGAAAGCACATTCACTTTGACTAAACTGATTGTCTCGAATTTTGATTTTTATTACACTCCACCAATCAGTCAAGTCTCTTGATGTTGAATAGTACTTTGCATAATAAACTTGATATGCCTGTTGAGCCAATAAGAATGGTTCATTTACTGCGAGAACACTTTTACATTTAATATCGATGATTCCATGAGTCGGATGAACACGCACGCCTCTCTCTGTATCCAACCACCGACATTTGAACATGGTTATGTAATGTTGTCCAAGATAACAGAGTTCAATGATTTCATCAAGTATGCCATAAAAGTCAACTTCATTTTCTCGATGATGAGATCCTCTCAAGCTAACTCTACTGTTCATTGTTTTTTTCAATTCCCCATATGCATGTGTGTGGAATCGAAATCTATTCACCACATATGCATTATAAGTTTTAACAAGTTTGGAAGGTGGGTTACTCAATACACACAGCCGTTTGCCAATTTTATCAGCATGTCGAGACACCTTAAAATTTGTGAAATAATTATCAATATAGTAAACTATACATTGAATGAGTTGCTAAAAGATAAAGAATTTATGTTACCAGTTTTTGAAACCACTGAGAGACATTTTTCAGTCGACGTTCTTCGAGAGCAGCTGTTGTAATTTGTGGAATTTGTTTCTTGATATGATTATCATACAACCTATAAAAACCAAAGTTATTTATTGTAACATAAATGATATAATATGTGATATAAACACTTACAGTACAACTGATGTCATCTCTTCACAGTTGAGCAGAACATACGTATGAGCTCTCTGATGTTCATCATCTGAAAGCCATCGTTCATAAACTCCACCAAAACCAAGCTCTGACTGGTTGAAAATAGATAATTGATTGTCGATTTCATCAATATTCCTCTCGTTCCATCTCATTCGGTTGTGTTTTGAAGGATACTCAGATTCAAAATAATGGGAGCAGAAAAAAGATATTTCCTCTTGCAAATAAGCTTCTGCAATAGATCCTTCAATAGATGCTTTGTTACGTACTTTTCTTTTCAATTTTTGCATGCATATTTCAAATGGGTACATCCATCGAAACTGTACCAGACCTCCACATTTGGATTCATATGGCAAATGTAACATCAAATGTTCCATTGAGTCGAAGAAAGACGGTGGAAATATTTTTTCCAGTTTACATATAATTACAACAACATCTTTTTCATGTTTTCCTAGAGCATCATAATCTGCCGTAGCCGCACAAATTTCCCGAAAAAAATGAGACATGTCTGTTATGGAATCCCAAATCACATAATTCAACAGACCTCTTAATCCAATGGGTAGAAGTCTCTCCATTATAACATGACAATCATGACTTTTTAATCCAGTAATATGACCATTCTTTACACATCTACCCAAATTGGAAGCACAACCATCTGGAAGTCTCAAATCTGCAATCCACTGACAAAATAATAAACGGTTTTCTTTAGACAGTGTATAAGCTTCTTTTGGTTTCAGTAACCTTTCTGTTCTGACATTCTCAAATAGTTCCAATTCTGGACGCCTGCAAATTTGGGCAAGATCTAAACGTGCATTTACATTGTCTTTTCTCTTTCCTGGCGTATCCAAAACTGTATGAAACAAATAATCAAAACAGTTCTTCTCAATATTCATGACATCTAACATGTGGCGGACCAACAAATCAGACCAATATGGCAAATCCCAAAATATGCTACGTTTAATCCAATTGTGTTCTTTCCCAAAACCAAAAATTTTCTATTGGTTTATTGTGGGACCAAAAGTGATGGGAGGTAATGAAAATACAACTGATTTTAACTCCGAACCTGATAGAATTTTTGGAGTCCATACATTTCAACTTTTCCTTTTCTGAAATGAGATCTTTTTCTGCGAAAAGGATGATCAGCTGGAAGAAATCTGCGATGACAGTCAAAATAACAAGGTTTCTTTCCATGAATGAGCATAAATGCTTTGTTCTCTCCCATACAGTAAGGACATGATTTCTGACCATGTATACTCCATCCAGATAACATCCCATAAGCCGGGAAGTCACTTATTGTCCACATCAATGCTGCTCTCAGTATGAAATTCTGTTTCATTGCAACATCATATGTACTGACCCCAGTACTCCACAATAAATTTAATTCATCAATCAATGGCTTCAAATAAACATCAATATTTTTCTTCGGATGTCCTGGAATTACTAAAGTCAAAAAGATATATGGCTCCTTCATCAACATCCATGGAGGTAAATTGTACGGAGTTAAAAAAACAGGCCAACATGAATATTGACTACCATAAGATCCAAACGGACAGAAACCATCAGTGGAAAGGCCCAGTCGAACATTTCTAGCTTCTAAAGCAAAGGATGGATGCACTCTATCAAAATGTTTCCATGAATCACTATCGGCTGGATGATTGAAACTTTTATCGGTTGAAATATTCTCTTTATTCCATGACATCATTATCGCTGTATTCTTAGACATGAATAAACGCTGAAGTCTGGATGTAAGCGGAAAATATCTCAACTGTTTTACAGGAATCAAACTAGACTTCCCGTGTTGTCCTTCTTTATATCTCAGTTTCCCACATGTGGGACAACTATCCAACGACTCATTTTCCCCAGAATATAAAATGCATTCATTTGAACATGCATGAATCTTCTGACAAGTAAGTCCCAAATTTCGAACCAACCTCTTACTTTCATAGTAATTTGCAGGTAAAACATTTCCTTCGGGTAACAGTGTTTTCAGAAAAGAAAATATCTGGTCAAAACATGTGTTTGACATTCTGTTATCTGATTTGATAGCCATAAATTTTGCAACTGCTTCTAATTTTCTCATCATGCAGCCAGGATATAATGCATCCTCAGCATACTTCAACAACTCATAAAATTCAGACGGTCCCAACTCAGGATTTGAAGCTATATCAGCCAGAGTTTCTGTATGTTGAACAGATGAACCTGCAACATCATGTACTAAATCTTGAAACTGGGATGGATCCGGAATCAAGTTGGTATCACCTGCTCTGGAACTGTGTTCACCGTGTTGATACCAAAAAACATAATCTGCTTGAAAACCAAAACGCAAGAGATGTTCCCCCACTTTTTCAAACGTGTCAAACGTTCTCAATGCACATTTTCTACAAGGGCATTTTATTTTTCCTTCTGAAACAAATTCTGGATTTGATGCCGCAAATGATAAATAAATCTCCACACCCTCTATATATACTGGATTTAAACTAGAACCATTTGGATTTCTACATTGATTTATCCATATGCAGTCATCTAATAATGACTGTTGACGACCTCGTTGTTCCATATTTTTCTATAAAATATAAAAGCATTACTGGTTTTGAATAATTTCTTAGAAAAAACACTCAAGCAAGGATTGAATATATTGAGAATAAAGCAAAACCTGTTACAAATATTGATAATTTTAATATTATATTGATTTTTTATTTTTTTTAATAATACTAATATAATTTTTTTCATAAATATTAATTATATAATAATAACATCATTACATTATTAGTATATTTTATTATTAATATTAAAATAATATAATTTTTTATAGTATATACAATTCTCCTTTCATATGTGTGTTTAACATTCTGTCTCCACATGTAATATTGGCATTCACTTTCACCTCTCCATTGGCGAGTAGGTTGATAATTTTGAAAAAGAATGCCAATATTACATGTGGAGACAGAAAACACACAGAAAAAAAAAGAATTGTATATAATATAGAAAATTATATTATTTTAATATTAATAATAAAATATACAAATAATGTAATGATGTTATTACTAATTATTGCTAATTATTGGTAATTATTGGTAATTATTCCTAATTATTCCTAATTATTCCTAATTATTCCTAATTACTCCTAATTATTCCTAATTATTCCTAATTATTCCTAATTATTCCTAATTATTACTAATTATTACTAATTATAAATAATTATAAATAATTATAAATAATTATTCCTAATTATTCCTAATTATTCCTAATTATTCCTAATTATTACTAATTATTCCTAATTATTACTAATTATTCCTAATTATTCCTAATTATTCCTAATTATTCATAATTATTACTAATTATTCCTAATTATTACTAATTATTCCTAATTATTCCTAATTATTCCTAATTATTACTAATTATTACTAATTTTAAATAATTATAAATAATTATTCCTAATTATTCATAATTATTCCTAATTATTACTAATTATTCCTAATTATTCCTAATTATTACTAATTATTCCTAATTATTACTAATTATTCCTAATTATTCCTTATTATTCCTAATTATTACTAATTATTACTAATTATTACTAATTATTAGTAATTATTGCTAATTATTACTAATTATTGCTAATTATTAGTAATTATTGCTAATTATTAGTAATTATTGCTAATTATTAGTAATTATTGATAATTATTGGTAATTATTACTAATTATTGGTAATTATTACTAATTATTGGTAATTATTACTAATTATTGGTAATTATTACTAATTATTGGTAATTATTACTAATTATTGGTAATTATTAGTAATTATTGGTAATTATTACTAATTATTCGTAATTATTACTATTTATTCGTAATTATTACTAATTATTCGTAATTATTACTAATTATTGGTAATTATTGGCAATTATTGGTAATTATTGGCAATTATTGGTAATTATTGGTAAGTATTGTTAATTATTACTAAATATTGGTAATTATTGGTAATTATTACTAATTATTGTTAATTATTACTAATTATTGTTAATTATTGGTAATTATTACTAATTATTGGTAATTATTCCTAATTATTACCAATTATAGGTAATTATTACTAATTATTGGTAACTAATACTAATTATTGGTAATTAATACTAATTATTGGTAATTATTACTAATTATTGATAATTTTTCCTAATTATTGGTAATTTTTTCTAATTTTTTCTAATTTTTTTTAATTTTAGGTATTTATTACTAATTCTTACTAATTATTGCAAATTATTACTAATTATTGCAAATTATTACTAATTATTGCAAATTATTACTAATTATTGCTAATTATTGCTAATTATTGCTAATTATTGGTAATTATTAGTAATTATTGGTAATTATTGGTAATTATTGCTAATTATTGGTAATTATTGCTATTTATTCATAATAATTCCTAATAATTCCTAATAATTCCTAATAATTCCTAATTATTCCTCATTATTCCTAATTATTCCTAATTATTCCTAATTATTACTAATTATTACTAATTATTACTAATTGTAAATAATTATAAATAATTATAAATAATTATAAATAATTATAAATAATTATTCCTAATTATTCCTAATTATTACTAATTATTCCTATTTATTCCTATTTATTCCTAATTATTCCTAATTATTCCTAATTATTCCTAATTATTACTAATTATTCCTAATTATTCCTAATTATTACTAATTATTCCTAATTATTCCTAATTATTCCTAATTATTCCTAATTATTCCTAATTATTCCTAATTATTCCTAATTATTGGTAATTATTGGTAATTATTGGTAATTATTGGTAATTATTGTTAATTATTGGTAATTATTGATAATTATTGGTAATTATTGGTAATTATTACTAATTATTACTAATTATTGGTAATTATTGGTAATTATTACAAATTATTACAAATTATTGTTAATTATTGGTAATTATTCCAAATTATTGGTAGGTATTACTTATTCCTAATTATTACTAATTATTCCTAATTATTCCTAATTATTCCTAATTATTCCTAATTATTACTAATTATTCCTAATTATTCCTAATTATTACTAATTATTCCTAATTATTACTAATTATTCCTAATTATTCATAATTATTCCTAATTATTACTAATTATAAATAATTATTACTAATTATTACTAATTATTACTAATTATTCCTAATTATTACTAATTATTCCTAATTATTCCTAATTATTCCTAATTATTCCTAATTATTTCAAATTATTTCAAATTATTCCTAATTATTGGTAATTATTGGTAATTATTGGTAATTATTGGTAATTATTGGTAATTATTACTAATTATTGGTAATTATTGGTAATTATTGGTAATTATTACTAATTATTGTTAATTATTGGTAATTATTCCAAATTATTGGTAATTATTACTACTTATTGGCAATTATTACTACTTATTGATAATTATTACTAATTATTACTAATTATTGATAATTATTACTAATTATTACTAATTATTGATAATTATTACTAATTATTCCTAATTATTCCTAATTATTCCTAATTATTACTAATTATTACTAATTTTAAATAATTATAAATAATTATTCCTAATTATTCATAATTATTCCTAATTATTACTAATTATTCCTAATTATTCCTAATTATTACTAATTATTCCTAATTATTACTAATTATTCCTAATTATTCCTTATTATTCCTTATTATTACTAATTATTACTAATTATTACTAATTATTAGTAATTATTGCTAATTATTACTAATTATTGCTAATTATTACTAATTATTGCTAATTATTAGTAATTATTGCTAATTATTAGTAATTATTGCTAATTATTAGTAATTATTGATAATTATTGGTAATTATTACTAATTATTGGTAATTATTCCTAATTATTGGTAATTATTACTAATTATTGGTAATTATTACTAATTATTGGTAATTATTACTAATTATTGGTAATTATTAGTAATTATTGGTAATTATTACTAATTATTCGTAATTATTACTATTTATTCGTAATTATTACTAATTATTCGTAATTATTACTAATTATTGGTAATTATTGGCAATTATTGGTAATTATTGGCAATTATTGGTAATTATTGGTAAGTATTGTTAATTATTACTAAATATTGGTAATTATTGGTAATTATTACTAATTATTGTTAATTATTACTAATTATTGTTAATTATTGGTAATTATTACTAATTATTGGTAATTATTCCTAATTATTACCAATTATAGGTAATTATTACTAATTATTGGTAACTAATACTAATTATTGGTAATTAATACTAATTATTGGTAATTATTACTAATTATTGATAATTTTTCCTAATTATTTGTAATTTTTTCTAATTTTTTCTAATTTTTTTTAATTTTAGGTATTTATTACTAATTATTACTAATTATTGCAAATTATTACTAATTATTGCAAATTATTACTAATTATTGCAAATTATTACTAATTATTGCTAATTATTGCTAATTATTGCTAATTATTGGTAATTATTAGTAATTATTGGTAATTATTGGTAATTATTGCTAATTATTGGTAATTATTGCTAATTATTCATAATAATTCCTAATAATTCCTAATAATTCCTAATAATTCCTAATTATTCCTCATTATTCCTAATTATTCCTAATTATTCCTAATTATTACTAATTATTACTAATTATTACTAATTGTAAATAATTATAAATAATTATAAATAATTATAAATAATTATAAATAATTATAAATAATTATAAATAATTATAAATAATTATTCCTAATTATTCCTAATTATTACTAATTATTCCTAATTATTCCTAATTATTCCTAATTATTCCTAATTATTCCTAATTATTCCTAATTATTCCTAATTATTCCTAATTATTACTAATTATTCCTAATTATTCCTAATTATTACTAATTATTCCTAATTATTCCTAATTATTCCTAATTATTCCTAATTATTCCTAATTATTCCTAATTATTCCTAATTATTGGTAATTATTGGTAATTATTGGTAATTATTGGTAATTATTGTTAATTATTGGTAATTATTGATAATTATTGGTAATTATTGGTAATTATTACTAATTATTACTAATTATTGGTAATTATTGGTAATTATTACAAATTATTACAAATTATTGTTAATTATTGGTAATTATTCCAAATTATTGGTAGGTATTACTTATTCCTAATTATTACTAATTATTCCTAATTATTCCTAATTATTCCTAATTATTCCTAATTATTACTAATTATTCCTAATTATTCCTAATTATTACTAATTATTCCTAATTATTACTAATTATTCCTAATTATTCCTAATTATTCCTAATTATTACTAATTATAAATAATTATTACTAATTATTACTAATTATTACTAATTATTCCTAATTATTACTAATTATTCCTAATTATTCCTAATTATTCCTAATTATTCCTAATTATTTCAAATTATTTCAAATTATTCCTAATTATTGGTAATTATTGGTAATTATTGGTAATTATTGGTAATTATTGGTAATTATTACTAATTATTGGTAATTATTGGTAATTATTGGTAATTATTACTAATTATTGTTAATTATTGGTAATTATTCCAAATTATTGGTAATTATTACTACTTATTGGCAATTATTACTACTTATTGATAATTATTACTAATTATTACTAATTATTGATAATTATTACTAATTATTACTAATTATTACTAATTATTACTAATTATTGGTAATTATTACTAATTAGTACTAATTATTCTTAATTATTAATAATTATTGACAATTGTTCCTAATTATTAGTAATTGAATGAATAATTACCAATAATTAAGAATAATTACCAATAATTACAAATAATAACATTATTAGTATATTTTATTATTATTATTAAAATAATATAATTTTCTGATTTATATACAATTCTCCTTTCATCTGTGCGTTTTCTATCTCCACATACAAATAATACATGTGAATACAGTAAACACACAGATGAAAAGAGAATTGTATATATATATAAAAAATTATATTATTTTAATATTAATAATCAAATATACTCATAATGTAATAATGTTATTATTCCTAATTATTGGTATTTATTACTAATTATTAATATTTATTCTTAATTATTAAAAATTATTACTAATTATTCCTAATTACCATTAACTATGAACAATACTAATAATTGAAATTTATTAAGTAAAAAAACAATGTAAACATAATTAAATTACAACTATTTAAGAATAATTGAAACTAATAAAAAATTAAAAATAAATATTAAATTAAAATGAACATAAATACCTTGAAAATTGATCTGCTCTGATCGTTCTTCAAAACTTTAATATCAGCTCCGGAGAAAAAAATTAAACTGAAGAAAAACTCAACTTTAGAAACAAAAGTTTGAGAGCAGGAGAAGATAGAGAATGAGAATGATTTGAAAAAAAAACGGATGGGGGTATTTATAAGTTAGATTATTTGTGACGGGTCCATTTGCGACGGGATTCCCGTCGCAAATAGTGTTATTTGCGACGGTACCCGTCGCAAATACCTTAGCCAACATTTATTACGGTCAACGGTTAAATAGTTATTTGCAACGGGTCCCGTCGCAAATAACCACCTGCCGACATACTATTTGCGACGGGGGAATATTCCCGTCGCAAATACCTTTTACCGCCGCCGGTTATTTGCGACGGGAAAATATTCCCGTCGCAAATTGTTTTCCCGCGATTTGACGTGCATCGCGGGAAAACTATTTGCGACGGGGAAAGCAATCCCATCGCAAAAGCCTAATTATTTGCGACGGGTAAATACCCCCGTCGCAAATACCCATTTTCCCCGTAGTGCGAGCTGTGGGTAAATTTCTGGAAGCTGCTTTGGATGGGGACCATCGAGAGACCTACCAATTTGAGATCCTGATTTTTAATGTGCATGGAGAACTTTATGAAATCAATATTTTGAAGAATGATGTGGTGTGTGGGAATTATAGGGATTTAGTCCACACTGATATTTCCGACCTCCACACTCCTCGTAACTCTCTATGGAAGCCTGAGTGCTTTAAGCACAGTTTCGACCCTAGCTGTCTGGAGTGTGTCTGTGTTAAAGAAATCGAGTAGCTGAATACTACCATAGGAATTCACCTGAGGTCGTCAGCACCCCAGCATCAGTGGTGTTCCTGGTAAAGGGACTTCTGGAGTAACGTGTGTATAGTGTTGCGTATGGTTCTGGAAGATTTAAATCATTGAACTAGTTTAGGGATTCATGTATTGGGGGACTTGGGAAACCATTAGCCCAATTTTACTTTTTGAACTATTGGTTATATAAGAATATATCATGTTGTCTATTCTTTTTGTTATCCTTTCATCCGTTATACTTTTCAACGAGTATCACTAAGTGAACTTTTATAATAAATTTTTAGATGGAAGGACAAACCCATATGTTGTCTCTTCCTGTGGAGATCCTGGAGAGGATTGTGATCTAAACCTGTGAAGAAGGGTACCTACCTATCGAAATCTTGGGAAAAATGTGTAAACAACTATATGTAGTGACAAAAATTCCGAGCATTCTCTTCACCTGTCAAGGGAATGCTTCAATCTGCTACCGCTTATCTATGGAACAATTGGCTGAGTACAGGTGAAGAGGAAAATACCACGAAGGGATTTTCCCGTGTTTCACCCTAGGACGGAACTATACAGCCAGGTTATGTTTTCAAGAGGCTTCTTTGGAGGGAAACCTTTGTGCAGCTTACATGTACCAACTCCTTAGTTTTAGCATGTACAACAATATCTACGACTTAGACGTCCTCAGTCGAGACATAGTTCGGCGAGTTCTTCGTATGTCGGTCCATTCATCCATTTCCAAACATTTCACTGTTTGAGCCTCCCTATGGAAACCCAAGTGTTCGATGCAAGAGTTCAACCCCTTCTGTATGAGGTGTGTCTAGGTCAGAGAACTATAGGAGTGAAGAAACAATTTGGGTTCCCCGCTAAACGCACCTAAGGATCCTCTACGACGGGAGTTGTGGTAAGAACGTCCGAGAGAATTCTTTTGTGGTTATGAAATGAATTGTGAGGACGCAATTCTTCAAAGGAGGGAATAATGTAACAACCAAAGGTTTTGGAAATAAATATAGAATGTAATTTTATAATCTATCATCTTCTATTTTTGAATTTCAAGAAATGGTCATCTAGCGTTGTGCTCAGTAATTCATTTGGAGTCTGAGAGAACAAACTTGATTTTTGGTGAATAGTAACATACCCTTATGAATAGTAATATGAATAGTAATACGACATCATGAATAGTAAATATTATTATTATTTTATTTTCCCAAGGCAATAGGATAATGGGATCTTAAATAATTTTTCAATGTCACATGAAACTAACTGCACTTCAATATTGTTATTTTTCGAATTAACTGTGACCTCATTTAAAAATTAAATTAATAATATTTAGAATTTTTTTTTGAAAAATGGATTGCACTTTTTAATTCTACATGTCGAAAAATTGTAGGGGTGAATTTTTGGGATTTTTCTGAAATTCTAGAATTTTTTATGAATAGTGAAATATGATAAAATATCATATGTACAAATTAGTAGTTAAATACACTATTCATGACATCACAAGTGATGCAAGGACACATGGTTTGAACTAAAATTATGTTATTACTATTTTGGCTCACATTCATTGAGATTATACATAGTCTTGATAAAAATATTATAATAATGATTAAAATAATCTAAAATACATCCCCTCCTCCACTATAAATACCACCCTCACTCCCCTCTTTCTCCCACACCTCTCAAGCCTTGAGAATTGTCTAAATTCTTTAAAATTCCCTCCCCAATATTCATCCCCACGTCCTAGAGATTTTGGTCTCACTAAATTACCAGAACCAAAGCCCTTAAGGAGGATCTCAAGGAGAAGAGATCAAGAGGTAAAGATCCTCTTTTATTTTCATTCTTTTCTTCCATTTTATGTTATTCTCTTCCATTACCTTTGTCTTGTGTTGAGATAATTCATTAAATATTCCCCCTTAATTTCCATATTATGTATGAATGATGAGATATTCCATTCCTCTCATCAAACTATTTTTATGAAATTTTAAAACACGTCATTAGGCTGCCGAATTTTCGAGAGAAATTTATCAAGTTTTCTTCAGTTTTAAGATTCCTTTATTTTCTTCTTATTTCCTCACCTCCTCTGTCCAAATGATCATGATAACTCCAGTAAAAAATATATAATGGATTTACATCATGTGAATGGAAGAACCATCTTAAATATTCTTACTCCCTCCCTTTTAGTTTGTAAACGAAATCAATGACCATAAAGTTCCGATTTATTACCTTCGTGGACGACGAAGTTTTGATCTTCAATTTCATCTAAATTACTAGTCATGAAACCATATTCATGGTTGAACCAGACTATAATATATGTTTATATAACCTAATTAATATCCAGGAACTAGAATATTTACATATAATTAAGTTATATGACAAAACTAGTACATAATAATCCAAGTATTGCCGAATAATCGAAGTGATTGTCATCTAATGATTCAACCTCATTCCATGTAAACAAATGGTAGAAATGGACATTAAAAATTCGGTATGTTCATAAGTAATATTTAATTTCAATTCTGGGGATTTACATCCATTCATCTTCATTTCTTAAAAGTAAGTGAACCGAATATGAAAATCAAGAAAACAAACACCCTGAATCGACCGAATTCAATATAATAACTTATAAATAATATCATTAGGAACTGAACAGAATTATGATAAACTAAATACATGTATATCAGGTTCTAAAATAAGTTATTGATATGTATAATTTCACATTTCAGGACCTTATGTTCAAGAGGAGAACACATTTGTATTTAAGGTAAGGGGTTCCTCATCTCACTTTCATTTCTGTGAGATGCAAATCAATATAATAACTTATAGACAGATGCAAATCACTTCTAATGAACATGAATCCTGTCATTCAAATTGGATAGCAACGAACTATGAGTATATTGAAATTATTGTTGAGGCATACTATGTCCATCATCCAAAGTGGAAGGAAAAATATTGGTTGACACGTATCCAAGTCAAGGAATATGAATCCCACCATCCAAATATAGTGGAAATGATGTACGGGAAAATTAAAATCCATTCTACCTCATATGAAGACCATTAGTAAAATGTGATAGAAATAAAATACAATAAAAGTCAAATTCCAATGGAGGATTATCAAGGATATCATAAAATATAGTTAAAAATGAGCAGATGAAAATCCATGCTTTCAAATATGAAGGCCACTAGTCAAATTTGATGGAAAACAAAGAAAAATTCTTGTGTATCACATCCATAAATCAAGGGAAGACGAATTCCTTTTCCCTAATATAAGAGAACTTCTAGGACCCACTAGGAAAAAATGGTGGAATGGATTTGGAAAATATTCATTCTCTGACATTGGAATGGGTATATATCCCTATTCTATTGAAATATGTATCTCAATGCATACCAAAAATGATTTAGGATCAGACATGAATTCCTAATCATATCCTCTAGACCTATCAATATGTAATAACATATGTAGAAATAATAAGTATTTTGGCACAAAATCCCTTTTCCCCATGTAGGGTTACTAATCCATAAAATCATATATGGTCACTTAAGAGTATACATGCATCCCTACTCCATTAAAGGAGGGTTTTCGGCTATATTCCAAAATAAATGGACATCTAGATTGTGAAACAATAAATATTCAAACTAAGAGACACTGATCCACAATGTTGGTTGCTCTAGGGAAGGCACATATTCCTATAAGGACTCAAGATTATTTTTAGTGTATACCAGAGGTATCACAAGAATTACTAGAATAGAAACCTGTATATAAAAGATGTTTCCAACATTAGGTAGGACCAGTCTCTTGGAATAGAGTGCCAAAAAATAAAACACGTCAAAGGAAATTGGATAATAAATAGAAAATTCACATCCCTACTTTGTTGGAAGATGGATTTCATTATTCTATCAAAAAAAATTCAGTAGAGGCATAGGATCCTTCCAATCCATTACCAAATTAGGGAAGTGGTAGTTGTAGTGGCGATGGTCTTCACTGTAATATTTTTACTTTCATATCTAAAAGTCTTACTGAGTGCATGTACCATGGTTTTTTAATTCATGGGATCAAAATGATTCATCATGAGATCCTATATTTTAATGAGCATTATGATAGTCCTCGTCATGAAAAATATATCAATCAACAAGATGGTAATCCCTATTATTTCATCTATCTTGATGCTCCTCTATAGGGAATTCCTTTCAAGAAATTCTATATATAGTAGGCTATCTATATATGATTGAAGTCGATAAAAAGGTCCTCATTAAAATGTAATCAAGTACAAATAAGGTCCTCCACTTACTATATTCTTCCCTAATGGTCCTCCAAAGGGTATATGATAAAGAAATTATATCTGAAATCAGACATCTAACAGTGATAGTAGTCATCGCCGGGATGGGAGTCAATGTGAACATACACCCAGAAATTTTAACAAGTAGTAAGAAGGTCATCCCCTTATGGCTATCAACCTTGATGGTCTTCCCCAGTGTATAGGTTATAGAAATTGTCCCTATAGTCGTACATCCATATTTGAAGGTAGAACTGACCATGATTGTAGTCAGGGATAAGGTCCTCCTCACAAGATCATTAAGCAGCAAGAAGGTCCTACCCTTACTATCATCCACCCTAAAGTTCTTCCCTATGGTATAGGCTATGGAAATGTTCCCGATAGATAGACATCAGGCCATGATGGTAGCCCTTTCCATAATGGCACCGATTTATAAGGTCCTACCAATAGCCAAATCTCTCACCGATATGAAGGTCCTCCCCTTTCTGGGTCAAGAAAAAGGAATCCCTCATATTCAGGGGTGCTTGGAAAGATGGGGTTTGGAATGATAGATTATATTTTAGTAAATAATGACATCCTTTCTCAACCAGATGATAGTCTGAGGCCCCTCTCATTCTCTGAGCCAAATCCATAAAGTTTTAAAATCAATGAGACCCCTACTAGCCCCGATACTTACAAAGATATTATCATAAAGCATACCAATTAGGCAGATCAATTGGGAGTGTATTTAGCATAAGAAAAAATGGATATTTTTCTCATGATGATATAATGAGTTGGGGATGACGTACTAGTTATGGTTTGTCCCACAACTACTTCCCAGTTCAACAAACCAATAGGGTTAACTGGATAATGATTAAATAAAATTCATCTCAAAATCCGGACAACTCTCCACAAACTAGAAACCAAATTATTTCCTTACAATGGCTATGCAGACAATTTCAAAGACGTGGGATTTCTTAGTCATTGAATAAAACTGAAATCTCTTCCATCTTCATGGAGACCACAATAATAGAGGTGTAAGAATGTTCTTGAAGTGATATACCTCAAAGAATTGTATAAGTTGTGTAGTCTTATCATTGATTCCCCATATAACGTTTATATCTAGGGTTAGGGAGATCATGGATCTTTTTACTTCGACCCACTTCCCATCTTGAAGAACCAATTGGAAATGACATTATGTAATTTAATTATCCCAAAACAGTGATCAAATGAAACCTATATTTTAAAAAGGTGTTATTCTTAACAAGTATCAACCTTGAGTAGGTCTCAAAAGTGTCAGGCCAGACGAGAGTGATCCATTGAAATACTCCTAAACTAGACAATCAATAAAACCCAGTAGGATTCTCATGTAAGAGAATAGAATCTTCAATAATTACTATTGTCATTAAAAAAAATAAGTCACATGCATGGCTAACACCATATCTGGATCAAACACAAATTAGAATGCATAAGATAAATAAGGAAGAAGTGGTTGTAGAAACTAGGTCGATACAAGATCATCCCAATCCCTTAGGGATGGGAGCGTTTTTAATAGAAAATTCTTACATAAGTCCAACAAATTTACGCCAAGGAATATTAACAAGAGAGAAGAAACAACCCCAACCCATGGGGATGTGGGTATTTTTACCTCAACCACCCACCCTATAAATATTAGTCTTTTCCCACTAATGGAGGATAGTAAATAGAATAGTCTCCCAGTTCAACCCATCTCAGGATACAGTCCCCTTAAAGGAGAGGATCTTGAATAGACTTTATAAATTTTCTCTCCAAGTCACCCTTTGTCAAGATTTCTAAAGAAGATCCTAGAAGGACAGGCAGAGGGCCCACAAATGGAAGAAATGAATCCTCTTATTATCCAGTTTCAATTAAATATCAATAATTCACTATTCATCAGTTAATTTCATGGACATCAATTATATGGACCACATCAAAAATGATGCAAAAATAGAAGAATGGGGAGATGATAGTTTCTCCAAAAATCTGATCCACACTGAACATGAAGGTGTGAATACTTGAAACCAAAGGGATTACCTAAATTAGGGCACTCCCTTGGTCAATCCATCATTACCTACTTTTCAAATTCCAACAAATATAAGAATAAAAATAAGTTCACAAATAACCCTCCTCATCCTACCAATGATAACGAATCCCTTATGCTCATGGTGAGGTTCACTCGATAGGAAAAAGAAATGATAGAGTAGAGGTGAAACAATGTTGAGTTACTCCGAGGAATATATCTCATTGAATATGCTTCCCTGGAAGAGCCCATATGTGAACATCCAATAGGTGCACCTAACCCATAAGTGGTTATCCCAAAAAATTATTCAAGACCAAGATGTTCGTCCAAAACAGTTACGAGACAGTCAGTCTACCTGAATCCTATCGGGGAATGATGTAAAAACTTCACTCTAATAAGGAAGATGTTGTAATGGGTACAAGATACTAATATAGGTATTCCTCCAATTAGGTATCCACCTCACATTCCAGTAGATCTGAATCATCGAATATCTCCCCCTACTATGCCCACCCATTCTTAGGTTCAACAATACATTCATCAAGGACTCATTAAAACCATTGATTCATTACAATCTTGATTGGATTCCATGGAAGGATGGACTGCTTCGATACTACTGGAATGGAAACATTAACATAACTCTGTGAATAACACTCCACCACCTCCAAATTTTGGCAATCATGTGTTCCCAACATTCAATGGGTTAGGTGACCCAGAACAACATATGATGCAATATGTTTCTTACTGTGATCCCATTATGGTAACTGCAGAGAAACAAGAAGTATTGAAACTGAAATGCTTTATGTGAACCCTATAGGGATCAACCTCTATATGGTATACCATTTTCTAGAAAATTTGATAACATGACTATGAGATCTCCATCAGACCTTACTTTTTCATGATCAGTTTAACATTGCCAAATACAATAGTCAGTGACCACATGACATGAAAATAGTGAGAGAATAATAGAGTCTAAATATTTCATTTTCATATGGAAGGGCCTGAAATACTCTTTGAATCAGATGCTCCCACATGTTTATAATCTTTTTATGTGCATTGATAATCTCCACAATGAGCTGTGGAAAGCACTTATCCAAGTGAAATATACAAGTGGGATTTTATATTTCTCTTTTATATGCCCAATGTATAGAATATTAATTACAATGGACTACAAAAAATCCTTGAGTATCCACACCAACACCTTAAAAAAGAGGGGGATAATCTGATTTGACTTCTGTTATGCTTAAGAAACCCCCCTACACCTGTTCTGACTCTTAGTTCTCCCCTGAATCGTACAAGGCCCCTCCTGGGCATCAACAACCTCCCCAAACTAAACAAGGAGATCAAAGGGAATCTAGGAAAAATCAATTCAAATAACCTATGAATAAAGTATACTCGTTTCAATATGACCAAGACCATAGATAATTTGTACCACACTATGAAATAAAAGCTCCTCTATATACCAACTTAAATGAGGGATGATGAAGTTGGTCTTGATTATTGGATAGATTATTGTCTCTACCACCAGATACTAGGACACACCATTTTTAAGAACACAGATCTTCATTTCAGGTATGGATCTTGATTTCAGGGGTTTTTGAGAAAAATGGGAGAATTTGAAAATTTTCTAAGTACACGTCGTGTACTTATGAGTACACATTGTGTACCCACATACCATGTATAACCACATCTTGTGCATATAATGGATGAGACATGGCAGTGTGTGGTGATGTGGCAGACCACCAATGACAGGGGCCAGTTGAGGAAAATACATGGTGTGTTCATTAATATTACATGTCGTGTAAATTTTCTATTAATTAACTAATCAGTCTGAGGTCATGTCTAATCCCTAGAAACATATTCCTCTGGACATACCTTGTGATGGAGAATCCAAAATTTCTAAATCTTCTTCATGCCACTATTTTTCCGTCCAAGGTCCGATTCGATCTTCAGCGTGTGCATTGGAATCCCCTTAGTGAGTTCTTCATTCTTCTAGAGCCTATCCTCTTGATTTCGTCTCTCTCTAGAGTTATTCAAGGATGAAAATATTTGACATTTTTTTAGATCTACATCATTCTAGGCCGATTCAAGGGTCTATGTTTGATATTTTTCTTCATACAACATAAAGGTAGGTGGTTTTTTTTCCTTTCATTGTTTTTATTTGAGTAATATGACAAGTTTTGATTACTGATGTTTCATATACTTTGGGTTAAGGAAATTAAACCCTGTTTTATATGAATTAGATTGATTATTTTATTAAGGGTTTTTTGTTGAGGTACTAGTTGAAATTTCTTGTTTAAGGAGCACCCCAAGGGTGCGTTTCTTGGTTTGAATTGTTATGACCATTTGGTCTAGGTTTTCTATGAAAGAAACCGTGTTTCCTTTCCTAGCTAGATAGGATGGAACTGATTGAATTTTTATAATTTTTAAATTCTTCTGATATGTATTTGAATTGTGTAGCCATGTAATAGTTGAGATTAATTTCGATGGCTTGATTCCATATATGCATGATTGAATTGCATGTGGCTGTGAGAACCTGGTGTAGTTGGACCATAGGGGGAATTGATGTTTAGTGCTTCCTTAGAGTCTGTTATATTTCATGCTATGAGACCCCATGGGGGAATGATGGTGAGTTCTCTGTCAGAGTGTCTATAGGTTACGTTACGAGACCACATGGGGAATTGACATTGCATTCTTCCCTGAAGAGTCTGTAGTTGTTGTTGAAAGACCATAGGGGGAATTGAAGATGAGTTCTTCCTTAGAGTGTCCTTGCTTTTTATTTCATTACATGGCTAGAGGGGTTAGACCATGTGATCTACCCAGAGAGTTAACAAAAATATTGAATGTTTGTGACGCGTCTGCGAAGACAAAGCAAAAGGTTGGATTCGACCTTGTTTGGCAGTTTTTTAAGATACATATTGTGATACTTACTTGATTAAATGATGAACATTAAATGATAATGAATGTAAATAGAAAATCTAGGTTTGTTAGTTTTGTGTAATCTTAGTTCTTGGCGGCATTTCCATTATTACCTGCTACGTATACTCACTGATATTTAGGCACAGATCTTGTGGTGTTTGCCTACTGGGATTCATTTCACACCCTATTTGTGTCATGTTTTTGGACACAAACTGATTATATGGTTGTAGGAATAGATAAGGGAAAACACCCTTCATCATCAGCTACTTGATTGCTGTGGAGCTGGAGAGCATGGGACAATGCTGAATCTTGCAATGATGATAGAGTTTACTTTTTTCACTTCATTTAGTAATTTAAATCCCGTATTGTGACTTGTTTGGATGTTTTCCTAGACATATGTGACATGAATCATTTATATATATGTGATTCCGTTGTTTATTTTGATTTATTCTTCCACTATTTACTTGTCATATGGTGTTACTGTTTCTGTTGATGGTAATTATTTGTTATTTCATTGTGCATACTCCGTCAATGAGGAAACATTTTCCCCACTATCACACCCAGTTGACCGTTAAGAATAGAGAACCCTTACTAAGGATTCATGACCTCTATGATCAGCTTCGAGGAGCCTGAGTTTCTCGAATATTGACTTGAGATCTACTTATCATCATTTGAACGTTATACCATCAGATATACCTCTTACAGACGTTCCAAGTAGGTATGGTCTATACAGGTATGTGGTTATGTTGTTTCATCTCACAAAAGTGCATGCAGTTTTTATGGATCTAATGAACCGAGTGTTCCATCCATACCTGGATTCTTATGTGGTGGTTTTTAGGGATGATATATTAGTGTAATCTCACTCTCGACATGACCATGATATCCATCTTGAGATAATTTTTATTACACTAAGAGAGAATTAGTTATATGATAAGATCTCAAAATGCCACATTTGGATGGACCATATTCACTTCTTGGGACATGTTATCTCAAAGACAGGAGTATAAGTAGACCCATAGAAAGTGAGAGAAGTTGTTTCTTGGGAGAATAAGAAGAACGTCTTTGAGGTATGGAGTTTTTTTGGGGATGGTTGTTTACTACAGACGTTTTATACGGGACATTTCATGCTTAGCAGCACCACTAACAAGCCTGCCTAAGAAGGGTTCCAAGTACTTGTGGTCAGATTCTTGTGAGTCAGCCTTTCAGGAGCTGAATGGAAGGTTGAATTCAGAATCAATACTAGTTTTTCTATATTTATAAAGAGATACAGTGTCTACTGGGGTGTATCTGTTATTGGGATGGGATCAGTTCTTATGTAGGGGGAGGATTTTTTGCATACGGGTCTCAACAATTCAGGAAACATAAGAGGAATTAGCTGATGCACGATCTCGACTTAGCTGTAGTTGTGCATGATTTACGTTGTTTGATTCATTATCTTTTGAAGGATCATTTTGTGGTTTTCACTGATGAAAAAAGTATCAAGTATATATTTACTCGGTGTGATATGAATTTGAGAGAGAAAAGGTGGGTCGAGTACCTTCAGTCCTTTGACTTTGATCTTGAATACACGCATGGGAAAGGCAATGTAATAGCTGATGTTTTGGGAAGGAGGACACAAACACAGGCGGCTCAAGAAGCCAGTAGTGAGTGGAAGCTCATGAATATGTTCTCTAAAATGATTTTGGAGGTTCATGACAGATAAGGGTGTGTGTTTCTTTCTATTTTATGTGTTACCTATACTCCACTTTACCCATTGTGAATGAGGCAGCTATCTGATTATGAAGGCCTAGTCCTATGGGAGTGTGTGTTAGGAGAGGACCCTACTTCTGGGTAGACCGTAGGGGAGGAAGATGTCTTTCACCTTCATGGATGCATATGGGTGTCAGAAGACATACATGAGGAGCTGATATGAGACATTCATACATCAGCTTGGGCATTTTATCTTGGAGTCACCAAGCTGTATTGAGATTTGCATCATCAGTATTGGTAGCCAGGTATGAAGAGGGACATAGCTTGTTTTTTTATGAGATGTTCCACCTGGAAGCAAGTGAAGGAAAAGCAACAATGAACAAAGGGGCTTTTATAGTAGTTACCAATTACCAAATGAAAGTGGAATGATGTTGTGATGGATTTCATGATAGGTTTACCAAGGTCGCCTTGAGGGAATGATGCAGTTTGGGATGTCATTTACACACCCACAATTTTTTCACAAATTTTACTGATAAAGGAGAAATTTTGTGTTGATGATCTTGGAAGGTTATACATCTGAGTGATTGTACATTTTCATGGGGTTCTACACTCTATAATTTCAGACATGGACGCCCGCTTTACTTCACATTTATGGGATGTTCTATAGAAGGATTTGGGTACACAAGTACTTCTATGTACAACTTACTATCCCCAGAATGATGGTCAGTCAGAGGACATGATTCAGGTGCTGGAGGATTTTCTTCGAGCATTCTTACTAGATTTTGGAGGTTATTAGTAGAAGCACGTACCTCTGGTGGAGTTTTCCTATAATTATAGCTTTCATGAAACTATTCAGACGGTACCTTATGATTCTTTGTATGGCAGGTCATGTCGGTCAACCTTATGTTGGATAGAGGTAGGAGAGATAGATATTTTGGGACCTCCTCTTATCCATGAGACCCCAGAGTAGGTTGAGTTGATTCAGAAGTGGAGGGATACTGCATAGGAATGACAAAAGTCTTATACTGATCGACGGAGACAACCTCTGAAGTTTGAGGTTGGAGATCAGGTTTTCCTACATGTAACACAAAGGTTGGGACACAGGAGGAATACGAGACATGAAAAACATTCACAGAGATACATTGGTCCATTTTAGGTTTTGGGGGGAGTCAGGTCGGTTTGCTATCGGTTACAGTTACCTCAAAGGTACCGAGATATACACGACGTCTTCCATGTTTCTTAGCTGCGATGTTACTTCTCATACTCATCTCATGTTTTTCAACCTGAGGATGTTGAGTGGGATGTTGACATATAATTTGAAGATCATCCTATCCGGATTGTTGATTGTAGTAAGAAGTTTCTCCGTGGTGGGTCTGTTCCTATGGTATGGGTGTTATGGAAGCACATGCGACTACAAGATGAGACATGGGAGAGGGAGACCGATGTGTGATCGCAGTGGTCGGATCTATTTGAGGACTCTTCTTCGCCCCCTGTTAGGGAAATTTAAGGACAAATTTAATTAATGGGGTAGGATTTTATGAACCATATCATCATTTCAGGTAAGGATCTTGATTTCGTGTGGTTTTTATAAAAAGGGGAGAATTTAGATATTTGTAAGTACACATCGTGTACTTATGAGTGCACATCGTGTACTTTTGAGTACAGGCTGTGTACCAACATACCGAGTATAGTTGTGTCTTGGGAATATAATGCATGAGACATGGCCATGTGGGGTGATGTGTCAAACTGCAAATGTCATGGGCCGGTTGAGTTAAAGAAACGGCTTATTCATTAACAGTACACGCCGTACACTTTTTCTTTTAACTGACTAATCAAGATATGGTTGTGTCAAATCACTATAAATGTATTCTTTTGGATATACCTCATGAAGGATCATCCAAAATCTCTGATTCTACTCTAATACAACTTTTCTCCATCCATGTTTAGATTCAATCATTGGCGGGTGAGTTGGAATCCGCTCGGTGAGTTCTTCCTTCTTCTAGAGCCTCTCCTCCTGATTTCTTCTCTCCCTCGAGTTATTCAATGTTGAATGTTTTTTATGTTTTTGTATATCTAGGTCATTCTAGTCTGATTCAATGGCTGATGTTCAAGAGTGTTATTTATACAACGTCGAGGTATGTGGTTTGTTGCATTTAGTTTTTTGTCATTTTTTATATTCCAAATTGAAAATTACCTATTTTTCACGTATTTCGGGTTAAGGAAATTATACCCTATGTTATCTACCATAGACTGATTTATGGATTAAGGATTTTGTGGTATTATGTGAAATTTCATGTTTAAGTAACACCCCAAGGGTGGGTTTCCTAGTTTGAATGTTTAGGGGCGATTGGTCCAGGTTTCCTATGAGGAATACCTTGTTTCCTTTCCTTTCTAGATATGATGGGACTGATTTCCTTTTTCATCTTGTTAGATTCTTATGATATGCATTGGAATTGTTTATTCATGTTGTAGTTGAGATTACTTTCAGATTCTTGATGTCATATATTCATGATTTAATTACACAGGGCTGTGAGAACCTAGTGTAGTTAGACCATAGGTGGAATTGACGTTGAGTGTTTCATCAGAGTGTCTATAATATTTCACGCTATGAGACCACAAGGGAGATTGACATTGAGTTCTCCCTCAGAGTGTCTATAGTTTAAATTATGAGACCATAGGGGGAATTAAAGTTGATCACTTCGCCAAAGATTTCATATTTGTTTTAGAAAGACCATAGGGGGAATTTACAACAAGTGATTCCTCAGAATGTCTTGCCTTTTTATTGCATTACATGGCCATAGGAGTTAGACTATGTGAGCTACCTAAAGGTTTAACAAAAATATTGAATGTTTGTGATACATCTTCCAAGCCAATGTAAATTCTTGGATTAGGTCATGTTAGGTAGTCTTTTGAGATACCTACTTTGATACTTACTTGATTAAATGATGAACATTAAATTCTAATGAATGTAAATGGAAATTATAGGTTTGTTACTTTTGTGTACTCCTAATTCTTTAAAAAATTTATATTATTAGCTTCTATATATACTCACTGACTGTTAGACACGTATTTTGTGGTGGTTTTCTTCTAGGATTCTTCTCACATCCTGTTTGGGTCATGTTTTTGGACCCAAAAAGAATATATGGGTTTAGGTATAGATAAGGGAAACCGCCCTTCGTCATCAGGTACTTGATTGCTATAGAGGTTGAGAGAATGGGGTCAAAATGAGGCTTAAAATGCTGCTGGAGATTAATTGTTTTATTTTTCACTTAGTTTACTACTATATTTCTATAATTGTGAATTTTTTGGATGTTTTTATAGACATATGTGACATTCATCATTTATATATATATGTGTGATTCTGTTGGTTATTTACTTTTAGTATTCTATTTTTTACTTGTCGTATGGTACTACTATTTTTTCTACTAATTATTATTTGTTATTTAACTATTCATACTCTGTCGATGAGGTCATAGTTTCCCCACTATCACACCAAAGGCCCTCCATGCTAGTCGGAAGCCTCTGGCATTCATGGAAATGCACTTGAGGCCATGGGACCTACCAGGTACAGGGCACCTTTGGGTGGAACCCTGAACCATGACTTTACACCATTCATGAATGTTTCTTCTTCAACCACATCATGAAATGAATGATAGACTCTGATAAATTCATGTTGGGACCACATCCTTCACAATTTATATAAGTTTCCATTACTGGCCTTGATAAAGGAGAAGAGTTGAAAAGAGTTGTTAGAAAAAGGGACCATAATTTTGATAGTTGGATTAACTAAAATAGGAAATTGAGCTTATAGAATAATTAGAGCATAGTTGAAGAAACAAAATTTTCCTCTAAAAATGTCTAATGAAACACATCTGACATCCCTAACCACACAATATGTAAAGAATCAACCTTTTAAAAAAACATTTCTTTCAGAAGGGTAGAGAGCAAGTGAAAGAATATGAACATACACCATGTCCAATGTTGGCTTTAATGCTCTCAGATTTTATGACATTAGATATAATGATATGGGAACCTACCTACCAAATGGAACCACCAAAAGTAGTTAATTAGGAAGAATCATCATATGATAAGGAACTGATATTTGGCTCCATTAATTTCATTCACTTAATGGATCCCTTCCTCAATGAAGAGTATGGTTACAAACCCGATTTCCTCACACCTAATCAAGGAGCCAGAGAAATATACTAAACAATCCTAGGATACCTAAGTTGATTTATTCTTGGATGAAATACAATTATGGCCACACCCTAACTCAAACTGTCAATTTTGCAGATACTGATCAAAGATCCCTTTAGTGGACCCACCCTAAACCAACAAATTCGGATACATTTTCCAGAAGACACTCATGCATGATCATCTTGTAATATCCATCAGAAGAGGAAAAAATATCTAATCACCCATTGTGTGTAGGTATACCTTCCCTAAAAAATCAACATTTCGCTGAAGCACCACAAGCTCTTATCTCGAGGGCCGATCCATCAACATCTAATGCTCATGCCCTATAAGTTCCTATAAAAGATAATCCCAAAGTAGAGATGTACTAACCTTTGGATTATAAATATGAGAACCTGAAATAGTTAGCCTCATTACCAGCCAATATATCACTTTTGTATTCCATGAATCTATCAACATACCTCAAGGAAGCACTTATAGAATCTTTTTTAATCCCTTAGGGTTTGAAGCCAAAGTGGCTGCCAGTGAAGTCTTTTGGACAGAGACTGATCCAATAGAATGTCACATTGTTATCGCCTTCATAGATCAAGATAAAGATGATATTATATTGGAAAAAATTAAACCCATTTATGTGTATCATAGGATAAATGTTGTTGATTTCCAAAAAGTCTTCATTGATAATGGATTTGGAGTTAATCTCATCCCATTACGGACACTTCATCAGCTAGAATACAATGAGTATAACCTAACATTCTACACCACAACCCTACTGAGATATAGAAATAGTGAGTATAATATATTAATAAAAATAAATCATAAAACATTATTTTTGATACCTCGTGTCTGACTCATAAATTCTAGTGGTTTGAAAAAACACAGCCTTCAACATCCAGATAAGAAGACCTAGGTTGCATTAGCATGCAGTAATTCCTTCTTCCTACTAATAGTGCATAAAATATTTCACTATAGGATTGAATGCGACATTATATGTTGTTAATGACCCATTTGAATTATATTAGTCTCATTAAATCTATGCATGATTCTATAAATAGAATGCGAATCGACCCTCAGTCGATTGTGTTGATTGGGTTACCACCCCGAATGGTTTGGAAATGGTCCCATCTGACCCCTTGAAGCTTCTCGGTGAAGAATAATTGCATCCCATAAATATGGTAAAGTGTATGAGTTCATGTTTGTATGTGTATTCACAATTCATCATGATTTCGGTCATGGACATAGATTCTAATAGCGTTAGAAAATTCACTGACCCCCACAATAATCGTGAGTGCTTGAACGAAAATACAATCAATCTTGCACCAGAGCCCCAGATAATATGTGCCTCACCCACTAAGATAGGAGTCGTAGTATTGTAACCCAAATAAGTTGAATACATTCCTCCATACCTCAATCTATCTCTATAGATAATTCCTCACTATCATCCTTGGAAAAAGAAGCTACTTCATTTTCCTTGTACCAAGATTTAGACTCTTCTCCCAACCTGAAAGATCTAATCTCATGAATTATTTCTCCATCAGAATAAGTGAATGAAGATGTAGAGGAGGAGGAATAAGAAGATCTTAGTGATGCACCTCCATCATTCTCGGAGGGTGTCTCTACCACCAAGGATGAACTCGAGGAAATAAACCAAGTTACTAAAGAAGATCTACATCCCACTCTAATCAGCAAAACCATATCTTATGAAGAGATAGAAGTATAAACCTTCTTATTGAGGAATAATAGATATTATTTTTCATGTAAATATAGATAAATTCCATGCCTCGATCCCATGGTGGCCACTCACCACTTGGGGATCCCATATGAAAATCGTTCCAACAAGAAAGCTTCCATGAGGATTTACCTGACACATACTGCCCAATTAGAGGATGAAGTCGACAATATCATTAGAGAACACTTCATTCAGAAGGACAAATATTTCATATGGTTGGTCAATATTGTCGATGTCCAAAAGAATAATGGAAAAATTAGTATTTTCATTTAATTAAAGGGTCTTAATCGATAATGTTTGAAAAATGAATTCCCAGTCCCATAACGAAGCTATTGATCAATGCAATGGAAAGATATTAGGATCTCTGCTTCATGGATGGAAATTAAAGATATAATAAAATATTAATGGATATAGAAGATGAATAATACACTACCTTAAGGGCCCCATGATGTATTTTTTTATTGATTAATTCTCTTTGGATTGAAAAATGTTGGCTCTATATATGAACGTGGCATGCATCACATCTTTAAAACCATCATGGGAATGTTATTTGATTTTTTTGTTGATGGCCTAATGGTTAATTCATGATAATTATAAAACCATGTAACGCCCCGGATCCAGGTGCCACACAATGGGTTCCCCAAACATAGTTGGTCACATGACATTAGGCACATTTCCCCAAACGCCAGAGGCTCCCGAATAGCAGTGAGGGCCTATGTCTGATAGTGGGGAAACTATGCCCTCATTTTTCAAAGTGTAGCGCAACGGAGGAAGTAAAAACATACTAAAAGAGGCATCAGTAAACAATACCAAGATGAAATGGACAACAGTACTAAAGTAAAGAAATTACCATCAGTCTTATATATAAGGATAAAATATGTTCCTAATTCTAAGAAAGAAACCAAAACATGTTACACTGCAATCTATAACAATACAGTATAAGGTACAAGTAAAACAAAGAAAAAAAAATAGCGCAGTAGGAACTCAACAGCATCACAAAACTGAGCTCGGTCACATGCTTTCCTACATCTCTACAACAATCAAGTTCCTGTATAGGGACCCTTGACCTTATTAACACATGTAGAAATATAATCTTTTTGGGCCCAAGACATGACCCAAACAGGGTGTGAGAAATAAATCCCAGTAGACAACCACCAAAGGACCATGCCCAACTGTCCGTGAAAATGTGAAACAACAGTGTGTAATAAAGAAATACAGTAAGCTAGGAAGTACTCAAAAGAAGCTACTCATACCAGTTCCATTACATTTTAATTTTTAGCTAATAATTCAATATAATTGACTTATAAGTTTCTGAGATTCAGCCTCTACCAAAAATATCTTATACTGCCTCAACAAAAACCATAACAGGTTATCTAACAAGTAGAAGGTAAAAACATACCAAACCTGTGATTTATCTTGGATGGTATAACATAATAAATCACCATAGTGAATATTCAAGGTAAACATTGTCCTCAGACATTCAAATCCTTACCCTTAGGAAATTAGAATTAAATCCCACAGGTGATTGCCCACAGGCATAACGAATATCACCCTCAGGTATATGAGATGTAGCCATGAGGAATAGAAGCTACTACCCAAAGGCATGAGAAGAGTTTCCCTTAGTCTAAACGTAATATTTCCCTCAGACTAAACAAAAAACTACCCTTAGGCTACGCAAAACACTACCCTCGGGCTAAGTAATTAACCGGGCCGAGCCCAACACATAAGAAAGTAATAAATATGTTTCCTCTCAATAAAACCCAAAACATGCTATCATTACAGCATACCCACGGGTATCCTGGACAAACGTCTAAATGAGGGGAACACACCCACGAGGTGGCCCTAGATCCAAGCAATGATCCCAAACAATAGTTTATATTTATCATTAGATTATCCATGCAATTATATATATCTGATCAACTAAGGCATCAGCCATAAGACACCCCAAACATGGGCGCATAGCACAACGGTACCCAAAAAAAACTCAATAGTTGGAAATTAACACCAGACCACCTACCATGATTTCCTATGATCGATATACATGAACGACACCTCCCGAATCAACTATGAATGATGAAGATCCGAGAAAAACGTTCACCCATTCAAACTCAAATAACTTCCCCACAAGAAAGAATTAGAAGGAGAGACACCATAAGAGAGAAGAACTCACCCACGTGGTTCAAACGAGATTGACGACAAAGGAATCAGTGTCCCGTGTGCAGTCAAGATCTCTTCCATGATTTGGCATTCTCTCCCATGACTCTCAGGTGTTCTAAGATTTTTTCTATTGAAATAGGTGGCTACTTTCTATTTTAACAAAAAAACATAACTAAATGGTGTGTACTCTCAAGTACAGGGTGTGTAATTTCCATTTTTTAACTATTCCTCTGGCGGCCACTTTCCACTGCCTCATTATTCATCTGTCGAATTGGTTACAAAGTGTGTTATACTAAGAACATGGCGTGTACTATCATTCCGTTGGTGGCTACTCCCACCGCCTTACTGTTCACTTGCTGACTGATTACATGGCATGTATTACTATGTACACGAGGTGTAGTTACTTTTTACAACCTGAATCACCGACAAGCCCACACGCCCTGTATACTCATCCCACATGGCCAAAGTACACGGCATGTGGAAAAATTACATGACATGTACCAACAAATTTTGGGATTTTTTCCCATTTTTCTTATTTTCTTGAAAAAGCATAAGGAAAAAAGGAAAATAAGAAGAATGTACCTCGATAGTAAGAACCGATTTCTTACAATCTTCCCCCCTTAAAGCAATTAGTCCCCGAATTTCCTTTCCAAGGGAGTTAAAGATAAATTTGAGAAGAACTCTAGCCACTGATCACGTATGTCGGTCTCCTGCTCCCAAGTTTCATCATGCACTCATCCATGCTACCATAGCACCCATACGAGAGGAACTGACCAGCCTCGGAGAACCTTTATGCTCCTATCAATAATAAGAATCGGATGCTCCTCGAAGGATGCATTGACCTGAAGTTCAACCCCCTTGGGATGAAAAACGTGAGAGGGGTCTAAGTGATAATGGAGTAGCTGAGATACATGGAACACATCATTCATGGCTAGGTATCTCTGTGGTAACTGCCGTCAATAGGCAACCAGCCTGAATCTCTCCAGAATCTCAAATGGCCCTACATTACTTGGTGAAATTTTACCCTATCTCCTGATCTGCCTGTGTCCCAACCTTGGTGAAACATACAAGAAAACATGATCCCCGACCACGAACTCCAAGGGTCGTCTGCGGTGATCAGCATAATATTTTTGATGAGGCTGTGCAGTATCCATTCGCTTCTAAATCATCTAGACATACTCTGAAGTCTCCTGCACGAGACATGGTCCTATTAAAGTTGCCTCACCTACCTCCAACCAGCACAATGTTGATCGCAATGGCCTACCATATAAAGCCTCATAAGGTGTTATCTAAATAGTTTCCTAAAAACTATTAATGTAAAAAAACTCAACTACGGGTATGTGCTTCTCCAAAGAGCCCCCAAATTCTAGGACGCAATCACATAGCATGTCCTCTAGCACTTGTATTGTATGCTCTGACTGGCCATCGGTCTGATGGTGGTAAGCTATGCTCAGAGTCACATGTGTACCTAGTGCCCTCTGAAAACTCACCAGAAACGGGACGTTAAATGGGAATCCCTATCTAAAATTATAGAATTAGGGACCCCATGAAGATATACAACCACTCAAATATACAACTTTCTCGAGCTCATCAATACCGAAGGTCTCCTTGATTGGAAAAAAGTGAGCTACCTTCGTAAGTCTGTCCACAACAACCCACATGGAATCACTACCTCGAGGTGACTTCGGAAACCCTGTCACGAAGACCATTGCGACATCATCCCATTTCCACTCTGAAATGGGTAACTTTTGTAACAGTCTGGCTGGACTCTGATGATCCGCTTTCACCTTCTGACAGGTGGAACATCTCGTAACAAAACCAACTACCTCTCTTTTCATACCCAGCCACGAATACTGACGTCTCAAGTAATAGTACATTTTGGTAACTCGAGGATGCACTGCCCAAACTGATGCATGAAACTACTGCATCAACTCCACATGTATATCCCTAGGAACCCACACTCGTCCATGGATATGTAGTACCTCATTATCTCCTTTCATCCAACTGGGAGAAGGTTCCTCACTTTCCACCAACTCTCGTAGAACTAGGCCTTCCGAATCTGATAGATGTCTCATCCTCACTCATTATAGGAGGGTAGAAGTAACAAATATGGAAGAAAGATAGGCTCACTCTTGAATATAGTGAACCTCCAAATGCATCTCAAAGAACAAAGCCATAACATTCCACTCACCACTAGCCTCCTGCACTGCCTGTATCTGATTCCTCCTACTCTCTGCATCAGATACTGCATTTCCTTTACCAGGTGTATAGGTAAGGTCAAAGTCGAAGGACTGAAAGTATTCAACCCACCTTCTCTATCTCAAGTTCATGTCATGCTGGGTAAAGATGTATTTAAGACTCTTATGGTCTATAAACACCACAAAGTGTCATCCCAAGAGATAATGTCTTCAACAGCATAACGCATGAACAACTACAACCAACTTGAGGTCATGCGTTGGGTAATTCTTTTCATGTGGCCTCAAATGCTGAGACACGTATGCAATAACTCGGTCGCCCTACATCAACATTGATCTCATCCCAATACCTGATGCATCACAGTAAACTATATATCACTTCCCTTGCTCTGGAAGTATCAAGACTGGTGCTGATGTCGACCTTCCCTTTAGCTTCTGAAAGGCTGTCTCGCAAGCTTCAAAACCATCGAACTTCATACCCTTCTTAGTCAAACTCGTCAACGGTGCTGCTAATTAGGAGAAGTACTGTATAAAGTGCATGTAGTAACCTGTCAGCCCCATGAAACTTCGTATTTCAAACACATTCTTAGGATGCTCCCAGAAAACTGCTACTCTCACTCTCCCTGTGCCTACCACAACTCCTGCCTCTGAGATAATATGATCCAGGATGTGAATCTGGTCCATCCCAAAGTGGCATTTTGAGAGCTTATCATATAAATAATGCTCTCTCCGTCTACTCAGCATGATCTCAAGATCTGTGGCATTTTCATTTTGAGTGTGAGAGTACACCAAAATATCGTCCACAAATACAATCACAAAAGATTACAGATATGGGTGAAACACAAAATTCATCAGACCCATGAAAACTACTGGTGCGTTTGTAAGTACAAACAACATGAAAAGTACTCTTTTATACCATATGTGCTCAAAAAGTTTGTAAGCGGTATGTCCAATGGTCTAACGCACAACTGCTGATATCTGGATCTCAATTCAATCTTTGAGAACACTCGTGATCCTTGAAGATGATCAAAAAGATAATCAATACTTGGCAAGGGATATTGTTTCTTGGCCGTTAAATAGTTCAGCTTCCAATAATCCACACAATGTATGAGGGTATCATCTTCTTTCTTCGTAAATAGAACAGGAAAACCCCATGAAGAAGTACTAAGTTAGATGTAACCCTTTGCCTATAACTCCTCTAACTGCCTCTTGAGCTCCTAAAATTCCAGTGTAGCCATCCTATAAAGAGGAATTAACACCGATGCCGCTCCTGGCAAAAGACTAATATAGAAATCCACCTCTCGCTCTGGAGGTAGACCTAAAAATTCATCTGGGAAGACATCCCTGAAACAATTAACCACTAGAGGGAAATTCTTCTGACAAGATCCCTGGGCATCCAGATATAACCTCGCAATCTGGGCTGTCACTCCACCTTACCCACGATGCTTGGGTCCAACTCAGCTTGCCTGGACATCCCATTATCTCTTTTATAGAAACTCTCTGCCCTATGGTGACGTCAAACTCACCCTACGACGATAGCAATCCACAAAGGCTCGGTAGGGTACCAACCAGTCCATTCTGAGAATGACATCATAGGCAGTCATCTCTAAGACATAGAGGTCCCATATAAAGTGACACCCACCAACCTCAAGGGAACACTCCTTGCACTGACTCACACCAGTCGTTCTAGTTTCCAATAGAGTGTCTAGATTCATGATATTAGAAGGAGAATAAATGTATAGTCCAAGGCTCTCCACAACGAGCACAGATATAAAGATATGTGTAGCACCGTTATCGAAATGTGTGGAAGATAAAACAGAAGAAACTATAATAGTACCTCTGACAGTGGAAGGTCCAGGGTCTTGATCGTGGTTTGTCTATTTCAATGAAAATGTCTACCTAGTTCCATGGCCCTTCGACACAACCTGACTACCCAGAGCTGACCCACCCTACTGTCTCTAAGATCCCGGTATCTGGCTACCACGTTCACGACCACTGCCCCGGCCTGAATGTCCTGGCATGTTCCAATTCCCAGACTGGTAAGAAGCTGATGGCCCTGCTCCTGCATGTGGAGTCTGCACAGAACCCCTCTCACTAGTCACTAGTGGAAACTCCCTACAAAAATTCTAAAGATGACCCATCGTGCCGCAAGCTCGACACTCCACTGGGTCAAAAGGACACTATGGTCTCTTGTACCCCTTTTTACCACACTGGTAGCACATCACCTGGAAACCTGAAGAATTATTATGTATTGTACTACCACCGTGAGGGAAATCCATCTGTCTCTTCCTCTTTTCAGAAGAAATAGTTCCAGAGACCGGTGCTGATCTGCTCTGGTCCGCACCGCTATCTTCATGTAGGTTTCGCTCAGTAATCAGCTCCTGGTTCACAATAACATGCACTATAGGCAACCTGAAAACATTCTCCGTGGCTCAAATGTCATATCAAAGACCATCCTTAAAGCTTCTAACCCTCAATGCCTCATTACCCACAAGAATAGGTGGAAAACATTATAGCTCGGGGAAGCAGGCAGAATAATCCGTAATTGACATGGCGCATTTCTGCAGATTCGTGAACTCTTGAGCTTGATCTTCCCTTAGCTTCTATGTAATGAAAAATTCATAGAAGACTGCTTGAAAATATTCCCACGCCATGTCTAGGTGATGCTCAGTCTGAGTGGTAACATCTCACCATCTCTTGGTGAAATCACGCAGCATGTAAGTAGTGATCTTGACCCTCCTCCCTGGAGGCATCTCTAGATGCTCGAAGAAAGTCTGCATAGAACCCAGCCAAGACTCCGCAGCCTATGGTCCAGCATCCCTTGAAAACATAGGCGGATGATACTGCTGGAATATACGTGTCCGCTCTGCCATAGATGTGGCAGCTGGCGGTGCTCCCTGGAAGGTTTGAATAAACCGCATGAAGCATTCAAAGAACTGTGCATCCGCGCCTGTGTTCGGTGTTTTAGCTGGCACCGCTTCTGGAACTACTAGAGGATCCATTGATAGTCTGTGGACTAAAGTCTCAGGAGTATAATCATTGCCACTTTCTTGGTGAACAACTTGTGGTCATCTCGGTAGCATGACTCTACAAGGTCAAACACATGCCTTAGTTTAATTTAATATCGAAGTTCTTTTGTCCGTTTAAAAGTTCCCACGCAAATGGAGAAATAAAAACACAAGAACTAGAAAAAAGAGACTACACAGCATGTATACGGTCTACACGGCATGTAACTTTAATCTCTTACATGGTCATGATATGATTCTGGCCTCGGTGTGTCACAAACCTCAGTACACAACGTGTTATACCCACACATGGTGTGTACACCACTCCGTATCCCCAACCACATGGCCAAGTCTACTCGGTCTCTTACCGGTCAAGACTATACGGCATGTCCCAAATGTACATGGAGTGCACTAGATGATCTTCTCCAACCTATGTTGTTCGAGACACTTTTAGATACAGGGATAACACTACACGACATGTTCTAGATGGACAAAGTTTGTAATAGAAACGATAACACTGACCCGTGTTGTTAGTTACATGGTCAGTTCCCCAAATTACACTACACGCCGTGTTCGGAAGTGACACGACGTGTTTAAGCGATGATTTATCCTTCAGTGTTGTTAGTCACATGGGTGGACATAGGGTCAACATGACACTGCATGTACAACTGGTACACGGCGTGTTCCCTATAGAGTTTTCCCATCCCGTGTTTCAGCCTACACAGCCTATGACACGGTTAGAAACTACACTGCATGTACATAGGGTACACGACGTGTACATAAAAAAATTTCATTTCATCCCGAATAGAAGAGTACATGGCATGCAGTCAAAACTACAAGGTGTGTATGGTGGTTTTTTCTAGATATTTTGCCACAAAAACTACTCCATAGCCCATAAAAACACTAAAAAGAACACCAAAGTGCCAAATGCTGATCTATAAGGGCCCATAATTCCCGCGAATTAAAGCATGACATCTTATACATTTTATATAAAAGGTAAACAAGTTGATGATCCACCAAATTACGGTTAATGAGGGACCATACTCCTCATGAACAAAAGTTTGAAGTTCATTCTACCAAAACCTCACACAATAGTACCTTATCAAATAGTACGTATTTTTATCAAGGCAACTACGACAACAACATGCATTTTCTAGCAAAACATCTATCATAACAACATGAAATTTATAATGCACCTACATGGCATTGAAACTATACATGTAATGTGATTCTAACATGTTCCTTAATGATACATGGATGGCACACCCTCATCTCATTGGGTTGAAACTAAACAGAGCCCATGTATAAAAAAAATTTAAACAGCACACCACATGTGCGTCACCCAACGATGAAATCAAATCAACTGTAAAATTGAAAAACCAGAAAAATTGAAATTAAACGAGGTAGATTAGATTTTCCCTATACATGGGTTAGCTACTCCCGGGCACAAATTATTAACAAATACCAATTCTATCCTATCCCTGAATATAGGCTCCAAACAGTAAGTCAAAGAAAAGAAACCCTTTGATACCACTTTGTAACATCCTGGATCCAGATGCCACACATTGGGTTCCCCAAACCCGGTTGGTCACATGACATTAGGCACATTTCCTCAACCACTAGAGGTTGTTGACTAGCAGCTAGGGCCTAGTTCTGATAGTGGGGAAACTATTCCCTCATTTTTTAAAGTGTAGCGCATCGGAGAAAGTAAAAACATACTAAAAGAAGTAGTAAATAATACCAAGATGAAATGGACAACGGTACTGAAGTAAGGAAATTACCAACAGTCATATATATAATATTAAAATACGTTACTAATTCTACGAAAGCAGCCAAAACATGTTACACTGCAATCTATAACAATACAGTACAAGGTACAAGTGTAGCAAAGCAAAAATAAAATAGTGTAGCAGGAACTCAGTAGCATAGCAAGCCTGAGCTCAGTCCCATGCTCTCCTACTCCTCTACAACATTCAAGTACCTCTATAGGGTCCCTTTCCCTTATCAACAATGGAAACAATATAATCTGTTTGGGCCCAAGAAATTTCCCAAATAGGGTGTGAGAAATAAATCCCAGTAGGCAACCACAAAAGGCATGCGCCCAACTATGAGTGAAAATGTGAAACAACATTGTGTAATAAATAAATACAGTAAGATAGAAAGTACTCAAAAGAAACTACTCCTACTAGTTCCATTACATTTTAATTATTAGCTAATAATTCAATATAATTGAATTATAAGTTTCTGAGACTCAGCCTCAGCCGACAATATCTTATATAGCCATAGAAAAAACCATAACAAGTTATCTAACAAGTAAAAGGTAAAACCATACCAAACCTATGATTTAGCTTGGTAGGTATAACATTAGAAATTTCCACAGTGAATATTCAAAGTAAACATTGTCCTCAGACATGAAAATCCTTACACTCAAGAAATCAGAATCGAATCCCGCAGGTGACTGCCCACATGCATAATGAATATTGCCCTCAGGCATATGAGATATCTCCCTCAGGCACAGAAGCTACTGCCCATAGGCATGAGAAGAGTTTCCGTCAGGCTAAATGAAACACTACCCTCAGGAAAAACAAAACACTTCCCTCAGGCTAAGAAAAACCCTACCCTTAGGATGAGAAAGTAATCGGGTCGATCCCAACACATAAGAATATAATAAATATGTTTCCTCTCAAGAAAACCCAAAACATGGTACCATTATGGCATACCCATGGGTATCCTAGCCAAATGGATAAACAAGGGGAATGCACCCACAGGGTGGCCCTGGATCCAGGAAACGATCCCAAATAGCAGTTTATATTTATCATTAGATTATCCATGAAATTCTAGATATCTTATCAGCTAAGGCCTCAGCCATACGACACCAAAAAAATGGGTGTGTAGCACAACAGTACACAAAAACAACTCAATAGTTGGAAATTAACAATAGAACAACAACCTCAATCTCTTCTGATCAATATACATGAATGAAGCCTCTCGAATCAACCAAGAACGACATAGATCTGGGACAAACGTTCACCCGTTCAAACTCAAATACCTTTCCCACAGGAAAGAATTGGTAGGAGAGACACTAGAAGAGAGAAGAAATCACCCGCACGGTTCAAACGAGATCGATGGCGAAGGAATTGGAGTCCTGGTGTGCGGTTGGGAGATTTTACAAGATCTGGCCTTCTCTCCCACATATCTCAGGAATTCTAAGCTTCCTGTACTGAAAGAGAAGGCTACTATCTGTTTTAACAAAAAAACCTAACTACACGGTGTGTACTCTCAAGTACATGGCGTGTACTTTCCATTTTTTTAACTATTCCTCTGGCAGCCACTTTCCACCGCCTCACTATTCATCTACCAACTTGGTTACAGGGTGGGTAATACCTAGTACATGGCGTGTACTATCATTCCACCGGCGGCTACTCCCACTGCCTTACTATTCACTTTCCAGCTGATTACACGGTGTGTATTAATAAGTACATAGCATGCAGATAGTTTTTACATCCTGAATCACGGACAATCCCGCACACCCAGTATACTCATCCCACATGGCCAAAGTACACAGTGTGTGGAAAAGGTACACGACGTGTACCCACAAATTTTGGGATTTTCCCCATTTTTCTTATTTTCTCGAAAACACTTAAGGAAAAAGGAAAATAAGAAACTTGCACCTCAATTATAAGAACCGGGATCTTACAAACCACTTGGTAGATATTTAAACCATCTTCAACAAAATAAGAAAAAAGTATTAAAATAAATCCATTTAAAGTTTCTTTCAGTGTCACCTCAAGGAAATTCTTCTACATTGTTCTATGTCATCACAACATCAAAGTCAACCCTAAGAAGTTGATGTATATCCTTGGAATGTCACCTCATCATAAACTCATTGATTTTAGTGGACTTCAATGAAATATGGACTACATTAACTGATTTATAGAAAATCTTATAGGAAAATGTTTTTCTCATCGCATGGTAGGCTAGAAATGGGCTTAATATCAATAGAATCAGGATTGTATGGAGGCATCTAAAAATATCAAGAAGTGTCTCTTAAGCTCACAAGTGTTGATGTTTCCTGCCGATGGTGATAATCCTTATTCAAATATCGTGAATAGATGTCTGACACTAATTTTAATTGTCCAGAAACTGAGGTACTATCTACAATACCATGAGTTCCACTCGATCTCTCATAGAAACCGTCTCAAATATATTTATCTTTGGATAATGTTGACTAGACATCATTCATGGTGGGTGGCCATCATACAGTAGGTTGATATATGGTTTGTGCCTTAGAATGCTTTCAAAGGCCAAGCACTAGTATAATTTTTGGAAGAACATGACTTATAATATATTATTCTATTAGAGGTTGAACTAACCATTGATGATGGTTTATCTATTCAAAAGGACCCCCAAACATAGGATATACATTTTGATAGTACATATTGATGTTCGACTTGAAAATGGAAGGAAGACCCCTAGCTCAAAAAAATGGGGTTGGGATTCACACTCATATATCTAAAAAAGTAATTCCTACCATACTCCACCCTACTATCAGAGGTGTGCACTAATAATGAAGAAGAATACTTGGATCTCATTATAAGACATGATATGGATCTTCATGTACAATTAAAATACTTATAGATAAATGGTGACATGGAACTGGTTATAAAAAAAGTCAACGATGATTTTTATACTAAAACGGAAGAGATATTCCCATTATTAAACCAAGTCTTAAGGATAATGATAGAATTACGTTTAGATAAGACAATAAATAATGTCCCCTGGTTGAAAAATTCACAGCCCGATGCAATAGAAAATACAGATACAAAACTAGATAGTTCTGATTGTCATGAAATATTCATCAGCATAACTCACTATCAAATGGCCTCAATGTCCATTAAGGACAATATGGATGAAATCAATAGGATAAGTTTTATCCCTGAGCTTTGTGGAACAACCCCCAGATGGATAAAACCCATTTTGGATTACCACTAAAAGGTAGAACTCCCACCATATAGGACAGGAAGGGATAAAATCTAGAGATGCGATATTAACCTTATTTTGTATGATGGTACAAATCCACAAAAGTTCCTGTACAGAGGGGCCTTGATGGGGTCATTCTCAAGTGGATTGAAAGATAAGAGACCACTACTATCATGAAGTAATTTATCAATGGTTCATGTGGTGAACATCAATGAGTATCCAATATCTCCCATAAAATTAGAATGTGTGGATACTATTGGCTCACTAAGATGCAAGATTGCACCGGATTCACCATGAAGTATCATTGCTCTCAAGTTAATTACAATTTAATCACAAAACCCTAGATTCACATCACAAAACCAAGTAATCATATCCATTTTACAAATGGGGAATGTATTTTTTGGGACCATATCCTCCCATTATAAGTAATAAATTAAAGTTTATTATCACAACGATGGACTTATTTTCTAGATGGGTAGAAGTTGAACCTATTGAATAAGGTTGGGAATGAAACACTATCAACTTTATAAAATCCAATAGCATCACCAGATTTTATGTCCCTCATGCAATACTGATGGACAATGATAATAATTTCCACTCATATGAATTGGATAAATTATATAATGAGTGTGGTATCAAGACTTACCATTCATCCCACTATCATGCATTGTCAAACAAGAAGATAGAGGCCTTCAACAAGACCCTATCCAATATAATCTAGAAGTAGTGGACAAGGACAAGAAATCATGACCGGGAAAGCACCTCCATGATCTGTGGTTCTACCAAACCATGACCCGCACTACCACCCAAGAAACCCCATATTCATTGGTATATGAGACAATGGTGGTTCTATAAATCAATGTTTATTTTCCCTCACTCTGTATAGCCATCTACAATCAACTATCAATAGATGTGAAATAAAATAAATGGATGGATGAACTAGAGTGACTCAATGAAAAGTGATTTAATACCTTGAACTATTTGGACATTTATCAAAACCGGATAGCATGTGCCACTAATAAGAAGGATTTCCTCCAGTCAATCCTTGAAGTAGAAATGGTGTTAATCATCATAACACCAATGACACTCAGAAAGAAACCTCTAAAATTAGAACCAAATTGGGAGGGGCCATATGTAATACATAAGGTATAATAAAATAGATCATATTATATGATTTGAATTAATGGAATACTCATTAAATCTCTTACCAATGAAATGTTACTAAAGAAATACATTATGTAGAATAAAGAGGCTCCATCCTGATAACATCACATTAAACTACATGATAAATCCCTTATTGAATGACATTAAACTATAGGAGAATACATCCTCATTGTATGACGATTAAACTACATATAAGGCACCATCATTTCAACACAACATTTAACGACACGGTCAAACAACCCTATGATATGAAATTAAAACTATATAACATGTATTTCCTAAACACATGATGTTAATATTTATAGAGATCATTGTTCAATTTAGTGGTTCCTTGAAAAAGATTAATATATGTGTGGGAGAAGGATGAGATTCCCCTACTCCTACATGAGAGTCAGATCCATATGGTATCTCTCTTTCCCCAAAACTACAGATGGATTGATTCTCATTCTAGCATGATATATAGTGATGGCTAGACCATATTTTGTGGGCCCAACCACTCTAAAAAAAGTTCCCCATTCCATGTGTGAGGACCAATCCGATGCAGGTTGGATTCTTCATAAAACTATGTATGGATTGATTCTCATTTCCAATGAGATACATAGAGATGCCATGATCCTATATCTTGATCTATCCACCACATGATCCAAAAATACCTTTGATTTAGCCTCAAAGACCATAGTATTGAGATTGAAACCCTTATTATTCCTTTTCTTTTGCACCCATAGTGGCTCACTTGAGCTTAGGAATTGTAGTGTGGGTTTCCCCCACAAGAGTGAAGGTACACGATAGGTCCATATTCTCAAAATAATGGTTAAATACTCCACTTCATTGTGCATTGGTTAGATCGATACATGGAACACACTTCTAGAACTATGTATAATGTGATTACTTCACTCGCAGGATACATAGTGATGCCCAAATTCTACATCCTAACCTAGATTCGACAAAAAATGAATGAAATCCGCTTTCATATATATAGTTCATACTTTAACATTGAAATTCATAGAACTACATATAGATTTATTCTCATCCCAACAAGATACATAGTAAAATGAAGTTCCCCAAACATGGGCCCATCTGTGACAAAGGATGGAACATAAAATGACATCATCCTTGGTTATTTTATCCTGGTGAAGTATAATAACCCTTTGATGTCCTTTGTTTCTCACAATGACTATGGCTCAGTTGAGATTAGATGTTTTGATAGGGTATTCCACAAAAGTTCAATATGTATCAACCTATAGAAATTCTTCCATAGTCCATGTAGTAATACCTAAAATGGCACACAAGGTATTTCCCCTTCACAAAAGGGAACCTAGGTCCTTACTGTATGAAGATAAATTTCATGGTATGTCAAGAACTATTCATGGATTGACTCTAAATATAATGAGATACGTTGTGACTCCATGACCTAGCACCTGGGTACAACCTCACAAATACAAATACCCCCATCTCTTATACTTATTTTAAAGTCAATGAAAGTGATTACAAACACTGGATCTCACTACATGGATCTATCAAATAATCATATACCCCTACATACAAGTCATATCTATGTGAGGAAGTCCATACATAAAGAATAGTCATGGTTTGGATAATTCTTCTTGGTCTGGATACATCCTTTCTATTAATCAAATTCCATGATTTGGGAAATTTTGGATATTCATAAACGTACCTGGCCATCAGAAATGGATGGTCAGTGTCTTGAGGAAACCATTGTTTAACTATGCACAATATTCCCTAGTGTCTCTACACATGTTTTCCAGAAAAAATATCATGTCAACCAAAGGAAAATTCATCCTCAGGAGATTTTTTTCCTACCTTCATACGCTCATTTGATTCCAATCCTTCTACCGTTTAACCTTAACCAAGAATTCCTAGAACCATGGTTTACAATTTCATTCCCCTTTACATCCAGGCTATAGGAGAATATCTCCGCCCGACTATCCCTATTCAATCATGGTTTCTATGAATCCTTTTCCTCCAAACATGACATTAAACTATTCTTCCAACATCAACACCACAAGATGTTAAACTACATGATAAAATGTCTATGTTTCACACTGTTAAATAGAACATTATAATAGTTTTCTCACATTATAGGATATTGCCTTCTGTATTTGTCACCTACCATGCCATATTCTAGAACTATAAAGGGCATGATTCTTTAGTACATATAATAAATAGAGACACCCGGATTACATGTCTTGGTCCATCCACCTACCCCAACAACAAAATTCCCCTACCCTCTGTATGGGTTAGACCTATGTTGGGAACTTGAAGAACTACGTACAACTTGATTGTAGCCTAGGAAGAATACATAGTGATGCTCGAACAATCATCATGGTCCAACCACCCCAAAACTGAAGTATGTTACCTACCATGTATGGTCTAGTCCTTTGAATGGTATGTTATTCATAGAACAATGTGTGGCTTGATTCCCATCCCATGGGATATGTATCTATTCCCAACCTCTAAGAATCGGATCTAGCTGCTGAGAACCTCAAAAATTACCCTTATTTGGATGAAAACTAAGTCAAAGTAGGGGGATTCTAAATTGTCCCTATTTGTAGGACCATTTCAAGAATGATAACATTTAACCTATATCAAGTATGGTCTTCTACTTCCATTTCGGAAAACACTAACTTATCCATCCTCTCGACAAATGTGAGTTCTCAAGTGTTGCTGACCTTGCAAGGTGTATGGACTAGAAAATTATATTAATTTTATATAATCATGGGAAAATAAAGGTTCTATAATGTCTTCCAATTATTATGAAATATTTTTTCCTACTCACAAAATATAATAAACTAGTTAACATTGATGAGAACATTTCATTCAATCTAAAAAACATATTTATTCATATGAAAATAATATTCAGATAAAAACCCATCAAACGTTTATAAACTAAAATTATTGAAAACTATAATCCAATTTTATGTTAAAACTTTATATCCAAGTAAATATATCTCTTATAACATTCACCCTCCTTTTATGTCAACATATAGTAGAAGTGGATGTTGTTATGGAAATATATATTTATCAGTTAACTAATTCAAAGGATAGGGGGATTCATAATTTTAGTGATTATTAAAATACTAATTTGGATATAAAAAATTGTTTGTTTTCACTAACTTAGAAAGGAATTCATATGAGGATCCTAAGGATCAAATTTATAAGCATTTTGGAAGGTTTTTTTGATACATCGTTTTCATAATACCACATGGAATCCATATTTGATTTAGAATAAATAATTATCTCACTTTTTTAGAATGATGTTTCAAAAAAAATATTCTTTAATATATTTAAACAAAATTTGGATTCAGTAGAAGTTCTCGAACATGATTTATTTTTAATGTATTCATGTTCCCTTATGACTTTGAAAATGAAAAATTTTCAGTAATGATGACAAATTTTGGACATGCCAATTTTTGAATCCAAATTCTTTATCATCATGTGAATTATAGACCACATGATTATTTATTGTCCAATTATGTTTTATTCAGATTTAATGCAAAGTTTAGGTGAAATTATTATTTTATTCCACGTACGTGCTAGGGATACCAAATAGATTTTTGGCATGTTTTTTTAATTTTATCTTTTTCTCTTCAATTACCATAGAAAATCCATGAAAATATTAAAAAAGTGAAATTATTCTACTTAATAGTTTTTAAGTTAAAAAATTAGATCAAATGTGATATGAAATTCATTTTTATATTTTCAATATAAAATAAAAAATAAATTTAAAAGGGTGGAATGACTGTTGGGAAAAATGAGGTGGTCTTGGTAAAGGATGGTTGTTGTCATGCATTTAGATTCATTGTCCCATTGATATGGAATTTCGTAAGGGTGATATAATTTTATTGAAATTTTGATATTATTTTTAAACATTTCCTTAATGAATCATGGTTGGAATGAAATTATTATGTATTTAGGGGTAGTGGGTGACATCATGTGGCATGTGATTGGTTTAAAGGACATGTATACTTCATTTATGAAAAAATGTTGATACCCCATTATACATTAGAGTTAGAAAATGTTTTGAATGGATAACTAATCCTTGGTTAGGAACAAGTCATGGAGGTTGGGTGGTGTGATTTGGTTTCAATTAATTCCAAATTTCACACCCTTTTATATGCTAGAATGTTACTTTGGGGAACCATTGGTAGTTCCATACTAAGTTCATATTCAAACCCTACTATATAATTATTAGATGTTTAAATACTTGTTGTTTCATGGAACATGTAAGGGTAAGGGATCTTCATTATTATTCTAGTGGATATGATAGTGGATATAGTTTAGAAGACAAACGCTATGGTTTTATAGATAAGTCTAGTGGTTCATAGGTGATTGATTTGATGTATATTTTGTTTACTTCTATGCATGTACATTTAGGATCCGTTTATGGGTGGTCTATATATTTTTATATTAAAACCATTATAATATAGATGTTATATATAAATATATATTATACCTTATTGTTGCATGTTAATTACTATTTAGTTGGAAATTTTTATGTTAGTATTATGATTTAAAATTAGAGTTTTTATTATCCCCACAATATACCCTTATACCCTCAAATATAGTTCACTTCTTTTGGTATATAAGGAGGTGTTAATAAGATCTAATGTCAATATTATCTAGCTACTATAGTGTGAGATAAACTATGGTATAACAAAGAAAATTCAGAGTAGGTTTTGATTTTCTTTTATAATGGATGTATATAGTGGTTTATTGTAGTGCCATAATATGGGATGGATGTCATGTTTTGTAGCTATCTAGTACGTGCAAAAAAAAATTCCTTTTTAGAAATAAAAATTTCTATGTTTTTTTATTCTTTATAGTTGAGTTATTAAATGTTGATAAATACATATTTGATTTTTTTATTTATTTTTCATTTTATTAGCCTAATGAGGTATGAGGTGATACTTATGAATCATTTTAGGTATATAAGTTTTACATGAAATGTGTGTGAAAACTATTAATTTCCATTGTGGATCAATAATAGAAAGTGGTGTTTCTATTTAATTTGAAAATAACAACCTATATGATGTTTTTTCTATACAATATCTTAGTGAAATTATTCCATACCAAATAGATGATGTGTTTGTGGGTTTGATTAGATATGTGGGTCTTGTGTTTATGTGACTTGTGTGGTACCATACACTAACATAGGTAGGTATGGATGTAAGGATGGATGATATGAGTAATCAATGTGGTGGATAAGAGTATGTATTAGTGGGTTTCACTACCTATTATAACTTTTTTTTATATTTGATAAAATTTTATTTTCATATAATTATAGATATTATATTCATTGGATGTGGAGATTCTATAATGGTGATCTCTATTGGTGTGTTTGGGGTAGAGATATGCTTCCAATAAATCATACATCAGATCAAGACCTTGTGGGTGTATGTGATCATGAGAAATACATAAAGGTTTTAGCGAAATTATGTTGTCCATAATGGATACAACTGACGGAGAAATGATTGGATATGTAGTTGGGGTAGGGTGTATATGGATTTATATAAAACATAATAAGTTAAATAAGGTATTTTATCCATAACTAACATACCTAATATGATAATTATATCCAAAATATCCTCCCCATTTTAGGATGGAAGGTAAATCATGAAACATGTTTGCTCATAGGACTGGAAAAACATTGGATAGTTTTATAGGTATTAGGAATTATGAATGTTTGGTTAGAGTTGATTGATATTGAGGAAAGGTTCTTCAAGAAATTCCTTCTCAAGACATTGATAGTAGATATTAACAATGAATTTATACAACTAGTTTATGAAGATAATTCATTCAGGTACAATTAATTGAGGCTCACAATTGTTTTTTTTTGTTCTCACTAATGTGGTAAGGTGATGAGATCACCAATTTATAGTGACATAGGAATTTTTTTTTGAAATTCTATTAATATGTCTGTAAATATAACTAAGTTTTTTTCATTTTTTGAGGTAGTAAACTAGACACGGATATATTAGTGTAATGTGGAGAATGAGAGTATAAAGAGTATGATGGTGGTATAAGGAGAGACATGTGTATGGGATCTCAGTTATAGGAAGCTAGGTCATGAGGAAACCAAGTAGGTTAGTTAGAGTTGGTATTCTATGATTTTACATTTTTTGGTTTATTATTGAGGTGTTTATAATTTTTTAAGGACGGGTATGTTTTATCCTACTGTGATGATGCACTGATGGAGTTCCAGACATGTGGCTAGAAGGGATAACGAGAATGGGTTTTCAAGAATACCACAATTCTAGAAAGTGTTCAATGATTGGATAAGACACCAAATTCAAGGAAAGTATAAGTGGGCCTAAAAGAGCCATTATAAAGGATTTTTCTACACACAAAGGTTGTGATTGTAGATAGTTTACCTATAAGTATATTTAGTGGCTAATAGTGAGGGAGACTTTATAGGGGAAATGAATTAGGTAATAAAACTCTAAGTATGATACATGATATTGAGTTGACATATTCATCGTATTTCAGATATCCATTGATAGTAAAAGGTATATCATGAGCCTGTCACTTTTCTATTTTCATGATAGATGTGAGTATATAAGGTGTGTATGTGACAAATGAATCAAATAGTTGTAATATATGGTGTGGTCATTGGGTATGATTTAGTATGAAATTTGGGCATTAATATATTGGTGTATAATGATATATGATTGTTAAAACATGTGAATTATAGGATTCTATATAGGTAAGATATCATTATTGAATCGAGTATTTCGGTTTTTATGTGACTAATAAGGTGATTCCTATAATGGGTACTGATCATAGATATAAGAATTCTATTTATGTTAGCTTTATTGGTTAACCATGGAATACATATACATATTTAGTTTCTCCATAGTGATTCATGAAAGAAGATAATGGGACTCCCAATTTTCCATAAGGGTCAGTCTGTATATCCACTAATATGAATTGAGGAAATGATATCATATGTAAGAGTCTTTTACTATCCCAATAATTTAAAAGTGCTAATTTTGTTAAGATTTGAAATTAATAATTTGTGTCTAGACCATTTTTATGTTTGTGGATCCACGATATTTTGTGTTATATGTGATATGTTTTGTGTGATAATAAGGTGAGGGTGGGGTCATGTGATTGATCAATAAAAGAACCACTTTTCATTTTAGTTTTTCTAAATTGATACCTTTGTTTAGTATTGGGTTGATAATTATAGGCATAGACTAGTTGGAATTCACATTCTTTATGGTGTGATTTGAGTGTATTATGGGCATGATGATGAGATTTTTCATAATGTTTATTGGGATGTGTTGTTTACTCCAGTTAGTTAGGAACTTGATGGGTGAAATCTGTGTGATTATGGGTGACGTCGATCACTATGAATGGGGAGAAATGTCTCACTTGTTTTCTATGGATAGTTTTGTTCATATACATGGTCAGAGATTGAGGATCCTCAAGTTGTGGATATAGGTTATTGTTCATTGATGCGAACTGTGAATTTGTTGTTTTTTGGGTCTTGTATGTAGATTCCAATTACCATGATATGGTTTTAGACACCAGTTATTAGCATTATACTTAATAGATGTAGTAGATAACGATGATTTTATTGACTATTATTGTGGATTATAGACATGTTATAGGTGGCCATGGGATTATGGTGGTGATTGAGACCACTTTATTAGAGTGTGATTCATTCAATATATTTTAGACATGTTAGGTGTATTGAGTTTAGCTTTATAATGGATGGGTTATTTCCTGCATTAATTTCTACCATGTTAATCATTTAATAGTTGATAAAGGGAACAAATGGAAAGAGGACCTAATAAATGGTTTGTGGAGGTGTCATTAATTTTTCATGGATGAAGCCTAATGGTTATTTAGTTATGGGTATCTGTATGGTGTAATATTGTTGGGACTAGTTAGATGGTTGCATAAACATTTAGTATGGTAGAATTTGGATGCATCATTCCACCCAAGCATTGGACGAAGAATGTAATGGTTCACATATGGAAAGTTAATCATGAGTGTGAAGGTTCAGTGGTATGCATTCGTTTCCATTTATTTCATTATGTATTTAATTTTATATGTATTGATATTATATAGGGAAACCACTCTTGGAAGCCTACTATGTTTATAATAATTCCTTCAAATTCTCTCTATGATGGATGCAGATTTAATGGATCGTTGTATAGGTAAAGGTAAGGGATCTTCATTAGGTATCTAATGGAGTTGTAAGTTCAATTGGTGTGTGGAATAAACATTTTGGTTATTCAAATGAGTCAATTAGTTCTATAGTGTTATACTAGATGTTTATTTTTATTACTTTGTGCATGTATATATATTATCATCCTATGGTCAACTCATTTTATTTTTGTATGACGGGCATGGTATTGTAGGTTTTTTATAGTTATTGTTTTCATTCCATGGATTTTTTTTATTTTCAAATAGTTATTCTTACACTATTATTATGTTATTATTATTATCTATCATTAGAGGTTATATTCTCTCCAATGTCAACCCTTATACCTTATCTCACACTCAATGTCCTCTATAATGTAGGGAGAAATTCTTGAGGTCTCATAGCTATCCAATCTATTTATGGTATAGTGAGTTAGTTCATGATGTTACAGAAATTTTTCTAGTTCTAGAAAGAGTTGTAAAAGAATAACTGACATAGGTTACACAAGAACCTTGATTTTCAAGAAGGATTCACTAAGATCCCGGGAGATATGGATTTTTTATAGAAAATTATAATTAATTATTGAATATAAATTTTTAATGTATTACATACTTAGAGTCTATTGATATTTATAATTCCAATAATTAAACAAATGTTATAAAATATAATACAGATTCCATGTACGCTAATAATGTATTCACATGAATGGGTGAGACCCATAGGGTTCCGGTGGATTTGGTAATATAAAACTGATATTAAGGGTAAGTGTCTACCTATAAAACTCTCCTTATTCTGATGGGTAACAATAAAATTATACAATTGACTGTAGAGAAACCTTATTACTTATTTTGATGTAAATTTATATTCTGATATTACTTTCTATATTAGGAAATTATAATTATTAGATATATTAGATGGATGTAAAAACATAATTACTTAATGGTAACTTATTTAAGGTAATTTTTTGATACATCCGGATGGTTTATTATTTTAAATGAGTCTGTAATGCTTGGAAAGCTACAATAGTCCCTTTGTATATTTAATAAATCATCTTGAAGTTGGAACATATAGATTGATGATTCAATCAAAGAGTTTGTTTCAACAATAATTTGGATTATTATAATTTATACAAATAGATTATTGGGAGTGCTGTGCAATTTCTGATATGTTGTATGTGAATGATATTATTTTTATCATAAAAGATACCCTGAATTTATATTCTATAATTATGAGATTAGAAATATGAATCTTGATGAATGAAATTTAGAAAGTATACTTTATTCAAGGTGAGTATATTTTTTATAGATTGATCATAAAGTTTACTTAGACAAAGTAAAATCAAAAATATTAAAAATGTGATTGCATAATTTTTCATAAATATCTCCACAATGTTGTAATTAGAGGTGTTTCCTTGCATGGATCTTATAAAAAATAAAATATTCTTATAATGAGTTTCAAAGGGTAGATTAGATTTCTATTATATCTAATATAGGATGTATATCATATTCCATGTTATGTATGTTACTCAATGTATCTTATACATTTGTGCATTTCTAGTACATAATAATCAAATTCTTGTGGGAGTCACTATATTGTTATTTAGAATATCCTTAATAAAGTAACTGAGAGTTACAATATATTCATAGTTTTTAGAGGTGATGATTAAGTCATTGTATATGGTTATGAATAATATGGTTTTGAATACTCAAAAGATGATATGAGAACTCAATATTCGATCATTGTTTTCAAAATAATGGATATATCAGTTTGAAGTTTTCTAAAGAAGCCACCATATTCGACTTGTAAATTAGGGAAAACCATAACACGTCTTCAAATATTGTGATGGATATATTTTGGATCAATAATTTTATCATTTATATTTGGGTTGTATCTATAATTATGGGAGAAATTTAGTTTTACTATAATAATAATGGAGCTATTTATTTGACTAAGGAAAGCTTGTCTCTCCAAAGGACATAACTCATCCTGTAAAAATACCATATCATTTGAGATATCCTTAAAAGGGGTGATGTAAGGATCTATTAGTTGGAAAAAATTGACACTATTTAAAATCCTTCGATAAACCCCTTAGCATTGAAAAACATTAGGGAAATATTGAATCACATGGTGTTAAAAGCATGGGATCTTGGATATAAGTGTTTTAAAATGCGTCACAATTTTAAAATAATTGAAATCAATATTTATCATCAATTATTGTATTATAAATATATATTATACAAATATTGGAATTATAATATCTTCTAAATGTATTAATTTTAATTATTCCTAATTTTTTATCCTATAAAAGTATAACACATTTTTAGGATATGTTTTTATTAGAATTAGTAGAATCTTATACCCAATAAAAATAGTTATATGAAATAAAAATAATATACTTATTAGAAAATTAGTGAAGAATTCTTATATAGGATAAAAAAAACTTTCTATAAAATATAATTTTATATAGTAAATTATGCACTTAGGGTTTGGAGATTATTATTAATCTCCATTACCCAAGGTTAGTAAAACACCTAGTTTGTGAACCTTCATACATTGACACCTCTGTTATGCGAGCCATCATTTTTAGAAAATATAATTTTGATTGGGTATGTTGTTGATGAGGTCGGCAGTTTGAGCTTGAACAATATGTTATTTATCCAATTATAATCTGAGAAAAATAATTAGGGTCCATGATTTAATTATATTGACAAAATTTATGTCCACGGTCAGTTGAAAATAATGTGACACAATTGGCTACTTAGATGAATGACATGTAAAGTATTCATTTAAATTGGATAGTGTATTTCATAAAATCCGGAATATATGAGTTCAACTACACTATATAGGCATGTTACAAGTCTAATAGTTAGTTATTATCAATGATAATGGGATTATATAAGATTACATATGAATTATATAACACATTTTTGTGGTGGAAATGTTTTTTTATAACAGTGTTTATATTGATATCGCACTAACCCCATTTTTATTTTTTCTATCATCGAAATTTATATAGAGGCTAATATTTTCTCATAGTTATGAAATATAGAATTAATATTTAAATTAAATTCCATAGGGCCCATAGGGCCCCAAATTTAAGCCTTAGAATAAGGATTAATTTTCAAAAAATGATTTGATCCAAAATTAAGATAATTTGATAAACCATAACCAATTATTATTAGATGACTTTAAAAAATGTGATTTTATTCATAAGTTTGTTGTTTGATTTTTGTGTAAGTGGGAGATTATTAGATTTGAACTTAAAAATATATTCACTGTAATAGTTGAATCATATTTTATCATTGATCTATATTTTATTCATATATATACATTTAATTAATATAATAAGCTATGATTTTTTATGTTATTAATGAAATAAGAAGAATGAATGATATTATAGGATAGTCAAATATAATATAATATTAGGTGCATCAATTGTAACACATCAATTAAACATTTAACATCATTATGAATTATAGGGATGATTCATTAATGTAATGAATACCTTATATATGATAAGTGAAATGTTAAACAATAACATACTCAAAAAAACATTAACATTTTTGAAATATATAATATTTTCCCTGAATTGGGAGATAATTTACAACTTCCTTCATTTAATAAAGTGGTAGAAATCAGTATGTGATTTTGAGGTTTGTGGAGTGTGGACCATGATCATGTGAATCCAAATCTCTCTCTTACTCACCGCTCTACATCTATCATCATAGTTTAAGTTTCTAGAAAAACATTAGAGTTAGAGGGATCCTTTAACAACATATGAAGATTCTAGGGGATTATTTGCTAACTATAGAGGTGAGATACCATTGTTTATCTCTTGGTGGTCTTCCAAAAACTGTTCTATTAGAATAGATCTTGAAATATTATAAGTAAAATATTAATATTATTGGTGTTAATACAATTGTTTAATTGATGATAGATTGGGTGTATTATTTGGTGTATTTACCTTTTCTTGGGAATAATATTTTAACAACACAATATTTTTTAAATAATTATTTTATGAATTAATTTAAACATTCGGATATTTCTCATTTCACGTGACACTAAAAATAATTTATTTTATGTTAAAGTACTATGTTTTGATTGTGATACATACAATACCATGTTAACCATGCACTGTATTCAACATAAATTTTATCTTTATCTATAAGGAACACTAAAGGTAGTTGTGACTTAGCATATGCAACATGAAACACCAACATAGCATACATTACACACAATACTAATGTTTCTACGAAACAAAAATTTTCTATTATAATTATTTAAATCAGATAATTATAAACTATCAATTAAACATATTCATATGAATAATAATAAATACTTTTAAAATATTTCTTATAATGTTGTTATGGAAATAACATATATTTATAATGAAAAATATAATTTTTGGTAGAGACCTTTTATGATTAAAAATACCATTTTCCCAAATAAACTACATTTCATGTCCTTCTTTAAAAAATAATAACATTCATTTGAGACAAATATAGAAATCTAATTTTTTAAAATCAACTAAATACTTGAATTTATATTTCCAAAATTATCTTTGGTTGATTTTTTGGTATTTGGTTGAGAAACATCATTTTTGATGAATAGATTAAAATGTTGTTTTTCATTTAAAACTAAATTAAAATTTAAATAATTATTAGTGTTAAATTATATTTTAAATTAGTTTTAAGTTAAATTTATATCAATTATAAATCAATAAATAAAATTTAGGCCATTATAATAATTTAAACTCTGAATGTTAATGTAAAAACTTAATTAACTTTTGAACTTATTTGTATATTAAAACCAGTCATTTTGTCCCATCAATGGGATTAGAATTAATATTAAGATCTTCTATGAATTGAATTTATAAAAACCAAGATAAAGTATGGTAGTAAGTATATTATTTAGATTATAATACGATCAACTTAATTTTTTACCAAAAATTTTAGTAAAAATGATTAAAAATAATCACAGTGATTAAAAGTAATCACAGTGATTAAAGTAAAATTAAGAATAATGGTACTTCACCTTAATCACAGGGGCACAAATTACCTATAAAGTTTTCCAAAACCGATTTAAATACCATATTTAGTCCATAAACCTTCCATTAATGATATATTTTGGTTGGTATGAAATTGTTTAGGTATTAACTTGCATACAGCTAACATGTTTTCAAAAAACAAGTGAGTCATTTTCCTTCCTTATAAAATGCCACCACATCTACCACTTCCTCACACCTGTAAAACCTGTTAGGTTTGGCCATAAAATTCCCAAATAAACTTACTAAAATACCTAAATTATATGTATAATCCTTCCATTGGGATGAAGTCAATCCAATTAATCCTTTTCGAACAAACCAAAATGACTAACCTGATTAAGAGGTAACGTCTTCCCTCAAGTCATTTCTTTTATTTTCTTTCACCACCCCCTCCGCATTATTTTTCCTATGATTTTATAAAAACACCAGTATAATAAATATAATATTTTTTGGTATTCTATGGTTTCAACCTATATATACACACACCTCCATCTAATGGATCACAAACATATTGTTTATGTCTACGGCGAACTACTGCCACACTAAACTATGATTCTTTAATTTTCCTTACTACCTCTCATGGTAGAAATTATGATGGAAACTATGTTTATATAAGTTATATGTTATATTTATTATTTATTTAGTATTCTATAACACTTTTACAATACATGTCTTTTTTTACTTTACATTTTTTGTGAATAAGATAATTCTGTTTGAGGAAGTGTTGACTACCCCCCTAACAATGTGACATGATTCGTTCAAAGACTACATGGATTGTATTAAGTATGATTTTAGTTAATATATAAGAAACATATGATATCATAAATACAATTTAATAATTATATATATGTTCATATATATAAATATATATACTTTTTTTACTTTCTATTTTTCAAGACAATAATTAAACGGAAATAGCATGCATGCATGTGTACGGACTACCATATCCATGAATGGTGTATTCTATTTTAAAATTATATATTTTATAGATTAATCTAATATAAATATATTTTATATACATGATATTTATATCCTGTTTTAAATTTTTGAAATAATGAAATAATTTATAAATACCAATGATGTGATAAATTAGGACACATACAAAGAATAAAGAAATTATTACCTAAAATGAAACCCTATCATAGGATTATTAACATGCAGGTAATATAAAGTCATTATCAACCCATATATATAAGTATTTGGTTCTGTAAAATATTCATAATAAATTTATATTTAGTATACAAGTGGTTTGAATGAGTATGATGAGAGTTAAGACACATGGTAAGGGGATTTCATCTCACTTTTTATTTCTATGAGATACATGCTTTATACACCACCCATTATTATTGTGTGGTTTTTAAACTGACCATGGATGTATTAAATTTTGAAAAACATAAATTTAAAAGTATCTACATATCCATTATATGACCTTTATTTCATGGATATTATGTTTCAGTAGATACAAAATCGGTAAAATAGGTTTTCCTAAAATTTCCTTCCTTGAGTCCAATGTTTTATTATGTGCCTAAATTCATTTTGTGGTTTATATGCTTCAATTTTACTTGATATATCATGAATATCCATATTTTAATGATATTATAATATTCATCTATTTTTTTTCTTACATGAAGATCTTGATCCCATGTTACCAATTATTAATAGTTTATTAAGACAATCATATCTTTTTTCAAGATTGTTTATGTTTATGCATCCTTTGAGGAAATATTATGATCTATCTCTCAATAAATTTTTTCAGTTATATCCTCGTATGGTTATTAATTATTTATTCACATATTGGTACCATTTATTCCACTATTTGGTACATGAGATTGTTAAGAATGTGTTTTTAGTGAAGGCCATATTTACCATCTCTATGGTTGGAAATCCATGTACCTTAAAAACCATTTTTTATAAAAAGGGTTTCTAAGAATAATTTATCCTTATCTATTAATATTTAGAAGAAAAATTTCCCATTTTTTTAAAAATTTCATTAAAATAATATTCTTATTGCTTTCCGAATATGTAATTTGTTTAACATTTTACCATATAAAAGGAATGTTCTTTTTACCTCGTATGGCACGAATAAATTTATCATCCATCATTTATTTGAAGCTTCCCTTTCATTTAAAATAGGTTAGTTTATAAGAAAAAATTTTAAAAGTTATTTCAAATAAAAATTTTTTAAAATTTTTTCAACCTTATTTTATTATTTTCAATGGAAATAAATTTTTCAAAATGTTGTCATGCATTCTTTATAAGTTTTAAAAGTATTTTCAAATAAATTGTTTTCAAGACATATTCAAGATTATGTCATATGTTTTCCAATAAAATTTTCTTCACAAAATTGTCAGATTATCTTTATATATTTCAATGTATTTTCAAATAAATGTGTTTCAAAACATTTTCAAGATTTATTTAAAATTTTTCAAGTAAAAAGAAATTAATTATTTTTTCAAGATTTCATTACAAGTTCTCAAAGTAATTTCAATGAAAATGATTTTAAAATGTTTTGAAATTATTTTATATATCTTCCGGGAAAATGGCTTTGTAAAAGTATTTCAAGACTTCTTTATATGTTTTCACGATATTGTTTCATAAAATTTCTTGAAATAGTTTTATGGAATAAATAAAATTTACAAGAAGAAAAGATATTTTCCTCAAGAAACAATTTTGAATGAAATTTAAAAACCACTATCCATCTATGATGGCATCCATTGATATCACTCATTCCTCTCTAGAAAATGTTCTAAATATTAAATTCATATTCATTATATGAATTAGTTATGCTTAATGTTATGGTCTTTATGAATCCTATTTCTCTTTCATGGGTTATATGTTTTTGAAGACTGTATCTCTTTCTTTGGATATTTGTACATGAAACCTATTTCTCTTTCATGGGTTATATGTTTATGAAATATATTTATCATTCATCAGTAATATGTTTATGAAATTCATTTCTCTTTTACAGGTTCATATTTTGATTAAATGATCATAAAATTTGTATTTTTTAAATAGGTTATGATATGATTGCATGTTTATGATACCCATTTCATTCATGGGTTATGATATTATTGTCTTTGATTTTGTGGCACTTGTATGTATGATTTCATTATGAGACGAGTGAGACCCATATCTCCCTTGAATTTATTGGGATTGTATTTTTATCTCTTGAGATAAACATGGATGGAAAATGAAATGAACATGGTTCATTATTACAGGGATGGAATGAGAAACGAACTATGTTTAGGATTATTGGGCAAGAATGAGAAATGAAATCATTTCAATATTAGGGGGATGGAATGAGGAATGGACTCGATTCAGTAATAAAGGTCTGGAATGGGGTTTGAACCTAGTTTAGTAATGGACTTTTTTCAGTATGATGACCCTAATACTAATGCCTTGACTACTATGCAAATCGTTATATATTATTATATGTCTTCCATAATTCCATGTTTTATTAAAAAGTTATACTTTCCTCTATTATGTCCTTTTTTTCTAATGATTCATGTCTTATAGTCTATTAATATTTATAATTAAATATAATATGAAGGCTACGATCTACAAACGTTATTCTCAAGATCCATACCCTTTTATTCATGTTATGATTACACATTTCCTTTATTTACACTTATTAATCATATGAGCTCACCCCTATCTTATATTTACCTCCCCCCAAGTTATAATGAATGGTTTTAGGTAAAATTACTAAAGGTGGAGATATTTATGGGATATATTGGAGATCTTTCACCATGATAGAATTGTTTTTCCAAGTTTCCAAAGACACTAAACTCTTATGGTCCGCAGGCATGTATTTTTTTAATGTATAAAATAATCATCTAAAATGATTTAATATCTATTTATGTTAATACTAAGTCACTATAGTTTCTATAAAAGAAAATTTTTATTCAACCTTTTCAAAATCGGATGAGAAAACTTTACTGATATACCTTAGTGTATTTCTAATGATATATCTAGTAATGTCTCTAAGGATGAGTATAAGGATGAGTTAAAATTTAAGAAAATGTGCTAAAATTTTAGTAAAGTATAGAGTGAGTGGTTTCCTATAATTATATCCCATAATGGATACTATAAGAGGATGTGGAACTAGCATAAATGTACCTATGGGTAACAACTCTGACAAGATGTTCCTGGCCTAACTTGGGGTAATTTGGTACATGAGAGTGGGCCTTACTACACACTTGGTTTTAAACTCTAGGGGGATATGATTTGGGAATTTACAAACTATTCCTGAACCATCATGAATAATTTAAATATAATTTGGAAATTAATAACTTTGGATGAACCTATAGTGTCTTATATTAAGTATGGTGTCATGATTTAGACATGTTACATGTAATTCTTTTCACGAATTTATAGTTTTCCACTATGATAATTGATGCCAACATTTTTCTTTTGGTTTTAATTAATGGAAAGAAACAGAAAAAACTAGATTAATGTTTGTTATGATTGAAAAATTTCTAATGAGCTATCAAGTGGGATGATCATTGGAGTGGGAGATGTTTTGAGCATTCCTAATCAGTTTTCACAAAACATGATTAACAACATGCACCTTAACTAACTCTCAGACTCACCAAAGAAGAGAAAAAATAAGTTCACTAAGAGTTTTGGTAATATAGACCGTGGTGTAAATATCATTTGGTTTACATTGTTTCAAGAATATGGGAAGAATCACCCAAGTGACTGTCTTAGAGGAAAATATAAATTTTTTCAACTATGGTAAAGAAGGACACAAAGCAAGTGACACGTGGGGAATGAGGAATCCAGTTAACAAAATGGAGTACAATATTTTCCTCCCTAAGGAATCATCAATTTTTAAGTGTCGAATAAATTATAATTTCGCAACACAATGTCCCAAGATTAAATCTAATAAAGAGAATCTATAAGGTGGTGTGAGTAATGGTTGCAATGATGATGATGGGGATACTATACATGAAGTGTTACTGCAAAGTGGTATTGTGTAATATGATGAGTTATCCTTTCTAATGGAATTATATGAAGTGTGATAATAATTTTTTTATGTATACGGATTAAATAAGTATGTTATATAAAAGGTGAAATATAAAAGGATTGTTCAGTTTATGTTTTTCACTACAGATTTACAAGAAAACATAGAATGGTTCTGATGAAATATAAATGTGATTTAATGGAAATGTTATGTCCATGGAAGACAAGTGAATAAGTAAATGATAATCCTTAATACGTTGCTTATGTTATGATAATTTGGTTTGGATAGAGATATGTGGGATATGAATAAGTAAGATGAAATGTATTGATTACCTTGGAACTAATTAAGTTCCTATTGACAAGTAGTTTATGATATCATGGATGAAGTTTAAAACTTAATAGATTTATGGAATATATCCATTAATCTAGGGAATAAGTAAAAATTAATCTTTTAAATAATTGTTTATGGAAAGTTAGATTATTACCATGTTTCTTGAGAATATATGATGAGGTATTCACATGTTTTGATTGTGGCCGCAAAGTGATTCTTTGTGATATACGGGGGAATAAATGTTAAGATTATTTCATGAATATATTTTTAAAAGTTTTGTATTTTCATAAGGAAAAATATTCGTGAAAAATTTAAGTTATGATTTGGATGAAGTAATTATTCACTGAGTTTGTATTGAAAACCTTGGATAAAGGCAATGTAGTGATTAACCATATTTTAAGGATGTGTAACTTATTTTTTTATGTATATTATCTTAATATGGTTTTAGAATAGGATATCATGTATTCTAGGTGACAAAAAATGAAGTCCAAAAAGTTCATCGGCCTTAAAACCATGACATAAGGATGATAAGGGTTTAATTCCTACCATTTCCCCCATGTGATGTCTAGGTTATATTTAATTACTTTTAATGAATAATTATTTATTATGACACACTAGTGTTACTTTTTATTTTAAGAGAATAATAATATTTATATTTAAGAATATTTATAGATAACTTTTTATATTTATCATTATTTTATGGGACATAATATCTGCTAAAATTTTATTTTAGTGATTCAGAGAACAATGTTAATTTTTGGACATCCATTTCTCGAAGTAATGGATAGATTTGAAATTGATAAAGCCACAACTAAAGAAAGAAATTTTGTATTTATAAATATATAAAGTATGTATATTTATATATATTCATGGTTAATAAAATAATTAATCAAATATAAGACAATGATCAAGAAAATGTTTTCTTAATACATTAACTTTTGTTAAACCAGTGACTTTATAAATTATCACATATTTATGAATTTGAGGCCCTCAACTTTTCATTTATTAGTCACTTATTTGTGATTCATGACCTTAATCACTCCCTATAAATATTTATTCCTTTACTACATGTATAATATTAACTCCTAACCTATGTTAACCTATATGGAAACCAAGTTATAACTTACTTTTGGTAACTATTATACACCAATCATTCCCTTTTAAGGGATGTTTTGGTATTCATTTTTACGATGTGGTTTTCTTTGAATAAAACATTCATGTGTTAATATTTTGATAACTGAGATGAATTTCGATGAAGAAATTTATTTTAAGGGTTATAGAATGTAACACCATGATATTTTTTTAATTTATTTCAAATTAATTTAATCATTTGGATATTTTTCATTTCACATGACACTAAAAATAGTTTATTTTAAATTAAAGTAAAATATCAGGCTTATGTTATATGGAACACCAAGTTAATTATGAACTACATAATATATAAATTTTATCAGTCTATACATGGAACACTGATGTTATCTTTGACATCGATAATGAAACACACAACACAAACTTAGTATATGTTACACGAAAAACTGTTGTTTCTAGGAAACATCAATTTACTATTATAATTATTTAAATGAGATAATTATAACCTAGCTATTAAAATTAGTTATATGAATAGATATAAATAATTTTCAAATATTATTTTCAAATATTTTATAGAAATAAAACATATTGAAAATTAAAGATATATGTTTTTGGAAAAGACCTTATATGTTTAAAAATACAATTTTCTCAAATAAACTACATTTTATGCCTTCTATGAAAAATGATAAAATTAATTTTATAAATAATATATAAATATAAATGGATAAATTTTACATAATTTTTTTTATAATTCCTTAATTATATATGGTGAATTTTTGTTATTTTTTTGAGGAAAATCATTTTTGATGAATAGTGAAAAGATTGCTTTTTAGTTTAAACCTGTTGTTTCATTTAAATAATTATAAGTGTTAAATTATATTTCAAATTTATTTTGATGTAAAATTTTATCAATTAAACATATATTAATAATATTTTGGCCATTATTATTAATTTCATATTGAAATTGAATATAAAAAATACTAATCTTTTGAACTTCTTTGTACCTTTAAAACCCATAATTTCGTCCCAAATGTTGGATGAGAATTAATCTTAATTTTTTTGATTCAGTGAATTGAATTTCAAAATAAAAAAATAAACAATTTAAATAAGTATAATATATAGATTCTAATAAAATAAACTTAAATTTTTTATACAAAAATATTAGTATAAGTGATTAAAATTAATCACAGTGATTAAGGTAAAATTAAGGTTAATTAGGGACTAAACCTTAATCATAGGGGGCCAAATGACCTAGAAAATTTTCCAAAACCAATTTTATGGCCATATTTATGACATAGACCTTCCATTGTTGATTTATTTTTGTTTTTATGACTTTTTTATGTAGGAACATGTGTACACATAACTTGTTTCTAAAAATTCAAAGTACTTTTATTTCCCTATAAAATGACATGACCTAACCCACTTCATCACACCTATCAATCCTGTTATATTAGGCCAATACCTTCCCAATAAAATTATCAACATCCCTTTACTCCTCTTATAATACTTACTATCCTATGAAGGCAAACCAAGGTAGCCTTTGGAAACAAACCAAAATGAGGTATCTATTAAGAGGTGACTTATTCTTTCAAGTCCTTTTTTATTATTTTCATTCACCACCCAATCCACTTTATTTTTTTCATTCTTGAATAAAAAAATTATACTCAATATAGTTGGATTTCCTTATTAAAATGTTTCAAAAAACAATTACACATACCTTTTTCTAATGGATAGTGAACATATTGTTCATGTGTATGACGAACTACCACCTCACTAAAAGATGATTGTTCAATTTTATTTACCACCTATCAGGGTAGAAATTATGATGAAAACTATGTTTATATATGTTATATGTTATATTAATTATTTCCTTAAGATTATTTATTCCTTTCACGACACATATCATTTTAATTTCCATTTTGTGTTAATATGATAATTTCATTTGAGGAAGTGTGGTGTACCACCCCATCAAAGCGTAATGATTTGTTCATACACTACATGGACTGTATTAAGGATGGTTTTAGTGAATATATAATACATAAATGATATCATAAATATAATTTAATAATTATATATATATATATATTCATATATATACATATATGTATTTTATTTTATTCTTTTAGCACAATAATTTAACGGAAATAGCATGCATGCGTACGTACAACCTACCGTCTCTGGGAATGGTGTATTTCGTTTCATAATTATATAATTTATGGATTATTACAATACAATATACTATATATAAATGATATTTATATCATGGTTTATATTATTTACATCATGATACAAATTATAAATATGAAATATATAACAAATTAAGACATGGGAAAATAATAAATAGAATATTACCCAAATTGAAGCATTAACATAGGATTGTTAATAAGAAGGTAATATAAGGTTGTAATAAAACCATATATTTGAGAATATGTTTCTTTAAAAGAATTATAATAAATTTGTATTTATTATATTTGATGTTCAAATGAGTACGATGAGAAATTTAATTTGTTCACTATGATAGGGTTGGAACAGGAAATGAACTCAGCTCAGTATTACAAGGCTATAACAAGAAATGAAATCGATTGAGTATTATAAGGATGAAATGAGGGGTGAACTCATTTCAGAAATACATTGATTGAACTGGTTTTTAACTTGACTTTGTAATGGACCTTTTCCACTAAGATAGCCTCAATATCAATTCCTTGACTACTATGGAAATTATTATATATTCTTATGTATCTTCCAAAATTACATATTTTATTACTATATTTTGATTTCTTGTCTTATGTTACCTATTTACTTATGATTATTTTATTATGTACATTCAATATTTTTAATGATATTTAATATGAATGGTATGATGATTAAATGTTTTTATCAAGTTCCATATCCTTTTGTTCATGTTATGCTTATACATTTCCTTTATTTACCCTTTTTGAGAATCTGAGCCCACCACTTTTTTTATGTTTCCTTTCCCTAGGTTACGGAGGAAGGTTTTAGGTAGAAGTACTGATTGCGGAGATCTTTATAGGAGATTTCGGGGATCTTTCACCAAGAGAAAATACTTTTTTCAATGTTTCTAAATACACAACACTATTACGGTCCTCATGCATGTATTTTTTTAATTTACATATTGTTAATATAAAATGATGTAATATATATGTATATTAATCCAACATCACTATAAATATGACCCTATACAACTCATAAAAACTAATAATACTTTTATATATTTAATTTCACTGGATAAGTAATGCATTTGTAGATTTTTTTTCAAACATAGTGTATAGCTGAAAGATTGCTTTTATCTGATTATCTACCTATTTGTGTTATTTTTATTTATTATATGATATCATGAAATTACTAGTATATATAAAGGATTATGTTATAGATATTATTGGTGGTGTAGTATTGAGTTATTTACACATGACTTATATGTGAACCTTAGGGGGTGTGCGGACTTAACACTTAACATTTAGGTGAGGGTATGAGTTCTATTATAGGTAATGGAACTAGAGTCGATTTATTGGTACAAATATATGGTATTGAATATATTACAAAATCATTTTCATAGTGTTTCATTTTTTATTTATTTTATTAAAGATAATCAATATGATTGGCTTCTGAGGAAACTGATTTTATACGTTATATAGGTATAACATCTGTGGAATATTTTATTATCACATAGTGATTATTTTATAAATTATGGAATAAATTAAACTCTAATTACACACTATTATATGACCCAATTAAAATTATTATAATTTTTTTATTTATCTGAAATTAAAGTTTAAGATTCAAAGTGTATATTCTACCTACATGATATTATTTGTTATTTAACTCTAATAGAAAGCATCTATCCTTCAATGAAGTATTCTTGAGTTATGTTATAATACTTATAAGGAAATACAGATTTTGTGAGGGATATTATTGTTACATTCCAATATATGAACTTTAAAATTTCTTTTTTTAAATTATTTTAAATTTTAGATTTATTCTACCTAAACTCTTCCACGTAATTCCATTCAGTTTTCATAAACTAATACCTATGAATATAATTCCATTTTTCATCTATTTAGAAATATTTTTTCTAAGAGGATCTCCATTGTATGTTTTATAAATTTTATGATCAATTTGTTCAAGATATAATTCATTATTATTAAATATTAATTGTTGATAAAATATTTTGTTTATGAGTTGTTTTACCAAACCTTATGATGTCATTTAATAATTTGAATTTCTATATCTATAAAGAAATTACAATTTGGCCTAATAACTGAAAAAAAAAGAAAAAAGGATATATAATCACCCCTTCTTATTTACAAGAAAGATTAATTCTTTTTTCAAATCCCATGATTATGGATATTATAAAATAGGTCAGATTTATTTTTATATATGCCCTAAAAATCTAGATAATTATAATATATATCAGGTTATAATGAATTTACAAATTTATAAAATAATCATAATTATGCTCATATATTCTATAGTGTTTGATATTCCCCCAATTACGTTTTTATTTATTTTGAAAATATATCTAACTTGAATTTTGAATAATATTTTTAGATATTAAAAATTTAAATTTACTCATAATTTTAGTATCATTTTCACTGGATACTAGAGCCCAACTATTCTTATACTCATTATTAAACGTTTTTATTATCCTACCTAATTTCTGTTAAAGGTGTTTCATGAGGGTGTCTAAAATTTCATGTTTTCATTATCAATTTTATCAAGATATTTGTTACCAAAATGTTTTCTATAAAATAATTATAATATGGTATGTGACTGATATATAATGAGTTTATCAATAGTTGTGATGGTATTTGGGGATCTATATAATAAATTTATTTTTTTATAATATTTTAAAAAAATCACATGGAATAAATACACTTTATCATTAATAATACCCATTGATTAAATTTGTCGACCCCAATATAAATATGTTTTTTAATATTTCATTAAAATGTATTATAAAGTTTTTTCAAGACTGTCAATAATTATTTAATATAATTTAAGAAAACATTAAATAAACTTTCTTATAAGATGGTGGTAAAAAACCACATTTGAAACTCATCGTCACATAGCCCTTGAAGAATTAATTATTGAACATTATAATAAAAATCCCTACTAAAGACCTAAGAGTCCTTATTAGGCATCACATTAAATGATAAAAACAATAAAACTTGGTATTTTCTAACCGATATTTTTATCTCTTTGGGAAATACATATACATGTGGAACATATATAATTTATAGGATAATGTAACTATATAAGCTACAAACTCTTACTAAATTCATTCCTGAAAATTTTTTCTCTAATGTTATGTGGTTATTGGTTATAAGATAACCTATATCCTCTATTGATATCTCATAGACTCTCATGAGATAAAAAAATGCCTCTAAATATATTGAAATAAGTGTTCTAAGAAAATAAAAAAAAGATTCAATAGTGTGTATAAAATTTTAAAAAAAAATCCTTATTTTCCAAAAGTAGAATAAAAATATAAAAAAAGTTCTTAAATTAACGAAATAAAAAGTGAATTTGAAGAAACAAATTTTAATTTTTTTTTGAACTTTTAGAATAAAAAATGATAATAATGCATATAATTTTTAGTAGATACATAATTTTAATATATAGAGAGTTTTATTAATAGTAAAAATACATATTAAGAAAAGAATACAGTAAATAGCCTTTAATATATTTAAAATATGTTAATAAAAAGAGAATTTTCAATACATAGTTCACCAAAAAAAGAAATTTTTTTTTCTATATATGTAATAATAATGTGTTGAATATTTATTTTACGAGAGAATAAATAAAATAATGTGCAGAAAATACTCACTATTTGTACTACTAAAAAATGTTTTAGCAGTAAAAATTTATCATGGAACAACCAATTTTTTTTTAAAAAAAATTAATACAATTTTAGTGAAACGAAAAAATATATATTTACTTGTATAATTAGTCCCAAAATATCCATTTTAAAATTTTTATAATAATTTTTTATATGTAAAAATATTATTTAAATATCCCAAAAATAAATTATTTAATTATTAATAGGGAATCAAATTTGTATATCAATAAAGTCATTGATAAACTACAAAAATAATATTTTATCTTCAATATAGTTCCATTAAATGGGTGAATTATTTTATCTTTAGTGAAATATATAGTTTTAAATGTATTTATTATAGATAATTTAATTAAAATCAATTAGGGAAGCACATTAAACAATCATATTTAATTAGAAATAGCCACATGAAAACTTTTCCCTGTTTAATGAAAACATATTGTAGATAAATTAGGGATCAAGATTCTGAAATCAAGTGGATAAATTGTAACATATTAAATAATGTATAATAATAACAGAAGTTCAATGAGATAAATAAATAAATCTATGAGTTTTATTTGTGAATATTGATCATGATAGATAGTTTAAAAATATTTTCCATAATTTTAAATGAATTCCCGAAATGTATAAACAATCACTGGATGTTTTTTACAAAATTCATTGAGAAAATAGAATCAATAATTTTTTAAATATTATCCTCAATATAGAAATGTGATTATAGTATTAATTCAGATTAAGGGATCAAATAATCATCATTAAGAACATATTATCATAAAATTTAATGATTATTATTATATTATAGATTCATACATGATATATCGATCTTTTTCTAAATATGAAAACATTTCCAAAATGATAAAAGGGGTGTAAAATTCATTCACTTTATATGATTAATTTATTTCCTTAAGAAAATTATTCATGAAAAATGTGTTATAAAATAAAAACATGACATTCAAGATTCAATAGTGAAACTATGAATTAATAATGACATAGTCCACACCAATGTGTTTCCTTAAACCTTTTGACAGATAATAATTTCTTGAAATTAAATCATTATATCAATGTGAAAATATAAATATAAGGAGTATAAAAAATGGTTGGATCCCTTAACCTCAATTAAATATTAAAATATAATATTATTCTTATAAGTTTTCTCATACATCTATCAACGATGTTTTTATTTCATTACAAAAAATCTCTCTATGATAATATGTATAAATAAATTTTTGACACTATTTGACAACCTCTATATCTTATATAGGGAAATTGTTAAAATATATGGGTCTTTAGTGAGTGATTCCCTAAGTTGGTGTGTGAATCATGGATTGAAACTAATTCAAACATAGTCACATATTCCTAAAACTCTCACCACCCAAACTAATTTTTCCTTGATGTATGTACCTTGAAACTTATATTCTCCTTCCAATAATGATATAATTTTCATTTCTTTTATCTATGTGTCAACCATATTTCATCACTGATTGCATAAACCTATATAAGAAACATGTTAATTGGGAAATATTAATCAATAATTATTAGAAGACACAATTATTATACATGTTTCATTAACACTAGGATATTATATGTTGTAGGTAATGACAATGTACTATTGTGATAGAATCCAATAAATGAACTGTTTGTTGTTTGGATAAGGCTAGGCCACTCTAATCATGGGGTTACTCACCTTACAACATTTACGGATGGATACCAACATAATAATGGATATTATTCTACTCATATACTTAGACCAAATCGCTAAAAAAGGAAACAAATAGTCATGTAAGACAAAAAATATTATCACCACAATATTTAATGCATTATTTTTATATTGATACTCCTTGTTATCTATGTTTTACTCCATCATAGAATGGCCATGCACATTACCATAATATAAATATTAAAACTATTTTATAGAGTAAAACATTATTCATTAATATTTCCCTCTTTTTATAATTTCTAGAATTATCCTCTAACAATATCATATGTATAAAATATATTTTATTCAATCTATTTTTTCCTAGTGGAAATAAAAATTATTTAAGAATTTAATTATCTCTATAATTTAAGAACTTCATTTTCCCAATTTTCAAAGAAATCTCTATAATTTACCCATTAAATATCATTGAGAAACCATGATTTTAATGGTAATTGTTTTTAAATACTCTACTTCGAATATATATAAAAACCATCCTTTCAATTCCCAGGTTCCTTATCTAAAAATAAAATATACAAATAATGGAATCTTGATAAAATGAATTCTCCCTAGTGCGATTAATAAAATAACAACATGTTGATAAGCCCTTTCTAGAACAATGGAGATGAACTCCTACCACCATGAGAACCTCTATAGTCTGAATTTCTTTATAATTGTTTTCTCAAAGTCAATAACATGATCTATAAAAACTTTACACTATATCATATTTAACACCCCCAAAATCATAATTTGATACCCAATATCTCCTTGATAATTAAACAAATCATGAAATGATTTTATTCTTCATATAATTGACTCTTATAAATTTTTATAATCAAATAATTGTTCTCATTATTCTTTATATCATTTTCATACATCAGATGAAATAACTGAATCTTACTTGTTTATTTCAATTCTTTATTAAAACATCATATGAATTTTCTTATAGGCATGTCCAACCATATCACAGTGTGAATTCATCTTATTTTATTGAGTTATATTTGGTTTTAATTGAATTTATCTTACATATTCTCTTTATCGGATGACCAATATTCCAAAAAAATGATATACTCTTTTGTAGTGACCAGTCTTGGATTCACCGTAACTTCCATGGAATAAACTAATAATCTATTTCAATTTTACTAAAGCATAATGTTCAAAAAAACCCCTTATTAGTTATATCTACTCCCCATGATACCATATTCTATAACATGATATTATGATATATCTTATTCATTAAGAGAATTTTGATGTTATAGTTTGATTTATTTCACTGTTATATAACACCAACTGTTACATTCGACATCATACAAAAATATTTCAATATTTATATTACATGTTATTCATGAAATTATATAAGAATTTTTAATTTCTTTCATAATACTTGTAAAAAACTACCCAAAAATACATGAAGTATATTTTTACTAATAATACCACAACTCAGATTGTTGAAAACCCCCTAAAAATGGCTGAAATTATCTCTATCAAAAAAATATTCAAAAGATACTAAAAATAAAGTTTGAAAACAATTTCCTATATAATGTGAATAAATTATATAAAAATCATAAACTCTAATCAAATATTCTTCCAGAACATTTGTAGAAACATTTATTAAATTTGTGGTTCCTCATTTAAAAACGTCTTTAATCTACATCAAAACCAAGATTTTTCATCACCCATATCGATATGTGTTGAAATAAAATTCCAACACTATCTAATACCACTATATAATGTTTAATTATATTAAATAAACTATATATCACTAATCAATGATTGGTTCAAAAATCAACCCTCAATATTTTTTTCAACACTATCAAGAATTGTAAAATCCACCATGTCATGTCATTATCAAGATAACAAATATACATTTGGGTAATGATAAATTTTAGGGATTCATGGAAATTATTCAAACCCATTTGATATAAATTTCAAATAATATATATCTCACTTAATTAGAAATAGAGAATCTTTAAAAAAATATTTTATTTTTAGAGTTAAGGGACTTTACCACATGAACATTAATATCAGTATCTTCATGTTTTCTTGATATTGAACAATGAAATCTAAATAAACATTGATGCCTCTTTCATGGTTCAATTGGTTTGAACTTTGTTCCAATTTATAAGATACCACTATTATGAAATTTTATAGAAATAAATGATACAGTATATACATTATTTTAAACATAATATAATTTGATACACTAATCCCCCCTCCCATTTGAAATATTCTTCTAAGAAACTAAAATTTAAAACTCTATCATTTATTTTTAACCACTTATTACCTAAAATTAAAATTTTCAATTTAATAATCAATAAATACATTCAATTAAGGATGTATTCTCAGTGATTTTTTGGATTGATATTTATACCAATAAATGATCCAAAAAAACATCTAAGACTATAATTTAATAATTTCATGTAAAAAATAATTGATTATGTTAATAAATGATATCTGTATTTAATGGATACATTTTAGGGTGTTTTTATGTATTAATTTATGTATTTAATTGATTATTATTTCCAATTTGTGAGTTATTCAACATTTTTACGTTTTTGTGGAAGGATAAAATGATTCGTGAAAGAGGAAAAAATAAAGAAATATTCGAGCTGAAATACACTTTGTGGCTTGATCAGAGAAAGGTGGCATGACATAAGAATTTTTAAGCCAATGTGGAGTTAAAAAATAGTGCAAAAAAATTACACATCATGTAATCCATTTACACAATGTGAATTTTTTGGGTATGAGTTTTTGGAAGAGATATGATGATATTTACGTCACTTTGAAATTAAAGAATTACATTTTCTGTAACCACATTACACATCATTTAAATTCATGAGAAAATATTTCAAAGTACGTAATTGACATGTCTTCAATTTTTCACGAAATATATGACTTAGGACCCTCCCAAGACCACCATTTGACCATTCTTCATTGATTTTCAATGTACTATAAGCCATCTAGAGCCTATAAAAGTATGTTTGGGATTCTACTGTTGGAGGAATTTGAATGTCCATAGACCAAGGCTTGGAGAAAGAAGTCACACACAACCCTTTTTGAGTTTTTATCTATTACCTTTATTTTTCAATTTATTTTATCCTTTCCTATTATTACCTCATCTCTAGGATAAGAGGGTAAACCCACCATGAGCTTGGGTAATGTAATATAGGGGGATGGTGCTATTGGATCTATTATATATATATTGTTTGTGAAGTTTTTATTCAACTTACAATCCATTTCTTTTTCTTTTTTTATGACGATGAATATTTGAATCTAAAAGGAAAAATAAAATTTCAAAACTGATAACCCTAAAGAATTCATGAACATTTTCAACTTTATGGGAAATATGGTATAATCATGGTATCAATACTATCTTGTTTCTATAGTACCCTAATTTACCAGAATAAGAGAAATATGTTATTGTTGTATTCAGGAGGGTATACCATGACCATTGGATCTTTCAGATCTATTTTTTAACACCAATCATGAATTAACCAACCTATTTTATAAAATCCAATAACACCCAAACCCAGAATTTTCAAAACCAATGGCACACTTTCCATGTATTATCATAAACCAATCAATCTACTTTATTTTTCTCTTTATATTTTTCAAAATCAAATCAAAACCAATCTTTGTCACCTATTCCATAAAACATAATATTTTCAAAATCTAAATAAACTAATTCATCATCCATATGGATCTATCCCAACATATTAAAAATACTTGTTTTAATTAATTAAGTAGCATAGTTTAGTTTTTTATAAATTTTGTTTTTGAATAGACCCATAGGGAATTAATGATTCCCAATCGGCCTATTAATAACATCACTATTTTTAATTGTACTCCTCTTATATCAAAAAATTACAAGTAGTCATAATATTAACAATTTAATAAGGATCTCTCAATGTGATATCAATCAATGTTTCATATAATCAATAGTGAAAAGGCTATAAATTGAAAAGTAAGGAAGTTATGGTATATTTTATTATAAAAAATGTGATTTTGACACCAATATGATACCAATGATAAAAATATATTTGTTAATTTGTCTATTAGGTGTCCTTTGGTTGAGAGGTAGAACACATTTAACACATTCATATCAATTATCCCATGAATTTCTCAGAATCATCACCAAATATATAATTAATATTCATCATGAGATTAATCCACTTATAGTATCATTTGATATCCTAAAAAATAATATTATATCAAAAGATAAATAAAAATAATAAAAATATTTATGATTATTTATTTATCATTTATCTATAAATGATTCCTCTTCTATATTCAAGGTCCAATACAGACAGATAAAATGTTCTATAGGCACCAAAAAATCTCTTATACATTGATTGAAAATTTGATACTAATTTTTATTACTCAAAATCATTTTATTTTATCCATTTTATTCCAATAGTATATACATTAATACATCACTCACACTATAAAATTGTCAATTTGGACTTTAAAACATGTCAATTTACCTACCTTCATCTTTCAATGAAAACTCCCCAAGGATCATAGCACCTCCAAAAACCTTTAATAATTCAACAATACTTATATCATTACGGTACATGGATGAGGTGAACATAAAATTTCCCCTTGTTGAAGAATGTTGTTGGTCATGATGGGACAACCTTTTGTTTTAAAATCCTACAAATCCTTATTATAATTTTTATTTGACTAATACAAGTTACACAAACACTATTTTTGAAGTATTCATTAGGAATTACATTTCACAGACTAGGATTTTTATAAAATATGAGATAAATACGATTTATTAATTATTCATACATTAATTTAGAACTATTTAATATTTCATCAGGATTTCTCCACAATAAGGGGTCTCTTTAATATTATTTACTTCTTTCCTTATGATATAATTAATTAAACCCCAAAAAATTTATTATTATTATTTTACATGGTAGCTATGAGAACCACTTCAGTCTTTTCCAAAAATGATTTATATTTCTCTACATTATCACCCATATTTATCAAAATTGGTTAGTAATGCCTAGTTTTTTTTATAAAAACGAATTTTCATTATCTCCACCAAAGATGGTGTGTGTAAAACACAATTGTTTCTTAGTGAACCATTCATTAATATATATTATTCCTTCCTCAAATGAAGTAAATAAGATTTCCCATATAATAGATTTTGTTTTAGTGAACACTTTTTATAATTTTTCATAATAATAGTGTATTTTAATAAAATTCCATTAGATCATTTTGTGATAAAATTTATATTGTAATGAGCATGTTTAGAAAAAATTAATGTTATTTCACAAAAACCATTCCTCATTAAATAATTCCTTAGTTAAGTTCTTTTTATGGGAAATTTTCTTTCAATAAAAGACCATGGTATTCTTGAAAACCTATTAGGTTATATAATATGATTCCAAAATCATATCACTTTATAGAGAAATTCTCCAAATATTTAAAACTTTTATTTTTAACATGAATCTTATTCTTAAATTCCTTCTCTATATTTAATAAAATTAGTTTCTACTTATTTATTTCATCATTATAGAGATGTAATTTTTATATTATATCTTTCTCACCTCTCATAAAACCTATTTTCCTTCTCATATTTCTTTTTAATTGGGTATATATATCCTTCATCTTTAAGAAAAATTATAATTCATGTTTTGTTTTGACAGGGATAATTATGCTTTTAGTTATTTCCCTACATCTATTTGTTTAATTAATTTGTCTACTTATACTTCAAGAAGATTCCTCCATCAATTTATTCTTAAAACAATAATCATCATATTTTTATTAAAATATAAATAAAATCAAATCATCCTTATATTATAAAAAATCATCCTTAAATTTCAAATACATATTATGCCTAATCTCAAAATGATCCAGTGTATTATATGTGTATTGAATATCATCTTGGTTATTATAAAAATACTCCTCAGAAAAATGACTAAATATAATTTCAAATTATTCAATGGTATTTCTTTCCATGGTATTAGTTTTGGTGGAATTAGAAATTTCATATTGAACTATATCTTCTAAAACTATTATAGGAATAGATTAAATACTGATATCAATATTACATTTCATATTTTTATTATTATTATTTTTTAGGAGTCTTATTTTGATTTCTCATTTTTTTATATTGATAATAGTTCAAATTCTATTATTTTTCTTGTATGATTCCCATAAAAATTATATTTAATTTCAAAATTTTAATCTAGGCCCAACAATCTCATTTTCTCTCACTATTTTCCCATATATAATATACAATATAAACCAACTATTAGATGCACTAGCCTAGTGAATGGTTTCTTGAATTATCTTTTCAAATATACCTCTATATAAATTTTGTTAGACTATGTGTTATTATTCCATTCATTTATGTAAAAATAATAACTTTTAAATATACCAAAAATATACTTATTTTTATAATTTATATATACTTTACTTTAAGATGTAAAACATTTCAACTATAATTTTATGCAGACTTATAGTATAGGTCTGAAATTAAGTTAAATACCTTATAGTCATTCAAGAGAAATTTTTTCCTAGTTAAATAAAGGAAAACCTGAATTTATAATGGTCATGTTAGTTTTACATGGTTTTTATACACGGGTAAGATTAAATCTCACCCATTTATTAATGGTAAACCATGTTTCCTAAGGGTTGTATGTGGGTCAAATATTCATGGTTTAAGGGTTGGTCTGAAGAGTGTATGTGTATATATTAATTTTATAATATATATTTAAGGTTAATACAATGTTTAAAAAAATTTGAAAGGGAAAAATACTTATCCTCGCATAAAAACTATAAGTTATGTATTGGTAAAACCATGTTACGCTTACACAATTCTCATTTTGGGAAAATATATTTTTAAAACATATTTTGCATTTACTTATTCTATGCATGAACCTATAATTAGTTTATAGGGTTTTAAAATCCATAAATAAGTCTAATTGAGTTCTTTTAATCATTTAAAACTCAAAAAATCTATTACTTATGAATTTATTCACTTTTAAATATAGAATCATCTATAATATCAATTAAATAATGAATTTAAATTGAGGTATTCAATGATGTGGTCTAGTATGCAGTTTGGTTTATTTTAAAAATACCAAGACCATGTAATGATTATTTTATATATCATATTGATTTTAACTAGTCCATAATTCCATTAACCATGATCTATAATGTATTATTTAAATGTTCATATGTTTTATTTATAATTTATGTGTTTGAAAAGTCCCTTTTATCTCATTTTTCATTAGTTAAATATTTTAAGGGATAATTTTATATTGGATTCTATAATTTTTTCCTTAAATTATATTCTCTAGGACATATAGAAAATTGATAATGTTTTTATAAATGATAATATACTAGAGTTATTGAAGAGTGATAAAATATTTATCTCAGTCTTTTTTTAAATTATTATAGAGAGATAAAATGCTATTTCATTTGGTATTTATATTTATTTGGGAAATAAATTAAATGGAATCACTTTTAAGAATCCATGGGGGAGAGTTAGAACTGATTAATATGAACACAAGGTTTAGGAAACAACACTATTGTTGAACATTAATATTTACATTTAAATTATTAAGTTAGGATATTATTTTCTATTTTCTGTCCTTGTATATACTTGTTACCATGACATGAATTATTTTTTTGGAATCTCTTGTTCGACCATGATTAATAGGGATCACATCTTTGTTAGTGGGTTGCCAATGAGAACCATATGTGATGTTTTATTCTATGATTATTCTTATATATTTTTTTTAATGTTTGTTTTTGATAACATGTACCTATATATTTATACTGATTCTTATGATGTATTTATATTGTAAAATTCATCTTATTGTGTGTAGTTACAATTCATATGGAGGTATTTTTTTAGTACATGGATCTAATGTACCATTATTATATGGATAACCCTTAGTGGATAAGTGTGAAATACATGAAATGATAACGATAATGGACATGGGAGCATGGTTGGGGTACAAAGTCCTTGAGGTCAAATATGTGCCAGTGACATTGGGTGTGTGATATCTTGGTAGCATAGACCAAGGAATATATATATAATATGAAATAATTTAAGTAAAACAATTTAATGTGAGAGATTATAATGTATTTTTATCAAGTTCCATATTAGAGTTTGGATGAAATGAATTTATAGCATGGTCTAACTGGATTCCTTAACAATACTGAGAGATATATTAACCCACCTTGTGGCAAGATCATAGGAACTCTAGATGACCAAATTTTTATCCTTCATGCATGTAGCTAATGACTAGGGATCATGGTAGATTGTATAACACATGGAATCACAACATATGATTTTTTATTCTTGGTCCCACATTTATTAAATATTTTCATACACTTGTTATACTTATGTGCACATGTTAAGGACTAGTTAGTTATGTGATACTAGGTTTATTACTGACACCCTATAGTGTAATATCAATTCACAAACAATACTTGTCATTAAATATATTTTTAAGGGAATGGAGCTTGAATAAAATAGATGATATATTTAACATGTAGTTGGTAGTGGTGGTAGGATGGACTATAGAGTATTCTTCTATGTTTTATTTATTTTCATTATTACATTTTAAATACAAGGTTTGGATTTAAAATTTGGGTAGCTACATTATTTATATGTATAATATTCCTAAAATTTGATATTATATTATGATAATTTATTATCAACTATGATATTCTATTTTTACATATTTATTTATGGTGTATGTCTATGATTACTAAATTTATAGTGTCCATGACAATGGAGTTTAGATCCTCACCACTTGTCACATCCAGTTGTTTTTTGGAAGCATGCATGAGGTCATATTGATCTTCATCTTGAACATGACGGTTTAGGTTAAGTTGTTACAACAAGGTATCATAGATGATTTTCCTCTATTTTATTTTCACTAACATAGGACATGGTATAAAAGATATATGATATTAATGAATTGAAATTTATCATCAAGAGTTTAATTGAAATAATTGATGACACTTTTAGTGAATTAGGTGATCATAGGATATTGATGAATATAATTTTATCATCAAGAATTTCATTGAAATCATTGATACACTAGAGTATCAAATAGTGAAGATGACACTTTTCATGCTCTTGGGACCCTCCAAAATATAGTGGGGCATGATGGGATAGGATGGAAGACATGAGGATATTTTTTAGGATTCCTTCAACAATCTATTACCTAGGGAATTATTTTCCTACATGTTTAAGATGGACTGTTTTGAATAATTCAAAGTTCTTTGGCAAGATTTCATGAAAATATCTTTATACACTGCTGGTTTCAAAAAACTAATTCATATTACATCCATATTGGATGTAGAATATGAAAAAAATATAATTTTTTCAATATTAGTCTTTTTTACTATATTAGTTGATTGTTTTGGACTTTTTACCTAATTAGATAACCAAGGAAATACAAAATTCCATGACATTTGAGAAGGGTTCGGTGGAGGATCATGATGTCGGTCTTCTTCAATCCTTCAGTAATTAGTCAGGTGGGCCTCCTAATATTATGTTGAGTTTCTGTTCCACTAGTATGAAGTGGATAATATGTAATATGATATAGGGTGGCCTCAGGTATCTTGATCCATGTATGGATTCTTCAACCCCATCAGTTGAAGTTTTATATTTCCCTAACAGGGGTAAGGTGATATATTATATTAGGGTTTTCACAAAACATTAGATAATGTGATAATAATATGGAATAACAGGGCATCTCTGATAGTTTTATACAAATCATTGAGGTGATGTTTCTATAAGTGTATAAGATATACATGATTTATGACCCATAGATCTGGATAGGGTCCTCCAAAATAGGCTCAAATAATTTTGACTCAAGAAATACATGAACCTTAGTGTTAGGGAAATGGAGGTATAGAAGGAAAAGTTTATGTTGTGGATTGGGATCTAGAAAATGGTGTTGGGGGACCATCTACAATTTTAGGTACGGATTTGATCACATATTCACTTTTTTGACTATTCATATTCCATTATATATTCAAGAATTTAATATTGTACATGACATACTAGATAAGTTATCTATTTAGTTACATTCCATTGATACATCATTCAGTAATAAATAGGATCTACATAGGTAGTACATAGAGTGTCATATAATAATTTATAGCTGTTGATATATTTGGGAGTTCTAGATTCATAAGATGATGAGATTTGAGGTGATTCTAGGAACAGATTGGCTAATGATTTTTGAAGACCGCATCAACTACTATTAGAGACAAGTATCATTTACATCACCCAATAGAGAGAAGTTCATGACAAACAATGGGTTAGGGTTAGGATCAAGTAGAGTGTTTCCAAACATAAGATATCTTTGGAAAATTATGTTGGTGATTGTAGACATAGATCTTTTAGTAGGATCAATGGTTCATCTCTTGTCTATTTATCTAGTTGTATATATCAATCATGTTGTCATAACATATAAAATCATAAGTAATCCCCCTATTAAAGAATGTTAATTTAATAAAGACCTAATTCCTTGTTTGTAGCCCCTTTAAATACCCCCTTATCATATAGATATGTTCAAGTTGTAGTAGATTCAAGTATAACTCAAGGAATTGAAATGGAATGGTTTTAATAAGATGAATATTTCAATGTGTCATGAAGAAGATTTGGTCCCTGAGAATGAGAATGAAAATATTAGAATCTAATGAGATTCCCAAAACATAAATGAGGTGAACATGATGAATTTATACCCTTTTACAAGGATCAATGATCTAATTGATTAGTTATGGTCATTCGAGTGGTCCTCCAAGACTTTACTCTAATAATACCCACAATAATTTTAGGTTAAAGAGTTAAACATTACAAAGACAACAATTTTGAGAATTTATGAGCCAAATGAGTTCTTGGTGTAATCATTTAAAAGAAAAATGTACAAATAGTGTTCTTTAATCTCATGAACAATATTTAACACACAGACCTTGAAATTTTCATCATGGTGTTCATTGTTGATATCCTCATTTACTAACCATTCCCAAATAAACCTTAAAGAAATGTTGAGATAGTGTAGATTACACTTCCAGAACCAGAACACTATTCCATGATATCAAAGTGTTAATTTTTTATTCAAGAGATGATATTCATGAGGAAAGTGGGTTATGAAAATATTATATGATAATAACTTGATAATTTAGTGGTTATGTTGTCTTGTAACGTCCCTAAAAGATGTTTTATATTAGGTTATTTCTCAGTTACCAGGGTACTATCAAAATTTTTTCCATGAATTCTTCCATTTATCTACAAATATGACTTCATTAACCATGAAATGGGTGACGTTTATGTTGTTTTAGAAATCCATGGAGGATTTGTTTGACCATAAGATGTGGTTGAATATATATAATTTTTTTTCTAATCCTGATATTGGATTTCTTATATACTACATTTCATTAGGAATTGGATTGTAGGAATTTTTTATGCAAAGGGATATTATATTTTCTTATGGGTCAATCTAGATATGAACCTATGAGTAGAAATATAAAACCAATTATTTAAATATGGATGATACATTCAATTATTTGATGTATAGGTGACACTATATCTTTTGTTAGAGTGTTGTTATCTACCCAAAAAACAATAACCCCTACAATACCATCTCATAGTGAGATCATAATTTGAGGTAGTGGCACTAGGTAAAGTATCTATTGATGTTTGAATTTGATTTGGCCTATGGAAAAGGTAATGGTAAATTTTTTTATATGCTATGATCCATAATAAAATAGAATATCACAAGATTGGTGAATGAACATCAAAGAAACAATGATGCAAGATGAGTTTATTATTTGACTGGAGGATGGATGCTTCTGAAGAGCATTGATTGATGGCTTATTACCAATTATTTATCCCATCTTCATTAGTATTCCAAGTGATTTATAATTATGAATCCCTTCAAAAGTGTGATATGTTATAGGAACAACAAGAAGGTGGTATCCTAGGATGTTAATTGGATGAATATGTTCTGATCCTAGTATATGGGATATTTATAATCTAGATATACATCAGGGAAGATTTAATGATAAATTTTCATGCCTCATTATGGGTGGTGAATCCTATAATGAAAAATATGTATCATGACCATTGGAAGATGTTATGTTGTTTATGAATTAATATTGACATTATTGAATTCATTTCTTGATACATTACCTAACAGAGGTTCATGGTCAAGAACCATCAATCTAGTTTTTTTCTCCATCCACTTCCTATGACCATGTTGAAGTGGGAGGGCATCCTGATGGTCATTGTAATGGGGCTACCCTTGACCCTAAACAGTTTTGATGTTTATTTGGTGATTATAGATCATCTCACTATAGTGAACAATTACATATATATGGGAGACTCTCCCTATTGATAAGATGGAAAATTTAATATTTGTGAGATTTTTATCTTATATAGAGTTCCCATTATAATTTAATCTGATAGATATGTACTTTTTTCATCATATTTTTGTCCATGATTTTATAAGGCCTTAGTGAATTAACTGAGATTAATAATTTCATACCATCCTCAAATAGATTGACCATATGAGTGGTGAATTCAGTTATTGAAGGACACACCCTGGCCAATATATTGGATTTTAGATGATATTAGGATGATATTGTAGCCTTGGTTAAGTTGGTATACTATAAAAGTTTCTAGGAATTGATTCAAATAGAACCATATGAGTCTCTTTAGTGTAGCTCGTTTAATAAAATCATTTCTTAGAATGAGGCAGGTTGGGAATCAGTTTTAGGACCCATTATAATACCAATGACTAATGAGAGAGTTCAACTAATTCAAAATTGGTTGATCATATATTAGAATAGTCTTCAATCATATATATTTTTGAGGATGTGACCATTGGATTTCATTTTTTTGATGACCAATTTTTCTTCCAGGTGTCACCCTGGGTTGGGAATAGACATTTGTGGAAGAATAAGAATTTGTCACTATAGTTTGTTAGACCATTTGAGATCATTGATCATATAATAGAATTAATTTACCATCTGGACCTTCCCCCTTTATATAATGATATGCATGATGTGATTCTTGTGTCTCACCTCCTGTGGTACATTCCCAATCCTATGCATGTTGTCTAATATGAGGATTTTGAGAAAGAGCATAACACCTCATTTATGGGAACTATGATATAAATTATAGAACGTCAAGAGAAATTATTATAATGGAAGAAAGTTACACTTGTCCAAATTATATGGATTCATGGACGGATCTAGGAGGAAACATGGAATGAAGAGTTATATTTTCAAGATTAAAGGCATGAGTTTCTTCATCACGACTATTAAAAATACATATTGTGGATTATAAGGCATTAGAGGCAGAGAATTGTAACAATTCCTCCATATAAATTTTCTATAAACCCATATTGGATATGATTTATATTTAATTTATGTTAAAATTTAATAGTTTTCAATAATATTTTTACACTTATTTATAGAAAAGGGATTACAAAAAAGGTAAACACTTAAATCATATATGCAAGATAGTTTTTGGTAGTTGCATAAAGGTAACAATTAATTTTTAAGGGTTAAATAAGTTTAATTCCCCAAATGTGTATAGTTAATATTAAATTACAGTGGCCAGATAAATTTATCCCATGTTTCTTAAGGTCTATAAAATGGAAATCCAACCATAATGTAAGGGTAGGTTCAAGGTGCATAAGGGTAACTCCTAATTTTCTATATTGTTATTAAATGTAATTCAAAATTTAGAAAAGGGTGTGTGAGGGTTAACTATTTACCCACTCGTAATATGTATGAGATATATAAGGGAAAATCCATGTTACCCTTACACATCTCTCATTTTGGGAGGAAATATTTTTTAACATGTTTTAATTATCTTCTTCTAATTTTGAACATGTAATGTGTTTGTATGGTTTAAAAATATTTAAATAACAAGGATTGATTAATATGTCATAGTTAATTTTCCTAAATCCTGTTATAGAATAATATAAACACAAAACAATTACGAATTATTTTAAAAATCAATTAAATGATAAATTTGGGTTTGGGTTTTCAATATAATGAACTACCAGGTGGTTTTACATCAATTAAAAATACATGTACCTCTTTCTACTTTATTTTTATCTCATCTACTCCAAATATTTTTTTTATTTTAATCAAATCCACTTTGAGGATAAAGTGGAAACTATACTTGACCAAAATACCTTGCAGCTGGACACATATCCAAAATTCCAAACGAGTCCACAGATTTAAAATTTGAAAGAGTCATCAACCATCCCACCAGTAAACGATCCCGCAAATCACGCAGCTGCTACATTGAGGATGGATCATCAAGATCGCACTACAGCCATCATCATCACTCGTTGTCATCATCACGTCATCAGCATCCTTTCCGAACATCATTTCCATAACCATCACTGCCAGAGTCACCACATCGCTAGTGGGATGCCTACCGCCATCGTAGAACCCCCAAAATTTTCCGCTGTGCATCATAACAAAAAAAGTATCATCAAGAACCACCCGCCAGAGACCAGACCTTCCACGTCATCGGAACCACTTCATCCATGCCAACAAACCAGAAGACCCATATGTGATTTTTTATTCCGTTAGTATTTTCTTATACATTTTTTATATATTTTATTTAGAACACAAGTTCTTTTATGATTCTAGTAATGCTCGTAATTCCATGCTATTGTATTCTCTACCCTATTATGTGTAATTACCTTTAATTTTGAGGTACTATTATTCATACACGAAATTGCAGAAATGTTGTGAAATTGTTATCCCTTATAGGGGAAGTGAGAATGACATGTTATAATGAAGGGTAAAAATGATCTCATGGTAGGGGCTTAATTGACCTAATCCCATACCCATGTATGCAACTTTGGGTGTGTGAAGACTATTGGATGGCCTGAGGCATGGATTGGGTATTATAAATTTGAGTATATACCTATTAATTTAATGGATTATGGAAACTTTGTAGATTGTTACATTATTTTAGGATCCCATATTTTTTTACTAGATGTAATTATTTTAAGTAAAATGAATTGTTATTTTGGTGGATAGACTATATTGTAATCCAAGATTCAGAATGAAATTAAAAGGGATTGAACACTCAAATGTGTTGTTTTTAGAACTTTTTTAATGACCATGATGTGTTTGAGGTGGTTTATGAGTTTTAGGAGCATCAATATCTAGAAAATAATAGTCAAGAGAAGTTTAAAGTGCACACAGTTGGATTAAAACTATACAAGACATAAAGAGAAACCATGGGGCCTGTTCAGTGAGGCTGAGGTTATTTCATGGTTTGTTTTAACCTTACACACTAGGCCACACAATAATGTGCTTGTTTTCAGTTCATTAACAGAAAAGAAACACAAAGGTTGTACATGGTTTCTTAGACCATGCACAGGAACCATGATATTCACTATAACACCCCAAGCATCCATGGTATGCTTCTTTTTTAAATAATTCAATAGCGTGTGATGTACACAACACCGAGTTCAAGTGCACCACAACCTATCAAACTAGCAGTTTAAAAATAGTTTATAAATATTATTAACCACATTTTTAATTTTATATATTGCATATTCTTTTGACATTCATATTTTGTGTTTCTTAGACATAATATAAGGAAAAATTCAAATTTTTACACAAAAGAAGTATTTAAAAAAATGTTTTTTCACACCTTTTAATGGAAAACCATTTTTATAAAAAATATTTGACACTTTAATATATTCAACTTGATAAAATTAAATTATTCTCTATAATTGGGGCATAAAACTTTAGTTTGGATAATTGTTTGGTACTTTTCTGATAACTTTCATATTTTGATGAATAATGAAAAATAATTAAGTTTAATTTAAACCAAATTTTTTAATCGAAATAATTTAGAGTGTTAAATTATATATTTGAGTGGTTTAAAAGTGTCAATAAATTATTTTTTTATCATTTAATAAAATTTATGTCATTTGATGTAATTTTACATTTAAATTTTACATAAACACATGTCAATCTTTTGAAAGTTTTTACTTCTTAAAAACTCACTTTTTGGTTTTGACAATGACAATTATTTTTAAATTACTTACTGAAACTTTTGTGTTTGGAATTTGAAAAAATTGATTCCATATTTTGAATCATAAGGTCTAAATTTTATAAATAGGTACCTTTTATTTTTTGGACATTATCAATAGTAACTTCAGTAATTATTTTATTTATCATGGTTAAATGGTAAATATGGTAAATAAGGGTAAAAATAGTATTATAATAATATTAAACTACCCTAACACATGTCATAATATTAATTGATGAGATATTTACGACCATGGTCTTCCTTGGCTAGATTTTGGGACCCCATGGAGCCACTTGGGTGTGAAAATGACATTTTATAAGAATTACTTTAAAGTATAGAAAAATATAACATAAACATGTATCTTTCACTAAAACAGTTTAAATATGGGGCTATATAATTTATCTCATTAAAAATAATTAGTAATTTTAAATAAAAAAACTATTTTATACATCATGGTATTTTATTTATAATTTTCCAATATTAGATAAATATATTTATTTATGACCCAATTATAATGTAGTGATTACCACATTAATGAAAGATTCAAATAAATGAATATGTAAATATTAAAAATAAATGAAATTTGAACATTTTTATTCCATACACTAATTTTATGGATTACATTGACATATTAGGGATACTTTAATACCTTTTTTATAAATAATCAATTTCTTATTCCTTTATCAAAAATCAATAACTAAGTAGGGTCAAAATTGACAAAAATGAGTTTTTAAAACAAATACTATTTTATTAAATGATATAAAAATCCTAAAAATCTAAAGATCTAAAAAAAAACTTTTATAGTGACATAAACGTAATAAATGACCCACTTTAGGTTTTATTTTCATTTTATAGTAATGAAAATGACCGTGTAGTATAAAAATACATGAGGACGTGTAAGAGCTTACTTATTTTACAAAGCGTTAAATCTTAAAGAAGAGGTTAATTTTTTGACCTAAACATGTCTAAAACATATTAGTTGATTGGATTTATACCAATACACATATAAGACTCAAAATAAATCAATTTGGAGATATTATAATTTTAAAATCATTTTTTAATAAATTAATATTTCAAGATTTTTCTAAAGTGCCCCTCACATATCTTATAAAAGGGCACCTACCTTTCCCTTTAGCTAACATCTCCAAAGCCCTTTTTCTCATCCAAACCCTAACCAAATCTCCTCCAAAAGACCCTCCCTTCATCCTAGGGGCACAAATATGAGAATAAATCCATCTTAAAGAATCCTTTTTAGAAAATAAAACGGATATACCTGAAGAAGATGTAATCGTTTTATCCCTTCTTTAAAAGTTCATGTCTTTTTCTACTTCCTCTTAATAAGTTGTTACCATATTAAAATAATAAATCCAGTATATAATATATTTTTATATATTTTTAAGATTATGAGGCAACCATATTCCTCTTTTTACCCATACTATGAAAAATAATGCCACCATGCATGCATTCATACGACTTACCGTCTCCACATCGTGGTGTAAATTGTTATTCATGTACAATTTTTTTTATGGGGGTATAGTGATGAATATGATGGATGTAAATAATAAATATATCATGATGTTGACTCTATAAAATTCATATTCCATCCAATTCCATACCATTTAATCATTAAATTAATGATATCGTCGCTCGTGCATATGTACGGTTTACCTTCTCCATTACGCAATGAGACTCATCTTCCAGGCGTTCAGAGTGATTTTAAGGATTTATTTATATGGACATGATTGTTTTAAAATATTAATTAATTTAAAAATTTTCAAAGTGGTATGGGACACTTTTATTCAAAATTCACTTTTAAATTAATTCCTTTATAAATTGTGTGACTTTTAAATGATTTCATGAAAAGGGGATATTCCTCTCAAAGTGTTTTACTGATCATTTTCAACTATGTAAACATTATTTATAGGATATTATTCGTGATTAAGGTTGATTTATTAAAATACAATCTTCCTTACTATATTGAATGATTTATGGTATGTTTGACTGTGGATGTTCTTTTTATATACAATTCATGGTTTATTGGTAAATTATTAACATTTTGTATTCCAGTTTTAATATGAATGATTATGTTATGTTTCACTCCTTTCATATGATGAATTCATTGGAATTAGTAAGTGGTGGGAGGGGCCAGTTATAGCCCCTCGATGCATCAGTAGGTCTCATGAGACAAACTACTGTCTTGGAACAAGGCTTTGAAAGATTATTTGTGAATGGTTTTAGCACATGGCCTTAACGTAGTAGTTATTATATCTGACATTATGCAATCCATTGTTATGAAATTAGTTATTACATATGATTATTGACTAGTAGAATATCCATGTGCATGTTTATATTGTAATTTTTGATTTATTTTTTTCATATTATTTTCATGTTTATGTTTGAATGACTATTGTTTTTATAATACATATTCCCTAAAAAGTTTATAGCTTCTACTAAATTATTTACCATTACTGAATATTTGAGATCACCCATTTCCTATGTTTTATTTTCTCAGGATGCCAAGAAGTGTATTATAATTGATATGTGGGTTTAAGTTAGGTGAATAATGACATTCTCTATGGATTATCTATGTTGTATTTTATGTTAGAAATTATAATGTTATGTTATTGTATTGAATTTATTTTCCAAGACTGCAAAACTGATCGGTCCTTCGGGACATGATTCCTTGTAATCATGCCAATGTATTAAAATAATGAACCAGATATAGGATTTTGGGGTTAGGTAATTACATCCACATTTCATAAGAAGTATCTTATGAACAGTTTAGAAAAACATGCTACCAAACCATATGCCTTCTTAAATGGGAAAATTTCCAGTTTTCCCCTACCTTTTTTTTCTTTTCTCCCCTTTCTTCTCCTCTTACCCATGTGATGTAGTCCTCATACGAAGCACCTCTTCTCTTTATAAAGGAATGGTTATATCTACTTAATTTTAACTTTTTATTGACCACCATCAAGTGAATTTGATATAAAATAATGAGTTTATAACTACTCCTATCTATATTATTAGATTCTATCATGATATTAAATTTTATCTCTAAGATATCTAATTCTTTCTATTTCTATGACGTTTTTATTTTTATACTATTTCTCTGAAACCAAACTTATTGAATCATTAATATTGGATGTGTATACTATCTATGGTATAATTTAGACAGTATATATCTGTTTATCTAGATTCATTGAATTTTATAAAATAAATAACTTTTCGGCACACCATATTCTCCATGTGTTTCCCACTATTTGTGAAATTAATTTTTTAGAACTCAATTCCATAACTTGTATTATTATTGTGAATTATTTTAAATCAATTGAGATTGTTTAACTAAACATGAAAAAACGACGTAGTTTATATTTTCTATATTCCTTAAAACATCTGACTACTTATGTAATTAAACCACCCCATTGGGGTGATGTTTAGATACTCTTAATCATAATTCTTTGGTATCTAATTAATTATTTTTGGTTTACTATATTTTATATTTATTGTAATGGTACACATAAATGAAATTAATTAATTTAATATGATAACATGTTCCTCATTTATAATAACACCACCTTCGTGGTGTGTTTAATTCCTTAATAAAATAGGGAAATTGAATGGGTTAATTGAATTGATAAATATACATGTACTCCATTATTTATATCTAGTTTATGATAATGGAATGTTTACTTACACCGACTTCTTTATTATTTCATAAATGAAATAAATAATGGGTATGAACCACTTTTTATTATTGAGTTTTTTGTGTCATTTTTATTAATATGGAATCTTTTAATTAAACATAAATCATTAAATGAGTTGTATTATTCCTTGAGCGATACTCAAGTTCCCATTTCAGGAATTCTATGGACATGCTCATAGGATATTTGAGATTGTATGTACCTTAGTTTATATGTGTGTTTATACTTTTTGGATCTTCAAGTAAAGTCTCAAAGGTTACTGATTTATGTTATACTATGAGTGATATGCATAGTTTTTATAGGTTTCCTTCAACGTGCTCACTAGGTGGATATTTTACTTACCCTTGAGCGATACCAGATCCCTAGGGGAGTTACCTTGGATGGACTCAATGGAAATATTATTATACCATGCCATGAGAAATAATTGATCCCCTATGTGAGATTCCTTTTACTAGAATATATGGTCATGATTTACACCACACTAAGAGTGATACATGGGATGCATTTATGGGTTTCCTTGAAAAAACACTTATGGTGTTGGGTACTTATAGTGCTCCTATTGTCATTATTGGGTTCATCTATATGATTCTCATTGGATGGTCCAATGATAACTCTTATTTAAATTATAGATATGTCTTCTATATAATTTCAGGAATGAAAATTTATTAAACCAAAGGATGTGTCTGCATATCGAAATTACATGCTTGGGTTAGGCCCATAATTACACTTGAATTTTTTGATGACCTAGTTGGATTACATTCATATATCATAGGTGGTTAATATATATATATACTATTATTATTATCACTCAAAAAACTGGGATCTAACCCATGTGTCCATATCTAGTATAAATTTATCATTGAGGATATATCATATATACAAATATATAGATATTGATAAGTACTCAGAGACAATTTGGCTTAGGCAGAAGCATGTATGGTCATCTAGTTATCCATTTTGAACATTCACTGACTTGTTTACTTTTATTTATTTAATTCTTTATTAATATAACTAAAAAATAATGAGTTTTATCTTGGTAGAATCTATTATACTTTGGACACTATTGGTGGTTTCCGACAGACTATATATCAAACTCTATATTGGACTCCATTACACTAGGGTACCCTATAAGACCACATTTTTTCAGTTCAATTGAATATTTCTTGTTCTGTGCATTTTAGTTGGGAGGTTAGGATCATAGGACAAAGCTAATACTCAGGATGATCATGGAGATGAATATCATGAATTTTTATTCATTTTTATTTTTCATTTATTTTATTGTATCTACATGATCTATGATTCTTTCTTTTTATTTTTAGCATGAATTTTAAATTCATGGATTGTAAAATATTTGGTGTTGGCCACTTTATCATCTTAATTATGTTATCTTTCGATGCTCTTTTATTCATATTCCTACATTGTCGGTTTATTTATATCTGATATACTATTGTAGTACTCTAATTATGAGGGAAAAATCTCAAAACCATACAATCATTATACCCTATCTTATAGTCCATAGCCTATAGTGTTTGGGGAGGCATTAATGATGCCATTTTTCCAATATAATCATAGAAGTGCCTCAATGGCTCTCAGGTCAAGACATTACAAAGTGGTATATGTGTAGTATTTTTTCTTTTATTTTATATTTTTGGGATGGTAGACAGGACACTATGAATGTATTTGTTCTTTCTAAATATATGTTTCTAGGAGTTATCAATCCCAATATGAGAAAAAAATCCATGTGGAAATTAATGCGATTTTTTTATCACAATGTTCCTTATTATAGATTATTATGACTCCGCCTTTATTAAATGTGGTATGCTTCTGTGTTACTAGTTAATGGGATTCTAAAAATTTTACCCTCGGCCTGTTATAAAAAATAACGTATCATTACATGAATCATTATAGGCACATTGGGATTCATCTACCCTATATATTCCATTCCATATAGGTTTCATTATAATTGTGATATGCGCCATCTATGTTTTAGTAACATGATTATTCTATAAACAGTGTTTTAATCATTATATTATATGATTTTCTATATAACATGCTTGTGTAAGTTTTTTATATTTATTTTTTACATGTTAGGATTATTAAGTTATATTACATTCTTCCTGATTATTTATAATGCCTATTTATTTACCATCTTTAGGTAAGTAATTAGTATTATTTACCTTCATATTACATGGTTTTGTGAAAACCTATTTATTGGTATGGATTCCATGATTCCTTGTATATAACATGCATGGTTATAATTTTGATATAAAATTGGTTATTAAAACTTTAATATCAATATAAATGGATTTTTTACAAATAGTTTTTTTTAAGAATCTTAACTAACAAATCATGAAATTTTTAATTCCTGAACCACTAGTTTCATGGGTTGAAACATATTGGTTGTGATTAAATGTGATACAATTCAAAATCTATAAAGTGTATAGGTAATTCAGAAATTGTTAAAGGGTAACCCATATAATCAAACCATAATATATGACCATGATATTATTTGACACCATTTTACAAATATAAAATCTAATAAACCTTAAATCTTAAATTAATTATTGGATTGTGCGCCTTAAGCTTGGCCTGAACCAAGTGGGTCAGAGATGGATTGTTATGATTACATTCTAAACCCATTTATGGTGTTTTAATATTAAATTTATAATGATTTTATGGGACCTTGGTAGGTCTCCATTATTCGTTCTTTATAGGACCCTTGTAGACCACCTTTATTCTTCCTTAATAGAACCTGTGTAGGTTACCTTTATTCTTTCTTGATGGGACCCTTGTAGGTCACCTTGTTTGACATGTCTTAGTAAATAACCTCAGGGGGTATTTTTATGTTATAAAATAATTTTAATTTTAAGAGTCTACAGCTACCTATATGGGTTCACATATAGACGTATGGTGGCATATTACTTGACCAATACCTTCTTTAATTTATAAAAGACCTACTATCTTATTTTTAGTGGAATTATATGAGGTGTTAGTCAATTAATATTTTAATTAAAACTTAAATGGTATTATAATCTGTAGGTAATAATGGAATTTTCTTCGATTATGACCAATGGTTACAATTGTATGGATAAATAATGTTTTTAAAATGAAATTTACATGATAAATTTATTAATTATGAAATAATTTCAGTTAAATATATATATATTTAAAAGGACGTTTAATATAAAATTTTTATGTTTCCTTGGGGAGTTATTTAAATAAATTATTTAGTATCTTACCTATATGACTGGTACTTGAATTTTATAAACCTAGGCCTTTGAAATAAAAAAATAACTAAAAGTGTCTTAATGAAATAACTTAAAAATGTAACCTTAAGTGGTACCCCTGGATTCAACCCTTGTGTATTAGAAGTTATAATATTTTATGAGTTTTTCCTTGGATGGGAATAGGGGAGTATCCCATTCGACTGTTTTTCCTAACTAATTAGTGGTATATCCTAGTGATCTCTTTAGAGTGACCATTCTATAGGGTTGATGCTTACTATTTTGGTTTGGGGATAGCCTGAGGTAGGTAGCTCCCATAGAAGTTAAATCCTTGATGAATGATAGTTATGAGTATTTTTTGACATATGGTGTGATGTGGGTTCCATATTTACTAAGTAGGAATCTCAGTTATAAAATGACATCATGTCGGATGGGTGGTCATGTGGTAGTTTCACCCTTGTTAAGGATGTAATCATCAAGTAATTCTCTAGTTTAGTGGGATAAAAGTTCCTAATGAATGGTTGGCCATATTATATGTTTTGTGTCCCTTCTTCCTTTTTTGATGGAATAATTCAGATTTCTTCATCCTATTTGGTAGTCTTATGCGACAATAAAATTCTGGGATAGTACTTTTGTATGCTAAATCAGATACTAAGGATGGACTTTCAATATTTATCATGGGTTTTGATAGGCTGGTCTATTTTCTATATCTTATAAATAATTTGATGGAACATGTGGATGTTACTCCAGAAGAGTTCACACATGTTCCAAAAGGTGAATTTGTTCTATCTCTCTATCCTCCTATGGTTTTCTCTATTTTTTAAATAATAACATAATAACATCATGTTAGCCTTGTCCAGGACCTATGTTGGTGTTCAACTGATCAATTTATGTGGGGTGAGTTTTATTTTCAATAAATGATAATTAGAAGAATCCTAAGGTGAAGAACATTATTTAAATGATGTCTTTAGTGTCCTTTCTTGCATAAGGATCACTATCGAGATGAAAAAATTGAATGTGGTCCGTATCATTTTTCAATACACTTGGAGCCGATATGTTTTAAAATGCATCGATACTTATGAGCCAACAGAAAAATGAAATGGTTGGTAGTGTATAAAAACTTTTAGAAAACCATTATTTAGGAATGAACATTAGTTTTTGTGTATGATTAATCATGATATTCCTTGGGTGGTAAAGGTATCATGATCAAGTAATGGTGATGCATCTATAGGTGTAACCAATCCATTCTAAAATAATTCTAACAGTTGTGGTTTGGCTAATCTTATATCTAGTAATTCTTTGTACCCTCTTGGTTTAATCCTTCCTTAATGAGTATCATGTCCCCTATCAGGATATTTCCTTGGATACACTGACTGAGTGTCAGTTATTTACCGATATATGGTTTAAAATTCCACATCAATTTCGATTAGTTGATTCTGTGGGAGTTTCACTATTTAGGTCATTGTATTTTTTAGAGGCGTGGTTGTCCTGAGAGATAATTAGTTTCTCGATTATGAATTCCTTGGATAGACTCAAGAACACCAGATTTTTTTATTTTATTTCTAGAAGACTTTCAATTTTGGATCTATCAATGATCATTAGATGTGGAAATTTTTATTTTTTCCAAGGTCTCACTTGTAAATTTTGAAATATGGACAACCGTGGATGATCTCATTGTATTCTAGTAGCTTAATTATGAGGTTACATTGAATTTTTATTTAGGATTAGAAGATATTTTTTAAAGGCAATAATCCAAGTGTGTTGGATTAGATATAAACCCATTATAATGATGGAATAATAATTTAAATGGACATTGGGGATTGACATATCAAAAGAATCCATTTATGTTCTTTAGTGGATTTTGTTGAAGTAAATGTGAGGTGCCTTTAGAGAATAACCATGTTTCATGTTTTAATATTCCATCAGTCTAACTGGATAATTTTTTAGTATAGTTTACTATAAGGGGATATAAATATGTTTTCCTCTTTTCAGGTGAATGTATGCGGTGAGGAACCACCCTTAAAACATCCACAGGATAAGGCAAGTGAAACCAAAAATTCGGTTAAGGCATTTCCTAAAAGCCAACTAAACCTTGATAAATAAAGTTTATTAGGATTTGAACATACGATTAATCTATTTTTCATGATAAGATAATTTTTTGGAAGCTAGGGCATGTTAAAAAAGATAATTCTTATAGTATACATACTATAAATCAGATTTGGACATTTAAATTGATATATCATATGGTTATAAGTTACATGAACTTTGAAGATAAAGAGGAAACATCATGATCAATTTTCTAGTATGATAGGATTGAGTAATCTCTATCTCAATATTATTGTTTTTTAGTGTGAGTGTTTGGATGAGTTTCAACGGTTTATAAACAATGTGAAAAATTTGATCATGGATGTGTCTTGGGAGTTACGAAATGAAAAATACCCATTTGAATGAAACATCAAGAATTTAGTCAGTTTGGTGTCTTTTACATTATTTTAATAACTCTTATAAGGTAATAGATGCTTTAATGTGGGTATATTGTAGCATCCTATTTTTTAAGTCGGATGAAATCATTTGAAAGAAGATTAATATTTAGTTTGGTAGATGGAAAAAATTTAATGTCAATATTTGGAATGAAATTAAAAGATTCAAAACATAGAAAATTTTCTTTTAGGGATGATATAATGCTCAGATGTGTCCCAATAGTTCATATCAGTTTGGAGAGCATTGGGCTCCAGAAACTCAATGTCAGGAGAAGCTGGTAAGGGTGCATATTTTTCCTGAAACTGTGCAACCCATCAGGAGAAGCTATGTATACTGTTAAGTTAGGATAATGGTGTTTCATGATTTTTTATAACTATTCACACTATTTCACCTAGCTATCCATTTATTTCATGTTCCTTGATAGTGGAGAAACACATGGTTTGTGCACGTCTTCTCAAACTATATGGATAAACCATTCTATCCACCTTGTATAAGTCATATCCCATGCATAGTTGGTTCAATTTTTATCAAAACATGCAATAAAACTGTTTTTTTATAATGGGGTGAATTTAAAGGGTTTCCTCTACCACTTTATTTCTTTTCTCCCCATTTATTTTCCTCTTACCCATGAGTAGTAGGCCTCCCATGGATTTCCTCATATCCTTATCTAGGTATGGTTATATCACCATCGTTTAGACTCTATTTCTAGTTTCATCATGTGTATTGGATATCCCATGGTGAGTATAAGCCTATTATTCCCTCTATTCTTTGTTTCAATCACCATATTAAATATTTTCTTCATGTTAGATGATTCTATTTATTTTTGGGGATTTTTTGTATTTATTTAATTTCTCTGAAGCCATCCAAATTAAATCCTTGATATTGGTCATGTAGATCGCCCTTTGTATAAGGTATGTAGTCTATAGATTTTCCCATAATGGCTAGCCATTTTATAAAATAATTCATTGTGTCACTTGCCGTATTATCCTTGTGTTACCTTAATTTATGAAATTAATTATGTATAGCTTAATTACATAAATTTTATTGTTATTTTGATTTACTTAAAACAATTTTAGGTTTTTCACCTTAAGTCGAACAACCCACTTAAGGCGTGTTGTTTGTATTCTTTGACCATTATGCCTCATTTTGTAATTAAACTATCCTATTAGGGATTTTTTAAATATTTGTTTTCATAATGATATAGTTTATAATTAATTGTTTTTAAGTTATGTTGAACTATCCCAATTATAAGGGTAAGATTTAATTATTTAAATAAATTTAATATGATACCCATAAACCCTTTTATAATAAAATAATATTCGTGGTGCACTACCTTCCTTAATAAAATGGGAAATTTTAATGGGGTAATTAAGTTGAAAAATGTATGTTCCCTTGTTTATTTATACCATGTTTATGATAATATAATGTTTACTAACATTGAATTATTTATTAATAGATAATATAAATGAAAAATGGGAATGTCCCTATTTTGTACATTTGAGTTGAGGTTGAATGTGTATGAATATGGACTCTTATAATGGAAGATAAATGATAAATTGTATTGTTTTACACCTTTTCTAATACTAATATTCCCTTTTTGAAACATATTGAATGGGATTATAGGATATTTGAGATTTTATGTACCATTGTAGATACTTGGGTTTCCTATTTTGGAATTCCATTGAAGGGATCATAGGTTACTGATTAATATTATGTAGGGATTGAGACTTGGATTATTTATTGGATTCCTTGGATGGGCTCACTAAATAGATATTTTAATTACACATGAGTGATGTAGATTCCCTAGGGGAGTTTCCTTGGATGGTCTCATGGAATGTTGGTTATACAATTCTAGGAGAAATTCATATTCCTTAATGTGAGCTACCTAGGATTGGCTCACAGGGTCATGCTTTACACTATGTTAGGATTGATACATGGTATTATTTTATGGATCGATTTGGATGAAATCTTGTGGTATTGGGTACTTGTAGTGATCTCGGTGTGATACATGGTTTCCTCTATAAGGTTCACCTTGTATAGGACAAGGATGGTTCTTATTTAAATTATATAGATTACATATGTATAAGTCTATAAATTCTTATTAATTAAATCAAGGGGAGTGTTTTCTATCCAAATCACATATTTGGGTTCATCCCATAATTATAATTGACTTTTACAATGGACTATTAAGATTTTGTGTGTTTTTTAATTGTGATTAATATATATATATACACACTATTTTTACTATCATCAAGACTCCTGGGAAATAAGAAACATGACCATCGCTAATGCATTTATATCATTGTGGACAGATCACATGTTAATATATATACATGTCACAATGTTCTCAGAGCCATTACAACTTAGGCCAATGAAGGTATGATTATCCAGGTGTACCTTGGGAACCTGAGATGAGTTGTTTAATGTTATTTATTTACTACTATATTGATATAACTGCACACTTCTATATTTTATATTCAAAAACTAGAATATGATTTAGAAACTATTGGTGGTAGCTTACTTAGTATATCTCAAAACAAATATGGGACACCATTGAAATGAGTAACCCGATCAGATCTCATGTTCAAAGGTCCATGGATTATTTCTTGTGTTATGAATTGTACATGGGAGGTTAGGAGAACAAGACTGAGACTATATTCGAGATTCTCATGGAGATCTCCCTCAAGTATTTTTTATTTTTATCATTGTTCATGTATTGTATCAGATCTACCTGTTGTATATTTCTTACTTTTGATTTTTTTTCATAACATGGACATGCATAAATGGTTATATATTTGACATTTCCTACTTTATTGGCATATTAATATTATCTTCAAAAGATTTGTTATGAATCTTCTTTCACTCTTGGTTGATTTATATTAGATATACCATTGTTCTTATAAGATAATGTGTGCATAGTCTCCCCATCGCACCATCATTTGACCCTCACTTATAGTCAGAGGCTTCTGGCGTATAGGGATTCAGTCATGAGGCCTTGTGACTAACCAAATCGGGGCACCGTTGCAGTGACCCATGGTTCAAGATGATATAGTGATGTAGGTGTGATGTGTTGGATTTATAACCTATTCTGACTTAATCTTTGAGACTATTTAGAGATATTTTCACCATCCTTCTGGCTATATCTTATTCACTATTAACATACATATGTTCGTATTTCCACTATGGATCCTAGGAAGGTATGGTAGAGGATTTTATTTCTCAGTTATCACTTGAGTGCTTGAAATATGATCGGTTTTTCAAGAATTAGCCATTATTTTATCATATAATTGTTCTATTATATTCGTGAACAAGTTTTAAGTATGCATTGATATTTTATAACTATGTTTGTTACTCAAAACATATAAATTAATCCCAATCCATGTATATAATTCAAGATTTAGGATCAAGGAAAGACAAAGGATCCTATAATAGATAGTTAATCCATGAAGAATGGGGTTAGTAGTTGTATCAAGATATACTCTTGATGATTATAATGTTTTTTTCTCTATTTTTCTATTTAAACATTACAAGATTTATTTTTCATGGCACATTGGGACCCGAGATTATTTTTATATATGACATGAATGATACTTATTATTATATTATGACACATTATCTTCCACCATGATTCAATAATTGATTTTATTTAATGTATTTTATATTTCTATGACTATACAGTGTCTTGTCTCTTCACTTAAGGTGTTCAAATCCTCTATACAAGGAGACAACCTCTTGCATATGTGGAGGAATAAATGAAGTCATTTGGCTCTCTAGATCAAACCTAATGGTTTTGGTTGGGGAACTATAACATATATTTCTAATTTTATTATATCAATGGACATATTCTCAAATATCTTCAATAAAAGTATAAAAAAACTAATTCATCTCACCACCATACCTATTCTTAAACATATTATTAAGATTAAATTATTATTTATCTCATATTTTACTAAACAAAATTTTACCAATGATTTTATAACCCATACCCTCGATATTATTTTTTACAAATATAAAAATTCAACAACATAGGACATAAGAATTTACCTTGGTTCACCCACAAAAGGCTTATTGAAGGAGGAAATAACCAAAATATTCCAAAGTTCCATAATTCACTAAGAATATTTTTTTGATGGGTTTAGTCCAGGGAAAAACTAGTCTAGGGTGACTTCCCTAAAATGTATTAGGGATAATTCCCAACCTACTAATGGAAAATCACTTATTCTCTCTTTCTCACTTCACCTATATGGAAAAAACCTCATCATAAAAGATAATTGTAAATAATATTACCTATATTGTTTGTGAAATATTTATAGATTAATTATCTTTGATATCCATGTGTTTATCCATTATAGGTCATCTATGTAAAAACCCATAATGGAAGCATCACATTCTTTGAGTCATGAGAGATACTCCACCATATTTCATTTTCAAGATTGTCTAGCACTGCTATTGATTTATTCAATATTATATTCTTATACAATTGTATGGTATTCCTCTCTAACAATTTCAGATCTATCAATAATATTTTATTCACCCTCTATTTTATCATATTCAAAATCCCCATTAATTTTAATTATATTTATCTACATATTTATATAATGTTATTTTATCTATTCACGGAAAAATTAACCATTTCCCCTTATTTATGAATATTGATCCACCAAGGATATGATGGGGAAATTTTCCCTATAATCTCCTCTAAATTTATCAATAAAAACCATTAAATAAATAGATTTCCCTCTCTAGAAATAGTATATTTTGAATATATAAACCTTCAAAACATATTCCTCATTATGTGATGCTAAAATATTTTTGAAACCATGAAATAAAAGATCACACTATATAGGCACCTCTAAATTTGGAAATACTTCAATCCACATCAATAAATAATTCCATGAAATCCAAAAACCATCTTATATTTATTTATTTACAGATTGTGGCATAGCAGTAAAAGTATTTTTGATCATCAAACTAATTGTGGTGTAATATTATTCTTCATAGTTTTGGCTCCATTTTATGAGAAGAATAAACAAAATATTCTTATTCCTCTCCATGGTGTGGCCATCCATCCCACAATGTTATTGATATTTACATATGTACTTAACATATATGGTAAATAAAGACCCCTAACATATTCCCATTATACTGAGACAATTCATACCACATCGTTTCTCTATAATATTGACAAGTCACAATATGACACTAAATTCCATTGTGTAATTTAATAATCATCTTCAAACAATGAAAACCATAATATTCAAAAGGTTCTGTTCATGATTTCATCCAATTTCTATGATACCAACCTCTAGTAAAAGTTATTATGAAAAATCTTTATCTTGGAGTCACTTAGGATGTCAAATGTTTTTTATTTTTTTTTAAGAAAACCTCTTTTACTACTTCCATCCTCTTTCAAAAATTCTTCAATCATTATGTCATAAGTTATTCATAAATTTTAAAATACATTATTTTTTACTTAAATTTTATTTTCAAAAAGCAACACCTAAAAATATATTAATGTTATTTTTCCATAATATCCCCATTTTGAATTTTTTATGTCTCCCTAAAATTTTACTCAAGATAGATTTATCCAAAAAAATCACCGAATTTACCAACAATAAATTATAAATCCTCTTTCCTCCATATAGTGAATTAATAGTTAAAAATCATTAAAAATTAATACCACACTATTAGTGAGCATAACTATTAACAAATGTTAAACTAATAGTTCCTCATAAAAAACATACTTGATTATCATGCACTTCAATATTACTCAACTAAGATTCTCCATCACTGAGGTCGATATGTTTTAAAAAAATTCCAATACTATAAAATAAAGGTGTATTATATTTTTTTGCATTTAATTTTCAATAAAATACTACAAAACCTTACACAAATAATTAGTTGGATAGTAATAATACCTAGGAATTAAAGTTTAGTATTTATCTCCCTAATTATTATAAGGTTATTACACTAAAATAAAACTATTTATAGATTTTTTTTTATAAAATGAATAAGTCATTATTCAAATAATATTCAGTCTCCATATAGAATTTATCTTCCTTAAATAATGAACATTCACGACATTAAAATTATCATAGGATGAATGGTGGATAATATTATATTTGAAAAAAACTATAAAATACATGTTATTAGCATAAGGAATTGTCTCTTAAACATTCCTCTCAGTTTTCCTTCTCAGTATTATATTATTTTGAACTATAGAACTTCAACACTAAATGACGATAAACATTTATCATGGGTCATTATTATTAGTTAGAATTTTCATTCAATTGGATAATATAAAATGAAATTATAATCAAATTAATATTCAACATTAGCAATATAAAAAACATATAGAAATGTGAACATTATTATTTAGTTGGTCTTATATCTAAAAAATATCATTCCATGATTGACTACTCATGTATTATTCAACAAGTGTTTCAAAACACCATCATAGTGAATTAACCTATAACATATTTATCAAATATAAAAAAATTGTGTGAAATGTTTCAAAAATTACCACTAGTTTAAACATAATCCATTTAATAGATCCTCTCCACCCCTAAAATAAAGTATAGAGGCTGATCGAAGATAGTCCCCCAAAATTTATTAAATGAAACAAAGATAAAGGTTACATGATGTTTTTCCTAAATGGGAGTGAGTGACTCCCTACATATCATTCTCCACCATTGGTTCACATAATTTCGGTGCTTTGAAGGACCGCATTGAATCAATTTCAATAATTTCTTTCTTTGAAAAGGCATCAACCACCAGATTGGCCTCCCTATAAGAATGTGAGACAGCATGGTTAAAAGGCCTAATTTGATCCAAACATTTAAACCAATACGAAAGAATATTCAAAGGAACATCCTCCATTATTCATTTTAAATATCTCAATAAAATTTATGAAGCTGATTCAATCCAAAATCAAGTCTAATTATATTGGACAAAATGATTAATAGCATGCACCATAACCCACTTCCCTGCTTCATAAATATTTCTAACACCAATATAATGATGTAAATAGCCTTTCACAAAGCCATGGTGGGTGAAGAATACTACACCACATTCTAAGGGCCCTGGTGATCCATTGTCCACAACATAATAATTAACATTAATACATAGGAAGATGGGGGTATCCATCTAAATGATTTGAGCAGAAGGGGTTTCCTAGACCTACACATCACACCCAAATTTTTCAGAATATCCAGGTCACTAACACTATTGTTCATCGATACTACTTTCTGCCTCTAAACTACATTAACATACCTATGAATCATAATACATGTACATTGAATCAAGTCCACAGTTTTATAGAAGGTATATTTTCTCTTAGCCTACCAAATACTAGCGATCACATATGCTATAACAGCTTTAATCGGGTTACCTACTTGCTCACTTCGGCCAGCCGAACAAACCACAAACATGATATCCTCCAACTAAAGACCTATAGGTTATTGGAATTCAAAGATATATCTAACATACCTCTATTTCTCATGTGCGAATACATAGTCCAAGAGTAAATGCTGAATATTATCTTCATCATTCAGGCATAAGGGGAAAGTAGAAACAACATACTGACCAATTCATTTCAATTGAGCATGGGTGGGAAACCTATTTCTCTAGATCATTCAAAAAAGAAGAAAATGAAAAATATGTATAATTTGCACCTTTAATTTCATCAACCATGTTGGATGTGGGGTGGATCCATCACATTATAGATTGTAAAACTCTTTGGGGTTGAAAATACCATTACTTTTTGGCCTCCATATTAAAGTGTCATTGTCCATGAATGAAATTTTTTTAATTTAAATCTAGTTATACTCAAAAACAAGATCATCATATCTATCTAGGTTCTATATGAGTTTAGAAATAGACATATTATTCCAATAAAGTGTGAAATTGGTGACCTCACTCAACCGATTATTGAGCCACAGAGTATTATAGAAATTCAAAGGAGACTACGTCCTGACCATCTAGACAGTGTCATTCATGTTTGAATTGAAATTGTGAGTTATGGAGACCCACATATAGGATATATGGTGATGTGAATAGAAATTAAATTACTTCATTTTTAATATTTTTAAGAGTAAATCACAAGAATGATCATTATAAGTTATGATATTCCACATAAATTTTCTAATAATTCCATCATTGAAAATCCTTACATCCTTAATACCAAGGCCATCCTTCTCCATAGGCATGACCCAATCCATCCATTCCATAGTTATCAACATAATCTTATACACCAAACCGATCCAAATGAAATTCTTTATCAATGTTTGGTGGTCATTGAGAAGGCTTCTTGGATACATATAATGGGAGAATGAGTATAAAATTTTTATGTAATCACAGAGTTGACCATACACACCCTTCTCACGTGAGACTTGGTTTTCACTTTCCATTTAGCCATTTAATTTATTATTTTAGAGAAGGTTTTCCAATGATATTGACTTATCACATTTCCCTAAAAATTTGGAACACTATGATAGTAAAAGGATATTGTTTCTTTCTTAAATCCAAACATTTTTTTAATTATTTTTTGTTTTCCATTAGTTAGTCCCTCACCAAATACAATGAAGTAATTATTCCAAATAATGGATTGTCCTTCCACTACTTCATATTGTAACAAACGACCTTTATTAAAGAAATAGTTTTTTCACAGCTTCCCAAATGGTAGAATGTCATCATCATCTAAGAGGTGTGACAGATTAAAGTCACTTTTTTCATCCTTAATTCTCATATACGTACCGATTACCAAGGTCATTAATGAATATAATCATATAATATTCACCACCAACAAAAAATACCCAATAAGGGATCTCCATATCTAAATCCTCAAGTACATGGAAAAAATATTATGGGTTAACCATTGATCATGACGAAAATCCTCAGTGAGATTAGAATGAATTGGACCAATTTAATGAATCCCTCAGATATCCCATTCTTACTGAGTACAATAATCATTAAAATCCACAACAAGGTGTCAAGAACCTTGGATATTTAAATCTTGAGAGTTTAGTTCTCATCAATTTTTTTTTCTTTTCATCAGATTAACAATTTCAGAGGTAATGAACATGCAATTCAGGACGTTTCTTCCATGAAAAACTCCAAACTGATTTTGAGTGATATGATCTTTAACCATTCCTCTCAGTATTTTCATTAAAATCATGCTAATTATTTTGGGTATCGTGTTCCCAAAAACCATTGGCTTGATTTCTTTAATATAAATTGCACCATCCTTTTTTGGAATCAAATAAATAAAAATAGAATTAAATCCACAATGTAATAATGCATTACTAAAAATTTCCCTCACATCATTAGTCAAATCATCTTATACCACATTCTAATAAAACGTAAATAATTTATTTTAGAAGCCATATAGATCTTTCACACGATCCATATTGAGTAAAAATAGGTCCACCTTGACCTCGTCTTTGAATGGTGACCTGATTAGATCCCTATTTTACTTCTCATAAACACAAGGAGATGACTTATCAACTATTTTGAACATGATTTCCACCCCATAATCAGATTATATTCTTTGAAAATAATCAACGACTTCCTTTGATATTTTATTTTTAGAGTTGTATATACATATTTCAATACTCATGGAATTATTCCCTAGTATTATTATTTTATCCTTATGTTGTTTGTGAAAGAAATTATATTTTCTATCTCCATACTTCAACCATTTAACATTAAGATGACTTCGACCCATCCTTTTCGTAATAGAGATCATGTCTTCCAACATTGAGTGGGATAGAATATCCCCTGTGGAAGAAAAAGATTGAAACTTATTTCTGATTTATAGTTGAGAAAGGTTCTTTTTAGCCTCTATTATGTCACAATCTTTTTTATTAGAGAGATTCCTACTCAAACCATTTATTAATCCTTTAGTATGTTTTAATTTCTCTGCAATAATCTACAGCGGGCTTCCAATTAGTTGTACTACACGCACATTAAGCACAACCACCCTGTATCTAGGGGTCAAAAGCAATCCACTACTGAACAAAAAGAGAATAGGTATTGACAATGTTATTTGAGAGTATTTATTAGCAATTACGGGGTTGTGGTCAGAGTGATGTCTTGGGAGAGTGTATCATGAAACCCCATCCCCTAAACTACTATCCATAAATTGAATGAAGCACCAATCAATATTACTTTATTTCCACCGATTCAAAATATATCTCTCCACCCTGATTGTTGAACAACACTCTTGATAGGAAATTAGAATAAGTTCTCTAATTTAATCATAAAAAATAGTAATGGACTAAAAATTATACTCAATTCAATTAACAATGATTTTGATAAGAAATCTCTATTTATCTCTAGATAATTAAAGGCCACAAAAAACTCTTAATTAAACACTTGAATGTTGGATAAGAGAAAAACCAACTATCAATGAAACTCTATGTAATTACAAACAATTTATTAAACCAATGTCACATCATATCTTCATAATGTTCTCTATATGAAAAGATTCCACCATCTAGAAATAAAAGAAACAACTAACTTGGAATGAAGTGGAATATTCCTCATAAAAAATTAGGCATACCTATAGAGACATAATGAAAAAATATATAACCTTATATCTGAATATAAAGAATTAAACTACTTATTTTCATCAATTTAATATTATTAAAATCTAATAATTACATTTTTTCTCGCCCAAAATTAATATCTCTAGACTGAAGGTGAGTGTCAATGCTCAAACTAAAGGAAAAATTTAATATAAATCATACTAGTGTGTGTCTGAGTCTATTATAAATCATCAACTGATAACCATCCCAAATGAATAGTAAAAAAAATAAAATCTAAATAAAATAATATTCAATAATCAATTAAAATAAATAACTAATTCCATTATTTTAAAATAATATTTTAATATACAACAATGAAATTTTCGTAATGAAAATTTAATTGAAAAAATAAAAATGTGATCTAATATCTAGAATTAAATTAATTTCACTCTTTAAAAAAGACCCATGATATTTTAACAAAACATTTTTGAATTTATATTCAAAAATCATTACAATATATGTAAATTCAAATTAATTAAATAATGAAATTTTATTTTTAAATTAAAAACATATTATGTCCATTTAATAGAATAAACTTTCAATCATCCAAAAAATGTATCAAATTCATATATAAAAAACTCATAACACTTCAAATATTATTTTTTTATAATTTAAATAAATAAATTCTAGGCTTCTACCATGTTAGTGATAAACAAATTTTGAATGAACATTTTAAAAAATTATTTATTTTAGAAATTAATTTATAGTTTAATAAAAAAATATCAATAATGTTAATAAAACTATATGATAGAAATATATTAAATTATAGAACAATAATTTATACACACTTAGTTAATTTCTTTTTATCACCCTATTATTCCAACATACTCATTAATGTGGAAATTAATGTTATCAAATACTATGAATTTAATGTAAATATGAAATTTTTTAAAATTGAATTTCTATATGAATCCAAACATTTTAAAAAATATTATTACACCATAAAAATTAATATTTTTTGAAAAAACCCAAATTTTATTTTTTGATCAAACTATAAAATCTAAAATAATTGAATATATTTTTAAAATAAACATTCCCGGTTTGATATCTTTCTAAAAATATTTTCCTATATCAATAGATGAACACACACATTGCCAAACCAAAGAGATAATTATTAACAATTATGACTTAATTATCTTTAACATTATATAATTTGATGAAGGGGAATGTTACCAAATAAATATGATATTTCCATAATTAATATCTAATCACTCGCTAAAATAATTAAGAAATTAATCAAACTGTAACGACCCAAAGTTTTCAATGGAAATTGACATCAAATAATTATGCCATATAATCACACAAAAACACAACATAATGAACTAGTAAGGGCTATGTGACCATTAAACATAATTTTTTCACTTCTGTGATTTCAATTTCAAAAATATGACATACACGGTTGCTATTAGTAAGTTATTTGGAGTCTAATATGACCAACATAATTTTCTGTGAATAGTAATACCATTATGAATAGTAATGTTATCATTATGAATAGTTACATACACTAATTTATAGTAACCTTATGTATTCTATTATATTAATAAAATTCAAGTGAAAGTACGATATACCTATATCTTGGAATATAAAAACAAATGTTTTAAAATTGTTATTTTTTGATTAAATTATGTTCATAGTTAAAAATTAATTTAATCATATTTAAAAAAATTATTTATTAAAAATGGAGTTCATTTATGGATTCTATACATCTTAAATTATTAGGGAAATCTTCTGGTATTTTTCTAAAATAATTGAACTTTTTATGAATAGTAAAATACAATAATTTACGATTAATACTAAATAATTGATTTATTGAGTCATTGATGATGTTATGATTATGTAATTCCAATTGTTTTGAACTCACATGAATATATTACTATTTTTTTCATGGTATCGTCACTATTTCTAGTCTGGAGGTAAAATAATAAACTAAGGAGTTAAATATTATGAAAACACTCCTCCCCTCTACTATAAAAACCTCCCACACGCCCTATTTTATTTACTCCACCCAAGCATTGTGACTTACTTAAATTCTTCCCAAATATCTCCCCAGCATCATTCCCCACATCCAAGAACATTTGGTCTCCTCCAAAGACCAAAACCTCTCCCCTTAAGAGGTTCTCAAAGGAGATAAACTCAAGAGGCAAATTCCCCTTTCTAATTATTTTATTTGCTTTCAAGTTCTTTTGTTATCTTTTTTATTTCCCCACATCCCTTAACCCAAATGGTATGATAACTCTAGTAACATATATGTAATATAATGTTGTTGTTCTAATGGGATAATTCATTGTCATCTCTCTTTTACCCCTTCATTTATATGGAGGAAATGAATACACCGTCTGAGATGTGTTAATTTACCACATTCAAGGATAATCGTTTTCTGATTTCTATTACCATATTATATTCTGGTCATGAATCCATTTTTATGGATGAATCAGAGTATTAAATAATTATTTTATCTTATGTTTTGTTTTGTAATCTTCTTGGACTCTTTATTTAAAATAGTATTGCAAAAAAAGTTAATTGTGAGAAAAATCGCCAAATTAATTCAAGGGTTTATCATTAATGTTTTATATAATAAGTAAAATTCACTCCCTATAAATAAATTATATTTTCAACCATTTAACCCTTTTTATTTTCAATAATAAAATATAACTTCAATTCTGGACAACCACATTCATCATACATGTTTATCTGATCATGAATATAAGAGAACTGTTCATTAAAACCAAGTAAGCAAACTGACCCAAACATGCAATTGAACCTCCTAACCAATAAATATGGTTATAAAAGAACCTATAAAGATTATATTAAATATTATATATATAATAGGTTCTATAATTATTAATTAATGAACCTAATTTGATTATTCATGTCATTAATATTAATAAAGATTATTACCAGACTTAAGGTATGGGGTCCTCTCTTCTTCGCTTTTATTCAAGATTTTACTCTATATTATTCCCTTTTATAGGTAATTACTAGTGATGGGGTATGACTACTCACCTCCCCCATAGTTTCCTCATTATTTTTATACGATTAAAACCCCTTTATCTCCCACTAATCCCTCTTAAGTACACACGATACCAAGCCAAAATTCCGTAAGGGATTTAACCCGAACATCCTTTATTCCTTCAGGTTTCCTTATCTTTATTTTTACATAAATAAGGTTATCTATTTTTATCATTTTAAACTTATAAATTATAATTTAATGTTCAAAACTCATTTAAAATTTTCCATTCGTCATTCTCTTTCTAGGATATACGTGTTTTTAATCGATTCCCTCTTTAATACATCCCAATAAGCAAACCGATTTTGAGGGAGCTTCCCAAAATCTTAACCCATTTCAAGTGCACCCTATCTTTTATTTTAATCCACCATCATCTTTTTATGATAATTATTTTTATTTTTAAAACCTTCCTAGTTCACTTCTGTTTTTTTATAAAGTATTATTCCCCATTCTATTTTAAAGGCTCTATAGTATTTTCCTTAAAACCACTAAAAAATGTTTTTATGCCAAAATTTTATGAATACATTTCATACATGTTGTCACCTCTAAATTAAATCACTCACCAGGATAGATATATATTTTTACCTTATGAATTTCCATGTATATGATTTTCCTTTCTTTCAAGGACACTTCTTTGATACGCCAATTTGTTACACTTTATTTCATGATTGAGGTACCAATTCATTCCATGGGACATCCTTATATTTATGTATGATTGATTATGTATGATTATTTATATGGAAAAAATATTAATGAAAAGTTAAGATGGGTGCACCCAGATAGCGCTCCAAGTCATTGGGAAAATTCAAGTCTCATGAGAGGTTATTTGAGATGATCTTGAAGGTTAGCCTTTGTTTGTGCTACTACGTGAAATGATCTTCGCAGTTAGCCTTGAATAATACTAAAGTCATGTTTTATTATTCCCCCATTATTATGACTCTATTTTTATATGATTACATGTTATATGTTATGATTCCATGTGTTACATTCCTTTTTATATCATCGTGAAATGCCTTCTAACCCATGTTCATAAGCTTTATTCTTATGTTTATTCCCTTAATGGGATATTTAGATCATCCCTTTATTCATGTGTTCCCATGGGTACCCTATGAATATGTATGGGCACAATGGAAGTTAGGGGATCTTTATAAAGACTAAATAAAGAAATGTTATATCTAGTTCCATGTTTTTAGTTCTATTTACCTAATCTTCCAAGACACTATACTTTATGATCTTTTTCTTGTACTATGATGTATAATTATGCCTAAAATCATGTAATGTTATATGAAAATGGATAGGTTCACCACAATTTCTATCAGAGTAAGGTCTATTAATTTTTTATGGTTATGATTAGATCACCTTAGTGAGAACCTTATGGATGAAATGAAGTATAAGAAAACATCCCTAAATTTTGGTAAGTATATAGTAAGTGATTTTTCAAGAAAATGGATCTGTGTCTCGATACATACATGTAGAGGCGCCTCTATCACAGATGTACCTAGGAGTGAAAACTTCGAAAAGGAGTTTCAGCCCTGGCCTGGGGTATCATAGTACATGAAAATGGGACTTGTTTCACTCTTGGATTAGAACTCATGGGGGATATACTTTGTTAAATTCATGCGCATAATACAAACTGTTATTAACGGAATTAAAAAACCCATAAGAATATATGTTAAGAAGTAGGTCAAGGATAAAATTGATTGAAACATAGAGAATCAAAAGTTAGGATATACTTCTACTTTATAAGTTTATCCTATTATTTTCAATGTTTAGATTTTATGATCAATAGCTAAGTATTCAAGCCCTCTAATTGTATATTATTTTTCTTAGTTGATGGTGGTAAATAGAAGAACAAGTTCCAACGACCAATGTGAATGTAAATGTCAATATTACCTTAATGATAATGGAAACGAGTGATCAAAAATTTATGATAGTACTTTCTCAACTGGCTCATGTTATGAATAATAACTTCAATTAGGTGGATCACCCTCCTCTTCAAAGGAAATAACAAGTTTCCATTGAATCCTTTATATATAAAAGGCCTCCCATTTTTAGTGGATCTTCTAATCCCTTTCTCATAGAATAGTTTATTAACACAATTAGAAAGATATTCTCTATCCTCTAATGCTTGGAAGAAGTGAATGTTCTACTAGAAGTCTATCATTTTGATGGGGAATCTGATCAGTGGTGGACACTAATCAAGAATATGAATCCCCAAGAGGAAATTTATTCCTTGGATTGGGAGGAATTCAAGAGGATGTTTTTCAATAAATATTTTCCTCAAACCCTCCATATCATAATTGAAAGACAGTTCCTCAAACTCAAGCTGAAGCAAGATGAGTCCCTCGAGTCGTATGAAGAAAACTTTACAAGGATTGCATGGTATGCCTCTAGCTTTGTCATGAACACCAAAAGAAAGGTGTATCACTTCTTTAGAAGGCTAAAGCTGAGCCTACTAAAAGAATTAGTGATTCGAGACTTTTACAGTTATGAGGATATTTTCTATTGTGACCTCAAGGTTGAAATAGAGATTAGAGACTCTCTATGGTCTCATGGGCCCAATGACAAAAAGTGAAAATGGAGAACAATATGGGTGGATCAACATACCAATCCCATGATGTAAATAAGCCCTAATATCCCACCTGTAATGGTTTTGGGAAGAATCATCTTGGGAACTATCTAAATGGAATAGGGAAGTGCTTGAAATTTGGAAAGTTGGTAAATCTTGCTAAAAACTGCCAACGAGAAATAAATAATCATGGTAATGTGCAAGAAGAAAGGAAGGTTCAAATCAACAAACAACATATATTTCAGTGTTACAGCTTCTAGGATCATTGGCATTATGTAAAAAATTTCCCTAAGCCAAGGATTTTTGGAGGCAATCAACAAAAACCTATAAGGAAACAAGTAAGGGATTATGCTATCACTAATGCTAAGGTGGAATCGGACCAAAATATCATAACAGGTATGCTAGATATTCATTCAAGAATATCGATTGTACTATTTGATTCTGGTTCTACTCATTCATTCATATCTTGAATTTTTAGTAGAACTATTCAAACACCACCTCAAAATTTGGAGGAAAGGTTAATTGTAAGAACAACGAATGGGAAAATTATTGCATCCATGGTTTATTACTCCTCTCGGGTTAACGTTTATGGACTGAACCTCCATGAAAATCTCATTATACATCCTTTAGTAGAGTTAGATGCTATCTTAGTCATGGATTGGATATCTTTATATATAACTAACATAAACTATCATAAAAAGGTGATCACTCTTCACGTCACAAAGAATCCTAAAATTCTTTAAATGTGTAAGGAGGAAGATGAATCTCTCTTAGAACCAGTGTCTCATGTGTGGATATTAATTCCTTATGAGCAGGAATTTCTAGCTCAAATGATTGAGACAAAGAAGAGAATCTCACTCGTATATATTCCTATTGCGAGGGATTAAACTTGTGTAATCCCTGAAGAGTTGTCTAGCCTCCCTCATGATATAGAGGTTTATTTCTCAATTGATCTTATTCTTGGATCTCTACCTATATCAAAAACACCTTACAGAATGTCCATCGTAGAGTAGGATGAGCTAAAGAAGCATCTATAGAAGAATATGGAAAGTTTTTTATACTCCCGAGTCCTTCACCATGGGGTTCGCTAGTACTCTTCATTAAGAAGAAGTATGATTCAATGCATCTCTACATAGATTATTATGAGCTCAATTAAATCACTATAAATAATAATTATCCCTTTCCTCAAATAGATGACCTCTTCAATATGCTTTGTGGTGCCAACTATTTCTCTATGGTGGACCTTCAATCGGGATATCACTAAATAATGGTGAGGAAGGAAGATATTCCCAAGACCGCCTTTAGAATGAGGTATGGACACTATGAGTTCATATTGATTCCCATCAGACTCACTAATTATCCTAAAATTTTCATTAATTTAATGAATAGTGTCTTTAGAAATTACCTTGAAATTTTTTTGGTAGTCTTCATTGATGATATTCTAATATACGCCAAGGGCATGGAGGAACATAAGGAGGATTTGAATACTATGTTAAAAACATTACGAAGGGAGAAGCTATATGAAAAGTACAGTATATGTGAGTTCTGAATGGAGAATGTATCATTCTTGGGGCATGTTATCACCAAAAAAAGGATATCTGTGGACCCTTTAAAGACAAGGGCTTTTGAAGAGTGGCCCATGCCAACATCTGTAACGGATATCCATAGCTTTTTGTGTCTTCTCGGGTATTATCGACGATTTTTTGTGAACTTTTCATGATTTTCAATCCCAATGAACAAGCTGACAACGAAAGTAGTAAGTTTTTTCTAGTCTCAGAAATGTGTAGATTATTTTAAAGAGTTGAAAATAGAGGCTTATCACTGCAACAGTACCCACACTTCCAACAGGTGGATAACTCTTTGTGGTGTATAGTAATGATTCATATAAGTTATTAGGATATGTGATGATGAAAAATGTTAAAGTGATATCATATGCCTCAAGGAAGGTCAAAAGTCACGAGAAAAACTTTTCTATGCATGATCTGGAGTTATTAGTAGTGATCTTGTCATTAAAAATATGGCGACATTATCTTAATGGTGAGAAGTGTGAGATATATTCAGACCACCAGAGTCTCAAATATATTTTCACACAAACAGAGAATAATATGAGCCATCAAAGATGGATAGAGCTCATTTAGGATTAGGACTGCTCAATCCACTACTATCCTGGTAAGGCAAACAAGGTGGTAGATTCTCTAAGTAGAAAGATTCATGCGTCTTTATGAATGATGTTAATTGAGATGGATAGACATATGAATCATTAATGGAGGAAAATCATCAATCCATTCTGAAATTATTTCTCAACTATCTCTCATGGTGAAAATAAAAGTATACTAAAAGAATATATGTGGAAGTTCAGAAAATGGTGGAAGCTATCAAAAATGGAAAATCCTCTGATTTCAAAATTGATAAGGATGAATTTGGAAGATTTGGGTCTTTATTATGTGTACCATATGATATAGAGATAAAGAAGGAGATTCTGAATGATTTGCATAGCTCATCTTTATATATTCACCCAGGGATCACAATGATGTATCCAAATCTCCGAGAGAACTTTTGATGGGACAATATAAAAAAGGGAGATTTCAAAATATACATCAAAGTGTCTGGTATGTTAGAAAGTGAAATCTGAGAGGCAAAAGTCTAAGGGGATGATGAAACCACTACCCATACCAACATGGAAGTGGGATAAAATTACCATAGACTTTATCACTGGTCATCCAAGGACATCAAGGGGAAACAATGCTATATGGGTCATTGTGTATCGTCTTACAATGAAAACTCACTTTATCTTGATTGGAGAGGACTTATCATTGGATCAACATGCATGGATATATATATCAAATAAGTGGAAGGGCTTCACAGAGTACCAATATCAACAGTATCCGATAAAGATCATAGAATCAACTATAAGTTCTCGAAAAGTATCCAACATTCTCTAAGCACTAAAATGAACTTAAGTACATCCTATCATCCTCAAACTAATGGAAAATATGAGAAAACTATTCATACAATAGATGATTTTTAGAAATCATGATCTATGGACATAAAAAGTGGATGAGACCAACATCTTCTACTTGATGAATTCTCCTACAACAATATTTTCCACTCAAGCATCTGAATGACACTATATGAATCCATTTAAGAGAACAGGTGAAAACATAAGAATGTTGGGATGAAGGCAGTGAACGTAAGATGATAGGACCAGAAATGATCAAAGAAATGGAGGATAAATTGAAAACCAGTAAGAAACATATCATGGTAGCCCAAAGTCGACAAAAGAGTTATGTAGACAATCTTTGATGAGACCTTGAGTTCAAATATAGATACAAGATATTTATACCCATATTCCCATGGAAGAAGGTCATGAGGTTCGAGAAAAATAAAAATTAAGTCCTAGGTACATCGGCCCCTTAGAGATCCTTGATCGAGTTGGAGTTGTGGCCTATCGACTGGAAATTCCACCTATCATGTCCAAAGTGCACGATGTCTTTCATGTATCCCTCTTAAGGAAGTACATACCAGATCCTTCCCATGTACTCTCTTCATAGGTGGTATAGTTGGTGGATGAACTTTCTTATGAGGAGCAGCCAGTGAAGATCTTAGATCATCGAGATACGGTTCGACGTAACAGGACTACTCACTTGGGGAAATTACTCTGGGGGAACCATAAGTACGAAGAGGAAAAATGGGAACTAGAGGAGGCAATGAAGGAAATTTACCCACACCTATTTATGGATTATAATATAAAATGAAATTTTGAGATAGAAATTTCATAAGGGGGGATAATGTAACGACCCGAGGGTTTCAATGGAAATTTCCTTCTTATAATTATGTCATATAATCACATTATATCACATAATAATATACTAATAAGTACAATGTGATATTTAAACATAAGTTTTTCACTTCTGTGATTTCAATTTTGAAAATATGGCACCCACGGTTGCGATCCGTAAGTTACTTAGAGTCTAATATGACAAACTTATTTTTTTTGTGAATAATAATATAACCTTATAAATAGTAATTTTTCCCTTACAAATTGTGACATATCCTAATGAATAGTAACCTTACTTTTGATAGTATAGAAATTACATTCATGTTGATGTACGATATACTTATATCTGGGAATAAGAAAATAATTTTTTTTAAAATTTTTGTTTTTCGAGTAAATTGTGTTTTTAATTAAAAATTAAAATAATCATATTTAAAAAATAATTTTTTAAAAAATGGAGGTCATTTTTGGATTATACATGTATAACAATTTTGAGGGTTAATTTTTTGTATTTTTCTAAAATACTTGAATTTTTTATGAAAAGTAAAATATGACAATATATAATAAATGCTAAATAATTGATTTATTGAGACGTTGATGATGTTCTACTTATGTACACCCAATTGGTTCAAAATAAAATTCACATATTAATATTTTTTTCATGGTATCATCGTTATTTTTTGGTTGATGGAAAATAATAAACTGAGTTCAATATTATGGAAACATTCCTCCCCTCTACTATAAAAACCACCCACACTCCCCGATTTTATTCACTATTCTCAAGCCTTGTTTCTTAATTAAATTCTTTCCAAATATCTCCCCTGCATCCTTCCCCACGTCCATCAGCCTTTGGTATCCTCAAAAAATCAAAAACTCTCCCCTTAAGAGGTTCTCAAAGGATATAAACTCAAGATGAAAATTCCTCTTTCCAAATCTTATATTTCAATTCAAGTTCTTTTCTTATCTTTTTTCATCCCTCACATCCCTTCTCCAAAATGGTTTGTTGAATCTAGTAAAATAAATTTACTAGAATAATTTTTTTCTAAAGGGATATTTCATTATCAAATCTCATTTCGCCTTTATTTTATACGGAAGAAACGAAAACACCGTCCAAGATGTGTTAATTTGTCACATTCAAGGGCAACAATTAATCAATTTATATTTATATCTACTATTATGTTCATGAAACCATTTTTATGGTTTAAATATAATATAAAAATATGTATGTTATATTATTTTTTGTTTTGAAATCCTATTTTACTCTTGATGTAAAATAATAATATAAAACAAGTTAATTATGAGAGAAATTGCCAAATTAATTCACGCGGTTATCAATAATGTTTAATATAATGATTCAACTTCACTCCATGTAACCAAATTAAATTTTCAACCCTGTAAACTTTTTGTATTTTAAATAATAAAATATAACTTCAATTCTAGACAACCACCTTCATCAAACATGTTTATCTGAACGTGAATATAAGTGAATTGATCATTAAATCCAAGTAATAAAACATACCCTAACAATGAAATTCAACCACATAACCAATCAAAATGTTTATAAATAAACTTAAAAATATTATAACAAATATAATATATATAGAATATTATATTCAATTATTAATTAATGAACCTAATCTGACTATTCAGGTCATTAAGATCAAGAAAATATCACCACCGGACCTACAGTAAGGGATCCTCTCTATTTCACTTTTATTCAAGATTTTATTCTATGTTATGACCTTTTATGTGTAATTCATAGTGATGGGGTATGATTAAAAACATCCCCCATACATTCCTCATGATTTTTAAATTATGAGAGACCCATTTATCTCTCATTAATCCCTCTTAAGTACACATGATACCACGTTGATATTTTGTAAGGGATTCAACTCGAAACTCCTTTATTCCTTTGGGTTTCTTTATCATTATGTTTACCAAAATATCGTTATAAATTATTCTTATTTTAACCTTATAAATTCCATAGGAATGTTTAAAACTAATTTAACAAGTTCCATTAATCATTATAATTTGGGGATATACATGTTTGTGAGTGATTCTCTCCACAATACTTCCTAATAAGCAAACCTGTTTTGAGGGAGCATCCCAAATTCTTTTCCGATTTCAAGTGCACTATATCTTCTTTTTTAATATACCATTTAATTTATAAAATAATTTTTTTTATTGAGAAAATATTCTTGGTTCACTTCTGGTTCTGTATAAAGGATTTTTCCCTTTTCTATTTTAAAGGCTCTATAGTATTTTCTTTAAAAATGCTCAAAAATGTTTTTATTGAAAATTTTCATAAATAACTTTCTTAAATGTTGTCACCTATACTTGAAATCACTCACCAGTATACATATATGTTTTTCCCTAGTGAATTTACATGTATATTGTTATTCCTTTCTTTCATGTATACTTTTATTATATTCCCATTTGTTATTATTTATGTCATGATTATGGTACCCAATTCTTTCCATTGGTAATCCTTATGTTTATGTAAGATTTATTTTGTATGATTATTTATGTGGAAAAAATATTCATGAAAAGTTAATATGGGTGAACCTAGATAGATCTCTATGTCATTGGGTAACGTTAATTCTCCTGAGATGATATGTGCGATGGTCTTGGCGGTTATCCTTGGCTTGTTCTACTATATGAAATGATCTTGGCGGTTAGCCTTGACTCATACTAGTGTCATGTTTTAGGTTACTACCACATTATTATGACAAAATATTTTTCTTATTATATTTTTATATGTTATGATTCAATATGTTAATGCCTTTTTATATCATCAATTCATTCTTCTATCCCATGTGCCAAAGCTTTAATCTTATGTTTTTCCCTTACTATGCTATTTAGCTCATCCCTTTGCTGAAGTGTTCCCAGAGGTACCCTATGATGATATATGAGAATAATGGATGTTAGGGTATCTTTATGAAGAATAAATAAAGTCATGTTATTTTTAGTTCCATGTTTTTAGTTTTATATACCTATTCTTCCAAGACACTAGACATTACGATCCTTGGCTTGTACTCTGATGTTTAATTATGCTTAAAATAATGAAATGTTATACATAAAAGGTAAGAGTTTCTATATAAATAGATTATCCCTATATTTGGAAGTAGTTTTTTAGAATTGAAAAAATAAATTAATAAATATTATTCCAAAATAATATGTCATCTTTATGAGTAAATACTTTTCGTGTCAATAGATTTCCAAAATAATTGATTTTATAATATAGAAATAAAACAAATTATTTCATGAAAAAACTAGATGGAAAAAATTATAAAATCAGACCAAATTGATTTATTCAAAAAAACATTATATTTTTTTACTTTAACTAGAATGCATAATTTAGCATTAAAACAATAAATTATTTAGAAAAATTATTTTTTTCTTATACTCCAAAAAATACATAAAAATGTGACTCATTTTATTTAAAAAAACTCAACATTTTCATCAATGTTCAATATTATGATATTGATTCAATTATAATAACATGATTTGTCAAAAAAATTAATTCTTAGTTGATAATAGTATTTACAAGGGTTATAAGAATATTCTTAATCAATATTATACGTATTATTCCACAAATATAAAATTATATATTTCAATTTTTACAGTAATTATATCAAATAATGTTCTCAATGATAAGTAAACAAACTAAAAAATAACATCACTAAAATAATTATTCAAAAAATAAATTTTTATTTTTGTAAATAATGAATAAAATAATTTTCATAAACAAGAACAAATAGATTTATTAGTATTAAAATTTCCTATAGATCAGAACATAAAGAAATATTTCTTCTTTGGAATGATATATATTTTTAAAATATTTCAACCATAAATCTCAACATTCCTCATCATGAAAACCATTATTGGTTTCATTCATGACATATATTTTGAATAAAATGTGGAAAAAAAATTTGTATAAAAATTTATTACCACTAAAAATGATATCAGTAATAAAAAATAAAATAAAACTGAAGTAACAATGACTCTAATATAAACAATTCCCTGTTATTTAGTGGAAAATAGGTAGTTATTCTTAGTTTAAAATCATCTATCTAGGCTATATAAATTCTAATAATCTCTACAATCGGTAATGGTGCATACCACCTATTTCAATATCCTTTTTATTGGAAAAAAGTGGAAAACATAAAGTATAATAAATCTTAAAAAATTTGGATTTTACACTTATAAAAAAAGAAATGAAATAAAATAAAAACTAATATAAAAACATGGTATGGATCCTATAAATCCCTTTTTTAATCCTAAAATAATATTAAGAGGTTAAATTTTCATGAAATACAAGATATATAGTCTCACGGTTTAATTGTAAGAACACGGAGTTTTATTTGAGGTACATATCATTTTCCTTTTATTCTAAATGATTAAATATAGCCTAACATGGATTCCCTTTGAGTTTACGACAGTTTTGGGGGTGTTTGGGGTAATTTCAGATCTCATAATCTATGGTTAGGGTGATTAACACCTAGAATGTGGTTATTGTAAATCGTGCAGGGTAGGATGAATGGTTTAATAAACCATGTAATGGGTGGAGGGTAATAATATGGAGGCCACATAATTAGTCGGAACCGTGTGAAATATACCTCATGATAATACGGTTAGGCCTCTAGTTTTTGTTGATCTTGAAAGTGGGTTATTTCTCATTTTTCACATGGTTTGTAAACCATGAGAGGAAAATGTGTAGGTTCCCCTTGGACAATAGGAAGCCATCCATGGTTGGTATATGATTTTCAAATCTATGAACCCAAATAGAGTGACCCTTGTATTTTTAGAAATTTTTTATTTTTTTGGGAATTAAAAAATATATTTTAAAATTTTATTCCTATTTCCTTTCTTCCACAAAACCTATACTTTTTTAGAGTTCCTTGGTGAGATATTCTTGTATTTTTGACCATTCTTTTATTTGATCACTTATTCAAGCATATTGCTCTCATAGGATACAAATCTGCGAGATCTACATTTATTTTTTTCCATTCATGGTTATTCTAAAAATCATTTATTCTATTTGGATTTAGGATCATATTCCCAAATTTCTCACTCTTCATCTATTGTTCATATTTCTCCCAATATGAGTCTCAATAGGTGTTTTTACTGGATGAGAACTCCACTACTAAGATAAGGTAGGCGGTCTATACTTTTTTTGGAGTTTTGGGTTTTTTTTAGAAATCAGGAATTACGCATCCCACCATATATTCTTGTGTGACCCAAATTTTGACCTGGTTAATTTAATAAGCGGTAATCAAAAATTTTAGGGATGACCTTAGGTTCCTTTTTTATGTTTTAGTGACCATCACCCAAACCAATGTCACCCATGGGGTGTGTCTTTTGAATTTACCTTAACTAATCAATGTTGAACCACTAATGGGGTTTGATTTGGATACTTTCATAGTAAAAGGAATCGTGATTATATTAAAATAGAATGGAATGGATTAATTAGTAGATTCAATGCATACTTTACTTATGTTATCATAATTTTCCATGCTTGGAATGATTGTAATGGATTAAATATAAATGGACAAAAGAGTGTGTAAACTCATTATTTTTAGTGGAGTGTTAACTGTGATTACTGATTGGATATACCCATGTGCAGGATTAAATGTGCATGGTGATAAATGTTTGGGTATACCCGTGTAAAATGATTGAATGTGGATTGATTATATGAGTGGTTGGACTCATGTGACATGAATGAAATGATATGAAATGGTCATTTTTTCTATGCCTTGTATTATGCTCATAGGATCTTGACATGGCTATAGATGCCTTGGATAGGGATGCTCCTTGAGTTTTGATTATGTGGGATGCCTTGAGCTTTGATATGCCTTGGATCTGACTTTCTCGGACATACATGGGATGTGTTCGTATGACATTCTCCTTGGAATGAAACAAGTTCCTATACTAAGTTTCCATCAAGATTATCTTAGGACTCAATGAGGATAACTTGGCTTTTGACAGCATATATCTGGACCTTCATGGTCATAGAATTTGGTTATTAATTTTTGCCTATGTAAATGTGATTTACATCATTATACGGCAAGACCGTGTGAATTTTTACATTCTTGGTTGAATGTATTGGCCTTGGTAAATATTAATGGATGGTTGTACATCTAGGTCTTGGGTTGTTGACATGGGTTCATTCTATGGAAAGGTTGTGTGGACATGATATGTATGGATGTATAGTGAGGTCATGTTGTTTATTTAGTTTCTTTTAGATGACTTATTATGAGCTTTACACGTTTTTAGGGATCCTTTAATGGATATTTAGATCACTTACTTTTAGTTGTTATGTTCCATGGGAACTTTACTTCTGGTTCCAACTAACCTGGTTTACCTGAACTTCATAACATATTATATTGAATAGCCTAGATTTTTATAGACCTTTGGGTGGTTTTCTAATGGTATGTTATCTCAGACCCTTTTTGGTCTATCCTTGGGGGAGCCAAATATATTATATCATTGTAGGTATGGATAGGTGAAATCACTATAACAAATGATTTTGATTGATTCTTAACAGCATGGGGGCATGGGGTGGAGATGAGGTTCGTGATGCTATATGGAGATAACACTTTATTATTTTTGGTTTTTGGATACATTTATTATAAGATATTATTCTGTACCTTTTTTTGGATATTTTATTTAGAAAATTACATGAATTTTTATCATCATCGTATATGAGAAACATTTAGATTTGTTTGATATTTTAGTGTTGTTTAGTTATCAGTTGTCTGCTTTTCTGTCTGATTTCGATATTGGTATGTTATTGATATTATATTTTGTATACATTAGTGATGAGGACATAGTATCCCCAATAACACATCTTAGACCTCGTAACTAGTTGGTAGCCTATGGCATTTAGGTAGATGTGTTTTACGACTTGTGATCTATCGGGCTTGGGGAACTATTGAGTAGATACTAGGTCTGGGACGTTACAAGGTGGTATCAGAGAAGTATTTTCTAGTTCCATTTACTATTGGGATAGAATATTTAGGTATATGAATGAAATTAAGTTTTTTATTGATATGTTCTTGATATTATCTAACAAAATTAGAGGTAAATTCTAAATATCTTCAAATTAAATGACGTTTTATTGATTTTGACTATTACAGTTGGATCAATTCCACCATTGGGATACACACATTATTTATACCATTACAATTAATACAATTGTGGGTTCTATTTTTTTAATCCCAATAAGAGTATGGTATACCATCTCATTCATCATATAGGGACCTATTAGAATTCACATTCCATGAATTATTCCATTCCATATTGGATGAATTACTTCTTTCATTTTTTTGTGATATGTGTTATGATATATATAACTTCTATTTATTAGATTTCATGCAGTGGTTAGATATTGTGATACCACCATTTAGTTCATGAGTTGTATGTGACCTTATGTAATTGTAATTAGTTCACCATTGTTGCACTTTTAAATTTAATTAATTTGGTACGGAATATATGGGCATTGAATTTTGGGTTTATGAGGTGTTATGGGACCTCAAGGATTTGTAAATGGGGAACTATTGGTTTAACCTATTGAATACTTCAATTATGGAAATGAAATTTACAATTAATGTGAATTGAAATGTAAATTAATTGGAAATTTGAAATTATAAACAAAAACATGAATCAAACATTGATTTTGAGTGGGAAAGAGGTTGTGTTTCTTGTTCTTCTATGATTGATCTTGTTGTAATACTAGAATTAAGAGAAGACTATAGGATATGATTTGGTCATAGGAGGGGTTTGACCGGTCTTATGCTTCTGAGCTATGAGATTTTATCTTGATCAAATATGAGGCATGTGTTTGGCATTGTAGATGCATACCACCATGATAACCTCCAATGGTATTCCATTATAGAGTAAATGACCAAACTCCATAGGTGGTGGGACATGATCTACCAATGGGTTCCCCTTTAGTGCTAGCTGTTGAACCAATTATTTTTCAATACATAGGTGTCGATGCACTATTCTGAGGGGCATTAATTCTCTTCATGGAGACTTATCAGGGGTTCCAGAAATGTCATTGTCTATGGCTGAGCTGATACGGGTGTTCCATCAGCATCATCCTCCCACATTTTTGAGGGATGGTGGTAAAAAGGGTGTTGAACTCTTCCATGAGACCACATTAGCAACTTTCAAGATTCAAGAGAAGCATCTGGAGAGGAGGTTTAGGCCCTCAACTTATATTCTACATGGAGTATCAAAGCGCTAGTGTGATGTACTAAAATAGGCTAATAGGCTATGAAATGTGGGTTGATCTAATTTCCAAACTAGGTTCTTTTACTATTTCTACCCTGCAACTCTGTGGGGGCATAGCTGGCTAGTGAAATCATGTGTCTAGTGTAGTGAGCTATGACGGTTGTGGAGTACTCAGAACACTTTACAAAGTTTCATAATTTTTCACCAATATACCTTACTGATTATCTATCTAGAGCAGGAATCTTTGAGGAATGTCATTGATATGCTATCAAATATTAGGTAATTGTGTTTAGGTTTACCGTTATCACTAACATTGTGAATCACATGCTGATTATAGAGTGAAACATGAGATAATCTGGGGGTGCCAAGAAGGGAAGTGATATTTATCAAGTTATGGTTTAATATCTTCAGGAAGGAAGCACCATTTTGAGGCTTCTTGTGAGATGAGTTCCAGTCCTGATGTTAGTAATGGTATCTCAGTGTTCTGTATTCCGTGTGGTAGGAAAGGCCACAAGTAGATTCATTACAAATGTGACTCAATAGAGTTTTAATATTGTGTTATAATGGTAATGACTTGCTTTTCTATTGGACCTTCCATCTAGCAGTGAGTGGTAGGGGTTTGATCTGACACTATGTTCAAGAGTAAGTTCCTCATCTATACATTAGGTAGGGATTTGGAGCAGTGTTGAATGATCAGGCCGAGGTAGTGGTGGTTGTGGTTGAGGTATCAAGTCACTAGTTACACTGAGACATCTGAGTGGGTGTAAACTAAGTAGTGTGGTTATATTAAAGGGTCATGGGCCCTAACAACTCTATTCTGTATAGCCTACCCTTGAGGAGCAGGGTTACATACCATCTATGGTGAGAGGTATGATCATATTAGGCTATAATATTTCATATTCACTTTACGATACAGGTGCATCTCATAGTTTTAGATCTACCCCAATGGGGAAATTCTTATGCCCTTTTTTCGTTTTGAGACCATTATGATACTAAACACTCTATTTAGAATCATAACGGAGGATGTATTCTAGTGTCGGGAGTGCCCACCCAAGGTTGGTGAGTGTCACTTCTTCTAGAATCAGTATATCTTTGAGAAGATATGGTTTGATGTCATACTCGAGATGAAATGACTTGTTTATTATCGAGTTTACATTTATTTTTGAATCCATATGGTTACACTCACATCACCAAAGGGTGTAATGTATTCTCATAAGGGTGAATAGAATTTCTAAGCAAGCCGAGCTGGATTATAGAATTGTGGGATGTGTGAGATGAAAACCCAAAATTCTAGTGTGTATATGGATGATCAGTGAGAGAGTCAAGATAAATTTCATGTAGTGGTTTAGTTATTCCAAAACCTCTTACCGAAAAACTTTGTAGTTTATATCTAGAGAGAGGTATATTTCTTCTTCCAGCAAGTCCTAGGAGTCTCACCAGTATCCATTCCTCCTAATATTATGGCTACGACGGAGTTGTTGGAGCTCAAGAGTGATCATGGGGGTTTGGAAGAGAAGGGTTTTATGAGACCCATTACTTCTTTGAGGGGCTCTCCAGTAATGTTTTCTAAAATTGGTGAACAAAACTCTTAGGATATGTGTGGGTGATCAGAAATCGAACCAGATGACAGCTATGAAATGATATCCCTTACCATGTAAATATGGAATAGTTTATCAACTTGGAGGAGCTCAAGTGTTCTTGAAAATTGATTTGAGTTATGGATATCACTAGGTGCATGTTTGACCTATAGACATGCCTTTTACAACCATTAATAGTAGGTATGGTCTATATGACTATCTAGTTATATCGTTCGGTCTCACAAATTCACCAAAGGTTTTCATCGAGTTGATCACCATGGGTTCAATCCATATCTGTGTTCACTTGAGGTGGTTTTCATGGATGATATCTTGGTGTATTTTCACAATCTACCTGACCATTCCAACCACATTGAGATCATTTTCAATACTTTGATAGAGAATCATTTATATGATAATCTCATAAAGTGCCACTTATGGATGGATCAGATTCATTTCCTTGGCAACATCATCTTAGAGGTAGGTTTATCATTGGACCCCAAAAAGGTGAGAGTGACAGTTTCTTAGGATCATCCCAAGAACATTTTTAAAATATTGAATTTATAGGGGATTATTTCCTAATACAAGAATTTCATATAGGACTGCTCATGATTAGTTGTTCCATTTAAGGTATTGAATAATAATGGTGTGAATTTGACATGGTCATATTCCAATGAGATGGCCTTTCAAAAGATTAATGAGAGATTTAATTTAGCAGGGGTCCTGATACTTCTAGATTAGGGTAAGAGTTGTGTTGTGTATTGAAACACATTAGTTATCGAGCATGGAGTAGTATTGATGTAGGGGATAGAGTTGTGGAGTAAAAGTCTCAATAGCTATGGCCACACTAAAGGAATTACCTGATTCAAAATATAGAGTTATATGAATTTCATCCCTATTTAGGTTTTTGGAAGCGCAATTTATTGGCTATCATTTTGTGGTGTACACATACGCAAAAATCCTCAAGTAAATATTTACGAAATGTGATCTAAATCTGATGCAGTGAAGGTGGGTGGATTACCTTAACTCTTTTTACATTGAGCTTTCCAACACACCTGGTAAAGTCAATGTCATGGATGATGCACCGAGTAAGGGGACTCAGATCCTGGTTGAACGGTTGGGCAATACCGAGAGGCAAATTATAGCTTTTCCATATGATATGCACATTAAGGTGCATGACTGGTAGGGCAGAAATTTCTATTTTCTTTATCTGTGACTTATACCCTACAGGATAGAGTGTGGATAAGGTACTTAGTATACTAAGAGAGCCTAGTCATATAATAGAGTATAGAAGGTAAGGACCAAACTCCTAGTTAGACCATAAGGGAGGATAAAATCTTGGGAATACATGGTATTTTTTGGGTTTTAGTGGACATAATTGAGGATTTGATGTATTATTCTAACGCTTTATCTTATGTAGTGCATCCTAGGGTCACCAAAATGTAATGAGGATTGTGATGTCTGTACTAGTGGCTGAGTATGAAGAGAAGGGTAGTTGGTTTTTCTACGAGGTGTTCCGCATGTCAGTAGGTGAAGGTGAAACATCAATGACCAACCAAACATTTACAGAAGTTACATATTCCCAATGTAGAAATGGGATTATTTCATGGTGGATTTCATGACCAGCTTACTGAGGTCACTACAAAGTAACGTTGATGTGTGGGATGTTGTGGATAGGCTTACAAATTTTTCTCGTTTCTTTCTAATCAAGGAGTCCTTTGTTTTGGTTGAGCTTGTGAGGTCGTACAGATATAGTATTACTCCACAGGGTCCCTGGTTCACTCATTTTAGAAAGGTATACCCATTTTATATATCCTTTATCACATAGTTTTTAGAGGTATTTGGGTACATATATAGTTATGGGCACATCAAACCACCCTCCAACCGATGTCTAGTTAGAGCATTCAATACATGTGCTAGAGGACGTATTGCAAGAATGTGTCTTGGATTTAGGGGCTCTTGAAAGAAGAATATTCTTGTGGTTAAATATTCTTTTAATAATGGTTATCATGAAACTATAAAAATTGAACCATCTAAAGATTTATATGGTTTTCCATGCTGATCACCCCAATACTAGATAAAGGTAGGTGAGGCAGCCTCAGTGGGACCACATATCATGGAGGAGACTTTTGAGCATGTCTAGTGGATTCATAATTGTAAGGATACTAATGATTCATGAAAACAAATCATACGCTGATCACCATAGACTACCTTTGGAGTTCAAGGATAGTGATTAGGTCTTCCTACATGTTTCACTGAGAATAGGACATGTATGGATTAAGAGACATGGAAATCTTTCACTATGATATATCGGGTCGTTTGAGGTTATAGAGAGATTCATGTAGGTATCCTTCCAGTTAAAATTACCTCATAGCTACCAATCCGTGCATGATATATTACATTCATATTAACTACATCTCTATCATTTGGACTTGTCTTATCCTTTTCATCCCAAGGAGGTTGATTTTTAAGTCGACGCATCCATTGGGGGAATCAAATTCAAATTTTTGATAGAATCATGATGGTTATCTGAGTCAACATATGTCCTCTAATACAAGTGATGTGGAAGAACAACCATTTAGAGTATGAGACTTGGGAGTGGGAGGCTAATGGATGTGCTTAGTCACAGGAATTATTCATAGATGAATCTTTACCAGATTTGAGAAGAAATTCGAGGTTGAATTTCTTTAAGGGGGGAATATTTTTAGAACATTAAATTTCATATGAGTTAAGAATCCATTTATATTCTACATTAATGATAAAATATGGAATAATGTAGATTTCCATTGAGTTCATAGAAGTTTCAGGTGTGTTTAATGCTTATTCATAGCTGTAAACCGCTGTTTACAGTGATTTAAACCTAGAACCTGGTTTAACAAAATCTATGAGCAGTTTAAAGTATGTATATACAGGCCACAATGTTAGTCCAAACCATAGAAAATGTGTTGCATGGTTGTGCGTCTAGGGCTAGAGATTTTTCAGATCTTGAAATTGTTTTTTTCATGGTTTGTAAACAATTTTAGGAAACCATGTGGGTGAACCTTAGACTATAGGAATCTGTATATTGTTGGTGCATGGTATTCCAAATAGTGTGCCTAAACCCTGTACCCCCTGTGTTTTTTTGGAATTTTATAATATTTAATTAAATAAAAAATCTATCTTAAAATGTAATTCCTATTTCATTCCAAAAAGATAACATCACATCTTTTTAGAGCTTCTAAATGATCTATTCTTTGATTTTCAACCATTCCACCATAGAATCTCTGATTAAAATGAGGTTAGTCTCATAGAATTCTCATCAGTAAAATATAAATTAATTTTTATCCATTATCAATTATTCTCGCAATCGGTTTTCCTATTAAGATTTTGGATCATATGACCCTAACATATCATTCCAATCTTTAGATTTATCCCAATATAAGGTGAATCATGAGCTGATATAGGACGAGCACTCCTCTACCAAGATAAGGTATGTTTTCTATACTTTTCTTATTATTTTTTGTTTTTATAGATCTATCATCCATTACGTAACCTTCCATAATTTTGGACATGGACTCGATATTGAACTAGTTAATTTAATTAGAGGTAATAAAACCTTGTAGGGACTCCCTTAGGACCTGTTGTGATGTTGTAGTGGTTTTCACACAATCCAATATCACCCATTGGGTGTGACTTTTTAATTTAACTTGTTTAATCGATGTTGATCCACCCATGGGGTGTGAATTTTATATTTTCTTGATTGGAGGAAGCTTGTTTATAGTTAAATTCAATTGAATGGATTCATTTGGAGATGTAATTCCACCTCACCTTATTTTACAACAATTTTCCATTCTCGGATTGATTAAAATGGATTAAATGTAAATGGCCACATGGGTGGGTAAAATTCATTACATTATTTGAATGTGACTTTTGATTAATGGCTTGTCATACCCATGTGATAGGCTTAAATGTGAATAGTGATAAATGGTTTGTTATACCCATGTGACTTGTTTTATTGTGGATTGATTACATTAGTGGATAGACTAATGTGAGATGAATGAAATGATATTAAATGGTGATTGTTTATATGCCTTGAAATATTCTCCTAACAACTTAAACGGTAGTTGATGCCTTGGATTATGATTATCCCTGGGTCATGGTTCTAGGGGATGCCTCAAGAATTACTACCCCTTGGATCTATCTTTCATAGACCCACGTAGGATGTGTTTGGTACAACATGATACAAGGACTCCAACCAGTGACTATACCAAGTTTCCATTGATATTCTCTTGTGACTCGATGATGATATGTTGGTCTTAAACACGTTGGATCCATCCCTTTATGGTTTAAAACATTGGTTGTTACATAGAGGATTTGGAAATGTGATTTAATTACTTATATGGATTGGCCATGATAATTTCTACAAGTATGGTTGACTAGATCATCCATGGTAAATATTGAAATATGGTTGTATGACAAGTTCTTAGGTTGTTTATATGGTTTCATTATAAAGCAAGGCCTTGTGGATAGGATATGTAGGGAAGTACTGTGAGGTCATGTTATTTATTTTATTGAATTTAACTTCCTTGTTATGATATTGAAACCTATTTTTCAAGGGCCTTGAATGTATATTCAGTATCACTTTGTTGTAGTGGTTATGTTCTATGTGAACATTACTTTTGGTTCCCACTAACCATATTTTCTTGAAATTATTATCTAATTATATTGTATAGCCTAGATTTGTATATACATTTGGGTGGTTACCTACTTGGATGTTATCTCACAACCTATATGGGGCACCCTTGGGGGACCCAAACAGATTATATAGTTACTAGTATGAATAGGTTAAAGATCCCTAACAAATGTTTTTTGATTTCTTCTTAGGAGTATGGGAGAATGATACTGATCTGAGGCACGCAATTTTATTTTTATATAAAGATTTTTTTATTTTTGGTTTTTTGATATAGGTATTGTAAAATACTATTGTGTACCTATTTTGGCTATTTTCTCAGACACATGACATATATCATTATCATCATCATAAATGAGACACTTTTGGATTTATCTTATATTCATGTCTTGTTTAGTTATTAGTTGTCTTCTTATCTATCTAATTATATTATTGGTTTGTTATTGATATTCCATTGTGTATACTCTTGTGCTAGGGTTGTAGACTTCACACTATCACACCAAGGACCTCGCTTCTAATTGGAATCCTATAGTGTTTGGGGATATGTGCATGAGGCATTATGACCAACTAGGCTTGTGGAACTATTGAGTGGTTATCAGGTCTGCGAAGTTTCACTATTCTTCTAGAGAAAACTGAATTATTTATCTATTAATAATAAGTGGAAAATTAAAATCACCCACCAATTAAAAAACCACCATTAAACATCCCTTGGATTATGGTAAATGGACTAGACCATTTTGAATACATTTTTTAAAGAAGAAAAAACACTATATTGTTAAATATTACTCTTTTTATCAAACTATAATGTCTGTCATTTGGTTCAAGGTATCATGAACCATTTTTGTTCTTTACATTTTAATTCAATAATTTTCATAAGACTTACTCTTAACTACATCTAATTTATTCATTTGAATATAACATCCCTCAACATGATCTTAACTAAAATATGTTTGAATTTTACATCCCAAGACAACATTTGATTTATTTGAAAAAAAATATTAGAGGATTTTGGATGGAGAAGGATATATCCTTATAGTTTCTTTGAAAACTATTCTATAGGCCTAAACATCTCTTCACAATTAAGTGATCAATTAATCCTTCAATTTTCCACTACTCTCCCAATATATTCATTAACTCCTCATTTAAAATTATTACTTGTTTACTAGAATGGTAAGTGGTTGTAGTTTGGTTAGTATATCCATAATTATCGATAATTTATTTCAAACTTATAGTTTTCAAGTAAAGTCCATTATTAGTAATGAATGATTTTGGCCTTAAAACCTGAGAGAATTGTCTTCTTAAAGAATTTTGCTACCCTTTATGCTTATTTATTATTGAGTTTCATTAAATCAAACCAATTTGATAAATAATAACTAGGAAATAAATTATAATCATTCCCATGGGATGGTGGTAATAGTCTCATGAAATATAAAAAATAAATATAGAAAAATTTCATCTTCTAGATTTCTACTTTTTTGGACTTTTATATTTCTTAGAAAAATTAGATATTCTCTGACATGAACTACTATAAGATCCCAACATTTTCTTGATATCTATATACCTTGATTATATGCACCGATTCTCTTAGTTTTTAATACATTTTGGTTGGGATTTTACTTGGGTAGTGTTTGGGTGATGTTTTTAGAATAGTGGAAGAACAGGGGAAGTGCACAGTTGGAACACAGGTTTCTCTAACCATGTTCCCTAGACTAGAAAACCATGGAACCATGGATATAGGGGTTCATCCTGGATAGAACATGGTTTTTCAAACTATGAAGCCTAAAAGGAGAAACCATGTACCCCTTTATAAGAGGCACACTGTTATGGTGAACTGTTTGGGGAAACTATGCACCCCCTGCCCAGAAAACCAGGTGGGATATTTAAATTCACTTGAAAGCTTATTTTAATATTTATCGAGGTCCCATTTTAATCCCAAATCAACCCCCATTTATACCTAACTTTTCTTTCACAATTTCAGAGCCATATGGATAGATTTCAAGAAATTCTAACCTCTTTTCATTGTGATTCGAAGCCCGTATCAAATATTTACATCTCTCCCAGTATGTGAATCCTAACCTTCTTGGTTTCCTATTCCAATTCCTTTCTTGTTTTATTCTAGATAGGGTTTTTATTCCTATTTTTTAGATATAGATATGGTTTTATGGATCTAGATCTAGGATTGTGGTTTTAGATTTAGAATTAAAAGATTAGGATTTATTTGATCTTGATTTAGGATGTTAGATTTGGATATTGTTCTACACGCGTTGTGCTACACAAATATTGGGCATTTTTATTGGATAATAGTTCATAAACTATTTGAGGTGGGTGGTCTATTATTCAAATCCCATAGTCATGATATCAATAAAGTTTATGTAACTATAGAATATATAAGGCTCTATTAGTAATTTGAAACTCTTGAAATTAGTTAATTTATGTGGTCAAATAATTAATTAAAGGATTGAGTATTTGATTGAATAATGTGATTTTGGGATAGAGATAATTAATTACAAAATTAATTATTGAGTTATTGGGATTTGGAAATCAGGATAATTAATAGATTAATTAATTATAAGATATTTAGATTGTGAATTAAAATAATTAATTGATGAATTAATTATAGTATATTGAGATTGGGAATTTTAATAATTAATTTTTGAATTAATTATAGGATAATGTGATTGGGAACTGAATCATTAATTGATGAATTAATTATGGGATTATATATTTTGATTAATTAATTGGGAAATTAATTAATGGAATTGATGTGATGAAAAAATTTATGAATTAGAAATTGGATTGAGAAGATTAACTAATTGCTGGGTAAATTAGCTTGATTGATAAGATAAATTAATTTTTGAGTTAATTAATAAGATTAAGAAGATTATTTAATTAATTATTTAATTAATTTTATTGATAAGATTAATTAATTATTGAGTTAATTAATAGGACTAAGATTATTAATTAATTTTTGAGTTAATTAATATAATTGAAAATATTAATTAATTATTGAGTTAATTAATGGGATTGAGATGAATAATTATTTTTTGAGTTAATTAATGAGATTGGGAATATTAAGTAATTATTGGGATAATTAATGAGATTGAGAAGTTTAATTAAATTTTGGATTAATTTATTAATTAATGATTGGTAATAATGGAACTCATATGAGAATTGAAATCTTGAATAGTAACTACAGAATTCTGAGATATTATATGAAATATAGAATGAAAATAGTCTAATTATAAGATATGAAATGAGATATAGAATGGTAATAGTGGAATTATAAGAAATAGTATCCCTTGTAGATAGTTTAGACTCCGACATGGGTTAAAGGAGGTATTGAGGTTTGGGTTTCCTTGGGGACTTGAGAAGTTTTGGGGTTAAATAATTAATAATTTGAGAATGTGATAATTGGTTATTTATGCATTGTTCTTATTTCTTTATACAACTACATACATTATTATCGACTGAATAATGTTTTAGAAAACATTGATGGTGGCCTAATGATTTATACTATCATCATACTTGGGATGCTATTTTCAAACAGTTAGGGGTGCTTAATGCCATGTGGAAAACTGGATCGGGGTACTGGCTCATGGAACTCAAGATCAAATGTTACCAACTCCTATCAAAGTCTAGTTTTATTTTATTCTTTTTCTACTACTACTTGGGAAAGGTATATTGGAGAATTTGAAAATTTGTGCCTTGGTTATGAGCTTGTGCATGGTGGTAGCTAACACATGTATAGGGGATAACCCATGTTCCCATGGTGGGATTATTTTTATTGCTATATTCTATTACAATAGAATATTATTTCACCTTAGGTGATTCACCTATAGTCTTATGTGATTGTAGTTTAAAATATTTTCGGATAATTGACTCATTGATCAGTATGGCATGAGAGATAAGATTTACTACATCATACTAGACACTTAGAATTATTTTGTGACCTGCATCATTTTAGGCATTCCCAAGAAATTAGTTTTGGGTAAATTGTTGAACTTCACACTTTTCTCATTGCTTGTGAAATTTAATTGAAAATGGTGCATACTTCTAAATTGAGTGTGGTAAAATTATATAGGATGAGAATAATTGGGTGTCTAAATGTGAAACATGAATAATTAAAATTAGTACCCCTTTCATAACATTGATGTAGAGACCCGAAGCTTATCGTACATGGACATTACATTACTTTTTAGGAATACTTAGTACATAACAAAAACACACAAACACAAGGATCGTAATAGTTTAGTGTCTTTGGAAACTCGGAATGTAATCTTCTAATCGTGGTGAAAGATCTTCAATATCTCCCATAAAGATCTTCCCTTTTTTTACCTAAAACCTTTCTTTATATCCTGGGGAAAATAAAACATAAAAGGGTGAGCTCAAATGCTCAGTAAGGGTAAGCAAAAGAAAAATCAATCACATCATATTCATAAGAACAAAACTTTTGGAAATCTTAACCTGCAAAAGAGAGCATAATTTCATATCATGGGATAAATCATAGTGGTGAAATGAAATCCCAATAAGCATAACATAAAACATGAAACTTTGTGGCATACACACATAATCATAGAGAATCATTTCTTGTTAGTCAAGACTCATTGCCAAGACTATCTTAGTGGACAAAGTCCCCTTCTGAATCGAGTAACCCTCGTTTCAGTCCTGTTTCACTGAACCGGTATAACCTACCATTCCAGCCATTTCTATCTCATGAGATATAAAATCAATACCCAATGCATTGGAGGGAGATATAGGTCCAACCCATATCATAATGATACCATTCTTATGTGTGCCACAAAATCATAAATCATACATCATTGCATAACGCATGTAATACAAATGGGAATCTTAAACATCATGACATCATAAAACAATTCAAACAAGATAAAGGAATTCATAAAAATAATTCCTTCACAACATTATCAAATAAATGTAATAATAGGGATAAAAACAGAACCCTTTATTATCTTAGATGGAAAATAATTTTGATAAAACACTTAAACTCCATTCTTGAGGAAAATATCCTTTCTTCTTCAAAAACATTTTTCCTTTCATAACATGTCATAAGACTTTAAAATAAAAGAAGTTGATTAAAAATAAACTTGAAAACTTGTAAAGGAAGATTCTTGGAAATAATGTTTTAAAAATCCATTCATGCCGTATAAGTTAAAAATAACATTCTCCTCGTACTTTTGTCGGAAAAGTCAAAAAGTACCTTATATGGTAACCAAAGGAAGGATTCCATTCATACAATGTGGTAAAAAGTCAATAAAGTATAAAATTGACTTTAAAAATTCATGGAAGAATGGTAAACATTTTATAAAAACATTTTTAGAAAACATGGTCATGGATGATAAACATAACCCCCGTAAATACTTACGTATAAGCAATCTCGGATAAAAATGAGATTGAAAATTTATCCCTTACCTTAGGTCCGATTTGCTTTGTAAGTGTCCGAACCTCCTGTATAATGATTTAAATAATGTCATTGACTTATTCCAGAATCTTACTAATTGTTATGATATCATATATGGTTCACTTATGACTTTATTTTACCCGTTCTTTTGTAAATTCCATGTTAAAGAGCGTTTTGGGAAAAATCGTTTCATTTATCGTAGGTGTTTTGACTTGTTGTTCTTGACATTATTATTACTTATATCATGATTTAATTACTACCATAATATAAAATATGATTTATATATCATATATATTCAGTATATATATATATAATAGATAGATAAATGAAATGAAAAACACCGTTCATGGAGACGGTAGTCCGTACGTACGCATGAACGCTGTTTTTCTTTCCTTATTTTCTTGAATGGAATTAAGTAGATGACATACATATAAATATACATAAATCCAGTATCATTATAATGTCATATATTTCATTAGTACTTATTATATATACTTTATAATCATTCATGAATGGTTAATCATTGAGAATGAATCTCATCGCGTCGTGGAGACGGTAGTCTGTACGTATGCACGAGCGATGATATCATTACCATAATTATTGAATTGAATTGGAGTGGATGATAAAATATATCAGAATCATTATGATGTTATAATAACTATGTATAGTTATTCTTTACACCATAATACTCATCCATGTAAGGTGTTGGTGGAAAAACAGATTACACCACAGCGTGGAGACGGTATTCCGTACGTACGCACGCACGATGATTTCGTTTTCCGTAGGATGGATAGATGGTGAATTAGGATTGTTTCATACTTATAATAACATATCAGTATATTATTGATACTGATGTTATTACTTCATAATGAAACAACCTAAGAAGAAGAAGTGGAAGAAGAAATAAAGTTGAAAGAATTGGTAACGGAAATTACCTTTTCTTTGAAGCGCCTCTTTGAGACCTCCTCTTAGGGCACTAAAATTGGTCTTTGAGGAAGACCAGAACCTCTAGGATTATTCTAGGGAAGTGGGGAAGGGATTTTGGCAGGGGTTGGCCGAGATTGAGTGCTCAAATTGGTGTGAGGAGGAGGGGGAGGAGGTGTCCTTTTATAAGGGAGGAGAGGGGCACCTTAGGAATATCTCAAAATATTATTTTATATTAAAGTCAAAATCGGTTTATAATGGTTTCAAAGGGTCTTATTTCGGAGATAAAGTGGGGATGGGTCTCAATACTATCAACCAATAGGATTTAGACAAGTTTAGGTTATTATTTTAACCTTATCAATTAGATTTAACTCTAAGTTAAATAATTTAACTTTTACCGTGTCTTTTTGTTTTCTTACACTATATGGTTAATACACTTACTATAACATGCCAAACGAACCCCAAATTGTTTATTATTAATATATATATTCCTATCTAAGTCATTTGGCCGAACCTTATATTTTTAGGAATAAAATAACAATTAATAATATAATATTTGATTTAAAAACTATTTTGTGCCAATTTTTACACTATTTGATATATGATTTTTGTGAAAGTCATAACAGAATTATATGTTCGAACCAAGTTGATTAAATCAACACTAAGATATCATAGTAACCTAGAAAATTAGTGTAATTCATAAAAAGTCTTAAATTACATTTATTTTGGTATTTATAATATCAATTATGTCAATATTTCATTAATAAGATAATTACTACATCATCTTTGTGTCATAAATAAATTAAATTATTTGATGTCTAAAAATTACAAATAAACTACCATTATGTAGGAAATCGTTTAATCTTTCTAATTAATATTTACAATCGAATTTATCTTATGTATAACCCTATATTAAAAATGTTTTAGTAAATAAACATTGATTTTATCTCTTTTAACTCTTCTTTGAATTAAATAATAATAAATGTCTTAATCTAATCCAAGTGGACCTAAATGGTCATATTATATTCATAAGGTTGTTTATGGTCGAATTACACTTATCCAATAGAATTAAGACATGTTTTATGGTAATAGTAATATCATATTTACCCTTAGTTACCCTATTTACTATAAACCGTGGTAAAAAAAAGTAAAAAGTTACTATTCACCAAAAATTATTTTAATCTCATTGAACCACATTTTAGTCCTTGATATTAACCGTGTCTCTCGGATTTTCGAAATTCCATTCACAGAAGCGGTAAAATTAAGTTTTATGCAAAATTCAGTTTTAAACCTACCACTTAGTGGTTTCACTATTCATCGAAAATTTAAAGTTTTCATAAAAATACCAAAAATTAGGCCTAAGCTATATTTGATATTATAAACTCAAAAATGATTTCTATTTTATCAAATTCAAAACATATCGGTTGCATTAATTAATTTAAAAATTAATTCCCGTTGTCTAAACAAAAGGCGTGTTTTAAGAGATAATAACTATCAAAAGATTGACACTTGTTTATAACTGGTTTAAATGTGAAATTACATCCAATGACCAAAATTGTATTGAATTGTAAAAATAGATTCTAAATATACTTTAAAACCACTCAAATTAATAATTTATCACTATTAATTATTTCTATTAAAAAAGTTGTTTTTAATTATAATTTAGTAATTTTCACTATTCATCAGAATATGAAAGTTATCCGAAAAGTACCAAAATTTCACCTTAGGCTAAATTCGATATTCCGAATCCAAAAATGAAGTCCATTTTGAGAGCTAAAATTTCTAAAATTTAAAAAGTGGTTATTACTATTCATAACGGCTAGTTTTAATAATATTTTAATAGCATATCGTTGTTTCGTGAAACTCAGTATTGCGTACTACACACGCTATCGAGGAAGGTTGTGATTGCGTGTAATGCAATGCAAGTCAAAGATGCGTGTTGTGCAAGCTCCTTTCGGTGTAGCGTACAACACAAGACATTAGTGAAATAAAAAAAAATATTTTTCATAAAATCTCGGGCTGTTACAATTGACCTAAATGTAAGATCATTAAGGGTATCATTAATGCCTCAGTTTTTGACTGTGTGGTGGGGTTTGGGGAAAAATACTTGTTGTTCCAAATTATGTCTTCCCATAAAGGTGTAAAAGTTGAAAAAGTATCATAATTTGATAGTTTATTATATAGATTTATGCCTATATGATAACCCCTATTGATAGAACGACATGAGTGCATTTCTAGGGATGATACTCTAGTGGTGTAACCTAAGGCACTGATAATGTGGGTGAGGAAGATGGAGAGCTATTTTGAGAAAACTTTTCCCATATCGTGAAATTCATGGAAAGGGAAATAGGACGGGTTGAGAAGAGCATGAATGACATGAAGAGGTAGTTTTTGTTCCTAGAGAGGGTGGATATAATTAATATATGTCCTAGATTTTGTCTATCTAAACTATACTTTAGAACATAGAGATTCCTACTGAGAGGTGGGTCAAGCTAGCTGCTTATATTCTAGGAGGATCAGTTAAGCACTAGTGGGAAATTTAGGATATGACAAGACAAGATGATGGTATGTTATTGAAGGACTTATTGGATAGGTTCTTAAATAACTTCTATCTTGAGACATTGAGGAAGGAGGTAGTAGATGAATTCATAGGGTTGAATCATGGGAGTCTATCTGTGATGGACTTTGTTGTACACTTCATTGATCTGCAGTTTTTTTATAGTGTTTGTAGTAGATGGGAAACTTCAGAAAAAATATTTCAAGAAGTAATTAAGTGTGAAATTACCCCTCAAGTGAACATCATTAGGTTGAATAAGTTTTCATAGGTGGTGAATGACGTTCTCAAAGCTGATGGGATCCTAAAAGAGGTTTCTAATGTAGGACAGATGGTTGGTTCTAGATGATTATGAGTTATGTATTCATAGAAGAGGAAGCGTGTCAATGTGAAATTTATCAAGAGTAGTTGAAAATAGAGTGACCATGCGGAAAAGTTAGTTACATAATACCATTATCTTGTGATTCTACACTAGTGTGGTAGGTCAGGCCACCATCATAAACACTATCCTCGACCACCAGTGGACAGCTTATCTTGTATTAAGATGTGAAATATGTACATGTTCTATAGGAACCGACGATATATTGGTAATTATGGGGTATATAGGCAAAATCAAAGAGTGGTAAGTTTATCTTCTACACATTATCATGATGATAGTTTGAGTTTTACTTGTTGTGGTTGTATAGGTAGTGGATGTGGTACTTCTGGGAAATAGTGAATGTTTCAGCAGAGTGGTGGATCCTAGGGGACTCAGAAAACATCATTGGGAAGAGGGGAAGGATAATTTATTATGGTGAAGCCTAGAGTTGTTGATAGAAATTTTGGACCACCGACTGTGATATGTACTATTATTATAGCTTCTACCTTACATAGTTTTGTATTTTATACTAGTCACTCTATTTAATTTATTTCTTCACAACATTTTAATGGTTTGAGTCTTTTTGTGGAGTTCATGACTGGTGTGTTTATGATAGATACACCATTTTAGTGTGGTTGAGGGAAATATTTTTATTCAAGGGATGTTCTCTCAAATTTGGTGAGTATCATTTTCTGTGGGATCTCAACATCCTAGACATGTTTGGTTGCAACCAAATTTAGAGAATGGATTGGTTATTAGAAAACCAAGATCGTATTTATTATTACCACGTGAGATTGAATTTTAGGCATCCAAATGGTGACAACTATATTCATCATGGATAGTGAGATAGCCAGGCAGTATGATCAGAGCCAATTACACATCAACTGGGAGAGCTCACATCAAAGGATGTAAGTCAATTGATGGATTAATGGTGTGTGATACATATTGTCTTTTCCCCTATAGTGGAATAATTTCAGGATGTGTTTCCCAAATAATTATTTGGAATTCCACAGGATTGAGAAATTTAATTTACTATTGATCTCATGTGAGGAGGTGAGCTATTTTTTATTACATCGTATAGAACAGTGGCGTCAGAGCATCCAAATCTCAAGACTCAGTTTCAGTAGTTAATGGATAAGGGATCAATCCTTCTGACTACATCACCTTGGGTATCACCTATGTTGTTCTCAAAGGAGGATGATAAGAGCTTTCACTTGTATGTCAAATACTAGAATTTGAACCAAATTACAGTGAATAACTAATATACACTTTCACAAATTGATAATTTTTTACACTAGTTTAGAGGGGCTTATGTATATTCCATGAATTACACGAGATTAGGGTATCATCATTTGAGAGGTCAAACTTATGATATACCAGTGACTATCTTTAGAAGTAGGTATAACCTATATGAGTTTGTCATAATTCTATTTGGGTTGACTAATGAACCAGTAGATTTTATTTCATTGATGAATAGGTTATTCCATCAATGCTTGGATCATTTGTGGTAGTGTTTGTGTATGAAATCATGGTGTACTCTAATACTCATGACGATCATTTTAATCACATAGTCATCATTGTAAGTACACTGAGATAAAATCATCTATATTACAAGATATCTACGATTCAGTTTTGGATAGATTGTGTACACTTATTGGGTCACATTATCTTGGTGGGAGGCATGTCTAAAAACCTAGAGAAAGTTTAGACATTGGTTCCTTGGGAGTATCCCAAAAACATATTCGAAATCTATATCTTTTTGGGGTTAGCTGGATATTATCAGAGGTTCATCCAAGACTTTTACCTTTTTAAAGAACCACTTTCATTCTTGAAAAAGAAGGGGTAATGTTTGAATGGCCTTTTGTATGTTACAGTTCATTCTAAGAGTTTATGAAGTTCTTGGAATTGGCATCAATATTGATCCTACCCGAGCCAGTTGAGGTGTACACAATGTTTTTTGACTCTTTTGGGATAGGTCTTAGAGAAGGGTTGATATAGGGAGATCGATTTTTGGTGTGTGGGTCTAGAAAGTTGAGGACACATGAATGAACCTTCCCTATAAATGATATCATGTTTGAAGATATTTTTGATGAAATAAAGTGTTGGTGGCACTATCTATTGGGTGAGAAGCTTATAGTCTCTACAGATCACAATATTTTAAATTGTATCTTATCCCAATGATATTTTAATCTTTGGTAGTGGTTGGTGGGATGAGTATAGGCAGTTATTTGATTTTATGCTAGAATATACTCTTGGGAAGAGAAATAGTGTGGAATATTATTTGAGAATAATGTCTAGTGTTGAGTAGAAGATGATTAATTTGATGACTAAGATGTATGTTGTGGTTTACAAGAGTAATGATATGATGAATCTCGTATTAGATTTAGTAAATTATACACTTTTGAGATGAATCTATGATATATAATAAAAGGATATACTATATGTTTCTTTGAGTAAAATACTTGAATGATGGGATCTAACATTCTATTGGACCATATATTATGATGGGAACTTTTATTTTAGGAATCGGCTTGTTGTTCCTATGATAATGTGGGAAGAAATGATGCATGAGTTTTATTCCTTAAGGTGGGTGGAACATAAAGGCGTGAGAAAAATGTCGTGTGACCTACGATGATAGTTTTGGTGGATGGGTATCAAAAAGAAAAGATAATAGGGTTCATGAAATGATGCTACACCTATTGGAAAATGAAGGTCGGGCATTAATGACCTAGAGGTTTGCTACAACCATTTCCTTGTTTAGCGTGGAAGTGAGATGACAATACAGTGGGATTTATTGTGGGTATCCTAAGGATGATAGATTAGAAAGACTCTCTTTGGGTGATTGTTGACATACTGATTAAGGTAGTGAAGTTCATGGCTATATCTGAGACATTCTCACTGGAGAATATATGATATTTTTTATTTGATAGCTCACACATATACATAGAGTTCCATGGACTATAGTTTCAGATCATAAATCACATTGTACGCATGGCTTGTAGAATGTATAACAGATGGATCTAGATATATAGGTTTTACTGAGTATGAAATTCCATCCACAAATAGATACATAGTCGTAGTGTTCTTCATAGGTGCCTGGGGATATTTTTTAGGTGTGTTTCTTAGTGTTTTGTGGGTATTGGGAGAAGAACCTATCATTGGTAGAGTTTTAGTATAACAATAGCTATGAAGAAACTATACAGATTCCTCCATATGAATTTGTTTATGGAAATCCATACAGATCACCTCTGTATTGGATGGAGGATGGTGAGTCAGAGTTATTGGGACCATGTATCATGAAGGAGAAAGTAGCACATGTTAATCTCATTAAGATGAGTATGGTCACATATTAGAGTAGACAAAATTTTTATGGTGATAAATGGCCGCGACCCCTACTGTTTACAATGGGTGACCGTGTATTCCTTTGAGTGTATGCTTGGTTGGGTCACCAAAAGATATGGAGACAATGAATGATGGATTCCAAATTTATTGGAACATTTGAAGTTGTGGAGAGAATCAGGCTGGTGACATACCTATTGGTTATTCCACAAAAATAAATTGTTATGCCCTAAGTTTTCCATGTATCACAACTTCAGTGGAATCACCCCGAACCTTCTCATGTCATCAATGTAGATGATGTTAACCTTGAGATAAATGTTTCCTTTTATGATCATCTAATATGTGTGTTAGATCATAGTGATAAAGTGTTTTTGGGAAAGACAATTCTAATAGTTCATCTATTTTGGAAACACAGATGTGTGGAGGGAGAAACTTGGGAGAGAGAAGAAAAGATAAGGGCTCAGTGGCCTAATACTTTTGACATATAATCTTAGGTATGCCTGGGATTTAAGATCATGGAAATTCTATTATAAGGTGGGGAGACTATAAGAACTCAACCCTTTATGGAGATGAATTAGGATTGATTATAGTTACTATTTTTCTATGTGTAGCTTAATTTTGGTTTTGGATTTAAATTTTGTAGTTTTTGGTTGAAATTTTGAGAAGAGTAGAAGAAAGAGGGAAGTGTACAGTTGGTTTTTAGTTTGAAATAATCATTTCCATAGCCCAGAAAACTATGAAACCCTAGATAGAGTGATTTTTCATGATTGATTCATGGTTAAGGAACATGGATAAGGAAAACCATGAACCCATACACAACAAACCATGCACAACATTTTAATTCACACATAATTTTATATTAAAATTTTTTAAGCCCCAATTTTAATCCCAAACAGACTTCTATTCAACCCTAATGTTTCATTCATAATTTTGGAGTAATTCAGAAATATTACTAGCCATTTCGACCTCCCTTATTCATGATTCAAATCATGTATCGAAGATCTACACTAGCCCCAGTATGTAAATCAAATCCCACTTGGTTCCCCATACCTCTCATTACCCGTTCTAGAAAGGGTTTGTTCATTTTGTTTTTTAGATCTACATATTTTTTTTGATCTAGATCTTGGATTATATATCTAGATCTAGATTTAAGAGATATTTATTTTTTTCATCTTGATTTATGTTGTTGGATATGGACCTCATTCTACGTCATTGTCCTGCTCTAATTTTAGGGATTTCCATTGGGTGATCATTTGTGAATAAATTAAGGTAGATGGTCTATTATTAAAATCCCATAATCATGATTTCAATTATGTATTTGTAGTTTTAAAATTTATTTTGTTTTTTTAGAAACTCGAAACTCCTAAATGGAATTTATTAATGTGGTCAATTAGTTAATTAAGGGACTGTGGATTTGATTGAATAATGTGATTTTAGAATAGGGATAACTAATTGTAAAATTATTTTTTTATTTATTGGAATTGTAAAATTAGATTAATTAATTTATTAATTAATTATAGGATATCATGAATGTGAATTTGAATAATAAATTGATGAAATAATTATAGGATATTGAGATTATGATTTTGAATAATTAGTAGATTAATTAATTAATGGATAATGAGATTGGGAATTGAATTATTAATTGATGAATTAATTATGGGATTATTTGGATATTATATTTTTATTAATTTATAGGGAAACTAATCAAGGGGACAGATGTTATGAAAAATTTGTTAAATTATTAATAAGATTGAGAAGATTATTTAATATTTTCATTAATTAATATGATTATAAATATTAATTAATTATTTAGTTAATTTATGAAATTGAGAAGATAATTTCATTTTTAATTTAAAATAATTAAATTGAGAATAATAATTAATTTATAAATTAATTAATAAGATTGAAAAGATTAATTAATGGTTGGGTTAAATAATAGGTCTGACAAGATTAATGAATTTTTGAGTTAATTATAGTAATTTATATGACTATTTAATTGATAAGTTAATTAATTGGATTGGAAGTATTAATCAATTGTATAGTTAATTAATGATATTGTGAATATTTATTAATTTTTGAATAAATCAATGAAATGATTAATGGTAAATGTGTAAATCAAAAAAAATTGAAATATTGAATTATATCATGGGATTATGAGATATGACATGATATCTTGAATGGTAACAATGAAATTATGAGATATGAAATGATATATAGCATGGTAATTGTGAAATTATAGGATATTATATCCCTTGCTGATACATTAGACTCTGATGCGGGCTGAAGCAGGTATTGAGGATCAGGTGATATCGGGAACCTAAGATGTTATGTTCTTAAATAAAGAATAATTTTATAATGTGATAATTATTTATTTATGAATTGTGACTTTTTTATTATACAACTACATACAATATTTTTCACAATATACTATTTTATAAATTTTTAATGGTGGAATACTTACTTGTACTCACACCCTATTCGGGATGCCTGATTGGTACTCGAATAGATTTTATTTTTTGCATGATTGGTTAAAGGAAAAGGTCCTATGTTAGATTGATGATTTGGGAATGAATCAGGGATGAGGGAACCAAACATGGTTCTAGACCCTCTTGCATGTTTTCGGTGTCCTCAATTTGAGTTTTCATTTTTGATACATGACACATAATTTGGCATGGAATATATACTATTTAGTTTTGAAATTGTGTTTCTAGTTATGGTTATACTATTATACTAGTAATTTTCTAGATATGATATCTTTTGGTTATTTAGTTGTTATTGTTTATTTATTTTTTCAGGTGTAATACTCTAATAAATTAGGGTATGTGAACTTCATGATCAATATTAAACACTCACAACTAGTTTCCAACCTATGGTGTATGGGGAGGAGCACTTGATTTTAAGTGGAAAACTATCTTGGGGAACCGACGCACGGCACCCAGGCTAGGATGTTACAACTACATCCCATAAAAATGTAGTATCCTTTAAATTATTTTACATAAATATATATTGAAAAACATTATATGTTTTCCTCCCTCATATATTATATATTCCACATGGAGGTGATTTAAAAATCTTATGATTATTTACAATTTAATTCTTGTAAATAAACCACGTTAAATGAATATCATTGTATGTCATAAATAAAAAGGTTCTGTTGAAAAAAAGTGTTTATCATCTAGACTGAATTTTATAATTTTATAATTGCTAATATAACATAGAATAACATTAGTATATATGAAATTAATAAAATAAAAAAACTAATAGAAATGTTTTTTTGAAATATCAAGTAATACTCAATAATGAATAGAAGAAGTTTTCTCTCAAGGGTCACTATTTTCAAAAAGGGGAATCCAAGAAAAGTAATCAAAAAGTTGTGGTTCATCCCTCATTTATAACATAATTTGGGTCTCGTGGTAAATTAGATATAATATAGTCACAATCATTTAATGATTAATATAAATTTTATACAAACGATACAAAAAAATCATGGTTAGTGAATAAAATGACATTGAAAGCCATTTAGTAATGATTCAACATATTTACACCAAATAAATTCTAAATTTTTTTTTAATTATATTTAAATTGTTTGGAATCTTATTTTTTATAATTTTAGAACAGTAATTAATATATTTCCTCATATCCATTAATTTTTTAAATAAAACACAACATCTAAATCACTCACGTCACACAATACCTAAAAGGATGTCTCAAGTTAAGTTTTTTTATTTTATGGGAAAAGTAAAATTATACTTATGAATATTGATTGGCATAATTCATTGCACATATATGTTAAATGGGCTTTCAATGACAGTGGAAAAAATATCATGATTTATATGAAAAATACTAAATGAAAGCCCTATAAAAACTATTATTCCTAAAACATATCATGTAAAATCAAATAGAATTAGGTGGATACAATTTTTGGAATATTTTAACATTAGTATTGTCTACTCCAATTCCCTTCATAAAGAAATTATGACAAGAAAATATACCCCCACTTAATATAAATTCTAAATTTTCCATGTATTGAATAAGGTTTATTTCTTGACACATTTTAAAATACAATCCTTTTATTATCTTAATAGTAATAAAATGTATAATGAAATATAAAAAAGGAGTCCATAAAAACTAAAACTACTCCAACGATCATATTATAAATGTTATATAATAATTATCCCAAAAACTTTTCTGTAGCTCCAAATAATTCGAAGGGAATACACTAGTTGGAAAACATCAAAAAATAGACATGTAAAAATGATTTTTTATCCACAAAATACTTTAGAATTTATTTATTAAAAAAATAGAAATTATGGAAGCAATAACATCAATTTTCTATAATCTTGTTATATTTTTTCTAAATATAGAAAATAGAATTGGCCTTTCTTAATTTTTTCCATCTTATTATAATCGCTATGAAATATACATTTGGTATCCTCCTTATTTGAATGAAATAATTTCTCTCATTAGTGAACAATATATTATCTCTCTTTTTCGATACTAAATAAAGAAGGTATACCTTAAGTTTATTAGTAATACGGTAATATTTTATAGTATTTATGTATTTTATTATATAATCCATTGATATTTTTTAATATTTGGATTAATCCTTATTTTACAATATAATCTAGATTTTTTTCTAGGTTCCATAGGTATCATGTTTAATAATAATAGGAATCATTATTTTCATACTAGAAAAAATTACAAAGTTATCCTAGTTTATCCTCACTAGGATATATCTTATATTTAAATTTGAATAATAAAGTCCCTTAACTATAAAAATGGTGAATCTACACTAGAGGATGGCCAATAAAATTTTTATTCTTTATTTTTTTAGTAGTGAGACACACTAAGTAACCTCGTGTTGATTTTTTTGGGATTCCAAGATGTTTCAATTTTAATTTAAAATTAATATATATTAAATAAATAAATATTTTCCTGTAATCAAGAATGTTGATATGTTCAAACAATAATATCTTGTAGTAATTCAAATAATATAGTTAAATATGAAATGTTGTTTTTTATATTGTATTTGTATAGTTTATGTATTTCATTTCAGAGACATGGAATGAGAAAATACAAGGTTCGAAAAAGATTACTTTATTCACTTAACGTTGAAATTATAAATTCATATTTTTGTAAAAATCAACATTGTTCTATCAACATCCTTCTCAGTCACTGTTTAATATTGAGAGAATTGATAAATTGGGTAAATTATCATTACTCTGAATGTTTTCTCAATATGATATGGATATATTGAGAAGAAAATAGTGATGAACCAAGATTATATAATGAATGAATATTTAATTAATGAAGTAACACCTTTGGATAATACTATACTAGAAGGTCAAGGGATTGTTGACACAGGGTCTCAATGTTAGTGGATTAAAAGTGGTGACCAAGATCCATGTTGAAGGTCTTCCCTAAAAACTGATATGAAATGATGATCTCTGAAGGAGAAGTGGTATTGTATATCCATTACTCGGAAAGAAATGAGTGGTAGCATTAGAGTGATCAATGAATGAGTTTAATAACAATATTAAGTATAATGATATAGAACTAGATAATTTAATCAAAATCATTATGTGTAGAATATTATATATAATTTTTTCTTGTTTCTTGATTGAGCATTATGGTTTATACATTTTTTTTAATATCATAAGTCATGTGAATATAACGTAAAAAATGTGTATTTTGTATATTATAACCAAACATTCAAGGTGTACCAGACACTAGACCTAATATGTATCACCAAAATTATAGATTCAAATTACTATTCTCTATGGCCTTGAAACATATAGTACGTTATAGATATATGGATATTTATAACTATTTCACCATCAAAATATAATTTCCTCAAAACTAATTCCAATTAATAATATTTAATTTCTTATCCCTATATGGGATTCCCATACACATAAATAATTATTTTTCAAATTCACATGAAACCAAACATAGAATATATAACAATAATACTAAAATATCACAAAAAACCACACCCATAATGTAAATAATGTAATATTAAAAATCAATATATAATTTAACCAAAATATGGTTAATGCTGAGGAGGCCTATACGAAATATCCCACAATGTAATTTTGTATCTAAAAAACCTCATTAACTGAATCTTATCATACTCCATGGTCAGTATAACCACAATACCAAGGGAGGATTATGAACATCAAAAAGAGGTTCAAAAATCCATGGCATCCTTACCATTACATGTATCCTTTAAAACCATTCCAATAAATATTCGATGTGAATATGTAGGTTTTGAAGAAAATCCCACTAGGATACCACCATGATTATATATAATTTATTTTAAAAAAATTATTTTAGTTTTAAATTAATATTTGAAATTCATTTTATTGGGTTTGTCTCAAATATGAAGATGAAAAAATGGTCAATATGGGAGGGGGAGGGGGAATTGTCCAGTATATAAAATAAAATGATAATACTAGAGCTATAATTATTTAAATAACATAATAAAATGTTAAATAAAATTGGTTATTTTTATAGTAGTTCGAATAAATGTGATTCAATATCAACTCCTTAATTTTCTTTATCCCTAAGTGAAATGGAACCCATTAAGAAACTAATTGTTTAGGGGGTGTTACAATACAAATAAACTTTCCTTTTCTTGTTTAGAAACAACCAAAAAAATACCTTAAATTTTTATGAGAGTTTCATCCCATTATGATAATAACATTATTTTTAGTAAATTCGCAACCCACAAAAATTAGGGGACATATAACCCACAAATCCTTCTTTTGAATAAAAAATAATACAACAAAAAATGTTGGAAGAAAAAGTCTTGAAACATGTTACATAACATATAATAGATAAAAACAATGGAGAACATAACATCATGTAAGATTGATAAATATAGTAGTAAATGTATTTAATATGATGTGTAGGTAAGAAAATTTCATATAAGTAATTGAAATTTTATCTCATTTATAATAACAGAAAATTAACCCAAACATCATGAATTAGTTTTATCAAAAACTGTTTATATATTTTCTTATTGAAAAATAAATTTAAAAATAGCATCCACATAATTAGAATATATAAACATAGTAGATATTGATGTTTCTTTCAATAGAATAAATAATAATGAAGGTTATTTGAAAAATAATGAACTAAATTAGAGATATTTACATATTCATGATCAGGCATCGTTGATGTCTTGAATAATGTTTTATAAGTATTTCATTTATTCACGTGGATTTAACACTTTAATTATCCTAAAAAATATATAAGAAAAATAAAATGTTTGTGAAACCTAAATTCTTAGAATAGTAAATTCAGTATTTGACAGTCTCCATAATCATACATTAATCACATCACAATTCCAAAATAATAAGTGTGGATAAACCTACCATATTACGAATAATATTTTTATACAAAACAATGAATCCAAAAATCACTAGTCTTAATGAATTTAATATTGAAAAAAATAAATAAAACAATGAAATAATTATTTATTTATCAATAAAATTTAGTAAAGTAATAAAATTATATCCAATTCATAATAAATTCACTAAAGAGGATTGAAATACCTTTGAGGTTTAACATTAAAATAATTTATACACCTTACATAAGAAGATTAGTCGGTATATACAGTGTATTACTTCAAAAAAATTAAATGCATAAAATTTTTACATCATTTTATTCATATGCATAAGCTAAATCACTCTAAAAAATTTCATAAATTCTAAACATAAGATTATTGGTCAACATATATGAAGATTTAATTTTAACGTTTTCAATATGGTATAATTTTACCAATTATCCCTATATACATATACTTAATTATGTAAAAATATTCTAAAATATAATTTGTAATAAGACTATCCAAAATTTAATATGTTTTAGTTAATATGTAACATGTCAATCTAAAGAATAAAAACTTATACATAGAAAAAAAAATTCCATCAAAAATTCTTTCTGATTTTTTATTAATTTTTATGAAACTTATCATGTATGTAAGAATTCTCTAACAAAATAAGAATATTCATTTAATTACTTCTTCATATGATTCGTAATCTAAGTCAATGTAATATAAACTTTTGGCCAAAAAAATTTAATTAAACAGTTGAAATGTGAAAAAAAAACAATATCAAAATATAATTCATAATATAAATAAAACTTTTATAAAATAAGAATATATAAATAAACATTAACCTTAAGAGTCAATATTATATATTTATTCTATAATTAGTGTGACCATCGAACAACTTTCTTGACTATATGTAGTGGGAATCAAATATTTATTTTTAATTATCAAAACATAAAGAAATAAAGTGGTAATGTTTCACTAAAAAATATCCCCATTTTTTTGGTAATTACATATCAAATTGTATTATAGAAAATTTCACCCATTTTATGGAGTAATAAAAATGCTTAAAAAATGAACTAGATATACATGTCAACCCCATTTTGAAAATATTTAAAAATATGTATACAACTTCATTTTATCATTAACCAAAATCTAATTACACACTTTCTCTCATATTTTGAAATAATATAATGTTATATTTTTTTGACCGATTTAGTCGACAATTTATGTTATTTAAATTTTAAATGTTTAAATAGATTCTATTAATATCATATTTTAGATTTAGATTATAACAAATTTATAGAAAAAACGAATCATGATTATTTAATCAATAATTATATAATAAATTTTGTAAACATATGCATAAATCCAAATTTGAAATTGATACAACTTGTACTATACCACTAAAATAGTTTTCAAAAAATAACAATTTAGTGAACCTAATCATTAAATATTTAATTTTAAAACAATAAGAGTATATTTCAATAGTAATTAATGTAAAATATTTTTAAAGAGTCAAACTCCCCTAAAAATAATGCATTCTAAAAATATATGCAAATAATGATGTTTTGAGAAAAATAATAAAATCAATAAATCTTCCATTTTATTGATGATTTAAAATAGAAAAACTATATTGTAGGGATTTTAATTTTCTTCTATGTAAAATAAAAATAAAATTTAACCATTAAAATAATTTAGGATTTTTAAAGAGTCTCGAGAAAAACATTGGATATACAGAAATTATAATGTTATTTATAGTGAATTACAAAGTAACCTATAAACAATATCCATGAAATAATATAACTAAATCTTAAATTATCACAAGAATTAATATATTGTAAAAAATTATTTTTCAATTCTTTTTACAAACTTCTATAAAAACAATTTCAAACTAGATTTTATCAGATATATTTAAATCAAAATATTTAGAAACAATATATAAAAATTGATCATAATAGGGGATGTATTCTAAAGAAATTTCATAATTTTTTATATGATATATAATAACATTATGCCTAACCTCTATAAGTTTATTTATTTAAGGATCTAAAGGGTTCTTGGAAATATATATAAGTAATAAATTATCAAAAAAATAGGTTATATACCAAAAATAACATCAAGTTCAGTTATGGTTTTCTTAATATATAAATTGAGAACAAAAAATAGAACAAAGAATATATTTTTCATAAGATATAGATAAATCAATCTAAATTTTCTTCATTGACCTTAAAAGAGCATAATATTTTCATAAAATATGACATAGGGAACCGTTACATTTTTATGAAATTTTTATCCTTTAAAATGAAAAATAGAATAAATTCTAGATTCAAAATATGTTTATCCATGATAAAAAATACATTGATTTAAAACTCCATAAATATGTTTAATAACTATTTTTACATATTTTAAGTGACTATCATTGGGGCTAGCATGATATCACATACACATGCATATACTAAACATCAAATAAGGCATAGACATAGAAAAATATAATATACTACCAATCATTCAGATTAAAATTTTATTACCTACTTATTTTATATAATTATTTATATCCATTTATGAATAAATACTCATAGAGGTTTTTGAAATTTTATAATAATCATGTCTAAATATATTTAACGAGTTATTAGTAAACATGTAATTATTAAGAAAAATTCATTGATTCGTTTTAAAATGTTTGATGTACTAGAATGACCAATAATTATATGATATGGATTATCTCAAAAAAAATGTTATTAAATATAAATATTTATTGAAAAAAATTTCACATGAAGACTGAAAATTTATTTCATCAGTATAAATTTTAATAATTAAAATATCATGGTTGTTTTTTTAATATAAACGTTATGATATACTTTTTATTTGACAAAAAAAAGTCAAACCAAAATGGATAATCATTCATGTCAGGCTCTAAGAACATGTTTAATTTAATCAAATCCTTTTAATACTAATAAAAAATTTAGGTTTGTATTCATTGATTAATATAGGGGGATGTTTTACATATACTTCTTCATAAGTATAACCATTTACAATAGAACTTTAATCGTGGATTTGAAAAAATAAATCTGTGATGATAAGTATAATGTATATAAACTTTAATATATTAAAACTGATAAACCCATGAAAAAATATAATCCTAATCTATACAATTTTCATGAAAAAACCTTGATTAAACAATATTTATATTTATCTTATAAATTATACATATCAATTAATTAAATTTAAAAATATTTATTTAGTATCAATAGTTATTTTATCAATAAGTAGTTTAAGAATGTACATATATTATTTCTTGAAATCTTATTTAGTTTATTTCATTTCTAATATCCTATTATAATCATTAAAATAATTTAAAATTTCATTTGAGTAAAAATAAAAATGAAAATGAATCCAAGTATCCAAATTTCTTAAAGAATTTATAGTTTGATATATAGACATTTTTACTATATATATTATATTATACTTATGTGTTTTAAAACATATTTCAAGTGGTTGAATCTCCCACTAATGTTGTGAATTCAATTAAGAATATATAACTTCTCAAAATTAATATTTATATCATTGAATTAAATATGAGTTTCACTAGATTATTGATCTTTTAAATTTCCTTCATCAATCATAACATGAATAAATCTTTCAAGAATAATGATTTTTTGATATATAGTTTATAATATTTACTATAATTTTAATGTCATAAAAATAAATCTTCATCAGTTATGGAATGAAATTTATGAAAAAATAATATCTTTATTATTATTAATAACAACATTACGAAAAACCCTAAAATATCAAACATTATGTTTTCTTCTAATCCAAAACTCAATAGTGGGTTTTAATTAAAGTATATATCAAAATAATTTTTCTATTAACTTTCATGTAGTATTCTCATATTATTCACAAAATAATTTTTGAGTTTTAAATTCATTTAATAAGTTTCAATAAATTTCATTAATATAACTATTTTTTTCATTCAACTAAAACGTGTTATTGGAATGTTCTTGGGAATGAGAAGTTAAAAAAATAACTAATTTCTTTACAAAACAATTAAAATTATAGATTTAAAAACTCTCCTCCACTATCACATGTAACTTATAGAATTAAATATTATTTTTATTTTTTAACCATTGTATAGTAAGAATGAATCATTTATAAATATTTAGTTTTATTTAAAAGGAAATAAAAACCTGTAAATTTATGAAATTCATCTATAATAAAAATATTTATATTTCTTACCATAGATAGTTTTTTTATAGTCCAAGTAATTAACGATATATAATTTTAAGTGTTCTAACAGTAATAACATATTTAATGTTTATAAAATTTTCTATATGTTTTTTACATTTCATACATGACTCATAAGAATGATTTTTTTCTAATTCTACCATAGGAATCCGTGAATGTTATTAGTGATTTGACAAATTTTTTTTTCGCCTAAAATGCTCAGGTCCCAACCACCAATTCAATTAAATGTTATCATATTATAAATCATTCAGGAAAAAAAAACAAGATAGATTTGTTTCTTAGAAATAATTAGAGAAAAAATGTTGTATATTTGGTTAACTTAAAACATGAACGATTCATCTTTGAAAACAATGAATTTTTTATTATAAATATTTATTAACATGTTATGAGAAAATAACAAAGAATTAAAAATTAGATTATGTTTCAATCCTTCAATATGTAATTATTTATAAATAATAATATATTTAGAATGATGAACATATTTATAACTGTTAACATTACCTTTTCAGTTGTCTCTATAATATGCATTATCTCAATCACATTTATTGATAAAAATTTCATGCATCGAATGAAATATTATAGGAGCATACAATATATATATAATATTTCATCCTTTTGATATATTAAAGATATATTTTGAAAAAAATTAAACTTTATGAAATTATTTCCACCAATTAAGTTTTTTATCTAGTTTCGTTATGAAAAGAATTTTTGGAATCTATATATTATTTAAACCACCTCTAATTGTAAATATTTAAGATGAGGATTTATAATTTAAATCCCTTATGTTTCTAAGAGATTATAAAATATTAAAGAATATTTATAATCATAATGGTCTTCCATTACACATATAGAACTTTTAGTAATAAAAAACAACCTTTAAGACTTCTAAAAGTTAAAGTTTTATACATTATATGTAATTTATTTTCATATCCTTGTGAAAATTATTTTATTCATTTTTTCCTATAAATACATTTTTATAGATTTCTCTATCTTGATCAGATGTGGATAAATTTTAAAAAAAAAATTCAATTTGAATCCTTTCACTATTATTTATAATAGATTTACAGACTTCATATTATTATTTAAATTTCATTATAACTATATCATTATTTTTTGAAATAAAATATTTGAACTTATAATTGTATTCTCTCATATTATTAATCTCTTGAAGAAGAATCATATTTTATAAAAAAAATATTATTTTCTTTATGTTCTATTTTATATATATATCTTATATTTAGATAACATTATTTTATAATCCTTTTATTTCATTATATAACTCATCAATAAATCTTTTTTGAAAATCAGATTCAATAGATTCATTATCAAAATCAAAAACTAGATTTAATGAGTCCATGAGACACAAGTTGAGTAATTCATTTTCATTTCCAAGTACATAATTTGAATCCAAATACTTGATGAAACTCCAAATATATTCTAAGGATATTTCATCTTTCTTGTTTATCCTTCCGTTATTTATTTCATTTTTCATTTTAGTCATTAAGGATTAGTATTGTAAAGACCCTGACCCTAGTATCCCAATTCAAGTGCCATGCATTATTAAATTCATACTATGAACAAGTGATTGCATCCCAAAGTAGAAAATAGTTTATTAGAATAAGAAACCCATATCCAACCATATGTTTAACATTAAAAATGAAATTAAATAAAACATTAAAACTCATTTAGAAAAATATATTTTTGTCTAAATTATCTCTATAGGTCAATCATAATATATATATTGGCATGTGGGGAAAAAATAAAACATTATAAAGGGGTGATCTCAGATTAACTGTAAGGGTATGAAATACATTGGAAGCTTTCATAAATAAAAATAAATAATATTTCATGGTGAGTAACTAAAAACATATTCCATAAAAATATAAACCTCATCATAATATGCTTGGAATAAAATATAATTAAATAAAACCATATAAATAATCACATGAGAATAATACTTAACCATGTATATTTTACTATTCAAACAATCACATGGATTATCAATAATTAATTTCATAATTATATAATTCATAATTTGGGACATCATAAACATATCATCAAGCACTTGACCAAGAAATCTATATAAATGGGTATGGGCTCGACCAAAAACTGGTCAAGGTTGTCTCGTGAGTCTTATCGATTCATATAGTGGTTATAGAGGGGCCTTCCAGGAACTTTATAAGTACAATTAATTCTTCATATTAAAGGGTTTAAAGATAATAATCATTTACATTCATATTAAAACAAGTATATGAAATATGAATAATTTCCAAAATCAGTAAGCATATTAAAAACTATCCAGAGTAATATGGAAAATAGTATGTAAATAATATATCCTAATTTAAAAAATTATAATCCATTTAATAAAATATGTTAGATGGTATCATAAGATATCAAAATCAATTAATCATAATAAACTAACATAATGGTTGCCCATAGAAAGAAATGGGTATTTTAATCATGTCATATGGCATAAAAATCGGTATATCATAACGATGTCCATTAAAGAATGGATTTAATTCTTACATTGTCACTAATAATGTAAAATAGGCATATATAATGATCATTTAAGTCTTACTAAAGTGAAAACATGTAAAAAATTATGAAAATTTATAAATGATCCACCATATTGTAGTTTAAGAAAAAACTTAAGAGAGTCTTTAAAGTGAAAAAATGAATAATTATTTTTAGAAATCTATAAATTAACTATGATATATTTTCATGATAAAAATAACAATTTATAAACATATTTGATACTTAAAATAGATTATAGAGTGTACTTTAAAATGGGTATGGGATTGGGAGGTTCATTTTAATCAGGCATTCTCATCAGGAAGAATTAAAATAGAACCTTATAAACATGTATTTCCCCATCAATGAAAAAATAATTAAGAAGAGAACATATGTTTGGAAAAAATAATTTATGAGGATTACATATGAATAATTAGTAATTACATTGGGCTGAGGTAATAGAAATCATAAACTAAAGAACAAATGGAGGTTTGGGAAGGAACCCTAACCTTATGTGAGAAATTGTTCTTCACATGTACATAATGTCCTAGATAATAAAATTAAATGCATTATTTAGTTAACTCATAATCTCCTCCACATGTGTTTTAGGTGGTATAATTTTATTAAGTTTATTTTTTGTCTTTTTCATGAGTTATAAGATTCTATTTCTTCATTCTGAGAGAACTCATTTCCTTTATTTTCATGATTTTTTCACTTTTATACACATATTAGAGATCATGAAAAATGGGAATAGTTATCCATAACTGATATAATATGATATTAATGAACAAAACAATTTTTAAATATTATATATATTAGTTTCTCATATATGAGGATGATTTATTAGACAAAGCATTAATGATAACCGGTTATATTATTTTGAAGTTTTTTCGATCATCATGCACAAGTTTTTTATTATTAATTAATATTATATATATATACTAGTTACAATCCTCTAAATATGTTGTAATATATATTATATAATATATTTTAAACATTATAATGGTTTATTAATATCATTTAAGGTGGTATTAGAAAAAAAAAATCAGCATCCATGATAGGGGTTAATTGATACCTTACAGATGAAGTTTTAATTTTTAAAATAAAATGAGAATAGAAGAGAATTGATGGTTGATATTCAATTAACTTAATAAAATTATATTATATATATGATGATATATTTATAATTATTTTCTGGAATCTATAGATGAGAAGAGGATTAGAAATATTATTAAATTAATGAGAGAGATGGAATTTTTTACCTCTTTAGTGTCATTCCCTTGAGAACCACATTGAGGTACTTAGAAATGGTCTCTTATTGAGAATATAAAGACCAAAACGTGTGGAAGTGGTTTGGGAGAGGAATTGGTTATAATATAAGAAATATTGAAGGCTTAGAATGTGTGAGGATAAGAGGTGGTGAGGGGTGGTGTTAATAGTTGAGAAGAGGGGTGTTTTTGAATATTTTATTCATTCGTTTATTATTTTAGATCAAGGTTAAACATAGTATTGGTTCTTTTGACTAAATTAAGTAACTAAAGAATGTGAGTTTGAACCAATGGGTTCTTACCTCATATATACCTCATCCAAGATTCGATAATTCATTTATTCACTTACAATTTTAAATACCATAAACTACCATATTAATCTATTCATAAATTTTTCAATATGTATGAAAAATACCACAAAATAATCATAAAAATATTCTGATGTGAAGATTTCAAAAATGGACTTTTGTTTTTAATTTTTTTTATATATTTGAAAAAATTAGTTTTTAAATAAAAGAATCATTTATCTGAAAATTATGATTTTAAAATTATAAATCATTTTATGACACTTTGAAAACATAATTAAGTCCTCATAAAATAATCTTATAATCACAAGATAAAAAATATTAATTTGAAAATATATATATAATGAAAAAATAAATTAAAAAATTATATTAATTATAAAATTATCAATAAACATTTTTTCACAGAAATACCAATACATAAATTATAAATTGGAATCCATTTATTTACTTATTCCATGATATAAATATAATATATATTCATTCATAATATAACAACATATTATCTATACTTCTATAGTTGAGGTTACTATTATATTAGTCACTTCCATATTCCTGATGGTCATATTACTATTTTAATGGTTAGGTTAATATTTTATAATATATCACAGGTTGTTTAAGCTCAGTGCATAATTTATCGAAGATAATAAATTTACAAGTGACATACCATAAGATCTTAGGGGTGTAACATTCCCCCTCCTCAAAAACATTCACCCAAAAATTTACAGAATCCACCACATAAAAATATGTCATTATTTTTTCATCATAATTTCCTCTGATTCTCATGTCACATGTCTAATTTTATGATTTTTTTCAATGTGAATTTACCAGATGAGTTTTTTAATTCCTCAACACATGTTCTCTTGTTTCTTGAAGCTGGATAGGGTCTTCAAAGTAAGAAATCAGGTTCCAAATCAATTTCTACATAAGTGATGACATGCATTGGTTTTGGCATGTAATTCCTTAACAATGATATGTGGAACACATCCTGGACTATGGAAAGTATATGAAACATTTCATAATGATAATAAAAACTCCCATAATCTCTAATATTTCATAATGTGTGATATACATGTATTTCAATTTCTCTTTCTTACAAAACCATTTGACACCCTTACATGGAGATACTTTCAGAAACAAATGATCTCCTACATGAAACTTGAAATCATTTCCCTGGTTTTCATCATAAATCTTTTTATTACTTTGATTTTCTTTGATATGGGTTTGAATAGTCTTTACCTTTCTTGTTTTTTCTTTAAGAAGTTTTAGGCCTACATGCTTCCTTTCAAAAACGTCATCCTAATAAGTTGGTGTATGAAATATATTTCCATATAACACTTCATAAAATTCCATTTGAATATTTTAATGGAATCTATTATTTTAGGAAATATCTCTCATAGGTAAATACAGATCCCAAATACCATGAATTTCCATTGAGCATGAAATCGACATGTATTCTAAAGTTTAGATTATCCTTTCAAAATTTCCATTAATTTGAGGGGGAAAAGAAGTACTCAAATTAATCTTAGTATCAAAATCATTATGAAGATATTTCCAAAAAATTTATGTAAATCATGAATAAAAATCTTACACAATTGAAATAGGTTCTCCATTAAGTATTAAAACATCATTAATATTTATTCATGCAATTTACTCTAGTAAAAAATCATTTTTATGGAGACAAAATATGAGAATTTTGTATGTCGATCAAAAATCAACCATATTGAATCAATATTTCTTAGAGTCTTTGGTAATACAATGAAAAAATCCACAGTAATGTCATCCCATTTCAATATAAAAATATGTATAGGATTCATGACTCCTCTGGAATGTTGTCTTTTATTTTTCACCTTCTATAAAACAAAACATCATGATACATAATCAGAAATTTCTAGCTTCATTTTATCCCAAAAATTAATATTCCTTCAAAACACTATACATTATTGTTCTACTATGGTGTAAAGATAAATTCATGATATAAGAATCATCTAATAATTCTCTATTTATCTCGGGTATAGATGGAGCACAAATCCTCTTCGCAAATTTTAAAATATCATCGTCCTATATGAAGTCTACCAATTTCCCATCATTCACACCATTAATTTTCTTTTGTAAATTCTCATTATCGGACTGAGAACTTTTAATCATTTCAAATAAAGTTAGTCTGGAAACAATTTGTAAAGGTTTTGATTTTTATCCTTCCATGATATTTCCCATATCAATATTTACTAGATCCATGTACATAGAATCCCTATAAACCCTCATTTTTTCTAGAACACTATGATCCTTCCTACTCAACACATACACTACCTTATTTTCCTTACCTATGTGGCAGTGTATTTAAACATCACAATAATGGAGTAGCTAGAGCTATATCATTTTCCAAATGTTATTCTCTTTATATGAAAATATATATCTTGAAATATTGTGATTTTTATATATCTCACATCTTTCACCATTGAGATAATGTCTCCATATCATCAGAGAAAATATTGTGCTTGATAAGTCAAGATCATGAGTTTTATAGTTATATTCATGAAATTTTAACTATCATGATGCATATAAAATCAATATATTCTTCTTTATAAATAAAAAACCATGTTTTTTCATCGATGCATCACTATAAATCACAAATCCACCATTTCTCAATAGTAGAGTTAATATCAATCCTTTCACCAACCACCTTATTAATTCCTAAAATGATTCTTTACATTCCTTTTTTAAAATTTACTTATCCACTTTATGATTAATTGTGGTCAATGGGTTAAATAATTGGTGAAAATTATGAACTAAATGCCTATAATAATCTATTAAACAAATGAAATAACGTACCTTGCATATATGTTGAGGTGTTGGAGATTCTTGTTCTACCTCTAGCTTCACAAGATCAAATAAGATTCCATGTATTAAGACAATATGGACATAAAAAACTATTCGATTCCAAAATTTAGACATTATAAATATCCCATATAACTATTTTCTTATAAGAGTCTCCATAAAAATTATCAAATGGTTCTCTTGGTCCTTTTATCCTTTTTAGTAGAACAATATATAATAAATAAATACCAAAAAATAGTATCAAGACATTCCTTTAATAATTTATTCATTAGATCCATAAAAATAGAAGGTGCATTAGTCAGTCGAAATGAAATTACTATAAACTCATAATTTTATAACCATGTATAAATTGTTCATGTTGGGATATATTCCTTTTTTTATACACAATTAATGATATCCAAAATTAAGATCAATATTTGAAAAATATAAATCTCTACGAAAATGATCAAATAAATAATCAAATAAAGGTATATGATACTTTTTATTTAGCGTAATAACATTTATATTACAATAATCAATGCACAACCTTATAGATTCATCTTTCTTCTTAGTGAAAAGAATAGTATATTCCAAGGTGATACAATAGGGCATATAAGTCCCTTATCAACCAATTCCTCTAGTTATTTATCAAACATTATTAAAATCAATATGTTCATTCTATATTATGTATTTGATATAGTTATTGCATTAGGGATTGAATTAATAGAAATATCAAATCCCTAATCTATAGGATTTTTAGGTTAATCCTTCAAAAATAAATCAATTTATTATTTTACAATAGGTACATCTACAATTTGAAGATAACTATTTTCCTAAGTAGGTTTTACATACTTTTCTTGTCCAAGAATCTCTTTTAGAAGAGATAATATTGGTGGATTCATGAATGACTAGGATGATGAAGTCTCCCTTCTAAAGAAAAGAAATTACCTATCATCATAAAAAATCTTAAGTTCCATCTCTTTTTAATAAATATTTACATTATATTTTGAAATCTAGTCTATTTCAACAATTATATCAAAATAAACCATATATATGATTATAACATTAGAAATTAGAGTGTGTATATGTGTAATAATAGGAACTGATTGACACATATTCATTACAATATGTTGGGAAAAAATCCCTCAATGTATCATTGAAGCATTTTTTTCGGTGATTGTGTTTGTTGACAAAGTGGGGCTCCATGTAGTGTTTTTTGACAAAGCAGACCACGATGTTCAATTCATTGAGTAAGTGAGTTTACATGGTGATTTCTCAGGTTCAAGAGATGTTGTTGGCTATCCATTATTGATAGATTAACATCAAAAATGTAATAGATGATCAGGAGGTAGTATATAAATATTAGATACAAGTTGGCACCGTTTTCTAGTGTTTTCTAAATTTTTGGGCCTCAAAATCAACAAATGGAGAAAAAAAAATTTCGAAAAGGGACTGGCACTACGATGTCTTGAAGGCTTGTAAAGTTTCACATCATGTGTTTATCAATATCAAAACATCAAAATATGGGAAAGGAAAGAGGGGCGCCCAAGTTTTGGTATGGGCGCGCGAGGTGACTAGGGCGACAGAGACTAGGGCAGCTGGACATGCATGCTGAGAGAAGACTTGCGCACCAGTGCTCACGGTACTCAAAATGACAATAAATAGGGGGATACACCTCCTCATTTTTGATGGAGTTAAATACTTAGAGAAAATTAGAGCACCAGTCGCGCATGTGGATTGGGAGCATAAGTGGTGGTGTGAGTGTGCAAGTATAAGGTTAATCAGAAGTTTTGCATTAGTTGATAGTTGTGTGACAATATTGGTTTGGGAATAAATGGGCATGAGTCACCCGAGTTTGGTGTTGGAAAAGGTATTGTCGTGAAAGTGGTTAGGTGAAACTTGCATTCCAAGATTGAAGAAGCGTGCGAGGAATTAGAGAAGCGCGCTAAGCATTAGAGAATCACGCTAAGCATAAAGAAGCATGCCAGTCACTCTAGGAATGCAAGAAAGTTGTAATATTTTCTAGTACCTCCGGTGCAAAGTGTGATTCATCTACAAGTGAAATTTGGATGCCAACAGAGCATCTATATACAGTGAAATATGCATTCACTTATGATAGTGAAGTGACCTCCAGGTCTATAAACTGTGAGTGGATCTTCTGAAGAAGCAGTGAGCTCACTTAAGTGGAGAGAGCAGTGAGTTCTCAAATTGTGAGTGGTTATAAACCAGAAGGGACAGTGATTCCTCTTAAAATTTTTAAATATTAGTATTCTTACAGTGGATTTGGTACATCAAGACATTTTTGGTGTGTGCTCCTTCGATGTAGCCCAGTGAGGGTGAACCAAGTAAAATTGTTGTGTCATGTCCATGCTTTAAGATTTAGTTATACTATGCAATGGGAAGGAGACAGAGAAGTGGTTTTTTTATAACATACAAATAAGATCAAAAGGGGTAGTTGTTTTAATTTTTCATACCCTAATTCACCCCCCCCCCCCCCCTCATGGTATCTAGCCTAGTGGACCTAACAATTGGTATCATGGTGAAAGGTAGATATCAGTGTTTGTCACTCAAATGGAGGTCATCAATCACAAAGGGATTCCAATATTCGATAGGAACAATTTTCAACTATGGAAGAATCGGATGCAACAGAACTTTCAATATTTGGGAACGGATGTGTTCACATCAATAATTCATGGCATAACTGCCGATATTAACAGTGGTGCATTATCAGAAGCTGAACTAAGAGAATTAGATGTTGACGCCAAAGGAATCAATGATTTAGGGGGAGTTGTGTCTAATGAAATCTATACAAAGGTGATGTCTTAAAAACATCACATGATATGTGGGAAAATCTATTGAACATATATGAATGATATTCAACGGTTAGAGAAAAAAAGTTTAAATTGTTGTGAAACAAGTATAAAGATTGGAGAATGAACCTGAATGAGTCTGTTGTTGAATTCATTGATAAGGGAAATGTTTTAGTGGAATACATGAGAGGTCTTGGAGACGTTAGTGAATATATAAAGATTGTGAAGCACATATTGAGGAAACATCCACCTCGGTTAAATCAGAAAGTTTTTGGTTTTGGAATATATAGACCCGAAAGAGCTGTCAATGGATAACCTGCATAGTACCCTTGCTGCATATGAAATGAGGAATGATGGAAAGGAATCTTTGGAAAAGGGGAAATCCAAAGATGTGGAATTCAAGGCCATAAAGAATCTCACCATTGAAGATTCTTGGGAAGAAGAAGTGAAAGATGAAGTGATGTCATTATTTTCCCCAAATATACAAAAAGGAAAATGAATGTTCAAAGGAAAACTTTCGCTAGATTGCTATAGATATAGAAAAGTTGTTCACCTTGCTGCAAGGTGCCCCATGAAGTTTCAAAAAGATGAGGAGGATGAAATTGAAATTCCCAAGAAGAATAATTCAACTTATATGAAAGGAAAAAACAATTAAAGAGAAATTTATTTAAGAAAAATAATCTTCTCTCATATGATTTAGGTAGTTTATATGAGTTTGAGGCTGAAGAGGTTGAAGAGATAGAGAATTTTATAGATCAGGGAGAGAATTCCATGGTGGCAGTTGTCGGTATCTCTCAGAAAAAGGAAGAACCCGGCAATGATGAAGAAGAAGGTGAAATTTAATGAAGAGTCAAAATGGTAGCTAAATTAGAAGCAAATATTAAAGATATAGATGTTTGGAGAGAAAAAAATGAAATCCAACAAGTTAGTACATGATGAAAAACTCAACATGAAACAGCGGTAAAAAGAGAAGTCTGAGATGATAAAAAAAATTAAAACGTTAAGTCTACTCGGCCAGAGAGCTTAGAAAATGTTGATGAATATAAACTCAAGGTTGAAGAACAGAAAGGGGAGATTGATTGTTGGAATAACACAAGGAATGATCAAATAAAGAGTATTGAAGAACTTGAAGGAGAAGTTTTCGATCTGCAGAAAAAGGTTAAGGATCAAGAGAAAATCTTGAATTTTTCTAGGACATCAAGAAATCAAATCACTCAAAAAACTAAGAAGCTAAAATTGGATCATAGTGGTTTAGTATAAAGGAAGCATCAATTATGTTCATATTAAAATGCTGATGGGGGACTGATCAGAAACAAAAATCTATGAAAATTGAAGTCATACCATAAGCACCCATTCTGAGATTGAAGGTTGACTTGAGAACAAATCAGAATCAGAATATTCAAAGATCCCAAGGGGAAACTAGCAGTGCAGAAGTGAAAAGAAGGAATGAACCTTATATAAGGTGTTATTATTATGGAACGATGGGAATTCACAGTATGTGTGTTCCATATCCAAGAGATATCAAAGGGAACAGGAACAGAGGTGGCATCCAAACACAGAAAGTTTCTCTAGACCATGTTTCAATGTACACTGTTTTTGGGGCAGAGTATTTGGGAACATGGCTAGATACTATACATCGACCATATAGAGGGATGTTCCAAAGTTGAATCAAAATGTTCACAAGCAACTGATCAATGATCCTATAGTTGATTTGAAAATGAAAAATAGTTTTGCAACTTTTCAAGATGAAGTTGGTCAATCATACTATGAGAAAGATCAGAAGTCTCAATCTATGTCGAGTTTGAAGAAAAAGATATGGAACAAGAAGAAAAATTATGAGAAGGCAGCAGCGGCCGAAATTTCCCTTAAAGTATGAGACCATTTCTAGTGTGTGGATCCTTAATAGAGGTTTCACATCTCACATGACTGGTAATAAAGATCTTGTTATGGGCATTAAATTTGACAAATAAGGAATTTTAATGTTTGGAAATGATGAAGGCCTGAAGGTTATTGGATCTGGAAAGGCCAGGTTTGGTGGAAAAGTGATGAGACGTGCTGATATCTTAGTAATAGAAGGCATGAGTCAAAACTAGCTCATCATCAGTCAAATATGTGACTCAGGACATTCTATAAGGTTTACTAAGAAGATGTATATTGTCAAAGGAAGAGACGGGACAATGGTTTTATAGGGAAAACGAACAAAGGGAAATCTCTACATAGTAAGTGGAGAAGAAGATATGTGATTTCTGTTCAAAGAGGAAGAAAATAAGATTTGGCATAAACAACTTTTTCATATATGCCAACCATCCCTGGAAGATCAGGTAAAGTGTGATGCAGCAAGATAACTCCCTAAGATTTCACGTGATGGTACTCACATGTGTGATGCATTCCAATAAGGGAAGCTCATTAGAAATATGTATAAGGAAAAGGAAAAGAAGTCAACAAGAGTGCTTGATTTGGTTCATTATGATGTTTGTGGGCCTATCACACCAAAACAAATTGACAGAAAGAGATACTACATTCTATTCATTGATGAATATCACATAAAGGCATGGGTATTTGTTATTACACATAAGTCTAATGTGTTCAGCTTCTTAAAACAGTACTGAAGGGAGTGTGAAAGGATGTCTGGACAGAAATTATAATGTTTCATGCTAAAAATGGTATGGAATTCACAAATATTTTGGTGGAAGGCTATCTTGTGAAACAGGGAATAAGGCCTCAAGTTTCTTTAGTAAGAATCCCCAAAAAAATGGAGTAGTTGAAAATAGAAATTTGATCATCAACAACATGTCCAGAATAATGCTTATAGAAAAAGACCTACCAGATAAATTTTTGATGGAAGTAGTATTGACATCGGTCTACATTTCTAACAGGGTTCTGTTGTGTTCGAAGGAAGGAAAGAATCCATATGATATGTGGTATGGGAAGAAGAAAACGATGAAGTAATTTTGATTCTTTGGGAGTAAGTGATATATACTCAACAAAGAAAAACCCCAGTAATTTGAGTCACACAGAGATGAGGAAATATTCCTAAGCTACTCAGGAAAAAGCAATGAATATAAATGCTTTAATAAAATTCTGGGAAAAGTAGTTGAGAGAAATGATGTCACTATTCTGTAAAATGATGAGAATATTCAACAGCACATGGAATAATTTCTTGATGAAGGTGATGAGGAGGAAAGCAAATCAGGATGAGAAGAAGTGGTTGATGCTGATTCAGAAGAAGATACTAATGATGAGCATGAAAAAGAAAATTTTATTTCTACACAGAAGCCAAGGAGTCGAGCTAAAATTGATAGGAAAAATATCATTAGTGATCAGTCAGCTCCAGTTCAGACAAGGATAATGAAATCATTGTATCATACATCTTTCTTATCTTATGTGGAGCCAAAATTCTATTCTGATACAGCTAAAAATGAAAACTGGGTTCCAGATATGAATGAAGAGATTGATCAGATTGAGAAGAATTTGACATGGGAGATTGTTTCGAGGCCAGCTGATAAGAATGTCATCAGGACTAAATGGGTCTTTCACAACAATATGAATGAATATGGAACAGTGATTCGAAACAAAGCACAACTAGTTTGAAAAGGATACTACAAGATAGAGGGAATTGATGTCGAAGAGACATTTGCACTAGTTTGAAGGCTGGAGAAAATAAGATTATTTCTATCCATTATTGTGCAACGGAAGTTCAAAGTGTTCAAGATGGATGTCAAATCTGTAATCTTGAATGGGATTCCAGATGAACATGTGTATATCGATCATCCATATGGTTTTCTCATTCCAGATGATGAGAACAAGGTTTTTCGGCTGAAGAAGGTTTTATATGGGATGAAACAAGCAGTGAGATCATGGTACTCCAGACTTGATCAGCATTTTAAGAATCTTGGTTTCTAGAATGGTGGAGTTAATTACAATATCTATATCAATAATAATAGTAATCAAAGAATGATGGTGTTGGTTTATATCGATAACATAATATTTTGTGGATCATATGGAGCATAGTGTAGACAGTTTTCCGAATTCCTGAAACATGAGTTTGAAATGTCTATGATTGGTGAGATGACATTTTTCCTTTATTTACTGGTGTCATAAGGAAGTAATGGCACATTCATTTATCAATACACATATATTAAGTATGTTCTGAGAAGATTTGAAACTCAAAATTCCAAGGAGTTAAGGACTTTGGTTGCTACCCTAATGAAATTATTGAAAGATGATAATGGAAAGGTAGTTAATATCACAGAATACAGGAAAATTATTGGTAGTTTACTTTAGCTAAAAGCGACGAGACCTATACTCTTTTCACCACATTCCAAGAATCATGTTATCAAAACAATACCAAGGAAATTAAAATGCTTTCAGTGAAAATAATACTTTGGTAGATCAAGGGAATATTGGATTTTGGTTTGATATATAGTGACAAATCTCATTCAGAGTTATTGGGATATACTGATACAGATTGGGCGGTTTCAGTAGATGACATGAAATATATTTCAGGAGGTGATTTTTATCTTGGTGTATCATGTATTTCATAGCTAAAAATGAAGAAAGATTTCATTTCATTGAACATCATATAAGTAGAGTATATTGAGGCCACTCAAGCATTCACTCAGTTATTGTAGATGAAGCAACATCTTGATGATATGGAGTTGAAGTGAAGTTTACGATTAGAATCTAGTTCGATAACTCAAGTGCTATAAATGTCCGCAAAAATCTCATCCATCATTTAGGAAAAAAATACAATGATATAAAGAATCATTTTATCAAGGAGAAGTTTGAGAAGGGAATCGTGAAGTTGGAGTATGTGCCTACAGAACTATAAGTTGTAGACATTCTGACGAAGGCCTTACCTAAGGAAGGTTTTGAGAGCCACCAACTGGATCTATGAGTTCAGTCGAATCCCCACACATGAAAAAGGGTGGATGTGGGCCTCCACCCCCCCCCCCCACCCATCTCCTCTCCTTGAGGTATGGTGTGTTTTTCTTTACTATGATAATATGTGTTATTTCTAATGTCTCGCACCACAAAGGAGTGACCATTGGGTTCATTGACGAAGGGGGTGAAATAGTGACTCCTAAAGGGGGAGAAAATATGGATAAGGAAGGGAGAAAATGTCTAAGTCTAACACACATGGAGAAGCTAACTAGTGGATTAGTGAGATAGGGGTAGAGAATTGAAATAGGGGGAGAGTTTTAAATCTGGAGATGCTAGAAGTGATTGATCAAATACTAGATATCACGACAGCTAAGGATCATGATAAAAGTAGAACAGTGGCGTTGGAATGGTGTTAGAAGGTTTCCAGTGATCACCAATTGGTAACAGTTTAGCAATTTGTATCAGTGTGGTAACAAAAATTGGTGTTTTAAATGGATTGACTCATTGATTAACTTTTCATTTACTCTTGTTTCTCACACCGATCACTACTCATGTTGGCATAGAGTATCTATTGAGTGAATCTTAGATCGCTATCAGAATCGCAAGAGGTGAATGATGGATCATGGAAGGATCTTCAGTGAGGTATCAAAGTAAAGAACATTTTTATGAGAAGTGTTTTCTACAAAACCAAATGGGTAGATTGTTGGGAAAAAATCTCTCATGGTATCATTGAAGTATTTTCGTGGTGATTGTGTTTGTTGACAAAGTGGTTCTCCATGTTGTGTTTGTTCACAAAGTAGACCACGAGGTCCAATTTGGTGACAAAGGGGGATTATATAGTTATTTATTGAGTTCAGGAGATTTTTTGGCTATCCATGATTGACAGAAGAACCTCGGTAAAGTAATGGATTTTATGGAGGTGGTACAAAAATAGCAGATACAAGGTGGTGCTGTTTTCTAGTGTTTTCCAAATTTTTGGGCCTCAAAATCGACAAATGGAGGAAGGAGTTTTTGGAAAAGGAACTTGTATGCTGGTGTCTTGGAGGTTTGTAAAGTTTTGCACCATATGTTTATCAAGATAAAAATATGAAAATATGGAAAATGAAATGGGGGTGCCCACGTTTTGGTTCGGGCTTGCAAGGTGACAAGGGTAACAGAGACTAGGGCGGCTGGACTTGCGCGTTGAGAGGATAATTGCATGTCAGTGCTCAGGGTACCTAGAATGAATATAAATAGAGGCCTAAACCACCTCATTTTGGATGGATTTCAACAATTAGAGAAAATTAGAGCTCTAGTCACGCAGGTTGTAGAGACCCGAAGCATGACGTACATGAACATTACATTACTTTTGTGGAATACTTAGTACATAACAAAAACACACACACAAGGATCGTAATAGTTTAGTGTCTTTGGAAACTCAGAATAAAATCTTCTAATCGTGGTGAAAGATCTTCAACATCTCCCATAAAGATCTTCTTTTTTTTACCTAAAACCTTTCTTTATATCCTGGGGAAAAGAAAACATAAAAGGGTGAGATAAAATGCTCAGTAAGGGTAAACAAAAGAAATATCAATCACATCGTATTCATAAGAACATAACATTTTGGAAATCATAACCTGTAAAAGAGAGCATAATTTCATAACATGGGATAAATCATGGTAGTGAAATGTAATCACAATAATCATAACTTAAGACATGAAACATTGTGGCATTCACACATAATCATAGAGAATCATTTCTTGTTAGTCAAGACTCATTTCCAAGACTATCTTAGTGGACAAAGTCCCTTTCTGAATCGAGTAACCCTCGTTTCAGTCCTATTTCACTGAACCGGTATAACCTACCATTCCACCCATGTCTATCTCATGAGATATAAAATCTTTACCCAATGCATTGGAGGGAGATATAGGTCCCACCCATCTTATAATGAATCCTTTCTTATTTGTGCCACAAAATCATAAATCATACATCATTGCATAACCCATGTAGTAAAAATGGGATTCTTAAACATCATGACATCATAAAACAATTCATATGAGATAAAGGAATTCATAAAAATAATTCCATCACAACATAATCAAATCAATGTAACAATAGGGATAAAAACAGAACCCTATGTTATCTTAGATGGAAAATAATTTTGATAAAACACTTGAAATGAATTCTTGAGGAAAATATCCATTCTTCTTCAAAATCAATTTCTTTTTACAAAACATCATGAAATTTTAAAAGAAAGAGATTTTATTGAAAATAGTCATGAAATATTTTGGAGGAAGTTTCATGAAAATAAGGCTTTAAAAAACCGTAAAAATCTGTTCGTGCCTTATAAGTTAAAAAAACATTCTTCTCGTACTTTTGTCGGAAAGTCAAAAAGTACCTCGTATGAAAAAAACGAAAAAAGATTCCTTTCATATCCTTTACTAAAAACTCACCGAAGGGTAAAATTGTATTTAAACAATTTTAGGTGGATGGAAATAATATTACATATTGAGGAAACATGGATGTGGATGATAAAATACACCCCAGTAAATACTAATGTATAAACAATCTCGGATAAAAATGAGATTGTGATATTTCCCTTACCTTAGGTCCGATTTGCTTCGTATGTGTCCGAACCTCCTGTATAATAATTTAAATAATGTCATTGACTTATTACATAATCATATTCATTGTTATGATATCATATATGGTTCACTTATGACATTATATCACCCGTTCTTTTGTAAAATCCATGTTAAAGAAGCGTTTTGGGTAAAATCGTTTCATTTATTGTAGGTGTTTTGACTTGTTGTTCATGACATTATTATTACTTATATAATGATTTAATTACTTCCAGAATATAAAATATGATTTATATATCATATATATTCAATATATATATATATATATATATAAAAGATAGATAAATGAAATGAAAAACACCGTTCATGGAGACGGTAGTCCGTACGTACGCATGAACGCTGTTTTCCTTTCCTTATTGTCTTGAATGGAATTAAGTAGATGACATACATATACATATATACATAAATACAGTAGCTTTATAATGTCATATATTTAATTATTATTTCTTATATATACTTTTCAATCATTCTTAAATGGTTAACATGGAGAATGAATCTCATCGCGTCGTGGTGACGGTAGTCCGTACGTATGCACGAGCGATGATATCGTTCCCATGGTCGTGGAATTGTGTTGAAGTGTATGTATACTATTTCAGTATCAATATCACATTATAATAATCATATATAGTTACTCATTACACCATTATACCAATCCAATTAAGGTGGTGACGGAAAATATATTACACCATGGCGTGGAGACGGTATTCCGTACGTACGCACGCGCGGTGATTTCATTTTTCCGTAGGATGGATAGAAGGTGAATTAGAGTTGTTTCATATTTATAATAACATATCAGTATATAAGAAATACTGATGTTATTACTTTATCATGAAACAACTAAAGAAAAAGAAGTTGAAGAAGAAATAAATTGAAAAGATCAGTAATGGATATTACCTCTTCTTTGAAACGCCTCTTTGAATCCTCCACTTAGGGAACTAAGATTGGTCTTTGAAGAAGACCAGGGCCTCTACGATTATTCTATGGAAGTGGATAAGGGATTTTGGCAGGGGTTGGCCGAGCTTGAGTGCTCAAATTGGTGTGAGGAGGAGGGGGAGGAGGTACCCTTTTATAAGGGAGGAGAGGGGCACCTTAGGAATATCTCAAAATATTATTTTATATTAAAGGAAAAATCGGTTTATAATGGTTCCAAAGGGTCTTATTTCGAAACTAAAGTGGGTATGGGTCTAAATCCTATCATCCAATAGGATTTAGACAAGTTTAGGGTATTATTTTAACCTTATCAATTAGATTTAACTCTAAGTTAAATAATTTAACTTTTACCGTGTCTTTTTGTTTTCTTTCACTATATGGTTAATACACTTACTATAAAATGACAAACGAACCCCAAATTGTTTATTATTAATATATATCCTTATCTATGTCATTTGGCCAAACCTTAGATTTTTAGGAATAAAATAACAATTAATAATATAATATTTGATTTAAAAACTATTTTGTGTCAATTTTGACACTATTTGATATATGATTTTTGTGAAAGTCATAACAGAATTATATGTTCTAACCAAGTTGATTAAATCAACACTAATATATCATAGTAACCTATAAAATTAGATTAATTCATAAAAAGTCTCAAATTACATTCATTTGAGCATTTATAACATCAATTATGTTAATATTTCCTTAAAAGGGTAATTACTACATCATCGTTGTGTCATAAATAAATTAATTTATTTAAAGTCTAAAAATTATAAATATAATATAATTATGTAGGAAATATTTTTATCTTTCTAATGAATATCTATAGTCGAATTTATCTTATGTATAACCCCATATTAAAAATGTTTTAGTTATTAAACTTTGATTTTAACTATTTTAACTATTCATTAAATAAAATAATATTAAATGTCATAATCTAATCCATGTGGACCTAAATGGTCATATTATATTCATAAGGTTGTTTTTGGTTGAATTACACTTATCCAATAGAATTAGGACATGTGTTAGGGTAATAGTAATATCATATTTACCCTTAGTTACCCTATTTACTATTAACCGTGGTAAAAAAAAGTAAAAAGTTACTATTCACCAAAAATTATTTTCATCTCATTGAACCACATTTCAGTCCTTGATATTAACCGTGTCTGTCGGATTTTCTAAATTTCATTCATAGAAGCAGTAAAATTATGTTTTATGCAAAATTCAGTTTTTAACCTACCACTTAGTGGTTTCACTATTCATCGAAAATTGAAAGTTTTCAGAAAAATACCAAAAATTAGGCCTAAGCTATATTTGATATTATGAACTCAAAAATGATGTCTATTTTACCTAATTCAAAACATATCAGTTGCATTAACTAATTTAAAAATTAATTCTCGTCGTCAAAACAAATAGCGTGTTTTTAAGAGATAATAACAATCAAAAGATTGACACTAGTTTATAACTGGTTTAAATGTGAAATTACATACAATGACCAACATTGTATTAAATTGTAAAAATATATTCTAAATATAATTTAAAACCACTCAAATTAATAATTTATCACTATTAATTATTTTGATTAAAAAAGTTGTTTTTAATTATAATTTAGTAATTTTCACTATTCATCAGAATATGAAAGTTATCCGAAAAGTACCAAAATTTCACCTTAGGCTAAATTCGATACTCCGAATCCAAAAATGAAGTCCATTTTGAGAGCTAAAATTTCTAAAATTTTAAAAAAGTGGTTATTACTATTCATAACGGCTAGTTTTAATAATATTTTAATAGCATATCGTTGTTTCGTGAAACTCAGTATTACGTACAACACACGTTATCGAGGAAGGTTGCAATTGCGTGTAATGCAAGGCAAGTCAAGGATGCGTGTTGTGCAAGCTCCTTTTTGTGTTCCGTACAACACAAGACATTAGTGAAATTAAAAAGAATATTTTTCATAAAATCTTGGGCTGTTACATTCTACCCCCCTTAAAATGAATTTCTCCCTCGAAATTCGTCGGGGTTATAAATGGTTTACTATTCGAAAGTTTCTTTAATAGAAACCCACATCGTAAAAAGGAATACCAAAACCAATATTTTAAAACAAAAGTATGAAACTTAACGGTTACCCAAATAAACTAATCACTGGGTTTCCACATAGGTGAAAATATGGATATGGAAGAAAACTCTAACCATCATGTTCTGATGGAGAGTGGTAGAGAACATGGCTATGGAAAAGCCAACAATCACAAATCCATAAATTTGTGACGATCTAAGGTACCATCCGATTCATCAGGTATAAGATCACTAGGACAACATTTTTGGTTTTCAAGATCATTTCCCTAAAGTTGAAAATTTGAATTAGAATAAATACGTTCTTTATTTTGGAACAATCTCACTGTTTTTCATGCCTTGAACAATTTCCACTTCATCTATTAAATAAATGAAGTTGAATTTGTTATTCGTGAAGTGTTAGCAGATCATGTGATAGAATGACGGGTCATTCCATCTGTCTCAAACAAAAGGTTAGCAAAAATTATATACATAAGTCGATCTATAGTGAGATTAATCATATATGGTTCCTAAAATGGAATTATACTTCATATATCATACTGATTAATATAATAAAACTAGTTTCTACTAAACAGGGACTTCTTGTAGGCCAGTGGTAGGCGATAAAGGCCAGTCGCACTTCGGTTGTGGGTTCGATTCCCACAGCCTTGTCCGAAGCGATGGGCTGTCGCCCATCCTATAGGTTCTCCTTTTTCTAAAACTACATTACTATAACATCCCATCAATAATATCAAAAAAAAACTTCTATCCTTAAACAATACTAACTTATGTCCAACATAATCCATTTCAATCTTTAGGCTTATCCATAATACTGCAGTCCACTCTCATAACATAGTGAAAACGATTACCAGAGATTTAATACCATCGTTGATCCCCATATATCATAAGATATGTTTTGTTGGTCACATTCCAAACATTCAAGGTCCTTAATAATGTATTCTCTTGAATACCTTAGTGAAAACATGAATGCATTTTAATGTTAACACTTTCCACATACCAAAATCCTCAAAATTCTATATACTCAACCCATGATATCACTTAGTCCTTATATCAATCATGAGCTCATGAATACTATTAAACATTTCATTTTCTCGTTTTCCCTTCATTATGCGCATATCATCTTATTTCCAAAAAATATCTCAATCACTTTGAATACCACATCAATAAATATTGCAATACTCAATGATACAACATTATTTTGGAATCCCATTACATAAACACTTAATCATTCCACCACATCGTTGTCATATTCAACATTGTCAATAGTGATCGCATGTGACTTCCCTTTGTCCTTTGCCTTCAGTGGTTGCTCATGTTGATCATCACTAACCCTTGGATTAGGGCATTTATTAGCATAATGCCCCATTTCCCTGCACTTGAAGCATTGAAGTGTTGGTGGTGCGTTCTCTGCAGTGTTTGCTTTATTCACATCATTAGAAACCCTTTTTCCATTACTTCGACACTCAGCTGCTCGATGGCCTTCTTTTCCACACTTAAAACATTTTCTAGTCCCTTTAAGACAATCTCCACCATGCTTCTTTCCACACTTTGTGCATAAGGAAACATTCATCTTATTTTCACCATTATTCTGAGATTTCTCCTTGAACTCCATCTTTCGTTTCTTGTCAAAACCATGAGATGGATATGTAACACCAACTTCCATTTCTACCTTGATAGCACAACGCACAATTTCTTCATAGCTACTGAAGTCTCTTATAGCTAATGCCCTTCGAAGACTTGGTTTTAAGCCACTGAAAAATCGATCAACTTTACTTTCAGGTTGGATGATAATTCCAGATGCATACCTTGCAAGTCTTGTAAAATTCGCTTCGTATATACCAACAGATTCATCATCCTTTTGCATTAGTTCAAGAAACTCCTTCTCCATCTTTGTTCGAAGAATACTAGGGAAGTACTTATTGAAAAATAAGTTCTTGAACTCATCCCATTCCATGGACTCAATTTCATTTCTTTGCCTTGTATTCTTGATAAGATTCCACCATTGATCAGCTTCACCTTCCAAACGATATACTAATAAGATGACTTTATCATGTTCAGAACATTGATGAACTGAAAATATCTTTTCAGTGGTACTGATCCATTGTTCAGCAACAAGTGGATCAGAAGACCCACTGAAAGAAGGTGGACGTTGCCTCATGAAGGACTCAATAGAATATTGTTCCCTTCTCTGCTCATTTGGAAGTCCAGAATGATTCATAGCTTGTGTAAGTATAGAAAAAATATTTTTCACTCCATCTCCCATAACATTTGTTTGTTCAGGAGGACAATCATTGCATTGTCCATTGCATTGATCAACACGGTTCCTTCGGGTTCCAGCCATCATCTAAAACCCAAAAAGAATAGTGTGAGAGGCAAAAATCATGCTAGGGAAAACAACATAATAAAGGGGAAGTACCTTCAATATCTAACATCTTAGGTTTAATTCTATGATCGTTAGCGTAGTTCTAGTACTATAACCTATACGTATACTTAACCTTAGGGACATCCCTAGACATACCATAGAAATATCTCTAGGGATCTCACTAACGTTTTCGCATCCTAGTTTCCAAAGGTTGACTAAACCTTTCCTCGGATACCAACTGTAGAGACCCGAAGCTTGACGTACATGAACATTACATTACTTTTGCGGAATACTTAGTACATAACAAAAACACACACACAAGGATCGTAATAGTTTAGTGTCTTTGGAAACTTGGAATAAAATCTTCTAATCGTGGTGAAAGATCATCAACATCTCCCATAAAGATCTTTTTTTTTTACCTAAAACGTTTCTTTATATCCTGGGGAAAATAAAACATAAAAGGGTGAGCTCAAATGCTCAGTAAGGGTAAACAAAAGAAATATCAATCACATCGTATTCATAAGAACATAACATTTTTGAAATCATAACCTGCAAAAGAGAGCATAATTTCATAACATGGGATAAATCATGGTAGAGAAATGTAATCACAATAATCATAACTTAAGACATGAAACTTTGTGGAATTGACACATAATCATAGAGAATCATTTCTTGTTAGTCAAGACTCATTGCCAAGACTATCTTAGTGGACAAAGTCCCTTTCTGAATCGAGTAACCCTCGTTTCAGTCCTGTTTCACTGAACCGGTATAACCTACCATTCCAGCCATGTCTATCCCATTAGATATATAATCTTTACCCAATTAATTGGTGGTAGATATAGGTCCCACCCATCTTATAATGAATCCTTTCTTATGTGTACCAAAAAATCATAAATCATACATCATTGCATAACCCATGTAGTAAAAATGGGATTCATAAACATCATGACATCATAAAACAATTCATATAAGATAAAGGAATTCATAAAAATAATTCCATCACAACATAATCAAATCAATGTAACAATAAGGATAAAAACAGAACCCTATGTTATCTTAGATGGAAAATAATTTTGATAAAACACTTGAAATGAATTCTTGAGGAAAATATCCTTTCTTCTTCAAAATCAATTTCTTTTCACAAAACATCATGCAATTTTAAAAGAAAGAGATTTTATTGAAAATAGTCATGAAATATTTTGGAGGAAGGTTCATGAAAATAAGGCTTTATAAAACCATAAAAATCTGTTCATGTCGTATAAGTTAAAAAAAACATTCTTCTCGTACTTTTGTCGGAAAGTCAAAAAGTACCTCGTATGAAAAAAACGAAAAAAGATTCCTTTCATATCCTTTACTAAAAACTCACCGAAGGGTAAAATTGTATTTAAACAATTTTAGGTGGATGGAAATAATATTAAATATTGAGGAAACTTGGATGTGGATGATAAAATACACCCCAGTAAATACTAATGTATAAACAATCTCGGATAAAAATGAGATTGTGATATTTCCCTTACCTTAGGTCCGATTTGCTTCATATGTGTCCGAAACTCCTATATAATAATTTAAATAATGTCATTGACTTATTACAGAATCATATTCATTGTTATGATATCATATATGGTTCACTTATGACATTATATTACCCGTTCTTTTGTAAATTCCATATTAAAGAAGCGTTTTGGGTAAAATCGTTTCATTTATCGTAGGTGTTTTGACTTGTTGTTCTTGACATTATTATTACTTATATCATGATTTAATTACTTACAGAATATAAAATATGATTTAAATATCATATATATTCAGTATATATATATATAAGATAGATAAATGAGATGAAAAACACTGTTCATGGAGACGGTAGTCCGTACGTACGCATTAACGCTGTTTTCCTTTCCTTGTTGTCTTGAATGGAAGTAAGTAGATGACATACATATACATATATACATAAATCCAGTAGCTTTATAATGTCATATATTTCATTATTATTTCTTATATATACTTTTTAATCATTCTTAAATGGTTAACATGGAGAATGAATCTCATCGCGTCGTGGAGACGGTAGTCCGTACGTACGCACGAGCGATGATATCGTTCCCATGGTCGTGGAATTGTGTTGAAGTGTATGTATACTATTTCAGTATCAATATCACTTTATAATAATCATATATATTTACTCATTACACCATTATACCAATCCAATTAAGGTGGTGACGAAAAATATATTACACCACGGCGTGGAGACGGTATTCCGTACGTACGCACGCGCGGTGATTTCATTTTTCCGTAGGATGGATAGAAGGTGAATTAGAGTTGTTTCATATTTATAATAACATATCAGTATATAAGAAATACTGATGTTATTACTTTATCATGAAACAACTAAAGAAAAGGAAGTTGAAGAAGAAATAAATTGAAAAGATCGGTAATGGATATTACCTCTTCTTTGAAACGCCTCTTTGAATCCTCCACTTATGGAACTAAGATTGGTCTTTGAAGAAGACCAGGACCTCTAGGATTATTATAGGGAAGTGGAGAAGGGATTTTGGAAGGGGTTGGACGAGATTGAGTGCTCAAATTGGTGTGAGGAGGAGGGGGAGGAGGTACCCTTTTATAAGGGAGGAGAGGGGAACCCTAGGAATATCTCAAAATATTATTTTATATTAAAGTCAAAATCGGTTTATAATGGTTCCAAAGGGTCTTATTTCGAAGCTAAAGTGGGGATGGGTAGAAATCCTATCATCCAATAGGATTTAGACAAGTTTAGGGAATTATTTTAACCTTATCAATTAGATTTAACTCTAAGTTAAATAATTTAACTTTTACTGTGTCTTTTTGTTTTCTTTCACTATATGGTTAATACACTTACAATAACATGCCAAACGAACCCCAAATTGTTTATTATTAATATATATATCCTTATCTAAGTCCTTTGGCCGAACCTTAGATTTTTAGGAATAAAATAACAATTAATAATATAATATTTGATTTAAAAACTATTTTGTGTCAATTTTGACACTATTTGATATATGATTTTTGTGAAAGTCATAACAGAATTATATGTTCGAACCTAGTTGATTAAATCAACAATAATATATCATAGGAACCTATAAAATTAGTGGAAGTCATAAAAAGTCTCATATTACATTCATTTGAGCATTTATAACATCAATTATGTTAATTTTTCCTTAAAATGGTAATTACTGCATCATCATTGTGTCGTAAATAAATTAATTTATTTAAAGTATAAAAATTATAAATAAAATATCATTATGTAGGAAATCTTCTTTAGCTTTCTAATGAATATTTATAGTCGAATTTATCTTATGTATAAACCCATATTAAAAATGTTTTAGTTATTAAACTTTGATTTTAACTATTTTAACTATTCATTAAATAAAATAATATTAAATGTCATAATCTAATCCAAGTGGACCTAAATGGTCATATTATATTCATAAGGTTGTTTTTGGTCGAATTACACTTATCCAATAGAATTAGGACATGTGTTAGGGTAATAGTAATATCATATTTACCCTTACTTACCCTATTTACTATTAACCGTGGTTAAAAAAGTAAAAAGTTACTATTCACCAAAATTATTTTCATCTCATTGAACCAAATTTTAGTCCTTGATATTAACCGTGTCTGTCAGATTTTCGAAATTCCATTCACAGAAGCGGTAAAATTAAGTTTTATGCAAAATTCAGTTTTTAACCTACCACTTAGTGGTTTCACTATTCATCGAAAATTGAAAGTTTTCAGAAAAATACCAAAAATTAGGCCTAAGCTATATTTGATATTATGAACTCAAAAATGATGTCTATTTTACCAAATTCAAAACATATCCGTTGCATTAACTAATTTAAAAATTATTTCTCGTCGTCAAAACAAATAGCGTGTTTTTAAGAGATAATAACTATCAAAAGATTGACACTGGTTTATAACTGGTTTAAATGTGAAGTTACATCCAATGACCAACATTGTATTAAATTGTAAAAATATATTCTAAATATAATTTAAAACCACTCAAATTAATAATTTATCACTATTAATTATTTTGATTAAAAAAGTTGTTTTTAATTATAATTTAGTAATTTTTACTATTCATCAGATTATGAAAGTTATCCGAAAAGTACCAAAATTTCACCTTAGGCTAAATTTGATACTCCGAATCCAAAAATGAAGTCCATTTTGAGAGCTAAAATTTCTAAAATTTTAAAAATTTGGTTATTACTATTCATAACGGCTAGTTTTAATAATATTTTAATAGCATATCGTTGTTTCGTGAAACTCAGTATTACGTACTACACATGTTATCGAGGAAGGTTGTGATTGCGTGTAATGCAAGGCATGTCAAGGATGTGTGTTGTGCAAGCTCCTTTTTGTGTTGCGTACAACACAAGAAATTAGTGAAATTAAAAAGAATATTTTTCATAAAATCTTGGGCTGTTACACAGGTGGTTTGGGAACGCAAGTGGTGGGGTGAGTGCGCAAGTATATGGTTAATCAAAATTTGAATGGTAGTTGATAGTTGTGTGCCAATATAGGTTTGGGCATAAAAGGTTGTGAGTCGTCCATGTTTGTAGTTTGAAAAGGGATTGTTTCAAAAGTGGTTAGGTGACACTTGCGCACCAGGCTTAAAGAATTACGCCAGGCATTACAGAAGCGTGCCAAGAATTAGTGAAGTGCGCAAAACATAGAGAAGTGCACCAGTCATTCTAGGACTACATGAAATTTGGAATATTTCATGGTACCTCTATTCCAATGTTTCATTCATCTGTGGGTGAAAGTTGGAGATCAATAGGGAATCTACATAAAGATAAAGATGCATTCATTTTTTATGGTGAAGATACCTACATGTCTATAAACTTTGAGTGGATCTTCTGAAGAAGAAATAACTCACTTCAATTGAGAGAGGAGTGAGTTCTCAAATTGTGAGTGGTTGTAAACCATAAAGGACAGTGATTTCTCTTCAAAATTTTAAACAGAAGTGCACTTATAGTGGATTTGGTACATCGGTACATCGTCCGTGTATGCTCCTTGGACGTAGACCAGTAAGGGTAAACCAAGTAAAATTTTTGTGTCTTTTGAATGCTTTAACATTCATTCATACTCTTTAATGGGATTAAGAGAGAGAAGAGGGTTTTTTCTTACAATAAAAAAAGATCAAAAGGGTCAGTTGTTTTAATTTTTCATACACTCAATCACCACCCTCCCCCCTCTTAGGGTATCTAACCTAGGGGACCTAACACAATAAGGTTTCTACTCGGAGATTTGAAAAATAAATATCTTGTTAAAGTTAGTTCTAAATATCTAATTTTTAATAAAAACTGGAATGATATAAATTAATGTAATGATCTAGAATCAAATAAATCTTTATTTAAATGTGAGGAGATGATTCAAGTATCTTCCAACACATCATTAGGAACTTCAACATCAGTTGTTGTGACTGTATAAGTATAGAATTTTTTCCTTGTACTTTTATATATAATATTCCCTTAAATCTAGTAAATTCATGTGAATAGTGTCCCATATCCTTACATTTGATGCATTTGAAATTTCTAACATCATTCTTCCAATTAAAATCATGCTAATGGTGGCCTTTTTCTGCACACTATTAACAAACTCTCATTCTTAATAGGTATATTACATAATTTTTCTTTACACATTTATTACAAGTTGGAAATTATATTCTTCCCTTATTGCATTTTTCATTTTTTCTTTTTATAGAGTACTAACCATAAATCTTCTTAACCTATATCCCTTTTAATAAATATGGTTTGTAAAATTATTTCACTATCTTGATGGAATATGATACTATATTTTTGTATGATAAGAATTTTTGGGAGAATAGTTTCATTTATAGGATCACTTTAAGACCATAAAATAAATTGTTAATCCTTCTACATAGACAATAGATACAATCTACATATTTCATTTTTATCTTTTAAAAGTTTGATACATACATATAAATTGTTTCATCCTGTTTATGTCATAGACTCATGTGTTGTCTCTCCATATCCACTTGGTGTTTGCAAGGAAAATATTTTTACAAGAATATTTACTTAAAATCATTCCATTCCAAATTTTCAATTTAATCCCCTTTTATATTTCGAAATAATGGAAACCATAGATCCACATCTTATAAGAGATGATACACTTCCATGATAACCTTATCCCTTTTGTTACTTAATTAATATAGAAATATATTCCCTAAGGAACTTATCCTTTTCTTAATTACAATTGGGTTTGTAGTATGATTGAATGATGGAGTTTGTTTCTGCATGAAGTGGTTTAACATTGTTACAACACGTTGTGGATATAGATTCTCCATGTGAGAAAGGTTATTTCTCCTAACCTTAGTCAGTTTTCATAGTATATTCATAATTTTTTCAACTCCATTATCAGCTCCAGATACAACATAATTATCTTTCATCAGAGTCTAATCCCAACATTGAATAAGTTAATTGATGTTTTTTCCATTCCCTCCACAATGTGTCATTTCAAAACAATGAAATAAACTAGATTAAATTTTGAAATTATAAAAATAGTGTAACACATAAGGTACAACTAATCTCAAATTACTATTCTTGGATACCTTTATAATATTATCAATTTTAGTTATATGATTATATTTCCATAATATATGTTTTCATAAATCTATTTTCTTAAGTTCCAACTATAAATTTTTTGATACATACAACAAACTCTCCAACCCTCGGAACTTAGATCCAATGCTTTACTTTATTACATTGGTACTCTAAAAAAGCGATCACATTACAATGGAATAAATAGTTTTGTAGATTTGGAACACAATATACAATGACTAGATTTACATTACAAATTGAAATGAAAAATCAACATTGAAACTCATTTGTAAACATCCCTATTATTATAGGTTATCCCAACTTGTTAACCATAATATACATCTTGGAATCATGGGGAAAAATAAAACATAATAAATGCATGAGGATAGATGCTCAGTAAGGGTATGAAATATAGCATAAGATATCGTAAATAAATATAAACAATAAGGCATGGTTAATATCTAACAAAACATTCCATTAAAATGTATAATTGAGTATAATATATCATGAATAAAATCTGATCAAATATCACCATATTAATAGTAACATTATAATGATACATAACCATGAATATTTTCTAAAAAATAACATGGATTACCAACACCTAATTTGATAATTAGGTAATGCATAATGTGGGATATCATAAACATACCTTTTAGGCTCTTCCAAAAAGTCTATATGAATGGGTAAACCCTCAACTACAACACAATCTAGTTTGTCTCATGAGCCTTACCGATGTATTAAGGGGTATTATCCGGACATGCATAGCACATAAAAAGTCCAATGAATTCATTTTATGAAAGGGGTGAAACATAATTAACATATAAATTCATATTGAAACTAGTATATCGAATTTAAGTAATTTCCCCAATTAATAAACATAACAAAAAACTATCGATAGTAGTATGGAAAATAATATCAAGATAGTACATCCCTAGTCCAAATTATCATATACTAGTTAATAGAATATGGTGGAGGGTATCATAAGATATCAAAACCAATTGTGAAGAATGAGTTAACATAAGGGTTACCCATGTAATGAAATGGGTGTCGTAATCATGTCATTAGTATTAACCAATCAGCATATCATAAATTAGTACATGAAATACTGGATTTAACTAATACATGGCCATTAATAAAGTAAAATAAGAATATATCGTGAGAATTTATGTCCAACTGATGCGAAATATTTTAAGAACGTGTTTATGTAACATTAGAAATGAACCAATATAGTATGGTTTATGGGAAATTATAAAAGTTTATTTAAAGTGAATAAAATAACAATTGTATTCACAAAACCAGAAATTAACTAAGAAATTTTTTCATGATAATAAGTATTATTTTATAAAAATATTTGTTTCTTAAAACAAAATATAGATTTATTTGAAAATTGGTAAGAAACTGAGAGGTTCCCTTTAATTTGGTTTGCTTATCAAGAATAATTAAAAATGGAAGATTATAAACATGTATTTCCACATAAAATAAAAAAGAAATTTTCTAGGATTATATGCGTTGAACATACATAAAAAATAGGATTAGTACATAATAATAATTAAGAATTACATTGGGGTGTTGATATGGAAATTGTAATTTGAAGTAAAACTAGAGGTTGAGGAAGAAACCCGTAACTAATGTTTTAAAATGTTCTTAAATTGTACTTAATCTCCTATAAAATAAAATTAAATATATTAACTATTTAATTTATAACCTATTATTTATGTATTTAATTTATTTTAATTTTATTACATTAATTTATGGTCTTTTTGATGAGTTATAGATTAAATTTATACATTATAGGAGCATTTATTTCCTTAGTTTTCATGATTGGTTCACTTATATACTTGTATGAAAGATCATGTCATATAATTCACCAACAGAAAAATCCTATAGATGATGCATTATTTTATTAAATTTCATGATTATAAGGAATCAAATCCTCAATTACTGAAATTTTAGTCATTTTGAAAAACCAAATTATATACATGATACCAATAATACTTTGGGAAATAAAAATTAAAACATAATATTTAATAAATTCTATTAAACTACACCCTTGAAAATCATTTAAATTATTCCTCTTCATAGACAGGGTAAAGTAAAAAAGAAATAGAGTGAGCTCAAATTCTTAGTAAGGGAAAGAAAATTGGAATCCATAATTAATTAATAAGAATAAATCAATATGATAAGGTAAATAACTGAGAACACAAATCATTCAATCAACATAATAAAAATGAATTATATCTATAAAAAATTTCACATTAATAATCTCGTGGATAAAGAATAAATGAATAATAATGAGGTAAATTGTTAGTTATTTAATTTCATGTCTCAGAAACATGAAAACCTATACTATCAAGATCCATCCTCTAGACAATTTAAGATAATAGGTAGAAACTTTCTTATTTGGTCCAAATCATTTTTATCATGAGAAAATATCGATTCATCAAGGGTATATATAAATTCCATGAATCAACCATCACTACATGTAAAAAACATTCCTCTTACCTAGTATTCAATTTAATTAATAAACAAAATTCCTTATTAAAATCCATATAGAATAAAAGATACAGATTTATAAATAATTCCTAGTTAATTGAATAATATTAAAAGTGAAAACAATATGTAAAAATAGTATAAGATTTTGGAATTAATTAAATCCATAGAATAAAAATATTTATATTTAATAAAAATATATCATAAGGAAGTAATTTTTTTCAATAAAAAGTTAACTCTCACAAAATAATGTTATACTACAAAGATAACTATTACCACTAGGTAATTTTCAAGTCAAAACCCCTTGGATGACATAAGTCAAAGAAAAAATATGAATATAATGCCTAAAAATTGAATCATGATATAATATATAAAAATGGATGTTAGATACACCACACAAAATTATTAAGCTTTGGATCACATTTATCTCAAAGATGTAAAAAGTAAGATGAAACTATATTACATTGGGTCCAAATTGTCACATGTGTATTTATATTCTTGAATAATAAACATATGATAATTTTTTAATTACATAATAAAAAGTTTCAAGTTTTTTATAACTTTTTATTTCATTGTTATAATGTTTTATGCAACTACATAAACAATTATGTTTAAGTCGTGTGTTTTGACCAAATTCGGTTCATGTGTCAAAAGGCTTTGGTAGATCTCCTATTGTCAAAAGCGTCATTATATAAACTTCTAAAAAATCATAATAATGAAATAATTATAATTTATTTACATTAATTTTACTTTTAAAACAAATTATGATTTTTTATGAAAAATTATCTAATGTTATAATCATGGAGGTGGTATGTCTTACGTACGCATGAGTAATGTTCCTATTTTTCAATGATCATTATAGAAAGATGGTATGTAACATTATATATTTAAAAAATGATAATTATATCAAAAATAAATTTTTATTTTATCATAAATATTTATAAATATATGTCTTTTGATTTAAAATGAGTCACCTCATGTCGAGGAGGTGGTAGTCCACACATCCACGAACGAAATTATCACTTTTTTAGTATATGAAAAGGGAAATAAAGAAAGAAATATAGTATTTATTTAAATAATTTTAATTATTTATTTAATATCATATATATTTTTTAAGCAACATTTTTTTAATTAAAACAAACCTTTATACATTCTTTGTATAGTGTGAATGAATCACATCGCTTCAAGGAGACAATAGTCTGCAATTCCACAAACGATGTTATCATATTCCCACAAAATAGATTTCAAAAAGGTATGCATTAATAATTAATTATAGAATCATAAGGAAATTATAATTATCATATATATCATATAAAAAATGTTTAAATCATAATTTTCAACCATTAGAGTTGGTAAATGGAAAAACGAACGACATCGTTTTGCGAGGTGGCATATCGTCATTCACATAAATGGTATGTTTGTTACCCATTAGACAGAAGTGTGGGTAAGTGTTGGTAGGTACTATAATATAACAACATATAAGTTTATATAGGATACAAAGGTTTTTATTTAATCATGTAATAAAAATATTTCAGGTGGTAGATGATGAAAAGAAAACAAAAGAACATGAGGATGGATGCTACCTATTCTTTATGAAACTCCTTTTGGTTTTCACCAAAGGGCCTTCTATGAATGATTTCATCCCAATGTGAGGGTTATAGGTGTTAGGGACGGTTTTTTTGGATCTTATTTTCATATAATTCTTGTGATAAAATTGGATTTAGTGTTTTGAATAAGTGGGATGGGTGATTTCCTTTCTATAGTGGAGGAGTGATATTCTTGTAAATTTTGAAAATGTTTATTCCACCATCATTTTTTCTATGAAAAATAGATCCAATAATAGTAAAAATAAGATATACGTGTGTATAGGGTCCATATATGAAAATCCAATATATTTTTTAGATGTTTTTAGATCATTTTATCCATTATGTTTAATGTTTTGTCCCTTATTAAGCTAATTTTTCTCTTAACCGCTTGAATTAATTTTAAACACATTCACTAATATTTTTGGTCAAAAACTAATTTGACCTTATTATGAATTATAAATTATTCTGATCCCAAATATGGAATCCATTTTTTATAATTCTAATCATATAATAGGAATTAATTAATTCATAATTAATAACGTAAAAGGGACGAAAATGCGAGTTTTTAATGTAAAATTTATTCAAAAGAATTTATATGTTTTTATATCCAATTTCAAAGTAAAATATCTTCCAATGATATAAATTAGTTCAATTTATGTATAATGTATCTAATTTCACTTTAAAAAAATTAAAAAAAATCGTTATAAATAAATTATAAAAAACATTTGATTTAAAATACAGTATTTTTAACTATTCATCAAAAAATAAAACTTCACAGAAAAAACAAAAATATAACCTTAAAATAATTATGATATTTTTATTTTAAAAAATATTTTTTATTTATATATAAATTGTTTATTAATGTTCCAAATTCAGATTTTAAATTAAGGTTCCATAAAAAGGTTTTATAACTGCCTTTATAAAATTATAGGTTTTTATGTGTGAAGTTGGGTATGTTATTCTTTTATGCATATAAATCCTATTAGATGAATGTAAAAGAATATTTTTATTTAATATATAATATATATATGTAACTAATATCATTCAAAAATAGTAATTAATTTAACTTATTAAGACAACTCACCTTTTTCTTATAAAAATACTCTTTTACAAAATACTTTCATTAATTTTCATTTGGTTTCTATATTCATTTATAATTAATAGGTAAACAATGAAATAAACCATATATTTTCATAATTTAGTTAATTTTATTCATAACCATCAGTTTAATGGTGATTTTATATGTTATTATATTAAATAAAAATATTTTTAATAGTTTATTATTGTTTGGTAAAACATGGTCTTTCTTGTTACGAATGCCATCGTGGAAAGTCAGTCTTTAATTAAACACAAGATAACCTCAATGTTCCAACTATAGAAACCTAAACACTATATTGAATGTAACATAATATTAACTTGTTTTTTTATAAAGAAAACTATGTAAAAAAATTAAATTTATTCTAAAAGGAAAATATTGTAATGTTTTGGGGTGCTAACTCTCCCAACATTAAATAAATTGCATCCTCACAATTTAAACTTGATTTGAGTAATCAAGGGATTGATAAACCTACATCATGATTATGGTTAATAAAACATCTTCTTATTAATAAATAATGGTTAGTACAATTTTCACGTAACTTATTTCCCTAGTATGAGATAATAGGTGGGAAATAGAATCGAAGAAAAACATAACAATCAAGTTTTAATTAAGATTTATAGAGAACATGATAAAATGAAAGTTGATAACCACAAATTCTTCAAACACTGTTATGAAAACAGGTCACTAATATCATCAAAAATGATAATAATATGAATATTTTTTTATAGACCAATTATCTTAAAATTTATAAATATTTTCACTCTATAATAATATATGTAAATATACCTTTTTATTTCGTAAACATAATATCACCCTTTGGTTGTGAATTGACCTATTTCTACTTTATTTCTTAAAACAAGTTTCATCACATGGTGGAGTAAAACATTAATATCTAAAACCACATTCAAATATCAATATAAAAAATTTCATAATTGTTTAACCTTTCCAAAATATTATGATCCAACAGTTTATAAATAAGGTCTTTGAGTTTACAAAATGAACATATCATTAATCTTTCCACAACATGAAGAAGTTCATTTTTGTAATATTCAAAACATGTGAATAACTTAATCATGTATTCTATTGAATCATGGTAATAATCTTAATTACCATAAAACATTATTTGAAACATAAATTCTTTATTATTTTTTATGTAAGCCACATGTTAATGTAAATATTTCTAAAATTCAAAAGTTTTTTGTAAACTCCATCAATGATATAACAAGCCACTATATTAATAAATAATTAAATAGTTCTAAGGTAATCAATTCTTATTCAAATTAATTTATCCATATCACTCATCTCATTATACAAGAATTGTTATCTCAACATCCTGAATGCATAAAGTCTTATCTTTCCCACAATCATTTGTTTTACAAAATGTTTGAATTTCTATTGAATAACTTTTCCATGTACCAATTAACACATGATCTCAAATCATGAATGAAAAAGTAATACAATATAGTCCTTATATATTTCTTAATTTATATGATGAGAACATTATCAATAAAATAATTTTACAACATATTTATTATATCTAAATATATAAGCACATTAATTATTCCTCTTGAGTTATGTCAATAAAATATGCTTGACCTTAATCCCTAAGCTTCTCCTAAAGAACATTCCATTTTTCATGGAGCATTAATTTTCATAGTACCCCATATCCTTATAGTTGTAAAATAGAATAATGGTGTGTTCCTTATTTTCTTTTCATTATTTTCTCTAGTGATCCTTTTCTCCACACATATAATAAACTCACAATCATATCAAACATTGAATAGAGTGATTCTTTCCACAGTTATTGCACGTGGGAAAATCCATATCTCCCTTCTTCCCTTTATCTGTTATTTTATCTTCTATTACATTATTCTATTGCTTCACTTTCTATCCACAATACTCCGATAAAACTTTCCGAATCTTGATATAAAATTAAAATATATCATCATAGGAAGAAAACACTAAGAAACCAATTCCCATGAAAGATTTTTATTATGACCATCAAAGAAATGGTCAATCTTGTACTCCGTGTTTTATATGAAATCTTTACCATTCCTTGATCACCATCTAAGGTAGCTTCATTCTCCAAAACTATTTCATTCTATTTTTTATTTAAACTAAGTAACTTTGTATTCATATTAGTCGGTTTCTCATTAGCAAAATATTTGTCAAGAAATTTTTCATTAAAATTTCTCCATTCCATGGTTTTTTTCTTCCTCAGCCCTAGTATTATTGATCTAAGAACACCAATGGTCTACATATACATTAAGAAAACCCACTTCATGGGTAGCCACTTTATTTTCTCCACATCATAATGATGTAAATATATTCTCAAAAGACATAATAATTTTCTCAATTGCCATTAGGTTAGTAGTCGTACTGAATCATGAGGTCCATTGTTGCATAAATTGATCCAACATCAGATAATTTCATTGCACAATAGCTTTCTCCATATTGGAAAGTCTATTTTTCATAACCTAATTAATCTAGTCTAATATATCCATTACTTTCTTAGTTACAATAATATCTATATCGACTCTCTTAGTAGGTAAACCTATACATTTTCCAAAGTTACTAATTCCATTATTCTATCCAAACTTCATTTCTAAATAATGGTATATAATGAAATATTTTATAACATAGTGTAATGTATGTATAATCCCAAAACTAGTAAAAAAATCTTCATGAATATAAAATGTTTTGAATAACTAATCTAATAATAATATGCATTGATTCTATGTTGATATCTTTACATTCAAATACTTCATAATTATTTTAATCAAAATATAAATTATCTTAGGAATATACCCTGTGAATGTCAAACTTAGTGCATAGTAAGGCATATTTTCTTGTACCGAGTTACAGTCGTGAAAAACTCTATTTACCCTATCAGAGTTGTTACCCATAGGTGAATATGTTCGAGAACCACATCAGATTTTTATATCTAGAACATTATTTATTTCTAAGAAGACACTCATAATATCTACCTAAAAAATATTATAGGATATTTTTCTATACTAATAATTAAATTCTATCACATTGTTATGTTCCCTAACCAATGTTTTCTAAATCTAGTTTCAAGGTTATTGCTAAACATCATCTAAAACCAACTATAATTTCCCATCCCTAGATGTATGGAGCTTATGAATTATTATCTTTTATTGGAATGATTACAAGGAGTAGAATCCCAAAAAACCAAAAGTTTTTTATTTTCGAAAAACCATATTACATGCATGATACCAATAATACATTGTTAAATAGAAAATAAAACAAAATACATAACAAATAATAATAAATTTAATCTTTGAAAATCATTTAAATAATTCCTCTTCATAAACTAGTTAAATGAAATAAAAATAAGGGTGAGATAAAATGATTATTTAGGGTAAGTAAATCAAAAGAAATAATGAATCAATGATAATAAATCAACATGGAAATATAAATAATTGAGAACACATTCCAATCAATAAATAGTCTATGACTGAACTATATCCCTAGAAAATGTCTATTCAATAACCTCATTGATAAATAATACCTGAATCAGAATGAGGGAAACTCTTAATTGTTGGATGCAATTTCATTGTAAGATGAAAACCTATATTTTCAAGATCAATCCTCTATAAAAATTAAAATTACATGTAGAACCCAGTTTAATTTGAAATACTAATTTTTCTCATGAGAACGAGAAGATTATTTGAGGGGATATATAATGTATGGTCCCCACACACCACTTTATGTTCAAATAATTCCTCGTATCATGTAATCAATTTAATTAATAAACAAAACGCATAATCAAATATCTGTATTAAATAAAATATACATATTTATCAATAATTTCCCTATTAATTGAATAAAATTAAAAATTGAATCTTGTATGTAAAAATGGTAAATTATTTTTTATCTGATAAAAACCCTTGAATGATAATGAGTATATTTAGTATAAAATGATCATAAGGAAGTTATAGTCTCAGGATAAAGTTAACAATCACAAAATAAAGTCTTATAGTAAAGATAACTTTTACCATAGGGGTAACTTTTAAGTCAAAAACCACTTGGAAGAGATAAGTGAAAGTAAAATAATGAATACCCTAAAGATAAAATTATTCATGATATAATATATCAAAAGGGTAAGTAGATATACCATAAAACTGATTATGTGATGAATGTGAAATTTATCTCATGGATGTAAAATGTTGAGATGAAAATCCCTTACATTGAGTCTAAGTTTTCACGTGTGACTTCAAATTTCTGAATAATAAAATTATTATAATTATATACATTCATCATATATTTTTCATGTTTTCTATTATATTTATTCTCCTATTAAAAGTTTGTATAAAACTAATTAAACAATTTAGTTACGTGAGGTTTTTTTGACCAAATTCGTTTTATGTGTCAAAAATAACATTGGTAGGTCAACTATAGTCAACGATTTCCTTATATAAGTTTCTCCAGACTAATAATCATGACATAATTATAATATTTATTCATAAATTATACTATAAAAACCAATTAGGATTGATAGTTATAAAAAAATAACCAACATTACAGTCGTAGAGATAGTAGGTTGTACATTTTCATGAGTAACATTCATATTCTTCCATTATTGTTATGGAAAGAAGTTAAAAAACATGATATATTTCCATTATTATTATTATATCATAAATAATATGTTATTTAATCATATATACTTATATATAGAATTATTTTATGTAAAATGATTCACATCGCATCGAGGAGGCGACAATACACGCATCCACGAATGACATTATCACTTTTTAATGTGTGAAATGGGAAATAAAAAAATGATATTTAATATTTTCAAAAAAGTTATTTATATCATGAATAAAATATAGATTCTATAGGTACCCATATTTAAAAAATAAATAATCGTGATTTTAGATAATAATTTTACTTTATTAGACATTGAGAATCATTTCAGAATTAGAGGTTATGATAATTAGGCCATAACTAATACATAACAACTAAAATATTACAATGTACACAATTCTACATCAATATCAATTTTTTTATAAAATAAAACATGGTTTCCTTTCTTGTTTATTCATCATAGATTTTCTGTGATCCCATACATGAATATATTTTCCATTAAATCCCTTGAAAAACATCTGAAAACATGGGATGGGTATAATATATTAGTAAGGGATACAAAAAGAAGGAATGTTTTTAGTCCTATAAAAACAAGAAAACCCATGGATACTTAATCATAAATTAAGAGTTTTCTTCCTTAAGAAGTATTAAATAAACTACTTTTAATATAATATCATTTCATACCCTTTTTAAATAAAAATATTACCATAAAACACATATAAATCATATATAACATATAAAGGTAACTTGGGACATAATCATATAGATGTGGAAAAACCATGCAGTAAACATTCATACATATCACTCTTACAAATGGAATAGATATACAGAAAACTTCCATACCCAATTAATTTTAAGTTTTAATGTAACCACATGTCCATGATTTATTATGGAACCACCCATCATTGGTTTATTACTTAACCACGTATCAAATGTATAAGTACCATTATATAATCATAACACATAAAGGATATTAATTTTAAACATTCCATTCATAAAATTTAATTTAAAATCACCAGAAATCAAGTGAAGGTATTTAAATAATCAATCCAATTTTATAACGATTTTCAATACCAAAATACCCAAAAAAAATATTAATAAGATATGTAGTTTTCTTTAAAAACCTTTATACTTTTCATAAAACCCCAAATATCAAATAACGATCAGAGCGGTATAGAAGTCATTTTTGCCATATATGTCAAAAAGAACATTTATTTTTTATTTTTAAATAAAGTAAAACACGTCATATATAAATATTAATTTTTATCACCTTATAATGAAATTAGAATTAAAAGGTGTTGTTTTACACCTTTAAAATTTGTGGGTATTACATCAAAATATGTCTCAATGGAAGGAGATTGAGACCAAGTCCATTACGTCAAGTGTGATTCATCATGTATGTTCTTTATCTTCCAGAAAAATAAAAGTATGTTAGTTATTTACTTTCTTTGATAACATTTTTCACGTTTAATATTAATTTAATATAACATATTACAATGTTATAAGAATTACATATTTATTTATGTTCATGTAGGACATTTTGTCAATATTTGTTACGTGAGTCGAAAATGAACTTTGGTATGATGTCAATAGTCCATGTGGTCATATGACCATCATCACTTGAATAATATTAATGAAATTATTATCATTTTTATATATGAATAACAATTTTAAATCAAATAATCAGTTATTGTTATGAAAAATTAATAACATTATAATCATGAAGATAGTAGGTCGTACATACACATGGGTAACTTTTTCAATTTTTCATTGATTTTTATGGAAAAAAAGATAGGTATTATTTTATCTTTAAAAAAATATCATAACATAATTAAAATGATATTAATAATTTAAATTTACTTATATATATTATCCACATGATTCAGTTAATAAAAAAAATCACATCACTTTGTAGAGGTGATAGTTCACATTTGTGCATGAACGACCTTTCCATTTTTATGTGCATGGAAAGTAAGAAAACAATTTCAATATTATTATATTAAGATGATAAATATTTCATGAATTTAATATATGAACATTAATTCAATCATTATAAATAGTCATGGGAGACTGTTATGGAAAATTAATTATATTAGTTCATGGAGGTGATAGTTCACATGTACGAACAAAAGATTAATTCCTTCCCCATTTGATGGAAGAGGTGATAGATCTAGGTGGTGATATTAAGATAATAAAGTCTAAGTATATTTATGATACGTTAGTTATTATTTAATTATGTATGAATAATATTTTAAGGAAGTGGAAGAAGAAGAAAAATAGAAAAAGATAAAAAAATGATACCTCTTCTACGAATAGTCTCGATTAATTACCACCTTAACACCTCTAACGAGGGTATTCTTCCAAAATTAAGGCATCTATAATTTTGGGAAGGATTCTAGAAATGGGTTTCATATATGTTAGATAAAAAACATCTTTATTATGTGTAATAATTATATAATATTTAGTTCCTTTTATAGGATAGGGGAGGGTCACCCTTGAAAACTCTTAAAATATTAAATTTATATGAAATAATTTTTTACTTAAAATGACTCCAAATTGTTTTCTATAGAAGATAATATGAGGATGTATTGAAATAATACCATGATATAATTTTTACACATGTTTTTATTTTATTATAAACCTTGTCATTTCGTTTTACCCTTAATTATTCTATTTTTTTAATTCTGGTAAATAAATTTTAAATATTAAAAGGCTATAAATTTTATTTATATGGGGTAAATTTATGATAAATGTAATTTTTAAGAACATTAATACCTTATAATTTTCAATTTTATTTTTTTAACAATTTTTTTTATTTTTAAATAATTTAATAAAATATTATTTTTATAAGATATAAATACTATCAATTTTGATACTATTCATTTCATTGAATTTAAATAAAATGAAAAATGAAAGATACATTAAAAACCATATATTATGCTTATAATTTTTAATATACACCTATAAAATTCATTTGTTACCATTATTATTTCACATTATATTTATTTTAATATTTTTCATATCTTTTATTTGATATTTCTATTAATTGAATAATTGTTGTAAAATTGTTGTTTCTGCATTTATCAAAATTATTAAATATATATAAATACTAAATAAATCCCAATGTTATAAATAATTTAATTATATTTCAAAGACTATTTATGATTTAATTTATATAATTTTTTCCTTATATTAATATTATTATACTTATAATAAATAAGAGGGTGATATTTTGTCATTTTCTTTTATTTTAAAAATATTTTTATCATTTTCATGGGAAGAAATCAATTAAATGAGTAAATTACAATCCTTATGTGAAAAGGGTAAACTTTTAATTATCCAATATTATTTTTTAGGTGTTAGGGTGTAACATACCATGTATGTAAAGAATAATATATTTTCATATTGATGTCTATATATGAATTAGATAGTGTTTAATAGGCTTAAAATGAGAATAAATCCAATCTTAAGCATAGAATACTCTAATATTTTTAAAAGATTATTTTACTTCCTTCTGATGGTGAACCTTTTTTAAATATATATTTTGACAATTTTATAAGATATATTTTTCAAAATAAACTTATTCTTTATCATTGTAACATTGAAATTTACATTGGATAATTTTTTGGTATTTTTATGACAATGTTCATTTTTTAATGAAGAGTGAAACATACTGCATTTTACTTCAAAACTGCTTTTTCATCTAATTTAATTATATGATTAGATTATATTTTTAATTGTTTTTAAAAAGTAATTAGAATATATTTTTACCATTTAATCCAATGGTGGTCATTAGTATTAATTTCACTTTGAAATTGGAAATAAACAATTGTTAATCTTTTGATAGGTATTGTTTTTTTTTAAACACGCTATTTGTTTGGAAAACAAGAATTATTTTTAAATTAATTACTGAAATTTATGTGTTTATAATTTGGTAAAATTGAGCCCATATTTGGAATCATAACGTCCAAATTATATAATTAAGACTCTTTTGTTTTTTGGACATTATGAATAGTAACGACGTCAATTATCTTTAATTATCGTGATTAATTAGTAATCATGTTGTTAATGGTAATAAAATAATATTATAATAATAAAAAATGACCCCAACTTGTGTCCAAATCATTTTTTTGAGTCATGGGCGACCATGGGAGGCCTTGTTACAAACTTTGGGACCCCATGGAATCACTTTAGTGTGATAGTGACCTTTTATTATACTATTTTTTAAAGGAAAGTATAACCAAAGTATGTATCACCTAAGTAAAACAATTTTAGTTTTGTTTATGTATATGATATATTAAAAAATAAATAGTAATTGGAAATCTAAAAATATTTCCTATATCATTGTATTTTTTTATAATTTTTAGACCTTAATTAAATATATTTATTTATGACTCCAGGATGATGCATCGATTACCTCATTAATGAACGATTTAAATAAAATGAAAATATAAGGTAAAATATAAGACATAAACTTGGCAAAAATCTATTGTATGGGTGTATTTAGAACCCTTATCACCTTATCCTCTAAATATATCATTGTGGGACTTTTAAAATCCGAAAATCATTTCATAATAAAGTAACATTTCATGACATTCCAAGAGTACCCCTCCTCCCTCTTATAAAAGGCCCCCACCTATACCCCCATACCCACACATCTGAAGCCCTTGGCTCATCCAACCCCGACTCATATTATTTCTCTGCATACCACTCTTTATCCTAGAATCCGTACCTTATTCATAAAGTTCTTCAAGAAACCCTTTTGGTTCAAACAAAGGGGAGTAACCCGATTTAAAGGTAATGTCTTCTCTTATGTCCTTTTGTTTTATTTTGCTTTTCCAACCCCCTAAATTATTTTTATTCCTTTATTTTTTAACAAAACCAGTATCTTAAATATACTAGGATGTTTTTATGAGAATTATTAGTGTTAAACTTACACACACCTCCATCTAATGGGTGAAGAACGTACTGTTTCTATGGACGGCGAACTACTGCCTCACGAAATGATGATTCTTCAATTTTCTCCTACCGCCTCTCATGATTTAGATTAAGATGTAACTGTATTTATATATGATATATATTATGTTAATTTTTTCCTTATGTTTCTGTATTTTTCATTTATGGCATTCCTTTATGGTTTCCATAATGGATAAACGCAATAATTTCATTTTAGGAAGTGCGGACTACCTCCCCCTCAAAGTGATTTGAATCGTTAATGCCATAAGTGGGATGTATAAAGGATAGAGTTAATAATATTATATATGATATTATACTGGAATCATAATTTACCTTTATATCATTTTGATTTAATTCCCATTAAATAAGAAATAGAAATGAAAGTAGCATTCATGCGTACGTACGACTTACCGTCTCCATGAACGGTGCATTTCATTTCTTACCTCTAAATGTTGTATACTATAATAAATACATGTATATTCTAGATATATATTATATATATGAAATCCAAATCATGAATATCATTCTAGATATATTGAAACTTTGACCACATGAACAACATGTAATTGTAAGAAGTCCATTTTTGACTTAAGTACCAAATATCTACAAAATGAACATTATTAACTTAAATGATTACATAATGTTTATAACATGGAAATAAGTGATATAAAAGGAAAAATAAACATGGAATTTTTTCTTAAGAAAGTATAAATTAACATTATTTTATTATTTAGGATATTAAAGAACGATCGAGTCAAGTCGGACACGAGGTAAGGGACTTCATCTCAATCTCCTTTCATTGAGGAATATTTTGTTTTATACCCAAATTTCGTTTATATGGTGTATAAAACCCTTTTACTTTTACTTTTATTCAAAAGGAATATTTTCTCTACGAAGGGTTTTACTAAACGACAAAAAGTTTGTTTCTTTTTAACGTATGTGGTGACAATAACCTTTCCACCGCTGTGAGTATTATTTGATCTTTGGCTTCCTCAACAAGCCGAAATGTTTTTAAAGGAAAATAAATAACATATACTCTTTTATGTATTTTGGTATTGAAAATGGTATTGATAAAGGAATTGTTATGTCAATATATTTAAGTGATATATTGTGATTGAAATGTGGAAATGTTTTTATTCCTTTATATTTGTTTTATGTATTATGATTTTATAATGGTACTTGGACAGTTGATGGGTGGTTACATGATAAACCAAATAACGGGTGGTGCTGTGAATACCAAGACGGGTGGTTACGTTATAACCTCCAATTCATTGGGTATGGAAGTCTGATATATGGCTATTCTATTTAGTGATATGTATGGAAGTCGACCGTATGGTTATTCCATTTAAGTATGTTTATGTCCCAAGTAACCTTTATATGTTATGTGTTCTTTATATGGGTTTTATGGTAATCTTTTGGTTACAAAAGGGTAAGAAAATATATTTTATTCAGTGAATAGTATTTACTACTTCATAAAAGTGAAAAGTATTACTTATGATAATGTATTCATGGTTTACATGTTGTTTTGAAAAACTAACAGTTTTCATTCTTTGTGTATACCTTACTGAGCTTTTTATGCTCATCCCAAGTTTTTGAAATGTCTTTCACAGGACATAAAGTGGAATAGGGTCAAGGATGCGATCAAGGAAAGTCATACTATCTAAAACATGGAACTGGACATGACTTTTTTATGAAGAGTTTTTTTCTGAAAAAAATGGAATCTGAGTAGAAGTGTATACTTTGTAACTTTTGAGATGTAATAGTTATGGCCTAATTCTCTAAAACTCTAAACCTGAAAAGATCCTCAATGTGAATTATTAATTTAATTCAAGATTAAGTAATTTTTTATGGTTAGGTCCTTATAGGGGTATCAAATGTTAGTTTAGACAACTTTAGGAGTTAGAAAATTGTTAAATTCATGTCCATAAATTAATTTAAGTTCAAATTGAAATGATATAGAATTTGAATATTACCATGTTTCTTTATCTAAGAAATGTTTGTTCAGAAGGGTTTTCCACAGAGGAAAAAGTGAAGCAGTACTAGGAAGGCATACCGAAGGAAATGACCTTCCAAATCAGCATCCTGAGATGGTCAGAAGTGGAACTGAATAGTTTTTTGCAGTAATGGAGTAGTTGACTCAAGCGATAAATGGTGGTGGTATCCATGCACGAGATCAGCCAGATCAATGGCAGATGAACATGTCAGTAGTGGAGCATTTTATGACACAACATCCCCCATCATTCAGAGGATCATCTGACCTTATGCTAGCTGAAGGGAGGATTAAATCACTGGAAAAGTTTTTGATGTCATGGGATGTTCAGACAATCAAAAGGTTAGTCTTACTATATATCGTTTGGAGGGTGAAGCAGATCAGTGGCGGTCGATGGTTAAAAATATCAAGTATAGTGAGGAAATTGATGATCTTGACTGGGATAAATTTGAAAGTATATTTCTTCAGAAATATTTTCCTAATGTGGTTCGTCTTAGGATAGAAAACAATTCCTAGAATTGAGGCATGACCATGAATCAGTGGCTTTTTATGAAGCGAAGTTCACTCGACTGTTAATGTATGATCCAAATTTCATACAAGATCTTGATAGTAAAATAAACCGTTTTTACTCAGGGTTAAATCCAAAGTATCGAAGGTATTTAGCTTCTCGCGAGTTCAAAAGTTATGAAAAACTTGTTTGATGTGCGGAGATGGTGGAAATGGGGTTTTCCGATGATCAGGTGTTCTTTGACAAAAAATAGAATAAGAGGTCCAATTGGAAAGAAAATGGAAAGAATCCATCAAAGAAGCCTAGAGGTAAGAAAACCAAATATCCATCCTATGAGAAGTGTGGTAAAATGCTTCGTGGAGAATGTTTATCCAAGTCTGGAAAGTGCTTTCGGTGTGGTAAGTCTGGTCATATTGCTCGTAACTGTAAAGAAGATGATCAAACAGTCAATGAAAAGCCAGCAGTAAGATGTTTTAAGTATAATGAAATGGGCCATTATGAAAATGAGTGTCTAACGAAGAACTAAACCGAGGGAAAGCTGCCCGACTACATGTAGAAAGGGGTGGTGAAATCCTTTGCAACTACTTCAGCAGATGTTGGGCCATCGAATGAAGTAGTATCAGGTACACTGTTTGTTTGTTCAGATTATTCTAATGTATTGTTTGATTAAGGGTCCACACATTATTTCATTTCTGAGAAGTTTTCTAGTAAATTTGGAATTCCATATCAAGATATGAATCCTAAACTTATAGTAAAAACACCTGAAGTAAATGTTGAGACAAAATTAAATCATAAGAACCTTCTTGTCCTTGTGTGCGGAAAGAATCTACCTGCAAACCTTATTGTTTTTCCTATAGTAGATTTTGATGTTATTTTGGGCATGTATTGGCTTTCTCTTTATCATGCGAAGATTTACTACAGAGCTAAATAGGTTTCTTTTCAAAAATATTTTCAGTTTGTGTACAAGAATGAACCCTGGATTTTGATAACATATCATGTGGTTGAGAAAATTGTAAAAGATGGAAATGAATTTTACCTTGCACATATTGTTGAAAAAAAAGAACTGTTCCGATTAATTATGTTAAAATGGTAAATGAGTATCTGGATGTTTTTCCTGATGAGTTTCCTGGTATTATACATGATCGAGAAGTTGAATTTACTGTTGACTTAGTTCCTTATGATAATACAATTTGAAAACCCCCTTATCGAATGGCTCAAGTTGAACTTTTAGAGTTAATGAAGCAATTAAAGGATTTATTATAAAAAGGTTTCATTCAATCTATCACATCATCATGGGGTGCTCCTGTCTTATTTTTTAAAAAGAATAATGGTTCAATGAGACTTTGCATTGATTATAGAGAATTCAATAACATCACTGTTAAGAACAAATATCCTATGCTTCATATCGATGATTTGTTTGATCAGATCCAGGGGGCTTAGTATTTTTCAAAGATTTACATGAGATCGGGGTACCATCAGTTAAAGGTAAAGGAAGAAGATATTCTAAAGACCACATTTCATACAAGATATGGCCATTTGGAATTTGTAGTTATGCCTTTTGGGTTAACCAATGCACCTGCTTTATTAATGGACCTTATGAATAGAATTTTCCATGGGTTCTTGGATAAGTTTGTGGCTGTTTTCATTGATGATATTTTGGTGTTTTCTAAATTTAAAGAGCAGCATGAAAGTAATTTAATGGTTATCTTGCAAACATTAAAAGAAAAGAAAACGTATGGAAAATTCATCAAGTGTGAGTTTTGGTTACAACAAATTTCTTTCCTTTGTAACAATATTTCAAAAAATGGAATAACTATTGATCCTACTAAAAAAATGTTGTTGAATAATGGCCAAGACCTACAAATATAACCGAGATCCATAGTTTTCTTGGTTTTCTAGGTTATTACTGGAGGTTTCTCGATAATTTTTCACTGTGATCTAGTCTAATGACTAAGTTAACTCGAAAAGGTGTTACGTTCATCTGGACAAAAGAATGTGATGATTGTTTTCATGAATTGAAAAGAAGATTGGTGAATGCTCCAGTTTTGGAACTTCCTTATAGAAATAGTGATTTTGTTATCTACAGTGATTCTTCGTTGATAGGACTTGGTTGTGCCCTTTTGTTGAATGATCGGGTAATTTCTTATGCTTCACGTTAGTTGAAAACTCATGAGTTAAATTACCCTACACAAGATTTGGAATTAGATGCTATAGTTTTTTCTTTTAAAATTTGGAGGCATCATTTGTATGGAGTAAAGTGTGAAATTTATATCGATCACAAAAGTTTAAAGTATATATTCACTCAGAAATAATTGATCATGAGACAGAGGATATGGATGGAATTAATCAAGGATTATGATTTTACAATTCATTACCATCCGGGAAAAGAAAATAAAGTGGATGATGCTTTGAGTTGAAAAAGTAATGCTTCATTAACCATGAAACGTTTGGAAATAGATCCTTTGGTTTTCGATTTGATGAAATTTGGCATAGAAGTTGTTGGTACTGGAAGTTTTTCGGTTTTGTTTCAGGTGTCAGTGAGATCATCTCTATCAGACAGAATTAAGCAAGCGCAGAAAAAAGACAGTGGCTTGCAGAAAAAGGTAGAGCTTGCTCAGAAGTGTAAGTTGTCTGAATTTAACATTGATAATGACTGTGTTTTGAGATTTGGGAAGAGATTCTGTGTGCCTTGTGATTCACATTTGAAGAAAGAGTTGTTATGTGAAGCTCATAATTCTCCATTTTTAGTTCATCCGGGCATTACAAAGATGTAGAAAGATCTACGGGAGTATTACTGGTGAGATGGAATGAAAAGGGATATTTATGATTATACTGTGATGTCTTTCACTTATTATTAGGTTAATGCAAAGCAGTAGTTAACGAAAGGGATGCTTCAGTATTTACTGGTGCCAGAGTGGAAATGGGAAAATATATCCATGGACTTCATTGTGGGATTACCAAAGACATCTCGAGGTAATAATGAAATCTCAGTTATTGTTGATCGATTGACTAAATCTGCTTATTTTCTTCCTATTCGAGATACTTTCTCTATAGGTCAACTTTCTCAGTTTTATGTTAAATATATAGTCAATTTACATGGATTTACCCTCTCCGTTGTATCTGGTCATGATCCTAGGTTTACTTATAACTTTTGGAAAGGCCTTCAGAAGTCGTTGGGTATTGAATTAAATTTTAGTACTGATTTTCATCCTCAATCAGAGGGCGGTCAGAATGAAAAATTCAGACCATGGAGGATATGTTAAATGCTTGAACGATGTATTACCATGGAAGTTGAGACCAAAATCTTTCTTTGGTTCAATTTTCTTATAATAACAGGTTTCATTCCAGTATACAGATGGCTCTATTTGAGGCATTATATATAAAGCTGTGTCGAACTCCATATTTTTGGGATGAAGTAGGGGAAAGGAAGCTGATGGGACCAGAATTGGTAGGAAATATGGCAGAAAAAGTTCAGTTGATTCAGAAGCACATGAAAATAGCTCAGAGTCGACAGAAAAGATATGTGGATAACCAGAGGAAGGATCTATCTTTTGAGGTAGGTGATCATGTTTTTCTCAATGTTTCTCCATGGAAAACTGTGATTCGTTTTGGCAAGAAAGGTAAATTGAGTCCAAGGTTCATTGGACCATATGAAATTCTGGAGAGATTTGAATCAGTTGCATACTGAGTGGCTTTACCTCCAAGTTTATCTCAGGTACATAATGTTTTTCATGTTTCAATGCTAAGAAAGTATATTCCAGATCTATCTCATGTTTTGAGTCCAGAGGTAGTTCAACTGGAAGAGAATCAATCTTATAAGGAACAACCAGTCCAGATTTTTGACCATAGGGAGTAAGTGTTGAGGAATAAGGTGATTCATCAAGTAAAGGTTTTATGTAAAAACCACATGATTGAAAAGGCTACATGGGAATCTGAAAATGCAATGAGGGATAAATACCCCCACTTATTCGATAATTAAATAAATTACAGGAACGCAATTTCCTAAAGAGGGGAAGGATGTAACATCCCAAGTAAGTAAATAATAATATATTTTCATATCTATGTATATTTATGAATTAGATAGTGTTTTAGAGGCTTAAAATGAGAATAAATTCTATCTTAATCCTAGAATACTCTAATATTTGTAAAAGATTGTTTTACAGCCTTATGATGGGAACCCATTTTTATATCTATATTTTGACAATTTGATAAGATCTATTTGTAAAAATAAACTTATTCTTTAGAATTGGGACATTGAAATTTACTTTGGATAAATTTTTGGTATTTTTCTGACAATGATCATTTTTTAATGAATAGTGAAAAATACTACATTTTACTTCAAAACTTCTTTTTCATCAAATTTAATTATATGGTTAGATTAAATTTTTATTTTGTTTTAAATTTTAATTAGAATATATTTTAACCATTTAATACAATGTTGGTCATTAGAATTAATTTCACTTTGAAATTGTACATAAACAATTATCAATCTTTTAATAGATAGTGTTTTTTTAAACACACCATTTGTTTTGACAACGGGAATTATTTCTAAATTAACTACTGCAATTTTTTTGTTTGAAATTTGGTAAAATGGAGTCCATATTTTGAATCATGAGATCACAATTATGTAATTAATACTCTTTTGTATTTGGACATTATGAATAGTAACGACATCAATTATCATTATTTATCGTGATTAATTAGTAATCAGGTAGTAAAGGGTAGTAAAATAATATCATAATAATAGAGAATGACCACAAATTGTGTCCAAATCTTTTTTTGAGTCATTTCCGACCATGGGATGCCTTGCGCCAAAATTTGGGACCCCATGGAATCACTTTAGTGTGATAGTGACCTTTTATTATATTATTTTTTAAAGGAATTTATAACCAAAGTATGTATCACCTAAGTAAAAAAAATTAGTTTTCTTTATATAAATGATCACTTAGACTATAAATGGAATTTGGAAAGATAAAAATATTTCCTACATCATGGTATGTTTTTATAATTTTTAGACATTAAATAAATAAATTTATTTATGACACCATGATGATGCTTCAATTACCTTATTAATGAACGATTTAAATAAAATGAAAAGATAAGGTAAAATCTAAGACTTAAACATGTCAAAAACATATTGAATGGGTTTATTTAGAACCCTTATCACCTTATCCTCGAAATATATCATTGGGGACCTTTAACATCCGAAAATCATTTCAAAATAAAGTAACATTTCATGACCTTCCAAGAGTGCCCCTCCTCCCTCTTATAAAAGGACACCACCTCTATCCCCTTACCCACACCTCTCAACCCCTTGGATCGTCCAACCCCAGCTCATATTATCTATCCACATACCTATATTCATCCTAGAATCCTTATATTAGGCAAAAATCTCTTCAAGAGACCCTTTTGTTTCAAACCAAGGGGAGTTACCCGAATTAAAGGTAAGGTCTTCTCTTATGTCCTTTTGTTTTATTTTGCTTCTCCAACCCCCTAAACTCCTTTTATACCATTATTTTATAAAAAAACCAGTATCTTCAATATAATAGGATGTTTTTATGAGAATTATTAGATCTACACCTACACACATCTCCATCTAATGGGTGAAGAACATACAGTTTCTGTGGACAGCGAACTACTGCCTCATGAAATGATGATGGTTCAATTATCTCCTACCGCCTATCATGGTGTCCATTAAGATTTCACTGTATTTATATATGATATATATTATGTTTATGTTTTCCTTATCCTTCTATATTTTTCATCTATGGCATACCATTATGGTTTCCATAATGGATAAACGTGATAATTTCATTTTAGGAAGCGCGGACTACCGCCCCCTCAAAGTGATTTGAATCGTTAATGCCATATGTGGGACGTATAAAAGATGGAGTTAATAATATTATATATGATATCATACTGTAATTATAATGTACCTTTATATCATTGTGATTTCATTTCCATTAAACACTAAATATTAATGAAAGTAGCGTTCTTGTGTACATATGGATTACCGTCTCTATGAACGGTGCATTTCATTTCTTACCTCTAAATGTTATGTACTATTATAAATAAATTTATATGCTGGATATATATGATATATATGATATCCAAATCATGAATATAATTCTATATATAATAAACCTTTGACCACATGAACAACATGTAATTGTAAGAAGTCCATTTTTGACTTAAGTATCAAATATCGACAAAACGAAAATTATTAACATAAATGATTACATAATGTTTATAACATGGAAATAAGTGATATAAAATTAATAATAAAAAGTAAAAATTTTCTTAAGAAATTATAAATTAACTTTAGTTTATTATTCAGGAGAGTAAAGAACGATCGAGTCAATTCGGACATGAGATAAGGGACTTCATCTCAGTCTCCTTTCATTGAGGCATATTTTGTTATATACACAACTTTCTTTTTTACGGTGTATAAACCCCTTTTACTTTTACTTTTATTCAAAAGAAATATTTTCTCTACAAATCGTTTTACTAAACAACAAAAAGTATGTTTCTTTTTAAAGTATGCGGTGACAACAACCTTTCTGCCACTGTGCGAGTTATTTGATCATTGGATTCCTTAACAAGAAAAAATGTTTTTAAAAGAAAATAAATAACATATACTCATTTATGTATTTTGGTATTGAAAATTGTTTTGATAAAGGATTTGTTATGTCAATATATTTACGTTATATATTGTGATTGAAATGTGGAAATGTTCTCTTTCCTTTATATTTGTTTTATGTATTATGATTTTATAATGGTACTGGGACATTTGATGGGTGGTTACGTGATAAACAAAATGACGGGTGGTGCCGTGAATACCCGGAGGGGTGGTTACGTTATAACCTCCATTGAATTGGGTATTGAATTCAACCGTATGGCTATTCCATTTAGTGATATGTATGGATGTCGACCGTACAGTTATTCCATTTAAGTATGTTTATGTCCCAAGTTACCTTTATATGTTATGTGTTCCTCATATGGGTTTTATGGTAATTTTTGGTTACAAAAGGGTAAGAAAATATCTTTTATTCAGTGAAGAGTATTTACTACTTCATAAAGGTGAAATGTGTTACTTATGATAATGTATTCATCGTTTACTTGTTGTTTTGATAAACTAACAGTTTTCCTCCATTATTTATCCCTTACTGAGCTTTTTATGCTCATCCGAAGTTTTTGAAATGTTTTTCACAGGACATAAAGTTGAATAGGTTCAAGTATGGGATCAAGGAAGGTCATGTTGTCTAAAATAAGGAACTGGACATGCTTTTTTATCAAGAGTTTTTATTTTTTGAAAAAAATGGAATCTGAGTAGAAATGTCTACTTTGTAACTTTTGAGGTGTAATAGTTATGGCCTAATTCTCTAAAAATCTAAACCTGAAAAGATCCTCAATATGAATTATTCATTTAATTCATGATTAAGTAATGTTTTAAGGTCGGGTCCCTATTTAGGGTAATTTCATTTTCCTTATCATATTATTTATTAACATAATTTACCTGATTTTCTTTTAACTATTTTAAATAAAAATTACCAAATTTTCTATTCATAATATCAAAAAAAAAGAGACAAATATATAATTTGAACCTACTTATTTCAAATATGTACTTAATTATTCAAAATATAAAACATATATGTTTTTTTAATTAAATAAAAATTAATCCTGTTGACGGATCAGGAAAATCGGTTTTTTAAAAGTAAAAACCCTCAAAAGATTTACTTGTGTTTATATCATGTTTCAATGTGAAATTTCTTCTAATTACCAACATTTTATTAAATGATAAAAATAATTATAATGATAATTTATACCCAATTAAAAGGAAAATCTATCAATATAGGTAAGTTATATGAAATGGAAGTTTGAATTAAAATGCAGTATTTTTCACTATTTATTAAAATATTACATTTATCATAAAAATAACAAAAAATTAGATAAACTGAATTCTGATGTCTGGATTCTAAATAATAAGTATATGCTTAAAATATTAACATATAAAATTATCATAAACTATATTTAAAATCGGTTCTCCATCAAAAGTGAACAAAATTTCTTTTTTGAAATATTTATTATTTAAGGATTAAGAAAGAATTGTAATTTTATTATGAATATAAAATACATTAAATTAATGAAAAAACCTTTAAAAATGAATATAGACTTGTTATATAATTAAATGGGTTGTTACCTTATTCCCCTATTTTTGAAATTATGTCCTCTCAATTTTATTCACTTATCAAACAAGTGGGGGTATTTTTCCTACATACCATTTTTAGATTCACATGTTACCTATTCAACCATATGGGTTTTATATAAAAACTTTAACCAGTGAACCACCTTATTTAACAAATATTTGTCTCCAAAATAATGAATCTGAACTGGATATTCATCGTATAAATGATTCTCTTCTAAATAAACTACTTCCCAACTTAAAACATGATATGGATGAGGAATATACTTTCTTAAAATTGAAACATGAAAATCATTTTTTACATGGGACAAACTCGGAGGTAGAGACAATTTTTAGGAAGCCAATCCATCTTTATCCAGGATATAATTGGTCTAATGAAATGTGTAATCATCTTCCCTTTCTTAAGAAAATGCAACACTCTTTTCCATAGATAAGCTTTCATAAATACATGATAACCAACATCAAAAGAACGATCCTTCCTCCAGTTATCCACATAACTATTTTCCCTTTTCTAAGCTTTCCTTATGTGTCATTATATCAACTAAACATTATCTTCTATTTCCTACACCAACATTGGTCCCATCAACATCCTCTCTCACATATCATCCCAAAAATATGGAGTCTGCCACCTCTTTCAATATAATGCCTTAAATGGTTCCATCTTTATAGTGGAATGAAAACTGTTATTATAAGAAAACTCAACCAATGAAATAAGTTGACCCCAAATTCCATGTTAATCCATTTAAAAAGATTTTGGAATATCCTCTATGGTATGGATTATTCATTATGATTTCCAATATGATTGAGTATGAAAAGTTTTACTAAAATCTAATTTAGTACCCAATAACTTCTAGAGGTCTTTCGAAAAGATAGAATTAAACCTAAAAAATGATATGATACCATAGAGAGTGTAACTCAATCATACATGAATATCTCTTTAACATAATACCTAAAAATTTTATATGCAGACAAAGTATCTCAAATAGGAAGAAAAAATTTAGATTTAGTCAATTGATCCACAATAACCCAAATTTTTTTATTACCAAGAGAAGTATTTGGTAATCCCACTAAAAAATCTATAGATGTATTTTCCCATTTCCACTCTGGAACTAGAAAATTTGGAAGCATTCCTTTGGGAAGTTATTTTTCTACTTTAACCAATTAAAAAGTCAAACATCAAAGGGTAAAGTCTGCAATATCTCTATTTAGTCAATTTCACCAGTAATAATCCCAAAGGTCTCTATACATAATAGTACTACTCGAATGAATAGAAAATAGAGAACAATGAGCTTCATTTAAAAAATATTTCTTCATTTGTGAATCACTAAGAACACAAAGTCACTTCCCAAAACTCAAAAAGATTCTTTATCAATTTTAAATTCAGGAAACGTTTCCTTTTGAACAAATTCTATAGTTTTCTCTAACTCACAATATTCCTTTATCTATTTCTTAATTCTGTCTAATAGAGATGATTACACTAACACCTAAAACAAAAAATATTACTTCCATGAACCATAAACATCCAATCCAAAATTCATCAAATAATTAACCAAAAGATATTATTCTAAATGTAGTAAGATTAATGTAGCATTACCTTTTCGACTAAAAGCATTGTCCGCTTTATTTTCTTTTCCAGGATATTAATGAATAGTTCAATCATAATCCTTGATAATTTCTACCCATCTCCTTTGTATCATGTAACATTATTTCTGAGTGAATATATACTTCAAACCTTTTTTATTATTCTATATTTCACACTTTATGCCATACAAATGGTGCCTCCAATTTTTTAATTAAAAACAACAATTATTCCAAATCATGTGTAGGGTAATTCAACCAATTTGTTTTGAACTGAAGTGAAGAATAAAAAATTACTTGATCATTTTTTATTAGGAATCAACCATGTAATTTAAATGAAGCATAATTATAGATAACAAATTCATCATTTCTGGAAGGTAGGGCCAAAACTTGAACACTTTCCAATATTAGTTTTATTTCCTCAAAACAATAATAATATTATTTAGTCCATATTAACTTAACTCCTAAACATGTTAAATTATTATGTGGGCTAGATAATTGAAAAAACATTTCAACAAACTATTTTTAATAACCCATTAATTCATGAACACTATGAATCTCTATGACATTGGTAGTTCTTGGAAACACTTCAACAACATTTGTTTTAGAAGGGTCAATGGTTATTCCATATTTAGAAATAATATGTCCAAGGAGAGAAACTTGTTGCAACTAAAATTAACTCTTATTAAGAATTCCATATAGTTTATATTCATTTATGTTCGGAAAAAATCCTTATGTTAATTTTATATTCCTCATAGATTTTAGAATATATTAAAATATCAGCTATAAACAAAACTAAAAAGTTTTCTAAAAGTGATAAAAGATTATATTCATTATATTCATTAATAAAACAAGTTTATTAGATAACCCAAATAGAATAACTGAAAACTCATAATTCCCATGTCTTATTTACAACATTGTATTTGGAATATCTTCCTCTTACACCTTTAACTGATGGTACCCATGCCTCAAATAAATCTTCAGAAAATGCTAAGATCCCTAGAGCTGATCAAACAAATCATTGATATGATGAAAATTATGTTTTTTCTTAATAGTGATATTATTCAGTGCCCTATAATCAATAAAAAGTCTCATGTAACCATCGTTTTTTTTTCAAAATTAAAATAGGATCACCCAATGGTGAAGTTCTAGGTTGAATGAAACCTTTATCAAGAAATTATTGTAAAAGTTTTTCCAATTCCATCTTTTCTAAATGAGTATTTCGATAAGTGGTCTGGAAATAGGCATAGTATTAGGCATTAGATCAATAGTTACTCCATCCTCCTAATCAATAAAAACACTAAAAAATTCATTTGGTAAAACATATGTAAATTCACTCACAATTAGAATGTCACTAATCAAATATGTTTCATTATTTTCAATAAAATGATATAGATAAAATTCAATACCATAATTAATCAATCTCTTAACTTTTTGGTATGTTATGAAAGGTATCAATTCATTTAATAAAACATTCTGGGCATTTAAATCTATTTTAGCATGATAATCTGAATGAAAATACATTCCCAAATGATATCAAACTCCACTAGTAGAAGTTCAACCAGATTTGTAGGGAAGACCATACCAACAATGATAATAGGAAGTTTCCTATAAATTTGTGGTGCTTAAAAACTTCTAGCCAAAGTATTTACCAAAAGTTTTATATCATATTTTTGTGGTGATATTTATAATTTACATGAAAGCCTCTTAGAAATTATTGAATATGAAGATCTAGATTCAAAAATAGTATAGGTATATTTTGAAAAATCCCCTAATGTACAAATCACCAATTAATTTGATATCCCCACATTGACCTTACTAGTAGAAAAACATTTTCCCACTCCCTTCTTATTCACTTCTTATTGGTTTCCACCATGGGAATTCAAATTTGGGTACACATTGGAAAAATTTCTAAACTCATTACAATTAAAACATCTTATCTCTCAATTTTCAATGATTTCCTGGTCTTATTCATTACAGTCACAAGCAATATGAACAGTCTTACCACATCAGATGCACTTTCTAGACATTTAAAGACATTATCTAGTATTATTTTTACCACAATTCTCACAAGATGGAAATTAAGTTTTCTTACCTCCAAACATCTTTGATGAATGATTTCCCATTGAATTCCAACTAGAACTCTTCTTTTTCGTTCTCTCATGGAACAAATGATCATCAGAAAAAATCATTTCTATCATCTCATCACATTAGAAAATTTTCACATATCTTTTGATCTCATGGGAATATAATTCCCTTCGATATCATGGAATTAATCCGGAGTAAAGCCGATTTACCTTCCTTCAATTTCCAAGATAAAATTTTTGATGTGCCATTCCAAATTGACGATATTTTCTTCACAGGTAGCCACTAAATATTACCCCACTCTTCTCCATTCCATGAATTTCTTTTCCATCATATGTCGAAAAGTATTAGGAAAATATTTCTCAAAAGAGATATTATTAACTTAATCATATTCCGTGGAATCAATATCTTCACGTCATTTGATATTTTTTAATCATTATCCACCACTTATTGGATTCATATTCAAAATGAAACATTGAAAGAGCTGTCTTTTGGTGCTTCGAACAAACCATGATGTCGAATATATTTTTTAATGATTTTCTCAATCCTTCAGCTAGAATAGGGTCATATGATCCTCTGAATGATGAGGGATATTGTCTCATAAAATTCTCCACTATTATCATGTTACTATATGATAAATTTGGTTTCCATACTACATGAATATAACCACCATTTATCAAATTAGTAAACTGAATCATCCCAACAAAAACATTCTCAGTTTCAATTCAAACCGTCTTTGGATGCTAATTTGGATAGATGTTTTCATCTTGATTACTTCATAGCATAGATTCCATGTTTCATCCAGAGAAATTCATTCTAAAAAGGAATATCTTAGTAAAAGTAACATGGTAATATTCAAATTCTATAAAACTTTTACTTCACTATAATTTAAACACTTTTAGGGTAAGTTATTAATATTAACCTAACCTCCAAAGTTATCTAAACTATCTTCCCATACCAACTATAAGGACCCATCCTTAAATATTAAATAATATTGAGTTAAGTCAATAATTTTAATTTATTTTACATTGAGGATCTGTTTAGGTTTATATATTTAGAAAATTATGAAATTATTCATACATAAAAATTAAAATATTACAATGTAGAAACTTCTATATCAATATCCATTTTTTCATAATATAAAAACTTTTAAAATAATAAGTGGATTGTTTTCATTTTTAATCATCATATATTTTCCTTGAAGTCATCCATGACTCTATTATACATTAAATAATATGAAAAAAAATTCAATACATAGGAAGATCATAAACTATTAGTAAGAGATTCAAAAATAAGGAAAATATATAGTCTTGTGAAAACACAAAAACACGTGGATACTTTCTGATAATGTAATACTCTTCACCATTATGAAGTAGTAAATACTTTCCATTGAATATAAGCTCATTAAATACCATTTTTTATAATCAAAATTTTATTATAAAACAAATTTAATGGACATATAACATATAAACATAACTTGGGACATATTCATACTTCAATGGAATTACCATGCAGTCAACATCCATACATGTCACTCTTACAAATTGAATAGCCATACGGACTACATCCACACCCAATGCATTAGAGGTTTTAATGTAGGCACCTGAACATTTTTTTTCATTTAACCACACATCTTTTCTATCATTTAACCACCCATAAAATATCCAAGTACCAATATATAATCATAACTCATAAAAGATTGAAATTTTCAACAATTCATTCATAAAATTTCACATTCAATCACAATAAATCTATTCAAGGTATTGAAATAATCAATCCATTTTTAAAACCATTTTCAATAAAATAATATCCAAAAAAATTTGAATAATAGATTTAGTTTTCTTTTAAAAACATTAAGGCTTGTAAAGAAATCCAAATATCTAATAATGGTCACGATAATAGAGAATTTGTTATTGCTTTATACATTGGAACATTACTTTTATTGTTTGTAAGAAGGTAAAACACTTGAAATATAATGATTCATTTTTAAAACATTTTAATGAAATTAAATGTTAAAGGGTTTGTTTATAAACCTTAAAAAATCAGGTGTTATAACATCATAAAAAGTCTCAATAGAAGGATATTGAGATGAATCACCTAACCTTGAGTTTAATTCCTCCGCTATGTTCTGTGTCTTCATGAATAATAATCATAGGTTTATTATTTTCATAATTCATAACATACTTCATGTTTATTTTTTATCTTATATCACTTGTTACCATGTTTTAACAATTATATAATTATTTAAGTTCATGTAGTACATTTTGTCGATATTCGGTACTTGAGTCGTAAATGAACATGGCATGACATTAATAGTCCTTGTGGTCATTATTAAACAATCTCGAAAATAGTATTCATGGAATTATTATAAATTTTATGATTCAATTATAATATGAAATAAAACCATTAATTGTTTTTATGAAAAATTAACACCATTATAATCATGGAGACGGTAGGTCGTACGTACGCATGAGTAAAATTTTCAATTTCTCTTTGATCCTTATGGAAAAAGGTAAGTATTGTTTCATATTTACAGAATGATAAAAAATAATTAATATCATATTAATCATTTAAATATACTTATATATACTATCCAAGTTATGTGTTTAATAAAAATGAATCGCATCGCTTCGTGGAGGTGATAGTTCACGCGTAAATAGTCGCACGGACGACCGCGCGAAGGGGGCGGCAGCGCGCGTCTGCACCGCTGGGCGTGTAGGAGTCGTGAAATGAAGACACGGTGGATAAGGGAGGTTAGAAATCTCCCTGATGGCCGCCGGTGTTGGAGCGGTGTGCGATCACGACACGGAGGGGGACTCGTCATCTGACCGGTCCGGGAGCCGAGCAGGACCTCGGGTCCCACACGCCACCTGTCAACGCCACGTGGCGCCGGCCGGTCTTCCACCCAACCTGAAAGGCTGGGCCATTCGGGGTATTTAATGGGAGCCTCCCCCTTAGGTGGCATCTAGGGCGGACCCCACCGCGGGGCCACCCCTCCGTGGGCCAGAGCGGGCCAGTGAGTCACCTAGTGTGGGCAGCCCAACGGGCTGCCCAACACAGGACTCCCATCGTGGGTCGCCCAGCGGGCCACACCACGGGTCACCTAGTGGGCCACACAGATGGTCCAAGCCAAACCTAGAAAGCCGGGTTGGGCCAAGCAGGTTGGGTTGGGCCGGGTAGGGTCGGGTCGGACAAGACCAGGACCAGCTTCAACCCCTTTCCACTCTTTTGGATATATCATAAGCTATGGGCATCTGTTTGACAAACCATCTACAGTTCCCGAAACCTTGGATCGAGACAGTACTTTTAGAATACACCACTTGAGATTTGGATAATGTTGGCATATGACCGGGTTGGATCGAACATGAATCCAATCGGGCCCTCGGGACTAAAAGGCCAATAAATTACAGACCGGGCGTGATTGACGCACTGTCTGTTGTGTTGATACCCCTTTTACAAGGCGGTACATTGGGATACTTCTTTGTGAGACTTCATGGTAGTTGTATTATCGGCCTGTAGCTTGAGAAGCCGACCCTCCCGAAATCCAGCGACCTTAGTGCGGGAACCCTATGGCTGGCTGTAACATGAGAAAAGGATCCTATGTGGGTCTGTGCTTTGGGATTCGATGTGGGTCTATGTTCCAGGGTCCCACATGGATCCACTCTAGGAATCCATATGGGAATACTCTAGGATCCTACATGGGTCTATTGTACTGGGATCTTACGTGGGTCTGTTGATTTAGGATCCTACGTGGGTTTTCCAATTAATAGATTAAGATGATTGAGTAGTAACATCTAATAATCTTTACTATTGTACCAGATTTATACCTGGTGTGAGCTAAGTTCTTACCTTTGTGGTATTCTTCTGGGTGGCATTACCTTTTTGGTACTTACCTATGTGATGATACCTTTTTAGTTTACATCTGTGTGTAATTTCCTTTATTGTACATTTCTTTTGGGTGTTATATTCATGGTAATCGTTCATCCATGGAAGATTTGAGACTTGGGATTTTGAGTTGGGCCTTGTGTTTCCTCATGAATGAGATGGGTATACTTGATAACTTAGGTATATGAATGGTCATATACCTAAGTAGGGTTGAATTTTGTTTCCATGCTTTGTGGTTTATCCTTTTTTGATATTGTGAGACCTTTGAGGGTCTTTGGGTCCCTACTGAGTATCGTCATACTCAACCCTGCACTGTCTATGCCCGCACCTTGTTGTGTTAGGTGCAGACGACGGAAAACGTTGACTGGGGGTGAGGGTACCAGGACTGGAGGTAGCATGGAGGTGGACATAGATGAAGCATACCGTAGAGATGATCATTAGAGAGTTGTACCTACGCTTTAGGTTGGAACCTTAGTTGGTGTTCACAGGAGTTGTTTTCAGTTTACATGTACTTTACAGTTGGGCTTGTATTCTGGCCCCTTTTTCTTTCTATACACACACTGTTTACTATATAGTTTTACTTTGTGCTTGTATTCTTCTTTGTGCAAAGTTGTGGGAATTATAGGTTAAAAAGTCAATGCCTTCACAGTTTTAGGGAATACGCCTTTCCGTGCTAGTCACCAGCATCTTTCCTAAGGAAGGTGGGATTGGGGTAATCACTGCTTGGGCCCTGGGGGACGGGTCATGACAAATTGGTATCAGATGAGTCAGTTATATCATAGAACATTGTACTCTGATCTATTTTTTAATGGCACAAGTGTTAAGTTTTATGAGTGTGGTTATCAGTTTAGGGAATCCAGTGTTGGTGTGGTGGCTGATGTATCCATACACCAGGACCCTGACTTCTGATTCTTGACTCGATGCATGAAAACACTGATTGCGTGTGTGTTTCAAAAAGTTGACTTTCTGATCTTTTAGATTTAGCTCACCAGGTATAACTTATTGATTGTGGAACACCTGTTTCTTTTCAGGATTCCTCTACGTAGACAGCCAACCTGGGTTATGGGTATAGTACGTGATGATAGCCCACCGAGCGAAGAGGCCTCAGTGCAGGGCCCTTTATCAGTAGAGGCACCAGTGGAGGCACCAGCGATACCATTACCCATTGGTCCATTGATTCCACCAACCCCAGCAGCGGAGAGTGCATGCCGCTTGAGCGCATTTCACGAGTTCCATCACCAAAGACCACCCAGGTTTAGGGATGAGATGGACCCACAAGCATCAGAGGATAGGCTGGAGGTTGTGGTGAGAGTCATTTGACTTGTAAGGACACCAACTGATCTCATGGTCATCCTTAATGCTAGTATTATATAGGATGCAGTAGACATATGGTGGAGTTTGATGCTCTAGGTTCATGATGAGGTGACACTTCTCTGGGAAGACTTTGAGAGACTGTTTCAGGCAGATTTTGTCCCAGCGACCCTTCATTCAGTGCGCATATAGGAGATTCTTCATCTAAAGCAAGGCAACATGACTGTGGCTCAGTACTCAACAAGGTTCACCGACCTCTCACCCTACTCCACCGATATAGTGTGGGACCTATTCTTCAGGGCCAGGACCTTTGAGAAGGGACCCAGGCAGGAGATCAGGGCTTCGATATTTTCTCTCAGCATCCTGATGTAGGAGGGGGTGTTAGGGTGATCCATATTAGTTGAGAGTTTTCTTTCTGAGAAGTTACCAGTAAAGAGACCCACCATCGGGTGTCACGTAGTGGAGTCTTCTGCATCTGACAGCAGACAAATCACAAAGAGGACCAAGAGGACCCTACCTACAGGTGTACGACCACAGGTTTCCTGTTCGGTTGTGTGAGGCACCCGAGATAGAGAAAGTTATGCGAGGAGCAGGCAGTGTTACGCATGTGGCGGGTAGAGTCAGATGGCTCACGACTACCCGACCCACCGTACGGATGATCAGCAGATGCTCAAAAGACCACCCAGGCAGAGACATAGGTTCAATAGAGGAGGTCCACAGGGAGAAGGCGTACGTGACAGAGGAGTTAGTTGTGAAGCTGGTGGTGAGAAACGATTTGAGGGTTTACCACCACCACCACCAAGTGGTCCACCCCGACCACAAGTATTAGGTGGACAGGGGCGAGCTCAGCTCCATGCAGCTGAGTCCAATGACCACGGTGCTCCAGAGATGATATGAGGTATGATCTGTGTCTACTACACCTTATCCGCAATACATATAGACACTAGTGTCAGTTATTATTTTATTTCCACTTCCCATGTTCGGAGCTCAGAGGTTCCAGGGGAGCTGTTGGATCGATCCTTATGACTAGAGACTTCTACGGGAGAGGATTCGATGATTACACACTGGTTCCGGCAGTGTGAGCTTAGTCTAGGAGGAGAGAGAATTGTCTAGGATCTCCTAGTAGTAGCGTCGAGGCCTTAAGAAGTCATCTTGGGTATGGACTGGTTATCTATAGTCCATGATTAGGTTGACTGTATTTGGTGCAAAGTGCGGTGTGTCTGCACGGATGGGACTTGGCTTACCTTCACTAGTGAGAAGAGATACTTTACAGTACAGGATGGACTAACATGGAGAAGAGTGTAGGTGATCACTCGTTATTTTTCTATCCTTACCCTTAGGGTGGTTGATTTGGAGAGTCTGAGTTATCCCGTAGTGGTGGACCAGTACAGAGATGTCTTCCCTAATGTTGTTCTAGTTTTACCTCCTCACAGAGAGGTGGAATTTTGCATTGAATTTAACCTTGGGATGACACTGATATCTTTACCAGCATATCGGATGGCTCCCATGGAGCTTCGTGAGTTTCAAGTACAATAGGAGGACTTAGAGGGGAAGGGGTTCATCCAACCCAGTGTTTCTCCTTGGGCAGCCCCGATTTTGTTCTCCACAAAAGCAGATGGGATCTTGAGACTTTGTGTTGGCTATGGGAACCTGAACCAGGTGAATGTTAAGAACAAGTAACAACTCCCATGGATTTATGACCTATTTGATCATCTGATGGGAGCATGGTGGTTCTCGAAGATAGACCTCATATCAGGCTATCACTATCTCAGTGTATGAGATGAGGATGTACAAAATATGGATTTCAGATGTCGGTATGACCATTACGGGTTCTTATTTATGCCATTAGGCAGGACCAATGCTCCAGCTATGTTAATGGGACTCATGAACATGATCTTTCAGCCATACCTTGATCGCTTTGTAGTAGTCTTCATCGATGACATTCTGATCTACTTGGCTACTAAGGAGGAGTGTGCCTATCATTTGTAGATAGTACTTAACACACTCCAAGACCACCAAATTTATGGTAACCTCTTGAAGTTCCAGTTCATGATTCGAGAGGTGCATTTTCTGCGGACATGTCATCTCAGAGGATGGATTTGCAGTGGATCCAGCAAATATTGAGGCAGTACTTTCTTGGGAACAACCCAAGAGTGTGATGGAGGTACGGAGTTTCTTGGGTTTGGATGGATACTACCGGATAATTGTGCCCGAATTCTCCAGAGTTGTAGCACCTTTATCAGCACTGACGAATAAGGGGAAACCCTTCGTGTGGTCAGAGAAAATCCAGCGGAGTTTTCATGAGCAGAGGCAGAGGCTGACTAGTGACCCTATATTGAAGCTTCTGGAAGAGGGCATTGGGTACGTAGTCTACTGTGACACATCAGGGACCGGTCTCAGATGTGTCCTGATGTAGGAGCGAGTATTTATCGCATATGGTTCTTGAAAGCTGAGACATCATGAGTAGAACTACTCTACCCATGACCTTGAGTAAGCAGTAGTGGTCTATGATTTGAAGATGTGGTGACATTACTTCATGGGTGAACGTTTTACAATCTACTCTGATCATAAGAGTCTCAGGTATATTTTATCTCAAAAGGACCTGAACCTAAGACAACGACGTGGGCTTGAGTTCTTCCAGGACTATGACTTCGAGATATTCTATACTCCTGGGAAGGGAAATATAGTGGCAGATTCACTCAGTAAGAGATCTGGTATACGACTGCAAGGTGGGGTGATGGAGCAGCTGGCCACTTTAGGAATATATATTGGGGAATGAGATGGATCAGGTTTTCTTCAGTCTCTTACAGTCACTCCCCCACTTATTCAGTGATTCAGGGAGGCATAGCATGGGGACACTTACTGTAGGGCTCGATGTGCTCAGATATCCACAGGGCAAGAACCTGATTGATTTTCTGAAGCTGGGGAGCACATCATCCTTTTCAGAGGATGTACCATGGTTCTAATGTTGCTTCTATAGGAATTATCGAAGGAGTTCTACACATCCCCTCTAATGGTATATCCAAGAGTGTAGAAGATGTACCAAGACCTCCGATGATAGGCCTGGTGGCTGGGAATGAATTAAGCAGTAGCACAGTTTTTCTCTCGGTGCCTCACTTGTCTGTAAGTGAAGGCAGAGCACCACGTACCAGCGTGCTTAGTTCAGACTTTAGAGGTCCTAGAGTGGAAGTGGTATGGGATATCCATGCACTTCATGAGAGTACATCCACTTACATCCATGCGTCATGACTCTATCAGGGTGATCATCGACCAAATCACCAAGTCATCCCAGTTCATACCGATCAAAGAGCAGGGTTTAGTAGAGATCTTGGGACACCTATATGTGCAAGATATTGTGTGGATACATGTATTTCCGTCAATTATTGTCTCCGATCATGATTCACATTTCACTTATTGGCTACGGAAGGGGTTATAGGAGTCTTTTGGGACGCCGCTTTGTTTGAGCACCGCCTTCGATCTTCAGACGGATAGACAAACTGAGCGAACCATTTAGACCCTTGAGGATATGTTGAGTACATGTATCCTTGACTACGGTCATAGCGGGGAAGATCAATTTCCCTTATTGGTGTTTTCATACAACAACAGCTATCACTCCACCATTAGGATGGTACCTTTCGAGGCTCTATACGTCCGACCTTGCAGATCACCTTTGTACTGGGCTGACCCAGGGGAGTCAGCACTCAGGGGAACATATGTGGTACGAGCTACCATAGAGAAGGTGTAGATTATCTAGGAGTGGATGAAGATGGCACAGAGAAGGTAGAAGTCTTATGCTAATAGAAGATGGAGACCTTTGGAGTTCAAGGATGGCGACCATGTCTTTCTACGGGTCTCACCTCGACATGGTTTGTGGAGATTTGGTCGGGGTGCCAAGTTATCTTCAATGTTCATCGGACCCTTCCGGGTCCTCAGTAGAGTTTTCGGGGTGGCTTACTGCCTATAACGTTCCCCAAAGTTGAACCGGGTGCACAATGTTTTCCACATATCCCAGCTGAGGAGATACGTGTACGACACATCTCACGTCATCGACCACGGTGAGCTAGACATCGATGATGGGGAGGCATTTACGGAGGTTCCAGTATGGATTGAGGACCGACAAGAGTGGGTCCTTCGTGGGTGGTTGATAACTTTAGTGTGTGTATGTTGGCATCATGGTAACCTCTAGGAGAGAACATGGAAGAAGGAGGCTCAACTTCTCACTCAGTACCCCCACTTGTTGTCCTAGTTTTCATGATGTGGGTTTCAGGGACGCAATTCTCTAAGGTGGAGAGAATGTGAAGACAAATATTTTCTATATAATTTTTTTTAATTATATGGGAATATTAAGAGTCCGTGAAAATTGAAGGCGCTTTATTCTGAGGTGCGATGTTCCAGTAATGAATTTCATAACTTTTTTTAAGTACATTCAATAAACGTGCGAGGGGTTTTTGTAACTTTTGAACCAGTGCTCAGGATTGAAATTTGAGGGAACCATTGAACTTGTAGAACTAATATTATCTTAAGAACACCTTCACCTCAACCACAGTAGGTCAAGGGTGAATGTTAGTTTTTGTGCATTTTTTGGGAGAAAATAAAATAAAGTAGCTTTATTTTATTTATGGAACTTAATCCTCCCAATTTGATTTTTGGTGGTGGGGACCACCCGAGCTGGAAAACCTCCCATTCTGAATTCATGGTTGTGGGGACCACCTGAACCCCTCTTAATGTGGGAAAACCTTTCAACTCTCTATGATTAATTTTTCTAAATTCAGTTAATTAATTGTGCCAAATTCAATTAATTAATTATGCCAACTTTAATTAGATGATAGACTTATTAATGTGGCGTTTCACCTCTTGGTTGGAGGATTTGTTGGAAAAGGAGATCTTGGAAGAATTGGGGAGAAACAATCTCTCCAACAAAGAAAACTTTCTCCTACAAAGAACTCAGTCAAATGATCCCCAATGAGGAAGGTCTTCAATGACAACGAACTAATGTCCATCCTTTCCACTCCTCACTGATGTCAATGAGAAATCGAGGTAGGGATTTTTGTTTTTGTATACCCCTTACCCCGTTCTTATCGTTCTTCTAGTATTGAGAACACCTATGTTGATTGCTACTATTCTAATGTGGAGAGTGCGAGCCAAACGAACACGGCCGGACCTCTCCGCTACACTTGGGGATTTTGGTGTTCTTTGCAGATTGTTTTTGGGTTGAGCGATTTTGTCACGAACCAGCCCGGGTCGACCTTGAACCGGTCAACCGAGTACGTCCGTGACAATTCTTGAGGGGCATTCCAGATCCCCCTGGGATGGAAACTACTTTCATGCATCAAAATTAAACAGGTGGGAATGATTTGTCCAAAAATAAAATAAACTAAGAAATAGAAAATAAATAGAACAAAAGAAAATAAATAAAGAAAAACCAACAATGCTACTAACCTAACCACGACCAAAACTCCGCGTGACCCCGTGGGTCACTCTCCAATACCACAATAAACATCTATCAAGGAGAAAAACTAATGTTGGAGCCTGCAACAGAACTAAAAACAAGAAAACACTATAGGTGTGAGTATTAAAACTAAGTAGGCAAGCCTGATAAATCTATTCCCAATGCACTACCACTAAATAAATAAATCTACTAATTTCACGTTTGAACTACAATGTATAAAATATGGGGTTTCAACACACTATCATTTCCAAGGAAAGTAACATTTCATTTCCCTTATTAGTTTAAAAACAAGTTTAAAGTCTAAAGGAACATGTGAATTATCATTCTTAAAACATTTTCACAACCAATTTGAAATTTAAATTTTAGTTATTTATCAAGAGGAAAACCACACACAACACAAACACAATAATGGAAATGTGAAATTAGCATGTGAGGGATAGAAACTAAACTAGGCACCTCACTTATCTGCCACAGACAACCAAACTCTAAAGGAAACATCGGTCGAACCTATGAGCTCATGAAAAATCCAGAACGTACTACACATGTGACTCATCCTGAAGGCGTTCCTACTCTAGATGATGTCATAACGCCCTAACTCCCAGTGTTTCCCTACATGTCCTAACTGAGTGGCCCAATCCCCAAGAAAAGTTTCATCCATACTAGGGGCCACTAGCCAATGTGTAATCTAAACTAGTGCAACAATCGTTCTCAGAAGATTCACTTACTATACCAAGTTCCCATGTATAGTTCTAAGGAGGGTGTTCTATATAATTCAAACACAAGTCAGACATATATATATATATAATCCAAACACATCACACAATCTATCACCACCCCATCCACCTCAAGGGTAGTCCCCTTCCATCGACATACATTTCACATGGGAGGTCCCATACCGAGGACCCTCCCAATCACATGGATCAGAACTAGGCATGAAACACAGCCCAATAAGGGTTTTTTCAAAAATAAGTTCAAAATGACAAATGGGCCTTTGATACATTTCACACATCACCCTTTCACAATAATTATCACAAAATTACAACCAGTCCTTTAGTTGTACCTATCCTGACGTACATTCATTAAAATCATTTCAAAACCATAATAAAAGTGCCAACCAGGCCTCTAAGAGTTTCTAAAAATGAAACCAACACATTTATTCACATTTCAAACCACTATTTAATAAAACCTCATTTTTCATCAAAAAGAAACATTTCTCATCAAACTGAAACCAAACTTGAAATTTTATAAATTAATTTTAAAAATCCAAACGACATTTTCACCATGATGTGACAGTTCATCAAGAAAAACAATTTTAGTTCATTGCATAAAAATATATAGCTTACTTTACAGAAAAAAATTATTCTAAAAATATTATTTCTAATTTACCAAACATTAATAAAATAACAAGAAATTAAAATTTTCTAAATTTAACGGTAAGTGCAGTGGGGAAACCTACCTCAACTTGCAGTCCAAACCTGACGATGTGACCCGCTCCACGCTTGCGCACAATTACCTGCAAGCTGAAGACTGCGGTGAGTACCAAATCAGCGTAGAGACATCACCAGGGACTCAAAAACACAATAACATTGGTTAAAAATATTTCAAACGAAGAAGCAATGAAAACCTCACCTCGACACAGTGGAAAGCAGACCAGAACAACCCCAAACAACTCGCCTTTAGTAGCGAACACTGAAACAAAAGTGGCGTGGACAAACGTAGCACAAAACATTATCAGGGAACCATAAAATCAATTTAGATACTCAATTAAATGTTCACACGATAATAAATATCTCAAATTCAATGGAGATGGATAGAAAGACCAAGCGCACCTCGTGAATAACGGCAGGCGGTCCGACACGATCCGAACCCCCTCGCCTTCGGTAGTGGTATTCGGAATACGCATTATCAAGACCCGAGGAAGACTTCGCACACTCGGTGAGGGGTTTGCGTAGAGCAGTGGGTCATTGAAGGTTACGACTGGAGCAAGGGGGTCGTCAGAGGTCGGACTAGAGGCCAGCGGTGGAACCGGCATGGGCACGGTGTGTCGGAGTCATAGGTCGCCGGTTGGGATAGTTGGGCGCGACCGGAGAGGGAGAACATGAGGCAGGCATGAGTTGGACGCACAACAAGTGGGACGGCGCTCGTCGGCCGGCGAGAGGGAGGAGGTGGAGTCGGCATGGTGGGTTGGAAGTGGGGTCACCGGGAGGTGCGGCGTGGGGTGATGCCGAGGGGGGAGAGGAGGGAGCGTGGAGGCTACGAGATGGAGGTGTCGGCCGACGGTAGATGATGGGAGGCCGATGTTGGGTGGCTGGGCTACGACAGGAGGCGGCGGACCGTGCGGGGTCGACCTGCGGCAGAGGCCGGAGGGCGTGAGGGAGGATAATGGGAGGGGGCAGCTCGGCGTGGGTCGAAGGCGGGTGGCGATGGGAGGCCGACAGGGGGGGTGCGCGGGGTGGTGACAAGGGGCTGGGTGGTGGCATGACAGGCTGTAGCGGGAGGCGGAGGTCGGCGCATCTGGGAGGAGGGGAGGCAGAAGGGGGAAGAGGGGCGTGTAGGAGAGAAGAGAGGGGAAGGATGAGGGTGGATAGGGTTAGGGAATGAAGGAAAAAATGAATAAAAAAGAAATAAAGAAATAAAATAAAAAATAATATAAGATAAAAATGAAAATGAAAATATTAATTATTATTATTATCATAACAATATAATGCTATCAATTATGATATTATCAACAAATATATATACATATATATATTTTAAGCATCAGGAAAATACATGGTAACCTGGGATAAATGCACGGTCATCACTGACGGTGCAGTTCCCATGCACCGGACCAGAACCCCCCAAAAATATTAAGCATCAAAAATTTCAAACTAGAACTAGAACTAAAATTCATCCAACTGATGCAGGACCAAGAAAAGAATAAAATAAAATTAAAAGAAGCGTATCGGGTCAGGGTGTGAAAAGTATCCCCACCACAGACACTTTTTTCCCCCAGAAAGTCCCCAAGCCAAAGGACTATCCACACTCGATTCCATGCCAGAACAAAACTGAGAGACAAAACAACAACCTCTGGGTGACTATTCACTCCACATGTCATACCCAACCAACTCAGGAGAAACCCCAACACAAGAGAATGGAATAACACAAGAGTGTTCTCCCCACCACAAGGACCTAACTAGTACAAAAATTTATACACAAATACACCACCCCAGGGAGGGGGCCAACATGGGAACTCCCAACCGATCCAAACAAATTTCCATAGCACAAGAAAGGGAACACCTCCATTGAAACATGGAACTCTCAACTCAAGCCAAAAACTTCCAACACTAAAGAAAACTCACAAGAAGTACATAACCCCGACAACAAGTCAGAAACACCGCTCCTCAGTTCCACAATACACAAACATCTAAAAATTAGCACAACTAAACCAAGATCAACACATACAAGTGTCGAACACACTTTAAGACAAATGAATGATTCAGAAGACCCTATTCAGACAAATAAGACCATTTAGAATGAAATGGAACAAGTTCATCACATTCTTCCATTGAAACAGTGACCTTACAATGACAACACGAATTTAGTGGCAGGGAAACAAGAACAATAAGATTTTAAAATGTTTCAATCCCAACATGGAACACGCAACCCAGGCCGAGGCTTCACACCCCCGGCAACTCATGACTGTGCGCGAGCTTCACCCCGAGACCTATGGCTGGGGCTCTGATGGTTGTAGCATTTCCTGCGTTACAGTCAGGCACTATCTTCCCCCGAAAAGAACTACTTCCTCAAACGACGCTTCCTACAGAGCATCACTCGGTGACCCGGACGACCACAATGATGGAAAGACTTCAGAGGGATGCGGCAAGACAGCTTGAAATTCCCAAACCGGCCATACCCATGGTACATTAGGAAGAATTTCGACAAATTAAATGTCATAACCAACAATAATTACTTTTTATAGATAGGTTCCTCTTGTGCGCCCCACTCACTAGATGGGGAACCCTCACGAAAAACAAGAGGCAACAGATTTTCCAAGAACTTTAACTCCAGGTTCCAACTCCCTAAAGATACTGACACATGCCTTCACATCCTCAGGTATGATCCATTAGATGAATACGGACTTCAACACCTACCACATCAACCCAACTCCAACTATTTTGAGACATCCAACCTTCACTGATCCAAAACTAGACCCTCAAACAAACCTGAGACAATGCAAGATCAAAAACCTCGGGAGTTCCAAACAACCCAAATACACTCTCTGCTTTCAGAAAACCACATAACTTCCTCTAATGGATATCAATCACCTCAATAAATAGGAAACACTTTATAGGAATTGGAATTGGGCATGACTCGTTAACCATTTTTTTGGGAATTTTCAGGGTGACACATTCGGAACAACGCATAGGGAATAAAACCCAAACAGCCATCAAGCCAAAACATAATTGAATAGAACACCCCCAACCTGATACAATCATCCTGAAAGTCAAACAAATATAAATACAACCAAAATAATCTTTTTCAAAATCACAATTTTCATTTAAAATTTCAAAAATTCTTTATCCCAATTTCATTTTTCAAAAACAAAAGCCACTTTTCACAGGCCAAAAATACATTTGTCAGAGAAAAACCAATTTCAAATTCCTTTATATTTCAAAAACTCACCCATGGCATCCCATGAATAATCACATTTGTTTCCATCCACATCATCCATGAACAAGTGCCTCACACACTTTTCATACATACCCATACACATGTTATCCTCCATAAATAATACCAAGGGTCACACCAAGCCACCCTTTTCCATTTCCAAATAAACACTAACTTTCAAACCAAATATCCTTCTACATAAAACCCCACATTACCAATTTAAAAATATTTTAGAGAAATGCTTTTATTTCAAAATCCACTTTAATTTTTAAAAACACAGTTACACTAACTAGTAGAAACAAAACACAACTTATAACAAATCATCGAAATGAGGAACTAGAAGTCATGCTCAAACTGGAAACATGGTAGTGAGCCACGCCCCATGTAAGGGTCAACAACTAGGTGGAACTTAAACCATGAACCCAGACACCACATGGGTCACTACTCCATGTGAGGTCACAACCTAGCACTGTCTCGCCTCCATTGTCATTCCACAATCCAAAAAAAAGGAGAATACTGAAATCTCGGACTACCCTGGTAACTCGATAATCAGTGTGAGCAAGAGTAAGTGATGATCTTCCCAAACTTACCTCCCAAGTCTCGATAGTCCTAATCTCCATCTACCAAACACCCCAAATAACCAGGGACTCCTCAAATACCAATTTTTCATGAACCAGCCCGGGTCGACCCTGAACCAGTCACCCGATCTAGTCTGCGACAAGTCATGTGGGGCATTCTCGATCCCCCCAGGATGGAAACTAGTGCCAAGCATCATAATTAAAGAGTTGTGAATGATTGGTCACAAAATAAAATAAACTAAGCAGAGGAAAATAAATATAACAAAAGCAAATAAAAATATAATAAACAACAACGCTACTAACCTGACCACGACCAAAACTCAACGTGACCCCATGGGTCACTCTCCAATACCACAACCAATGTCGTTCAAGGTGAACAACTGATGCTGGAACTTGAAACAGAACTAAAAACATGAAAACACTATAGGCGTGAGTATTAAAACTCTGTAGGCTAGCCCAATAAATCTATTCCCAATGCACTACCACTAAATAAATAAATCTACTAATTTCAAGTTTGAACTACAATGTATAAAATATAGGGTTTCAACAAACTTTTATTTTCAAGGAAAGTAACAATTCATTGCCATTATTAATTTAAAAACAAGTTTAAATTATGAAGGAAAATGTCTATTATCTTTCTTAAAACATTTTAACAACCAATTTGAAATTTAAATTTTAGTTATTTATCAAGAGGAAACCACACACAACACACACACAATAAAGGAAATATGAAAGTAGCACGCGAGGGACAACAAATGAACTAGGAACCTCAATTATCTACCACAGACAACCATACTCTAAAGGAAACATGGGTCGAACCTAGGAGCTCATGAACAATCTAGAACGTAGTTTAAATTTGACTCATTCTGAAGTAATGACTACTCTCGATGACGTCATAACGCTCTAATGCCCAGTGTTTCCCTAAATGGCCTAACCGAGGGGCCCAATCCCATAACAAAGTTTCATCCATACTAGGGGCCACTAGCCAGTGCGTAATCTAAACTAGTGCAGTAATCGTTCTTAGACGATTCCCTTACCATGCCAAGTTCCCATATATAGTTCTAAGGAGGGTGTGCCATACAATTCAAACACAAGTCATGCATATATATATAATCCAAACACATCACACAATCCGAAACCACCCCATCCACCTCAAGGGTAGTCCCTTTCCATCGACATACATTTCAGAAGGGAGGTCCCATACCGAGGACCCTCCCAATCACATGGATCAGAACTAGGCAATGAACACAACCCGAGAAGGGTTTTACCAAAAATTAGTTCAAAATTCCAAATGGGCCTTGCATAGATTTTTCACAACAACCTTTTATACTAATTATCACAAAATTTCAACCGGGACTTTATTTGTACCCATCCGGAGGAACATTCATCAAAATCATTTCAAAACCATTTTAAAAGTGCCAACCGGGCCTTTAATTTTTTCTCAAAATGAAACCAACACATTTATTCACATGTCAAACCACTATTTAATAAAACATCATTTTTCATCAAAAAGAAACATTTCTCATCAAACTAAAACCACACTTGAAAATTCATAAATTAATTTGAAAAATCCAAACGGAATTTTCACCATGATGTGATCGTTAATCAAGAAAAACAATTTTAGTTCATTGAATAAAAAAACATCTTCATTTACACCAAATAATTATTCTAAAGATATTATTTCTAATTTACCAAAAATTAATATAATAACAAGAAATTAAAATTTTCTAAATTTAACGGTAATTGTAGTAAGGAATCCTACCTCAACTTGCAGTCCAAAGATGGCGATGTGACCCACTTCGAGCTTGCGTACAAATACCTGTAAGTCGAAGACTGTGGTGAGTACCAATGCAGCACAAAGACATCACTAGGGACTCAAAAACATGAAAACATTGGTTTAAAATATTTCAAACGAAGAAGAAGAAGAAACCTCACCTCGACACAGCAGCAAGAGGACCAGAACAACCCCAAACAACTCGCCTTTAGCGGAGAACACTGAAACAAAAGTGGTGAGGACCAACGCAGCACAAAACATTATCAGGGAATCATAAAATCAATTGAAATACTAAATTAAATGTGCACAAGATAATAAATCTCTCACCTTCAATGGCGATGGTGAGAAAGACCAAGCGCACCTCGCAAATAATGGCAGGTGGTCGTATGTGATCCGAACCACCGTGCCTTCGATAGCATTCTTTGGAATACGCATGATTGGGACCCGAGGAAGACTTCACACACTTGGTGATGGGTTCGCGCCAGAGTAGTGGGTCGCTGGAGGTCATGGTCGGAACACGGGGGGTCATCGGAGGCCGGACCGGAAGCCGGACCTGAGGCCTAATGTGGAACCGGCACGATCGTGGCATGTGGGAGGCGGAGGTAAATGGTTGGGATATCATGGAGTGACTAGAGAGGGAGACCAATAGGCTGGAACGGGTATGGCGCACAGCGAGCGGGATGACGCTCGTCGGTCGGCGAGCGGGAGGAGGTGGAGCCGGTGCGGTGGGTCAGAAGTGGGGTTGCCAGGAGGTGTGGCATGGGGTGATGCGGAAGGGGGATAGGAGGGAGAGTGGTGTCTATGGGATGGCAGGGTCAGCTGGCGGTGGAGGTCGGGAGGCCGGTGCTGGGCGGACGGGCTACGACAGGAGGTGGCGGGCCGTGTGGGGTTGGCCGGCGACAGTGGCAGGAGGGTGTGAGGGAGGAAAACAGGAGGGGGTGTCTCGGTGCGGGTCACAGGCGGGCGGTGACAAGAGGCTGATAGGGGGGTGCGTGGGGCGGCGACGGGTGGCTGGGTGGTGGCGCAGCAGGCTGCAGCAGGAGGCGGAGGCCGGCGCAGCCGGGAGGAGGGGAGGAAAAATGTGGAGGTGGGGTGCGTGGGAGAGAAGAGAGGGGAAGTCTGGGGGCATCTAGGGTTAGGGAATGAAGGGAAAAAAATAAATAAAAAATAAATAAAGAAATAAAATCAAAAATAATATAAGATAAAAATAAAAATAAAAATATTAATTATTATTTTTATCATAACAATATAATGAAAACAATTATGATATTATCAAAAAATATATTTACATATATATATTTTAAGCATCAGGAAAAGACACGGTAACCTGGGCCAAACGCATGGTCACCGTTAATGGTGTGGTTCCCGCGCACCGGACCAGAGCCCAATATAAATATTAAGTTTCAAAAATTTCAAACCGGAACTCAAACTAAAATTCGTCCAACCGATGAAGAACCAAGAAAATAATAACATAAAATAAAAAGAAGCGCATGGGGTCGGGGTATGACAATTCTACCCACCACAGACACTTTCTACCCCAAGAAATTCACCAAGCCAAAGGACTATCCAAACTCGATTCCATGCCCGATCAAAACCGAGAGACAAAAAAAAGCTCGGGTGACTATTCACTCCACAAGTCACACCCCACAAAGTCAGAAGAAACCCCAACACAAGAGAATGGGAGAACAAAAGAGGGTTCTCCCCACCACAAATAACTAACTAGTACAAAAATTTATACTCAAATATACCACCCTAGGGAGGGGTCAATGTGGGAACTCTCAACCGATCCAAACTAATTTTCATAGCATGACCAAGGGAACACCTCTATTGAAACATCGAACTCTCGACTCAGGCCAGAAACTTCCAACACTAAAGAAAAATCACAAGAAGGTCTTAACCCCAAAAGAAAGTCTAAAACACTGCTCCTCAGTTCCAAAAGACACAAATATCTCCAAACAAGCACAATTAAACCAAGTTCAACCCATTCAAGGGTCAAACACACTTTAAGAGAAATGTACAATTCAGAATACCCTATTCAGACAAACAAGACCATTTAGAATACAATAGAACAAGTTCATCTCATTATTCCATTGAAATAGTGACCATACAATGATGACACAACTTTAGTGGCCAAGAAACAAGAACAAGAATATTTTAAAATGTTTCAATCCCAACATGGAACACACAACTCGGGTCGAGGCTTCATACCCCCGGAAACTCCTAACTGTGCGTGAGCTTCACCACGAGACCTGTGGATAGCGCTCTGATGGCTGCAGCATTTCCTTCCTTACAGTCAGGCACTATCATCCCCTTATCAAAACTACTTCCTCAAATGATGATTCCTACAGAAAATCACCCGGTGACCCAAACGGCCACAACGATGGAAAGACTTCGGAGGGATGCGACAAGACAGCATAGAATGGCCAAACCGGCCATACCGATGGAACATTAGGAAGCATTCTGAAAAATTAAATGTTAGAAACAACAGTAATTACTTCTTATAGACAGGTTCCTCTCATGCACCCCACTCACCAGATGGAGAACTGTCACAAACAATGAGAGGCAACAGATTTTCCAAGCACTTGCGCTCCGGGTTCCAACTCCTTGAAGCTTCCGACACAGGTCTTCACAACCTCAGGTATGATCCATTGGATGAATACGGATTTCTACACGTACCACGTAAACCCAAATCCAACTATGTTGAGACATCCAACCTTCACTGATCCAAAACAGGACCCTCAAACAAACCCGAGACATCACAAGCTTAAAAACCTCGAGAGTTCCCAATAACCAAAATACACTCTCTGCATTCATTAAACCACATAACTGCCTCTAACAGATCTCAATCACCTTAATAAACAAGAAACACTTGAAAGAAACTAGCATTGGGCATGAATCATTAGAAATTTATTTTAGAGACTTTTCTGGGTGACACATTCTGAATAACACATAGGGCATAAAACCAAAACTGGCATAAAACCAAAACATAATTGAATAGAACACCCCAAGCCAAGAATATCATCCTTAAATTCAAACAAATATAAATAAAACCAAAATAATCTTTTTCAAAATCACCATTTTCATTTAAAATTTCAAAACTTCTTTATCCCTAGGTCATTTTTAAAAAAGAAAATCCACTTTTCACAGGCCAAAAATCCACTTGTCAGAGAAAAACCAATTTCCAACTCCTTTATATTTCAAAAACTCACCCATGACATCCCATGAATCATCACATCTGTGTCCATTCACATCATCCATGAACAAGTGCCTCACGCACTTTTCATACATACCCACACACATGTGATCCTCTATAAAGAATACCAAGGGTCACACCAAGCCACCCTTTACCAATTCCAAATAAACACTAACTTTCAAACCAAAGATCCATCAATTTAAAACCCCACTTTACCAATTTAAAACCATTTTAGAGAAACGATTTTATTTAAAAATACACTTTCATTTTCCAAAACACACTTACACTAACCAAAATCAAAAAAACACAACATATAACAAATCATCAAAATGAGGAACTAGCAGTCCTGCTCAACCTGGCAACATGGTAGTGAGACATGCCCCATGTAAGCGTCAATAACTAGGATGAACATAAACCGTGAACTCAGACTCTACATGAGTCACTACTCTATGTGAGGTCACGACGTGACACCGGCTCGCCTACAATGTCATTCCTCAATCAAAAACAAAAGTAGAAGACTCAAATCTTGGACTACCCTGGTAACTCGAGAATCAGTGCGACCAAGAGTTTGCGACACTCTTCTCACGTTTACCTCCCGAGTCCCGATAGTCCAAATCTCTATCTACCAAAAAACCCAAATAATAGGGCCTCCTCTAATACCATTTTGTCACGAACCAGCCCAGGTAGACCCTAAACCGGTCACCCAATCCGGTCCAAGACAAGTATCGAGGGGCATTCCTGATCCCCCCGAGATGAAAAATTGTGTCTGTCTTTAAAATTAAACAGGTGGGAATGATTTGGCCCAAAAGAAAATAAAATAAGCAGAAGAAAATAAATAGAAAAAAACAAAATAAATAAATAAAAACCAACAATGTTACTAACCTGACCACGACCAAGACTCCACATGACCACGTGGGTCACTCTCCAATACCACAACCAACGTCGCTCAAGGCGAACAACTGAAGCCAGAACCTGCAACAGAACTAAAAACAAGAAAATACTATAGGCATGAGTATTAAAACTCAATAGGCTAGCACGATAAATCAATTCCCAATGCACTACCACAAAATAAAGAAATATACTAATATCAAGTTTGAACTACAATTTATATAATATGGGGTTTCAAAAGACTTTCATTTCCAAGGCAAGTAACAATTCATTTCCCTTATTAATTTTAAAAAAGTTTAATGTCTGAAGGAACATGTGCATTATCATTCTTAAAACATTTTCACAACCAATTTGAAATTTAAATTTTTTTTATTTATCAAGAGGAAAACCACACACAACACACACACAATAAGGGAAATGTGAAAGTAGCACGTGAGGGACAGCAACTGAAAATGGCAGATCACATATCTGCCATAGACAACCAAATGCTAAAGCAAATAGGGGTCGAACCAAGGAGATCGTGAACAATCCATAATGTACTATACATGTGACTCATCCTCAAGGAATGCCTACTCTCAATGATGTCATAACACCCTAACACCCGATGATGCCCTGCATGGCCTAACCGAGGGGCCGAATCCCCTAGAAAAGTGTCATCCATACTAGGGGCCACGAGTCAGAGAGTCTATGGAATGATGAACGGGCCACTGGGGTCTGCTCGGTGACCCAAGGAATGTCGTTGGCGACCGTACCGGCGACCGGCACTGATGGGACTCGAGAGCAGTGGTCAGAAATCTGGCCGGCCATGAGGATGACGACAGTGAAACCGCGCCCCCAGAGAAGGGTCTCGGTCCGTCGACCACAGCGAAGCAAGGGCGGAGGTCGGCACACGGCTGGCCGTCCGAAGGGGGTGGCGGTGCGTTTCTATGATGCCAACCATTTAGGAGTCACGACACAAGGTTGTAGCGGTGAAGGGAGGGTGGTCGGCTTGCTGCCAACTGCTAGTGGTGGCACGACGTGCGACCATGTGGTGGAGTAGGGCTGGCCGCCTGGCCAGCCGGGGAGCTGAATAGGACCCCAGCTCCCGCGTGCCAGTTGTCGGTGCCACATGGCACCAGTCGGTCGACCACCCAACCTGAACATTTGGGCCGTTTGGTGTACCCATGGGTACATCCCCCTTGCGTGGCTACTAAGGTGGACAACATCGCGGGGCAACCCAGCCGCGGGCCAGCGCGGTCCATAGAGCCACCAAGCGTGGACCGCCCAGTGTGGGCCACCCAGTGTGGTCTTCCCATCGCGGGCCGCGCCGGAAAGCCGGGCCGGACCCAGTAGGCGAGATCAAAATGGATTGGTCCAACCGGGTTGGACTAGACCCTGACCAGCATCGACCCCTTTCCACTCTTTAGGATATATCTTGAGCTACGGGAATCTGTTTGATGAACCACCTACAGTGCCAGAAAACATGGATCGAGACGATCCTTTTGGTATACCCCACATGATTTTTGGATAATGTTGGGGTTTTCCCAGGTTGGATCGAACACAATTCCAACTGGGACCTCAGGACTAAAAGGCCAATAACTTACAGACTAAGAGCCCGATTGACACACTATCTATTGCATTGAGACCCCTTTTATGTGTAAGTCCTTTGGAATATATCTTTTTGGTACTTCATGGAAGTTGGAGTATCGACCTATGGGTTGAGTAGCGGACCCTCCTGGAATCAAACGAGCTTAGTACGGGAACCCTGTGGCTGGCTGTAACATGAGAAAGGGATCCTATGTGGGTATGTGCTTTGGTATCCTACGTGGGTTTGTGGTCCAGGGTCCCACATGGATCGGCTCTAGGAATTCATGTGGGACTACTCTAGGATCCAACATGGGTCTGATGTACTAGGACCCTACATGGGTCTATTAATTTAGGATCCTACGTGGGTGTCCCTCTTAACAGAGTAAGATGGTTCAGTAGTTACATCTAATCATCATTACTATTGTACCATAGTTATACCTGGTGTGAGTTAAGTCCTTACCTTTGTGGTATTCTTCTGTGGGGAATTACCTTTGTGGTACTTACCTTTGTTGTGATGCCATTGTGGTATTTCTTCCATGTGGTGATACATTTGTGGAACTTACCTTTGTGGTGATACCTTTGTGGTATACTTCTATGTGGCTTTACCATTGTGGTACTTATCATTGGGGTGTTATCTTCGTTGTAATATTTCCTCCGTGGAATAGTTGAGCTTTGGGATTTTGAGCTGGGCCATGTGTTTCCCCATGAACGAGATGGGTATACTTGATAACTTAGGTATATGTATGGTCATATACCTATGTAGATATGACTGTTGTATCCATCCATTGCGGTTTATCCTTTGTGGATTTTGTGAGACCTTTTAGGTTCTCGATGTCCCTAATGAGTATCGTTCTACTCACCCCTGCACAGGCTATGCCCGCACCTTGTTGTGTTTGGTGTAGACGACAGATAGCGATGATAGAGGGCGATGGTACCAGGACAGGAGGTAGCACGGAGGTGGAAATAGATGAGGTGTACCATAGAGATGATCGTTTGAGAGTTGTACCTATACATCAAGTAGGAAACTTGGTGGGTGTTCATAGTAGATGTTTTCAGTTTACTTGTACTTTTCAGTTGGGATTTTATTATGTCCCCCTTTTCTTTTTGTACACAACATGTTTTCTATATAGTTTCACTTTGTGCTTGTATCTTGATTTGGGCTTAGTTTTGTGAGTTACAAGTTATAAAACAAATTCCTTTACAGTTTTAGGGAATATGCCTTTCGGTTCTAGTCTCCAGCCCCTGGCATATGGAAGGTGGGCTTGGGGTAGTCACAACACAGGCCCCGGGGGATGGGTCGTGACATATAGTAGTTCTAGAAATCTCAATAAGTTTTAATTTAAATTTTAAATAATTTTTTAACCATTATAATGTGTTTATGACAAATCTTTAATGTGGAATTATAAAATAAAAAATCATCATCTATGATTGCAGTGAATCAACACCTCAGAGATGATGTTTTCATTTTATAAAAAAATGGAAGAGAACATAATTGATGGTTGATATAAAATTAACATTATAAAATTATAGTGTATATTTGATACTGGAGTTATCATACTATTTTATAAGGTGGATGTGTAGAGAGTATTAAAAAATAAATGAAATTAAAAGAGTTGGGGGAAGGTTTTACCTCTTGGGTTTCACCCCCTTGAGAACCTCCTTAAGGGACTAAAAAATGGTCCATTGGTGAGTCCTGTAAGACTAGATCATAGGTAATAAGAATATAAAAGGAACTGGATATAATATAAGTAATATCCCTGGATTATAAGGTGTGAGGTGGTGATGATTGGTATTCATTGTGGATGAGGGTGATTTTTTTCATTATTTTCTTCATTAGTTTTTATTTTGGCTCAAGAATATAAATAGTATTGATTATTGTTACTAAATACAGTAACTAGAGAATTTTATATTGAACTGATTTGTTCTTACCACATCCATATGTGGATCTTGGCCTAGGGGGTGTAACAACTGTAACCACTAGATATCTCTATCTTGTGTCAGCAGCTCACGACGATAGGAGGAGCACATTAATGGTCATGAGCGAGGATAGTAAAGATCCAGTTATTGATAAAATGTAGAGAAACATGTGTCAATGTGATGATATTGAGGTTGAATTGAAGGGAGTATGAACTACCAATATGGGGATGACTGAGGAAAATAGTGAACATATATCCTCACCGGGGAAAGGGTTGAAGGATTTGTGTTGAACTAAATCAATGGAGATAAACCTGAATGGACTTCATTAGGGTGAGGAAGTGGAAATATATTTGAGTTATGCTCACCAATCTACAATGGTGTATTTATAGGATGAGGCTAATGGGATTTGGAGAATTAGTGATATGATTGTAATGTAAGGGGTGGGTTTTTATTATTCTAGTTTATTTGTTAATCTGAATCCTCATGCAAGTTATTCTGTTTGTGCAGAACCTGGAAGGGACTATAGCAGGTATTATTTTACAAATTTAAAGAATAGTATTCAAAATTACACTATGAATAAAGTAAAAAATTCATATTTCATTACTAATAGTGAGGCTATATTTGATATATTTAAGGTTTAAAAATTCTCCCTTATTGGTAGAATTTTCCTTCTTATTGGTGGAAAAATGTGGAATGTTGATGATTTGGTTCAAAATTTAGCTGCTGTATGAAACTCATATGATTGGAGATTTATACCCATAGACACTGGTTTCTTCCAAAAAAAATATCAATAGAATAAATGAAGAATAGGGATTGTGGGATCCTATCAATTTCTTTAAAGTCAAGTATGATCTTCTTTCAAGAATTGTATTTTTAGTTTATTCCATTTTCTTTAAAAACACCTGGGATAAAGTTTGTATTAAAATCGTTGGTCTTAAATGGATTATTTGGCATGATAAAATTCAGTTTGATATAGCCTATACTAATAGTATTCCAATAAAAATGAATAGATCTTCTGAGGTATCCATATTTGGGCATTTTTCCAAGGTCTTAGGGGAGGCTGATTTCAACATGTCCTTAATAAGCAATATTTTTTTCAGTATTCATTGTTGACATTCCTATAATGGTTTAACATGAATGACTTCCTTATTTTTTCATGCTATCAAACAATTGTTCATGTCAAAGTCACATGTCATGAAAATGTTTTTTTCCTATTACTCTCTAAAAGGGCACTATGATACATCCTATAAGAAGAAATTGAAGAGGAAAACACTGAAAGATCCTATTGGCGGCAGACATGAACCTGGTAAGAAACATGATTCTAAGGTTGTGGATAATGATATAAAGATATTGGCCTCTAATTCGGTGATGAGGCCTAGTACTATGTTATTTATTGGAAAGATAATTCTGAAACATGGCATGAATGTTATTATTGAGAAATGTTCTCATGAAGTTAGTATAGTGGATTTGACAAGTACTAGTCTTAACTTACATGATAATGTACAGGTTGATGGATCTACCCCTTACCTGGTTGGTGATGGTATGTAGTAGGAGAGGTAATTTTATGGTAGTGTTTAGACATGTCTGGATGTTTCAGAGGATATCTCTATAAAACATAATTTGGGGATGGGTTATATGTATCTTGGGGCATTTAATCCTTCAAGTCTAATGAATGAAGGTTTCAATAAACCGATTATCAATAGATAGTTGATTATAATCAAGAGATACCAAAAATATTAATTCCTCCAAGATCATAGAAAAGTGGTGAAACATTTAAATGAGGATGGAGTGAATGGATTTACTCCCTTGAAGGCACCGAGCACCAGTGGTCATTCCTCTCCTAAGGATGTTATCATAACTGTTAAGACTAATTTTATTTACAGTGATTGTGTCATCCCTACTCCTTCAAAGAGAGTTCCAAGTAATGAATATTATAACCTACCATAGATGGTGTCTACCAGATCTTCTTAGATGGAGTAAAATAACACTAAAGTATAAATCCTTAATATCTTTAATTGAGGTAAGTCTCAATCTCAATGGGAAGTTTTTGATGACTCTGAATATGAAAATTACATGTCTTATTAAGATCTTTAACTCATTTTTCTAATAGTGAGGAAATGTTCCTTTGTTAGTCCCCTCTCATTCCATTTTTTATTTTTTATTTCTTTCTTAACAAATTTTCAAATGTCTTGCTTCTTTCTAGGATTGTTTTTTATATTGAAATTTCATTCAAAATCTACCTAAATTTTATTTATACATTCATTGTTTTTGTTACTATTTTATTGGTTGGATTACTACTTCTAAAGGTAACATTAATATTCTAATGGTTGTGTTAATATTTTATAGTATATCACGGTTTTTTAAGCTTGTACATAATCTTTCAAAGATCTTGTTTTTAAAAGAGATATATCAAAAGAGTTGGGGGAATTATAAGTATGGAATTTTATTTTTAATTCACAAAAATATACTTCATGATCATCATGTGAAAAAACATAATCATTTTTACTTCATTTGTGATTATTTATTGTATAATAAAATTAATTTCATCTTGAGTAACCATTCTTCCTCTTCTTAAGTACTTTTACTACAAGAAAAACTTTATCTCATTCACTTTTATATAAATTAGAATCATAAGAGTAAGTAGTGGAATTAATATTTTATTTAAAATCACATCCTTTTCATTTTTAATTTCATTATATGTAATATTTTGATCTTAAAATTCATACTGAAAAAAATAACTATAGATTTCATCATGATTATATTATTTTATCTTTATACATTCATCAAAAACCTTTTTAACATTCCATTTCCTTAGTAAAGATATAATAACACTTTCATTATAGACATTATTGTAAAAGAATTCCCTTAAATCATTCTTTACATATTCAATATAATAAAATCAATGAAACATTTATTTACTATTTCTTCTCCCCCAATATTAAAATATATATATTCTAATATATGTATTCCATGTATTGTTATTTTAAACTTATTTATTCCATAGTGTGTTAGATGTAAAAATCACCAAATTTAATGAGAAATTTTAAATATAGATATATGAATGTATAAATTTTATACAATAAAACTATATAAAATATTCAATACCTTTTCCATTAAATCATAAGTAACAAAAAAATCACAAGTCAAGGTATTTGGATTAGTTTTATATAATATGTATGTTATTTGGGAAATAATGTAATGATCAATGTTATGATGATTGAGGAAGGATTCCATATTCATTTTCTATTATGAATTATTAGTATCATAAAAAATGGAGGTATCTATAGAATCTAGGAATAATTGGACCAGTAACATTATATGTCAAAAAGATCATTTCCTTAAATATTTAATTCTTGGATATTATTATTAAAAAATATGTAAATGTAAAAAAGATAACAATGTCGTCAAGTCACAATCGTTGATACCCATTGTTCATAAAATATCTGATGATGTATTAATGGTAAATAGAAATGGGGGTTGAATTGAAAATTTATAGAATTTTAAATATTATACCATAGTCAAAATTATTAACATAATGAAATATTAAAATAAAGAGAAAATGAGATTTTTATAGTTGATCACATAATATTGTTTCTATTTCAACTATTCACTTCTTTTACTCTCCAAGATAAATGATACAAAATAATAAAATAATTAGTGAGGGGATCAAAAAAAGTTTTCTCATGGAGGTACAACCAAAAAACACATGACTTTTTTAGGCGAGTCAAAACCCATTACAATATTATATTTTTTACCTAGTATCATAGCCCAAAAATTTAACTCTTAATGGGTATTTGTACCCATCAACACTAATTTTTAAAGAAAAATTATGATCTAATATAAAACCATGTAGATGAATATGAGAAAAATAGATCTCCATAGAAATAATATATAAATGATGAATAAGAAAAAAGTAGGGTATCTTAATTACATTAGGAGTAGAGGTATATCATGATGAAATAAATATATTAAAATTTCACAAGAGTGGTCATAATATTCTTAGCCATACACTAACATGAATTTATCCAGATATCACACATTGGTTCTCTTAAAATCAATTTTGAGAGACTTTTTTTCAAAAAATGTTTAACTATTAGTCTCATACCAAAAAACATTAAAAATAGTGGTAATTTCAATTCAGACATTCCTAACCAATAGTCAAATAAGTGGCTTGAAAAAAATGAATTACATCAACGTTGCCGAGTTCATCATGATCCTGCATCACTGAATTCTAAATGAATTCTTTTTGAGAATTTATATCATAAATGGAAAATAAAAATTTTCAAATGTATTTTCAAATTTAATTATTATGAACACTATATAAAAGAAAATTGACATGTTGTATAGAAAATATTATTTTAATAATGATCACTGTAATTAAAAATCTACATAGTTTGTTTTTAATCCCATTATAAATCCAAAATTCTATCATTAAATAATAATTTAATATTCCTATAAATATTTGGATTTGAATTTTTGAAGCCAAAAATACCTACAATGATTAATCTAATTATGAATGAAAAAAATTGTAAAATGAAATAATTCAACCATAATTGATAAAAAATAAAAAAGAAAAAAATTTATCTTATGTATATAAATTTTAATTCATATTATATTAATACATGTGGTGTTTGAAATGAAAAATTTTAGATTCTAAATATAATCATGTTAGTTATTATATAAGATGTTTTAAATAGAAAATTTAAATTAATAAGTTATTTAAACTATTATTCCTATATACATATGATGGATAACTTTGAAAAATATCATAAAATCCATTAGTATAGTTATTAGTCAGTACATATGATGTTTTAAGGAAGAAAATGTAAAAATGTAAGGAGTATAAACTATTTTCCCTATATATATACATTAAATGAATAATATTGAAAACTTTTATCTACCATATACCTAAGAAGATTATTAAATATATAATAATTTTTGGTTCATATGTTTGATTTTCACCCAATAGGTAAGAATTTATATATAATAAAAATTTTAAATACATAATAGAAAAGGGGATTGTTCTATATGTAAGAATCATTGAACACTTAAAAAAATAAAAGAAAATTACTTCCGTATATGATTCATATTCCGTGTCATAGTAATGTAAAATTTTCTAAAAACAACTCTTAGAACACTTAAAAAACATGAACACATTATGAAAAACATAATAATAATGATAATAATAATAATAATATATTAAATGAATAATAAATGATTAAATATTTTACCTTCAGAGCCAAATTTGTTCCTTTATTCAACAAACATTGAAACCATCAATAAATTTTCATAACTAATGATATAAAGATTAAAATGAATATATTTAATTCTCAAAATAAAAAATAAATATAATGTAATGGATTATAAGAACACATGGAAAAGATTTTAGAAAATATATTAGTTTAATTAAAAGAATATATGTTCTATATAAAACATGAGTAAATAAGTGATAATGTAAAAATATGGGTAGAATGAATTTCATAAAAAAAATCAAACAAATGAAATAGGTAATTTGATGTAACATGTATTATTTAATTATAATAAATAAATGATGGCATTGATCCTATGGTCCAAAGAAAACATGAAATTTAATAAATAAGACTAATAAAATTGCACGAACCTAATATTCTATGGATCTATTGTGGTTCATAGTGGTTATGAACTATCCCATTTTATCTCACTCAGTTTAATTAGGAAAAATTCCCTAGTCAATACACAATTTACACTAGGTCTTTATCCTTTTGGGTGAAAAACTAGCCCATGATCTCCCATGTGTAATCAACTATCAATATCATATACAATATGAACAAAACAACATTTTAAAAGGTTCCCATAATCAGTAGAACACAAAAAAATGTTAACCCATTGTAAAATGTCATTTTATCCCATAAAAATTTAAAAAATCCTTTAAATAAATTTATTCAACACCATTTGGGTGTAAAATAGATTTTATTATAATCCTTTTAAATCACTATATTATTTCTCATAAAATAACAAATATAAATTACGAAAATGTGTTTCAAAAAAAATATCATCACAAGAATTTTTCTTATATAATGATAAAAAATATCTTAATACTATAATTTATTCTAATAGAATTTCTAATTTAGTAGAGATACCAAACTCAATATTAATATTAACTCTATATCATCACTTAAAACCAAAATAAAATGTGAAGGATGCGTCCTCATGAAAAAAAAAATTGAATCTAAATTAAACCCTCATACCTAACACAGGTTATACACCGATGGAGTTATAGGGTCTCAATACTCATTAAATAATAAATAATAATATAATAATGGAATATAAAAGTCTAAAACTAATGGTAATCAACACCCACCTTAATGAGATCCTCCAAAATACAAAGGAAACTTCAAAGTAATAAAAGTAGTAAGAAGATTATAGGATTTAAGAAATATTTTTATTTCGGTGATGTAGGAGAGGTTGAGATAAATTTTATATGGGATACAGTGTCAATTAAAATTTTTATAAAACCTAGGTTGGAAACATGGTTTGGATACACAATAATTAAAGATGTTTGTAAACCATGTAAGAGCCTCTGAATTCACTTAGAAATGTTGTACATATTTTACATTCACTTTATTTGACACATATTCAACCATGAAATTCACCCCAGACACCTAAATTGGGCAGAATAATTACTTGGAGAGATCATATGATATAACAAACCATACACTAAATACAAAAAAAAATAAAAAAGTAATCCCCTTTAAACCATTCCCATGGTTGGGTGAATGATTAGTACAAACCAAAAAATAACCTTGTTCTAAATGTTTTACCTCCCAAACATTTTAATTTTGATATCCAATTTCCAAAAATCAAAGAAAACATTAAATGAAAAATAATATCAAAAATTAATTTTTACTAGTAACCGAACATATGGAATAATTCTCCCCACCACATTACTTTCTCCCCCATGAATTTCCTCCTTGTTCAGCATTCACAAAAGAGTAAAGCCACTAAACCCTCAAAAAATATTTATGATCTCATTAATTGTGGTAATTTCAGTCACATGTCCATAGAACATAGTACAAAATAATATATATATATATATACCATGAAACACATTGTTATGATGATTGAGAATAAAAATAGGTCTCTCAAAAACATAAGTGTCCGGACCCACCTATATATCCTTCAACTAAATCACATAGGATGTATTTGGATGGTACTCCTTGAGTTCAGATTTTTGGAACAAAACATAAATGAAATTCATATATGATAGTATGTTCAAATAGTATAGTAATTTTTTGAGGTGTTCCATCATTAAAAATGGTCTAATTGTTTTTAAGATACATTCATTCCCAACTTGTGGTGTCCAAACTAAGGATAAACACTTAAAACACTCTATCACCAGCTTCAAATTCTAAAAAATTATGATAATAATAATTTTAATAATTTTGATGTATTTGAACTATCTTTAATCTGTATCGGATCAACTATATCATTTTTATCCTCTATTTTTTGGGTCTTAATCCTTACAAAGTGTGATCAAATTATTCAATCTAACATAAGGAGACCAACATGGTAATCCATAAATGGATTAAAAGGAATCCATATTAATCAATACGTAATAGATATTGTAATATGAATATTAACCAATGACTGATTGTTCTTGAAATAAGCAGGAAAATTTAGCACAAGCACTGGAATAATAACTTAATGAATCTAGATAGCCTACCTAATTTTACCATTAATATACAGATGATATACAAGTCTCAACTTATCCAATTATACCATCACTTCTTGAAAACAATTTGACAATAAAAATTTGAATCATGGGTACAAATCATGTATAATAGTAAAAGGCACACGGTAATGCCTCATGATCTACCAAGAATATAGCTATTAAAGATCTTCTACTTTTACTGACCACCAAATGTGGATGATTTTTGTTAACATCATTAAACAATCGATGAATATATGAATATAATACTAAAAAATTTATTCTGAGGAAATAAAATCATGAAGTATATAGATTCCCTATGTAACACCCCGATATTTTATGAAAAATATTCTTTTTAATTTCGTTAATGTCTTGTGTTGTACGCTACACCAAAGGGAGCTTGCACAACACGCATCCCTGACTTGGCTTGCATTACACGCAAGCGCAACCTTTCACGATAGTGTGTGTTGTACGCAATACCGAGTTTCGCTAAACAACGATATGTTATATAAACTAGCCGTTATGAATAGTAATACCCACTTTTTGAAATTTTATAAATTTTATCTTTAAAAATGGACTTCATTTTTCGATTCATAATATCGAAATTATCCTAGGGTGAATTTTTGGTATTTTTCTGAACAGTTTCAATTTTTGATGAATAGTAAAAACACTGGGTTACTATTCAAAAACAGACTTTTTATTTAAATAATTATTAATTTTATTGAAAATTATTTTAGGTCAATATTGATACATAATACCTATATATGTTCGATTTAATTCATTGGAGTAATTTTATAATAATTTTAGATATATAAAATAAGTTTATTGAACTTTTCACCGTCTTTTACCCAACTCCTAGGAGAATTTGGAAATTCACATAAAACATAATTTTACCACTTCTATGATTGGAATTTCAAAAATCCGAGAGACGCGGTTAATATCAAAGAATAAAATGTGGTTCAATGTGATAAAAATAATTTTTGGTGAATAGTAACTTTTTACGTTTTTTACCACGGTTAAAAGTAAATAGGGTAATTAAGGGTAAAATTGATATTATTATTACCCTAACACATGTCCTAATTCTATTGGATAAGTGTAATTCGACCAAAAACAACCTTAGGAATAAAATATGACCATTTAGGCCCACATGGATTAGATTAGGACATTTATTATTAATTTACTTAAAGTAGGGTTAAAATAGTTAAAATCAAAGTTTAATAACTAAATCATTTTTAATATAGGGTTATACATAATATAAATTCTACTATAAATATTAATTAGAAATATAAAAATATTTCCTACATAATGGTGTATTATTTATAATTTGTAGACATTACATAATTTAATTTATTTTTGACACAATGATGATGCAGTAATTATCTTATTAATGAAATATTGACATAATTGATGTTATAAATACCCAAAAAATGTAATTTGAGACTTGTTATGAATTAACCTAATTTTCTAGGTTACTAGGACATGTTAGTATTGATTTTGATAACTTTTTTATAACTAATAATTCTTTTATGAATTTCACAAAAATCAATTACCAAATAGTGTCAAAAATGACATAAAATAGTTTTTAAAACAAATATTATATTATTAATTGGTATTTTATTCCTAAAAATATAAGGTTCGTCCAAATGACTTATATAAGGTTATATATATTAATAATAAACAACTTGTGGTTCGTTTGGCTTGTTATAGTATGTTTATTATCCTTATAGTGTAAGAAAACAAGAAGACATGGTAAAAGTAAAATTATTTAACTTAAGGTTAAATCTAAATGATAAGGTTAAAATAGAAACCTAAACTTGTCTAAATTCTATTTAATCAGAGGATTTTGACCCATCCTCACATAGATTCGAAATAACTCAATTTGGAGCTATTAAAAACCGAATATGACTTTATAATAAAATAATATTTTTAGTTTTTCCAAAGGTACCCCTCTCCTCCCTTATAAAAGGGAACCTCCTCCCTCTCTTCCTCACACCACTTTGACCCTTCAAGCTCATCAAAACCCTACCAAATTCTCTTCTCCACTTCAATAGAAACATCCTATAGGTTCTGGTATTCTTCAAAGACCAATTTTCGTTCCCTAAGAGGAGTTCTCAAAGAGGCGCTTCAAAGAAGAGGTAATGTCTGTTACCGATTCTTTCAACTTTATTTCTTTTTCCACTTCTTCTTATTTTGTTGTTTCATTATAAAGTAATACCATCAGTATAACTCATATACTGATATGTTATTATAATTATGAAACAACCCTATTTCACCATCTATCCATCCTATAGAAAACGAAATCACCACGCGTGCGTACGTACGGAATACCGTCTCCACACCGTGGTGAAATCTGTTTTTCCACCAACACCTTACATGGATGGGTATAATGGTGTAAAGAATAAAAATATATGGTTATTATAACATCATACTGATTCTGATATATTATACCATCCACTCCAATTCTATTCAATAATTTTGGGAATGATATCATCGCTCATGCGTACGTATGGACTACCGTCTCCACGACGCGATGAGATTCATTCTCCATGTTAATCATACATGAATGACCATAAAGTTTATATAATGAATAATAATGAAATATATGAAATAATAATGCTATTGTATTTATGTATATATATATGTATGTCATCTATTTAGTTTCATTCAATTCAATAAGGAAACGGAAACAACGTTCATGCGTACGTATGGCCTACCGTCTCCTTGAATGGTGTATTTCATTCCTTTTATCGATCTATAATATATATGTATATGATGAATATATATTATATATGAATCATGTTTTACATTCTGGAATTAATTAAATCATGATATAAGTAATAATATCAAGAACAACAAGTCCAAACACGTACGATAAATAAAACGATTTAACCCAAAACACTGATTTAACATGGAACTTACAAAAGAACGGGTAATATAAAGTCATAAGTGAACCATATATGATATCATAACAATGAATATGATTCTATAATAATTCAATGACATTATTTAAATTATTATACAGGAGGTTCGGAAACGTACGAAGCATATCAGACCTAAGTTAAGGGATAACGTTTCCAATCTCATTCTTATCCAAGATTGTTTATTTGTAAGTATTTACTGGGGTTATTGTTCTAATCCATGTCAATGTTTCCTAAAAATGGTTTCATGTATGTTTAATGTCCTTTTTACCCATTATTTACTTTTACTACATGGTATGTATGGAATCTTTCTTTTACGAGGTACTTTTTGACTTTTCCGTCAAAAGTACAAGAAGAATGTTTTTCTAACATATACGAAATGAAAGGGTTTTTATGGTTTTATAAAGCCTTATTTTGGTGAATCTTCCTCCAAAAGATTTCATGAATATTTTAAACAAAATATTTTTGTGAAAAGAAATTTATTTTGAAGAATAAATGATATTTTCCTCAAAAATTCATTTCAAGTGTTTTATCAAAACCATTTTCCATCTAAGATGACATTATTTCATATGTGTATGTTTCAAGTATAAAGTCCCAATGATTTAAATGGTTTCACTTTTATTATTATGAAATGATATCCATTTCTTTTATATGGATTATGTGATGATGGGATGTTGTTTATTAAACCCATTTTATTTGTTGGGTTATTATGAATGATGTATGTTTATTTTGTGTCACAAGTAAGAATGATTTCATTATGAGATTGGTGGGACCATTATCTCTATCCAATGCATTGGGTAAATATTTATATCTCATAAGATATACATGGCTAGAATGGTTAGTTAATAGATTTCAGTGTTATAGGACTGAAACGAGGAGTGAACTCGATTCAGAAAGGGACTTTGTCCACTAATATGGTCTTGGCAGCAATGCCTTGGCTACTATGGAAATTATAACATGTGCTTAATGGTTTCCACAATTACATGTTTTATTCCCAGGCTATTTTATCATGATTGATGTTACCTTATGATATATTCCTTATGTACTTCCAAGATTCATGTATTTTCTCAAGATTTTGATGTTTAGATTTTATGTTCACGTTTTTGCATTCAAATGTTTATGGATTGTTTTATGTTCTCTATGTTTACCCTTACTGGGCATTTGAGCTCACCCATTTTATGTTTTCTTTTCCCCAGGATGTGATGAAAGGTTTTAGGTAAGAAAAAAAAGGTAAGATCTTTATTAAGATATGTTGAAGATCTTTCACTGCGATTAGAATATTTTATTCCGAGTTTCCAAAGACACTAAACTATTACGGTCCTTGTGTGTCTGTTTTTGTTATGTACTATGTATTCCGCAAAATTAATGTAATGTCCATATATGTCAAGCATTGGGTCTATATAGTTGGTATCAGAGGAAAGGTTTAGTCAACCTTTGGAAACTAGGATGTGAGAACTTTAGTGAGATACCAAGAGATATTTCTAAGGTATATCTAAGGATGTCCCTCAGGTTAAGTATAAGTATAGGTTATAGTCCTAGAATTACGGTAACTATCTTATAATTAAACCTAACATGTTAGATATTGAAGGTACTCCCCCTTTATTATATTGTTTTCCATATCATGATTTTTTCCTCTCACACTATTCTTTTTGGGTTTTAGATGATTGATGGAACCTGAAGGTACCATGTTGATCAATGCAATGGAAAATTCAATGATTGTCCTCCTGAGTAAACAAATGTTATGGGACATGGAGTGAAAAATCTTATTGATATACTTACACAAGCTATGAATCATTCTGGACTTCCAAATTAGCAGAGAAGGGAACAATATTCCATTGAGTCTTTCATGAGGCAACGTCCACATTCTTTTAGTTAGCCTTCTGATCCACTTGTTGCTAAACAATGGATTAGTACCACTGAAAAGATATTTTCAGTTCTTTAATGTTCTGAACATGGTAAAGTCATCTTAGCAGTATATAGTTTGGAATGTGAAGCTGATCAATAGTGTAATCTTATCAAGAACACAAGGCCAAGAGATGAAATTGAGTCCATGGAATGGGATGTCTTCAAGAACTTATTTTTCAATAAGTACTTTCCTCGTATTCTTCAAACAAAGTTGGAGAAGGAGTTTCTTGAACTAAAGAAAAAGGATGATGAATATGTTGGTATATACGAAGAGAATTTTACATGGCTTACAAGGTATGCATATGGCTTTATCATCCAACCTGAAAGTAAAGTTGATCAATTCTTCAGTGGCTTAAAACCAAATCTTCTAAGGACATTAGCTATAAGATACTTCAGTAGCTATGAAGAAATTGTGCAGTGTGCTATCAAGGTAGAAATGGAAGTTGGTGTTGCTTATCCATCTCATGGTTTTGACAAGAATCAAAAGATGGAGTTTAAGGAGAAATCTCATAATAATGGTGAAAAGAAGATTAATGTTTTCTTATGATCAAAGTGTGGAAAGAATCATGGTGGAGATTGTATTAAAGGGACTAGAAAATGTTTTATGTGTGGAAAATAAGGTCATTGAAAAGATGAATGTCGAAGTAATGGAAAAAGGGTTGCTAATGATGTGAATAAAGAAAAGACTGTAGAGAACGCACCACCAACACTTCAATGCTTCAAGTGCAAGGAAATGGGGCATTATGATAATAAATTCCCTAATCCAAGGGTTAGTGATGATCGGCATGAGCAACCACTTAGGGAAAAGGACAAAGGGAAGTCACATGCGATCACTATTGGCGATGTTGAATATGAAAACGATGTGATGGAATGATTAAGTGTTTATGTAATGGGATTCCAAAATAATGTTGTATATAGTATCACGGAATATTGGAATATTTATGTATTGGTCTATTGTGGTTTTCAATAATTTTATGGTACCGGTAACCATGGAAAGTGATTGAGATATTTTTGGAAAAAAAGATGATATGCGCATAATGAAGGGATAAGAAGAAAATGAAATGTTTGACAGTATTCATGGGCTCATGACTGATATAAGGAAATAGTTATATCATGGTTTGAGTATATAGAGTTTTTGGGTTTTGGTATGTTGAAAGAGTTAACTTTTGACAACACTCATGTTTTCAATAAGAATCAATGTGTATTCATTTTTCAATAGAATATATGATTAAGTCCTTCGAATGTCTGGAATGTGACCAAAAAGACATATCTTATGATATATGGGGATCAACGATGGTATTAACATGCTTGTTATATGAAATCTCTGGTAATAATTTTCACTATAATATGAGAGTGGACTGTAGTATTATGGATAAGCCTAAATATTAGAATGGATTATGTTGTACATAAGATAGTATTGATTAAGGATAGAAGTTTTTTCGATATTATTGATGCGATGTTATAGAAATTTAGTTTTAGAAAAAGGACATGCTGCAGGATGGGCGAAAACCCATCGCGTCGGACAAGGCTGTCGGAATCAAACCCACAACCGAAGTGCGACTGGCCTTTATCACCTACCACTGGCCTACAGGAAATCCCTGTTTACTAGAAACTAGTTTTATTATATTAAGCAGTATTATATATGAAGTATAAGTCCATTTTAGTGACCATATATGATTAATCTTACTGTAGATGGACTTATGTATTTTTTATAACTTTTATAACCTTTTGATTGAGACAGATGGAATTACCCATCATTTTATCACATGATCTGCTAACACTTCACGAATGACAAATTCAACTTCATTTATTTAAGAGATGAAGTGGAAATTGTCCGAATAAATGACCAATGGTGAGACTGTACCAAAATCATGAATGTATTTCTTCTAATTCCAATTTCATCAACTTTAGGGAAATGATCTTGAAAACCAAAAATGTTGTCCTAGTGCCCTTATATCCGATGAATCAGATGGACCTTAGATCATAAAAAATCTATGGCTTTGTGATTGATGGGTTTTTCATAGCCATGTTCTCTACCACTCTCTATCAGAACTTGATGGTTATATTTTTCTTTCATATCCATATTTTCACCTATGTTCTCCTTTATAGAAACCCAGTGATGAGTTTCATTGGGTAACCGTTACATTTCATACTTTAGTTTTTTAAAAGCCATGTTTTGGTATTCCTTTTTATGATGTGGGTTTCTATTAAAGAAAAACTTTCGAGAAGTAAAACATTTATAACCCCGAAGAATTTTGAGGGTGAAATTCATTTTAAGGGGGGTAGAATGTAACACCCCGAGATTTTAGGAAAAATATTCTTTTTAATTTCATTAATGTCTTCTGTTATACACTACACCAAAAGGAGCTTGCACAACACGCATCCCTGACTTGGCTTGCATTACACGCAAGTGCGACCATCCTCGATAGCGTGTGTTGTACGCAATACCAAGTTTCGCTAAACAATGATATGTTATATAAAAAAACAGTTATGAATAGTAATACCATCTTTTTGAAATTTTATCTTTGAAAATGGACTTCATTTTTGGATTCAGAATATCGAAATTAGCCTAGGGTGAATTTTTGGTGTTTTTTTGAAAACATTCAATTTTTGATGAATAGTGAAAACACTGGGTTACTATTCAAAAACTGACTTTTTATTTAAATAATTATTTATTTTATTAAAATTTATTTTATGTCAAAATTGATACATAATACCTATATAATTTCAATGTAATTCATTGGAATAATTTTATGATAATTTTAGATATATAAAAAATGTTTATTGAACTTCTCACCGTCTTTTACCCACCTCCTAGGAGAATTTGAAAATTCACATAAAACTTAATTTTACTGCTTCTGTGAGTGGAATTTCAAAAATCCGAGAGACACGGTTAATATCAAGGACTAAAATGTGGTTCAATGAGATGAAAATAATTTTTGATGAATAGTAACTTTTTACTTTTTTTACCACGGTTAAAAGTAAATAGGGTAATTAAGGGTAAAATTGATATTATTATTACCCTAACACATGTCCTAATTCTATTTGATAAGTGTAATTCGACTAAAAACAACCTTAGAAATAAAATATGACCATTTAGGCCCACTTGGATTAGATTAGGACGTTTATTATAAATTTATTTAATGAAGGGTTAAAATAGTTAAAATCAAAGTTTAATAACTAAAACATTTTTAACATAGGGTTATACATACGATAAATTTGACTATAAATATTCATTAGAAATCTAAAAAGCTTTCCTAGATAAGGGGTTTTATTTATAATTTTTAGACATTAAATAATTTAATTATTTATGACACAATGATGATGCAATAATTATCTTATTAATGAAATATTGACATAATTGATGTTATAAATACCCAAATAAATGTATTTTGAGACTTTTTATGAATTAAACTAATTTTATAGGTTAATATGACATGATAGTATTGATATAGTTAACTTTTTTCGAACTAATTATTCTGTTATGATTTTCACAAAAATCAATTACCAAATAGTGCCAAAATTAAAATAAAATAGTTTTTAAAACAAATATTATATTATAAATTGTGATTTTATTCCTAAAAATCTAAATTTCTGCCAAATGACATAGATAAGGTTATATATATTAATAATAAACAACTTGGGCTTCTTTTGTCTTGTTATAGTAAGTTTATTAACCTTATAGTGTAAGAAAACAAGAAGACACGGTAAAAATAAAATTATTTAACTTAAGGATAAATCTATGATATAAGGTTAAAATAGAAACATAAACTTGTCTAAATTCTATTTTATGAGTGGATTTAGACTCATCCCTACCTCATATTAGAAATAAATCAATTTGGAGCTATTAAAAACCGAATATGACTTTATAATAGAATAATATTTTTAGTTTTTCCAAAGGTGTCCCTCTCCTCCCTTATAAAAGGGCACCTCCTCCCTCTCTTCCTCACACCACATTGAGCCTTCATGCTCGGACAAACCCTTCCAAATTATCTTCTCCACATCCATAGAAATATCCTAGAGGTTCTGGTCTTCTTCAAAGACCAATTTTTGTGCCCTAAGAGGAAGTCTCAAAGAGGCGCTTCAAAGAAGAGATAATGTTCGTTACCGATTCTTTCAACTTTATTTCTTCTTCCACTTCTTCTTCTTTAGTTGTTTCATAATGAAGTAATAACATCAATATAAATCATATACTTATATATTATTATAAGTATGAAACAACCCTATTTCACCATCTATACATCCTACAGAAAACGAAATCACCATGCGTGCGTACGTACGGAATATCGTCTCCACGCCGTGGTGAAATCTGTTTTTCCACTAACACCTTACATGGATGGGTATAATGGTGTGAATAATAACTATATATGGTTATTATAACATCATAATGATTCTTATATATTATACCATCCACTCCAATTCAATTCAATAATTATGAGAACGATATCATCGCTCGTGTGTATGTACGGACTACCGTCTCCACGACGTGATAGGATTCATTCTCCATGTTAACCATAGACGAATGATCATAAAGTATATATAATGAATAATAATGAAATATATGAAATAATAATTCTACTTTATTTATGTATATATATATGTATTTCATCTATTTATTTTCATTCAATTCAATAAGGAAACGAAAACAGCGTTCATGCGTACGTACGGCCTACCGTCTCCATGAACGGTGTATTTCATTCCTTTTATCGATCTATAATATATATATATATATATTTATATTATGAATATATATTATATATAAATCATGGTTTACATTATAGAAGTAATTAAATCAGGATATAAGTAATAATATCAAGAAAAACAAGTCCAAACACGTACGATAAATAAAACGATTTAACCCAAAACCATGCTTTAACATGGAACTTACAAAAGAACGGGTAATATAAAGTCATAATTTAACCATATATGATATAATAACAATGAATATTATTATTTAATAAGTCAATGACATTATTTAAATCATTATACAGGAGGCTCGGAAATGCACGAGACATATCGGACCTAAGGTAAGGGATAACTTTTCCAATCTCATTCTTATCCGAGATTGTTTATTCGTAAGTATTTACTGGGGTTATTGTTCTCATCCATGTAAATGTTTCCTAAAAATTGTTTCATGTATGTTTAATGTCCTTTTTACCCATTTTTTACTTTTACTACATTGTATGTATGGAATCATTCTTTTACGAGGTACTTTTTGACTTTTCTGGAAAAAGTACGAGAAGAATGTTTTCTTAACATAGACAAAATGAAAGGATTTTTAATGTTTTATAAATCCTTGTTTTCTTTAATTTTCCTCCAAAATATTTCATGACTATTTTAAACAAAATATTTGTGTGAAAAGAAATTGATTTTGAAGAAGAAAGGATATTTTCCTCAAGAATTCATTTCAAGTGTTTTATCAAAACCATTTTCCATCTAAGATGACATTATTTCATATGTGTATGTTTCAAGTATAAAGTCTCTATGATTTACATAGTTTCACTTTTCTTATTATGAAATGATATCCATTTCATTTATATGGATTATGTGATGATGGGATGATGTTTATTAAACCCATTTTTTGTGGGATTATTATGAATTATGTATGTTTATTTTGTGGCACAAGTAAGAATGATTTTGTAACGCCCCGACCCTAGATACCCAGAGTCGGTGCATTATTACATAACATTGGCATGATCACAAAGGATCAAGTCTCTAAAGACCGATTAGTTTAGTTGTGTTGGAAATACTATATATATTCATAAGTCTTACATTACATCATAAGGTAAACAAAACTACAACAACATCTTGTCTTCATATCCCCTCACACTATCCCTGCAGGTCATTCATAAATTACTTCTTCATAATCCTGGGAAAAATAAAACATTGAAAGGGGTGAGCTCAGATTCTCAGTAAGGATAACATTATAGCAGAAGCTTTCATAGATAATCATAAACACTTAAGGCAGTTTGTAACTAAATCAAAATCCTTTTAAACTTGAACTTCAGCATAAAATTGAAAAAATAAAATAAAATAATACCATTTACTTACTCACATGGATATTCTACTAGTCGAATTATCACATGCAATATCAATAACCACTTTCATAATGATGGAATTCATAATGCCAGACTATCATAACCACATAGCCATGGCCTCATGCCAAGACTACAAATAAGATTTTGCCAAGGTCTTGTGCCAAGACACTAGTTTGTCTCGTGAGACCTACCGATGCATCGAAGAGCTATAGTGGGCTCCACCCATCACTTATTAAGTCCAATTCATTCCTCATATGAACAGGTTTAATCATAACATAAACATTCGTATTAAAACTAGCATACGAAATGTCAATACTTTAACCACAAACCATGAATGGTATAAAAATAGCACATACACAGTCAAACATAACTCATTTGATACAATATGGAAGATTGTATTGTATCACATTAACCTCAATCAAGAATAATGATGAATGTTGAAATAGATGAAAATAATCATCAAAACTATTTGAGAGAAATATCCCCCTTTTTCTCAAAATCATTTAAAAGTCACACTATTTGTTAAGAATCCTTTTAAAAATAGATTTTTTGAATCAAAGTGTCCCAAACCACTTTGAAACTTTTTAAAAGGAGTTTTAATTTTAAAACTTTAATGTCCATATAAATAAATCCTTAAAACCATTTTTAAAACATGGACATTAATGAGAAATACTGAGATGAATAAGTCTTTAAAACATTTAAAATGGTATTTTAGTTATAGATTTTAACCAAAAGAGAGACACTTGAATACAAATAATTGAGGTAATAAAAGTATTGTAATATCATGAGAATAAATGGATTCATGATATACTATTTCAAAGTACATTATATACACCACATAAAAGTGATTTGGTGTATAATAACAAAGATGTCTTAATGGAATTTATGTTGAGATGAAATCTCTCATAAAGGTCGTATCCTTAGGTTAAGGATAAATCAACGACATAGTTATGTGTGACAAATATAAATACACTATATATGAGTGGATATTTAGTGTAAAACAATCAAAGGACATTCACACATAATCTTGTAAAAACAACACTAATGAATTGGATGTTTAACTCAACAAATGGAGAATGAGTTAAAATTACTCTTATCAAATTCATATCGATGACTTGAGAAATTATCAATGGAGTGATTATGTGTATCAAAAGTATATCCACAGGAAGGGGAGTGGAAATTATGACATAATCAAATGAATAGTGATTCCACACATAATCTTGTAGTAATATAATCAATGAAATATGTCTAAAGCCGAATGAGTGGAAATTGAAATCTCAAATTCCCTTATCGATTTGGTAGCTTATGAAACATGCACCCATGAAAGAAGGATCATAAAATGATGATGTAAATACCCATAAATTAAAGTATATTACATAATTAATACAATCATGGGCAGTACACATACACCACATTCAATAAATAAGTGGTGAATAATGGAATTCTAACGAAATTAAGAGTGAGATAAGAAACCCCTTACCTTGTACTTTTCCTTGGTTGGGGGTAGGTTAAACTCCTTTATAATGTTGAAATAAGTTTTATTAAATTATTCAAGAATCATATACATTAATATGATATCATATATGATCTTTTAACATTGCTTTGTTAATAATATCTTAGAATTATCGTCGTTTCGGGTGTTAACTTAATCGTTTTCTTTTATATGTTTTGTTACGTAATCCAATTTTGTAATGGATAGGTTGTATCTTATTCATACCCAGAATTATATAATGTTCATAAACATTATTTTTAAATCATAAAATGATAATTTTACTTGAATAGATATGATTGAGAATGAATCTCATCGCGTTCGTGGAGATGGTAGTCCGTACGTACGCACGAGCGACAATATCATTCTTTTGATAATAAAATAATATATACTTAGATGTTATATCATATATACAGAATAATTATCATTTTATATTTATTATTTAAATGAGTTACACATCATTATTATAACAACCGAAATAATAATATATTGAATAACTATTACAGCACGACGTGGAGATGGTAAGTCGTACGTACACACGTATGGTGACATGTTATTTAAAGGGTGGATAAAATAATGAATATGGTTGTACCATATTTATAATAACATCACAGTATATATATGATACTGGAGTTATTATTTTAGAATGGTAATAACAAATAAAGAAGAAGTGGAAGAAGAAATGAACTTGAAAAGGGGTGGTGAAAACATTACCTCTTCTTCGGGTTCTTATTTTTGATTTTATCAAAAGGGCTCTTTAGGTTGGCTTTCTGATCAAACTAAGGCCTCTAGGTTGTAGTGAGGGAAGTTTAGAGAGTATTTGGGCAGGGGTTGGCCAAACCGAAAGGCCTTGAAGGTGTGAATAAATTAGAAGTAGGAGTTCCCTTTTATAAGAGGGGTAAGGGGGACCTTTGGAAAAGCTAAAAATATTAATTTATAATAAATTCATATTCGGTTTCTAATGGATAAAAAGTTGATTATTAAAATTTTAAGGTGGGGATAGGTCCAAAACCATTCAACCAATAGAATTTAGACAGGTTTGGGTCACTATATTAACCTTATCTTTTAGTTTTAACTCTTAGTTAATTAGTTTGACATTTACCATGTCACTTTGTATTTTTATATTATATAGTTAATAAACTTACTATATACATCCAAGAAACCCCCAAGTGGTCCATTAATAATATGACTATCATGATATAAGTCTCGTAGCCGAACCTTAGATTTTTAGGAATTTAATATCAATTAATAATATAATATTTGTTTTAAAAACTCTTTTATGTCAATTTTGACACTATTCAATAGTTGATTTTTTTGAAACTCATAACAGAATGATTACTTAGAAAAAATTCAATTAAATCATTACTAATATGTCATATTATCCTATAAAATTAGTGGAATTCATTAAAAGTCTTAAATTATATTTATTTGGTAATTTATAATATCAATTATTTTAATTTTTCACTATTATGGTAATTACTGCATCATCATTGTGTCATAACTATATTACATTATGTAATGTCTAAAAATTATAAATAAAATAACATTATGTATGAAATATTATTAGATTTCTAATGAATATTTACAATCGAATTTATCTTATGTATAACCCTATATTAAAAAGGTTTTGGTAAATAAACTTTGATTTTAACTCTTTTAACTCTTCTTTGAATTAAATAATAATAAATGTCCTAATCTAATCCAAGTGGACCTAAATGATAATATTTTATTCCTAAAGTTGTTTTTGGTAGAGATAAACTTGTCCAATAGAATTAGAACATGTGTTAGGGTAATATTAATATCATTTTTACCCTTAATTACCCTATTTACTTTTAACCGTGGTAAATAAAAGTAAAAAGTTACTATTCACCAAAAATTATTTTCATCTCATTGAACCACATTTTACTTCTTGATATTAACCGTGTCTCTAGGATTTTCAAAATTCCATTCACAGAAGCGGTAAAATTTTGTTTTATGAAAAATTCTATTTTTTTAACTGCTACTTAGTAGTTTCACTATTCCTCAAAAATTGAAGTTTTTCAGAACAATGCAAACATTTCACCCTATGATATAATTGATATTCCATATTCAAAAATGATGTCTATTTTACAAAATTATAAACATATAAGTTGCATTAATTAATTTTATAATTAATTCTCACTGTCACAACAAATAGCGTGTTTTTAAGAAACAATATATATCAAAATATTGACAATTGTTTAGGTCCAATTTTAAAGTGAAATTAATTATAATGAACAACATTGGATAAAATGGTAAAAATATATTCTAATTATACTTTAAAACCACTTAATATTATAATTTATCACTATAAATTATTTTGATTTAAAAAGTTTTTTTAATTAAAATTTAGTAATTTTCACTATTCATCAAAATATAAAAGTTATCCGAAAAGTACAAAAAATTCACCCTAGGATAATTTCGTTATTCCGAATCCAAAAATGAAATCCATTTTGAGAGATAGAATTTATAAAATATCAAAAGGTAGGTATTACTATTCATAACTGCTAGTTTTATTGGTTATGGTGTGTTAGAATCTCGAAGTTGCGTATAATGCATGCCATTGAATTATTCGAAGGGAACGTACCATGGAATCTTGGGGTGTTACATTCTCCCCTCCTTCACTAAATTTTGTCCTTGCATTTTTTAAAATTTTTCGTGGGAATATAATGGAAAGTCCCACATCGGAAAAAGAGTCAATAAAACTATCACTCTAAAAGAAAGAAAGAGAGGTATACAGGTTAACCAAGATAACCCATACTCGGATTCCATGTAGGAAAACATGGATATGGATGATAAACTAAGTGTCAAGTTCTGATGGAGAGGGATAGAAATCATGATCAGGAGAAAGTTAACAATAATAAAACCACAAACTTGTGTTGGGACAAACGGCCATTAGTATCCTAGTAGGATAGTAAACGGACAACATTTTTTTGTTTTAAGTTACATTACATAAGTATGAGGAATTTATTCATGATATTGACTAATAATATAAACATATATACTTACATTTTAAGTAGACTTTCATTCTTTAATAAATTTCCACCACTAACTCATTTTTTTAAACGATGAGTATTTAAGAAGACTTGGTCACACTGGAAGAGCTAGAATAAACTTCTATAGAATCACATGATCAATGCAGGATGAACTATATATTTACATTGTCTTTAGAGATTAAACAAAACCAAAATGGTTAGTACCAGATCTAATGATCCCCCAAAAGTATATTCCTTGAAGGAAATAAACACTAATCTTAATTTCCAAAATTAAACCAACAATACCCCAAAGATAAATAAATACCATTAAATAATCAATTCTCCTTAAAATCCTTTAATATAATCAAAAATAATATTGAAAACCAAAACTTATTAAGAATTTAGTCTTCCATGTTAAATTGTATCTCCAAATGACATTAATTACTCTTAAAGTCACATACATAAAAGTAATTAACCAAATCATTTCCATAAATAACAAAAATCATTATAAATACACAATAAAAACATAGATAAAAATCCACCATTACTCCTCAAATGAAATCTCATACTACTCTATTTTCCTTTTGCATATAGTGTTCTCAACAAAGCGAACAACTTCCAAAATAACATTTATCACTTAATCACCAAATCATTTTCCTATACTAAGGGTATTCATTTAATAAGACATAAGATCCCAAATCAAATTATTATTGATCAATAAAATCATTTAACTAAAAATAATAGTCACACTAACCAGGGACATCACGTAGTCCAGTGGTTGGCGATAAATCCCAATCGCACTTTGGTTGTGGGTTTGATTCCCACAGCTTTGTCCGACGCGACGGGTTGTCACACAGTCTACGTGTTTTCCTTTTTCAAAAACTATATTTTATAACATTACCAAAATGAGATAAATTCCTCAAAATAACCATAACATAATTTAACCACAAATATTATCTCATACCTTGCATTTTCATCCCAAATTATAATAATTTGTAATTTCCTCAGAACCAATGATCATATAAAACCAAATGGTTATTTATAAATATATCCACATGAGAAAAGATAATTCTTCCATAAATATCATTATCACATGGCAAAGTTAGGGTTATAAATAGAAGAGAAAATTATTCCAAAGTAAACCCTTCAACAAGGATCACTAATAATTTTTAAACATTAATCCAACCATTTATTTCCACATAGCTTCTTCTCTGATCAAGAAAATATCCTATAGAATAGGACATTCACTCGGGTAATGGCCAGGTCCCCTGCATTTACAGAAAATGACTGTAAATGGACTCTTGGGACCATTTTTATCTTCTTCCATACTACTCTTTATTTTTCTTCGGCAATTCTTCACTTTATGTCCTTCCTTCCCACACGTAAATCATTTCTTTGTCCCATTGAGACACATTCTTGGGTGTCTCCTTCCACATTTCCTGCATGATGGAAATTTAGGATTTCCTTCTCCATGGTCTCCACTACTGGAGCTCTTATCATTCATCACCGTTCTCTTCTTGGTTGAGTCCGGTAATTGGTTAATATATATATTGTTGATCATATTTTTGGAAAACTGATTTGGCATAAAGACGATATCTTTTACGCCTATCAACATTCCATTTTGTTGCTCATTTCCACCACCGTTCCCACCTTGTACATCATTCTAAAAGTCACTATGACTTCCTTGGAATCCAGCCATTGACTAAAACTAGAAAGCATTGTGTGAGTAATAGTAGTCATACAATCATTTAGAGATTAACATGTCACCATATTCTCAATTTGAAACACATTAGGATTAACCAAGGGCATTTACACTCATCTTATATATATAATACTTTAAATCGGTTTGTAAAGAAAATGTAAATTATACTAAGCATATCCTACGTGAGTGTCGTAACCAAGAGTGCAGTAAGGCCCGTTGTCGTGCACCAGTTCCCGTTCGAGTCTAGATCAAAGCAGTGTTTTCGGGTTTTACCCCTAGGTACATCTGTTCCAGATCCGCCTCTACCTGCTCTTATCCAGACAGGGATGTATTGCTTTGAAAACTCAAAAAATCTCTACAATACCAAAATTCTTGGAAGTTTTTCTATACTAATCCTCAAAGTTCATCTTAGGTCTACGTGCTCTAATCAGAGTTTATCTAAATCTGGCTTCCAAGGTTTGTACTAAACTTCCTCTGATACCAACTGTAACGCCCAGACCGTAGATACCCAAAGTCATTGCATTATTACATAACATTGGCATGATCACAAAAGATCAAGTCTCGAAAGACCAATTAGTTTTGTAGTATTGGAAATACTAGATATATTCATAAGTCTTACATTACATCATAAGGTAAAAATACTACAACAACATCTTGTCTTCATATCCGCTCATACTATCCCTGCAGGTCATTCATAAATTACTTCTTCATAATCCTGGGAAAAATAAAACATTGAAAGGGGTGATCTCAGATGCTTAGTAAGGATAACATTATAGTAGAAGCTTTCATAGATAAGCATAAACACTTAAGGCAATTTATAACTAAAACAAAAGCCTTTTAAACTTGAACTTCAGCATAAAATGGCAAAGATAAAATAAAATAATTCCATTTACTTACTCACATGGATATTCTACTAGTCGAATGATCACATGAAATATCAATAACCACTTTCATAATGATGGAATGCATAATTCCAGACTATCATAACCACATAGCCAAGGCCTCGTGCCAAGACTACAAATAAGATTGTGCCAAGGCCTTGTGCCACGACACTAGTTTGTCTCATGAGTTCTACCGATGCATCGAGGAGCTATAGCAGGCTCCACCCGTCATTTATTACGTCCAATGCATTCCTCATATGAACAGGTTTAATCATAACATAAACATTCGTATTAAAACTAGCAAATGAAATGTCAATACTTTAAACACAAACCATGAATGGTATAAAAATAGCACATCCACAGTCAAACATAACTCATTTGATACAATATGGAAGATTGTATTGTATCACATTAACCTCAATCAAGAATCATGAAGAATGTTGAAATAGATGAAAATAATCATCAAAACTCATTGAGAGAAATATCCCCCTTTTTCTTGAAATCATTTAAAAGTCACACTATTTGTCAAGAAGCCATTTAAAAATAGTTTTTTTGAATCAAAGTGTCTTATACCACATTGAAACTTTTTAAAAGGAGTTTTAATTTTAAAACTTTAATGTCCATATAAATAAATCCTTAAAACCATTTTTAAAACATCGACATTAATGAGAAAGACTTAGATGAATAAGTCTTTAAAAACATTTAAAATGGTATTTTAGTTAGAGATTCTAACCAAAAGAGAGACACTTGAATAAAAATAATTGAGGTAATCAAAACTTTGTAATATCATGAGAATAAATGGATTCATGATATACTATGTCAAAGTACATTATATACACCACATAAAAGTGATTTGGTGTATAACAACAAAGAAGTCTTAATGGAATTTAAGTTGAGATGAAATCTCTCATAAAGGCCGTATCCTTAGGTTAAGGATAAATCAATAACATAGTTATGTGTGACAAATATAAATACACTAAATATGATTGGATATTTAGTGTAAAACAATAAAAGGACATTCACACATAATCTTGTAAAAACAACACCAATGAATTGGATGTTTAACTCAACAAATGGAGAATGAGTTCAAATTACTCTTATCAAATTCATATCGATTACTTGAGAAATTATAAATGGAGTGATTATGTGTATCAAAAGTATATCCACAGGAAGGGGATTGTAAATTATGAAATAATCAAATGAATATTTATTCCACACATAATCTTGGAGTAATATAATCAATGAAATATGCGTAAAGCCGAATGAGTGGAAATTGAAATCTAAAATTCCCTTATCAATTTGGTAGCTTATGAAACATGCACCCATGAAAGAAGGATCATAAAATGATGATGTAAATACCCATAAATTAAATTATACTACATAATTAATACAATCATGGGCAGTACACATACACCACATGCAACAAATAAGTGGTGAACAATGGAATTCTCACAAAATTAAGAGTGAGATAAGAAACCCCTCACCTTGTACTTTTCCTTGGTTGGGGGTAGGTTAACCTCCTGTATAATGTTGAAATAATTGTTATTAAATTATTCAAGAATCATATACATTAATATGATATCATCTATGATCTTTTAACATTGCTTTGTTAATAATATCTTGGAATTATTGTAATTTCAGGTGTTAACTTACTCATTTTATTTTATATGTTTTGTTACGTAAGCCATGTTTGTCATGGATAGGTTGTATATTTTTCATATCCAGAATTATATAATGTTTATAAACATTATTTTTAAATCATAAAATGATAATTATACTTGAATGGATATGATGGAGAATGAATCTCATCGCGTTCGTGGAGACGGTAGTCCGTACGTACGCACGAGCGACAATATCATTCTTTTGATAATAAAATAATATATAATTGGATGGTATATCATATATACAGAATCATTATCATGTTATATTTATTATTTAAATGAGTTACACATCATTATTATAACCACCCAAATAATAATATATTGAATAACAATTACACCACGACGTGGAGATGGTAAGCCGTACGTACACACGTATGGTGACATGTTATTCAAAGCGTGGATAAAATACTGAATATGGTTGTACCATATTTATAATAACATCACATTATATATACGATACTGGAGTTATTATTTTAGAATGGTAATAACAAAGAAAGAAGAAGTGGAAGAATAAAGTAACTTGGAAAGGGGTGGTGAAAACATTACCTCTTCTTCAGGTTCATCCTTTTGATTTGATCAAAAGGGCTCCTTAGGTTGGCTTTCTGATCAAACTAAGGCCTCTAGGTTGTAGTGAGGGAAGATGATAGAGTATTTGGGCAGGGGTTGGCCGAACCAAAATGCTTTGAAGGTGTGAAGAAATGAGAAGGAGGAGTGACCTTTTATAAGAGGGATGAGGGGCACCTTTGGAAAAGCTAAAAATATTAATTTATAATAAATTCATATTCGGTTTATAATGGCTCCAAAGTTGATTATTCAACTGTTAAGGTGGGGATAGGTCGAAAAAAATTCAACCAATAGATGTTAGACAAGTTTGGGTCACTATATTAACCTTATCTTTTAGTTTTAACTCTTAGTTAATTAGTTTGACATTTACCAGGTCACTTTGTATTTTTATATTATATAGTTAATAAACTTATTATATACATCCAAGCGTCCCCCAAGTGGTCCATTAATGATATACCTATAATGATATAAGTCTCTTGTCCGAACCATAGATTTTTAGGAATTTAATATCAATTAATAATATAATACTTGTTTTAAAAACTCTTTTATGTCAATTTTGACATTATTCAATAGTTGATTTTTGTGAAACTCATAACAGAATAATTACTTCGAAAAAAGTCAATTAAATCCTTCCTAATATGTCATATTATCCACGAAATGTATTTAAATTCATTGAAAGTCTTAAATTATATTTATTTGGGTATTTATAATATCAATTATTGTAATTGTTCACTATTATGGTAATTACTGCATCATCATTGTGTCATAAATATATTACATTATGTAATGTCTAAAACTTATAAATAAAATATCATTATGTATGAAATATTATTATCTTTCTAATTAATATTTACAATATAATTTATCTTATGTATAACCCTATATTAAAAATGTTTTAGTAAATAAACTTTGATTTTACCTCTTTTAACTCTTCTTTGAATTAAATAATAATAAATGTCCTAATCTAATCCAAGTGGACCTAAATGATCATATTTTATTCCTAATATTGTTTTTGGTCAAGATAAACTTGTCCAATAGAATTAGGACATGTGTTAGGGTAATATTAATATCATTTTTACCCTTAATTACCCTATTTACTTTTAACTGTGGTAAATAAAAGTAAAAAGTTACTATTCACCAAAAATTATTTTCATCTCATTGAACCACATTTTACTTCTTTATATTAACTGTGTCTCTTGGATTTTCCAAATTCCATTCACAGAAGAGGTAAAATTATGTTTTATGAAAAATTCAGTTTTTTTAACTACCACTTAATAGTTTCACTATTCATCAAAAATTGATGTTTTTCAGAACAATGCCAAAATTTCACCAAAAGCTATAATTGATATTCCGAATTCAAAAATGATTTCTATTTTAGAAAATTCTAAACATATAAGTTTCATTAATTAATTTTATAATTAATTCCCGCTGTCACAACAAATAGCGTATTTTTAAGAAACAATATATATCAAAAGATTGACAATTGTTTAGGTCCAATTTCAAAGTGAAATTAATTCTAATGAACACCAATGGATAAAATGGTAAAAATATATTCTAATTATACTTTGAAACCACTCAATAATATAATTTATCACTATAAATTAGTTTGATTTAAAAAGTTCTTTTTAATTAAAATTTAGTAATTTTCACTATTCATCAAAATATAAAAGTTATCCGAACAGTACCGAAATTTCACACTGGGCTAATTTCGTTATTCCGAATCAAAAAATGAAATCCATTTTAAGAGATAGAATTTATAAAATTTCAAAAGGTATGTATTACTATTCATAATGGCTAGTTTTATTGGTTGTGGTGTGTTAGAATCTCGAAGTTGCGTACAATGCACGCCATTGCATTATTCGAAGGGAAACGTACCATGGAAGCTTAGGGTGTTACAAATTTCCTTATGAGATGGGTGGGACCTATATCTACCTCCAGTGAATTGGGTAAAGATTTATATCTCATGATATAGACATGGCTGGAATGGTAAGTTAATCTGGTTCAGTTTTACAGGACTGAAACGAGGAGTGAACTCGATTCAGAAAGGGACTTTGTCCACTAATATGGTCTTGGTAGAAATGCCTTGGCTACTATGGAAATCATAACATGTGTTTGATGGTTTCCACCATTACATGTTTTATTCCCATGCTATTTTATCATGATTGATGTTCCCTTATGATATATTCCTTACGTACTTCAAAGATTCATGTCTTTGCTCAAGATTTTTATGTTTAGATTTTATGTTCAAGTTTTTTCATTCTAATGTTTATGGATTGTTTTTTGTTCTCTATTTTTACCCTTACTGGGCATTTGAGCTCACCCCTTTTATGTTTTCTTTTCCCCAAGATATAAATAAATGATTTAGGTAAGAAAAAAAGGGGAATATCTTTATTGGGAGATTTTGAAGATCTTTCACCATAATTAGAAGATTTTATTCTGAGTTTCCAAAGACATTAAACTATTACGGTCCTTGTGTGTTTGTTTTTGTTATGTACAAAGTTTTACACAAAATTAATGTAGTGTCCATGTACGGAAATCCTTGGGTCTCTACACCCTATTCTACTTCCACTCTTTATTTGTAATGAAATAAAATATTTCAATAGTATTTTGATAAAAAAAATTAATCATATGATATGTGCGGAAAAAACAATATATGAAGTTGAACACCTAATCCCGTGCCACCAACTCAAATTTTTTAAGTCATAAAACATTTTGGGGTACTCCTTGGTGAACGAAAAAACTATATTAGATGAAATATTTCATCATTTACATCATTATATTGATGGTAAAAATAAGTTTCCTTTAAAAAATAATAACACCATCAAGAGATTTGGACAATTCACTCACATTCTCTCCTCCTTTTATAACACTTTTGATATGCATACAATCATAAATTATTGGAAGAATTATCTAAATTTTATCACCTATGGTAGAAATTTATTATAAATAATACTAAAAATTATACTCTCACACCTTCTAAATGTCCAAATGAAACTAAAAACCCTATCATTTACCATTCATCCCTTGATTCACTCATTGTCTGGGAGGCTAATTTCTGACTTAAATCATCAGCCAACAAATTTCCTTTTCAAGGGTTGTATTCCATAAAAAATCTAAAGATAATCCACCTAAAAACTATATTCATGATTCAGGTCCTTCTAGTTGAATATATACTTTATATTGTTATTACCCATATATACTATAAATTACACTTTGAAAGGGATGTGACGCCACATTATGAATTCATGCATCATAGTGGCTAACATAGGGTCACAAGTGTAGAAATTATTTTCACTAGGGTATACATTTCATGTACCATAATCCACTACATTTTCATCCTACATCAACAAAAACCCAACCCCATAAATAAGGCATCACACTACTCAACGTGATACATGAAAAACTAATAAATGACTAGAAAAGGGGGTTCAAGTGAACCTCATTTTTTAGTTATAAAAAATAATCCTCATACCTTCAATTCCAATCAGACTTCCTCCCATTTTTATTCAATGTTATCATTTTTCATAAAAAACTATAGTATTCCCAGGAAATAACATGTAATAAGTATCTAATCGATGGATGCTCTAGACCTCAAAAAAAAATTTAGTCTACTCTCTAGAAATCACCACTTGAATTTAATCAAGATCAAGAGAGTTTTATTCATCAGATACCAAAATAAAAGAAAATATCATATCATATAAAGAAGACTAAAATTTTGAAAATATATAAAAAAGGATAAGTTTCTTTAATTATTTACAAAACAATATATATATGGTCCTTAAAATCCTTCCTCATCAAAGTGTACTCTAGGATATCCTAAACAGACACCCCCATAATGAATTCCACATATTAGAATCAAATATGGTCCAAAAATTCTATGAAAACATTATTATTATTATTAAGTATTAATAGAAAACTAAATAATCTTATTGGACATAATTTCCCCTAAAAATTGTAAAATAGATATACACACCAGAAACCTCAACTGATTGTATCAATTTCCCTGAATTATTTTTGAAAAATACTTGGATATAGTGATATATTCAAAGATAAACTCAATCATGTGATGTAGGTATTTATTCTAGATATTCACCTTGAGGTTTTGGTAATTGATTCACTTTAATAGGCTTTCGTCAACTTTATTTTTATATGCAATTAGAGATACATAATGTGACTCACTAAGTTGAATAACTCCATTAATTTATCATCTTGTACCTTTATTTTAAACTCTATAAAGTTTATAAGATATATTGGGTGAGATGGAAAGGATATATGTATCATCTAGGGAATAAATTTGATAAATTGTTGTACTTTCTATTCAGATATCAACCTAGAAAAATCGACTCGAAAGTCATCAAGAAACTTATATAGCACACAGGACGGAAACCAACTAAAGTCTGCTCTGTGATATCAAAGATCAATCAGCATAACCAACATGAGATCAATCCAATATATATAACAACTATCCATTCAATTCGAAAATAGTATCCCCTCACCTTCAAATACAATAGTGTTTCCATTAGAAGAAAGGAACTGAAACCTACGGTGATAGATGCTAATCTAATATTTAAAATCGATCATTTAATCTATTCCAATAATGAGACCAAAATATCAATGTTATTGTATAATGAATACCCCATGGTATCAAAATCATCAATCATAACATAGTAATCTATAAAATTAAATCACAACATGTAGTTCATTCCAAATAGAGTAGAAACATACACATTAAATTGAAATAGGTCCTATTAGAATCCTAATGTATAAATATAAATTAAAGAAATAAGAAAATTATTTGTGATTCAGTACAAAATATCAAAATATTTAAAAGAATGAATAAGAACCATATCTCTCATGGTGGTTGGGGAGCATATGAATCCTTCATATTATGTTCATAAGCACACATATTCTTGGACTTAGTCCCACTCTACATATTTATATCTAGGTGAAAATCCCCCTTTGTCGGTGACTGATACCTCAGACCCTAGAAGCATTAAAATATACATGAAATACATTAGTAAAATAAGGGACATCATTTTTACCATATGTATTACTTCATCAAATGTGATGGAGGTGTCTTATATTCCTACACTAAATACACAACATGAGTTCCATTAGGATATATATATATTAGTATGGAATAATTTCCCAGACTAAAAAAGGACTTGCTTATGCCCAGATGATTCCATTGGAACATAACTTATTAACTGTCGAGTTGGCACACCACCACTATAATAGAACTCATCCTGATTCATTTTTATAAAATTATAAACTATGACAAACCATTCCAAAAAGAGAGTCGACATTTTATCCTCTCAATCCCACTAAACCAATTTTTTCTATCACATATTTGTTAAAAACCTCTATATAGTTAGGTAGGCATAGGGGAGTGATTGTTGATATATCTAAACATATAATCTCATTTGGAAGAGTCATCCATTGAGATAACTATTAATTATGAACTGAAGAGAAATAAGAACATTTTTACAAAAGTGAAAGACATAATATATTTGAGAATAAATCCCTTTCCCCAGTGTCATAAACACTCTATTCTTTTCCCCACATAATTTATTTAAGTAAAAATATTTATAAAAAATCTAACTAAATACATCCAAATTTAGATACTCTTTTACAATAACTTATGAAATATATTCACAATTCTAAAAGAATATTCCCAAAATCCATGGGTAAGAGAGAAGAACCATGGAATCACAAACAAATTTTATCAATGGTATCCCCCATGTAAAGATGGATAGGCCCCCCAATAAGTTGGATAGCCACACCAACTAAATAAAAAGGATAAATTGATAAAAATATACAATAGATAAAACAAAAAAATGAAGAAATTAAGATATCATAAAAGTCAACATCTAACCATGTACAAAAAGTCATTTATAATACATGCACCTGATATCCATAATATAAATTACAAAACCCATAAATTAGGATCAATCCCCAGATGAGAAATACATCATATAAAAACTAATTAAAATACCAATATTGGATCTCTTAATCTAGATCAAGTCTCATCTGTCATAACAATAATGGATGATGGTAGTCATGTAGATCCACTGTTATGCATGGTACCCTTTCCTTTATCTCTATCTTTCAAAACAATATTTTCATACACCTAAGGGAATATAAAGGTTTCAAGGCACATGGACTAGTATGATCCCACCATGAATTCATATAATTTTTTAACCATGAAAAAAAACTAGTTTGAAACTTATTTTTAAGTCCAATACTACTTTTTAGAAGATTATCTCTTGGAGAAAAATCCATTATAAAATCCACTGTTTTTTTAAAAAAACCATGTTTGAAAACATAAGTATTCAAGGATAAAATAATGGGATAAAACTATCAATCATAAATATGGAAAACTCACTAAAACATGGAATAAACAATGGTATATACAAAGGCTACCATTGTATAACCAAAAAAATTTAATTGTGTATAATGTATCATATCTCAGTCAGCAAGGAACTAAAATAATGATAAAAAGTAAAGAAATAATCTTGGAATACATGTTACACTACATGGGATCTAACATTAATGGTTTTATGTGACTTAGTCCTAAATAGGTTCTCTATATTACTAAGATAGATAAACTATTTCAAAAGTTTTTTCAATCTTCCCTGAGATGAACTTCCCAAAACTCATATGTTCTCATGGACAATGATTTGGAATCTTACTAGGATTTGCTACAAAATTCTCACTCAGTCCATAAGAACAAAATTTATTATATCATAAGGTCTTCCTCCCTAATTATAACTTAATACCTTTGAATTAAATTCAAACCCACATTTTTTCTTCTTATGTAAGGCTCACATGGTCTCATGGATGACATATTTTTCCTATTTCATCAGTAAAAACACGCCAATGCTACCCTTAGTGGTACTCAGTGAAAAATATGTAAATTTATAACAAGTTACTATAATATAATATATTTTAAAACCAAATTCATAAACATGTTATACAAATAACATGTCAAAAATTTAACACCATAAAATTCATTTTTGGAAGACCATTAAAATATCCATTTTAAAAAATCAAACCTATTTGATCTATTTTAGTAATGACTTGGATTTCAATAATGAAATATCCCTTTAAAGAAACATTGAAACATTAAATTAACAATAGAATCCATTTATCACATCCAAAATGGAAAAAATATTCATCATAAATCAATTTATGTTAAATTTTTTATATAAAAACCAAAGAAATAAATAATTATTGGTTAGTTGGGGAAAACACACATAAATATTGGAAATTACCCAAAACTAATCCAAAACATGCCGCATTCAATTGAAAGAAACTAAATCAAGTATGAAGAATCCTCATGCTCTTAAACTACTATAGAAGAAATCAATTTACCAAAAAAACCCTAGTTTCATCCAGGGGGTTTCTAATGGTTTTACACATTGATGATAAAAGAATAAAAAATCTAGAAAAATGGGGAACAAAGGATAAATTATCAAAAAATTATCTTACTTCATTCATAAATCCCCAACATAAATAAGGATTCAAAACAAATGGAAGAGGATAAGGCTACAAGGCTTAAGGAAGAAGAAATTAATAATGGGGTGGATAAATTAGTGAGAGATACATAAAAAATCATAAGGATATTTTCGTAAAATCAATTATTTAATTACCTTGAAAAAAAATATGTGGCTTGGCTACATGGTTATCCAAATCATGAACTAACCACTTGAGATACACTATCTCCCAAAAACTCAACCCACAGAATGTTGGGGGCCCTTAAATGGTTTGAAAACCAATTCTGAAGCCTTTAAATACAATTTTATCCCCCGCCAAACCTCTCTCTCATAGTTAGTCACATGGTAAAATGAATCTTGGTTCCATAGTGAACCAGGGTCTATTTTCCCCAAAAATAATTTATTTGAATTCCAATAGGCATGAACATGAAGAATGAAAAAATTGAATAAAAACTCAAATAAGACTTGCTGGTGACCTAGTTATTTTTAAAATCCTCCTCACAATGTCACTTTCAGCCCCAAAATGTTCTCAGAAATACATAGAAGAAAATTGTGGTCAATTGATACCTCAAAAAGGATTCCCTCTACCATGTCCAAGGATGATCAACTCCTTACTACAAAAGAACATGAACCAATAGGATTTATTTAACACTAAGTATATTGTATTGATATTACTGGATATTAATGGGCTTCTCCACCACATGACATCATGCTCCAAATCAATATTTTCTAACTGTAATTCATTAGAGGGGTCTGTAAGATATTTTTTCCACAAGAATACGTGATCGATATCATGAAATGAAACCATCCATGGTGGCCACTAAAATTGATATGATACTGTAAATATATAATCCGTAACTCAATGTGGCCCACCATAATACAAAACCTATTTTCTCTACTTTCCCAAGAGAAAATGTCCCTGAAGGATAAATAAAAAAAGAAACACATGATCACCAACCTAAAAAAGAGAATGATATGTATTGGAATATAATTTCTATTTCATTTGATCTATTAATAATCCTTTCTGATCTAAACAAACATTATTCTTCGTCTCCTTGATGAGACTCAGTTATAATAATGAACACTCACCGATCTCAGAACAACACAATAGAGACAATATTGGATGGACAAACAAAGTATAAAATGGTACATATTAATCAAGGAATAGAAAATAATATTGTAATAAACCTAAAAAAGTATTGGTGGAATGGAAAAAAAATTAATTTTTCATCCCACTTCCAAAATGGAATGGGGTGTTTATCTAAAACCCAAATGGTATCTTATGACTAGTTTAGCTAAAATGAAAAGTAACACATCAATAAATAAAATCCAAAACATATTAAAACATCTCATTCCACAAATACTTGCTCATAAAGTTATAAAATATCTTGGTATTGATAGGGTGAATGAACCAAAAATAATGATTCCCTCATGAATCACCTCCCACCTCAAGGTTAAAGGAACAAATAGCCATTTCATAAACAATAGGGAACTATTGAGATACTAAGACCAATCACATGATTTCTATCCCACCACTTAATTTTCTACTAATTTACATGCACTTAGAATAAAACACATACTCAAACTATACCCAATCCTAAAGAGTATGTATTACTAGAACACTGGAAAAAGAAAAAAAATTCTCATCCTTCTAAAACTCTTGACTTATATGAGTAAATCATATCATCAAAATCCACTCATCAACTAATTCTCAAAAATATTCTCTGAAATATTTATCCTAAACAAATATGTTACCATGTTACCACTTTGTATGATATATTATATATTTAAATAAATGGTTTAAGATACTCTTTGTAGAATCTATAATTTTGGTACATGTCTCTCTTGGTAAAGACATAATATAAGATATTACGATTAGACTAGACAATAAAAATCCACTAATGAGGTAATAATACCATGAAATCAACACATACATCATTGCATCGAACTTAGAGTTAAGGGTGGGGTAATTTTCTTCTTGTCAGAGTTGATGTTGTGAGACATAAGCCACTACATGTTTATCATGCATCATCATACATCCCAACTCCACATCTAAGGTGTCAGAAAATAATGCATCACCATTCCCAAAGATTCGAATAATAAAAAATAAACATGGTTAATAAATAGGCATGTAACTGTTCAAGTGAAATCAGGTTATTCTCACACCACTAAAATGTCACCCCATTATATTTTAAATTATTCAAGGGAAAATATATCCTATAAAATTCACACATGAATCATCTTTAGTACCTAGCTGATCCCAAAAAATATCCTAATTAAAAACACATTCATGGGTTATTACAAATAAATAACTGCATAAATTATCTCAATATTCATAGAAACCCCTTTCTTGAAAATAAAATGGTCCAAGTACTTCAACTATTGTATCCAATATTAATATTTAGATTTTATTCCATATAGACGATTCTCTCTCAATATTTTAAGAACAACTACAAGATGGTATTTTTTATTCTCATATATCTTGGAATAAAAAAATTGTTATCAAGGAATGTGACCAAGACAGTGTCTAAAAAGAGAAGAATAATCTAATTCATCATGGCCAAAATTATATAAGAAACGTCAGTATGGCCAAAAAAAACTTCCATTACGTTAATATGTTTACACAATCATTGAAAGGTAGTCTTGGGAAGACCCTCCTCTAGGACCCTCAACTGATAATAATCTGATCTAAAGATGATCCTTAACACCAATGAGATCCTATGGGTTAATAAAAAAGTAATAAATATTGGGAAATAGTTATTTATTTTTTATGGACACTATATTTATATTTTAGTAATATCTACAAATATGGAGACTCCCATCATCCTTCTTTAAAAATAAATCTATATATTTTCATAGTGAAACCCTGGGAAGGAAAAAAATCCCTTGGTATCAAGGTCCAAAAATTGAAATTTAAACTCCAAATCAAACAGATGAATACAATAAGAAGATAAATAATATGTGTTTTTAATGAGTATTAGATCGATGTTGTACTCAACCACTCATTAGGAAGGAAATATAGAAAAATAATCTTAGAACAAATTATTGTTCTATTCTATGAAAACAAGAAGATAACAAGCTAATGGTTACCCAAAATTATCAAAGATAATTTTGGAAAGCTGAAATGATATTAAAAACAATTATGAAACAAAATTACTTACCTTCGAAGATCATGGATCCCACTCACCCTGTATGATATGATTGATCCTGCCATGATATAGATACCAGACCATGTGATGATAATAATCAATCTAAGATTATAACCTAATCAACCAATAAAAACTAACGATGAGGGTGAAAATGACCACGTCAAGAACGATGACATCCAAAATGAATTCCACATTTGATATTAAACATGACCCTCGAGGAAATTAAAATAAATTTCCTTATTCCTATCTAGTTGGGTAAACAAATCCGTCATAATGAAAATCATCTCAGATCACATTCTGAAAGTGGAATGAATCTTTAACAAGATGATTAAATGGGAAGAACCTATATAAAATTAAATATATTCCATGGAATAATCAATATATGATGTACATTTTATAGTGTATTGACCTAGATTAGTTTCCTATAGTTACATAAATGTTTCATAAGTCATCCATACTCAGTCCCTCACAAATAATTCTTCCCCTGGTAAAAATATCCTTTTTAATAAGGATGAGATCCAATAATCATATAATAATCTGATCAAACCTAGGAAATCATAGAGAATAAGAACCAACATCACTTAAATTTTGTGTCATTTTATTGCAGTATTGAAGAATACACATATTTCTAAAAAATGGGGCATCATTAGATACTTTTGAAAATTAATTCTAGTATGGAAATAATTCCATCACTGAGAACCAAAACTAAATTACCCCCTAATGAAACCCCCAGTTCTAATCCCTATACCTACTAAGAATCCTAACCATGGACCTAATGAGGATTATACCACTCAATATTCCATAAGAATGAGGATCTCTGGATATGTTGAACTGATATAACATCACTGAGACCCATCTTCATGAAAATTTCCACCACTTCCATAGCCACATTATCTACCATATCTATATAGCAAGAAAACAATAATGGATAATAATTCAACTAATCTCATAATTCAATAATATTTCAAAACATAAAGCATTAAAAAAAATTTCTCAAGGATATTAGGAGACACATAAACCAACTCAAAAAAATATTAGAATAATCTATCTCTAAATAGCCTATTTTCTCGATCATCAAGAACACATAGTCCTTCATTGCCTTTAATACATTGGTATATAAATACTGATTAAAGTTCATTTTAAAAGTATTACATGCAATTTTATCTTGAATATTTAGTAATAACATGGCCACCCACAATTTCCTATCAAGTATTTATATCATATAATTATAAAATATAAACATTGAGGACTTAGGGGTTATCATAAACTAAAAGAGTTTCCTGATCCATGTTGACCAATTATTAGGCTCCCTAGATCCATTGTCACTATAGAAGAATGGTTTATTTTATTATTAAATTAATATGAATGGTCCATTAATCATGTCTAATCTTGAATACTAACATGGCCTAAGGATTACATCATATATAAAATTGAATTCAACAAATATAGATCAATTAGAGTATTCTCATTTGGAACATGCTCCATAGTTCCCTCTTTAGGTAATATGTGGCCCTTATTGGAGTCATTATCTAGAAAATAGAAGAAAAAAGTTCAATATATACCCAATTGAATCTTATTAAATATTAATTAAACCATAATAAACTAACATTATAAACCTTAAAATGTTCTTATGTATCCAAAATAGTTTAATTGAGATAAGGGAACAAGCATAATAAAAGTTTAACATTATTTACATTTAATGGTTTAGATGCCCAGTTATGAAAACAATTAACCAACCATTATTGAACCAATAGATAAAACTATTCAAGGAAATATAGGTTCCACACGGTCACTATTGGCCACCTGCATAAAACATGTTCCTCTTTACTTCTTTCATGATTCACTATAAATCTCAAAATAACTCATAGCATCCCCCCATTACCCAAAATCAGTATTGAAAAACATTTAATTGGAATAAAACACCCCTAACTAGGTTTATAATATAACCACAAGCCATACCACCCATAGTGACTCATATTTCAGAATAATAAGGAGTTTTCCAAATACTCTTTTACTTCTACCTATCAACCTCTAATGGTCTTAGCCCTGGTATACCATTGATCCCAAAAAACAATATGGATCTGATAAACACATGAAAAAAACTTGCTTGAGTCAACCATACCCCTCATCCTAGATGGCACTCAACAACGTATAAAGAAAAATCCTGATTTCCTAAAGTTGTTAATAAGAAACTGAGCTTCATAAATACTATTATGAAAGGCCTTCGCCCTTTGGAATCCGACAAGAACCATCTATGAATTATACATACACACATAAAATATAAAAAAGATCAATATATATAAAGAAAAATCAAAGAAAAATCATCAATGAATGAAGGTAGATATCATAGAAATCATCCTATCATCTTTTATGGAAAGTAAAATACAAGACATACACACGACATATCTAGTGAAAATATCAAAAATGAAAATATTAATCCAAATCCAAAATAAAAATAAAATAATTTCAATATAAAATAATCTTAAAAATATCATCAGGATATAATTGTTATGATACCACATATATTCCAACATAACAACCATAGAATGTGGTTACCATGAAGATCCATATATATTCATAGTTCCATTTACATTATATTTTTATTCTAAGAAAATTTTTACATATACCCAATGAAATATATAGGGTGTGAGGTACAAATAGTTGTTTGATACCTTCATGAATCGGTATATAGATTTAAACTATTTAGAAAAATAAAAATAGTTTGAAACTAATTTTAAAATACATTTTAAAAATTTTGAAACAATATAACTTGAAAAAAATACCTTTTGAATTTACTTTAGGTTTTTCTCAAAATAAAAAATTTCGTAAAACATGGGTAAACAAGACACAAAGAAAGGGATTAAACTGCCCAATATAAACATTCTCAACACACCCAAATATTAAAGAAACAAGTGTATAATCCTGAGATCAATTATATTATAAAAATTTGAAAATATGAATAATGCATGATATCTCAATCAAAAATACACTAACATAATTCATGTAATCATATAAATTAATCATGAATTGGAAATACACGACATGGTATCTAACTTTAAGAGGATATTGTGTCATAGTATTAATCAAAAATGCAAGAAAGCTATGTAAGATAATAAATATTTAAATTTTTTTCTTTTTGGGGAAGATACCTAGATCACCCTTAGTCAATTAGTTAATATTTTTGAATATCACTCAACCTTCCTCCCAAATGATCCCTCGATAAACTAGGAAAAAAATAGAAGCATACCTGGACATCCTCCCAATATCTCACACAGTCACATTGGAATAATTTTAATATATCACTCTCAATTGGTATATTTGAAAACATAATCTGTGTCTATGTCCTTCATACACACACACACCTAAGGACCCCCTTGTGTAAATAAATGTTAAATATTTAAAACTAAAAGAATTATCAAACACATAATCCATTTAAAAATAATTTTAATAAAACATTTGTTCCCAAAATATGTCATGAGTTTAACAGAATGAATTATCTCATTAAATTCCCTTTGTAAAATCTATTTTAAGTAGTTAAGCCTCTTTGATCTATTATAACAAACCCATATAGTTAATTAATCTAAATACCTTTGAAAAAAATTAAATATCAAATTTCAAAATAAAACCATGCATCACATAACACATGAATAGAACTACAAAAATAAATCAATTTGATGGAAATTTGATATATTAAAAGCCAAAAGTGATAAAGAATTAGATAATAGTCATGGGAAATGATATTAAATATAGAACACTACTAGAAACTGAATTAATACTTGTTTCCTTAGATTAGATCAACATTATCATTTAAGAGGGGTTATCACAAACATATTTGAACAAATAAGGATCCAATATCACCATCAATTAAAAAAGGTTTGTCCATGGGTCAAACTAGGGAGTCAAACTCCTCTGAAAAAGGAATAAAAAATTATAACAGGGTTAAAGTAATGATAAATCATGATGAAATTATCATAACTAAATCATGAATCACTATAATCAAATAAGAACCCCCTAAAATTAAATTTGAGAGATCTATATGTCTTAGGCATGAAGTGTAACACTATAGGGAGGAGAAATGAGGAAGATATCCATAAAAATATAAAGTTAATTTTGGTAAAATTCCATTTTTTGATGACCTAGATAAAACACTAGGTTTAAATGTATGGTTATTCTAATCATTCACTAACTAAATGGGTTAAATAGTCTCAAAAAAACCCAACATGCATAATTTTAGAGGCCTTAAAAAGCTAGAAAACCCAGTCTATAGATATGTGAAATTCATCGATACCCCAAACACCCCTCTCACATTGATAGCCACATAATTATTCAAACCCTGAACTAAACACAGAGTCATAATTGATTAAAAAAATATATTTAACCACTAGAACATAGGAACTCCATGAATGAATATATAGATAAATATAATCTCAAATAAAATATCCCAATGACCTTAAATGTGACATAATACTTACCATTGTATATATAATACTAATGAGGTAGTATTACGTATCTAACACATAGTATACACATTGGTCATAGTCTTCCTAGATACAAACTCACCCTAGGTCTCTTATGCATAATTAATCATCAATATTATAATCAATATAAATACAACTATGGAATAAAAGGTTAATATTGTAAGTAAAACATCAATCACAAGTTGAAATGGTTTTTAAAATACCTCATGTATCCCATTTTTATGTAAAACATGCTTTTTAATATTTTATCAAACAACCTGTTTAGTGAAAAAAATTTTGATGAAATTCAATTGAAATAACCATTTTTTATCAAATTACTATAAATGAAATCAACAAGCATACAATATTTATTAATAAATCATTTAATTTATATTAAATTTATAAAAAAATGAAATATTAAGGGCTGAATGTTTGCTAAGTGAATGAAAAAGTATTTACAAATACCTAAATCAACATCAATATAAAAACATTACATTAACATTAAACTATAAAATATGATATTGAGGGATCCCCACTATACTATCAAAATGATATAAATTAATAAACCCCCAACCATAATACAATTTTTACCCCCATGGAAATATACTATTTAAATACTCATGAGATAAGTAATAACATAGTAAAAATGAATAAAATATTATATAACTAAGGGGAATCATAGACTACCTCAGATGAATAAAAAAATTAATGTCAATCCCCAAGGACGAAATGCGGAAAATATTCTTGGATGGGGGATGTTTAGATTGATCTAAATGAAAATGAGAGAGGAGAGTAATAGTTAACTTATACAAGGTAGAGATATTTAATTCAGATTAATAGAAAATCTATGTAGGCCGCATGTATAGGCCTCATAGTTAAGAAAACCACGTGCCAATGATAAAAGAGACACTAATAACATCTTGGAATTATATATAGTTTAGAAAAATGGCTATCAATAACCATGAACTGACCATGTAGGTATCCTTTTTATAGAAAACTAGGATTTACAATTACTTAGTGATCTCATGATATTTAAAAAATTATCCACTAACCATCTAAAATGCTATAGAGATACACATCCCTATTTCAAATGGCAAGGTAAATGGTTAGACCTAATAATTGTCTAAACATAAATCATGTTATATTTACCACTTATTTTATATTTTTAACCCATATCTACAAAAAACTTTATTAATAATTAAAACCAAAATAAAACCCAATGTGAATTCATATCAATGACCCAATCAATGATAGATATACTATAGAAACAAGGGTCTATACATGTAATTAAATATCACATATATATTATAAAAAATTTCTCTTTAATTTATGAGATATAGATATTTATAATATAACCAAATGTCATAAAAATATTATACAATTAATATTACTTAAATATTACTCCAAGATAAATATATAAACATTTATCAGTGCTGACACAATGCTTGTGTAGCATTGTAAATGTAAAATGTGTATCTCTAAGATAATATTTATGAGGGAATATTTATTTGTAAATTTACACTATGTCCATTCCACCTCCAATTACCGTGTTACAAATAAAAATTCCATTACCAAATGGGATGACACATGAAATAAACATTAATATAAGGGAGTACCATGGAATATTTTTTTCCATGGAATCTATTGTGGACTTTGAAGGTAATTTACAAGTAGTCTATAGCCCATAAATTATGTACCCAAACAATCACATTCTCATTATTCAAATTCCACTATTCCAAATTTTTTAATTTATATTCCAAAATTCTTACAAGAATATCTCTATTACATCTTGATTATTTTGAAAAAAAATTATGGCTATGAAGTTTTCTTTATTGTACCCTTTTGTAATATTTTTCATCGTAGTTAATGCTAATTCATTTCTAATTATATAGTTTAATTGCGATTCATGATATCCCTCATGTTATTTTTCGATTTTTTATTATTATACAAATATAGTGTGTTTTTATTGTTATATAATGTAGAATTATTTATATATTTAGTGATTATATATTTTTTTTATCTTTTTTTACCATTTTTTATATTATTCCAAATTTATTTTCATTTTATTTAATTTAAATACGTATTAATGTTAATTTTATTCAATGATATTAGGGGAGCCCATATCCTTTTTCATTTTTCAATTTTTTTTTTCAATTTTTATTATGTTTTATTACACCTTATTCCATTGTTATGTCATGATCCCCCCTCCAATTATTGAAAAATAAGATTATTTTCAAATCCATGGGAGTGATATTAACATGGATTCACCCTCTAATGTTTCTAGAATCTCAATATATAGATAAATTAGTGCATCGAATACCCATTACCAATAAATCACTATATTCCTCTCCATCACATTAATCCATTTTCACTCTTTAGTATAAGCCTTTAAAGAAATATGTTATATGAAATGAAGAAAAAAAATATTTATTCATAGATACATCTGGAATTTATCAAAATAGTTTAATTTTGAAAATATATCATAATGAAAGGAATTTTAGTAGGTATTTTTTATCATTATATTTAATGAATTGGGATGAAATTTAGTGGGACATTACATGTTCAACTGATTATGTTTTAGAGAATATATAATTAACATTACAACATAGTTGAAACATTTTTACGGAACGTCCCTAGAATATAATTTTTTTTATTTTTCATATCAATCATCACTTTTGACACATTAATATTTTACTTTCTTATCCCAATTTTCACTCCTCAACCATGATTTGTTCATTTTAATTTTTTTAAACATAATATTTTAATATATTAAAAAAAATATATTAATAAATTTTTGAGTTCATATTGTAAAACAAAAAAAAACCACCTAGAGAGAATGATCACCGAGTTCCCTAACTATGATACCCTAAGGCGTTATAAATTTATAATTTTTATTGGCCACCCTTTGATATCGTTACCGCATATTATTATTTTTTGTGATGTTGTCTTGGACACTTTTTAGTTCATATATACTCTTCATTTTTCACTAAAAAATATATTAAAACATTGTAAACAAAAAACATAGGATAAATTGAGCCTTTTAATAGTTATTGTATAAATTCAATTATAGGAGAGACAGAACTATTCAAAAATAAAACAATATTTACCAAGAGGTATAAAAAATTCAATTAAATATTCAAAATATACACAATAAAAGATATAAAATGATTGAAAAATAAATATAATAATAAATAATTGAAACAAAACGGACAAATAAAAAAAATTAAATAATGGTTTCAAGGATGATTTTGTTCTACCTATTTTTCGCTATGATAAACTTGTAGAAGTTTAAATGGAATTATTTTAACATTATATCATGTGTTTCAATTTATTATTTGATAGAGGATGTTGTTAAAGGTTATATTACTTCTATAAATATTTGGGAGGTCATAAAAATGTGGTAAATTACGTGAGTAATGCAAGACAAGATGAAATGTAAAGAAGAAAATTTTTATTTTTTCCATTTGCGAATTAACACCTAAATATTTGTAGTTTTCTAAGAAGATGGATTTGAATGATTAAATTATTCACAATAATCCTAATATTAAAAAGTAATAGTAAATTTAATAATAAAATTATGATAATATTTTTAAACAGATAATTCATTTATATAACTAATATCACTTGGAATTACTGAAAAAAAACAAAAAAAAAATTCTTCCCAAGAAGGATTTATTTACTAAATAAAAGCTCATTCAGATTGAATATAAAAATTTATTTCTTAAGGGACCCCTTATTCTCATAATACTACATTAATATTTTTTCAATACATTTTTCAATGATGAACTATTGTCCACTAATTTAATTATTTTGGAGAGTTTTATTAATGTTACACATGTGTTATGTATGCCTCTATTTTAAATTTATTTATAGGAAATCTGAAATAATAATTCATGATGGTTATTACATCCGAAACCACAATAACATTCTCACTATAGGTGACACATTAAAAATTATCTATTGATTTCAAAAAAATAATAATATTTTTTTGGTAGGGAAACCTAAATATTTCCTTCGCTTTTCAACATTAAATAATTTTTTATTATTTTATTTTTATTGTTTTTTGTTTGAATTTATGTGTAGTTTTTTGAGCCATAATATAGGGTTTTCATGTATTTAGTTCATTAATTTCCATTGATAAACCCTAAGAACATGAAAAATGTATCATTGGAAGATTCAAGAGTGTATCATTTAAATAATAATTTTTAATTTTTTTCTATAAAGATGATTTTTATTTACTTGCAATAATATCTTACTAAATGAATTAGTTGACCACTCTTTTCATGTTATTGTTATGACAAAGGATATAATGGTAATTATTTTAGTCATATCCACACATTCTCCATGAACCATGAAATGTTAATGTTGGAAAATTGAGTGCCAATGTGGAAGAACCAAATCTATAACTCCATTCACTATTGATCTAAATAATAATTACAACACCCTAAAATTTTAAAATATTACTACTGTAAAATAACTTAATATGTTTGAAAACATTCTCTGCATGAAACACTAAACATAACTAAAATTGTGATATATTTATACTGTTAAAATATATCCTTTGAATTATTGTGGATGAATATGAGTAATAAATTTGTGAAAAAATTATTGAAATATTGTAAATGCTACATTTAATATCAATGAAATTCAATTGGTATATTTGAAATGATTATGTGATAATTTTATGTCTAGAAATATATTTTTCTAATGTTTCCATTCAATGAAATATAAATTTCAATAATAATAACCATGTGATTAATGATGATAAAATATATTTGATATGAATAATTTGTTAATGAATATTTTATTAGTAATTAATAGTAATTATAAATGATAATGATAAATATTTTAGAAATGATTTCTTCCTATAAATAATTTTTTCAATATATATCAACATTTATTTAATTTTTTTTTAAAGTATAAAATTTATATTTTATAAAATATAAAATATTTTTGGACTCACCATATTAATATTATCATATGATGCTCTTTTTGGATTTTCCTTAAAAGAATTATTTTTAGGTGAATAAAGAAAAACGTTGCTTTTCAAGAAACATGGATTTTATGATATTATTATTATATAACTATGAATTTTAAATTCATTAAACAATGTTCTAACACTAAATATGAATATTTAATTGACTTTATAAATTAAAAAAATTGTTTTAATTTACAAACCCATATTTTCTATTTTTTAACATAGGTAATATATTATCAAAGAAATATTTTTAATACATTATATATATTTATTTTTAAATTGTTATTATGATATTTATAAACCGTATAAAATGAAATGGATTTCAAATTTTTAATTAGTGGGTAAAAATTATCTAATAAGGACCACTTTATTTTTAGTAACAAAGGATAAATTACCAAATTAAAATTATTTACCCCTATAAATTCTAAAATTGTAAAAGTGAAAAATCAATGTTTAATGGGATTGAAACATGATAAAAAATATTTATATAATTGAGTGTATAATATTTTTATTGGATTTATATCTTCCCCCACTCCATTATATATCAATTTTTCGTCCACGTGATAATTTAACATGTGATTCATTTATGTTATTTTGAAATATTTGAAAACATTCTATTCTAGCCACTTATAAAATGGGGAATCCCATAAAAAATTCTTGAATATAAAAAACAAATAGTGTTATAGTGAAAAAAATCCCTTTATATTTCTTATTGAAATATCGATCACTCTTGTGGGGTTTCTCGAGTCATATTTACCACTACGATGTCAGTGTTAAATTATTGGTTTATTTTCTCTTGGAATTATTTTTCTTTCAAATGTAACCTCTAAAACCTGATAAGGATCTCAATTCACTCAATATTATATATCAATCTCACCACATTAACAATAATAATAGTTTAATGATCAGCACAGAAAATTTACAAGGTTTGGTAATGAGAAGTATACTCCTAAACATATTGGTTGGACACCCCAACATGGATTATTTACAATCAAAAAAATGAAGATAGTTTCTTTTAACTCAAAATAATATAATTATACTAAGACTATAACTAATAGACTCTATTTTATTTTTAATCCAATCAAATGAATTCTTAATCAATCTCCAACCGAGAGACTCATTTTGTTTTGTGATATGATCGAAAGACTTCAACTACTCCCAACACCAACCAGAAAAAAACACCATTTTTTAAGGATTGATATACTATAAGATGATTTTTTATATTCATATTTGAGATTATAGAATCTAAATTGCTTATATACTTCCTAAATAACATTATAATTGCTTAAATCTAGACTCCTTCCATAGTTCATTCAATTTAGATTCTCCTAATTCATATAATGATCAGGAAGACAAGTTTCCACTTATTCTAAAGGCTCCTGGCTTTAAACTATTTCTATCTTCGATACAAGAATGTATAATGATCTAAAAAGATATTAAAATTATATAAATTGTCTTATAACCTAAATTCAAATACATATACACTAACTAATAGTGCAAGGGGTCTCAGTAAATTACATGATTTAAATCCATCATCTAAATCATAATTTAAATGTGTTAATAAGTAAACGGTTTTAGTAATCCCCTTAATAAATTGTTAATAACAAAATAATGTGTGCATTAATATTCCATAATTTAAATACTAAATTAACATGGGTATTATTATATTGTAATTATGATATACCCTATAAAACATGAGTTTTTCATTTCATGAAATCATATTCAATTTATGCATGCATCTTAAATTCCAATTTCCTTATTCATGGAAGCGATGATGATATCTTCCTCTTTACATAGATAACTGATAAAACACTGCTAAACAAGAATAAATTCATTATAAATACACATATAACTCGTCTTTTTTTATTAATGTAGTATCTAAAATTTAACAACTCAGGAGTTTCGGGATTTTGGTCCCTTCAGGCAGATCTATAAATGCCTAAAGACTTGAAATTTCTTTACACGTCTTCATCGCTATACATAAATACCCGAGGAGTTTGGGTATTTAATTTTTCCTCTCACACAGCTATATGATATGTCTCTGATCACCCTGTATGCATACATGCATACATCTAAAACAATCAAACAATATCAGGTTATATTCTTATTGTTTAATTATGAAGATAACAATCTCCACATCTCATCATAACTATTTGCAAACATCATAATAAAATACCCAAATAATTTGGCTTCCCTATTATTTATGCAGTCTCAATATCACCCACCACTCACCTAATACAATAAAACCAAAGGATTTAGGTATTTATTCTCCATGCAACATATTCCTTATTTGAATATCTATGGTGTGGTATATTCATTTCATATTTATTTAATGAATATTAATGAAAGTGAAACTGCGTGAATACTTCAATCATTCATGGTTATTTATCTATATATTTTTACTAGAGAATTTATTTGTTTCATTTTCTGTAAATTTTCATATAAATATGCATAATGAATATCATCCATTCCTTGATTCATTCCGCAAGCATATGATGATCATATAAATTAGAAAACCAAATCAAAAATCTCTTCATGATCCTGAAATAATATTGGATATATGATAATGGTTTCATATGATATCTATGGCACAAAAATGGAAGAAACATATGTGTGGTAGAAGCCTTTTATCCACGATAGTGGAATAAGACACTCAGAAAATGATTGGACAGATTAGATCATCCTTATTTAATGACATAGGAAATGTTTAAAATTTAATGTTGGAGAAAGTGTGTGAAGTTTTCAATTACCTAGAATTGATTTATTTTCTGGTTGATGATGAGTTTATTACTATACTCGGTCCTTTAACTTTGCAGAAGTGAGTTCCTAGGTCCACTCTCGAACCCATATAGCACCTTCCCATGTCGGAACTCTCTACCACTATGTTTCCATATAAGTTATTTCTTCCTCTACTCCAATTCCCTCAATGTGGGTTCAAGAATACTTGGGATTTATACATGGGTCCTACCCCCTCTTCCTTCTATGGGAAGACCTGGTATGGATCACTTGGGCGTGGTAGACCCTAGTCTCTTATACAAGAGGTCAATACAGGCCTAGGTAGTCTTGTGGGATGGATATCTTTTTTATATGAGGCTGTAATAAATATATATAATATTTTTAAGTGTAGAAGTCAATTCATAGGAATAGTTTTTTCCAAACCATATCAACTTTTCTTCACAAAATCATCATGAAATAGAATTTTTTTTATATATTTTTCAGTTCCTTAAATTGAATAATTGTTAAATCTTATTTATGAAACTATATCTTTCAAGAACTTCAACTATTTTTTTAGTCATATATAATATTTTTTTAAAAGAAATATTATTCACATACCATTTTGATGACACATTACATGGTAATTTTAAATTATTTTTTCATATTTTAATAAAATAATGTCATAAATTAAATAAGTATTTTAATCTTAGGATGGCTTCAACAATCATCATAGATAATAGGATTTGGGTTCATCCATTAAATATAATTCCATTTCATGAATACATAACAATTATCTAAGTGTATATGCTTCATCAAAATTTACCAAAAACATATTTACACATCTTTGATAATAAATGAAACATTGGGCTGAAGAACCTCTACCTCTCATTTTTTTTCAAAGTATCTTCATATATTTAAAAATAAATAATATAAAATTTATCAACCTCCTTCATCAAATGTAAATACCAAAATGATGTGGGTATTAATATTCCTCATTTTTAATACAAAATTTGAATGGATATTTTTTTATTATCATTAAGAAATAACCCCTAAATTATGGATATTTCATTTCATGCATACACTTTTAACTTATGAATTCATCTCAATTACAATTTTCAGTTATTCATGGAGGCGGTTATGATTTATTCTTCTTCATGTGGATAATTGATCAACCATGGCTCACCAAGCATTCATGAATTATAAATTAACATGAAACTCAACACTAGTGTCTAATGAAGCATCTCAAATTTAAATACACAAGATTATCTGGCTTCTTGTTCCTTTAATAAAATTTGGAAATTCCTGAATAGTATAAATTTATTCATGTGAATTCATCCCTCAATATAAATACTTGAGTATTTCTATTATTTACTTTTCTTCTCATGTGGATAAGTGATATTCCATGTCTCACCCTTCATGAATACAAGCAAGCATATCATAATTCCAAAAAATATTGAATTCTATTCCTTTAGATTAATTATGGATAAAATAATCTTTGTGGATCACCATACCTATTTATTCACACTTTAAAATGTTTTGCAAAGAATCAAGCATATCCATTATTCATATGGTCTCATTATCATATGTAATGGAACTAATTTAAAGACATCAAGGATTCTAATATTTATTCTTCAAATGATATATTCCCTATTTGAATATTTATAGAAAAAAATCTTCAATTGTTCTTCATTTGATGCATATTCATGAAAGTGAAACTATATTAATATTTAAATCATTCATGTGAATTTATCAAGATTTTATTAACAGATAATTTCATGGTTCTATGTTCTCTGAATATTCATGGAAGAAGAAGTAATGAACCTTAGACATTCCTTAGAGCATTTATAGAGCATATGATGATCATATCCATCATAAAAAAGGCATAAATATTGAAATTATCAAGGAAGAATATTGGTTCAATGATCATGGTTTAAAATTATCTATATGAATCAAAAATAGTATGAAATTGAATGATTTAGTAGGCTTAAATTGTGGATGGAGGAATAATACACACAAAAAATGAATAGAAAAATCAGATCAACTTTATTGGATGAAAGAGGAAATATATTCCCGTTTAACACAGATGAATAGTAATCGTTCGTAGATTTTCCAACATCAATTTATAATATGGTCTTGGATATGGTTTCTTACTCTACACAATATTTTATCTCACCAGAAGTGAGTACTAGGGTCTATTCCTAAACCCCACTAGCACCACCCCATGCCTACACTCTCTACCACCATGCCTCCCCGTATGGTGGACCCGCCACTCCTCCCATATGCCCCATGGGGGAAAATTATTCCATGGGTCTTATACATGGTCTGTCCCTCCTCTTCATATGGTAGGCTAGTCTGAGATGGTTACCTAGGGTGTGGTAGACCCTAGTCCCACATGTCCTCTTGTTCGATCCTAGATGGGGATTAATTTTGGTCTAAGAGTCTTTTTTTATATAACGCTAAAATAAATACATATCATATTTTCTAAGTGTATAATATAAGTCAAATCCACAATTCCTACCAAAGCACATCAACTTATTTTCAAAAAATCATCATTCAATTAAATATATGAATATATTTTATCATGGACTTAAATTAAATCATCTTGAACTCTTCTTCACGCAATAATATTTTTCATGTAATTCACTTATTTAATAAATAATATATTTTTTTCATTACATATTTTTCACATCCTCATGAAATAACACAGTCCATTATCAATATAAATTTCTTCTTCATCTTGTAATAAAAAAATGTCATCAATGACACAATTATTTTGAACATAGAATCAATTTGAAAATCCGCAATATTAAATTGGGAAATTGGCCAATAATGAATTTCAATTACATTTCATGAATCCATAAAAATTATCCAGTCATCGCCACATAATCCAAAATCACCAAACATGATATTAGAAGATAATTGATAAATAGGAAACATTGGTCTGTATAGTTTCCCCCTTTTTATTTTTATTTCCATATATCATCACATTTTTAAAATTCAATATGTTTAATAAAAAATTAACCCGCATTGATAATCAAATTCAAAGTACAAGTGGGGGATCTTAACATCTCACTCCTGTGATAGGGTTGATTTCACACCGTTCACTAAATATTAATCCATTAGTTAATCAACTATAAGTCCACATGGTATCACCCATTATAGAATGTCATGAACCCATCTCACCAAAGATACCATAATGAGGGGAGAGAGATGAGGACCCCCCGAGTCCCACATTCAGTAGGCTTCGGGTCGGAGTCTCACACAGATGGTATAAAAATATAATGTATGGGAAGAATTATCCTATATAATATAAACAGGATCAGTAGATAAGTTGAATCAACCAAAATCAAATCTATGAAATATATATATATATATATAAGAAATCCAAAAATCATCCCATAATGAATGTGTAAATAATATTGATACACATAAAAAGGCTCCAATGTAACTACTCAAAATAAAAACTAGGGAAGTAACATAACAATTGTTCAAGGGTCTATGATAGTAAAGTCCAGCATGGTTTGTTAAGTCCTCCTATTATCCTAAAAACATTTTTATGTACATAAGGTGAACAAACAAGTATACATAATAGGATAACCAAAGTCTCTCATGAAAATGTGAAAAGAGAATACTTATGCATAAGTGATGAAAATAGTAGAGTCAATGCACACATATAAATGTATAAAAAGAAAAACACCAACCTCCCAAAGGATCACTCACCAAACAAGGCATCCAAGAATAATAATATAATATGAAGAACATTGATGATAGGTTACCCCAAACCACATTCCAACTAATTTTCCTCTCTCACACCCCAATGTTATATATCCTGGTATTAACACCTCTTGTAAATGATATCACATCCTACCCACACACACTTAGTCTATCACATCACATCATAGGACATAACAAGGGTAGTATGTTATAATGAACAAGAAGGGCACTGATATCATGCCCTCTTCCTTCCACGATCTCTGCCCACCACAAGCTATCTAACTACATATTGACTGAATAAACATGGGCCATCACATATCATCACATCAAAATGTGAAAATGACACTTTTGACTCATGTCTGTCATAGCCTATCCATTCCATTCTCATAGTTTGGAAGATGTATTAGGGAAGAGCGGGTAGCCATCCATTCATCTTCCAATGAGGATATTGGGGAAAACACACCTGTGTGACTATGAAGGTGTCAGCTAATAGTGATCAATGAGGGTGTGGTGCATATATAAATCACCAGAACATATAGTGAATATACTTATAATGTTATAAAACACATGACTCATAATAAGGGTTCATAACCATGTAATAAAAATAACTCACAAGAACTTGCAATTTTAATGATAAAACGAAATGGAAAACCCCACACAAGTGAAACACTAGATACAAGTCACATTTATTTCATTAATTTTCAATAATCCATTTCCCATATTTTATGTTATTAAACCCTTCCATTAAAATAACCACTTTTCTTAGTATATTTATCCCATAATTCGTATATAAATTGTTACCATTTGATCCATACAACCCTTCATAAACTAATTCATTAAATATTCGCATTATTATTATTCATTTCACTATCCATTACTAAGAGAGAAGATAACACTATACAGAAAACAACATTCAACACATTAAAACTAACCAATAACCACATAGAGTTATATAAATACAATTCTATTTATGTCACATTAATACTTTATTTGCTACATAAAATTACAAATAATAAAACTCAGAAGATTTACAAGTATTGTGTCTTTGGGAATTAGGTACCTAGCATAACATCTTGAACATGACATACCAAAACATTATATAAAATCTCATACATGCTTCTAAATTTCCAAGGATTTTAATATTTCACAAGATAACCTGGGGACATACATAAGAAAGGGTGATATATAAATACAAATAAGGGAATAAACATGGAATAACATGAAGAGAATAATACAATTTAGAAAATAGGTATATCAATGGGGAATAAAATGAGTAGGCTTCATAAACATTAAAAATGAGACTTTATATAACATGATAATCAAAAATGTAATATGGGAAATGTGGAGACAAGTTAAAACATTGAATCATCGTTATTGGTCAAGTCCAACTACCAAGACATCATTATGGAAAAAGTACCTTTAATGAATTAGGTTCACTCAATATCCCAATATGACATCTCATGAGACTAAACATTACCCAATTCATTAGATCACTATATGTTTTTGGGTGTGCCCATCATGTTCATTTCATTCTAATGCTTAAGTGTACCACATAGATCATTCAACATGGATTCATTAATCATAATATTTTATTCCATGACCAAGGAGTCTGAAATAGATACATGTAAATCCCATTTCAAACATGTATAAGTATATAATGGATAATATCCTTGATATAAAATGGGTATGGTATTCACTACACAATTGTTTTGGTATTCAAAAATTAGGATAAAATTTTAGTAGAATAAAGACGTCACATAAAAATTCATAAAATGTGTTGATAAGAGATAAAGGGGACTATAATCATTTTAAAATGAAATGGATAGTAATAGGTAAATGGAAAGACATATCCCAGCTTTTGGAATTAGAAAAATAAGGCATAAGATAATTAAACAACTTGAATAAAGAAGACAAGGTGAGGATCCGTTACTTGAGTGTTTGACTCTAAATTCATGGGAGGGGATTCCTGAGAGATTGGGGGATACTTGGAAAGATTATAGAGAGGATAAACAATAGTAAGGATGTGATACAAGTATTTTTAGTGATGATAAATGGCATTGTGGGAGGGTTAATATAGGAAATTAATGGGGATTTCATTTTTATTTCTCAAATATTGGCTTTGAGTTCTACATAATAATTTTACCAAGAAGAGAAAAAATCCCATGGTTTCATCCAAAAGAGATTTGTTTTAATTATTTTATAATAAAATGGATCTAACATAATAAAATAATTCCCTTTCTTATTTGGGGGTGAGTCAATGTCTTAAAGAAATTATTTTAAAAAATTTAAATATATTAATGGATTTTGAGGATTAACAAATCCTTTATAAAATTAATAAAATAAGCCTAAAATAAAATTATTTTAAATCTAAATCATATATTTTCTCATGTATCTCATTTATAGCATTTATAACATCACTTTTGGGTTATTTGGATGTCAAAATACACAAATTATATTTATACGGTATTTGTTTTTTACCCGAAAAATCGATTGTCTCATAAAATAACGAAAAATTCAACATTGGATAATACTTGTGTTATAATTCCAAAAATAGTATTCATTTTATCTAATAAATTTTATAAATTTGTGTATTGCCAAATTTAAAATAAGAAATTGACATTTTTATTGAAAAATTCTGGGTTTTTTACTATAATATTTTTTAAACCCTTATAAAAACAACATATGACATCATAAATATAATATGATAATTTATATTTAATAAAAAATATTTAATAATAATTTTTTCTTAAAATATTATATATTTTAATAATCAATTAATTCTTCTAGATAAGTTCTTTAGTATATTTTGAATATTACAGAAAAAATATGATTTGAGTTTTATTGTATCAAAATAAAATACATTTATACACTTAAAAAATAGGTTGAAAATATATACATTATTTTATAAACAAATTATGTACATGATCATATTATTAAATTGTTGATACATAAGCATTTAATATACTAAAAATATCTCTAAGAGTAAGGTGTTAGACTGTGATACTTTCATGGGATGGATCAGTGTACGTGCCTTGGTCTGTGATCATGATGAGCTTGAAATTCTCCCATAAATAGTTTTTCCCCTAATAAATTTTTTAGATCATAGATTGGGCTTACTCAAAGAAAATTCCTTGTGATTTTATCTTCCATGGATGCTCTGATAAATGGGCTTTATAAGGTATGATTCTACACGTTGATGTTGTCACTTACTTTGTCTATGTTAATTGGATATGTTAAAAATATATATTTATACTGATCATGTCATCACTATTAAATGGATATATTATCAAAATTAATGATATATAACGTTCATTGAAATTTTATAGGATATAATAAATCCAAAGAAGTGATTTGTTTTCTATATCCATATTACATAATAATTCATTTAATTAAATTTAAAGGGTAATTTTATTTATAACACATCAGTTCGTTATAATTTTCCACACAAAGAAATTAATCTTTCCAAATTTTCATTTTTCACACTAAAATATATTATGATAACATAGTTTCATCACATCCACCAGTTCCCGTGACGCTTCTTCAATATTTTGGTTTCTCTAAAATACTTTGACAAGGTATATTGTCTTATTTCGTAGAACCTTTTCTCTATGATCTAATATATTCACTGATAACTCCTCATGGAAAAGATAATTCTCCAATGGTACCACCATTGAATTGAGTACATATGAGGGGTCTAGTATGTAATTCCCCAATATATATACATGGAATGCATCGTATACTTGATATAGGTTCGGTGGGTGTGATAAAAATTAGTCCACCACTCCAATGAGATCAATGTTCTAAAAGGGGCCAACGTACCTCTGGAAAAACTTTCCATTCTTCCCAAATCTAATGAGTTTCCCCTATGGAGATATGTAGAGGAATAAAATGTATCCAACAACAAACTATAGGTATCATTGATGATTATCAGGATAGTTTTTCAGTAGATTATGAGAATCCTTGATAAGATATTGAATACTCATAACCTTTTCCACTATTTCTTCAACCATCTCCTGAACTAGTAGTTTTCATTCCCCAACTTCACCCCAGCATGCATATGTTCTTTACCTATTATAATAAAGGGAATTAGAGGGATCCATTCAGATTATTGAGTTGAAACATTTGTTTTATGAGAGCTCAACCATATGTAAATATTCGTCCCATTCTCCTTTGATGTTCATAGGACATTGCCTCAGCATGTCTTCTAATTTCTAAATAGCACGTTCAGACTAGCCATCAGTTTATGAATTATAGTCCGTACTAAAGTTCATCTCAATATTTAGAGAATGTTTTTTAAATTTTCTAGAACATGGTGGTAAATTTTTGATCTTTATTGGATAAAATCAATAGTGTAAATACAAACATCCTCATCACTTCTCTGATGTATATTCATGTACTTTTATCTAGTGAGAAATCATCTTGAATAATAATTAAATGTGAAGTCGTTATAAGATGATCCACCATAACACATATAGAATCATTATCTCTTGATGTCTTTAGAATATCAGTGAAAATGTCTTTGGTGATGATATGTCATTTCAATGTAGGTATGTTTAAGGGTTACATCATCTCCTTTTCTTTTTTCCTTTCATCTCTTAGTTGCCGACATTCAATACATCTTGATGCATATTCCATGATCTCATTCTTTATATTTTCCCACCAATCGTTCTCTCAGAGATCTTGACACATCTTTCTACTTCATGAGTGGATGTATAATGATGATCTATGTGCATCAACCAACAATTGCTTCTTCATCCCAGTATTTGATGGAACATACAGTCTTTACAGAAATCTCACAACTCCTTCTTCATTAACATTGAACTCGGAGGATTTCTCTTTCCTTATATCTTCCACGTTCATCTAAATTACCCCATCATTTCTCTGGAAATAATTTATATTTTCTATATAGGATGGTTGAACACTCAGTTTTGAAAGTATTGGTGATGTTTCTTCCTTTATGATTCACATGTCCATCCGTTACAAATCAAAGAATATTGGATCCCTCTAAATTCACATCAATGATAGAATTGTAGGATCATTTCTACTTAGTGCATATCCAACATTATTCACTTAATTAGGGAATTAGTGGATTAAATATTCATATTCCTTAATTATATTTAAGCATCTTAATTGGTTCATATTCATATCTTTTTGTGTGAATATACACTTGAGTATTTTGGGATCCATATATATTTCACACTTCTACCCAAAGAGATAATAACCATATTTTCAAAGTGAATACCACTACATCCAACTCAGATCATTTATTGGGTAGTTATTTTTGTTAACATTGAACATCCTTGAATAATAGGATTTGAAGTTTTCATTTTTAATTAACACATATCCCAATCCATTCTTCAAATTAGTACTGATAAACATGAAAATTTATCCACTTGTGGTTAGTGTGAGCATAGGTGTAGTGATAAGACTTCTTTCTATGATCCTTGAATATCTCTTTGAATTAATCATTCTAATAAAACTTGACTCCATTATAAGTTATCTTGGTTAGATGGCTTGATAGTCATGAAATATTTATTACAAATAAATGACAATATCAAGCTATTCTTAGGAAACTATGGAAATATGTCACATATGTTGGGCTCAGCCATCCTTCAATTACTTATATCTTTGAAGGGTCCATAGATAACCCATTAAATGTGATGATATGACCAAATAAAGATACTTCCTTCAACTAGAACTCATATTTACTCTACTTAGCACACATAGTCTCCTTTCACAAGTACTTTTGCACAGTGGTTAGATTCTCCTCATCCCCCTTATAGGTTTTGGAGTATATTATAATATCATATATAGATACTTCCACAAATTATTTGAGGTCATATAAAAATACGATATTCATCATGATCAGGAATATTTATGGGGAATTTTTGAGTCCAAAAGTAATTATTATGAACTAATAGAGATCATACATTATACTCAAATTAGTCTTGGGGATATAATCCTTCTTCACCCAAACTTGGTAATATCCCAAACGTAGATCCACCAAGGAGAAGTATTGTGCTCCACATAGCTGATCAAACAAGTCATCAATCTGAGGAAGAGGATAATTTTTATTTATCATGATCTCATTGAGCTGATGATAATCAAAGGAAATATGGATTGACCCACCAATCCTCTTAATATAGAGGAATAGTACACCCCATGGTAAAGCACATGGGAATATGAACCCTTCATCTATATTCTCTGGTAGTTTCTTCATTATATTCTCAAGTTCCACAACAGTCATTCAATATAGAGTCTTTGATAATGGTAACACCCCTGGTATAAGCTCGATTTAAAATACAGCCTATCGGCTATGAGAAAGAATAGGTAATTCCATCAGAGACACATCCGTGTATTCCCACACAATAGTCATGTCTTTAATGATGATTATTTCCTTAGCCTCAGTCATCTGATATTGATATGCTTTCTCATAGGGAAATAATATATATTCTTATGATATTAGTGCTAAGGAAGATTCATCCTCCTCCTTGAACTTGTACAGAATCAGGGGTCAATTCACAATATGGAGAGTGACTTACTTTTCGTGGAAATTTATATTGGCTCAATATAGGGAAAACCAATCCATACACAAAATTTCTTATTTCATTGATTTGAAAGGAGCTATGGTTCCTTGTATTTGATGTAATTATAAATGTATTGATGGTTAACTAGAGAATTCCTTCCCACCATCACATTATTGGGGTTCTACTATCAATAATATCTATTTAGGTTCCCCTCTTTCCCACATATAAATCATTTCTGCATCCCACTTATAAAATTTCTAGGGTGATTATTTCTGCACCTTTCACAAGTGGGATGTTGAAATTTCTTGGAACTATTAGATTTCTCCATCGAACTGCCAGAATTAAAATCCACTTTGAATATATTATACCCATGTAACCTTGAGATTCTATTAACTCCATTTCAACTTTGAGGTAATATAAGTGATAAGACTAAATGTTATATATATTAATGTCACTTTTCCATTGTTTTTTATTCATTAACTGGATAATGTATGTTGTAGATGTCCAATATTGCAGGAAATAGAGATTTAGAATATTCCAAGGAAGAAAGGTAGAAAAGATACAAAAATGGCCATGTATACATTTTGATGGCCAAGTTCACGTCGTGTACTAGATAATCACATCCTTCATCAAGCTAGAGAAATTTCCAGTTCATGTCATGAATCCCTCCAACATGTCGTGACTTAAGTCAAACCAATAGCTGAGAAATTCGTGAAAATTTATGTAAAAAGCAAGATGGACATGGGGTACACGTCGTGAAGCCCTCCCACATGACATGACCATGGTCAAACATAATTAATCCACAGAAGATCCACATGCCACGCTGGAGATCCTGGTCAAAGAAACGTGGATCAAGGGTTCATGAGGTGGCGATTAAATATAGGATGCAACCATTTTTTCCAATTTAAGGAGAAGATCAGCAGCACATTGAAATGATGTTGGGATTAACTCTATCTCCATTTTAGACTCCCTTCGAAATTCCCTTCTCTTTTTCCTATTAAAACCCTTTAGTTATTTGTAATTATTTTTTGTTTTCAATCAAAGAGTCGTGGATTCATTTTCTTCAATGCCTTAAATACCCATGTCATTTCAATTCTATTTCATTCCTTTCAAGTAAGGATTTATGTAAAGTATTCTTGCATTTTTATTTCATATCGTTATCCATTTATTCAATTCAATTCCATTAGCATAGTTATTATGATTTCATTTATCCCTTTTATTGCTTTAATTACCATCATAAGTAGATAAAAGTATCAGGGGTGGGGATCAAGATTCGATGTATCTACATTCTTAACAAGACATCTAGTTCTAAACTTGGAAAACCTAATTGGATTAGTAATTAGGATATAAACTGACGTTCAAACCCCATTTTTGCGATTGTACAATGACCATCGTACATTCAAACAAATGACCTTGTCCTAATTGGAGAAAACTAAGATTATGACCATTAGCTTATGTAATTTTATACAATAGAAGCTGAACTTAATGCATCTAGGACTATAACTATCCTCCTGACCATGGAATAGTTACATCATAGGTTGAACTCGAAGAATGGAAAAAGGTTAACTAGAGACTACCACTTGCTTCAAAGAATAAGAATCTAGTATATTGTAATGATTAGAATTAGGATAACCTTTATCAAGATTCTCAGACTTGAACCCAACCCCTCTTTAATAAATTTAATTAAAACCCAAAAATAGTTATAAAACTACCAAAAATTAGTCAAACTAGTAAGGAATCTTGAAAAGGATTTAAGATAAGATTTCTTGTCCATAGAACTTGGCATCATCCTTGTAGGATAGACCCTGGACTTCTTCTAATCTATTCCCTAGTAGTTAGTAATGTTTGGGAAACATATAAATTTCTAATATGATGTGATCGTGTAGAAACAAATGACCCGTATGGATCATTCTTGTCAAATTTTGGCTCCATTATGATAGAGGCAGCATTGTCACTTTGTGTTAGGACTCTAGTCTGGATCAAGGATTAACTTTCCCTCACCCTTTTTTCATCCTTTTTTAGACTCTCTTATGTATCTTCTCTTTTTCCCGTGCATGTACCAAGGTCCCTTTACTCTTTCAAGTAATCATGAATCAAATTACCCATTAGCCTTCAATCCTGAGATCGAAAGGCGTATCTCTTATCTTTTCCAGCCAGTGATGGCCATGCAATTCCACCCTGTGTGAGAAAACCCACCAAACTCCAACCATCAAGTAATTCTGGGAGGACACCCAATAATGAACCAGGAGAATACGATCATGGATTATGGATTTCCATCAATCCATGGTACGATCCATAGAATTTTTATACCCCTATCCAATCCCATAATTTCGAAATAAAACCTATAATGATTTATATGATCCAAAATATATGGAAATTCAGTGGTCTTCAAAGTGAAGATCCACATGAACATATTGCCAACTTCCTCGAGGTCTGTAATACCTTTCGTAACTAGAGAGTTTCTTCTGATGAAATTGTTGAGTCAAAAGTATTCTTTTGACTTTTATATCATGTTTTGGAAATCACAAATGTCTTTTACCATACTGATCATACTAACCATGCAGATCGTACTGACCATGCTGATAGTACTGATCATGCTGATCGTACTCATCACACTGATCATACTGACCATTCTGATCGAACTGATCATGCTGATCGTACTGACCATGCTGATCGTACTGACCGTACTGATCGTACTGACCATGCTGATCGTACTGATCATGGTGATCGTATTGACCATGTTGATCGTACTGATCAAGCGGATCATACTGACCATGCTGATCATACTGACCATGCTGATCGTACTATTCATGCTAATCGTACTGACCATACTGATCATACGAACTATAATTTTCATACTTAATCTGTCAATCGTATAATACTGACTCTGTCATTTTTACTTAGTTTTGTGTATCTTACATTGTATCATATCAATACATTACATTTAGTAATACTGATAGTAATCATACTTCTATCACATGCATGCTTTTATTATTTTATCAAAAGACATGTTTTGAGATCAATTGTACTCATGATTATCATGTTCATATATTTTTGTTTTAACCAATACGATGTCGTTGAGTTAGTTACAAACTATTCAAAATGATGTCATGCTTTCTGTTTCAATAGGACCATTATAATGCCAGGTGTCTATGTCCCTCTGAGTTTTTTAGAGAAATATGACCGTTGGAGAAATGTGCTCGTTGGAACCTGAGGCCTATAAATAGGAGGTCATTTGAAGCCGAGAAAGAATAACTGTGATACTTTGCTTCTATCAAGTTCTATAGAGAGAAAATGTGACTTCTCTCATGATTTGTGCTTTGTGAGAACGATCTTCATATCGAGGGATTTCAATTGATTGAAAGACAGAGGTTTCGATTACCTACCAAATCGAGGGCTGTCGGGGATAGGCAGACAGACAAACCAATCATTGTATCGAGGGTTGCGGAGGATAGACAGACAGACGAACTGATCATCTTATCAAGGGCTATCGGGGATAGCCAGAAAGACGATCCGATCATCGTATCGAGGGCTTACCAAGGTGGTGGTAAGACATACCTCTTATCCTAGGTGAAAGGATAACCCTTCTCTTTGGGTTAATAATAATTTTAATACTTTTACTTTTCCACTGCTGTTTGTATTAAAACGTAATTTTTATTGATTCCTTTCTTCATTACACTTTCAGTTGTAATTGTTTCAATTACAATTATTTTGTTACATATTTTATTAATATATTCTATACCCTTTAGGGTAGAATATCTCACACCTGTTTTACTCTAATTATTGTATTCATCTTGAATACAATTACTTTACTTTTCTAATGAAATTACATTACATCATACCTTTATATTCAATACAATTGTGGTTGTTTGAATTGTATCAGTTTAAGATCTTTTAAAGTAACCTCTTAAGTGTTTAAACACAATGTTTTTAAACCTAAAATTCACCACCCCTCCTGTATTATTCCATATAAAATACATATACATTTACATATTCGATCCAACAATTGGTATCAAAGCTAGTTTCCATTGATTTATACTACTAGCACTTATTCGAGTTTTATTACAGTTTCAATTACTTTCTACACAAACGTGTGGAGTGGATAAGATTTTGTTTCATTAGATAGAAGGAATGAATATTGGGTCAATTGACAACCTAAATCTTTCTGGACCACCTATATTTGATGGGAATGATTATGAGTACTAGAGATATCGAATGAAGACGTTTGTTATCAATACTGGTGTAGAAAATTTTATTATGCTTACTGGAGGTTACAAAATTCCTAACAAATAATTCAGTACCTTCACTAACCAAGAGAAGCAATAATATCAAGTGAATTACAAGGTACGAAAAACTTTATTATGCTCTACGAACAGGAATATATACAGCCATATATCATCTTGTGATGTAGCCAACTATATTTGGAAGAAATTAGAAGTCACACATTTAGGTACATCCAAGTTTATAGAAACAAGAAGAGCAATGCTTCGAGCAGAGTATCATGGATTTGTTTTTCTTTATAGAGAGACAGTATGTAAAGTGCAACAGAGATTTATGACAATTTTCAATAGTTTAAAATCTAGGGGATAAAAAGGTCCTGATGATGAATCTCTTTTAGATAAGATTATTGATACAATCCCAAATGAATGGGAGTCAAAAAGGACAGTTATTGCTGAAAATAGAATAGTTTCCCAGATTACTCATGATGAACTATTTGGAACTCTTTTACCGCATGAGACAAGAATGAAGAGAGATGCTGATTTCAATATTAATAAAAATGGGAATGGAAGTGTAGCCTTTACATCTAAATCTAAAACACCTGAAAGGATAACAAGATCGAAAGAAAAGGAAGTTGTTATATCAAAATCATGTGATAGTAATCACTCGGATAATGAGTTAGCCAATCTTGCTCGAAGGATGAACAAAATTGTGGGAAATAAATACTTCCTATACAGATTCAAAAAGAAAGATAGGAAGGATAAGAAAGATTCAGAGGTAACTTATTATGAATGTAAGAAAGTGGGACACATAAGGCTTGATTGTCCTTTACTGAAGAGAAAAGACAGAAAGGATAAACATTCTGAAAGAAATAAGAAAAGGTATTATAAGACAAAGAAAGTCTTAAAGGAAAATGATACTTGGAGCACAAGTGGTAGTGATTCTTCAGATAATTCTTCAGAATATGAGTCTGATGGATAGAGAAATATTAGACTTATAGCCAGATTACCAATTGATGATCATTGTCTTATGGCTAAGGTACACAATGCTGAAGCTTTTACAAATGTCTCTTTAAATGAAAATTATATTGATAATAAATATTATGAATCTTCAAATGATGATTCTTCGTCATCAGAAGATGATACATTACCTTCTTTTGAAGAAGTATCTAGATTTTCTAAATTACTTGAAAATGATAATTCTAAACTTAAGAAAAATTTTGATAAAAAAATTCTAAAATTTCAGTTTTAACTAAAGAAGTATCAGATCTTTCTAATGATCTTGATACGAAAACTTCTGATTGTGAAAGTATTTTAAAAACCTTTGGGAAAGTCATATATGATAAGGATAAACATTCTAAGGATCTTGAAAACGTAATTTCTATGAAAAATGTTTTAGAACCTAACCCTAGTTCAAAATCAAATGTTTTGGAGGAAAAAAATTTAGTTTTAAAACTAAAGTCAGATATTTTTTCTTTGAAAAAATGTTTTTCAAACTTTACTTATGGAAAGGAGAACTTTGACAAAATGTATTCCCAAATCTGGCCTTTGAGAAATCATTCTGGACTTGGTTATACTCATTCCAAACCTGTTTTTAGTAATAACTATTTTGTTCCACAAAATAACCCTTTTTGTTCTACGTGTCAATGTGGTGGACTCTGGAAAAGAGAGTGTTCTCTTAATAGAACTCAGTCATTAGGATTTCATAAATCTCATTTTTCAAAACAAATGTGGATTCCGAAAATTATGTTATCTAACCATTCTGGATCCAAACAAGTTTTGATTCTGAAAAACTACTTGATTCATTTTCAGGAAAATGAGAAGTGTACCAAAAAGAATATTTGGTACATGGATAGTGGTTATTCTCGACACATGACTGGAAACAAATATTTCTTTGAAAAGGTCATCAAAACAAAATGAGGAAAGGTTACCTTCGGAGATAATGCTCAAGGAAATATTGTTGGTATATGTAATATTGTTTTTCATAGAAAAGTTATTATCTAAAATGTTTTGTTTGTTAAAGGTATTAGGCACAATCTCATCATCATAAGTCAATTATGTGATGAAGGTTACCGTGTGAATTTTAGAAATGATAAATGTCTAGTTCACAATTCCAAGGATAAGTTCATTCTATCTACCCATAGGCAAGAGAATATATACACTATTAACTTAGAAGACCTTACGAGCCAAAATTTACCCTACTTAAGTGTTATAGAAGACCAATCATGGCTATGGCATAGAAGACTAAGACACTGCAACCTAAGAAACATTTGTAAAATCTCAAAGAAAAGACCTGTAAAGGGACTACCGGTTCTTAGATATGATTCTTCAAAAATCTTTGATCCTTTTCAATTTGTAAAGCAACATAAAACTAGCTTTAAAACAATTAATGAAGTTTCATCTTCTAATGCGTTACAGCTAGTGCATATGTATCTTTTTGGTCCTTCACAAACTGGAAGCATTGGAGGAAAATTCTATGTATTTGTTTTAGTTGATGACTTTATTAGATTCACATGCATCTATTTTTTAACAAAGAAATCTGAATCCTTTTCCTATTTCAAAAATTTTAGAGCCCAAGTTAAAAATGTGAAAAACCTACCATTGATAACTATTCAGAGTGATCATGGTGGTGAATTTCAAAATTGTGAATTTGAAACTTTTTGTAGTAAGAAAGGTATTACTCACAATTTATCAACTACAAGACATCCTCAGTAAAATGTTGTTGTTGAAAGAAGAAATCATATTCTTCAGGAAATGACTAGAACCATGTTGAGTGAATAATCAATTGATAATCACTTTTGGGCTGAATTCGTTAGTACTACTTTCTATAATATAAATCGTGTTTTAACAAGACATTTTCTTAATAAAACACCTTATGATTTATGGACTGGTCAAAAACCTAAAGTTTCATACTTCAATGTTTTTGGGTGAAAAGTTTTCATTCTAAATAAAAAAGATAATCTAAACAAATTCGCACCAAAATCTGATGAAGGAATATTTCTAGGCTACTCCACAACTTCTAAGGCTTATAGAGTTTTCAATAAAAATGCATGTACTGTTGAGGAAACAGTGCGTGTAAAATTTGACGAAACTGATACTTTTATTTTTAAATCATCCCAACCTACATCCTCAGATGTGTTTTCAAAAACTGATTATCAACCTTTGTTAGAAGATCCTTTTGATAATGATAATGTTCAAAAAGATACTTCTGAAACATTTACCACAGAATAATTTCTACCATATGTTGAAGAATAGGTTTTACAAAACCCGAATCAATTGTTTCTTAGGAATCATCCTAGTGATAACATCATTGGTGATGTAAATCAACCTGTAAGGACCAGAAATTCCTTATGAAATGAAATAGAACATCTTGCTTTTCTTTCCCAATTTGAACCTAAAAGTCCAAGTGAGGCCTTACGTGATGATGATTGGATCAAAGCAATACAAGATAAACTAAATGAATTTGATAGGAATCAAATATGTACTTTAGCTGAAAGACCCAAAGAAACAACTATAATTGGTGTAAAATGGGTTTTCAGAAACAAATGTGATGAAAATGGAATCATTGTATGAAATAAAGAAATACTTTTTGCTAAGGGCCATAATCAACAAGAGGGAATAGACAATGAAGAAACATATTCTCCGGTAGCTAGACTTGAATCTATTCGAATTCTATTAGCCTTTTCTGCATACTTTAACTTCAAACTATTTCAAATGGATGTTAAATGTGCTTTTCTAAATTGTTTTGTTCAAGAAGAAGTGTTTTTCAAACAACCTCCTGGTTTTCTAGACCCAAAATATCCTAATCATGTTTTTAAACTTACCAAAGCCCTATATGGTCTTAAACAAGCCCCTAGAGCATGGTATGATAGACTTACAAGAATTTCTTTTACAAAACCATTATGAAAAAGGTACATCGGATCCAACACTTTTTATAAAAATAGAAAATAAAAATGTTCTGATTGTTCAAATTTATGTTGATGACATCATATTTGGTTCTACTCGGCAATCTTTAACTGATTCTTTTGCAAATTTAATGAAGTCTGAGTTGGAAATGAGTATGGTGGGTGAGTTAACATTCTTTTTAGGTTTTTAGATATCTCAAAAACCAAAAAGAACATATATATCCCAACATAAGTATATTAAATATTTACTTAAAAAGTATGGATATGAAAATACTAAAAGTATTAGCACTCCAATTGGTACCTCAAATTCACTTAATCTCGATGAAACTGGGAAACTAGTAGATCAAACAATTTTTAGAGGTATGATAAGATGTTTTCTATACTTGACAGCTAGTTGACCAGACTTAATGTTTTCTATATGATTATGTGCAAGATACCAATCTAATCCAAAATAGTCTCATTTAAAATCCGTAAAGAGTATCTTTCAGTATTTAAAAGGCACTATGGATTTATGACTTTTTTACTCCTCTGGAAATGATATTGTTTTAAAAAGTTTTTTAGATGCTGCATTTGTTGGTTGTAGAATGGATAGAAAAAGTATATCTGGAATATGTCATTTCATAAGAGATTCTCTGGTTTCTTGGTCCTGCAAGAAACAACACTCGGTAGCACTTTCCACTACTGAAGCTGAATATGTAGCAGCTAGAAGTTGTCGTGCTCAAATGTTGTGGATGCTACACACACTCACTGACTATGGATTGAGTTTTTTCAAAACCCAAATTCTATGTGAAAATACTAGTTCCATAGCTCTTAGTAAGAACCCATCACATCACTCTCGTGCAAAACACATAGATTTTAGGTATCACTTTCTTGGGGATCACACACAAAAAATAAAAATTATTTTACAATTCATCGGAATGCAAGAACAACTTGCTGTCATTTTTACAAAACCATCACCTTCTGATAGATTTGAGTTTATAAAACATAAGATTGGAATGATTACATTAAAATAATCATTCATATCTACTTCATGTTTTATACTTCTACTTACATTAAAAAACACCTCTTAGAAAGGGGGAGAACATTTTTTTTTACATATTATGCTTCTTATTCTCTTATGATCTTTATTTGTTTACTCTCCTAGTTTGTGATTTTTACCTATCTGTTTATCATACTAGCTATTATATCGTATTATTTACCTATCTGTTTATCATATTGACTGATTACCGTAACACGTCCACGGTAATGAATTTCTTTTCCATCGGCACGTCCGTTCATGGTAATGAATTTCTTTTCCATCGGAACATCCATTCATGGTAATGAATTTATTTTCCATCGGCACGTCTGTTCATGGTAATGAATTTATTTTCCTTCGGCACGTCCGTTCATGGTAATGAATTTATTTTCCATCGGCACGTCCGTTCATGGTATGGACTTTCTTTTCCACCGGCACATACGATCATGGTAATGAATTTCTTTTTCATCAGCTCGTCCGATCATGGTAATGAATTTATTTTCCATCAGATCGTTCGTTCATGGTAATTAATTTCTTTTCCATCAGATCATCCATTCATGGTAATTAATTTCTATTCCATCATCTTGTCCGATCATGGTAATGAATTTATTTTCCATCGGCTCGTCCGATCATGGTAATGATTTTCTTTTCCATCGGCTCGTCCAATCATGGTAATGAATTTCTTTTCCATCTGCTCATCCGATCATGATAATGATGTTCTTTTCCATCGGTTCGTCCTATCATGGTAATGATTTTCTTTTCCATCGGCTCTTCCAATCATGGTAATGAATTTCTTTTCCATCGGCTCGTCAGTTTGTGGTAATGAGATTGTTTTCCATCGGCACGTCAGTTCATGGTAACAACTTTTTTTCCATCGTCATGACAACTGATTTTATTATTTTTCTTCATATGATTGTGTTTTATTTTATTGTTAATTCTACTAAAACAAACAATTACCTTACGATATCTGATAGGTACATACTTTTAAAAAATGTTTTAATCCTATCTGTTGATCTTATTTCATCTAGTCTCAACCGTAGAAGATCAACGGTCACCCTTTTCCCGCCTATAAACAGACCCCCCCTCCTTCCCAAACCCACACCGGTTTTTCAGGATTTGTGGCGAAGATCTGCTCCACTGATTTACGTCATCATACAATCTTTCAGCAGCTTCAACTATATGTCTCAGTCCTCTGCCAATACTCCTGCAGAAATTTCTTCAAAGATCTTTTCAGAGAAATATTTTTTCAGAGAAAGGGTATTTTCTCGCGACTTTTTCGATTCGTAAGATTCTACAATCAGAAGAATCATTTTGTTTCAAGGCTGGGAGCATTTGTGTGTTGAAAACCCTGTATCCCAATATCCAGTTCTTATTGATGAAGTTAGTCATTTTTACAAAACTGCATCGTTTAACAAGAACATGACTGTAAACTTTGCTGTTTACGATAGAAAGATTTCTATGTCTGTGAATCAAGCAGCTCATTTTCTAAATGTTCCTATAGAAGGTGATTCTTTATATCCATCTCATAAACTACCAGAGGAAGTTGGTACGTTTAACAAAGAAAATACTGAAAAGTATATGTTTATTATTAAGGACGAAAAGAGGAAAGTGGCTCATCTTTCTCTAGATAATAGATTTGTGATGCTGTGGATGCAATATTTTGTTATCCCAAGGAAAGGGGATAGAGAGACTTTAAAGGTTTCTAATATCTTCATGTTGGACTATCTTGTCAACATGAGAAAATTAAATCTTATGGGATACATCTTTGAAACAATTAAGAATGTCAAGTCAGGAGCAATCAAATCCCATTTGATTATGTATCCAGTTATTCTTAAAAAGTTCAATCTCGAGAGCATGATGTTTTGTAATATTCCATTGAAAGGAAATTTGATAGATTTGAAGCCATCCTGGATTAGTAAGAGTACTTTGAAAAAGTTGAATGTTTGTTTTTATCAGAATTGAAGTCTTTTTGTAAAGTATTTAGAAGCTAATTCGGCTCAGAATCAATCGGCACCTATGCCAGTCAAAGAAAATCCTTCTATTGGTCCTCCTCAAAAGTCAGATCCGCCAACCAGTTCAAAGCCAAAGAAGAAACCAAGGTACATTAAGGAAGTCGTGCCCAAGTGGAGAAAAGATAAGGAACAGAGGAAGTAAGGCGATCCAAATTTTGGACTTGATCCAGCTGACGCCTTTTCTGGGAGAATAAGGGTAGAGGAAACTCTTCAAGCTGAAATGAAAAAGAAGACTGTTTTAAAAAAGAAAGGCTCAAGACTTTGTTATCTATAAAGTAATGAAAATGGTTGGGGATGCTAGTGCTCAACTAATGGAATAAAAACATCAATAACCTATCGTACAGAGTCTTCCAGAGAAAGAAAAAGAGAAATAGATGTTGGAAGAGATAGAGGTAGTTGAATAAGAGGAAAGATATTTTCTTTTAGAATTCCTTAAATGTTCAAAAAAGAGTAGAGAAAAATCTTACCAAAAGTAGATTGAATATATTCAACAAGTTCCTCATTGCGATCAAGAACCAGTTTAATCTTTTGAGACTCTGGATAAAAAACCATCTCAAGAAAATAAAGGTGCTCAATCTTCTCATATAGAAAAAGTTATTGTCATTAGTGATAAAGTGGAGGAAGAAATAAAGGAGAAAGAAAAATCAAAAGGAAAACATCCAGTTGTAGACTAAAGTTAGTCGAATGAACTACATTCGTACGATGAAGATACTGATTCAGAACAAACAATCTATCTAAAGAGGAGTGATTACATTGTTCATGTTTTAAGGAGGGTTGAAAAGACTATTCCATACTTTCCCAAGATTGAGGAAAAAATTGATTTCATTACTGACAATCAAAAAAAGAAATTTGGTTCTGTAAGAGAATTAAGAAAGAAAGTTTAGTCAGTTGAAGCTGATTTGAAAGTTCTATCTGAAACTTCAGCTTCTCATAAGAAGGATTGCAATAGGATGACCAAGTGGTCATATTAAACAGAAAGCTCAGTAAATGACCATGATATAGAAATTGAAGATATAAGGTGGTTTTCAAATGATCTTGCGATTGATTTCAATAAGCTTGACAAATAAATTATTGAAAGAATGAACCAGGTAACTCATGGAGAATAAATCCCTTAAATGAAAGAGTTGAAAGAAAGAATGAATGCCTTTCAGTCTGAATTTTAGAAGGTTTCATCTATCAAATATGAAATGGTTTTGTTGAAGAAAAAAAATTCTGTGCTATCCAAAGATAACAATAAATTTCAAGATAGAATTGATACTCTTGAGGAAGTAAGTAGAGTCCAGGAGGAGACTATCAAGAATAAAGATCATCTTTTTTCCGACCAACAAGAGCTTCTCAGATCTCAGGGTGATTCAATTTCTGAAGACAGGAATGAAATCAAAAAGATGAAAGATGTTCTTTATGAATTGATAAAGAAGGAAAAGGAAATAGAAAACAAATGACTTGAATTTATTTTTTTGTGAACCCTGTTGGTTATCGTATTGAGATTTATGTTACTCTTTCCATTTCCTTGAAATTATTTTCTCTAACTCTTTCAGTCATATCAAGATTACTCCATTATTTTTGTAAATCACAAAGGGGGAGAATGTTTTATAAAGGGGGAGAATGTTTTACAATGGGATAATGTTTTAATCAAATACTTTGAAACCAACGAAAATCTGTGAATACAATCCTTAGGAAAATACATACCTAAGGGGGAATTAGTTGTATTCAATTTCATATTCATAAGAGTTTCCAATAACTCAGGGGGAGATAAGTATTTCTTTTTGTATTTACTTTTTGTTTTGTGCTTTCCTAAAATGGGGAGATTGTTGAGTCAAAAGTCTTCTTTTGACTTTTATATCTTGTTTTGGAAATCACAAATGTCTTTTACCATGCTGATCGTAATAACAATGTAGATCGTACTGACCATATTGATCGTACTGATCATGCTGATCATACTGAGCATGTTGATCGTACTAACCATGTTGATCGTACTGACCATGATGATCGTACTGACCATGTTGATCGTATTAACCATGCCGATCGTACTGACCATGATGATCATACTGACCATGATGATCGTACTGATCATGCTGATCGTACTGAAAATACTGATTGTGCTGATCATGCTGATCGTACTGACCATGCTGATCGTACTGATCATGCTAATCGTACTCAGCATGCTAATCGTACTGATCATGCTGATCATACTGACCATGTTGATCGTACTGATCATGCTGATCGTACTGACCATACTGATCGTACGAACTATAATTTTTTTACTAACTCTGTCAATCTTATCATACTGACTCTGTCATTTTTACTTACTTTTTTGTATCTTACTTTGTATCATATCAATATATTACATTTAGTAATACTGATAGTACTCATACTTCTATCACATGCATGCTTTTATTATTTTATCAAAAGACTTATTTTAGATCAATCGTACTCATGATTATCATGTTCATATATCTTTGATTTAACCAATACGATGTCATTGAGTTAGTTACAAACTAATCAAAACTATGTCGTGATTTCTGTTTCAATACGACCATTATAAGGCCAGGTGTCCAAGTCCCTCCAATTTTTTCAGAGAAATATGACCGTTGGAGGAAATGTGACCATTGGAACCTGAGGCCTATAAATAGAAGGTCATTTGATTCCGAGAAAGAATAATTGTGATACGTTTCTTCTATCACATTCTAGATAGAGACGTTGTAACTTCTCTCATGCTTTGTGCTTTGTGTGACCAATCTTCGTATTGAGGGATTTCAAGTGATTGAAAGATAGAGGTTCCGATTGCCTATAGAATTGAGGGCTGACGGGGACAGGCAGACAGACGAACTGATCATCGTATCGAGGGATGCCAGGGATAGGTAGACAGACAAACTGATCAGTGTATCGAGGGCTACCGGGGATAGGCAGACAGACGAACCGATCATCGTATTGAGGGCTTACCAAGGTGGTGGTAAGACAGACCTATTATCCTAGGTGAAAGGATAACCCTTCTCTTTGGGTTAAAAATAATTGTAATACTTTTACTTTTCCACTGCTGTTTGTATTAGAATGTAATTTTTATTCTTTACTTTGTTATTTACACTTTCAATTGTAATTGTTTCTATTACGATTATTTTATTACATATTGTATTAAAATATTCTATACGCTTTATGGTAGAATCTCTCACACTTGTTTTACTCTGATTATTGTATTTATCTTGAATACAATTACATAACTTTTTTAATAGTATTACATTAAATAATTCCTTTATATTCAATAAAAATGTGGTTGTTTTATTTGTATTAGTTTAAGATCTTTTAAACTAATCTCTTAAGTGTTTAAACACCAAGTTTTTAAACCTACAATTCACCCCCCTCTTGTATTGTTCCATATAATATACATATACATTTACATATTCGATCCAACTGCAATAGGACTCTACATCATTCCATTATCCTTATGATATAGAGACATGTACTGGCTAAAGAGTCAATCTCCCGATTCAATTACAACTTGGGACGAGCTGGCCAAAAAAATCTAGAGAAGTACTTCGCACCCATATGGACCTGGAAGTCCAGAGGGACTTTCAAAATTACAACCAAATTGATGTAGAGTATTCTTGGTAATCATGGGACCACTTTAAAGAATTAATAAAGATGTTTCCACATAACGGACTTAATATGTGGATACAACTCCAAACCTTCTATCAAGGACTATAGCCAGCGGAACGTAATGTTGTCGATGCAGCTGCTAACGGAGGTCTCATGTTCAAGAGTCACAACGTTGGAAGAGCCATTATTGATGAAGTATCTCACAATTCTAGTATGTGTTATAATGATCATGCACCACCATGGTGTGGAATCAACCATATTGATGATACGATAAGGCTAGAAGTGCATGTTGAAGCGCTCAGTAAAAATTTGGAAATATTTCAGATATTATCTACTCTACCCCCTCCTACCCCTATAATTGAATTGAAATCATGCAAGATGTACAGTGGCCCACATATATATCATGTCTACAAAACTATATATGAATAACCACAAAAATATTGTAATTATGTCAATTACAATCAGCATAACCAACTATTCTAGCAGCAACAATATTATCAGCAGAGGCCTACTCAACAGCAACCTCAGAACAATCAAGGTTATTTTCAACTGAGAGGTGGACAAAACCAATTCAGAGCTCTAGGACCACTAGGGTATCTTCTAATGAACCATGTACCAAGACCACATGATCAACAACAACCCTTCCTTAAAAGAGCACAACAATTTCAGCCTCCTCATCCAAGACCTCAGCAAGCACCTATGCAAAGCTATCTAGAAAAGATCCTTACATAATTTGTGAAAAAATTATGATCAAAGAATGATGTTCCATGATAGAGATATGGAAAAACAGAGAGATTCTATGAGGAACCTTGAAGTGAAAATGGGTCAAATCTTAAAAAACATTTCTAAGAGATTACTAGGTACTCTACCTGGTAACACTGAGACATAATCATGAGAGGAAGCATAGGAAACAGTGCTGAGGATTGAAATGATTCAAGACTTCCAAAAACCCAAAGAATCAAGGCCAGAAGAAGAATATCCAAGAAAACAACTAGTAACGGATGTAAAAGCTGATGAAGTCACTCCCACCTTACATCATGAAGAAGTACTAGCTGATAAGGAATGTATGCCCGAGCGACAAAAAGAAACCTTTGTGTGTTACCCCACCCCCATAACATCCACCTATTCCCTACTTAGAAAGTGTGAGACAAATTAGTCCAGAGGCACAATACCATAACTTCCTAGATATGTTCAAGAAATTACAAATCAACATCCCTTTTTCATAAGTTATTTACCAGATGCCTATTTTTCCATGTTCCTAAAAAAATTATTATCAAAATAATAATAATAGAATACATATGATTAATTTCACTAAATTATGAATTCTCTGATGTGGTACAACAGAAAATTCCACCAAAGATGGGAGACCCTGTAATCCTCTCAATCCCTTGTGAGATAGGCATGCCCAAATTTGGTAAAACACCCTGTGTTCTTGGAGTAAGAATTAAACATATTATAATGAGTACATTTATAAATATCAAACTCAAAGATCTCAAAGATACATTGGTAGATTTTCAATTAGTCGATAGCTTAGTCAAGTACCCCTAAGGCATTCTAGAAGATGTTCTAGTAAAAGTTAGCAAGTTCATTTTCCCAACTGATTTCCTGGTATTAGACATGGAAGAAGAAGGTGATGTGCATATTATACTTGAATGACCATTCATATCTACTGGAAAGGCACTGATTGATGTAAATCAAGGATGTATCATATTTGGAGTGGGAAAAAAAATTTATTCAACCTGATTAATGTTTTGCAACACTCATATGACACTATAGACTTTCATGCCATTTATCTCACCCAGAATGGAGAATATTACATAGCTATCAAGAAAGAAAGTGGTGACTCTTTTACAGAAAAAGAAAGACACTATGACTTCAAGGGAGTAAAATTTATTGAACCAGTCACCAAAGATGTTGTTCCATTATTTTCCCCATCCATCATTTATTCCCCTAAATTATACTTGAAACCACTGCCCAATACTTTAAAGTACTCATTTCTAGTGGGATCTTCCACCTTTCCCGTTATCGTCAACTCCTAACTATCCCAGGATCAAGAGGAAAAATTGGTTGATGTCCTCAAATGAAAAAATCATTCCATTTCCTAGGGAGTGAAAGACATTAAAGGGATCAATTCTATTTAATGAACTCACAGAATTATTCATAAAGAGAATGCAAAGCCAAAACAACAAACTTAGAGGCGGCTCAAGCCACCCATAAAGGAAGATGTCAAGAAAAAGGTGATGAAACTCATGGATGTGGGAATAATCATTCCATTCTTAGATAGTGAATGGGTGATCCCCCTCCAAGTCGTTCCCAAGAAAGGAGGACTCACAGAAACAAGGATAGATGACGATGAACTCATTTCAACACGCACCATCACTGGATGGAGAGTTTGCGTGGATTAAAGATGTTTGAACTCAGCCCCAATAAAACACCATTTTACCTTACCGTTTATTGAAAAATGTTATAAAGACTAGAGGGGCATGATTTATACTATTTCCTAGATGAATATTCAGGATACAGTCAAATTACAGTCAACCCCGCTAACTGGCTGGAAACCACCTTCACATGCCCTTTTGGTAATATTGTCTACAGATGCATGTGTTTCAGTATATGTAATGCTCCAGCGATGTTCCAAATATATATGACAAACATATTTGATGATATGACATAATAAGTTTTCGAAATTTTCGTCGATGATTTCTTGGTTTATGGGAGATATTTTGATATCTGTCATTGTAATATAGAACCGCTTCTTCAATGTTGTGAAGAAATATTCATGGTTCTGAATTGGGAAAAATGGAACTTCATGGTGAAAGGAGGAATCTTACTCGGCCACAAAATATCCAAATAAGGCATCGAAGTAGATCTAGAAAATATCAATGTTATCAAAAATCTACCTGAGCCATCCACTGTTAAGGTTATCTGGAGTTTCCCTGGGCATGATGGATTCTATATACGCTTCGTAATAGATTTTTCTAAAGTTTCATGTCCTTTTACGCACTTGTTGTCAAAATATATTACTTTTGAATTCAATCATTACTTCCGACAAGCTTTGAATACTTTTAAAAAAACCTGATGACATCTCCAGTTATCATTTCTCCAAACTTGGAGAAATATTTTGAGCTTTTGCGAGATGGAAGTGACCTTCCTATATGAGTTGTTCTAGGACAATGTATGAAAAAAAATTAACCAATTTATTATGAAATTCATACCTTAAATGAAGATCAGATTAATTATACAAAAATAGAGAAAGATATCTTATTCATTGTGTATGCATTTAAAAAAATCATTCTTACCGTATTCTATCAAAATTTATGGATCATACTAATCATGATGTCTCTCGATACATGATAACCAAGAAAGATTCAAAACCAAGTTTGATACGTTGGATTATTTTTCTACAAGAATTTGACATAATAATCAAAGATACGAAGGGAAGAGAAAATGGCATTGATGACCACCTATCCAGACTCACTATAACAATCATCAAAGACCACAAGGATGATATTGAGGTAGATTTTCCTCATGAGACTATATTTAATATCAAGACCCAGCCATGTTTCTCTAACATAACCAATTTTATTACAATGGGATTCCTCCATCAAGAGTTATATTATCAGCAATGGAAAAATTTGTTTTTAGATTCCAAGCACTACTTTTGGGATGAACCTCTACTTTTCAGGAGTTGTGCTGATGGCCTTTTAAGACGTTGCATTCTAGAAGAAGAGGCACAGAATGTAATCAAAATGTGCCACATATCACCAACTAGAAGACATCATAGACCAGAGTGCACAATGGATAAAATCCTACAAAGTATATTTTTTGAGCCCTCATTGAATCCAGATGCTAGGATATTCTTCCACCACATTGATAGATTCCAAAGGATAGGAAATATATGTAAAATAAATGATATGACACAAAACCCCAAGCTGTATGTTGAAATTTTCAATGTCTGGGGTATCGACTTTATGGGACCATTCCCCACATCACATGGAAAGAAATACATTCTGGTTACAGTGGACTACATATATAAATAGGTCAAATATGAATCAATTTATCTTGACACCACCAAGGTATTAATAAATTTCATTCAGAGAAATGTGTTTGAAGGTTTTGGATTTCCACGATTGCTGATTAGCAATCGCGAAACACATTTATCTAATCAACCAGTAAGAAAAATTCTTCAATGATATAGGATTTTCTACCTTACTAGAACACCCTATCACCCACAAATGAGTGGGGAAGTCTAACTATCAAATAGGGAGGTAAATAAGATCCTAGAAAAAATAGTCAATACAAGTAGAATTGATTGGAGCCAGAAGATAGATGATGCATTATGGGTATATATAAGGGCTTATAAAACACCCATCGGCACCACCCCTTTTTGACAGATTTATGGAAAACCATGTCATCTTTCGGTAGAGCTAGAGCACCGATCATTTTGGGAAGGATTTAGACAAGGATGGAGAGGCGTGATTATTACAATTAACCACATTGGATGAATTATGGAAAAATTTGTATGAGAACACAAAAATTGACAAGAAAAAAAAGCAAAAGAATGGAATGACAGACAGATTTTAAGACTCACCTTCATCCCAGGGAATAAGGTTCTACTATTTAACTCAATATTGAAACATTTCCCGAGAAATATAAAATCAAGAGGGTATGGTCTTTATGACATTATTCATGTTTTTTCATATGAAGAAATTGAAATTCAATGATATAGAGAGCCACCATTCAATGTGAATGATCAATGGTTGAAGATTTATCAAGAACACTTCCACGAGGGCTTTTTCCTCAACCTCATGTTCAACTAAGCTCTAATTAAGAAAAGATCTCGACTTTAAAGGATGTGATTTATGGGATGCAACCCATAGTTGTTTTTCGGTTTTGTTTGGGTCTCATCGTTTTCAGTGTTTCATTGTAGTTCTTTGTACAAACTTTCAATTAATAAATAATAGGGTTACCATTATCCATTATTTTTTAATGTGCCTATTTTTTAACTATTCAAATATTTACACCTATGAATTAACATTTGTTTGATAGAGCTGGATTTTTCTAATAACATATTTTGCAGGTGAATAAAACATGAATTTTAAGTCAACTCATACACCCCCATGGAAACCACTTCATCTTAGGGAGCTCTTAATTCAATCTCTTTAAATTTTATCTTCACTTCCATGTAAATTAAATTAAAAAAATTCACTACCACACCACTACAACCTATTATTTCATATAAAGTTGGGACAATGTCTCCTTTTATGTGTTTGTGGGGGGGTTCTCATGATTTCACTTGTGATGCACTTGATTTTTTCTTGTTCTTACTATTATAGGGGACATTTTTCAAATTAATAAAGATGTTGCAAATTTCAAAACCATTATTCCCATGTAAATTAAAGATAACGTTAAAAAAGAAAAATGTTAAGAACCATGTTTCACCCCTGCTTAGAATTTTAGAATTACTGATTAGTCAAGAAGTTTAATTAAAATTTATAATCTTTGAAATCATTATTAATTAACAAACTACATAGGATTTATGCCATTTGTAATTACAATTTATTATTTTATTCTCATTACAAGAGAGTATTATAAGCTTTCAATCTCAATTTCTTTTTTGAGCATATTTCTTGAGAGATACTGGGGACATGTAAACCTACTAGAACATTCACTGAGTACTTATCGAAATGTTGACTGAAAAAGTGTAATTTTAAAATGATTGAGGAATCCTTTGATATGCATTTTACCTAAGTCCCACCAGACATCTATCCTTTATTTATCCCATAGTTTCCATGAATGAATTGTTAGAAGAAAATATATTTTGAGACTATTTACCTTCCTACCTTTCTCTTTGTACAATGCTTGAACACTATTTTTTAAAAAGTGTGGGGGGTGCATTCAGACAGCATGTGATTCTTTCACATTTAGAGATGTGTCATGTGCTCACCTGACTACTAGGTTGTGATCAATATACCTTTTTTTGTATCTCATTCGTATTATATTACTTTTCAAAATTCAAAATTAAAAAAATATTGATATGGGTTGTGTACTAGAGGGTCAAAAATCATAATTCTCTAGACTGATGAATCCCTAGAAGGATCATATGTGGTTAGGTGATGGGTGTGAGATCTATCCTAGGAATAACTTTCGAAAAATAAAAAATCAAAAGAAAAAAAGAAAAGGAACAAAATCATTTTTTTATCTACTTGTTATACATATGGATCCAACCTGATCTGATAGAGTATGGACCTCACTCGTCAGATGGATGAATTTTTTAATACTTATCTTATTGAATTTGCATTGTAATTTAGATATTAACAACCTTTTGATCTTATTTTCACATTTTACCTACCTACCTACAGCCTTAGAGTCATCAGAATATTGTTGCTAAAAGTCCTCACGATTATTTTTATACTTGTATTTACATAGTAGAGATGATAGAACAACGGAAAGCCTTTGGTTAGGAACTTGGAATCAGTGTAGTATCAAACCTTACTTACATTTTACCCTGAGTGATGAGAGAAAAGAATGGTGAAGTAAATTAAAACTGGGCGTAAAGTTTAAATAATAGTTAAAATATTATGATTAAAGTAATAGAATTTGTTTTGAAAATATAAACAATAAGGCATGACTAATTTATAATGCATGATTAAAACTTGTACTTGATTTCTTTTCTTATTACTCTTAATTTAATTGCATCAACATAACGTACATTTCTTTCTTTACAAATTGCTTATCCTTTTGAAATATTTGTTGAGATATTTTTCATGAGGACAAGAAATGATTCAAGTGTGGGGGGTTATAAAAATAAATGTTATATGTATTTTACTGTCACATTTCCATTTTTTCAATAATTTAATGGATAATGTATGTGCTAGATATTCAATATTCCATGAAATAAATCTTTACAAGATTACAAGGAAGAAAGGTAGAAAATCTAAAAAAATTTCAAAGTACACGTCATGATGGACAGGTTCACATCCTGTACATGATCATCACAGCCTGCATCAAGCTAGAGAAATTGAAATTTCATATCGTGAATTCCACCTACACATCGTGACTCAAGTCAAACCAATATCCAAGAAAGATGTGAGGATTAACATAAAAAAACTAGCTGGCCATGGGGTACACATCATGAATCCCTCCCACATGATGTGACCATGGTCAAACATTATTAATTCGCAGAAGATTCGTTTGACACACTGGAGATCCTGGTCGAAGTAACGTGGATCAAGGGTTCACGAAGTGACTATTAAGTACATGTCATGATCATTTTTTCCTATTTAAGGAGTGGCTCGACAGCACATTGAGAAGACGTTGGGATTATATCTCTATCCCTTTTAGAATCCCTTCAAAATTACTGTTTATTTTCCATCTTGAAACACTTTAGTTATTTGTAATTCATTTACGTTTTCAATCAAAGACCCATGGATTCATTTTATTCAACACATTAAATTCCCACATTGTTTTAATTCCATTTCATTCCTTTAAAGTATTGTTTTATTTAATGTATTATTGAATGTTTATTTCATATCATTGCAAGTTTATTAAATTCAATCCCATTAGCATAGTTATTTAGATTTCCTTTATCCCTTTTATTGCTTTAATTACCATAATATGTAGCTAAACACATCAGGGGTGGGGATCAAGATTCGATGTATCTACATGCATAATAATACCTCTAGTTCTAAACATTTAAATTATAATTAGATTTGTAATTATGATATAAACCAATGGTCAAAACTATTTTTGATATTTTATCGTGACCATCATACATTCAAACAACACAACCCTCTCCTAATTTGAGTAAACTAAAACTATGACCATTAGCTTATATAATTTTATACAATAGAATCTAATCTTAATGTATCTAAGATTGTAACTAGCCTCCTGACCATGGAATAGTTACATCGTAGGTAGAACAAAAAGAATGGTCCAAGGTTAAGTAGGGACTACTGCTTTCTTTGTAGACTAAGAAGTTAGGACCTTACTAAAATTAGAATTAGGATCACCTTTGTCTAGATACTCAAACATGATCCCGACCCATTTTTATTCAATTGAAGTAAAACCCAAAAATAGTTAGAAAACTACCAAAAATTATTCAAACAAGTATGGACTCCTACAAAGGATTTAAGACTAGATTTCTTCTCCCCACAGAACAACATCCTCCTCATGAGATCAACCCCGAACATAAACCATACTACGCCCAAGTAGTTAGTAAATTTTAGGACACATATAAATTTATAATATGATGTGACCCTATGGAAACGAATGAACAATGTGGCTCATGATTGTCAATAAGACAATCTCCTCATACTTATCTAAGTCTTGGATCACCAGAGATTTTTGTACAGTAGGTTTTACCCACCAAAGAAGTGTCCAATATTGAATTTGCGGGTAACGAAAAATACTAAGGTGTATCCTGAAAGACATGTGATGTTTTTCTTGTATTCCACTATATATTCATTGCCTTTATCTTGAGGGAAAATAAATCCCTTTCCATTTTAAGACAGATGGTGTGTGGAAAATATTTACAGGAAAACATTTTCTAATATTTATTTCACCGTATCTCTTCAATATCTTTCGCATGATTCATATTCTTGATAAATGTACACCACTGATTAGATTAAAACACTATATTATAAACAACTAGTAGAATCTAATCTTGATTGGAACATTGTACAAAATATAAAATCTTCTCAATGGAGTTGATCCATTGTTCCGGAATCAAGGGACAAGATGATCTATTGAAATAAGGAGGGCTTTGTCCCATAAGGGACTCAATTGAATCTTTTTCGCTCTTATGAGGATTTGGGAACTCCTTTCAATCTAGGTTTCTATTCAAAACCTAATTCATATGAGAGAGTATATTTACATAGTTTTCAATTCCTACTCCCATAGAGTTGGGAATCTCTATGGGGCAGTCATCACCTTACTCTCCACTTTGATTGATTACCTGATTCCTCCTACTTTTGGAAATTTTTTAGAATTAAAGAAAAATTAGGGATGAGTATTTTTAAACTAGTAACCACGTTAAAAAATAAAATAAAATTAAATAGATAACTTATATGTTATTTTATTTCCTTTATTTAGGAATTTCTAGGCTTCAATCTATGTTATCCATGATCTATTTCCTAACATATATTATTATTTGTATTTTTTTAACTTAGTAATTATTCCTACTGAGATTATGAATATACGAAAGAATATTCCCATGAGGTGTCAAACCAGGTGCGCAATAGGGTGCATTTTCATGTACCATGTTACGTTCAGTCATTCCTGAAAAACCTTGTTCAAGTTGTAACCCCTAAGTACATCTATGCTAGAACCACATCCACTTGTAGTATCCAAAGAGGGATGTATTTCTTTAAAAATCACTTAATATATTGTTACCAAATTTTGGGGATGTATTATTATACTTAGTCTTATCACTAAGGGTTTTATTAGAGTTTTATATTCCTAATACCAAAAATAACTAAAATTTTCCTTTGATACAAACTATAATAACCACTCCCCTTATTTCACATTTATAATTGATTTATTCAAAAACATTAAACCTAAAAAACCTAGAATCTTGATACATATTGTATATTTTGAAATTAGGTACATACCATAACAACTTGAGCATGGGATACAATAACATTATTTAAAAAATTTAACCTGCTTCTAAATTTCCATGGATTTTAAAACTCTTAGGGACAACCTGGGGACATAAATACAAAAGGGGTGATCTATAAAGTATAGTAAGGGAATAGTCATATCAAAAAAAAGAATATAATAATACATGTTAAAAAAATAGGCATAAAAATGGGGCCTAAAAAGTGTAGAATCATAAATGTTAACAATGAAGCATGACATAACAAGATAATCATAGAGGAAAAATGGGAAATGTAGAGAAAATGTAAAACACTGAATCAGAAACATAAGTCAAGAATAACAACCAAGACATCATGATAGAAAAAGTCCCATAAATGAATAAGGTTCACTATCTTTCCAAATATTATTCCCTCTGATACTAACCATTTCCCAATGCATTGGAACACTATATAATTACCAATACACCGGTCACTTTCACTTTATTCTCATTCTTAAGTGTTCCACATAAATAATAAAACACAGATTCATCCATCATTATATTTTATTTCACAATCATGGAGTATGGAATAAATACATGTAATACAAAATTAATTATTGAATAAGTGTATTATGGTAAACACCCTTGATAGGAAATTTGTAAGGTATTCACAACACAATTGTCTTGGCATGCAAAATTCGTGATGTGATTTCGACATCATAACGACATCACATAAAAATTCAAAAAATGGGTTGATGAGATAGAAATGAATATATAATAATTTTTTCATGGAATGGAATGTAATAGGTAAATTGAAATATTTATCCCAAATTTAGTAATTGGAAATATATGGCATAAGATAATAAAGAATCTTGAAAAAAGAAGCAAACATGGGGATCCATTACTTTAATGTGTGACTCCAAATTCTTAGGAGAGGCTCATTTAGAGCTTTGGGAACCTTGGGATGAATATAAAGAGGGGACGGAAAAATAAGTACATGATACAAAGATTTTAATTGAAGATTAATGGGAGCATATGTAGGTTTATATAGGGAATGAGTGGAGACTTCTTTATTATTCGTCAAATTTCAATTTTGGACTCAATAATAAAATAAGCAAACCCACAAAACATCCCCTTGGTTTCTTATGGTTTTCCTAAAATGGATTTATTTTGATTATTATATAATTAATGGGTCTGAACTTAATAATATATTTCCCTTTATTATGTGGAGGTGATTCATACTCATCAAGAAATGATATTAAAATCATAAAATATATTAATAGTTTTGGAGGATTGAAAAAGAATTTATAAAATTAATAAAATAAAAATAAGATCACATTATAATAAATGAAAAACATATATTTTTTCATGGATCCCATTTTTATTATATAATACATCACTTTTGGTTTATTATGATGTCATAATAGACAATGTGTATTTATACGGTATATAAATTATACCTGAAAATTCAACTGTCTTGAAAAATTATGAAAACTTCAATATTGAATAATGTAGATGTTATGATTCCATAAATTATATTCATTTTATCTAAATAATTTTATAAATATGTGTTTTTTAATTTTTATATAAAAATCAACATTTAATGATAAATGATGGCGTTTTTTGACAATAATGATTTTTGAACCCTTATAAAAATTACATTTGATTTCATCAATATTATATGATCGTTTATATTTAATAAACAATATTTAATAATAATAATATTTCACAAAAATATCATTTATTTAAAAAATAAATTAAATCATCAGAATAAATTCCATATTTGAATTTTAATATTACCCAAAAAATACTATTTTTGTTTTATTGTATAAAAATATAATAATTTATCAAGTTACAATAATAGGATGAAAATATAATCCTTATTCAATTAAAATTATTGTACATAATAATATTTATAGGGTCTTGACATGTATCCCTTTAATACACCAACAAACTCTTTAAAAGTAAGGTGTTCAGCTATGAGACTTTCATGGGTTTGATTGGTATACCTGGTTTGGGTTGTGACCTCGATGATCTTGAAATTCACCCACAAACAATTTTTGATCATGAATAATATGTTGGGTATCAACTTTGGATAAGACAAGGGAAAATTCTAATGATGTTATCCACTTGTAATCTCTGATAAATGGGATCCATAGGGTGTGATCCTAGTTATTGAGGCAATCACTTCCTTTGTCTTTGTCAATTGGATTTGATAAAACCCTATATTTATACAAACCATGTGATAATTGTTTAGTGGCTATATTATCAATGGTAAATACTATTAAAGGTTATTTAAATATTATAGAATATAATAAAACCAAATAACTTCATTTGTTTTCTATATCCATATTTCATAATAATAAATTTAATTAATTTTAAGTGGGAATTTTTTTTATAATAGTTCGGGTCTTTACAAAATTTAACTTCCACTTAATCTCTACTACACAACCACATTATAACCTCCATCACATCCTCACTGCACCACCACAACATAAAAGAAATCTCAGTCCCACTGCTCGACTATATATCATCCCCTACCCCCACACACATCAACACATACCACTAAACAACACATTTTCATATTTAGCATAGGGTATCTGATTAAATTTCACTGCATTAATTAAGTTTGTTGTCATATAATTCATTAGATCCTGGGGAATCTATTCCATTAACTGAATATGCGTTTTTAGATAATTATTTATGATGATATAAAACAATCAAAAAATAGAGGTTTCAATAAAAAGTCACTATATCATAATCAATTCACCAATATACATGTTTTTTTTCAAGGAATTGTGCCTATAAAATCACAATATCAAATCAAATCAGATCAAATAAATAAATCTATAAGGTTATACATCAATTTACCGTACCCGTAAAAATTAATTTTAACTGATTCGTTTTCTTTATTAATTTGGATGAAATAATAATCAAATAATATAACAATAATAATCCCATCCCACATGATACTCATAAGGATAAAAGAGGGAAAACCTAATTATAATAAAGAAGTTATTAGCAAACATACAACACTAAAACAGGGGGTTCACATACTAGAGAGAACTTCGTCGAGGGAAATCAAACCAACAAAAACAATAAGGTTGTACGAATCCAAGGGAAGAAGTAATTGAAACCTCCCATATCAAATGAAATAAGAAGAAAAGTACAAGGTAAGGATATTCACCTTTGAAACGGCTTCAAAACTGCTCAGTTAAGTAATTATATGAAATTTTCATCATAAAATTCATCAGAATGGAAAACTAGAAAATATTTAAAAAACTAGAGACACATTAGATCAACTGTTACTTTAGATCCAGTATTGGGTTATCATATGTTATTATAGATCCAACGTTACATTATACCCAACATTACTGTATATCCACCATTACTATAGATCCACCACCAGGTGATCCATTGTTATTATATCTCCACTATTAGTGTAGATCTGCCATTGGTTGATTCACCATTACTGTAGATCCACCGCTACTATAGACCCATGATTAGGTGATCTATCATTCCTGTAGATCCACTATTATGGTAGATCCACTATTATTATAGATCCACTATAACTATAGTCCCTTTGTTAATGTATCCTTACTCTTACTGTAGAACCATAATTACTCTAGATCCACCATTGGGTGATCCAACATTACTGTAAATCCATAATTACTATGCAACCGCTATTTCTATAGATCCACCATTAATATGGATCCATCGTTACTATAGACCCACCATTACTTATACCCACCATTATAAATATTCTGTAAAAATAGAAAACTGCCAGAATGACATACTATTAGTTCAAAATGAACCTCCATCATGAAATTGCTGGGAAAATGAAAAACTACCAGAATGTATAACCATTATTTCCAAATGACCCATAATTAAAAAATTCCAATAAAATAGAAAACATACAGAACGAACCATGGTTAGTTTTGAATGCCTAATATCTGCCTATCACTATTAGCCTCAAAACACTTCAAAACTCCCCCTTTTTCTACAAAATATCCATGGACTTTCCCCCCAAAACCTCAAACCTGTGATTTCCTACAAATTAAAGGGATCAAATGTCTGGACCATTACATCAGATTCCTATCAGACTATTATCAACATTGATAATTCAAATCCAACCTATAAGAAAAGAGAGAAAGGTATGAACAAACATCCCTTGATATACCTCTCAAGGATTTCATTACAACTAAATCACTTCTACCAACCATAACTAAAAACCCAAACATCCTTAATGGTTGAATGCAAAAATGTACTAACCTGAATATAGGAATTAGTGATTTCCATCATCTATGTTAAGATACTATCCACTTTGGGAGGCATTAACTTTTCTTCATGGGTATAATATCTTCGTAGTACAATGCATCTTTATTTGGAATCACATATTCTCTTTTTCACATTCCATAACTTTATAATGAATCACAGAACACACATCATATCAAGGGTAAAAAAATAGATTACATAAAACACCCTAATCCTGAAAAAAACACAAAAAAAAGATAAAAGAAATATCAAAACAATTAGAGTTAGCAAGATTTCATTTGTGTCTCGCACTCCCAAGTAATCTCTTCCAGGACACTATGACTCAATAATAGATGAACCATGGGAATGTTCCATTCTCATAGCACCTTCTTTCAATGATCTTGGGTCTCCACTATCTTCTCCACAAGTGTCACATCATTCTTGAATCCCATACTCCCCATTTAGTGACATGGGTGTCATCATGAAGACACAGAAGGAGTTGAGAGACATGCAATACATCATGGATCCGATACAACCAAGGAAAAAGTGCTAAATGGTATACCATCATGCCAATACACTGCAACACCTCAAAGTCCCCAAAAAGCTAGGGTGTGATCTTACACACTATTCCCAGCCTCTAATTCCAACATCACGGGGAAACCTTAAAGAACACATGGTCACCGGCCTAAAACTCCAAGGACCCACTCTTATTATTATAACATGAATTTTTTCCTTTCATGTTCTACCTTTATAATATCATGAACTAAAAAAACCTTCTCTATCATTTTCTACATGACATTAGGTCCATGAACTACTGCATCTCTAACCTCAATCCAAAACAATGGAGAATGACACAATCTCCCATATGAATCATTAAACAGGGTCATTCCAATGGATGTGTGATTTATATTATTATAAGTGAACTCAGCCATGGGAATGTGGTATTCTCATGATCTGATGAATTCCAATACACATGCTCGCAACATATTTTCTAGTGTCTAGATAGCCTCTTCCATATTCCCTTCAGTCCAATGTTGGAAAGTACCGTTGAGACATAAATAAGTGAAAAAAGAATATTAAAATCCCTTCTAGACACATGAGGTAAAACATGCATCTTGATCCAAAATAATTTACCTCATAACTACATTTAGTCATAACACAGAATAAACATAATTTTTTTACCAAAACATCCATTGTTCCTTACTCATTGATCCCTAGGAAGTGAGCCGATTTCTTAAACTAACCCACAATCACCAAAATTTCATCACAGCCTACTTGAGATATGGGTAACCCTATGATGGAATCCATTGATATTTCATCACATTTACACTTAATAATATCCATGGTTTGAATTTAACCTCTTGGAACTTGATTTTCAAACATTACCTATTGGAAAACCACACACTAAGCCACAAACTTTTAGGAGCCACCAATATTATGTCCAAAAGACATGGTACATATTGAAAACTCTCAGAAATACCACCAATGGTGATATGTAAAACTCATAAAGGAATCTATCATGAATCACTACCAAAAAAATCTCCCATAAAACAACATCTATTTTCAACCATCCTCTGACCATTACTCTAGAGCGTAATTATAGACACCAAGACCACGCATAACCTCTGACTCATAGTCTCCCCATTAAGAATAATTCACTTGTTGCATCAGATAATATATAACTTTTATATAGAAAAATAGCAGATACCATCATCTACCATTTAATCTATGTTCAAGGATTCCAAATAATACATCGCTCTCAAAGAATCCTCAAACTCTTGAATGACATCATTCTGTGACTTTCTTCTCAAATAATCAACCATGAAATTTCACCTTTTCGTGGTGTACAAGATCTCAAAATAATAGTATGGATGAATATTCATCAACCATTTCAATCAATGATTCATATCAACCTGATAAAAGATACAAATCAGTATCTTGTGATCCATGAAGACCACAAAGCACTCCCCAATGAATTAATGTCAACACAACTTCATCACAAAAATTGTTGCTTCTAGTACTAGATCATGGGTGGAATAGTTATGTTCATGAGTGAATAACTATATAGAACCATAAGATATCACTCCCTTATGCATAATTAAGATACACCCCAAAACAAGATGGTACAATTCATAGAAAACCTCAAACAACACATCCTCCTCTGGAATCTAAAGCACATGAGCATTGACCGACATCCCCTCTAGGTAACCCAATGCTGCCTGACATTGATCGATCCAAAAACATCATGGTCCTCCCTATTCAATGATATAAATAGGGATTAAAATCAATATAAATAACTCATAAACCATTGATTATATCTTGTAAGACCAAGGAATCTATGAACCTCTACCACATTCTTGGGTGAAAACCAAAAAAAAAACTTCCCTGGCCATTGATGGGTCCAAAGAAACACTCTGATGAGACACCACATGCCCTATGGAATGAACCTATCATGTAAAAAACATACTACAAGAAAAAATTCCATAAATCAGGTGGTTATTAAGAACCTATAAAATTGTTCTAAAATGTTATCATTCTCATTCTATGACCTTGAGTAGATCAGCATATAATTAATTAAGATAATGAAAAACATGACTAATAACTCCTATAACATGGATTTCATAACCCCATGAACACAACTGGTACATTCATAACACCAAAAGACATGACCATGAACTCAATGTGTATTACCAGCATCTGAATGTAGTCTTCTAGATATCACCATCATTTACCCAAAACTGGTGATATCTTGTTTCCACTCCTTTTTCGTCACAGAGTCTAAATGAAATGAAAAGGGAAATACCTCAAACAAAGAAGATTCAACCTTTGAATAAACATCAAAAAAAGAGAAAGGGATGAGCAAGGAGAACATTGCCCATAGGTCGCGCAAGTTCTAGCCTAGTCGCGCAAGTACACTTGCGCACCGCCTAGTGGTCACGCAGGTGACTTGCACGCCCTCTTTGAAAATCGCCCAGGGTCTTCTCCAGCCTATAAATACCCTTGGTGGTACCCCCATTTGAGGAGTATTTTTTTCCAGAATTCAGATAAAGAGCTCTGAACGCCCAAGTCTCTTCTTCAAGTCTTCTGAATGCTTCTAAGGTAATTATTTACCTAGAATGGAAGTTCTAAACAAGAGGAATAAGGTCTAAGTGTTATAATTCACTAACACTTACACACCTAAGTGTTTTACCCTTAAGGGAAATGGACACACTTGTGCGCCTCCTTACCTACTCATTGAAACTTGCACGCCACTCTTCTGGAAGTCCCTTGGGATAATTCTAAAGGCATTGTTCAAGGATCACCCAAGTATTACCCTACTGGTTAACCTTCACCCAAGTATATTGGTGTCGTGCAAGTATACTTTCGTGACCAAGACTTGCGCGCCCATGTAGTACTTGTGAAACCCCACCTGGACTTGCGCGTCCTTCTATTTTTGGGTGCCCTTCCTACCCATTTCACCTCTCTTATGCCATTCCACCTCTCCTATTCCAGATTCAGTCTTCAAGACACTCTTCAAAGCCATTTATGGCATTTTTTCTTGATTGAATACCTTATCTGAAAGGAATTCTGTGGAACATCTCTCAAAACCTAGTGATTTACACATCCTTATGTCACTAAATTTATATATTTCATTCATTCAACCTCATCCTTTAAGATGAGAGAACCCTATTGATGGGCCTCCTTTTCAGGAGTAAGACCCAGTCATAATTTCCCTTAACCTGGGCCTCCTTTTCAGGAGTAATCCCAAGTCCAAGCCCCCTTAATTCTGGGTATCCTCTTTAGGAGTAAGCCCCAACCATAATTCCCTTAACTTGGACCTCCTTGTCAAGAGTAAGACCCAGTCTTAATTTCTCATAACCAGTCTTCATTTAATTTTTATTTGAGTTTCCTTTTCATTAATAAAATCCAATCATAAGTGCCCTCTTAATTTGGGCATCTTTCTCAGGAGTAAGACCCAAGTTTGAGTATCCAAATCTCCATAAAATACATATACCTTTATGGACCCTATTTCCAGGTTTCTTCCCTAATGTAAATCCTAATCTTCATTTATCTGGGCAGTAATACATACATAATCCCCACATTATTTCTCATGATTGCATCTTTCAGGGAACAATTTTCTGGTTTTATCAAAACCTCTTATTTCTCACAACGAGTATGACTTACGTCAGCTTTGAGTGTAAAAGTAATTATGACATCTTTCTTTGACCCATTAATTATACATAAACCTCATACTTCCTTACTCGAACTACATGGGTTCTGATTCCTTCTATATACAAGGATACGTAGGTAGCCCATCTGCGGGTGCGATCCCAACTCTGAAATAATCTATGTCCTTTTGAGTGACAATAAACTTCAAGTGCCCCACTGAGTGGCTTTAAAACCAGCATGGTTATCGTAATAACCAAGAGACTTCTATATAATGTATTAAAGGATACCATTGACTAATAATCTCTAAAAAAACACAGATGACTCTCTATCGATGAATAACCTCGAATACATATAAAATATTATCTAAATTTCATACATATTTATCATTGATTGTCAGATCTAAAGGAAATCTCATTCTAATACTTAGTAATGTAATAAGGATTCACGAACATAAATTAAATCTATAAAGAGAATCCCGGAGTAGACAATAATTCCCCTTAAGAAGGTGTGATGAGTCCGACCTCCCATCCTCTCGACCAATGAAAATTCCTAAGCCTCATCAGTACATAACTAAAGAGCGCCTGCCTTTGGAAAGTAGGTCTAAATGAATATAGAATCATTGGATGTTTCCAGTTCTATGAACAAACCCGTTAGAAACCGCTTGGAATGTTTGAACCTTAAACCAACAAGGTCATCCCCAATTCCATAGGTAAACAAAAAATGGTGAACCTGACGTGAATCCTTAACCAAGTTAAAATGATAGTTTGCCTACTTGTTAGACCCCTATTTAAAACTAAATTAGAGGGCCAACAAGACAATAAAAAACATATGTTTTTATCCAAAAGATGTAGTGGCTGGACTTATCTTGATTACATCTATTATATCAAACATGCACTCTTTTCCAAGATCTTCTACTTTTCAGAAATGGATTCTCCCATGTTCACACCCATGAATTCTTATGCTGTGAATGCCTCTGCTACTACTCCTACTGGATCATAATCCGTTCTAAGGACGATATCACCTACTCAGAGTCTTCAAAACTGGGTATGAAATGCACTGTTTAAGGAGTACCATCAACATGGTACCATTCCAACTCTGGATGCTGCCCGACAAGCCCTCCAAGTGAACAACTCACACCGATCATCCGGACAACGACGACCAGTGATTAAGAAGCAGGTGGTTCCAACCACCGTCTCCAACCATTTTGGGTCGTTATCCCCAGAACTAAATCCCCAGTCCCTCCCATATTATGGGGAGGTGAATGATCAGGCCCCTTGGGGCCTTAATTCAAAGAGACAAGATTCCTTCCTGAGGGCACCCATCAACAATCGCTGCCAGACTCGTGCGGCAATGTGCCCTCAACATGATGAGGGTATCATCCCTAGGCGTTTGTCTCAGCTTCCTCGAAACCGAGAAGGAAAGACGAATCACCAGAGGCAAAATCCGGTAAACAGTGAGCAGGTTGTCATCTCTGCCATCTCCGAAGTAGTCCACCAACCTAACTTGGTGGAATGAAATGAGCGGGCACATACACTCATCCGTTTTAATTCTGTTGTCCAGCAGACTCATCTGGAAGCAGCGTGCCAATCCTGCCAGGAAAATCCGGTGGTGTACTATAGACAGGAACACACACCTGTTTATGAATCATCAGCTAGCCAGTAGGATCTTCTGACTATATATGATGGAGCTCGCCTACCCAATGTGTTGACCACTGGTAAACATGCACATACACCTACTTACACTCATCAATCCTACCAGCATCCTCGTCTGTCAGGGTTGAAGTAATTTCTCTAACATTGTTTGGCGGAGTGAAATCAGCAGGCACATACACCTACTAGTATTGATCAAGCCTACCAACAGTCTCGTTTGGTAGCACCAGGAGAGGTCAGTCGGAAAGCTCCAGCGACAAACAGGAGGCAGACTCAATTCTCTGCCCCCACACATGAGTACTGTCAGGATTCACTGACAGGAAAAGGAGGAAAAGAGCAGGAACACACACTAACTCCAAGAACGGAATGGACGTATATCCCCATTCTGGTAGCTGAAGTCACCAAACACATTCTGTCAATGGTGAGAGAGAAGAAGCGAATCCATGCTCATATTCTGGATGCCTGCCAGGATATTATAATAGCTTCAGCAGCATCACATGGAATGAAATGTAAATCTATCCCTACCAGTGGAGTGACTCATCAACAGATCACTCTGGAGCAGATACACACCTCTATTCCAGTCCAAGAGGTTTGTGGGGCGTACTCCCCCATATCATACGGACAACCAATTCAGGCACATACACATAATTTGAGTGGATATCGTCAGCCTAACCTGGCCATCTCTCCTGATCAGGCACATACACCTTCTCAGAGTAGCCACATTCATCAACAAGTGGTTTCCAAGGCGATTAAGAAGGAATCTAAAAAGACGACCCACCCAGCACAGTCAAGGAATCAAGAGCCAATCAATAACAAGGCCTTTCTCGATGCTGGAGTTCTTGAAGACCTCAGACAGTTATCTATTGGAATCCAAGATTCTACTCTCCCATTTCCCAATAGTCGGAACATTAATTCTGAAGGTCTTCAATAGAAACATCCTCAAGAAGGCTTGCTTCATGACAGTTCGGTCGATCTTGAAGTTTCATCTTTAGATGAGAGCTACAATAACCCTATGTGTGGCCAGAAGACCAAGGAGCAAGAGATCTCATCTTTTTTTGTAACCCACCATGGTGGTCCTCCCCATGATGATGAATTTCGCTGCGAATTTCCCCTCCGCATTAGTGATGCACATTTCCCGGAAAATACTCTAGTGGACAATGTAGTGTCGAGAAATCCCGCTTATCTTGAGGCACTTGCAAATGCGAAACCAGTAATGTCTGATGCTTTACCATCAGTAAGTGAAATACTTTCTCAATAAAAAGATAGTACATGGTGTAGGTCATTCTCCGAACAACCCCTAGGTCATTTATCTTCTAGTTTGATCAGTGTATTCTCTACCAGCCTTGTTGCATCCGATGAAGCAACAAGAAAGCACCAACTCTGGTCAAATTAGGTAGAGGAATATTTATTGAATGATAAAGAGGAAGTGCTAAATATGAGAAAACAACTGGTGAAAGGTGAAGTGCCAGTCATGTTTTGGCCTTTGGAAGACTCTCAGTATGACATTATAGAGATGTTGACGTAAGATGGGATTAATGGCATTCGTCTCAACATATGGAAAATTCTTTGTCAGTTGAAAAACAAAGTATTATCTTATGATGAATATGAAAATCATGTTAAGATAATATAAGGGTTACAACGTCAAATTGACTTGGCATCTCTATCAGTCTCTCCATATCTGAAGGCTGAAAAGCAGTAGAGAGCTCTTCAACGTTCATGCCTTGGCTCACTAAGAAGATTGTGCCTGTTAATTACCAATGCCCCATCTGGCATTCATATCAGGGGATGGGGTGTTCATGGAGAACTAAATTTTACTCTACTATCTAGTCAGAAAAGCCCGTTGAAGATGGTCTCATGAAATGTTATTTCCCATGGCCGACCACAGTCAATGGGTTTTGTTTGTAATCAAAAGCTTTCCCAAGAACATGGTTCAACTAGTTCCTCTCAAAATCAAGAATAAAGAGAACAAGTTGTTGAATTACTCCTAAATCAAGTGAATGAGAATATTGAACATGCCTCTCATATGGAGCAAGAACATCATCAATTGACATAAGTGTCAGAAATCATCCAACGGTCTTTTGAACCGGGTGAAAAAGTGGATGTCGATTGATGCATCTAGCTAGTTTTTGAACCAAGGTCCGCAAGATCAGGAGATATTTTAAGAGTCTCATACATAGAATGTCAAGAGCCACCCCAGCATGCCAGACTGGGGACTCTTTTAAACCAACCCTTGGAATCAACAAATAGGATTCGAGGAGCTGAGTGGGAATAGCAAGAATATCCCCAGTCCACCGGACTGGGGACTTTTTTAAATCCTCAATCCCTCCCTCAGAGAAAGTAAGTCTTCTCTCAATTGGGGAAGAAGCCAAAATAGGAACCAAGATCCAAATTGTCATGAGATTCTCTCCAAATTATAGTTTTCCAAGAAGTTCCTAAGAGATAAAGTCAACAAAAGGCAATGTCTTATCAAAGACATGTAAGAAGACAATATCACAGAAATGTCGATAAGAGGGATTCAATGAATTATGCATCAATCAATGTCATCAATGCCGTTGTTGTTGATCAACCAGATGAGGTTCCCTCATAGGGATCAGATGAAGAGGTTCCTGATCAAGAAGTTATACGCACAGACACAAATGAAGAAGGTGTGCATACACGAAATCAAAGGATTACTTAGAAACTAGGTAATCCTTAAAATAACCCACTTCCCCCTCTCCGAAAGGGATCCAATAAGGGGAAAGGAAAGAATCAGGTTACATACCCTTCATTTGTAGAAGGCCAATTGTAGAGACCCTAAGATTGACGTACATGGAAATTACATTACTTTTGCGGAATACTTAGTACATAACAAAAACACACACACAAGGACCGTAATAGTTTAATGTATTTGGAAACTCGGAATATAATCTTCTAATCGTGGCGAAAGATCTTCAACATCTCCCATAAAGATCTTCCTTTTTTTTACCTAAAAACTTTCTTTATATCCTAAGGAAAAGAAAACCTAAAAGGGTGATCTTAAATTCTCAGTAAGGGTAAACAAAAGAAATATCAATCACATCATATTCATAAGAACATAACATTTTGTAAATCATAACCTGCAAAAGAGATCATAATATCATAACATGGGATAAATCATAGTAGTGAAATTTAATCCCAATAATCAAAACTTAAATCATGTAACTTTTTGGCATACACACATAATCATAGAGAATCATTTCTTATTATTCAAGAATCATTTCCAAGACTATCTTAGTGGACAAAGTCTCTTTCTTAACCAAGTTCACTCCTCGTTTCAGTCCTGTTTCACTGAACCGGTTTAACCTGCCATTCGAGCCATGTCTATCTCATGAGATATAAAATCTTTACCCAATGAATTGGAGGGAGATATAGGTCCCACCCATCTCATGATGATACCATTCTTATGTGTTCCACAAAATCATAAACCATACACCATAGCATAACCCATGCAATAAAAATGGGAATCTTAAACATCATGACATCATAAAAAAATTCATATAAGATAAATGAATTGATAAAAATAATTCCATCACATCATAATCAAATAAATGTAATATTATGGATAGAAACAGAACCCTATATTATCTTAGAAGGAAAATAATTTTGATACAACACATGAATTCCATTCTTGAGGAAAATATCCTTTCTACTTTAAAAACATTTTTCTTTCTTAACATGTCATATAATTTTGAACTAAAAGAAGTTGATTAAAAATAAAAATGAAAACTTTTAAAGGAATCTTCATAAAAATAATGTTCTAAAAATCCATTCATGCCGTATAAGTTAAAAAAACATTCTTCTCGTACTTTTGTTGGAAAAGTCAAAAAGTACCTCGTATGAAAAATGACAAAAGATTCCTTTCATATCATTTACTAAAAACTCACCGAACGGTAAAATTGGATTTAAACAATTGTAAGTGTATGGAAACAGTATTAAATATTGATGGAACATGGATGTGGATGATAAAATACACCCCAGTAAATACCAAAGTATAAACAATCTCGGATAAAAATGAGATTGTGATATTTTCCATTACCTTAGGTCTATTTTTCTTCGTAAGTGTACAAACCTCCTGTATAATGATTTAAATAATGTCATTGACTTATTCCAGAATCATACTCATTGTTATGATATCATATATGGTTCACTTATGACTTTATATTACCCGTTCTTTTGTAAATTCCATGTTAAAGAGTGTTTTGGGTAAAATCATTTCATTTGTCGTCCGTGTTTTGACTTGTAATTATAAATATGATTACTTAGATCATGATTAATTATTTCCATAATATAAAACATGATATATATATATTATATATTCAGAATATACATATATATAATAGATCAGTAAATGGCAAGAAATACACCGTTCATAGAGACGGTAGGTCTTACGTACGCATGAACACTGTTTTTGTTTCCTTATTGAGTTGAATGGAATTAAGTAGATTAAATACAAATAAATCCAGTATCATTATTATGTCATATATTTCATGATTACTTATTATATATACTTTATAATCATTCATGAATAGTTAACGTGGAGAATGAATCTCATCATGTCGTGGAGACGGTAGTCCGTACGTACGCACGAGCGATGATATCGTTCTCATGATCGTGGAATTGTATTGGAGTGGATGTATACTATTTCAGAATCAATATCACTTTACAATAATCATATATAGTTATTATTAACACCATTATACCCATCCATGTAAGGTGGTGGTGGAAAATAGATTACACCACAGCATGGAGATGGTATTCTGTATGTACGCACGCGCGGTGATTTCGTTTTCCGTAGGATGGAAAGATAGTGAAATAGATTTGTTTCATACATATAATAACATATAAGTATATGAGTGATACTGATGTTATTTGTTAATAATGAAACAACCTAATAAGAATAAGTGGAAGAAGAAATAAATTTGAAAGAATCGGTAACGGACATTACCTCTTCTTTGAAGCCCCTCTTTGAGTCCTCCTCTTAGGGCACTAAAACTGGTCTTTGAAGAAGACCAGGACCTCTATGATGTTTCTAGGGAAGTGGAGAAGAGAATTTTCCAGGGTTTGACCGAGCTTGAAAGCTCAAAGTGGTGTGAGGAAGAGAGTGAGGAGGTGCCCTTTTATAAGGGAGGAGAGGGGCACGTTTGGAAAAACTAAAAATATTATTTTATTATAAAGCCATATTCGATTATAAATAGCTCCAAATTGAATTATTTCTAAGCTAAGGTGGGTATGGGTCGAAATCCTCTCATCCAATATAATTTGGACAAGTTTAGGTTACTATTTTAACCTTATCATTTATTTTTAACTTTAAGTTAGATAATTTTACGTTTACCGGGTGTTTTTGTGTTCTTACACTATAAGGTTAATAAACATACTATAAAAAGCCAAACGAACCCCAAGTTGTTTATTATTAATATTTATAACCATATCTAAATCATTTTTCCGAACCCTATATTTTTAGGAATAAAATAACAATTAATAATATAATATTTGTTTTAAAAACTATTTTATGTCAATTTTGACACTATTTAGTAATTAATTATGTGAAAATCATAACAGAGTCATTAGTTCATAAAAAAATTACATAAATCAATACTAAAATGTCATATTAACCTAGACAATTATTGTAATTCATAAAAATTCTCAAATTACATTTATTTGGGTATTTATAACATCAATTATGTCAATATTTCATTAATAAAATAATTACGGCATCATCATTATGTCATAAATAAATTAAATTATTTAATGTCTAAAAATTACAAATTAAATATAATTATGTAGGAAATCGTTTTATCTTTCTAATGAATATTTATTGTCAAATTTATCTTATGTATAACCCTATATTAAAAATTATTTACTTATTAAACATTGATTTTAACTATTTTAACCCTTCTTTAAATAAATTAATAATCAATGTCCTAATATAATCAAGTGGGCCTAAATGGTCATATTTTATTCCTAAGGGTGTTTTTGGTCAAATTACACTTATCCAATAGAATTAGTACATGTGTTAGGGTAATAATAATATCATTTTTACCCTTAATTACTTTATTTACTTTTAACCGTGGTACAAAAAGTAAAAAGTAACTATTCACAAAAAAATTATTCTCATCTCATTGAACCACATTTTACTTACTGACATCAACTGTGTCTCTCGGATTTTTAAAATTCCACTCACAGAAGAGGTCAAAATAAGTTTTATGAAAAATTCATTTTTTAACTAGCACTTAGTGGTTTCACTATTCATCAAAAAATTAGTGTTTCTAGAAAAATATAAAAAATTAGGACTAAGCTATATTTGATATTATGAACTCAAAAATGATTTCTATTTTACCAAATTCAAAACATATCAGTTGCATTAATTAATTTAAAAATTAATTCCCGTCGTCAAAACAAATAGCGTGTTCTTAAGAGATAATAACTATCAAAAGATTGACACTTGTTTATGTCTGGTTTAAATGTGAAATTACATACAATGACCAACATTGTATTAAATTGTAAAAATATATTATAAATATACTTTAAAACCACTCAAATTAATAATTTATCACTATTAATTATTTCTATTAAAAAGGTTGTTTTTAATTAAAATTAAGTAATTTTCACTATTAATCAGAAAATGAAAGTTATCCGAAAAGTACCAAAATTTCACCCTAAGATAATTTTGATATTATGAATCCAAAAATGAAGTCTATTTTGAAAAATAAAATTTACAAAATTTCAAAAAGTGGTTATTACTATTCATAACGGCTGGTTTTAATAATATTTTAATAGCATATCGTTGTTTAGTGAAACTCGGTATTGCGTACTACACACGCTATCGAGGAAAGTCGTGATTGCGTGTAATTCAAGTCAAGTCAAGGATGAATGTTGTAAAAGCTCCTTTTGGTGTAGCATACAACACAAGACATTAATGAAATTAAAAAGAATATTTTTCATAAAATCTCGGGGTGTTACTTTCTACCCCCCTTAAAATGAATTTCGCCCTCGAAATTCATTGGGGTTAAAAATGATTTACTACTCGATAGTTTCTTTAATAGAATCCCACATCGTAAAAGGAATACCAAAACCAATCTTTAAAAACAAAAGTATGAAACGTAATGGTTACCCAAATAAACTAATCCCTGGGTTTCCACATAGGTGATAATATGGATATGGAAGAGAAATCTAACCATCATGTTCTGATGGAGAGTGGTAGAGAACATGGCTATGGAAAATCCAGTAATCAAAAATCCATAAATTTGTGACGATCAAAGGTACCATATGATTCATCAGATATAAGAGCACTAGGAGAACATTTTTGGTTTTCAAGATCCTTTCCCTAAAGTTGATGAAATTGGAATTAGAAGAAATAATTTCATGATTTTGGTATAGTCTCATGATTGGTCGTTCTTTGGACAATTTCCACTTCATCTCTTAAATAAATGAAGTTTAATTTTTCATTCGTGATGTGTTAGTAGATCATGTGATAGAATGATGGGTCATTCCATCTGTCTCAAACAAAAGGTTAGAAAAGTTATCAAAAAATACATAGGTCCATTTATAGTGAGATTAATCATATATGGTTCCTTCTTATATCATACTGCTTAATATAATAAAACTATTTTCTAATAAACAGGGACTTCTTGTAGGCCATTGGTAGGCGATAAAGGCCAGTCGCACTTCGGTTATGGGTTCGATTCCCAAAGCCTTGTCCGACGCGATGGGTTTTTGCCCATCCTGCAGGTTGTCCTTTTTCTAAAACTACATTACTATAACATCCCATAAATAATATCAAAAAAATTTCTATCCTTAAACAATACTAACTTATGTCTAATATAATCCATTCCAATCGTTAAACTTATCCAAAATAATATTGCCAGATCTCATATTATAGTGAAAACGATTACCAAAGAGTTCATACAAATAGCATGTTAATACCATTGTTGATCCCCATATATCATGAGATATGTCTTGTTGGTCAGATTCCAAACATTCGAAGGCCTTAATCATGTATTCTCTTGAAAAAAATGAATACCCATTAAACCTTATTGAAAACATGAATGCTGTTAAAAGTTATCTCTTTCCACATACGAAAATCCTCAAAATTCTATATACTCAAACCATCATATCACTTAGTCCTTATATCAATCATGAGCTCATGAATACTGTCAAACATTTCATTTTCTCGTTTTCCCTTCATTATGCTCATATCATCTTTTTTTCAAAAAATATCTCAATCACTTTCCATGGTTATTGGTACCATAAAATTATTGAAAACCACAATAGACTAATACATAAATATTCCAATATTCCACGATACTATATACAACATTATTTTGGAATCCCATTACATAAACACTTAATCATTCCACCACATCGATGTCATATTCAACATCGCCAATAGTGATCGCATGTGACTTCCCTTTGTCCTTTTCCTTAAGTGGTTTCTCATTTCGATCATCAATAACCCTTGGATTAGGGAATTTATTAGAAAAATGCCCCATTTCCTTGCACTTGAAGAATTGAAGTTTTGGTGGTGCGTTCTCTACAGTATTTTCTTTATTCACATCATTAGAAACCCTTTCTCCATTACTTCGACACCCAGATGCTCGATGACCTTCTTTTTCACACTTAAAACATTTTCTAGTCCCTTTAAGACAATCTCCACCATGCTTCTTTCCACACTTTGAGCATAAGGAAACATTCATCTTCTTTTCACCATTATTCTGAGATTTCTCCTTGAACTCCATCTTTCGTTTCTTGTCAAAACTATGAGATGGATAAGTAACACCAACTTCCATTTCTACCTTGATAACACAACGCATAATTTCATCATTGCTAATGAAGTCTCTTATAGCTAATTCCCTTCGATGATTTGGTTTTAAGCCATTGAAGAATCGGTCAACTTTACTTTCAGGTTGGATGATCAATCCAGATGCATACCTTGCAAGCCTTGTAAAATTCGCTTCATATATACCGACAGATTCATCATCCTTTTTCTTTAGTTCAAGAAACTCCTTCTCCATCTTTGTTCGATGAATACGAGGGAAGTACTTATTGAATAATAAGTTCTTGAACTCGTCCCATCCCATGGACTCAATTTCATCTCTTGGCCTCGTATTCTTGATAAGATTCCACCATTGATCAGCATCACCTTCCAAACAATACACTTCTAAGATGACTTTATCATGTTCAGAACATTGAAGAACTATAAATATCTTTTCCGTAGTACTGATCCATTGTTCAGCAACAAGTGGATCAGAAGACCCACTGAAAGAAGGTGGATGTTTCTTCATGAAGGACTCAATAGAATATTGTTCCCTTATCTGCTCATTTGGAAGTCAAGAATGATTCATAGCTTTTGTAAGTATAGAAATAAGATTTTTCACTCCATCTCCCATAACATTTTTTTGTTCAGGAGGAAAATCATTGCATTGTCCATTACATTGATCAAAACGGTTCCTTCGGGTTCCATCCATCGTCTAAAACCCAAAAAAATTAGTGTGAGAGGAAAAAATCACGCTAGGGAAAACAATATAATAAAGGGGGAGTACCTTAAATATCTAACATCTTGGGTTACCGTAATTCTAGTACTATAACCTATACTTATACTTAACCGTAGGGACATCCCTAGACATACCTTAGAAATATCTCTAGGGATCTCACTAAAGTTCTCGCATCCTAGTTTCCAAAGGTTGACTAAACCTTTCCTCTGATACCAACTGTAGAGAACCTAAGCTTGACGTACATGGAAATTACATTACTTTTTCGGAATACTTAGTACATAACAAAAACACACACACAAGGACCGTAATAGTTTAGGGTCTTTGGAAACTCGGAATATAATCTTCTAATCGTGGTGAAATATCATCAACATCTCCCATAAAGATCTTCCTTTTTTTTACCTAAAACCATTCTTTATATCATGGGGAAAAGAAAACATTAAAGGGTGAGCTCAAATGCTCAGTAAGGGTAAACAAAAGAAATATCAATCACATCATATTAATAATAACATTACATTTTGGAAATCATAACCTGCAAAAGAGATCATAATATCATAACATGGGATAAATCATAGTAGTGAAATGTAATTCCAATAATCATAACTTAAAACATGAAACTTTGTGGCATACATACATAATAATAGAAAATCATTTCTTATTAGTCAAGACTCGTTTCTAAGACTATCTTAGTGGACAAAGTCCATTTCTGAATCACATTCACTCCTCATTTCAGTCCTATTTCACTGAACCTTTCTAACCTGCCATTCTAGCCATGTCTATCTCATGAGATATAAAATCTTTACCCAATGGATTGGAGGGAGATATAGGTCCCACCCATCTCATAATGATACCATTCTTATGTGTTCCACAAAATCATAAAACATACATCATAGCATAACCCATGCAATAAAAATGGGAATATTAAACATCATGACATCATAAAACAATTCATATAAGATAATGGAATTCATAAAAATAATTCCATCACAACATAATCAAATCAATGTAATAATAGGGATATAAACAGAAACCTATATTATTTTAGATGGAAAATAATTTTTACAAAACACTTGAATTCCATTCTTGAGGAAAATATCCTTTCTACTTCAAAAACATTTTTCTTTCATAAAATGTCATATAATTTTGATCAAATAATAGTTGATTAAAAATAAACTTGAAAACTTGTAAAGTAAGCTTCATAGAAATAATGTTCTAAAAATCCATTCATGCCGTATAAGATAAAAAACATTCTTCTCTTACTTCTGTCAGAAAAGTCAAAAAGTACCTCGTACGAAAAACGATAAAAGATTCCTTTCATATATTTTACTAAAAACACACCGAAGGGTAAAATTGGATTTAAAAAATTGTATGTGGATGGAAAAAATATTACATATTGAGGGAACATGGATGTGGATGATAAAATAGACCCCATTAAATACCAAAGTATAAACAATCTCGGATAAAAATGAGATTGTGATATTTTCCCTTACCTTAGGTCCGATTTGATTCGTAAGTGTCTGAAACTCCTGTATAATGATTTAAATAATGTCATTGACTTATTCCAGAACCATATTCATTGTTATGATATCATATATGGTTCACTTATGATTTTATATTACCCGTTCTTTTGTAAATTCCATGTTAAATTGCGTTTTGGGTAAAATCGTTTCATTTGTCATCCGTGTTTTGACTTGTAATTATTAATATGATTACATAGATCATGATTACATAATTCCAGAATATAAAACATGATTTATATATAATATATATTCAAAATATACATATATATAATAGATCAGTCAATGGAAAGAAATACACTGTTCATGGAGACGGTAGGTCGTACGTACGCATGAACGCTGTTTTCTTTTCCTTGTTGAGTTGAATGGAATTAAGTAGATGAAATTCACATAAATACAGTATCATTATTATGTCATATATTTCATGATTACTTATTATATATACTTTATAATCATTCATGAATGGTTAACGTGGAGAATGAATCTCATCGTGTCGTGGAGACGGTAGTCTGTACGTACGCACGAGCGATGATATTGTTCTCATGATCGTGGAATTGTATTGGAGTGTATGTATACTATTTCAGAATCAATATCACTTTACAATAATAATATATAGTTATTATGTACACCATTATACCCATCCAAGTAATGTGGTGGTGGAAAATAGATTACACCACAGCGTGGAGACTGTATTATGTACGTACGCACGCACGGTGATTTCGTTTTCTGTAGGATGGATAGATGGTGAAATAGGGTTGTTTCATAAATATAATAACATATCAGTATATGATTGATACTGATGTTATTAATTCATAATGAAACAACCTGAGAAGAAGAAATGGAAGAAGAAATAAAGTTGAAAGAATCGGTAACTGACATTACTTCTTCTTTGAAGCGCCTCTTTGATTCCTCCTCTTAGGGCACTAAAACTGGTCTTTGATGAAAACCAGGACCTCTAGGATGTTTCTAGGGAAGTGGAGAAGAGAATTTTTCAGGGTTTTTCCGAGCGTGAAGCCTCAATGTGGTGTGAGGAAGAGACGGAGGAGGTCCCCTTTTATAAGGGAGGAGAGGAGAACCTTTGGAAAAACAAAAAATATTATTTTTATTATAAAGCCATCTTCTGTTATAAATAGCTCCAAATTGAGTTATTTAGAAGCTAAGTTGGGTATGGGTAGAAATCATCTCATCCAATAGAATTTGGACAAGTTTATTTTACTATTTTAACCTTATCATTTAGTTTTAACTTTAAGTTAGATAATTTTACTTTTACCGTGTCTTTTTGTGTTCTTACACTATAAGTTTAATAAACTTACTATAAAAAGCCAAACGAAGCCCAAGTTGTTTATTATTAATATATATAACTTTATCTAAGTCATTTCTCCGAAACATAGATTTCTAGGAATAAAATAACAATTAATAATATAATATTTGTTTTAAAAACTATTTTATGTCAATTTTAACACTATTTAGTAATTGATTTTTGTGAAAATCATAACATAATCATTAGTTCGAAAACAATTACTTAAATCAATACTAACATGTCATATTTACCTAAAAATTATTGGAATTCACAAAATGTCTCAAATTACATTTATTTGGGTATTTATAACATCAATTATGTCAATATTTCATTAATAAAATAATTATTGCATCATCATTGTGTCATAAATAAATTAAATTATTTAATGTCTAAAAATTACAAATTAAATATCATTATGTATGAAATCGTTTTATCTTTCTAATTAATATTTATAGTCAAATTTATCTTAGGTATAACCCCATAATAAAAATGATTTACTTATTAAACTTTGATTTTAACTATTTTAACCCTTCTTTAAATAAATTAATAATAAATGTCCTAATCTAATCCAAGTGGGCCTAAATGGTCATATTTTATTTCTAAGGTTGTTTTTGGTCGAATTAAACTTATCCAATAGAATTAGGACATGTGTTAAGGTAATAATAATATCATTTTTACCCTCAATTACCCTATTTACTTTTAACCGTGGTAAAAAAAAGTAAAAAGTTACTATTCACCACAAATTATTCTCATCTCATTGAACCGAATTTTACTTATTGGCATCAACGGTGTCTCTCGGATTTGTAAAATTCCACTCACAGAAGAGGTAAAATGATGTTTTATGAAAAATTCATTATTTTTAACTACAACTTAGTGGTTTCACTATTCATCAAAAAATTAGAGTTTCCAGAAAAATACCAAATATTAGGCCTAAGCTATATTTGATATTATGAACACAAAAAATGATGTCTATTTTACCAAATTCAAAACATATTAGTTGCATTAATTAATTTAAAAATTAATTCCCGTCGTCAAAACAAACTGCGTGTTCTTAAGAGATAATAACTATAAAAAAACTGACACTTGTTTATGTCTGGTTTAAATATGAAATTACATACAATGACCAACATTGTATTAAATTGTAAGAATATATTCTAAATATACTTTGAAACCACTCAATTTAATAATTTATCACTACTAATTATTTCGATTAAAAAGGCTGTTTTTAATTAAAATTTAGTTATTTTCACTATTCATCAGAAAATGAAAGTTATCCGAAAAGTACCAAAATTTCACCCTAAGATAATTTCGATATTATGAATCCAAAAATGAAGTCCATTTTGAAAAATAAAATTTACAAAATTTCAAAAGGTGGTTATTACTATTCATAACGGCTAGTTTTAATAATATTTTAAAAGCATATCGTTGTTTAGTGAAACTCGGTATTGTGTACTACACATGCTATCAAGGAAAGTCGCGATTGCGTGTAATGCAAGGCAAGTCAAGGATGCGTGTTGTACAAGCTCCTTTTGGTGTAGCGTACAACACAAGACATTAATGAAATTAAAAAGAATATTTTTCGTAAAATCTTGGGGTGTTACAACAATCGCTCTCATTAAGGAAAAGATTTTCACAACAAGAGGAAGAAATGAAGGAATTGAGAGGGATGAATGCAAAACTACTTTAGGGTAGTCTTCCTCCTAAACGTGTTGGATCCAGTCATCAAAGGGAATTTGTAGTGGCTGATGAGATGGATCAAGAATATCCTCTTTTATCATTACACCCTCAAAGGTCTAATCCTACGGGTCAAGTGCAACAATAATCAGCTGTGCTACCATCAGTTGTAGTACCAGCTGTTATACCTTCCCAAGCTCCAGTCATTGCACCTGTTAAGGTCCATGCTCAACTGGATGTTTATCAAAAGTTAATAACTAATATTGAGTCATTTAAATCTTGGTGCGAATCTATTGAGGGAAAGCATGCTCAAATTCAACCAGAAAAGAGAGCTTACCCTGAATGGGATGATGCAATTCCTCCCCCATCAAATTTTATAAGTACCACATTCCCAACCATTAATGGTTCAGGAGACCCAGAGCAACACTTAACACATTTTTTTTCTAGTTGCGATCCTCTGATGGGAACCCTTCCGCAACAAGAAGCAGTTAAACTCAGGTGTTTTATACAGTCATTAAAAGGACTTGCTTTTGTTTGGTACACAAGCTTGCAATCCCAGTCAATTACTGGATGGGAGGATCTTTGCCAAAAATTCCTTCTTCAGTTCAGCTCAACATTACCAAAGACAACAGTTTTTGATCTTACAAACTTTAAGAAAAGAGAGAATGAAAGGGTCTCTGATTTCATTGCTCGCTGGAAGGGATTAACATATTCCTTGATCTTAGCACTACCTCAGGAAGAATTGTTTCCAATTTGTGTAGAAAATTTACGTGATGAGTTGTGTACACCGCTGACCCTGTCAAATAAACAGGAGGGATTTTAGACCTTACTTCAATCGCTCAATATATTTAATACTCTCTTACGAAGACTAAGGATAAAACTTTTGTAATTCCATCAGCTCTAGGAAGGATAATGGGTGGAGTAGAGACTGTTACAGTCATGCTTAAATAGTCACATGTACCTACTTCTACTTCAAAACTTCTCGAAGGGCTCCACCTCCTAAGCGGCAGCAACAGAGGCCATTTCATCAAGACAATCAAAGAGATCAAAGACGAAAAAAATTTGTTGAGTTGAAGAGTATGGTTTATTTTTTCAGAAATGAACAAGTTCCTGGTTACTTCATTTCGGCCCTAGAGAATAATTTGGTTCAACTTCCGAGGCCCAAGAGGCCAAACAAGGAAGGAGATTAAGACCATCCCAATTATTAACCATTTCATCAGATGTTGGGGCATCCCATTCAGGAGTGTTTTGTCTTCAAGGACCTCCTGAAAAAAATGTTTCACTTAGGACAAGTTAAATTGAAAGGTTCTTCAGCTCAGGTAGCATGTGTCACTACTACAGATCCAGAGGAAGGAGGCGAGTGGCAAGAAGTCAAAAGCAAAAATGCGCAGAAATATGATGATTGGATGGTTAGAAAAAAGATCAACCGAACTCATGAAATTTTACATACACAATTGAAGAAACCAATTGTGTCTTTTGCTGTAAATGCCGCAGTGAAACCTCCATCAAAAGAAAAATACTCAAAAGGGCAGCATAATTCAGGGAACAAAGAAGAATCAGAAGATGATGATTATGTGTCAAAGCCTAAGTTGTATTTGACTCTAGCAGATTTCATGCCATCTACTTCAAATCCGCGAGCACCATCCCATCAAACGGAACAACCTAAACTGGCTAGTTAGTCAGATTCTTCATCAGACAAAGAACTTTTCTTTGGTTCTGTTAATATGATCCACTTAACATATCCTTATGCCAGTCGCAATTTCAATTTCGATGATCCTGAATTCCCTGTATCAAACAGAGGAATTAGAGGTAGTTCCCGGGGTCTGGGATATAGAGGAAGACGTGGATATCCCAGAAGCCACTATTCCAATTCTACCCCTAGTAGAACTGTGTATGCAGTAGAAACTCGGGGCATAGCCCTTCAGCGAGCTCAATAAGAACAAGCAAGTTCTTCCACCAATAGCAAATTCAGTCCTGGCTCAGTTATTCTGGGGGATCAGTTGGGGATTCCACTGTAGATACCTGAAGCTTGACGTACAAGGACATTACATTACTTTTGCGGAATACTTATTACATAACAAAAACACACACACAAGGACCGTAATAGTTTAGTGTCTTTGGAAACTCGGAACGTAATCTTCTAATCATGGTGAAAGATCTTCAACATCTCCCATAAATATCTTCCTTTTTTCCCTACCAAAAACCTTTCTTTATATACTGGGGAAAAGAAAACATAAAAAGGGTGAGCTCAATTGCTCAGTAAGGGTAAACAAAAGAAAAGTCAATCACATCATATTCATAAGAACATAACATTTTGTAAATCTTAACCTGCAAAAAGAGATCATAATATCATAACATGGGATAAATCATAGTAGTGAAATGAAATCCCAATAATCATAAAATAAAACATGAAACTTTGTGGCATACACACATACTAATAGAGAATCATTTCTTATTAGTCAAGACTCATTTCAATGAAAATCTTAGTGGGAAAATTCTCTTTCTGAACCGAGTTCACTCCTCGTTTCAGTCCTTTTTCTCCGAACCGGTATTACCTACCGTTCCGGCCATGTCTATCTCATGAGATATAAAATCTTTACCCAATGCATTGGAGGGAGATATAGGTCCCACCCATTTCATAATGATACCATTTTTATGTGTGCCACAAAATCAGAAAGCCATACATCATAGCATAACCCATGTAATAAAAATGGGAATCTTAAACATCGTGACATCATAAAAAAATTCATATAAGATAAAGGAATTCATAAAAATATAATTCCATCACAACATAATCAAATCATTGTAATAATATGGATAAAAATAGAACCATTTATTATCTTAGATGGAAAATAATTTTGATAAAATACTTGAACTCCATTCTTGAGGAAAATATCCTTTCTGCTTCAAAAACACTTTTCCTTTCTTAACATGTCATACAATTATAAACTAAAAGAAGTCGATTGAAAATAAACTTTAAAGCTTTTAAAGGAATCTTTTTGGAAATAATTTTTTAAAAATCCATTCATGCCGTATAAGTTAAAAAAATAATTCTTCTCGTACTTTTGTCGGAAAAGTCAAAAAGTACCTCGTACGAAAAACGACAAAAGATTCCTTTCATATCTTTTACTAAAAACTCACAAAAGGGTAAAATAGGTTTTAAACAATTGTAGTTGGATGGAAATAATATTACCTATTGAGGGAACATGGATGTGGATGATAAAATACACCCCAGTAAATACCAAAGTATAAGCAATCTCGGATTAAAATGAGATTGTGATATTTCCCTTACCTTATGTCTGATATGCTTTGTGCGTATCCGAACCTCCTGTATAATGATTTAAATAATGTCATTAACTTACTACAGAATCATATTCATTGTTATGATATCATATATGGTTCACTTATGACTTTATATTACCCGTTCTTTTGTAAATTCCATGTTAAAGAAGTGTTTTAGGTAAAATTGTTTTATTTATCGTAGGTGTTTGGACTTGTTGTTCTTGACATTATTATTAATTATATAATGATTTACTTACTTCCAGAATATAAAACATGAATTATATATCATATATATTCAGTATATATATATATATAATAGATATATAAATGAAATGAAACACACCGTTCCTGGAGATGGTAGTCCGTACGTACGCATGAACGATGTTTTCCTTTCCTTATTGTCTTGAATGGAAGTAAGTAGATGACATACATATATATATATATATATGTATACACAATAATACATTAGATTTAACATGTCATATATTTCATTATTATTCATTATATATACTTTATAATCATTCATGAATGGTTAATGTGGAGAATGAATCTCATCGCGTCATGGAGACGGTAGTCCGAACGTACGCACGAGCGATGATATCGTTCCCATGGTCGTGTAATTGTGTTTAAGTGTATGTATAATATTTCAGTATCAATATAACTTTATATTAATCATATATAGTTACTCATTACACCATTATACCCACCAAATTAAGTTGGTGGTGGAAAATAGATTGCACCACGGCGTGGAGACGGTATTCCGTACGTACGCACGCGCGGTGATATCCTTTTTCTGTAGGATGGATAGAAGGTTAATTAGAGTTGTTTCATATTTATAATAACATATCAATATATAAGAAATAATGATGTTATTACATTATGATGAAACAACTAAAGAAGAATAAGTTGAAGAAGAAAGAAATTGAAAAAGATCGGTAAAGGATATTACCTCTTTTTGACGCGCCTTCACTTAACCTCCACTTAAAGAACTAAGGATGGTCTTTGAATAAGACCAGGACCTCTAGGATGATACTAGGGAAGTGGATAAGGGAATTTTTCATGGTTTTTCCGTGCATGAAGGCTCAATGTGGTGTGAGGAAGAGAGGGAGGAGGTGCCCTTTTATAAGGGAGGAGAGGGGCACCTTAGGAAAATCTCAAAATATTATTTTACATTAAGGTCAAATTCGGTTAATAATAGTTCAAAAGGGTCTTTTTTCGAAGATAAAGTGGGGATGGGTCGAAATCCTCTCATCCAATAGGATTTAGACAAGTTTAGGTTATTATTTTAACCTTATCAATTAGATTTAACTCTAAGTTAAATAATTGAACTTTTACCGTGTCTTTTTGTTTTCTTACACTATATGGTTAATAAACATACCATAACAAGCCAAAAGTACCCCAATTTGTTTATTATTAATATATATATCCTTATCTAAGTCATTTGGCCTTACATTAGATTTTTAGGAATTAAATAACAATTAATAATATAATATTTGTTTTAAAAACTAATTTATGTCAATTTTGACACTATTTGGTACATGATTTTTATGAAATTCATAACAGAATGATAAGTTCGAACCAAGTTCTTGATATCAACAATAACATGTCCTATTAACCAATAAAATTAATTTAAGTCATAAAAAGTCTCAAATTACATTTATTTGGGAATTTATAACTTCAATTATGTCAATATTTCATTAATAAGACAATTACTACATCATCATTGTGTCATAATTAATGATAATTATATAATCCCTAAAAATTATAAATAAATTTATATGATGTAAATATATATATTAGCTTTCTGGATACTATTCATTTTTGAAGTTTCAAGAAGTTTATCACTAAATTAAAATTATTATACTTATAAAATTTAAGAAAGTGACATGTTGTCACATTCTTTGGTTTTAATAATAATTAAATTATTTTCATGGAAAAAAAGTCCATAAAATGAATCTAATAAGACCCTTAGGTGATATGGTTCTACTTTCATCCATTCAATAGGATTTTTCCAAGTGTTAGGGTAATTTTATAATCTTATATTTACCCTTAATTACCCGATTTACCTTTAACTATAATAAATAAAATTTACCGTACTTACTATTCTCAATGCCCAAAATTAAAAAGTAGCTTATTAACATAATTTGGACTCACTGATTCCAAATATGGAATCCATTTTTCCAAATTCAATACACAAAAGATGCAGAAATTAAATTAAAATTAATCCCATTGTCGAAAGAAAACGAGTTTTTCTTTAAAACATTGCAAAAGATTGAATTGATTTAACCTACAAATTCAAGGTAAAATCAATGCTAATAATATAAATTATATTAAATGGTAAAAATATATTCTATTTATAATTTAAAATCATTCAATATTATAATTTAACCACATAAGATATTACAATGAAAAAAGTTGTTTTTAATTAAAATATAGCGTGTTTTTACTATTCATTAAAATATGAAAGTTATCGGAAAAATATCAAAACTTTATCTAATTTAAATTTTTATATCCTGATTCAAAATAAGAATTTTATTTTGTCAAATTGAACTTATAAACATGTCAAAAACTAGATTTAAAGTGGGTGCGCCATCAAAAGGCGGCAAAACTGGATTTTTTGAAAAATACTTATTTTACCAGAAAAATTTATTTTGTTCTTATACCATGTTCTAGAAATGTGTAAGATGAATAATAATGTTATAAAATTTAAAATTTATTTAACTCTATTCATAACGGCTAGTTCATAACAATATTATAATAATATATCGTTGTTTAGTAAAACCCGGTATTGCGTACAACACACGCTATCGAGGAAGGTTGCGATTGCGTGTAATGCAAGCCAAGTCAGGGTTGCGTGTAGTGCACAACTCCTTTGTTGTGGCGTATAACAGAATCCAACCATATTTTATTTATACATTGAATATATATATATATATACACTCAATTTTTCATAGAATAACTTCTATCAAACGAACTTGAAATTGTGTGTAACAAGAGCCAAGAAAAGTGTTGCGTATACTGCAAGCTAATACATTGTTGCGTATAGCGCAAGATAATCTTGGTGTGTCGTACAATAGAAGATATGAATGAAATTAAAAAGAATGTATCTTATAAATTCTTGGGTTGTTACATTCTACCCCCCTTAAAATGAATTTCGCCCTCGAAATTCATCAGGGTTATAAATGGTTTACTACTCGAATGTTTCTTTAATAGAAACCCACATTGTAAAAAGGGATACCAAAACTTGGATATAAAAACTGAAGTATGAAATTTAACAATTACCCAAATAAACTAATCACTGGGTTTCCACATAGGTGAAAATATGGATATGGAGAGGAAATCTAACCATCATGTTCTGATGGAGAGTGGTAGAGAATATGGCTATGGAAAAGCCAGTAATCACAAAGCCATAAATTTGTGAAGATCTAAGGTACCATCTGATTCATCAGATATAAGAGCACTAGGACAACATTTTTTTGGTTTTCAATATCATTTCCCTAAAGTTGATGAAATTGGAATTAGAATAAATACTTTCGTGATTTTGGTATAGTCTCACCGTTTGTCGTTCTTTGGACAATTTCCACTTCATCTCTTAAAGAAATGAAGTTGAATTTGTCATTCATGATGTGTTAGCAGATCATGTGATAGAATGATGGGTCATTCCATCTGTCTCAAACAAAAGGTTAGAAAAGTTATCAAAAAAATACATAAGTCCATATATAGTGAGATTAATCATATATAGTTCCTAAAATGGACTTATACTTCATATATCATACTGCTTAATATAATAAAACTAGTTTCTTCTAAACAGGGACTTCCTGTAGGCCAGTGGTAGGCGATAAAGGTCAGTTGCACTTTGGTTGTGGGTTCGATTCCCACAGCCTTGTCCGACGCGATGGGTTGTCGCCCGTCCTGCAGGTTGTCCTTTTTCTAAAACTACACTACTATAACATCACATAAATAATATCAAAAAAAGTTATATCCTTAAAAAATACTAAATTGTGGTTAATATAATCCATTCCAATATTTAGGCTTATCTAAAATACTTCGGTCCAACCTCATAGTATAAAGAAAATGATAACTTGAAATGTCGTCAACCAAGCAAGTGAATACGATCATTTATCCCCCATATATCTTGTTGGTCACATTCCAATCATGTGAATACCTTAATCATGTATTCTCTTGAAAAATGAATACCCATTAAACCTTAGTCAAAACATAAATGCTGTCAAAAGTTAACTCTTTCAACATACCAAAATCCAAAAATTCTATATACTCAATCCATTACATATCCTTCTCCTTATATCAGTCATGATCTCATGAATACTATCAAACATTTAATTTTTTCCTTATCACTTCATTATGCGCATATCATCTACATTCCAAAAATATATGAATAACCTTTCATGGATACTGGTACCATTAATCATACACTTTCAAAACTCAAGGAAAGACAACTGTGTAACAATCCTTAGATGTCTCTTTATTCCATAGTACCATGAGATTACTTATACAATATTACACATGATAAACATGTAATCATTCCACTACATTCTTAAACCATTGACCGAGCTTCAACTATTCTTTCATATCACATATCATTTGTAGTCTCTTCATCATCATCAACATAAATACTACCCATACGACCATACTGATTCTCATCATGAGACTTTCCCTTAGGGCATTGGTTTGCATAATTCCCATACATTCCACATTTAAAACATTTAACCATTGTTGATGTCGTAGCAATACCATTATCCTCATCCCTGGTGTTAACTAAACATTTTCCTTTGCACTTACTGGCTTTGTGTCCTTCTTTTCCACACCCAAACCATCTTCCAGTTCCTTTGAAACATTCTCCTTGATGCCTCTTCCCACATGATTTACATAGGGGAAATTGAACTTTCATTCCTCTATGATCATCATGAAACTCCATCTTTCTCTTATTATCCGAGTCAAGAAACTTACCAAATTTTACTTTATTGATCATATTATGAGATTTCTGATTCGGCATAATAATGATGTTTGGACTTCCAAATCCCATTTCATTTGGTTGCTCATGAAGAATATCATTCCATTGTCCATCATATCCTCCATTATCGTGAATCATCTTGTTTCCGTCCATTTTCTAAAACACAAAAAGAATTGTGTGAGAGGAAAAAATCATAATAAAGGGGGAGTAACTTCAATATCTAACATCTTTGGTTTAAAATAATATCGTTACCATAGTTCTAGGACTATATCATATACGTATACTTATCCTTAGGGACATCCCTAGACATACCTTAGAAATATGTCTAGGGATCTCACTAACTTTTTCGCATCCTAGTTTCTAAAGGTTTACTGAACTTTTCCTCTGATACCAACTGTAGAGACCCGAAGCTTGACGTACAAGGACATTACATTTCTTTTTTGGAATACTTATTACATAAAAAAACGCACACACAAGGACCATAATAGTTTAGTGTCTTTGGAAACTCGGAACGTAATCTTCTAATCATGGTGAAAGATCTTCAACATCTACCATAAAGATCTTCCATTTTTTTCTTACCTAAAACCATTATTTATATATTGGGGAAAAGAAAACATAAAAAGGGTGAGCTCAAATTCTCAGTAAGGGTAATCAATAGAAAAATAAATCACATCATATTCATAAGAACATAACATTTTTGAAATCTTAACCTGCAAAAGAGATCATAATATCATAACATGGGATAAATCATAGTAGTGAAATGAAATCCCAATAATCATAACTTAAAACATGAAAATTTGTGGCATAAAAAATAATAATAGAGAATCATTTCTTATTAGTCAAGACTCATTGCCAAGACTATCTTAGTGGACAAAGTCCTTTTCTGAACCGAGTTCACTCCTCGTTTCAGTCCTGTTTCTTTGAACCAGTATAACCTACCGTTCCAGCCATGTCTATATCACGAGATATAAAATCTTTACCCAATGCATTGGAGATAGATATAGGTCCCACCCATCTCATAATGATACCATTCTTATGTGTGCCACAAAATCAGAAAACCATACATCATAGCATAACCCATGTAATAAAAATGGGAATCTTAAACATTGTGACATCATAAAAAAAATCATATAAGATAAAGGAATTCATAAAAATATAATTCCATCACAACACAATCAAATCAATGTAATAATATGGATAAAAACATAACCCTTTATTATCTTAGATGGAAAATAATTTTGATAAAATACTTGAACTCCGTTCCCGAGGAAAATATCCTTTCTACTTCAAAAACACTTTTCCATTCTTAACATTTCGTAAAATTCTAAACTAAAAGAAGTTGATTAAAAATATACATGAAAACTTGTAAAGGAAGATTTTTGGAAATAATGTTTTAAAAATCCATTCATTCCGTATAAGTTAAAAAAAAATTCTTCTCGTACTTTTGTCGGAAAAGTCAAAAAGTACCTCGTACGAAAAACGACAAAAGATTCCTTTCATATGTTTTATTAAAAACTCACCAAAGGGTAAAATAGGTTTTAAACAATTGTAGGTGTATGGAAATAATATTACATATTGGGGGAACATGGATGTGGATGATAAAATACACCCCAGTAAATACCAAAGTATAAGCAATCTCGGATAAAAATGAGATTGTGATATTTCCTTTACCTTATGTCCGATATGCTTTGTACGTATCCGAACCTCCTGTATAATGATTTAAATAATGTCATTAACTTATTAAAGAATCCTATTCATTGTTATGATATCATATATGGTTCACTTATGACTTTATATTACCCATTATTTTGTAAATTCCATGTTAAAGAAGTGTTTTGGGTAAAATTGTTTTATTTATCGTAGGTGTTTGGACTTGTTGTTCTTGACATTATTATTACTTATATCATGATTTACTTACATCCAGAATATAAAACATGAATTATATATCATATATATTCAGTATATATATATATAATAGATAGATAAATGAAATGAAACACACTGTTCATGGAGACGGTAGTCCGTACGTATGCATGAACGCTGTTTTCCTTTCCTTATTGTCTTGAATGGAAGTAAGTAGATGACATATATATATATATATATATATATATATATATAAATCCAGTAGATTTAACATGTCATATATTTCATTATTATTCATTATACATACTTTATAATCATTCATGAATGGTTAATGTGGAGAATGAATCTCATCGCATCGTGGAGACGGTAGTCCGTACGTACGCACGAGCGATGATATCGTTCCCCTGGTCTTGGAATTGTGTTGAAATGTATGTATACTATTTCAGTATCAATATAACTTTATTATTATCATATATAGTTACTCATTACACCATTATACCCATCCAATTAAGGTGGTGGCGGAAAATAGATTACACCACGGCGTGGAGACGGTAGTCCGTACGTACGCATGCGCGGTGATTTCCTTTTTCCGTAGGATGGATAGAAGGTTAATTAGAGTTGTTTCATATTTATAATAACATATCATTATATAATAAATACTGATGTTATTAATTTATCATGAAACAACTAAAGAAGAAGAAGTTGAAGAAGAATGAAATTGAAAAAGAGCAGTAATGGATATAAACTCTTTTTGTCGCGCCTTCACTTATCCTCCACTTAAAGAACTAACGATGGCCTTTGAAGAATACCAGGACCTCTAGGATGATACTAGGGAAGTGTAGAAGGGAATTTGGCAGGGCTTGTCCGAGCATGAAGGCTCAATGTTGTGTGAGGAAGAGAGGGAGGAGGTGCCCTTTTATAAGGGAGGAGAGGGGCACCTTAGGAAAATCTCAAAATATTATTTTACATTAAGGTAAAATTCGGTTTCTAATGGTTCCAAAGGGTCTTATTTCGAAGCTAAAGTGGGTATGGGTTGAAATCCTCTCATAAAATAGGATTTAGACAAGTTTAGGTTACTATTTTAACCTTATCAATAAGATTTAACTCTAAGTTAAATAATTGAACTTTTACCGTGTCTTTTTGTTTTCTTACACTATATGGTTAATAAAGATACCATAACAAGCCAAAGGAACCCCAAGTTATTTATTATTAATATATATATCCTTATCTAAGTCATTTTTCCGAACCTTAGATTTTTAATAATTAAATAACAATTAATAATATAATATTTGTTTTAAAAACATATTTATGTCAATTTTGACACTATTTAGTACATGATTTTTATGAAATTCATAACATAATGATAAGTTCGAACCAAGTTACCTATATCAACAATAACATGTCATATTAACCTAGAAAATTAATTTAACTCATAAAAAGTCTCAAATTACATTTATTTGGGCATTTATAACATCAATTATGTCAATATTTCATTAATAAGACAATTACTGCATCATCATTGTGTCATAATAAATGATAATTATATAATCCCTAAAAATTATAAATAAATTCCTATGATGTATATAATTGTATTATCATTCTGGATACTATTCATGTTCGATGTTTCAAGAAGTTTATCACTAAATTAAAATTGTTATACTTATAAGATTTAAGAAAGTGACATGTTGTCACATTATTTGGTTTTAATAATAATTAAATTATTTTCATGGCAAAAAGTCCATAAAATGAATCTAATCCGACCCTTAGATTATATTGGTCTACTTTAAGCCATCCAATAGGATTTTTCCAAGTGTTAGGGTAATTTTATAATCTTATATTTATCCTTAATTACCCGATTTACCTTTAACTATAGTAAATAAAATTTACCGTAGTTACTATTCACAATGCCAAAAAAAAAGTAGCTTATTAACATAATTTGGACCCAATGATTCCAAATATGGAATCCATTTTTCCAAATTCAATACACAAAAGATGAAGAAATTAAATTAAAATTAATCCCGTTGTCGAAAGAAAACGGGTTTTTCTTTAAAACTTTGCAAAAGATTGAATTGATTTAACCTACGAATTCAAGGTAAAATCAATGCTAATAACATAAATTATATTAAATGGTAAAAATATATTCTATTTATACTTTAAAACCATTCAGTATTATAATTTAACCACATAATATATTACGATGAAAAAAGTTGTTTTTAATTAAAATATAGCGTGTTTTTACTATTCATTAAAATATGAAAGTTATTGGAAAAATATCAAAACTTTATCTAATGTAAATTTTTATATCCTGATTCAAAAGGAGAATTTTATTTTTTTCAAATTGAACTTATAAACATGTCGAAAACTAGATTTAAAGTGGGTGCGCCATAAAAAGGCGGCAAAACTGCATTTTTTAAAAATACTTATTTTACCCGAAAATTTTATTTTGTTCTTATACCATGTTCTAGAAATGTGTAAGATGAATAATAATGTTATAAAATTCTAAATTTAGTTAACACTATTCATAACATCTAGTTCATAACAATATTATAAAAATATATTGTTGTTTAGTAATACCTGGTATTGCGTACAACACACGCTATCGAGGAAGGTCGCGAGTGCGTGTAATGCAAGCCAAGTCAGGGTTGCGTGTATTGAAAAAATCCTTTGTTGTTGCGTATAACAGAATCCAACCATATTTTATTTATAAATTGAATATATATATATATATACACTCAATGTTGCGTAGAATAACTTCTATCGAACGAACTTGAAATTGTGTGTAACAAGAGCCAAGAAAAGTGTTGCGTATACTGGAAGCTAATACAGTGTTACGTATAGCGCAAGATAATCTTGGTGTGTCGTACAATAGAAGATATGAATGAAATTAAAAAGAATGTATCTTATAAAATCTCAGGTTGTTACATCTACCTTCATCCTCTCAACATGTAAATGGATCTAATCAGTCTAATCTTCCAATGCCAGGAATATTGCCGACTCCTATCCTGATACAAGATGCATCAACTTTCAAAGCATCAACATCCAAGGGACCTGCTAAACCATGTGTTCCTATTGGGAAACGCAGAACTCTTGATCAAAATTATAATGTATTGAAACACCTGGCCCAAGTACCGACCATGTTATCAATTCTGGATGCTTTGAATCTATCAAGAGATCTTCGGGAGGCACTCATCGAGGCTTTGTCAATTCCTCAAGAGTTTGAAACTGAAATTGCTGCAGCTGAAGTATACCACATAGAAAATAATCCTGCAGAATTCCATGAAGTGATATCTTTCACTGATGAAGATGAAGATGATGTCGTGCATGGGAATATTAGACCTTTGTACTTATCTGTAAAGGTCAATGGTGTAGACATCTGAAGAGATTTCATTGGTGATGGTTCAGGAGTCAACCTCATGCCCATTCGTACACTTTGTCAATTGGGCCTCACAGAATCTAATTTATCTCATTCTACTATGATGTTACAAGGATATGATAAAAATGAACAAGAACCATTTGGCGAGATTACACTCAAAACTCATTTTGGAGATCTTGTATCCAATTCATATTTCATGGTTGTTGATCAAGACTCGGCCTTCAACATCTTTCTTGGAAGACCCTGGCTACATCAACATGTGGCTATCCCTTCATCATACCATCAATGTCTCAAATATTGTTTTGATGGTCAAGTTGGCACATTGTATGGTGATAAGGCCATGTTCAAGATATGTGAAACTCAATACATTGAGGCGGAATTATATCACATGAAGGGAAAAGAGAAATCCACAACAATGGAGATTACCAAAGTTAATGCTCCATATGGTTTGGAGAAGATTCCAGTAAATCCATTTTCACATGTGAGTACAGATTATGTGTTTCCTATCAGTCAAATTGAAAAGATATACCCAAATCACAATACTCTTATGGAGACTTTCATAATGTCAATTACGACAATCAAGCCAGACAGCATGGGAGAAATTGGTGAGCCACCTAGCAGTGATGAAAGCCCAAATGGAGATGTCTTTATTTCATCTGCTGAAATCCAGCAAGTTTATACTTTGCCAAATAGGACAGAAGAATTGATAGCAACGTCAGAGGTGAACAATGATGTTGATTCTCAATCCATCATCTCCTCTTTATTATGCATGGAAGACCCTTCATCATCAATTGGGTTAGAAATGGAAGCCTCTTCTTCAAGATGTTCAAACGTTAATATCTCTCTTAATCATGGAAATTCTACTTCATCATATATTATGCAAGTAGAAAGAGAAGAAGTAACACACGTTGAAGAAGAAGAGGAAGATCTCAGAGATGTTCCTCCAGCATTTGAAGCGGGTATCTCTACCACTGTGGATGACCTCATAGAAATCTATCTGGGTATAAAAGAAGATCCACGCCCCACATTAATCAGTGTGGCCATGAGTCTTGAAGAACAAGAGATGTATATTTACTTTTTAAAGAAAAATCGAGAAATATTTTAATTGAACTATAGAGAGATGCTTGGGATTGATCGTGATGTTTCTACTCATCATTTTGGTTTACCAGAAGAACATCGAGGATTTAAGCAAGCCACAAGAAGAACACACCCAACTTATGCTTCCAAAATTGAATCTGAAGTGGATAAGATTATCAAACCTAACATCATCAGAGAATTTCAATATCCCAAGTGGTTGGATAATATTTTCCTTATGAAGAGGAATAACGGACAAATTAGAGTTTTCATCGATTTCATAGATCTTAATCAGCATTGTCCTAAGAATGATTTTCCAGTTCCGATTACAGAACTTTTAATCGATGTAACAGCTGGATATGAAGAAAATTCCTTCATGGATGGATATTTTTGATATAATCAAATCTGAATGGCTCTTGAAGATGAGGAATACACATCCTTCAGAGCCCCTCAGGGTGTGTTTTGCTATCGGGTAATTCCCTTTGGATTAAAAAATGCACGTGCAACATATCAGCGCGCTATGCATCATATCTTCAAACCCTTTTTAGTAAAGTTTTTTGAATGTGATGTGGACAATTTGGTGTTCAAATAAAAACAACGTTCTAATCACTTGGTTGATTTGGAAGTCATATTCCGCAAGCTTCGACAACATAATTTGAAGATGAACCCCTTAAAATGTGCTTTTGGGGTAACCTCAGGAAAATTTCTCGTCTTTGTTTTACGCCATCATGGTATTAAAGAAAATCATGAGAAGACCAAATCAATCCTTGGTATGTCACCTCCTCGAAATTTGAAATAATTAAGAGGACTTCAAGGACACTTAACCTATATTCGGCGTTTCATCACCAATTTGGAAGGCAAAAGTTTACCCTTCACCAAATTGATGAAAAAGGGAGTCACTTACCAGTGGACTGAAAAATGTCAAGAAGCATTAGATATTCTCAATAAATACCTCTTGAGTCCACCGGTACTTATGTCACCTGTTGAAGGAAGGCCACTTATCCTCTACGTAATAGCCTTAGAGTGATCATTGGGTGCCTTTTTTCTCATAATAATGATGCTAGGAATGAAAATATCCTCTACTAGTTCAGTCGGACTATGCTTGAAGAAGAAACCCGGTATTCAAATATTGAGAACTGATTCCTGGCATTAATATTTGCAGTTCATATGTTGAGACACTACATGCAACATAACGAGGTCCAATTGGTATCTCAAAATAACCCGCTCAAATTCATCCTTAGTCGTCCAATGCTTACAGGACGTCTGGGAAGGTGGGCAGTTATTTTGCAGCAATTCGACATTCAGTATGTGTCTTAAAAGGAAATAAAGGGACAATATATGGCTGATTTCCTTGATGAACATCCTTCATTTGAAGATACATATTCAGATATTGATCTCCCTGATGAGGAAGTCTTCTCTATTCATGATAGTCCTCAGGTATGGGAAATGTATTATGATGGTGCTTCCAGAAGTCCAACAGGGAAGAAAATGGAATATCCTAAATTCAAAAAGGATGGATTTGGAGTTATTCTTATTTCCCCAGAAAAGGAAGTGTTACCTTATTCCTTCTTATTGTGGGAAGGTGGTACCAATAATGAAGCAAAATACTAGGCCCTCATCGTAGGATTAGAGTCGGCACTTCAAGCACAAGTGAATCACTTAAGGGTGAAAGGTGATTCAGACCTGGTAATCAAACAAGTCAATGGGGATTATGAAATCAAAAAAGAAGAATTGATCCCTTTGTATGATTATGTCAGAGAGTTAATGGCGGAATTTCTTACGGAACCGACATTTTCTTATGTCTTGTTATCAGAAAATGCTCAAGCTGATGCACTGGCTAATATAGCCACAGCTCTGGAAGATCCAAATCGGGACAAAAAAACCATCATTATTGCCCACTGTCATACAATTTCACCTTATGTTCGAACCATAACAGAAGATATCAATGAAATTAGTCCCATTCCTGAACTGTTTGGTCATACTACATGATGGATGACACCTATCAGGGAATACCATCAAAATGGAACACTTCCACCTAATAGAGCTGAGAAAGAACAAATCTGGCGACGTGTGGTCAATTTTACTCTTTATGATAGCCCAAATCACCTAGAGAAAATTCTCTACTAGAGTGGTTTTGATAGAGTTCTCTTCAGATGCATTGATGGTGAAGAGACAATGGTTGTCATGAAAGAAGTGCATGCAAGAGTCTGTGGTGCCCACCAGTCTAGAAATAGACTGTCTGATCAGATTCGAAGGCTTGGATACTTTTCGCCTTCAATGATACAAGATTGTGTTTATTTCACAAAGAAGTGTCATTCATGCCAAGTACATGCCAATTTCATTCATCAACCTCCAGAGTTTCTTCATACAGCTAAGTACTCATGGACATTTTCCAATTGGGGAATGGATGTGGTGGGACCTTAACCTTTAGCTACGGCCAAGAAGTTTAAGTATATTCTTACTTCTACTGACTTCTTTTCTAAATGGGCAGAGGTAATACCTCTCAAAGAAGTTAGTTCTAAAAGCATTGTTATCTTCATCAAGTCTCACATCATTACCAAATTTGGTGTCCCTCATACCATATTGACGGACAATGGCACCAACTTCTGTTCATCCGAGGTGAAGAAGTTGTATCAAGAATACAACATCAAATCCAATCATTCATCTCGGTATCATGCAGCGGCCAATGGCTAGATAGAAGCCTTCAACAAGACTCTTTCAAACATACTGCAAAAAATGGTGTATAAAGATAAGAAATCATGTCCTGATAAACTCTTTCATGATTTATGGGCTTATCGGACCACCACCCGCACTGCAATGCGGTCAACTCCATATTCATTGGTATATAGAACAGAATTAGTCTTGCCTATTGAAGTTCAACTACCCTCGCTCAAAGTAGCTATTTGGGATCAGTCATCTGTAGATGAACAATCTCAAAATCGATTGAATGAATTGGAATGGTTATATGAGAAAAGATTGTGCACACTGCAGCACTTGGAAGTTTATCAGAATCGAATAGCACGAGCTTTCAACAAAAAAGTTTGTCTTCGTTCATTCATTCAGGGAGAACTCGTATTGGTTCTCAGAACTCTAATGATACTAGGAAAGAAACCTCCCAAGCTTGAACCAAAATGGGAAGGACCTTATTCAATACATAATGTCTACTCCAATAGAGCATATTCATTAATCTCAATGGATGGAGAACTCATCACTACTCCAACCAATGCCATATTTCTGAAGAAGTATTTTGTATAAACACAAAATACATTGTAGAAGTCCATACATAGGACCTTAAACTATTTGTCTTACTTTTTTCCCACATGACGTTAAACTGTGACGTCTTAACTACATGACGCTAAACTGTACATAAGTCTCTTATGTCCAGAAAGACATTAAACTGCACCATCTATGGTCCATAAATATAACCTTAAACTATTTTTATTACTTTCGTCCCACACGACGTTAAACTGTGTTCTTTTCATCGTCCTTTCTATATGATGTTAAATTATACAGCAATGGTCCATGCATATGACCTTAAACTATTCGCACTTTCGTCCAACATGACATTAAAATGTATCATCCCTTTTTATCCAACATGACGTTAAACTGTGAAAAAGTCCCTAATACATCCAACATGGCGTTAAATTGTGTCCTCTTTTGTACTTTCTACATGAAATTAAACTACACAGTCCCCCTTTTGTAAAAAATTATATTAAACTATATTGTCTCTATCGTCCTAACTACATGATGCTAAACTGTACAGAAATTCGTTAATACGTTCTACATGACATTAAACTGTATTTTGTCCCTGCTACATGACACTAAACTGTGCAGCACCAATAGTCCTAACTGCAAGACTTTAAACTTCATAGTCCTTTCATATGTCCTACATGAAATTAAACTGTGCATTGTTAAAATTGTTGCTACCTCTTGTTTCTCACACCGAGTATGAATCAAGTGAGCTTAGAGGAAACTTCAACCATAACAACCTCTCTGGGACGCTAACCATGCATTAGTCCCAACACCATTTTTTAGGTCATTGTCCCCAAGAACAACTTGATCACTAATTCATTATTTAATTGAACTACACAGACTTTGATCATTTCCTTCCCGGTTGGGTATGTAGGCAAGCTCCCGAGATTCAAGCCCAAAACCAATCTTTTCACATCAGTTCACCTCCATCTCGTACGATGTTGATTTGTGAAACTGCCCCCAGAATCAATATCTTTACATTGGTTCAACTTGGTCCTTGCTATATGACGTTAAACTGTACGAAATTTTTTTCAGTATGACAATAAACTAAAACATTATTTGATACCCTCACCTGAGAGGAAATAATTATTTTCATTAATCTCTAATCATGTTTTATTCCATAGACTACGTGCATACATGGCAATGCTCGAACCTTTTTTTGGGTCAAACCATCATTGCACTAAAGTCCCCTTTCACCCTTCACATGTATGAACCAAATCTGTACAAATGATATTTCTAGAACTACGTGGGCTTGATTCACATCCTTATGTGATATGTAGGAACGTTCGAGTGTCCCTCGAAGCCAACCCCAAGTCTTTGGGCCTAACCCCAAATTCCACTTTCAGTGACTTGGCTAAAAAGTCCCCATGAAAACACACACTATGTATTTCTTATAATGGTCCGAGCTCTATGACCCTAAACTAAGATCTCCCATACTTTAGTCCCACATGACATTAAACTGTATTTCATGAACTACGTATTGCTTGATTCCTGTCCTTATGGGATACGTAGTGAAGTGTAATATTTCAATTCACGACCCAGCCACAACGTGATTATGGTTAGCATTGATCTATGTATCTTTTCATACATTTAACAATACCCATTTTTATGTGTCATAATCTTAACCTTATATATTTTCAGATCTTCATAACCATTTTTTCGGAATTCTAGTCACAAAATGTCCAAATTCTGAGAATTCTTTTTCCTGACCATGGAGCGCGTGCCCTTATGAGGCCTTGCATAAAAAGTCTACATAACAGACCTATCAGCCAAAAGATGCTATTATTTGACTATGCAGTCAATGCCCTTAGGCGGTCCTACATAATTCAACCACCCTAATGGGTTTGTTAAATAATGGTAACTTCATTTTTGAATAGAAGCCTCTTTTGTCCTTAGTTTTCTTAACGACAATATAAAGGGATCCGCAAAAATAGCCATCCTTTACATGTTTATCTTATACTCTTTTTCATGATCTGAAAATATTCAAGTCTATGGTTTATATTTTCCCTTCCTTATGTTTGGGTCAGACCTTCGTTGGAGTGACATGCATCCAGTTCTTAAACAATCCTATTCGAAAAAATCTTCTCCATATTCAAGTACTTCTCTTCATACAGCAAGCTCTATGGTTTGGAAAATTTGAATCTCCATAAACTTCCACTGGATTTTTAGCAGTAGAAAATTAACTTTCTGGGAGTTCTTTTGCCTAACTATGAAGCACGTTCAATTAGACGGCCTTTCATAAACAAGTCGACATAACAGACTTGTCAGCCAAAAGATGCTATTATTTTACCATGCAGCCAATGCCCTTAGGTGGCCCTGCATAATTTAACCCCCTAACGGGTTTGTTAAATAATGGTAACTTCATTCATGGAAAATACTTTTTCTAATACCTCTTAGTCCTTTTTCATATCAATCCTCAGATTCAAGGTTTCTTAAGTCATAGTTTACATTTTTTCCCTTCCATACTTGAATATGGTAATATGTTTTCAAACAAATTATCAAGGAATTGAGTTAATTTTTAATCCATTTTCTCAAAGCTATTTTGACCTTAAACATTAGCCTTTTTTATGTCCGACATGCATGACTTTAAACTACCCACAAAATACAAGGGAACTTTGAATAAAAGTCAAGTTCCGGCTCACTAAACATACATTTTGTGTGATTTTAGGTAATATTGAGCAATAAAAAGATTCAAAGTTTGTAGGGTTATTTTTATATAATCCTAGAAAAGAATAAAACTATGCTTACTAGGCCCATTGGATTAGGTAAAATTTAAATAAGGTAGCAGGAAAATACGTGTACAAATGATTGAAGATAGAATTGTTCATTTCATTTGATGTACAAAAGTTAGAAGGACATCCACATACTGGAGTATCTTCTCTTATCTAAGAAATTACAAGAGGCTGTAAACATAAGTCTTCATTTGAAATACAGCAACCCGAGCTTCATAAACAGCCACTCGAAGCCCATTTTCACACCATACCCTGCACGCCCTAATTTCCTTTTGTTTCTCATTTTCATCAGAGTCAAATCCTCATTCCTTTTTGGATCCAACTCTGAGGGGGGACTTTTGTTGATGCTTCTTTTTCGTCACAGAGTCCAAACGAAATGAAAATAGAAATACCTCAAAAAAAAGATTCATCCTTTGAATAAACATCAAAAAAAGAGAAAGGGATGAACAAGGAGAACATTGCCCATAGGTCACGCAAGTTCCAGACTAGTCGCGCAAGTACACTTGTGCGCCGCCTAGTGGTCGCACAGGTGACTTGCACGCCCTCTTTGAAAATCTCCCAGGGTTTATCCATCCTATAAATACCCTCGATGGGCCCCCCATTTCTGGGGGATTTTATCCAGAATTCAGATACAGATCTCTGAACGCCCAAGTCCCTTCTTCAATTCTTCCGAACACTTCTAAGGTAATTATTTACCTAGAATTAAAGGCCTAAACAAGAGGAATAAGGTCTAAGTTTTAGAATTCAGTAACACTTGCACGCCTAAGTGTTTTACCCTTAAGAGAAATGGATGCACTTGTGCACCTCCTTACCTACTCATTGAAACTTGTGCACCACTCTTATGGAAGTACCTCGGGATAATTCTAAAGGCTTTGGTCAAGGATCTCCCAATTATTACGCTACTGGTTAATTGTCTCCCAAGTATATAGGTGTCATGCAAGTATACTTGCGCGACCAAGACTTGCGTGCCCATGTAGTACTTGTGCGACCCCCCCGGAGGACTTATGCACCCTTCTATTTTTGGGTGCCCTTCTTACCAATTTCACCTCTCTTATGCCATTCCACCTCTCAGATTCAATATTCAGTCTTCAAGACACTCTTCAAATCCATTTATGGAATGTTTTCATGATTGACTTCCTTATCTGAAAGTAATTCCATGGAACATCTCTCAAAAACAAGTGATTTACACATCTTTAGGTCACTAAAGTTAGATATTTCATTCATTCAACCTCATCCTTTAAGATTATAAAACCCTATTCATGGGCATCCTCCTTAGGAGTAAGCCCCAACAATAATTCCTTTAACTTGGGCCTCCTTTTCAGGAGTATTCCCCAGTCCAAGTCCCCTTATTTCTGGGCATCCTCCTTAGGATTAATCCCCAACAATAATTCCCTTAACTTGGGCCTCCTTTTCAGGAGTAAGCCCCAGTCTTAATTTCTCTTAACCAGTCTTCATTTAATTTTGATTTGTGTTTCCTTTTCAGGAATAAAATTCAATCATTAGTCCCCTCCTAATTTGGGAATATTTCTCAGGAGTAAGCCCCAAGTTAGAGTATCCAAATCTCCATAAAATACATATACCTTTATGAAACCTGTTTCTGGGTTTCTTTCCTGAAGTAAATCCTAATATTCATTTATCTGGGAAGTCATACATACATAATCCCCACATTATTTCTCATTATTGTATCTTTCATCGAACAATTGTCTAGTTTTACCAATACCTCTTATTTCTTACCCCGAGCATGACACATGTGAGCTTATAGTGTAAAATTAATTATGACATCTTTATTTGAGCCATCAATAATACATAAACCTCATACTTCCTTACTCGAACTATGTGGGTTCGGATTCCTTCTCTAAATAAGGATACGTAGGTAGCCTATCTGTAGGTGCAATCCCAACTCTGAAATAATCTATGTCCTTCTGAATGAAAATAAACTTCAAGGGCCCCGCTGAGTGGCTTTAAAACCAGCATGGTTATCATAATAACCAAGAGAGAAAAAAACAAGTGAGTGTCGGGTGCTTTACGCAAAGTGAGGCCATCTATTTATAGACGAGGTTGTACCCCTACGCACCCTAATTTCCTTTTGTTTCTCATTTTCCTCAGAGTCAAATCCTCATTCCTTTTTGGATCCAACTCTGAGGGGGGACTTTTTTGACGCTCCTTTTTCGTCACAGAGTCTAAATGAAATGAAAAGAAAAATACCTCAGACAAAGAAGATTTGTCCTTTGAATAAAAATCAAAAAAAGAGAAAGGGATAAACAAGGAGAACATTGACCATAGGTCGCGCGAGTTCCAGTGTGGTCGCGCAAGTACACTTGCGCGCCGACTAGTGGTCACATAGGTTACTTGCGCTCCCTCTTTGTAAATAGCCCAGGGTCATCTCTAGCTTATAAATACCCCCGGTGGGCCCCCCATTTGAGGAGGATTTTATCCAGAATTCAGATACAGAGCTCTAAATGCCCAAGTCTCTTCTTCAAGTCTTCCGAACACTTATAAGGTAATTATTTACCTGGAATGGAAGGTTTAAACAAGAGGAATAAGGTCTAAGTGTTATAATTCACTAAAACTTGTGCGCTTAAGTGTTTTACCCTTAAGGTAAATGGATACACTTGCGTGCCTCCTTACCTACTAATTGAAACTTGCATGCCAGTCTTCTGGAAGTACCTCGGGGTAATTATAAAGGCTTTGGTCAAGGATCTCCCAAGTATAACCCTACTGGTTAACCGTCGCCCAAGTATATAGTTGTCACACAAGTATACTTGTGCGACCAAGACTATCACGCTCATACAGTATTTGCGCGACCCCCCCCCAGGACTTGCGTGCCCTTCTATTTTTGGGTGCCCTTCCTACCCATTTCACCTCTCTTATGCCATTACACCTCTCATATTCAAGATTCAGTCTTCAAGACACTCTTAAAATCCATTGATGGGATATTTTCATGATTTACTTCCTTATCTGAAAGGAATTCTGTGGAACATCTCTCAAAACATAGTGATTTACACATCTTTATGTCACTAAAGTTATAGATTTCATTCATTCAACCTCATCCTTTAATATGAGAGAACCCTATTCATGGACCTCTTTTTCAAGAGTAAGCCCCAATCATAATTTCCCTTAACCTAGGCCTCTTTTTCAGGAGTAAGCCCCATTCCAAGTCCCCTTAATTATGGGCATACTCTATAGGAGTAGGCCCCAACCATAATTTCCTTAACATGGGCCTCCTTTTTAGGAGTAAGCCCCAGTCTTAATTTCTCTCAACCAGTCTTCATTTACTTTTGATTCGAGTTTTCTTTTCAGAAATAAAATCCAATCATAAGTCCCCTCTTAATTTGGGAATATTTCTCAGGAGTAAGCCCCAAGTTAGAGTATCCAAATCTCCATAAAATAGATATACCTTTATGGACCTTGTTTTCAGGTTTCTTCCCTGAAGTAAATCCTAATATTCATTTATCTTGGAAGTCATACATACATAAGACCCACATTATTTCTCATGATTGCATCTTTAATGGAACAACTGTATGGTTTTACCAATACCACTTGTTTCTTACACCGAGCATGAATCACGTGAGCTTAGAGTGTAAAAGTAATTATGACATCATTATTTGAGCCATCAATCATACATAAACCACATACATCCTTACTCGAACTACGTGAGTTTTTATTCCTTCTCTAAACAAGGATATGTAGGTAGCTCATCTGCGGGTGCGATCCCAACTCTGAAATAATCTATGTCCTTATGAAAGACAATAAACTTCAATTGCCGTGCTGAGTGGATTTAAAACCAGAATGGTTATCATAATAACCAAGAGACTTATATATAATGTATTAAAGGATACCATTGACAAAGAATCTCTAAAAAACATAGATTATTCTATATGGATGAAGAACCTCGAATACATATAAAATATTCTCTAAATTTCATACATATTTATCATTGATTGTCAGATCTAAAGGAAATACCATTCTAATACTTTGTAATGTAATAAGGATTCATGAACATAAATTAAATCTATAAAGAGAGTCCTGGAGTAGACAATAATTCCCCTAAAAAGGTGTGATGAGTCTGACCTCCCATCCTCTCGACCAATGAAAATTCCTAAGACTTATCAGTACATAACTAATGAGCGCCTGCCTTTGGAAAGTAGGTCCAAATGAATATGAAGTCATTGGATGTTTCCGGTTCTATGAACAAACCCGTTAGAAACCTCTTGGAATGTTTTATCCTTAAACCAAGAAGGTCATCCCCAATTCTAGAGGTAAACATATCTTTACCATAGATCAATATTAGAGACCAAGATGGCTCCCCTCAACTTGTCAAAAATATAATCAAACATATTAAGAGGATATCGATTCATGATCATCATCTGGTCTATCCTAAGGTCGTATATGAAAAATCTAATACTACCATCCTCCTTCACGAATAACATTAGAGCACCCCATAATGACACACTAGGTCAGATGAAACCCCTATGCATAAGATAATATATCGAAATCCTCAACTCCCACAACTTAGAAGGAACCATATGGTTGGGAGACATATAAATCAGAGAAGCACCAGTCTGTAAGTGTATCTAAAAATCAACATTACACTAAGGGGTAATGTCACATCCTCTTTGGGTAAAAAAATCAAGAACTACCATGAAAAATTGGGATCCTCCTGTATTTTTTAATCTACTAATTACAAGGAAATATCATCCACCAATGAATAAAGGGGATCCAAACATCGGCTTCCCACCTGGTAACCCCTCTCTACAATGAAAACCAGACACCAACCATATGCATATGAAAATATGACTCCCCTATGGAATAATTCGATAATAGAACAAACAGAATAAAATCATTTGATGTTAAGGATGGAATAATGTGCTTGAATATTTAATAATATATGGTACACACATGATTGATTCCACCCCATAATCATTGTACATCCCCAGAACACTTCCAAAAAAACTAGTCTGGACATCGACTAGAGAAGTCAAGACTTAGGGCCTGGTAAACATCTCTACGTCTAGTCCCATAGCACAGACTAGAGAGGGTTCAACAATAGAGTGTGAAGTTACTAAATCAAATAGTGAACAATGATGATTATAAGACAAACAATGCATACATCGAATGATATATGTCCCCTATCATGTTGCTTCTATCACTTCTTGTAAGTTTCCACTCCCAATCCATTTTACCTTCTTCTAACGAACACATCCATGACCATTCTCGGGTCAAGGTCCCTACGAAAGTGGTACATCATGAGGTCGGTCTCTACCTTCCCCACCTGCTCTAGTTGGAGCATAATCCTACTACCCTTCTACTAGAACAACCTCACTGGTAACTACCACTGAGGTTGATGCTAATCCTAACAACCCCTACCATAATGGTCTTGGGTATCCCTTGGGAACCGATCATGTCAATTTCCAAAAACCCCAAAGAAAAAAACTGGTCCAAAGTCCCTAGGATGATCGTGGAAGACACTAGCCCCAAATAAGAATATTTGAATCTGTTTAGTTTGACTCCCTACTGATCAAAACCCTAAAGGACATGGCACCTAAGACCTACCACTAATAACAATACCCCTTTAGAAACCTTGATAATTCCCCTCTCATTGTAATCCTCCATATGAGTTTATCCACTCAGTCACATGTGCCTCATTTTGAACCTCCATATATGTTGCAAATGTAAAATGAGTTACTGCATACTAGATCAGAGGATGGAGTACATCCCCACGACGCCTCATTGTATACTCCTCATTTGGGAAAATGTCTAGGGAAAGTGTGGGAGGCCTTTGAACTTGATCCCAAGATCCCACATATACATAATTCCCTACTGATGGGAGGGTAGATCCTACCTTTTCATAGCCTTTGTAGTTGATGAATGGAAGTCCAATGAAACTTCTACTATAAGATATCCCATGAAACAACTACATCCTTCCACTCACCAAATTATGATGTCCATCATTGAAGAAAAAATCCTTCCATACAAATAAATTAAAAGGGGAACCAATATTTCACTAGGGTCCTAATAAAACAGAAAATGATCTCCATCAACTCTACCTAGACCTATGTATCCTCATCAAAATGATGACCTCATATTTTCACAAATCTCACTGCCAAAAATCTTGCAACATTCTTGGCCACTGATCATCATGCTCAGCCGGATCAACCCTCATATAATAAGCGATGTCAGCCTGATACACCACCACTGCCTACGCCACACATAGATGAAAATAAAGATCTATTGATAAAAGAGAAAAAATAATATCCTAATCCCAATAGTATGGAATCTATTTATGATATATTTTAATTCACTTTAATATATTTTATTCTTATTATATATTTTAACTTTCCACAAAATAAAACAATTCAAACAAGAACACATTAAATCAAGATGCTTGTACCTCTCCTATATTTTAACCCTACAAGAATTTCCATATCACAAGGTCGTTAAATTAGGTCAGATTCTTCTCACTAGATCATGGTGGGCCCCAAAATTCCATGTCTTAACCGGTCTCCCTAGACAATGTCACCCATTGAGTTCAACTGTCACAATTTTCATACAAACCCATGAAATCATCACCGTGATTAACTCATAACTCCACCCTATCTCCCAACCATCAAATTTGATACCACTCTTTCATGAAACCATCCTTCCAAAGATACCACAATGGAGGGATAGAGGTAATGAACAATGATTCATGCCTCCAGTAGGCTTCGAGTTAGTGGCTAGCATTGAGGTTATAAAATATAATGTATGGGTGGAATTACCCTCTTAATATAAATAGGATTGGAGGTAAGATGAATCCACCATAATCACCACAATGAAATATATATATATATATATATATATATATATGAAATCCAAAAAACCATCCAACAATTCATGTTTAAATAAAACTGGTATAAAAAAACTCCAATGTATATACCCAAAATAAAAAATAGAGTAGCAATGAAGAAACTGTCCAATGTTTTAGTCTATTAAAGTCCAATATGATACAGGAAGTCCTCTTGGAATCCTAAAAATATTTTTATATATGTAGGTTGATCATATAGGTATACATATTAGTAAAAACAAAATTTCTCATGCACATTTGGAGAGATCATACTAATTTAGCTGTGAGAAAAAACATAATAACCAAAAAGAACATATACGGGGGTACTAAAAGAACCCCAACCACACCATTTCTCATTCACCAAATAAAATATTCATGTATAATAATATAATATTAATCACATAGATTATATGGTAGCCTATACATATTTCCCATTGATTTTTTTCTCTCACACACCAAAATAGTATGTCCTGGTGCTCCCACATCTTCTGAATAACATCACATATCACTTACACACACCAGGTCCATCACATCACATCACATATCATAACTATGGTAGTAGGGTATGATGACGGTGAAGGAAATCAACCTCATTCCTCCCTCCTAATAGGCTTGACCCCGAACACAATCCTCTCTATAATATCTTATGAATGTACTTATCATGTAATATAAGAGGGAGTAGATAAGAGTGGGTAGCCAAATAGCCACCCTCATACTAGGATATTTGGAAAAACACACCTAGATGAATATACAGGTTTTGGTTCAAAGTGATCAATGAGGGTGGGTTGTGTATATAAATCAAAAGAATATAGATGGTATATACTTATAATGTTACATCACACAAGCCCAGTCCTAAATTTTCACAACTGAGCAACAAAAACAACTCACAAGAACCTCCACTTTTGTTTCCAAAATAAACTTCCCAACCCCAGACAATCAAAACTCAACATAAAAATCATATTTTAGTCATTAATTTTTAGTAATCCATTTTATATATTTTCTGATACCAAAACCTTCCATTAAAACATCACTTTTCTTAGTATTTCCATCTCAACGTTCATTTCTAAAAATTTAAAATTTAATCCTGAAAACCCTTCTTCAATTAATTCATTAAAAATTAACATTATTATTAATCATTTCACTATACATTACTAACTAAAAAACTAATAGCATATAGGAGACAACATGAAACACAATACAATCGACCCACAACCACATTCAGTTCCACCATCCATCACAACCATGTTGCACAATCACATCATAACCTCCATGACCGCCCTACAATACCACCACACCATAGTAACAATAATAGCCCTGTTTTATAATCATATCCAATCCAATGAACCCACACACATCACACACATACCACAACATAAAACATTTTTAGATTCATCAAAGTGTCTCTTATTTAATTTCACTTCATTAATTAAGGGTGTTATCACACAATCCATTAGATCATCGGTGTCCATTACATTAACTAAATATAAGTGGTTATCTTATTATTCGTGATGATTAAAAAAATCAATAAATATCCACAAACACATAATAAAGGCACCAAAAAATATGATTTTTATCAAGGCATTACGCCCATACACTCATAATATGAAATGAAATAAAATCAAATAAATAAAACCATAAGATTATACTTCACATTCCCCAAACCCATCAAATTTAACATAAAATGATTTATTATCTTTCTTGGTTTGGATGTAACCATATTCACAAGAGATAATCATAATAAACTCATCCCACATGATACACATATGAAGAAATTTTGGGAAAACCTAATTTAAAGAAAAAATCATTTCCAAAACATGATTCACTAGAGAAATGGGTGCACATACAAGTGGGAACTTCTTTGGGGGAAATAGAAAAAAATATAGAAATATTTTTCTATGACTCCAAGGGATGAATTATTTGGATCCTATAGTCACAAATGATCGAATAATGAATGAATAGATGAAGGGTACTTTCTTTAGAAAGATCATATCTAAAACTAGTGAGACTTGAAACAGTTTAGATTGGCCATTAATGGAAGATAATATTAAATCCACAAGTTTTAAACATTTGAATAGTATTTTAAAATTTTAGAAATACAATATATTATTCATCACCTTTTAAATGGAATTAATACCAAATATCTAAGGCATTATACCCATTATTCATCATAAAACACGTCAAATTAGAAAATATGGAAATTTTGGGAAAAAATGGAAACACTATAGATCTATCATTACTATAGATCCACCATTGGGTGATCCATCATTACTTTTGATCCACCAGTAATATATCCCACATTTACTATAGATCCATTGTTATTGTAGATCAACTGTTAGGTGACCCACCATTACTATAGATCCACCATTAGTGTAGATCCCCAATTGGGTGATCTAACTTTAGAATAGATATGACTTTACTATTGATCCACCATAGGGTGATCCATCATTACTATAGATCCACTATTACTATAGATCCACCATTATTGTAGATAAATAGTTACTATAGACCCACTGTTACTATAAACCCACTATTCCTATAGACCCACTATTACTATAGATCCACAATTGGGTGATCCACCATTACTGTAGATCCAAAATTATTATAGATCCATCATTACTAATGATCCACTATTACTGTAGATGCACTGTTACTTTAGATCCATAAATACTATAGATACATCATTTTTATAGACCAACCATTACTATAGACCCACTGTTAAAAATTTTATGGAAATTCTGAGAAATTCTAGAATGACCTACCATTATATCAAAATGATTGGCCAACGTAATTTTTATAGAAAAATGGAAAATGAACAAATGACACACCATTAGATAAAAATGACCCAACATCAAAAAAAGTCTATAAATATGTAATAATTCCAAAATGAACCACCATTTGTTAAAAATTACCCATTTCCACCAAGTTACTATTAGACTCAAAACAACACAAAACTCCCCCTTACTCCACAAAACACCCTTGGAATTTCCATAGATACTTCAAACAGTAGATTTCCTATAATGTAATGGGCCAGATTCTCTAGAATGTTATATAAAAAAGATATATATGAAGCTAAGATTCACTAATCTATAAATGTATAATCAAGCTAGAGAAATTTTCACAAACCAACCAGGGTACCATGGAAACACAATAACTGAGTTGCTCCTAACATAGCTTGAAGGGTGCTCTCGATCCCCATAGGTCGGTGACTAACACCTAGAATCATAAAAACTAAAAGTGGGATCGATTTTTTCATAGAAAACGCTAAAGTAAAAGAGACAAGATATTATGAACATCAAAATAAACTTCACTTGGATTAATGTACTAGAAGAAAACAAGGAATAAACCAGCCCAAAAGTACTATAACCCAAGTACCAAACATGCTAAATGTAACACCCCGACCCCAGAAGCCCAGAGTCGGAGAATTGCTTATTAAATTGAATAATTTAAATAAATTAAATAATGAAGGAATGAAAATTTTAGTAGACTGGAAGAAACAAGATATATATATGAAACTATCATTACATTGTGAAGGTAACAAAATAAAATACTTAACAAAAACTAAAAAACTGCCTCCACGAGAACTCAATAAATGATATTTTATACATAACTTGTTGAAGATAAAAAAATGGGGTGACCTAAAATGATCATTAAGGGTTACAAATAGCAGAATCATGGATAAAAATAATTTGATCACAAGAAAATTGGCATAGTCAATCTGGAATGGTCAATAAATGCAAAATTACATGCCATAAGTAAATTGATAAATCAAATGCATCTATAGAATTTTTTCATAGTGAAAACCTCATGGATAGTAATAACTAAAAATGAATAAATAGAATTATTATTATTTGTAAATAACATATATGGAACATGATACCATTATACCATTCAAATAGGTTATGTGTGTGGGTAGAAACCCATATAAGTTTTGGATAAAAACTCGAAAGGTGTGTCGCCAACTGATTTGTCTCATAAGACCTGTCAATCCATTGAGGAGCTTTAGCAGGCCCCATCCATCACTTAAATTCCAAATAATTATCTATATATATAATTAATACTCATAAAATATGCCTTCTTTATATCTATATAGAGTTAAGGACACTGATTCATTAATATTTCCATACTTAAAAAAACATTCCTAATAAACATTATGTGTAAAAGGGTATACAGCTTAAGACAATAATAATATCCATGAAACCATAATACAGATATATAATATATTTAAAATTTAATTTTTTATCTCAAATGGTCAGTGTATACACCACAGAAGAAATATTAGGTGCACAATACCAATTAAGTCTCAATTAAATGGAAATTGAGACAATGTCCCTTACCATGTAGCAATCAATAGATTCGTATGACCAAAAATTAATAACCACAAAATTAATCATAGAATAACATGAATATAAATGGAATCATGATAATATATATCATATAGTAGTACAAAATACACCCCATGCAATAAATAAGTGGGGAATAATGTAATTCTCATGGAATTAAAAGTGAGATAAGGAACCCCTTACCTTATGTCAGGAGGAGTTCTCGATTGATCTTAATGACCTGAATAATCAAATTATACTTCATTAATTAATAATTTCATAAACTTATAAAAATTTAATTTATTTAATGTAACCATATTAGGTTCATTAATTCCCTTTTTGATGGGTTTAATATGTTCAGTTTTATTGTTTTGGAAGCATTTTCTTCCTTGGGTTTCAAGATCGGTTTACCTGTATTCATGAATGGAAGTTCGTTTGAAATGTGTTTAAGAATAAATAATTTTAAATATATATTATTAGCGATACAAAAAATTATATAATAATTATTTGGGGTTTTATACCTTGAGGATGACTCATTAGTTAAATTTTAGTGATAAACGCTTACATTAACTTGGCGGTTTTATGCATAATGATCTTGTTTTGTATTATTATTTTATATTATGAGTGTCTAAGAATTGCAGAACATTTCATAAGGTAAAATACATAAATAATGATATGTTTCAACCATTAAAAAGGTTTCATAACCATTCATGAAGATAGTAATAGAAAATGAAAACTCGTTGTCCTTGAGTGTGATAAATTAACACATCTCGGACGATGTTTTTATTTTTACTATAAGAGGAGGGGGAAAAGAGAGATGATGATAAAATAATACATGATCATGATAAAATTAAAGTTCATGTATGGTACTTGAATTATTATATAATTTTTATGAGGGGAGGTGAGGAGATACAAACAAAATAATGGAACATGTAAAAGAAGTTGAAAGAAAAGGAAGAGAGGCTCACCTCTTGAGTACTTCTCCTTGAGAATCTCCTTAAGGCATTTTTTGGCCATTTGGTGACAAACGTAGGCCTTGGACATGGGGGAGGAGATTTGGTAGATATTTTATCAGAATTTAGGCAAGTCTTGAATCTTGAGTGGTGTGGGAGGAATAGGGGGAGAGGGGTAGTTTATATAGTGGAGGGGAGGAGGGTTTTCTTAATATTATATTCATGAATTTATTATTTCTCCACAAGAAAATAAATAGTGAGGATTCCAAGAACTAGAATAGTGTTAAGTTCATGTGAGTTTGAGATTTGGTTTCTTACATCACTCATGATTCTAGGAATAGTGAATTTAAATTATAATGTATTTATACGGTAAATTAATGAATTTTACTATTCACCAAAAATTCAAGTATTTCAGAAAAATCCCAAAAATTCACCCAAACCATTTTTTGACATGAATAATCCAAAACTGAACTCTATCTTTCATAAATAATTTTCTAAATATGATAAATTTAATTTTTAATTAAAATCATTATTTAATTGAAAAAGTCCAACGCTTACAATATTCATCTTCATTTTTAAGGTGCCTAAATTTATTTATACATTTATTGGTATGGTTTCCATTAATAAGGGTCATATTACTATTATTAAGGGTAAGTTACTATTCATAAGGCTAATTTTATATTCACAAAAAATAATGTTGATTCTATCAGACTCCAAATATCACCCTGATCGCAACCGTGTATGTCCATTTTTCGAAATTTAAAACACATAATTAACAAATTTAAGGTTAATGGATAGGTTATTTATATATCTGAAATAACCAAGTTTTTTTTCAAATAAACTCAGTGATTTGTGAAATATAGGCTATCTAATGAATTGAAATTATTTAAGAGAAACGTACATAAAATGCTTGGGATGTTATATTATTTCGTCCTTCGGAAATTTCATCCTTGAAATTTTTCCTGTATTGTGCTCCCTAAAAAGATGTGGTTCATTATTCTTCATAACATCATCAGGTTCTCAAGTTGATTCCTACATTTTATGTTTTCTCCAATGAACCTTTACTAGTCAAGTTGTCCGATTTTCCAATACCATCTCCCTTGTGTCAAGAATCTCCCTTGGCCCTTCACAGTATGAAAAATCAGGTTCCAAATATATTTCTTCATTGGTGAGTACATTCTTTGGGTCTGGAATTTACTTATTTATAAATGACATGTGGAACATATTATGAACTTTGGAGAGACTTTGTGTCCTTGATAAATTGCAAGCAATATCTCTGATTCTTTCTAGAATTACGAACGGTCTGATGTACCTAGGGCTCAGTTTCCCTTTCTTACTAATCCTTAAGACACCATTCCACAGAGATACTTTTAGAAAGGCATGATCTCCTACTTGAAATTCCTAATCCTTTATCTGATATTCAACATAACTCTTTTTCCTAATTTAGGATGCGTTAATATGGGCATGAATTTTCTTTACCTTTATATTTGTCTCTTCGATAAATTATGGGTATTTAAGTTTTCTCTCACCAATGTCATCCCAAAAAGTTGGACTTCAACACCTCTTACCATATAATGCTTTATATGGATCCATTTTAATGCATAATGGAAAATATTATTGCATGAAAATTGTACCAAAGGAAATTATTGATAGCACATAACATGAAAGTCAAGAGGGCATGATCTCAATATGTCTTCCAGTGTTTGAATGGTCCTTTCAGACTGTCTGCCGATTTGGGGGTGATAATAAGTACTCATATGAAGCTCAGTATCCAAATCCTTCTGAATAATTTTATAGAAATTTCATATAAACATGGGATCTCGATCGGACACAATCGAGAGAGGTTCACCATGAAGTTCTACAACTTCATTATTATAACGTCTTTCCAAGAACTCAAGTGGTAAATCCACTCTTATAGCAATGAAATGTGCTGATTTTTTAAGACGATCAACAATTACCCATATTGAATCATTTTTCTCAGTTTCCTCAGTAGTCCTATTAAAAAATCCATTATAATTTCTGTAATGACCTGAACCTAGTTACCTAGAGTTGGTGAATTATTACAAAACCTTGGCATGATCACAAGGGATAAAATCCCAAAAGACCGATCAGTTTACTATCCTTGGAAGTACTGGATACAAACATAAGTTTTACATTACATTATGAAATGAAAAACAACAGCAATGTGTCTTATCTTAATATGTTCATCTCCCTTAGACTATCCCTATAGGTCAGTCAGAATATACTTCTTCGCATCTTGGGAAAAATAAAACATACAAAGGGGTGCGGTCATATGCTCAGTAAAGATAACAATATAGCAGAAACTTTTAAAAATAAGCATAAACATTTAAGGTAATGTATAAGACTAAAACACAAGAATTTTAAACTTAAACTTCAGCATAATATGGAAAAGATAAATCAAATAATTCCATTTACCTATTCACATGTATATTCTACTAGTCGAATAATCACATGTAATATCAATAACCAATTTTATAATGATGGAATGCATAATGTCGGACATCATAACCACATAGTCAAGGCTTCGTTCCAAGAGTATGAATAATATTTTTGAAAGGCGTTGTGCCAAGATAGTATTTTGTCTCAGGAGACCTACCGATGCATCGAGGAGCTATAGGGGACTCCACCCATAACTGAATAAGTCCAATGCATTCCTCATATGAAAAGTTTGAAACGTTATCTTAACATTCGTATTAAAAATGGCATACAAAATGTCAATATTTTAACCACAAACCATGAATGGTATAAAAATAGCACATCCACTGTCAAACATAACTCATTCAAGAAGCTGTTTAAAATAGATTTTTCAATAAAAGTTTCCCATACCAATTTGAAACTTTTAAAAGGAATTTTAATCTTAAAACATTAATGTCAATATAAATAAATCCTTAAACCCATTCTTAAAACATGGACATTAATGAGAATGATTTATAATAATAAAATTTTAGAACATTTAAAATTATATTTTAGTTAGAGTTCCTAACAAAATGAGAGATGCCTGAATAAAAATAATTGAGGTAATAAAAACTGTATAATATTCTGAAAATAAATGGATTCATGATATACTATGTCAAAGTACATTATATACACCATATAAAAGTGAATTGGCGCATAATAACAAAGAAGTCTCAATGAAATGTAAGTTGAGATGAAATCCCTAATAAAGACTGTATCCTTAGGTTAAAGATAAATCAATTACATAATTATGTGTGAAAAATATAAATACACTCAATATGTTTATATTTTCAATGTAAATCAATCATAGGACATTCACACATATTCTTGTAAAAACAACACCAATGACATGGATGTTTAACTCAATGAATGGAAATTGAGTTAAAATTACTCGTATCAAGTTCATATCGATGACTTGAGAATTTATAAATGGAGTGATTATGTGTTTCAAAAGTATATCCAAAAAAATGGGAGAAGAAATTACTACATAAATAAATAAATAGTGATTTTACACATAATCTTGGAGTAAAATAATCAATGAAGTTTGCGTAAAACCCAATGAGTGGAAATCAAAATTAGAAATTCCCTTACCGATTTGGTAACTTACGAAACATACACCCCATGACATAAGGATCATACAATGAGGATTCAAATTCAAATAAATTAAAGTATATTACACAAATAATACAATCATGGACAGCACAAACACCACACAAAAGGAAATAGTGGTAATATAGCATGAATCTCATGCGAATAACAAGTGAGTTTAAAACCCCTTACCATGTTGTAATCAATCGAGTCATAAGAATAAAAATTAATAACCACCAAATGAATCACATAATACCATGAATATAAATAGAATCATGATAATATATGTCAAATGGAAGTATGAAATACACCACATTCAATAAACAAGTGGTGAATAATGGAAATATCACGGAACTAAAAGTGAGATAAGAAACCCCATACCTTGTACTTTTCCATGGCAGAGGGTACGTTAACCCCTTATATAATAGTTAAATAATTTTTACTAAAACATACAAGAACCAAATACTTAAATATGATATCATATATGATCTTTTAATATTTATTTTTTAGTAATATTTCAGTAGTATCATTGTTTCGGGTGTTAACTAAATCATTTTCCTTTATATTCGTGGTTATGTAAACCATGTTTGTTATGGATAGGATGTATTTGATTCATATACAGAATTATATTCTGTTATTAAAAATTATTTTTAATCATAAAATGAAAATTATTCTGGAATGGTTACAATGGGGAATGAATCTAATCGCGTTTGTGGAGACGGTAATCTGTACGTACACACGAGCAATAATATCATTCAATTGATGGTAAAATCATATGTAATTGTATTGTATATCATATATAAATAATAAATAGCATGTTTTATTTATTAATTATATAAATTTTATTCATTATTATACCCATCCAAATTATGAAGTGTTGAATAACAATCTACACCACTACGTGGAGACGGTAATCCGTACGTACTCACGTATGGTGACTTTTTCATTCATAGGATAGATAGAATATTGAGTAAGGTTGTACCATATTTATAATAACATCATAGTATGTATAAGTTATTGGATTTATTATTTTTTTTATGTAAACAACAAAGAAAGAGGAAGTGGAAGAAGAAAAGAACATGGAAAGAGGTGGTGAAATTATCACCTCTTCTTCGGGTGCTTCCTTTTGATTTGATCAAAAGAGATACTCAGGTTAGTTTTTTGATCACATTAAGGCCTATAGATTTAATTTAGGGTTGTTGGAAGGATATTTGAGGATGGTTTGGCTGATCCGAATGGCTTTGGAGGTTTGAAATTAAGATAAGGGAAAGTACTCTTTTATAAGAGAGGTGAGGGTCACTTTAGGAAAAGCTTGAAATATTATTTTATTATATAATCATTTTCGGTTTATAATGGATAAAAATGGATTTATTTCAAGTATATGGTGGGTTTGGGTCTCAATCCCATCAGAAAATTGGTTTTATACATGTTTAGGTCACCATATTAACCTTATCATTTAGATTTAACTCTTAGTTAATTAGTTTACCTTTTACCATGTCTTCTTGTATTCTTAAACTATATGGTTAATAAACTTACCATAAATATCCAAGAGAACCTAAAGTGGTTCATTAATGATATATCTATCATTATATATTCTTTTTTCTGAACCTCATATTTTTAAAAATATTATATCATTTAATAATATAATATTTGTTTTAAAAAAACTCATTTATGTCAATTTGGACACTATTTAGTATTTGGTTTTTGTTAAAGTCATAACAGCAAGATTACTTCGAATAAAATTCATTGAATCAGCCCTAACATGTCATGATAATATATAAAATTCTTTGAAAGTATCAAAAGTATCAATTTGAATTTATTTTGATATTTATAATATCAATTATTTTAATCTTTCATTAATAATGTAATTACTAGGTCATCATTGGGTCATAAATAAATTTAATTATTTAATTTCTAAAAATTTAAAATAAATTACCATGATTTATGATATATATATATCTTTTTAATGAATATTTATAGTCGAATTTATCTTATGTATAACCCTATATAAAAAATGTTTTAGTTTTGAATATTTGAATTTTACACTTTTAACTCTTCTTTAAATAAAATAATAATAAATGTCCTGATCTAAACCAAGTGGAAAAAATAGGATCATATTTTATTAATAAGGTTGATTTTGGTTGAAACATACTTATACAATATAATTAGGACATGTGTTAGGGTAATTATAATATTATTTTTACCTTTAATTACCATATTTACTTTTAACCGTGGTAAATAAAAGTCAAAAGTTACTATTCACAAAATATTATTTTCATCTTATTGAACCAAATTTTACATAGTAATTTAAATTGTGTATCTTATATTTTTGAAATTCAATTCATAGAAGCGGTAAAATTACGTTTTATGCAAATTTGCTAACGTGCCTAGAAGGTGGGTAAAAAATGTTTAAAAAATCAATAAAATTTTATACATCTAATTTTATTATAAAATGACACCAATGAATTAAATTGAACATATATAGTTATTATAAATCTATTTTTAATTAAAATAAATTAAAATAAAATAAATAATTATTTAAATAAAAATTCAGTTTTAAACAATAATGCAAAGTTTTTCACTATTCATCAAAAATTGAAAGTTTTCAAAAAAATAACAAAATATCACCCTATGTGTATATTAATATTATGAATTCAAAAATGAATTATATTTTAACAAATTAAAATCATATAAGTTTCATTAATTAATTTAAAATTAATTCCCATTGTCAAAACCAAAAAGCGTGTTTTTAAAAAAGTAAAAACTATCAAAAGATTGACATGTGTTTATGTCAAATTTATATGTGAAATTACCTATAATGCCATAAATTGTATTAAATGATAAAAATATAATCTAATTATAATTCCAAACCATTAAAATCCTTAATTTAACACTATATGTAATTTCGATTAAAAAAGATTTGTTCAATTAAAACATATTATTTTTCTCTATTCATCAAAATAAGAGGGTTATCATAAAAGTACAAAAAATTATCCAAAATAAATTTTTTTGTCTCGATTATAAATAAGAATTCAATTTCATTAAATTGAATATATAAATGTGTCAAATATTGGTTTTAAAAAGAATTCTCTAATAAAAGGTGGTAAATTTTCATTTTTTGAAAAATAATTCTTTTATTTGAAAAAATGAATTTGTTCTTATATTATGTCTAAGAAACAAAGAATTTGGATTCTAAAATTATATGGTGTATATAAAATTCAAAATTTAGTTAATATTATTCATAATTTCTTTTTGAATCCCTACTTTGGTAAGTCATGGTGAGCTCGAACTCGGTGTCACATGTAGAGCAAGTTATTGAATTACTTTGAAGAGATAATGTACTATGAAATCTTGGGGTGTTATATTCTATCCTCCTTCAATAAATTGCATCCTCCCAATTTTAAATTGTTATTTAAAAATAAAATGTTAAAAATAGAAAATTACCTTTGTGGAAAACCGACATCAGAAATTGGGTTAATAAAATTTAGTCTTAATAAGAGGGAAAGGGAAGGAGAAAAGTCACCACCCAATTTTGATATTGATTAAGAAAACATTGGTGGAAATTAGAGACACATAAATGGAAGGAAAATGTAAATATTTATAGGGAGTGATTGAGGTCATCAATCACAAACAATTGTAAAATTGAGGGCCTCAAATCCATCAATCTATGATGATTTAAAATATCATCAGTTCAACAAAACATAAGGTATTAGGATAACACATTTTTGATTTTCAGATATCTTCCCTAAAGTTTAATAATTAATTTATTCATAGAATAAGAGGGAAAAAATATACATGACAAGTAGATTATCATCCTTCAACTAATTCATACCACAAACTCATCTTTCACTCCAAAAGATTAGTATTCATGATGACTTTGTCACACCTGAAGCGCTAGAATCAACTTCTAGGGAATCACGTAATCCACATAAGATTAACTATATATATCCCTTATCTTTAGACATTAACCAAAACCCAAATGGTTAGTAAAACATCAGATGATCCCTAAAAAAGGATAATCCTTTATAAAAAGAAATACTACTCTTAATCTCCAAAATTAAAAAAACAATACCCAAATTTCAATAAATACCATTAAAAAACAATTATCCTTAAAATTCTTCAAAATAATCCAAACTAAGTTTGAAACCCAAAATACAGAAGGATTTGATCACATATTCTTCCATGATAAATCTAAACATTTATCTCCAAATAACATCAAATACTCTTAATGTCAAATACTTAAAAGTAATTCACCCAATCACATATTATCTATGATAGGTTAATCATATTTCATAAATAACCCAAATCTCTATAATTCCACAAAAAAATATAAATAATGCAAAAATAAAAATCCACCATTACTTCAGAAATGATATCCTATAGTATTCTATTTTCCATAGGCATATAGTGTTCCTAAAAGAGCAAACATCTTCCAAAATAACATTTATCACTTAATCACCAAATCATTTTCATATACTAAGGATAAATAATAATTTTTCCAAAACCAACATATACTTGATCCATAAAATAATTTATCTAAAAAAAATTAGTCATATTAACTAGGGACTTCACGTGGTTTGGTGGTAGGTGATAAATCTCAATCGCACTCTGGTTGTGGGTTCTATTCCCACATCTTTGTCTAACATGATGGGTTGTCACATGTTCTGCATGTTGTCCTTTTTCAAAAACTATATTTTATAACATTCCAAAATGAGATAAATTCCTCAAAATAACCATAACATAATTTAACCAAAAATGTTATCTCATTCCTTTCATTTTCATCCCAAAAATTAATAACTTTTAATTGCCTCAAATTAAAGGATCATATAAACCCAAATGGTTATTTATAACCATATCCACAAAAGAAAAGATAATTCTTCCCTGAATATAATTTTCACATAACAAAATACAGGGTTACACAAATAAGAGAAAAGTCTTCCAAAGTAATCCCATCAAAAAAGAGCACTAATACTTTTAAACATCTTTCCATCCATTTATTTCCACATAGGTTCTTCCTTGACCATGAAGTTATCCTATAAAATAGTTCATTGATGCGAGTAATGCCTAGGTCCCATACATTTACGGAAAATAGCGATAAATGAATTCTTGGAATTATTTTTATTTTCCTCCATACTACTCTTTATTTTTACTCGGAAATTCTTTGCTTTATGTACTTATTTACCACACATAAAACATTTTCTTGATCCATTGAGACACTTTATTTGGTGTATCCTTTCACATTTACTACAGGATGAAACTTTAGCATTCTTTTCTTCATGGCCTCCACTGCTAGAGATCTTATCATTTACCGCCTTTCTATTCATTCTTGAGTCCAGGAGTTGGTTAATATATATGTTTTTGATCAAATTTTTGGAAAACTGATTCAACATGAACACAATATCTTTTACACCTATCAACATTAAATTTCCTTTCTAATTTAAACCATCATTACCACCTTTTACATCATGTTCAATGTAACTATGACTGCCATGGATTCGATCCATTGACTAAAACCCAGAAGCATTGTGTGAGTAACAAAAGTCATAAAATATTTTATAGAATATCATGACACCTTATTTTCAATCTAAAACACCTTAGGATTAACCAAGGTTATTTATTCACATCTTATATTAATATCCTTCAAATCAGTTTGTAAAGAAAATGTGAATTATCCTAAGCATATCCCTGAGGAGTGTCGTAACCAAGAGTGCAGCAAGGCCCATTGTCGTGCAACAGTTCTCGATTGAGTCTAGCTCAAAGTGGGATTTTTGGGATTTTCCCCTAGGTGCATCTGTTCCAGAGCCACCTCTACCTGCTCGTATCTAGATAGGGATGTATTACATAGAAAACCCACATAATATTCACATTACCAAAAATTTTGAATGTTCTTCTATACTAATCCCCAAAGTCTACCTTAGGGTAATGTTATATAATAAAAGTTTTTATAAATATAGTTTCCAAGTTTTCAACTAAACTTACTATGATACCAACTGTAATGCCTTGACCCAGTTACCCAGAGTCGGTGCATTATTATATAAAATTGGCATCATCACAAGAGATCAAATCCCAAAAGACTGGTAAGTTTAGTGGCCTTATAATCACTAGATAAAAACATATGTTTTACATTACATTATGAAATGAAAAATAAAAACATTTTTTCTCATTTTAACATGTTCATCTCCCTTAAACTATCCCTGCAGTTCAGTCATAATACACTTCTTCACATCCTAGGAAGAAGATCATAGAAATGGGTTAGCTCAGATGCTCAGTAACGATAACAATATAGAGGAAACTTTCATAAAAAGCATAAACATTTATGAAAATGTAAAAGGATAAAACACAATCCTTTTAACCATAAACTACCATCTAATATGGAATAGATAAATCAAATAATTCCATTTATGTATTCACATGGAGATTCTACTAGTCGAATAATCACAATTAATATCAATAGCCAATTTTATAATGATGGAATTCATAATGTCAGACATCATAACCACATAGTCAAGGCTTCGTGTGAAGACTAAAAACTAATGTTTTGTCAAGGCCTTATGCCATGAAACTAGTTTTTCTAATGGTACCTACTGATGCATCAAGGAGATATAGCAGGCTCCACCTATCACTTACTAAGTTCAATGCATTCCTCCTATGAAAAGGTTGAAACATAAACTAAACATTCGTATTAAAACAATCATACAAAATGTCAATATTTAAAACACGAACCATGAATGGTATAAAAAGAGTGCATCCAAATTTAAACATAACTCATTCAGTAAATTATCCTCAATCAAGAATAATGAATGATATTGATATAGATGAAAATAATCATCCAAAATATTTGAGAGAAATATCCCACTTTTATTGAAAACATTTAAAATTCTCACTACTTATCAAGAAGCTGTTTAAAATATATTTTTGAATCAAAGTGTCCCATACCACTTTGAAACTTTTAAAAGTAATTTTAATCTTAAAACATTAATGTATATATAAATAAATCCTTAAAACCATTTCTAAAACAAGGACATTAATGAGAAAGATTTAGAAGAATAAATTTTTAAAACATTCAAAATGATATTTTAGTTAGAGTTCCTAACTAGAAGAGATATGCTTGAATAAAAATAATTGAGGTGATAAAAACTTTTTAATATCATGAGAATAAATGTGTTCAATATATACTATGTAAAATTACAGTATATACACAATAAAAAAGTTAATTGGTGCATAATAACAAAGAAGTCTCAATGGAATGTAAGTTCATATCAAATCCCTTATAAAGACTGTATCCTTAGGTTAAAGATAAATCAATGAAAAATTTATTTCTGAAAAACAATACACTCAATATGATTGGATATTCAGTGTAAATAAATCAGAGGACATTCACACATATTCTTCTAAAAACAACACTAATGACTTGAATTTTTAACTCAATGAATGTAAATTGAGTTAAAATTACTCTTATCAAGTTCATACTAATGACTTGAGAATTTATCAATGGAGTGATTATGTGTATAAAAAGTATATCCACAAAAAGGAGAGTGGAAATTACTACATAAATGAAGAAAATAGTGATTTCACACATAATATTGGAGAAAAATAATCCATGATGTTTGCGTAAAACCTAATGAGTGGAAATCAAAATTAGAAACTCCCTTACCGATTTGGTAACATACGAAACATACACCCCATGAAAGAAGTATCATAAAATGAAGATGAAAATGCCCATAAATTAAATTATATTACATAAATAATACAATCATGGGTAATACATACACCACACAAAATAAAATAGTGGCAATATAACATAAATCTCACACTAATAAGAAAAGAGATGAAAACCCCTTACCATGTTGTAATCAATCAAGTCATAAGACCCAAAGTTAATAACCAACAAATGAATCATATAATACCATGAATATAAATATAATTATTATAATGTATATAAAATGGAAGTACACAATACACCACATGCAATATATAAGTGGTGAACAATGGAAATCTCTCAGAATTAAAAGTGAGATAAGAAGCCCCTTACCTTATACTTTTCCTTGGTCGAGGGTACGTTAACCACCTGTATAATATTTAAATAATTTTATTAAATTATAGAATAACCACATACATAAATATGATATCATATATGATCTTCTGATATTTCTTTGTTAATAATATTTCAGTGGTATCATTGTTTCGGGTGTTAACTGACTCATTTTCCTCTATACGATTGGCTACGTAAGTCATGTTTGTTATGGATAGGATGTATTTGCTTCATATATAGAATAATATTAATTTCATAAACATTATTTTTAATTATAAAATGAAAATTATTATTTAATGGTTATGCATGAGAAATAATCTTATCGTGTTTGTGGAGACGGTAATCCGTACGTACGCACAAGTGACAATATCATTCGATTGATGATAAAATAGTATGTAATTGGATGGTATATCATATATAAAGAATCATTAGAATGTTCAATTTTTTATTTACATTTAGTTTATTCATTATTATACCCATCCAAATAATTAAGTGTTGAATAACAAACTACACCACGATGTGGAGACGATAAGTCGTACGTATGCACATATGGTGACATTGTCATTCAGAGGATGGATGGAATAATGACTATGGTTGTACCATATTTATAATAAAATCACAGTATTTATAAGGTACTAGAGTTATTATTTTGGTATGGAAACTACAAATAAAGAGGAAGTGGAAGAAGAAAAGAACATGGAAAGAGGTGGTGAAAATATTACCTCTTCTTTGGGTGCTTCCTTTTGATTTGATCAAAATGGATTCTTAGGTTGGATTTCGGATCAAAGTAAATACTATAGATTTAATTTAGGGTATCTGGGAGGATATTTGGGTAGGTTTTGTCTGAGCCAAATGGATTTGGAGGTTTGAAATTAAGATAAGGGGAAGTACCCTTTTATAAGAGATGTGAGGGTCACTTTAGGAAAAGCTTGAAATATTATTTTATTATATAATCATTTTCACTTTATAATGGATCCAAATAAATTTATACTGAGGATAAGGTGGGTAAGGGTTTAAATCCCTTTATCCAATAGGTTTTAGACAAGTTTATTCCACTATTTTAACCTTATCATTTAGATTTAACTCTTAGTTAATTATTTTAACTTTTACCATGTCTTCTTGTATTCTTACACTATATGGTTAATAAACTTCCCATAAATTTCCAATAGAACCTCAAGTGGTTCATTAAGGATATCTCTATCATTATATAAGTCCTTTTTACAAACCTCAGATTTTTAAGAATATTATATCATTTAATAATATAATATTTTCTTTAAAAAAACTCATTTATGTCAATTTTGACACTATTTAGTATTTGTTTTTTTTAACGACATAAAAGCATGATTACTTCAAAAAAAATTCATTGAATCAACCCTAACATGTCATGTTAAAATAGAAAATTATTTTAATGCATCAAAATTATCAGTTTACTTTTATTTTGATATTTATAATATCAATTATTTTAATCTTTCATTAATAAGGTAATTACTGAATCATCATTATGTCATAAATAAATTTAATTATTTAGTGTCTATAAATTATAAATAAAATACCATGATGTAAGAAATATTTTTAGATTTATAATAAATATTTATAGTCGAATTTATCTTATGTATGACCCTATATTAAAAATGTTTTAGTTATGAAAATTTAAATTTAATACTTTTAACTCTTCTTTAAATAAAATAATAATAAATGTCATAATCTAATACAAGTGGAATAAAGAGAATCATATTTATTCCTAAGGTTGATTTTGGTTGAAACACACTTATCCAATAGAATTAAGACATGTGTTAGGGTAATTATAATATCATTTTTACCTTTAATTACACTATTTACTTTTAATCGTGGTAAATAAAAGTCAAAAGTCACTATTCACCAAAAATTATTTTCATCTTATTGAACCGAATTTTACTTAATTATGTCAATCGTGTCTCTCGGATTTTTGAAATTCAATTCATAGAAGTGTTAAAATTACATTTTATGCAAATTTGTTAACGTGCCTAGAAGGTGGGTAAAAAACGTTAAAACAATTCAATAAAATGTTATACATATAATTTTATTATAAATTGAATCCAATGAAGTAAATTGAACTTATATAGTTATTAAACATCTATTTTGACATAAAATAAATTTAAATAAAATAAAAAAATTTTAAATAACAAATTATGTTTTAAACAATAACACAGTGTTTTCACTATTCATCAAAAATTGAATGTTTTCAGAAAAATACCAAAAATTCACCCTAATTTAATTTTGATATTTTGAATTAAAAAATGAATTATATTTTACAAAATTAAAAACAAATAAGTTCCATTAATTAATTGAAAATTAATTCCCGTTGTCAAAACCAAAAAGTGGGTTTTTTAAAAAGTAAAAACTATGAAAAGATTGACATGCGTTTATGTCAAATATAAATGAGAAATTACTTATAATGACATAAATTGTATTAAATGGTAAAAATATAATCTAATTATTCTTACAAACCATTCAAATTCATAACTTAACACTATAAATTATTTTTATTAAAAAAGTTGTTTTCAATTAAAACATAGTATTTTCATTATTCATAAAAATATCAAAGTTACCTGAAAAGTACCAAACAATTTATCCAAACTAAATTTTTATGTCCTGCTTCTAAAGAATAATTTAATTTCATTAAATTGAATATATAAAAGTGTGAAATATTGGTTTCAAAAAGGCTTCGCTATTAAAAAGCGGTAACATTTTATTTTTTGACAAATAATTCTTTTATCTGAAAAATGAATTTGTTCTTATATTATGTCTAAGAAACAAATAATATGGATTCTAAAATTATATGGAGTATATAAAATTCAAAATGCAGTTAATACTATTCATAAATGCTTTTTGAATGACTAGTTTGGTAATCCATGGTGCGCTCGAACTCGGTGTCGCATGTAGTGCAAGTTATTGAATTACTTTGAAGATATAACGTAATATGAAATATTGGGGTGTTACATTCTCCCCTCCTTCATTAAATTGTGTCCTCGCAATTTCAAATTTTTCTTCGAAAATAAATGTTTGAAAATAGAAAAATACCATTGTGGAAAACCCACATCAGAAATTGTGTTAATAAAATTTAGTCTTAATAAGAGTGAAAGGGAAGTGAAAAAGTCACTATAAAATTATGATAATTATTAAGATAACATTGGTGGAAATTAGAGACACATAATTTTATCCCACATCAATATAGTAACAGTTTTATGTTGCATTACCCCTCTAGTATGTTGTCTCTCAGCCTTCACTTGTTGAAAAACAAGACACCTTGACACATATTCATAAATTTCTCACTTCATATTATCCCACATAAAATGTTCCTTCAGATATTTATACATATTTTTTCTACCATGGGGTATAGATAAATATTTTCTATGAGAATTTTTTAATAGTTCCCTTTTTAGCTCAAGTACAGAAGGAACGCATAACCTCTTCCCAAATTTCAGAACTTCTTCCTCCTACACAAAGTCTGCAAATCTTCCACCCTTAATAACTTTAGTTTTTCTGGTAGATTCTCATCACTAGATTGAGTTATTTTTATCCTCTTTAGTAAATCTATTTTAGAAATCAATTGAATGATTAAAGATTTTTCCCCTTCTTTAACAATCCCTATATCCATCTTTAGTTGTTCTATTAATATAGGATCTTTATCAATCCTCATTTAGGTCATAAATCCATGATATTTCATGATTATTGCATCTTCCACCTTATTTTTCTTTTTTGGGTGGTAGTGTATTGAACATTCATAGTCTTTGAATAACTCGAGCCATCTCCTTTTCCTCATGTTGAGTTCTTTTAATGTAAAATGTATTTCAAACTCTTTTGATCCATAAATATCTCACATCTTTCACAGTATAAACAATTTCACCATATTTTTAGAGTAATGATTACGTATTATAACTTAAGATAATGAGTAGGATAATTTGGATCATGAGTCTACAACTGACTTAATGTATAAGAAATTACTTTATCATCTTTTATAAGGACACAACCTAGTATTTTCTTTGATTCATCGATGTATATCACAAATCCATCATTTCCAGATGGAATAGTTAAAATTGGATCATTGACCAATCTTGTTTTCAATTATTAAAAGAATTGTGTACCTTCTTTCATCCATACAAGCTTAACCCCTTTACGTGTGATCTTGGTTTGTGGGTTAGTCAGTTGGGAAAAATTCTAAACGAAATGCCGATGGTAACCTACTTAGCCAATAGAACTACATACCTCGATTATGTCTGTTGGAAAGGTCCATTCTTGGATTGCCTTTGTCTTTTCAGGATCAACATAGATTCCATTCTTAGAGACAATATGGAAAATAAAAGAAACTTATTGAAGAAAAAATCTACATTTTCAACACTTTCAAGTGTTGTTCCAACCGAAGTGTTATTTTAAACAACCCAAATTAAAATTCCCTAACTTATAAATAGTAAAGTGCAAGTACGAGGTCGATCCACCGAGATAATTTAAGGTTTTGTGCTTCTATAACTGTAATTAATTAAGTAAAGATGCGGAATTTAAAAACGATTATTTGTTTTCATGGTGACTAATTTCAAAATCCAATTACTTGAACTCTTCCAATTCAAATATGATTAACCTTAAAAGAAAAAAAGAGGCTCAATCTAATTCCTGGTGATTAATGAAAACAATGTGCATGGGCTGTTATCTTGTGTGGGTCGTTAAAAATCTATTTCCCTATTGTGTTATATTTTTCATAATAACCCACATTTTTTGGTTTCATTGGTTTTGAAACCCCCTTGGTCCGGTGAGTTCCGATTAAGTCATTAGAAATCAAATCATTGGTATGGAATTTTATTTCTACTATCTTTTAATTAAAATCCACTCTTTAGAGACAACAAATGCACCCAATGATCATGGATATACTTGTCGTAATTCCCCCAAGGATCCTTGGAAACTCCATTCTTGGTCCGATATGAGGGTTTTAAAAAAAATAAACAAGAACATTGGGAGAATTATGTGAGGGGAAAATGGACAAAATAAGAATAGAAATACTGATCATTAATGAACCCACATTTCTCCACAACCCCACCACAGGTGGGGTCTAGTTATTCATGGAGAAATTGATGAAAACATTAATCAAAGTAATTGAAGAATTCATTACAATTAAGTAGAAGAGATAAAATCGAATATTACCAAGAAAAAAATGACAAGAACGTCCTTCCAAAAAATATCTAAAGGTCCTCTTCTAGCCCCCCAATCCTGCCCGTCCTTCCTTCCATTTCTTTTCCCAAGGTCTCCTCTGTCCAAAAGGAGCTTTTCCCACTTTTCCTAAAGCAAGGAGAAATAAAATCCCCGGGTCAAGGATTAGGTATAAAGTATGTGGGAAAAAGTTAGGGATCTATAGTGATCTTCATGGCTTGGGCGCATAGTTTGGTAGGTTGTGGGCCAACCATGCGCATAGTTTTGTCTTCAAAAATGATAGTGCACAACTTTCTTGGATGATACACAAGGTTTGGTAAGCTGTTCTCCAACCGTGTGCATGGGATCTATCCCAAAATCTCCAAAAGGTGCACGGTTTGTTTATTGGGATGGATTGTTTGGTGAACCTTGCGGAGGCCATGTGAGTACCTCTGGCTCTAAAAATACACACCCCCGCACTGCTTGATGGGAATCCGCATAGTTTGGTAAACCATGCAAATACCATGAGAGGTTCTTTATCTTGAAAATTCTGTATTTTCCCAGTCTTCTAGTCCTGGTGCTTAGCCCAGGTTATTCCAAATCCACATGCATCAGACCAAAGGGGTCCAAAAGCCTCCAATTCCATTCTGAATCTTTGAATAATTCATTGTCTTCATGATTTATCCCTTAGTGACTAAAAGACCTATAAAGGAATATTAAGATTTTTAAAATCATGAAAAACCATCCACATAACAATTTTCAAGATATTAAACCAAGTGTAAATGCCCTATTCACATTAGTGCATCAAACTACCCCACACTTGATTGATTTTTTGTCCTCAAACAAATTCCTAGACAATTATTTCAATGGAATTACCAAAGAAACAGGTAGAAATGTCACAAATTATCATTAAAAGTCATAACATTCATACTTCATGGCTTAACAAGTTTAAGAAGTTATCTAACAAAGTATAATTACTCCAAAACACCCATCCATTCATTCATAAATCAATATTTCTTAAAAATAAATATCCCCTTCTTCATTCCACGAAAGTCATAGCCTCCACATCCATCTCATTATACACTTCGATTAGTTAAGCATGTGTTTCTTCTTCTCCAATTGGCGAGCTACCACATTTACAAGTTACACACCCTCATTGGCTTGTATCATTTGGATCATGATGAAAGGTCATAAAAATATTGGGCTTGCCTTTTCATATCTCAAAATATATATTTTTTTCAATGGGGTGAGATACTAGCATTCAATTGGGCCCAATTTTTCATGTTAACACATGATGAAAATTTAGAGCAAGTCAACAATTTATGAAATTATGATCGTGTGATAACCAATAGTGTGGAAACAACAATTCTTAAGCCTCAACTCTCTTTATGTAAAGATAGAATTCCATTTTAAGGTGTTCCTTAATATAAATTACTCCATCACAAAAGTCATTTTTAAACAAATTTTTTTCTAAATGAATGAATAAATGTCCCTTCTAAAGCATTACAATGTTCATTTATATCACAATAATGATTTTTTCAATCCTAACTTATGAGAAATTGTAAGATATAATTCCTAGAAATCGTTTTTATTTAATTGATATAAACCTATGACACCTATAACAGCCCTTTAGAAACGCCTTAGAAAATATGTCATCCTAGTAATGTGTTCAAGAAATCAACGCAATGGGGAACCATATGTTGGCGCCCTCCCCCACACATAAAACCAATCATGGTCTGCTGTGAAGGTAGTAAGGTGGAGAAGGGTAGTCAAGGAGAACAAGCAAGGGGAGGGAGAAAAACAAATGAAATTAGCATTGAAGAACTGAAAAAAATACCATAAATGTTGGTATATAGTGGAAGACAAGTGGTTTTCTAGAGCCTTCCAATCAGAAGAGTGGATTCAACCTGTAATGAATGAGTCTCCTACTGAATAAATAACAATTCCAAAAGAGTGAAGCAAGATTGACCAAAGTAAGTAACATGAAGACTAAATTGAAGCACATAATCAAACCATCAAAATTAAGCACACAGTTTCAAAAAGAGTACAACAAAGTCCATAAGAAAAATTGGAAAAAAGTAATAATCAAAAAAACAACATCGATGCCATCTTATAGTGGGATCAGAGGGATACAAAAATAGTGAACGAGAAGCTTCGTCCTAGGTTGGATCAGCATTAGGAAGAGGTGGGGTTACTGTGTCGATGGAAGTAGAGGTGTTGGCGGTATCTCCCATCGATGTGGAGCCCCAAGCAGGATCGGGATGGAATGGGGCAGCTCCATACATGTAGTATCAGGTAGGGTGATGGGGAACATTCTCATAGAGAGTGAGAGGCTGAAGACTAGCTTGGATGAGGCCTTCCACCTCCAGTCTAGTGGCCTCGAGCTGCCAGTGGAAAATTTGGTACTGATCCTGCTGCAACTTCTAAAAGAGGTTAGGGTCAGCATAAGGGTTTCCCTATAGGTTTGGGTATGAAGGGTAAGGTTGGTATTGTGGTGGTCCCATATAGGTAGAGGAGCTTTAAGGTGAAAATGGTCAAGCCTTGGGAGATTAATGGTAAGAGGTAGCATGTACGACGTGAGGTGCCACTTCTACAGAGACAGTTGGTGGGGGTGCAGGTGGGGAAGCTACGGGAAGACCACGAAGATGTAAGATGGCACCATCTAGCTCAAGAATCTACATCTGCCAAAGAAGAGTAATGTAAAATAAGGGTACTGCAGGAATCTCACCAGACTATCTCACCGTACTCCATGTTCAACCTATGCATCAGGAGAGTGACATACGGGCCGGAATAAATATCCCCCTTCATTTTGGAAAACATTGTCTTCAGGTACTAGGAGAAGCCATAGGTAAGGTTTGCCTCAACTCAAGTGATAATTGAGTGTTGGATGAATAAATCCCTATTACTCAAGTTGCCTTTATTGTCTGATCGAGTTGTGAAGCATGTGGTGACAATGCGATGTAGAACTCGATGGAGTGGATCGAGTAACGTTGATGTTTTGGATTTCTGAGGTACATAAGCTTCGCCAAGCTGGGAAATGGTGGCCCAAAAAGATCAATAAATGGTATGATCCCACTCAAGGGTCACCTCAGCATAGGTAACACTTTTTACATGATTGATTTCATAAATTCCAATGAATGTGAGAAAATCACTAAGCCTGAAACTGTACAACTTATTCATATAGAGTAAGGTGACATCGCCTTTCGTTTTTCCTGTAAGATGTGGTCATCCTCACTATAATGGTCACAATACATTAATTTAGCCCCAAATTCTAAAACACAATCCTTATAGATCTGTTGGTGGATAGCCAGGGCATGGGTCAAATTGCCTCTGGTGATTTACATTTTTAATTCCTCATAAATCCCCAATGGTTCAAGGATAACTATGGAAAATTCATAATGTGTTCTCATTTCCCAATTTAGTAGTGTCTTATACCACATAATCTCCTCCTTTTTACAGAATTACACATGTATTACAAGGGCATAGGCTAATCTGGAACCACAGGATCGCTTGGAAGAAGACATTTAGGTTGTGGTTTTTGGCACCTACAGGTAGCGAATAACAGAAAACAAAAAATGAACACTTTCACAAAAAGAAGATATAGAAAATTGAGTGAATAAAATTCAATAATTAACATAACATAAGGAAAATTAAAAATATGGAAAATGACTTTTGTAAATTGGGTTTTTGGGGGGGGGGAATAATTGGTGCGCAAGTGGGTGATGGTGAATCAGTGAAAAACACTAGAAGGGAAAAAAGAAAGTGGGGACAAGAAGAATATGAAGAGAAAAGAAAAGAAAAGAAGGGTGGGGAAGGATGATTTTGGCTGAACCCTAGGGAAATAAGAGAGAAAGGGAAGAGGGAGAAGAGAAAAATAAGAATATGATAATAATAGGAAAAGGGACTTACTGTAGTGGATGATCCAGACATGGGAGGAGGCTGGATTGAAAAGGTAGAATGAGAAGAGAGGGGAGGGGGATGTTCATGGGCTATATAGGGAGGCCATACGAGGTGAAAGAAAATATGGGGGTCTAGTTTTTATGAATTTTTGGGGTTTAAGTGGTCGAACAGTTTGGGGTGCATGGGTCTTCAAACTGTATGGCTGCCAATGTAATGGGGAGTCCAAGGCATGTGGTTAGTGCATGGTTTGGTCAAACCGTGCACCAACCATGCGGTTCATTATGTTTGATTTTGTTTTTAAAATTTTCCTCTTTTGAACATAAAACATCCCTTTTAAAAGTGAAATCTTGGTCCCCCTTTGAATTATAAAAGATAATTTGAGATTTTTTGTAAGAAATGTAAGCCTTTCATTAAAAATAGTCAATGAGATATCTTAACCTGTTGTGATGATTCTATCCAAAAAAAATTAAAAAACACACTTTCTTGCATTCTTAATCACGCTCAAATAAACTATTAAATTTAAAAAAAGTTTTTTAGAATTTTGGGTTACCTCCCAGTCAGTGCTACATTTAGAGTCACTAGCTTGACTTCGCTGGGCCTAGAACTACCCAAAATGTATGGTGGATAATGTGCCCACCAAATCTTCTATGCTGAGATAGGTCTTAAAGTTCTTCCCATTTACCTTGAATGTCAGACCATATGTGCCAGCTACTTCGGCTGCTCCATGGCAGAAAATCTTGATCACTTTGTAGGGTCCCAACCATAGGGATTTCATCTTTCCTGTAAAAAGACTCAAATGGGTGATAAAGAGGAGTACTTGTTCACCTAGCTGGAAGGAATTCAGAGAGACCATGCATTCATGAACCGACTTTGTCTTATCCTTATATAATTTTGCATACTCATATGCCTCCCTCATAATCTCATCAAGCTCTATCAGTTGAAACTTAGTCTTTTCTTCTGTATCATTTAAGTCATAATTAAAGTCTTTGATAGCCCAATAAGCCTTGTGTTCCAGCTTCACCGGCAAGTGGCACATTTTTCATAGATCAATTGAAAGGGAGACATACCCAAATGTGTTTTTAAGGCTGTGTGGTATGCCCACAATGCATCATCTTGCTTTTTGGACCAGTCCCTTCTTGAAGCTCCCACCGTCTTTTCCAAAATCTACTTCAACTCATGGTTAGACAACTCCACTTGACTACTAGATTGGGGATGATACTATGTCCCCTGATTATACGTGACTTCATACTTCAAAAACACATTCTCCATCAACATGTTGGAAAATTATGTGCCTCGGACACTTATCAAATCTCTTGGGACTCCAAAATGACTGAAAATATTCTTCTTGATAAAGAAAACTATGTCCTTGGCCGTATTGTGAGTTTTTGCTATAGATTCCACCCATTTGGAAACTTAGTCCACACATACAATAATATATATATTCCCAAATGATGTAGGAAATGGTCACATAAAATTAATTCCCTGGACATCAAGGACATAAACTTCAAGAATGGGATGTTATGGAATTTCTGCTCGGTGGATTATGTTTGCTGTTCACTGGCACCTATCACAGTGATATAAAAAATAGCGAGTTTCCTTGTGCCTGGAAGGACTGAAAAATAAATATTGTAATATCTTTTCTATAGTGCGGTCAGTCCCCTGATTCCCTCCTGTGGGAGAAGAATGATAGACTTCCAAAATTATTTGAATTTACCCATCTGGTACACAATGACGGATCACCCCATCCCCACATGAGCAGAAGAGTAGTGGGTCTTCCCAAAAATATCGATTCACCTCAGACATGAATCACTTCCTCTGTTGAAATGTCAAATTAGGATGAATGAATCCTATGAACATGTAATTATCAATGTCGGCAAACCATGACCTAAGTGGTCCTTTAACTGAGAACTGCTGCTCATCCATAAAATCTTCCTTAATCTGTCGCTCATCTTGTTTTTCTAAATGGAGTAATTCTAGCCAGGATAGTAGGTTGACAATAGCACTTTTCACTATCCTTGTTGTCTTTGATTTCAAAATAAAACTCTTACAGGAGGAGTACCCAACATATAAGTTGTGGTTTGGAATCCTTATTACTCACCAAGTACTTGAGTGCGACATGGTCAGTGTAGACAACAAATTCGGATAACACCAAGTAAGAGAGAAATCTATCGAAGGAAAAAACCATGCCTAAAATTTTTCTTTTTGTGGTAGTGTAATTTAGTTTTGATTCATTTAGTGTGTGGATCGAATAATATATAGGTCTAAAAATATGTTCTAGTTGCTGTCTAAGCACCACCCCCACCGCGTAGTCACTCGCATCACATATTAGCTCAAATTTCTCCTCCCAATTCGGGGAAATCATAATGAGAGCTTCAACAAATCATTTTTTTAGAAGATGGAAGGATACTATACATGTTTCATCAAACTTGAAGATTGGATCCTTCGATAGAAGATTAGTCAAGGGGTGAGCTATTTTAGAGATATCATAGACAAACCGTTGATAAAATCCTGTGTGCCCCAGAAAACTCAGTATTTCTCAGACTAAAGTGGGAATGGTCAACTATGATATGACTTCAATTTTGGCTGAATCAACCTAAATCCATTACATGGAGATTTTATGTCCTAAGACAATATCGTTTTGTTCCAGAAAATGGAAGTTCTCCTAGTTAAGAACCAGATTAGTGTGCTCACTTATTTCAAGAAACAACTCTAAATTTCTCAAACAAGTAGTGAATGAATTCCCATATACTGAAAAATCATCCCTGAAAACTTCTAGAATTTTCCCCACCATATCATGAAATATAGCTAACATAAAACCTTGAAAGGTGGTGGGAGCATTGCACATCACGAATAACATTTGGAGATAAAAAAACTTTCCATAAGGACATGTAAATGTTCTCTTTTCTTGATCTTCTAGGGCAATTATGATTTGGTTATATCCTGAATAACCATCAAAGAAACAATATAATTCATACCCCTGCAATATCTCCAGCATATAATCCATAAACGTGATGGGGAATGATTTTTTCTTGTGGCATCATTCAGCTTTTTCTATTTGACACATACCCTCCATCATGTCACTATTCTAGTCAGAATAAGTTCATTTTGATCATTGGTTACCACAATGATTCCTCCCTTCTGAAGTACCACTTGTACAAAACTTACCCACGGGCTGTCGGAGATTGGATAAATAATTATTGCATCTAATACCTTGATCACCTCCTTCTTGATGACCTCCTTCATCTTAGGATCTAGCCATCGATGCGGTTGTCGAGATGCTTTTTCCCATTCCTCAAGAAGTACCTTATGAGTTCAAATTGTGGGGCTAATACCCTTGAGATTAGTGACTGTCCAGCCCAGGTTCTATTTCCTTCTTCTGAGAACTTATAAGAGAGACACTTCTTTATCATTTATTAGTGAGGAATTAAGGATCAATGGCAGTGTATTATCATATCCCATGTACCCATATATCAAGGATGATGGTAGAGGATTCAACTCAAGATGTGGGGCATTGAGAATTTAAGGTACAATTGGATCGACCTCGGCTCGCTCTAATAAATCTAGAACTACTGCTCGCTTCCAATAATGGACACCTTGGCCCACGATAAATGTCAACTCCTCTAGTTCTTCTTCAGGCTGGATATCCTCAATGACAAAATCATCGGTGAGTGGGAAACCTTTTATGCCATCTTCCATGCATCCAAAAATTATCATCCATTGTTTTTAAAGCACAAAAATCATCCTTTTCCATCGGTGACACTTGTTTTTACAGCATTGAAGATTTTTTAAGAAACTTTCTCATCCCCTACTCGAAAGATCAACTCACCTTGGTGAACATCGATTAAAACCGTTATAGTAGCCATGAAGAGTCTTCCTAGGATCAGAGGTTCCTCTTGGCCTTCTTCCATATCAAGGATGATGAAATCTGCAAGCCGAATCAGTTTTCTTACTTTTACTAAGACATATTCCAATAAACCTTGAGGTGATTTGATTGAGTGGTCAGCTAGCTATAGTGCCACTTGAGTTTGATTGAAATCATTCATCCCCAAATTATTGAAAACCCCAAAGGGTATTAGATTTAAACTGTCACCCAAATCACATAGGGCCTTTACAAACTCACAAGGTCTGATGGTGCATAGAATTGTGAAGCTTCCCATATCTTGGAGCTTAGGAGGAAGGGTGTTCTGAACCACTGTCGAACATTTCTTGGTCAGGGGGAGGGTTCCCAATTCCTCCATCATTATCTTATTTTAGAGTATTTCTTTCATAATCTTCATAAATGTTTCCATTTGTGTTAATGCCTCTACAAATGGAATATTGATGTGTAATTTACAAAATAATTCCATAAATATAGAATTTTTTTTGTCCAGCTTCCATTTCTTCAATCATGATGGAAATAGAAAAGTGGTTTCGTACAACTTAACCATCTCTTTTACATTACTTTGTGGAGCTTCTGGTTCCTTTAACATTTCATGTTCAGAGTTGTATTTCTTAGCTTCAGCTTCTCTATCCTAAGAGAGTGTGGATTTCTTTTGACAAGCTTCACCTTGACTTGTAGTCTCTTCTCGGTCCAACTCCTTCCCACTATTTAAAATTACAGCATTAGCCTCCTCTCTTGGATTATTTTCAGTATTGTCTGGTAGTGTACTGAGCTTCCTATAATAATGATTATTTTCCAACTGCCGAATCTAATTTTTTAGGCTTCTATTGAAGCCCTCCTGATTTTGGAACCATGTCTCAACAGTTGTTATAAACTTGGAAATCATTTCCTCTAGCCTTGAGGGAGGTTCCTACTGAGGTGGTAGAGAATCTTGTTGAGGAGGTTTCTACCGTAGTGGTGGAGAAGAATGAGGGTTTTGATACCCTTTTTGATGATAGGTTCCTTTTTGAAATTGATTTTCTTATTGCTACCTTGGATATGGATTTTAAAATTGTTGTTTACCATAACCAAGTGGTCTTTGTGGGAGGGGATATGGATTTTGCGGTTGTTTTCCCCAGCCTATATTTTTATTATCTTTCCATCCTAGATTCTGGTTCTGAGGGTATTTATTTGTCCCTCATTTCTGTTAATCATAGTTCACCTAACTTGTAGACGGTCCAACACTTTCCCCAAGACACTCACCCATGGCATGATTGTCTCCACACTCACTGCATGCTGGTTGACTAACCAATTGAACTTGAGATGAATTTTTTAGATTATATGCATCTATCTTCTCTAATAAAACATCATGTTGGGCCACAACCATGGTGGTGGAATCAATGTTATACATGCCTCTCTTTTGGGTCCCTTGCTCGAAATGCCACTGAAAACTGTTCGTCGACATATCCTCCAATAAATCAAAGAGCTCCTTTGGAAATTTCCTTATGACTATTCTTCCAGCCATTTCATCCACCACCGACTTTGTATTAGTTTTTAGACCTCAATGAAATGTTTTCACTTTCATCCACAATAGTAGCTTGTGATGAGGGAATTTTCTCATCATCTCTTTGATGCACTCCCACGACTCATATAATGACTCTAAATTGTGTTGCTAGAAATTATGGGTCTCATTCCGCAAAGTGACCATCTTGGAAGGTGGAAAGTACACTGATAAGAAAGCTGGGGCCAATTCCTCCCATGTGAGAATTGATCAATGAGGCAGTCCCATGATCCAATATTTCACATTATCCCATAATGAAAAGGGAAATAACCAAATGTGCATGGAATCCTCTGACACTCCATGGTATCAGAACATATCACATATATATAGAATGTAACGCCCCGACCCCAGCTACCCAGAGTCGGTGCATTACTTCGTAACATTGGCATGATCACAAGAAAGATCAAATCTCGAAAGACCGATTGGTTTAGTAGCCTTGGAAACACTAGATATATTCATAAAGTTTTACATTACATTTCAAAGTGAAAAACTACTACAACAACAAAGTCTTCATATCCACACTATTAACCCCTCATAATATCCCTGCAAGTCAATCATAATTTACTTCTTCACTACCTGGGAAAAATAAAACATAGAAAAGGGGTGAGCTCAAATGCCCAGTAAGGATAACAATATAGCGGAACATTCAAAATAAGCATAAACATTTAAGGCAATGAATTACTAAAACAAAAGCCTTTTAAACATGAACTTCAACATAGTTTGGCAAAAGTAAAATGAAATAATTCCATTTACTTATTCACATGGATATTCTACTAATCGAATAATCACATGCAAAATCAATAACCACTTTCATAATGTTGGAATGCATAATGCCAGACTATCATAACCACATAGCCAAGGCCTCGTGCCAAGACTACAAATAAGATTTTGTCAAGGCCTTGTGCCAAGACACTAGTTTGTCTCATGAGACCTACCGATGCATCGAGGAGCTATAGCGGGCTCCACCCGTCACTTATTAAGTCCAATGCATTCCCATATGAAAAGGTTTAAACATAACATAAACATTCGTATTAAATCTAGCATACGAAATGTCAATAATTTCACCATAAACTATGAATGGTATAAAAATAGCACATCCATAGTCAAACATATCACAAAACCTTCAATACAATATAGAAGTTTTGTATCATAATAAATCAACTTCAAATATGCGTAAAATCCATCAAAGGATGTTGACATAGATGAAATCAAAACACTTTTTAGAGAAATATCTCTTTCTATTTTTGAAATCATTTAAGAGCCATATAAAATAAAACATTTTCTTGAAAATATTCTTATAATCTTGTAAGGGAAGCTTTGATGATTTTATAACGGCGGAAAATAACCGCACCCGCCGTATAAGTTTAAAAAAACATTCTTATCTTAATTCTGTCGAAAAGGTTAAAAAGGACCTTGTTTTGAAAACGACGGAAAGATTCCTTTATAAACCTCTTATAAAAAGTCAAACAAGGGTATAAATGACTTTAACCCATATTCTTGTAAATAATAAATATGTTTTGAAATACATTTTGAAGAAAACATGGATGTGGATGATAAAGGAATCCCAGTAGATTATTACGTATAAACAACCTCGGATAATAAAGAGATTGTGAAATAACCCTTACCTTGTACTTTTCCTTGGTTGGGGTAGGTTAACCTCCTGTATAATGGTGAAATAATTGTTATTAAATTATAAAAGAATCATATACATTAATATGATATCATATATGATCTTTTAATATTTATTTGATAATATCTTAGTATTATCGTCGTTTCGTGTGTTAACTTACTCATTTTCTTTTATATGTTTTGTTACATAAGTCATGTTTGTTGTATCTTATTCATATCCAGAATGATATCAAGTCCTTAAACATCATTTTTAAATCATTAAATGATAATTATACTTTAATGGATACGATGGAGAATGAATCTCATCGCGTTCGTGGAGACGGTAGTCCGTACGTACGCACGAACGCTACTTCCATTTAATTTTTATTTTAAAAGAATCGAATCCAAATGATACATAGGTATATTACTATTCCAGTATAATATAATATTTTATATATGTTACTTATTTTCATTAACACCATCCTTTATACGTTCCATGTGTGGTATGAACGAGTCATATCATTTTAAGGGGGCGGTAGTCCGCACTTCCTCAAATGAAATTATCGTATGTATATACAACATGAAACGAATAATGGTATGAAATAAAATAGAATTACAGAAGATTATATATAAAATATATATCATTAATATCATATTTAATTACAGTTCCATCATAATGGCCACCATGAGAGGCGGTAAGATGTATTTGAACAATCATCGTTTCGTGAGGCGTTAGTTTTCCATCCACAGAAACATTATGTTCATCATCCATTAGATGGAGTTGTGTGTATGTGTAGTTTGAATCCTTCTTATAACAACATCCTAGTATATTTAGGATACTGGTGTTGTTACAAAATAAAGGAAATAAAAAGAGTTTGGGGGTTGGAGAAGCAAAATAAAGGAAAATAATTTAAGAGAAATCGTTACCTTTAATTTAGGTAACTCACTTTGGTTGGAACCAAAGGACTTCTTGAAATGATTTCTGCCTAAGGGGAAGCTACAAGGAGGAGGAGAGGGATGTGGGGAGCTTAGTTGGGCAGAGTTTGGACGAGCCAAGTGGCTTGAGAGGTGTGAGGAATGAGTATAAGTGGTCTCCTTTTATAAGGGAGAAGAGGGGCTCTTTAGGAAAGAGTGAAAGTATTACTTTATAGTATAATTATATTCGGTTTATAATGGTCCAAAAATCATTGAGGTCGAAGATAAGATGACTAATATTCTAAATAACATCAACCAATAAGAATTGGACAGGTTTTTAGATAATATTTTAATCATTATAATCTTATTTATTTAAATGATTTATTAATGAGGTAAACATTTCATCATTATTGTGTCATTAATAATTTAACTTATTTGATGTCTAAAAATTATAAATAAAATATCATCATGTAGGAAATCTTTTTAGCTTTCTAATGAATATTTATAATCAAAAATCCAACATGTATAACCCTATGTAAAAATTGTTCTTCTAAAAGATGTAAGCTTATGCCATTTTTATTTTTATTTTAACTTTATTAATATAATGTGTCCCTACCACATACAAGTGGCTCCAAGGGGTCCCCAAATTGACTCAAGGATGCCCATGGTCGGGTATGTGTCCACCAATAAGGTTAGAACACGTTTTAGGGTAATTTTGTATTATTATAATATTATTTTTTAACCCTTATTTACCGGATTTACCCTTTAACCATGGTAAATAAAATATTTACCGCAGTAATTATTCAAAATGTGTAAAAATAAAAGTTACCTATTTACATAATTTGGACATCATGATTCCAAATATGGAATCCATTTTCCTAAATTCAAAACACAGAAGTGGCAGAAATTAATTTAAAATTAATTCCCGCTGTCAAAACAAAAAGCGTGTTTTTAAGAGATAATAACTATCAAAAGATTGACACTTGTTTATGTTCGGTTTAATTGTAAAATTATTTCCAATGATAAACATTAAATTGAATGGTAAAAATATATTTTAAATATACTTTAAAACCACTCAAATTCATAATTTATCACTATTAATTATTTTGATTAAAAATGTTGTTTTTAATTAAAATTTAGAAATTTTCACTATTCATCAAAATATGAAAGTTATCCGAAATGTACCAAAATTTCACCCTAGGCTAATTTTGATATTCCGAATCCAAAAATGAAGTCCATTTTCAAATATAAAATATATATAATTTCAAAAAGTAGGTATTACTATTCACAACGGCTAGTTTAATTAGTTGTGGTGTGTGTTAGAACTCGAGGTTGCGTACAACACACGCTATCGCATTATTCGAAGGGAAACGTACCGTAGAAGCTTGTGGTGTTACATTCTCCCCTCCTTCAAATAATTGCGTCCTCACAATTTCTAGGGTATTAATGCATTAAAAGACTCAGGTGGTTCTTCATCATAAGTTCCTCGGGTTCCCACGTTGCCTCTTCCATCTTATGGTTTCTCCACAAAACATTTACCAGACGCGTTGTCCGGTTTCTCAGTACTTCTTCTCTTGTATCAAGAATCCTGACGAGCTCTTCGCAATAAGACAGATCGGGTTCCAGTTCTAATTCCTCATAGGTGAGTACATGCGTTGGGTCAGGCATGTATTTTCTCAACAGAGATACGTGGAACACATCGTGAACTTTGGAGAGACTTGGCGGCATTGCCAATCGGTAAGCTACAGCCCCAATTCGTTCTAGAATTTCGAAAGGTCCGATGTACCTGGGACTCAATTTACCTTTCTTACCAAAACGTATGACTCCCTTCCATGGAGATACCTTTAGGAAAACATGATCACCGACCTGAAATTCCAAATCCTTCCTTCGATTATCGGCATAGCTCTTCTGCCTACTTTGAGCTGCTTTGATGTGATTTTGGATTACCTTCACCTTTTCCACCGTTTCCTCCACCAGTTCTGGGCCTACAAGTTTTATTTCACCAACGTCATCCCAACAGGTTGGTGTACGACATCTCTTTCCGTATAATGCTTCATATGGTGCCATCTGAATACTCGAATGGAAGCTATTGTTATAGGAAAATTCTACTAGTGGTAAATATTGATCCCACATACCCTGAAAATCAAGTGAGCAAGATCTCAACATGTCTTCTAAGGTCTGAATAGTCCGTTCTGATTGTCCGTCTGTCTGAGGGTGGTAAGAAGTGCTCAAATGAAGTTCAGTATCCAGGGATTTCTGAAGACTTTTCCAAAATCTTGAAGTAAAACGGGGATCACGATCAGAAACAATCGATAGGGGAACTCCATGAAGTCTCACAACTTCATTAATGTATAGTCTTGCTAGACGTTCCAGGGGTAGATCTTCTCTTATAGCAAGAAAATGTGCTGACTTGGTAAGACGATCAACAATAACCCATATTGCATCGTTCCTTCTAGGAGTCTTTGGTAGCCCCATGACAAAGTCCATCGTAATATTGTCCCATTTCCACTCCGGTATGGGAAGAGGTTGCATGACTCCTCCAGGCTGTTGCCTTCCAGCTTTCACTTGTTGACAAACCATACATCTTGACACAAAATCAGCAATCTCCCTCTTCATGTTGTCCCACCAAAAATGTTCCTTCAAATCTCTATACATTTTGGTGCTCCCAGTGTGTATAGAGAAATTGGAACTATGAGCGTCATCCAGCAATTCCCTTTTTAGATCAGGTATATTGGGAACACAAAGTCTCTTCCCGAATTTCAAAATTCCATCTTCATACACAATGTCTCTCAATCTCCCATCATTCACAGCTTTAATCTTCTTCTGAAATTCTTCATCATCGGTCTGGGAACTCTTAATCCTTTCTAGTAAAGATGGTTTGGCAACCATTTGAAAAATCATTGATGTTTCACCTTCCCTGGTTATTCCCATGTCCATCTTCTCTAGATCCATGAAAATTGGATCCCTTTCAATTCTCATCATGTTCAGAACTCCATGGTCTTTTCTGCTCAAAGCATCTGCTACTTTGTTTGCTTTCCCCGGGTGGTAGTGTATCGTGCAATCATAATCCTTGAGTAATTCAAGCCATCTCCTTTGCCTCATGTTGAGTTCTTTTTGTGAGAAAATATACTTCAGACTCTTGTGATCAGTATAAATCTCACATTTTTCACCATAGAGGTAGTGCCTCCATATCTTCAAAGCAAAGATCACAGCTGCTAACTCAAGATCATGAGTAGGATAGTTTTGTTCATGAATTTTCAACTGTCGTGATGCATAGGAAATAACTCTATCATTCTGCATAAGGACACAACCAAGTCCTTTCTTTGATGCATCACTATAAATAACGAACCCATCATTCCCCGATGGTAGAGTCAATATAGGAGCATTGACTAATCTTCTCTTCAGTTCTTTGAAACATTCTTCACACTCTTTTGTCCAAACAAATTTAACCCCTTTACGTGTGAGCTTCGTTAATGGGTTAGCCAATCGGGAAAAATTCTGGACGAAACGTCGATAATAACCTGCCAAGCCAATAAAACTACGTACCTCAGTTATACTCGTAGGTGCTGGCCATTCTTGGATTGCTTTGGTCTTAGAAGGATTAACAGAGATTCCATCTTTAGAGACAATATGGCCAAGAAAAGAAATCTCCTGAAGCCAGAATTCACACTTGCTAAACTTCCCATATAATTCATGCCTCCTCAGAGTCTTCAAGATAATGCGCAAGTGATTTTCATGATCTTCGTAGGTTTTGGAGTATACCAAGATATCATCAATAAATACCACCACAAATTCATCGAGATACTCCTTGAAAACTCTATTCATTAGATCCATGAATACAGAGGGTGCATTAGTCAATCCAAACGGCATTACAGTAAACTCGTAATGCCCGTACCTGGTTCGAAATGCTGTTTTCGGAATGTCTTCCTTCTTCACACACAACTGATGGTATCCAGATCGAAGGTCAATCTTTGAAAAGTATTGACCTCCATGCAGTTGGTCAAATAAATCATCAATACGAGGTAGGGGATACTTGTTCTTTATCGTTATAGCATTGATCTCCCTGTAGTCGATACATAACCTCATAGATCCATCTTTCTTTTTAACAAAAAGAACAGGGGCTCCCCATAGAGAAAAACTAGGGCGAATAAATCCCTTATTACTCAATTCCTCTAGTTTGTTTAGTTCGACTAACTCTACAGTGGCCATTCTATAAGGGGTCTTCGATATAGGCCTTGATCTAGGAATAAAATCAATGGAAAACTCAACTTCTCGTTCTGGAGGATGTCCAGGTAAATCTTCCGGAAATACATCTACAAATTCTTTCACAACAGGTACATCCTCTATTTGAACATTACTTTCCTCACCGACAGTTATTTCATTCTCTTCCTCCCCAATAATTGAATTAAGTTGAGCTACTGGGGGTGGATCTAAATAAGAATTAGGTGGTGATGATTCTGCTCTAAAAATAAGGTGTTCCTTATCATTATCATCAAGAATCGTAACCTCTTTCTTCTTACAATAAATCTTCGCATCATAGTCCGAAAGCCAGTCCATACCGAGGATTATATCAAACTCAATCATAGGTATGACGATGAGATCAGCAGATAAAGAAAATTTATGTGCTCTAATGGGGACTGATTCACAAAACTTTGTTGCAACGATACTTCCCTTAGGAGTTTTAACTGAAAACTCCCTTATTAAATCAAATTGGAAATATCTAATTTTCTTAGCAAACTGGGAAGATATGAAACAATGTGATGATCCAGAATCAAATAATGCATTTGCTAAACTTGAGGAAACCATTAAATTACCTGCCACCACGTCTTTCGGAGCTTCTACCTCAGCAGTAGTGATAGCATAAGCCTGGCCTTGATCCCTTGGCCTTTTCTGAGGTAAGTTCTCCGGACGCTTAGGACATGCATTTTCATAATGCCCCATCTCCCTGCAATTGTAGCATTGAACGTTGGTATCTTCCTTCTTCCCCTTGCAATCATGAGCTTGGTGGCCTTTTTCACCACACTTGTAACAGACTCCCATTCCCTTCAGGCAAGCACCGGGGTGTTTCTTCCCGCATTTACCACAAGATGGATATTCAACCTTTCCCTTCTTCCCCTTATTTCCATTCCCAGATTGATCAGCAGGTCTCTTCTTCTCTTTCTTCGCTTTAAAGTCATAAGACTTAGAGAATTATTTTTCGGTCTTGATAGCACATGAGACAATGTCTTCGTACGATGAAAAGGATTGTGAGACTAATGCTCGACGGAGAAATGGTTTTAACCCATCAAAGAAACGATCAATCTTACTTCTTGGGTTGCGTATATAATCTCCAGCATACCTCGCTAACCTTGTAAAGTTAGCCTCATACTTTGTGACATTATCATCCTCCTTTTGTCTCAGACTTAGAAATTGCCTTTCCATATCCGCTCGATGGTCGCGAGGGAAGTATTTTTCTAAAAACAGATCTTTGAACTCCCTCCATTCCATATTTGATACTTCATCATCTTCCTTCATGTTTTGAATCAATGACCACCATTGATCAGCATCTCCAGTGAGGCGGTAAACTGCCATGATAACTTTTTCCCTTTCACTGCTCCCCAAAGCCTGAAATATTTTCTCTAGGGAAAATATCCATTGCTCAGCTACTAATGGATTTGTATTCCCATTTAAAGTTGGTGGTTGTTGCCTCATGAATCGATCTAACATTGATCCTCCACGCTGCAGATCAGGGTGCTCCATACGGGTAAGGTTATTATTCATAACCTGAGTAAGTTGTCCCAGTATGGTGATTAGCTGATCGGCACTAGTTGCATCACCATCCCCACTATAATTATCTTGAGCAGGAGGGAAATCCCTACATGGAGTGCGTGCATTGATACGGTTTCCATTTCTTCCACTAGGCGCCATTTCTAAACAATGGCATAAACTAGATCAGTTTATGAATCAAAATACATAATCCCATACTTATAAAACACTTAACATAAATTGAACTATTTATGGATATAATCCATAATCATAAGAATGTTTTCTTTGAGGATGTATATACTCATAATCCCTTCAAAATGATTTGTAAAGAAAATGAGAGTTATCCTAAGCATATCCCCCGGGAGTGTCGTAACCAAGAGTGCAGCAAGGCCCGTTGTCGTGCACCAGTTCCCGTTCGAGTCTAGCTCAAAGCGGTGTTTTCGGGTTTTACCCCTAGGTACATCTGTGCCAGAGCCGCCTCTACCTGCTCGTATCCAGACAGGGATGTATTGCTCGGAAAACTCACAAAATTTCTACAATACCAAAATTCGAGGAAGTTCTTCTATACTAATCCTCAAAGTTCATCTTAGGTCTACGTGCTCTAATCAGAGTTTATCTAAATCTAGCTTCCAAGGTTTGTACTAAACTTCCTCTGATACCAACTGTAACGCCCCGACCCCAGCTACCCAGAGTCGGTGCATTACTTCGTAACATTGGCATGATCACAAGAAAGATCAAATCTCGAAAGACCGATTGGTTTAGTAGCCTTGGAAACACTAGATATATTCATAAAGTTTTACATTACATTTCAAAGTGAAAACTACTACAACAACAAAGTCTTCATATCCACACTATTAACCTCTCATAATATCCCTGCAAGTCAATCATAATTTACTTCTTCACTACCTGGGAAAAATAAAACATAGAAAAGGGGTGAGCTCAAATGCCCAGTAAGGATAACAATATAGCGGAACATTCAAAATAAGCATAAACATTTAAGGCAATGAATTACTAAAACAAAAGCCTTTTAAACATGAACTTCAACATAGTATGGCAAAAGTAAAATGAAATAATGTCATTTACTTATTCACATGGATATTCTACTAATCGAATAATCACATGCAAAATCAATAACCACTTTCATAATGTTGGAATGCATAATGCCAGACTATCATAACCACATAGCCAAGGCCTCGTGCCAAGACTACAAATAAGATTTTGTCAAGGCCTTGTGCCAAGACACTAGTTTGTCTCATGAGACCTACCGATGCATCGAGGAGCTATAGCGGGCTCCACCCGTCACTTATTAAGTCCAATGCATTCCCATATGAAAAGGTTTAAACATAACAGAAACATTCGTATTAAATCTAGCATACGAAATTTCAATAATTTCACCATAAACTATGAATGGCATAAAAATAGAACATCCATAGTCAAACATATCACAAAACCTTCAATACAATATAGAAGTTTTGTATCATAATAAATCAACTTCAAATATGCGTAAAATCCATCAAAGGATGTTGACATAGATGAAATCAAAACACTTTTTAGAGAAATATCTCTTTCTATTTTTGAAATCATTTAAGAGCCATATAAAATAAAACATTTTCTTGAAAATATTCTTATAAGCTTGTAAGGGAAGCTTTGATGATTTTATAACGGTGGAAAATAACCGCACCCGCCGTATAAGTTTAAAAAAACATTCTTATCTTAATTCTGTCGAAAAGGTTAAAAAGGACCTTGTTTTGAAAACGATGGAAAGATTCCTTTATAAACCTCTTATAAAAAGTCAAAAAAGGGTATAAATGACTTTAACCCATATTCTTGTAAATAATAAATATGTTTTGAAATACATTTTGAAGAAAACATGGATGTGGATGATAAAGGAATCCCAGTAGATTATTACGTATAAACAACCTCGTATAATAAAGAGATTGTGAAATAACCCTTACCTTGTACTTTTCCTTGGTTGGGGTAGGTTAACCTCCTGTATAATGGTGAAATAATTGTTATTAAATTATAAAAGAATCATATACATTAATATGATATCATATATGATCTTTTAATATTGATTTGATAATATCTTAGTATTATCGTCGTTTCGTGTGTTAACTTACTCATTTTCTTTTATATGTTTTGTTACATAAGTCATGTTTTTTGTATCTTATTCATATCCAGAATGATATCAAGTCCTTAAACATCATTTTTAAATCATTAAATGATAATTATACTTGAATGGATACGATGGAGAATGAATCTCATCGCGTTCGTGGAGACGGTAGTCCGTACGTACGCACGAACGCTACTTCCATTTAATTTTTATTTTAAAAGAATCGAATCCAAATGATACATAGGTATATTACTATTCCAGTATAATATAATATTTTATATATGTTACTTAAGTTCATTAACACCATCCTTTATACGTTCCATGTGTGGTATGAACGAGTCATATCATTTTAAGGGGGCGGTAGTCCGCACTTCCTCAAATGAAATTATCGTATGTATATACAACATGAAACGAATAATGGTATGAAATAAAATGGAATTACAGAAGCTTATATATAAAATATATATCATTAATATCATATTTAATTATAGTTCCATCATAATGGCCACCATGAGAGGCGGTAAGATGTATTTGAACAATCATCATTTCGTGAGGCGTTAGTTTTCCATCCACAGAAACATTATGTTCATCATCCATTAGATGGAGTTGTGTGTATGTGTAGTTTGAATCCTTCTTATAACAACATCCTAGTATATTTAGGATACTGGTGTTGTTACAAAATAAAGGAAATAAAAAGATTTTGGGGGTTGGAGAAGCAAAATAAAGGAAAATAATTTAAGAGAAATCGTTACCTTTAATTTAGGTAACTCACTTTGGTTGGAACCAAAGGACTTCTTGAAATGATTTCTGCCTAAGGGGAAGCTTCAAGGAGGAGGATAGGGATGTGGGGAGCTTAGTTGGGCAGAGTTTGGACGAGCCAAGTGGCTTGAGAGGTGTGAGGAATGAGTAGAAGTGGTCTCCTTTTATAAGGGAGAAGAGGGGCTCTTTAGGAAAGAGTGAAAGTATTACTTTATAATATAATTATATTCGGTTTATAATGGTCCAAAAATCATTGAGGTAGAAGATAAGATGACTCATATTCTAAATAACATCAACCAATAAGAATTGGACAGGTTTTTAGATAATATTTTAATCATTATAATCTTATTTATTTAAATGATTTATTAATGAGGTAAACATTTCATCATTATTGTGTCATTAATAATTTAACTTATTTGATGTCTAAAAATTATAAATAAAATATCATCATGTAGGAAATCGTTTTAGCTTTCTAATGAATATTTATAATCGAAAATCCAACATGTATAACCCTATGTAAAAATTGTTCTTCTAAAAGATGTAAGCTTATGCCATTTTTATTTTTATTTTAACTTTATTAATATAATGTGTCCCTACCACATACAAGTGGCTCCAAGGGGTTCCCAAATTGACTCAAGGATGCCCATGGTCGGGTATGTGTCCACCAATAAGGTTAGGACACGTTTTAGGGTAATTTTGTATTATTATAATATTATTTTTTAACCCTTATTTACCGGATTTACCCTTTAACCATGGTAAATAAAATATTTACCGCAGTAATTATTCAAAATGTGTAAAAATAAAAGTTACCTATTTACATAATTTGGACATCCTGATTCCAAATATGGAATCCATTTTCTTAAATTCAAAACACAGAAGTGGCAGAAATTAATTTAAAATTAATTCCCGCTGTCAAAACAAAAAGCGTGTTTTTAAGAGATAATAACTATCAAAAGATTGACACTTGTTTATGTTCGGTTTAATTGTAAAATTATGTCCAATGATAAACATTAAATTGAATGGTAAAAATATATTTTAAATATACTTTAAAACCACTCAAATTCATAATTTATCACTATTAATTATTTTGATTAAAAAAGTTGTTTTTAATTAAAATTTAGAAATTTTCACTATTCATCAAAATATGAAAGTTATCCGAAATGTACCAAAATTTCACCCTAGGATAATTTTGATATTCCGAATCCAAAAATGAAGTCCATTTTCAAATATAAAATATACATAATTTCAAAAAGTAGGTATTACTATTCACAACGGCTAGTTTAATTAGTTGTGGTGTGTGTTAGAACTCGAGGTTGCGTACAACACACGCTATCGCATTATTCGAAGGGAAACGTACCGTAGAAGCTTGGGGTGTTACATAGAAAGTTTTATAGGTGATCATTTGTATCTGCACTTGGTTAGCCTCCGAATTGAACCATGTTCTGAATAAGTTGCATGATTGTTAGCTTAATCTCAAAATGTTTGTCCTGCACCGGTGGTCTCACTATGTCGGTATCCGCTCCAGGGATGGATGGTAATCCATACTCCATTAGAGTACGATGAGAAGGCATATGTTCCTAAAGCACTTATGTTATGTAATGTTGCTGATTTGTAGGTTAATATTCCCACCAATTCTGTGGTAAGTATGGAGGCTACTCTTACAGAAGAAATTTCTGTGGCTGTGGTTGTCCAAACCCTGAAATAAATTGAGGTGACGAGCTCTGCTGGATCTGTAACATGTACTATAATAATGATTCCAGTTGATTCTGATGCATATCCCCATCATCACCCAATTATGGGTTCCCATCTATGGAAAATGGCAGCCCAAATGTTGGATCGAATATGTAGATATATATCTATTAGATGGAACAATACAAGAGGGGGGGGGGTTAATTGTAGGTTTAAAAACCTATGAGTTTTAGCAACTTAAGGTATTAGTTTAAATGATCTTAAACTAATGAAAATACAAATACCCACAATTGTATTGAATATAAAATGTATGATGTATTGTAATACTAATGTAATATAAAACAATTGTATTCAAGGTGAACACAATAATCAGAGTAATACAAAGATGAATGATTCTACCTTAAAGCGTATAGAATCAATCAATACAAAATGTAATAGAATGATTGTAATTGAAACAATTACAATTGAATATGTAAGGGAGAAAGGAAACAATACAAATCCCTTTCTGATACAAGTAACAGCGGAAATGTAAAAGTATTACAATTCTTTTAACCCAAAGAGAAGGGGTATCCTTTCACCTAGGATAAAAGGTCTGTCTCCCCAACACCTAGGTGAGCCCTCGATACGATGATCGGCATGCCTGTCTTCCTATCCCCGGCAGCCCTCGATACGATGATCGGCACGTCTGTCTGCCTATCCCCGGCATCCCTCAATACGATGATCGGCACGTCTGTCTGCCTATCCCCGGCAGCCCTCGATACGATGATCGGATGCACAAGGCAGATGAGAGAAGTCACAGTGTCTCTCTCTAGAATCCTTTTAGTTCACATAGTCTCTTCATTCGTTCTCTTTGTTCATCATTGTACTCTCAGCTTCAAATGACCTCTTATTTATAGGCCTCGGGTTCCAACGGTCATATTGCCTCCAACGGTCATATTGAAACAGAAAGCACGACATCGTTTTGATTAGTTTGTAACTAACTCAACGACATCGTTTTGTTTGGACAAGATATATAAGGAAATGAAAAACATGAGTACGATTCATATACAATGAGTGTTTTTGACTAAGTACCAAAACAAATAATGAACATCTGAATAGCATAGTCAGTACGATACGATTGAGAGAGTCAGTATGGTACAATTGACAGAGTCAGTACGATACGATTGACAGAGTCAGTATGGTACGATTGACAGAGTCAGTAAGATATGATTGACATAGTCAGTATGGTACAATTGACAAAGTCAGTATGATCATTATTGTACAATACGATAAACATGATAGAAGACAAATGTAATTTCCAAACTATGATAGAATGCATTTGTGATTTCCAAAACATGATATAGAAGTCAAAAAGAAGACTTTTGACTTAAAAATCTCCCCCTTTTTGGAAAGAACAACACACAAAGTAAATGTAACAAGAAATACTTATCTCCCCCTGAGTTATTGAAAACTCTTCTGAATAAGAAATTGAATTCAACTAACTCCCCCTTAGGTATGGAATTTCCTAAGGATTGTATTCGTAGATTTTCCTTATAAAGCATTCTTCCCCAATATAAAGAATTCTCTCCTTTGTAAACATTCTCCCCCTTTGTGATTTACAAAAAGAAAGGAGTACTCTTGAATTGTCTGAAAGAGTTAGTAAAGCAATACAAGACAATGGATAAAAGAAAAGGATCATAAAAGTCATTACAAAACAAAGACAAGTTCCAAAGGAAAACAAATACAACAATCAGTTGTTTTCTCTTTCCTTATCCTTCTTTATAAGCTCATGAAGAACAGATTTCATCTTCTTGATCTCCTTCTTGTCTTCAGAAATTGATTCACCCTGAGTTTTGAGAAGTTCTTGTTGGTCCGCAAAAATCTGATCTTGATTTCTGATAGTCTCCTCCTGGACTCCGATTACTTCTTCAAAGGTATCAATTCTATTTTGAAAATTCTTGTTATCTTTGGATAACACAGAATTTCGATTCTTCAGCAAAACCATTTCATCTTTGAAAGATGAAACCTTTGAGAATTCAGATTGAAAAACATTCATTCCCTCTTGCAAATCTTTCACTGAAGGAACATCGGCTCTTTGAGAAGATAAAATATTAAAACTTTCAACTGTTTATCTGTCAAGATTATTGAAAGCAATTGCAATCTCATTTGATAACCTTCTTATATCTTCAATAGCTATTTCATGAACATTGATTGAGCTCTCTGTTTTGTACGACCACTTGGTCATCTTATTGCATGCCTTTTTATGAGCAACCGAGCTTTCTGAAATAACTTTCAAATCGGATTCTACTGACAAAACTTTCTTCCTCAATTCTTTTACAGAGCCAAACTTCTTCTTTTGATTGTCAGTAATAAAATCAATCTTCCCTTATAGCCTCGGGAAATAAGGAATAGTCTTCTCAACCCTTCTTAAAACATGAACAATGTAATCACTCTTCTTGAGAGAGATTGTATGATCTGAATTAGTATCTTCATCATACGACGCTAGTTCATACGATCTGCTTGAGTCAACAACTGGCTGTTTCCCTTTTGCTTTTTCTTTCTGCTTTCTTTCTTCTTCCACTTTGTCAATAATGAAAACATCTTTATCAGAATGAGAAGATTGATCACCTTTCTTTTCTTGAGATGAAATTCTGTCTGGAGATCGAGCTTGATCGGCATGAGGAGTTTGTTGAACACCTTCACTCAGCTTTTGAATCGATTCCTCTCTACTCTTCTTTGAACTTTCAAGAAATTCTAAAAGAAAGTCTCCTTCTTCTTCTTCCACTTCTTCTATCTCTTCCATCACTTGTTTTTGTTTTCCTTTCTCAGGGAAACTCTGTACGATGGGATCTTGGTACGCTTCTTATGTTAGTTGGGCACTAGCATCCTCAACCGCTTTCAAGACTTTAGAGACATCAAAGTCATGAGCCATTCTTTTCAAAAGAACTTTCTTCTTCTTTTCAGCCTGAAGGGTTTCTTCCACCCTTAATCTTTCTGAAAAATCCTCAGCAGGATAAAGACCAAACTTCAGATCACCTTTCTTTCTCTGTTCCTTATCCTTTCTCCATTTGGCTACAACCTCCTTAGTATACCTTGGCTTCTTCTTCGGATTTGAAATGGTTTGCGGAACAGACTTTTGAGAAACACCGGTAGATTGAATGTCTTTGGCTGGCATAGGTGCCGATTGATTCTGATCCAATTCATCTTCTCCATCTCTGACAAAAAGTATTGAATTCTGATCAAAACAAACATTCAACTTTTTCATCGTACTCTTAATGATCCATGAGGGCTTCAAATCCATGAGGTTTCCTTTCAAAGGAATGTTACAAAACTTCATACTCTCAAGAATGAACTTCGTAAGGATAGCTAGATACATAATCATCTGGGACTTAATCCCTCCTGTCTTGACATTCTTAATGGTTTCAAAAACATACCCCATGGGATTTACTTTTCTCATATTCACAAGATAGTCAAGCATGAATATATCAGAAACTTTCAGAGTTTCTCTATCCCCTTTCCTTGGGATAAGAAAACCTTGCATCCATAAAGTGACAAAACGATTGTCCGGTGAAAGATGAGACACTTTTCTCTTTCCCTCATTAATAACAAACAATGTCTTTTCAGCACATTCTCTATTAAATGTACCAACTTCCTCTGGTAGTTTGTGCGATGGACAGAAAGAATCTCCTTCTATAGAAACATTCAGAAAATTTGCTGCTTGTTTCACCGACATAGATAATTTTCTATCATACACAGCGAAGTTTATAGTCATGTCTTTGTCTAAAGAAACGGTTTTGTAAAACTGACAAACTTCATCAAAAAGAACCGGACCTTGAGAATCATGCTTTTCAACACACATATGTTCCCATCCTTGAATCAAAATGATCCTCCTGATTGTAGAATCATACATATCGAAAAAATCTCGAGATAATAACCTTTCTCTGTTAAAGTCTTTCTCTATAAAATTCTTTGAAGACATTTCGACAGGAGTATTAGAAGAGGATTGAGACATAAAGTTGATGCCGATGAGAAGATCGTACGATGATTTATAGATGGTGGAGCAGAGCTTCGCCTCAAATCCTGAAAATTCAATGTGGGTTTGGGGAGGGGGGGGGGCTATTTATAGGCGATAAAGGGGTGACCGTTGATCTTCTACGGTCGAAAAAGGATGACCGTTGATCTTCTACGGTCAAGATTAGAGAAAACCAGATCAATGGTTAGGATTAAAACAAAGAAGAAAAAATAAAAAAAATGAAAAAAACCTGTCTGAGAATGTAAGGTAATTGTTGGTTTCGATATATTTCAAAAGAAAAAAAAACAAACGTACAAAATAAAGTACAATAGAATTATTAGACAACATGCCGATGGAAAACAAATTCAATACTATCATTGGCCGATTCAATATTATGATTGATTGATACGATGGAAAATAATTTCAATACCATCATCGGTCGATTCAATACCAAGATTGATTGATACGATGGAAAAGAATTTCAATACCATCATCGGCCGATTCAATACCAAGATTAATTGATATGATGGAAAAGAATTTGATTACCATCATCGGTCGATTCAATACCAAGATTGATTGATATGATGGAAAAGAATTTCAATACCATCATCGGTCGATTCAATACCAATATTGATTGATACGATGGAAAAGAATTTGATTACCATCATCGGTCGATTCAATACCAAGATTGATTGATACGATGGAAAAGAATTTCAATACCATCATCGGTCGATAGTAAATGATACTATAAAATTGTTAATACGATAAACAGGAAAAAATGAATGATACCATAAAATTGTCAATACGATAAACAGAAAAAGATACACATATTGAGAGAGTAAATAGTTAAAGATCATAAGATAAAAAGAAACATAAAGACATAGAAAGAAATGTCCTCCCCCTTTCTACGAGGAGTTTCTTACTATTAGGATAGATGTAAAACAGGAAGTAGATATGGATGATTATTTTAATGTAATCATTCCTAGCTTCTGTTTTATAAATTCAAATCTATCGGAAGGTAAAGGTTTTGTAAAAATGTCAGCAAGTTTTTCTTGCATTCCGATGAATTGTAAAACAATATCTCCTTTTTGTGTGTGATCCCTAAGAAAGTGATGCCTAACATATATGTGTTTTGCACGTGAGTGATGTGTTGGGTTTTAACTAAGAGCTATGGAACTTGTATTATCACAAAGAATTTGAGTTTTGGAGAAACCCAAACCATAGTCAGTGATTGTGTGTTGCATCCACAATACTTGAGCACAACAACTTCCAGCTGCTACATATTCAGCTTCAGCAGTGGATAGTGCTACTGAGTGTTGTTTCTTGCAGGACTAAGAAACCAGGGAATCTCCTAAGAAGTGACATGTTCCAGATGTACTTTTTCTATCCATTCTACAACCACCAAAGTCAGCATCTGAAAAACTCTTTAAAACAAAATCATTTCCAGAAGAGTATAAAAGACCTAAATCCATAGCGTCTTTTATATACAGAAAGATTCTCTTTACGGCTTTTAAGTGAGACTCTTTTGGATTACATTGATATCTTGCACATAAGCATACAGAAAACATCAAGTCGGGTCGACTAGCTGTCAAGTATAGCAAACTCCCTATCATACCTCTAAAATTTGTTTGATCTACTGGTTTCCCAGTTTCATCAAGATCAAGAGTATTTGAGGTACCAATTGGGGTTCTAATACTTTTAGTTTTTTCAAATCCATACTTTTTGAGTAATTCTTTAATATACTTATGTTGATATATATAAGTTCCTTCTGGTGTTTGAGAGATTTGATAACTAGAAAGAATGTTAACTCACCCATCATACTCATTTCAAACTCAGATTTCATTAAATTTGAAAAAGAATCAGTTAAAGATTTCTGAGTTGATCCAAATATGATGTCATCAACATAGATTTGGACAATCAAAACATTTTTGTTTTCCATTTTTATAAAAAGGGTTGGATCAGCTGTACCTTTTGTATAATTGTTTTGTAAAAGAAAACATGTAAGTCTATCATACCAGGCTCTAGGGGCTTGTTTAAGACCATATAGAGCCTTGGTAAGTTTAAAAACATTTTTAGGATGTTTTGGTTCTTGAAAACCAGGAGGTTGTTCGACAAAAACTTCTTCATGAACAAAACCATTTAGAAAAGCACATTTGACATCCATTTGAAATAGTTTGAAATTGAAATATGCTGCGAAGGCTAATAGAATACGAATAGATTCAAGTCTAGCTACAGGAGCATATGTTTCTTCATAGTCTATTCCCTCTTGTTGATTATAGCCTTTAGCAACAAGTCTTCCTTTATTTCTTACAATGATTCCATTTTCATCACACTTGTTTCTGAAAACCCATTTTACACCAATCACAGTTGTTTCTTTAGGTCTATAAACTAAAGTCCATACTTGATTCTTTTCAAATTCATTTAGTTCATCTTGCATTGCTTTGATCCAATCATCATCACCTAAGGCCTCACTTGGACTTTTAGGTTCAAATTGGGAAAGAAAAGCAAGATTTTCTATTTGATTTCTTAAGGAATTTCTGGTCCTTATAGGTTGATTTATATCACCAATGATGTTATCACTGGGATGATTCCTAAGAAACAATTGATTTGAGTTTTGTAAAACCTGTTCATCAACATATGGTAGAAAATATTCTGTGGTAAATGATTCAGGAATACTTTCTTGAACATTTTCCTTATCAGAATGCTCTTCTAATAATGGTTGACAAACATTTTTAGAAAACACATCCGAGGATGTAGGATTGGGTTGGTTGAAAACAAAAGGATCAGTTTCATCGAATTTTACATGTACTGTTTCCTCAACAGTACAAGTGTTCTTATTGAAAACTCTATAAGCCTTAGAAGTTTTATAATAGCCTAGAAAGATTCCTTTATCAGATTTTGGTGCAAATTTATGTAGATTATCTTTTGTATTCAGAATGAATACTTTGCATCCAAAAACTTTGAAGTATGAAACTTTAGGTTTTCGGCCAGTCCATAACTCATAAGGTGTTTTATTAAGAAATGGTCTAGTTAAAACACGGTTTATAGTATAATAGGCAGTACTAACAGCTTCAGCCCAAAAGTTCTTAGAAATTGAGTATTCACTCAACATGGTTCGAGTCATTTCCTGAAGAATACAATTTCTTCTTTCAACAACACCATTTTGTTGAGGAGTTCTTGGAGCTGATAAATTGTGAGTAATACCTTTCTTACTACAAAACGTTTCAAAATCTTAATTTTGAAAATCACCACCATGATCACTATGAATAGTTATCAATGGAAGGTTTTTCTCATTTTTAACTTGGGATCTAAAAGTTTTGAAATAGGAAAAGGCTTCAGATTTCTTTGTGAGAAAGTAGACCCATGTAAATCTAGTAAAGTTATCCACTAATACAAATACATAGTATTTGCCTCCAATGCTTCCAGATTGTGAAGGACCAAACAGATCCATATGCACAAGCTGTAATGCATTAGAAGTTGAAACTTCATTAATTGATTTAAAGCTAGTTTTATGTTGCCTGCCAAATTAACAAGGATCATAGACTTTTGAAGAATCATATCTAAGATCTGGTAGACCTTTTACAAGTCCTTTCTTTGAGAGTTTTCTTAGGATTCTCATATTAAAGTGTCCTAGTCTCCTATTCCATAGCCACGATTGGTCTTCTATTACACTTAAACAAGGTAGGTTTTGGTTCCTATGGTCTTCTAAGTTAATAGTGTAAACATTCTCTTGCCTATGGGAAGATAGAATGAACTCATCCTTGGAATTGTGAACAAGACACTTATAGTTTCTAAAATTCACAGTGTAACCTTCATCACATAATTGACTTATGCTGATGAGATTGTTCCTAAGACCTTTAACAATCAAAACATTTGAAATAAGAACTTTTCCAAGAAAAATAATATTACCTATACAAACAATCTTTCCTTGAGCATTATCTCCGAAGGTAACTTTTCCACCTTTTGTTTTTGATAACCTTTTCAAAGAGATCTTTGTTTCTAGTCATATGTCGAGAACAACCACTATCCATATACCAAATGTTCTTATTGATACACTTCTCGTTTTCCTGAAAAAGAAACAATTAGATTTTCGGAATCCAAACTTGTTTGGATCCAGAAGGGTTAGATAAATGAATTTTAGGAATCCACATTTGTTTTGGCAAAATGAGCTTTATGAAATCCTAATGATTGAGTTTTGTTAAGAGAACAATCTCTTCTCCAGTGTCCACCACATTGACACTTAGAACATAAAATGGTTTTTTTAGGAACAAAATAATTATTGCTAAAAACAGGTTTGGAATAAGTATAACCAAGACCAAAACGATTTCTCAAAGGTCTAATTTGAGAATACATCCTGTCAAAGGTTTCATTTCCATGAGTAAAGTTTGACAAACACTTTTTCAAGGATAAAATCTCTGACTTTAGTTTTAAAACCAAATTCTTATTTTCCAAAACATTTGAATTTGAACTAGAGTTAGGCTCTAAAATATTTTTCTTCGAAGTTACAGTATCAAGATCCTTAGAAAGTTTATCCTTATCAGATTTAACTTTCTCAAGGGTTTTTAAAATGAATTCAAAATCAAAAGTTTTCACAACAAGATCTTTAGAAAGATCTGATACTTCTTTAGTCAAAATTGAAATTCTAGAATTTGCTTTTTCAAATCACTTTTTAAGATTAGAATTTTCTTTTTCAAGTAACATAGAAAATCTAGATACTTCTTCAAAATAAGGTAATGTATCATCTTCTGATGATGAAGATTCATCATTTGAAGATTCATAATATCTATTATCAATATTATTTGCATTTAAAGAGACATTTGTAATAGCTTCAGCATTATGTACCTTAGCCATGAGACAATGATCTTCAATTGTTAGTCTGGCTAGAAGTCCAATATTTTTTTCTCCTGATGTCTCATATTCTGAAGAATCATCTGAGGAATCACTACCACTTGCACTCCATGTATCATTTTCTTTCAAGCCTTTCTTTGTCTTATAAAACCTTTTCTTGTTTCTTTCAGAGTGTTTCTGTTTTCTATCTTTCCTCTTCAGTAAAGGACAATCAGGCCTTATATTTCCTGTTTTCTTGCATTCATAACAAGTTACCTCTGAATCTTTCCTATCTTTCTTTTTGAATCTATATTGATAATCTTTCTTTCCCACAATCTTGTTCATCCTTTGAGCAAGATTGGCTAACTCATTATTTGAAAGATTACAATCACTTGAATCAGATACAACAACTTTCTTGGATTTAGACCTTGTAATCCTTTCAGGTGTTTTACCTTTAGATGAAAAAGCTACACTTCCATTCCCATTCTTCTTCTTATTGAAATCATCATCTCTCTTCATTCTTGTCTCATGCTGTAGAAGAGTTCCAAAGAGTTCATCAAGAGTAATCTGGGAGACTTTTCTATTTTCATCAATAGCTGTCCTTTTTGACTCCCATTCATTTGGCATTATATCTATAATCTTATCACCAAGAGCTTCATCATCAAGGCCTTTTACTCCCATAGATTGTAAGCTGTTTACAATCGTCATAAACCTTTGTTGCACTTTACATACTGGCTCTCCATAAGGAAAAAAAATCCATGATACTCTGCTCGAAGCATTGCTCACCTTGTTTCTATAACCTTGGATGTACCAAAATGAGTAACTTCTAATTTCTTCCAAATACAGTTGGCTGCTTCACATAAAGATATCTGACTATATATATTCCCGGTCATAGAGCATAATAAAGTATTGCATACCTTGTAATTCAGTTAATATTCTTACTTCTCTTGGTTGGTGAAAGTACTGACTTCTTTGTCAGGAATTTTGTAACCCCCAGTAAGCATAATAAAATTGTCTACACCAGTATTGATAACGAAAGTCTTCATATGATCTCTCCAATACTCATAATCATTCCCATCAATGATTGGTGGTCTAGAAGGATTCAAATTATCTATTGACCCAATATTCATTCCTGTCATCTAATACAACAAAAACAACTTTTCCACTCCACACGTTAGTGTAGTAAGTATTCAAGATAGTAATAATAAATAAAGCTAGTTATACAAATAAGTGGAAAACCCCCTCTGATACCAATTGTTGGATCGAATATGTAGATATATATCTATTAGATGGAACAATACAAGAGGGGGGTGAATTGTAGGTTTAAAAACCTATGAGTTTTAGCAACTTAAGGGATTAGTTTAAATGATCTTAAACTAATACAAATACAAATACCCACAATTGTATTGAATATAAAAGGTATGATGTATTGTAATACTAATGTAATATAAAACAATTGTATTCAAGGTGCACACAATAATCAGAGTAATAAAAAGATGAATTATTCTACCTTAAAGCGTATAGAATCAATCAATACAAAATGTAATAGAATGGTTGTAATTGAAACAATTACAATTGAATATGTAAGGGAGAAAGGAAACAATACAAATCCATTTCTGATACAAGTAACAGCGGAAATGTAAAAGTATTACAATTCTTTTAACCCAAAGAGAAGGGTTATCCTTTCACCTAGGATAAAAGGTATGTCTCACCAACACCTAGGTGAGCCCTCGATACGATGATCGGCACGTCTGTCTGCCTATCCCCGACAGCCCTCGATACGATGATCGGCACATCTGTCTGCCAATCACCAGCAGCCCTCGATACGATGATCGGCACGTCTATCTGCCTATCCCCGGCAGCCCTCGATACGATGATCGGACGCACAAGGCAGAAGAGAGAAGTAACAGTGTCTCTCTCTAGAATCTTTGTAGTTCACAGAGTCTCTTCATTCGTTCTCTTTGTTCATCGATGTACTCTCAGCTTCAAATGAACTCCTACTAATAGGCCTCGGGTTCCAACGGTCATATTGCCTCCAACGGTCATATTGAAACAGAAATCACGACATCATTTTGAATATTTTGTAACTAACTCAACGACATCGTTTTGTTAGGACAAGAGATATAAAGAAATGAAAAACATGAGTACGATTCATATACAATGAGTGTTTCTGACTAAGTACCAAAACAAATAATGAACATCTGAATAGCAGAGTTAGTACGATACGATTGATAGAGTCAGTATGGTACGATTGACAGAGTCAGTACGATATGATTGATAGTTTCAGTATGGTACGATTGACAGAGTCAGTACGATACGATTGATAGAGTCAGTATGGTACGATTGAAAAAGTCAGTACGATCAGTATTGTACGATACGATAAACATGATAGAAGACAAATGTAATTTCCAAACTATGATAGAATGCATTTGTGATTTCCAAAACATGATATAGAAGTCAAAAAGAAGTCTTTTGACTTAACACCAACATGTTGGATAGAAGCTAGTTCTTCTTCCATATTCACCATGGGGGGATTTTGGCTGTGATCGCCCCTTAGTGAACGTCCTTTCCTGGACAATGGTCATTCGATTTCCAAATCAAACAGAAGGGTTCTCGATGACTATGCACTCTTATAACGAGTGACCCAACCACTCATGCACCTAATGTCCAGCACAACACCAAAAACACACCACACGTAAAAAGGAAAAACCAAAAGTAATTAAAATAGAAATGATTTGAAGAACAGAATTTTCCTAATTTTTTTCATTTTGATTTTCACATAGTCAATACAATTCAAGAAGTCAAAACACTTTTAACTTGGATCCCCAGTAATGACTCTATAATTTAGTGTCAGTATAGCTGAATTTTTATTGTTGGCAACCCAAATTTAAATTCCCTAACTTTTAACTAGTACAATACAAGTATGGGGTCGATCCATAGGGAGAATTTAAGGTGTCGAGCATCTCGAATAGTAATTAATTAAGTGAAGATGCAGAATTTAAAAATGATTGTTTGTTTTCATGGTGACTGATTTCAAAATCCAATTACTTGAACTCTTCCAATTCATATATATTTAACCTTAAAAGCAGAAAAGACTGTCAATCTGATTTCTGGTGATTAATGAAAACAATGTGTTGGGGATGTGAGCTTGTGTGGGTCATTAAAAATCTATTTCCCTATTGTCTCTTTCTTTATAATAACCCACATTTCTAGGTTTCATTGCTGTCAGACCCTCCTTGGTCTGTTAAGTTCTGATTAATTCAGTAGAAATCAAATCCTTGGTCTGGAATTTTATTTCTACTAAGTTTTAATTAAAATCCACCCATTTTAAACAACAAATGCACCCAATGATCATGGATATACTTGTCATATTTCCCAAAAGGATCCCTATAAACTTTGTTCTTGGTTTGATATAGGGTTTCCAATAAAATTAAACAAGAACGTTTGGAAAATTATGTGAGGTAAAAACGAACAACATAAGAATAGAAAAACTGATCATTAATGAACCCACATTTTTTCACAGCCCCAACACAAGAAGGGGTTATTTACTCATGGAGAAATTGATTAAAAATTTAATTTATGTAATTAAATAATTCATTAAAATGAAGAAGAAGAGAAAAAATTGAAGATTACCAAATAAAAAAATACCAAGAACTTCCTTCCCAAAAAATATCCCAAACTTCTCTTCTAGCCCCCCAATCATGTCCCTACTTCCTTTTCTTTTCCCCAAGTATCCTTTGTCCAAAAGAATATTTTCTCAATTTTCCTAAATCAAGGAGAAATCTAATCCCTTGGCCAATTATTACATATAATTTAAGTGGGAAAAAGGTAGGGATCTATAGTGATCCTCGTGGTTTGGGTGCACGGTTTAGTAGGTCGTGTTCCAACTGTTGACACGATTCTATCTTCAAAAATGATGGAACATGGCTTTCCTAGCTGGGACACATAGTTTGGAAAGCCATTCACCAACTGTGAACATGGTATATGTCCCAAAAACTCTAAAATGTGCACAATTTGGTTGTGGGGCCGCACTGTTTGGTATACCGCGTGGAGGCTGTGTGAGTGCATATGCCTCCAAAAATACACACCCCCACACAGATTTCTGGGAATCCTCATGGTTTGGTTAGCTATGTAGAGACCGTGTGGGGTTCTCAAACCTAAAAATTCAGTATTTTACCAGCCTTCAAGTCATGGTTCTCGGCCTGAGTGACTCCAAATTAACATGAATCAATGGAAAAGGGTCTGAAAGCCTCCAATTCCCTTCAAAACCTCTGAATAATGAAATATATTCATACTTCATCCCTTGGTGATTAAAAGACCTATAAATTCATATTAATCTTGTGAAAATCATTTAAAACAATCCACATAACTGTTTTTAGGATATTAAACTAAGTAGAAATTCTCTATGCATAGCAATGCATCACTTCCCATATAATTCATTTCTTTTAAGAGTTTTCAGAATAAACTGCAAGTGATTCTCATTGCCTTTATAGATTTTGGATTATACAAGGATATCATTGATAAATATCACAAAAAATTCAAAAATATTTTCCTTGAAACTCGTTTCATTAGATCCATGAAAATAGTGGGTGCATTAGTCTATCCAAAAGGCATTACAGTAAACTCATAATGCCCATATCTAGTTTAAAATATTGTCTTTGGAATATCTTCCTTCCCCACACATAGTTAATGATATCCAAATAAAATTTCAACATAAGAAACATATTTTTCTCTATGAAGTTGATAAAATAAATCATAAATTCATGGTAGAGGAAACTTATTATTTATTGTAATATCATAGATTTCCCAGTAATCAATGCATAGCCTCATGGATCCATCTATCTTCTTCACAAAGAGGAGAGGGGATCCCCATGGAGAACGACTAGTTCAACTAAATCCCTTTTCACTCTATTCCTCTAGTTGTTTATTTAGCTCCACTAATTCCATAGTTTACATTATATAGGGACTCTCTGATATAGGTCTTTCTCCAAGAATTAAATCAATTGATAACTCAACTTCCCTCTCTGGAGGATGTTTAGGTAAATTTTCTTGAAATATGACAATGTATTATTGCACTATATGTACATCTTATATTTGAATATTTCTTTCCTCTCCTATATATATTTGGGTCTTTTCCTCTCCAAGAATTTAATTTAGTAGTGATACTAGTGATGGATGTAGATAACAATCATATGGTGAGGTTTTATCTCTAAAAATAAGTGATTCTACACCATTTTAAAAAATTGTAACTTCCATATTCTTGCAATAGATCTTCGCATCATAGTTTTTCAACCAATTCATAATGAGAATTATATCAAATTAAATAATTGGTATGATGATTAGGTTAGAAACTAAATAACATTTATGGGTCATGAGGGGAACTGATCAATATTCCTTTGTTACAATGACACATCCCCTATGATTTTTGATTGACAACTCCTTTGTTAAATCAAATTGGACATGTCAAATTTTCTTTGAAAACTAGGAAGATATAAATGAATGTGATGATACAAAATCCAATAATTCATTGGTTATGTTTTAGGAAAAAATTAAAGTACATTCCACAACATCATTAGGAACTTCAACCTCCGTGGTTTTAATGCCATAAGCTTTCCCTTACTCTCATGGAATTTTTGGAGGTATGTTTTAGTGGTTCTTAGGATAGTAATTTGAATAGTGTCTCATCTTTCCAAAATTGTAGCATTGAACATCATTGACAATTTTCTTCCTCTTGCATTCATTAGATCAAAGACCCTTTTCTATAAATTTATAGCAGACTCCCATGACTTTCAAGCATTTCCCTAGATGATTCTTTCCACAGCTATCGCATAATGGGAATTTCATCATTCCCCTTTTCTTATTTGTTGTTTCTCCTTTTCCATGGGTATTAGAATACCTCTTCTTATCTTGGTTCCCCTTAAACAAATTTGATCTATAAAATTCCTTCTCTTTTTTGATGGTGCATAATACAATTTCATCGTATGATGAAAATGATGGAGAAGATAGTTCCCTTCAAAGTATTGTATTAATACATTAAAAGAAATTATCAATCTTTTATTCCAAGTCACATATGTAATCTATGGCATACCTGGCTAGTCTTGTGAAATAAACTTCATACTCTATAACAGTGTCTTATTCAAGTTTCTTTGCAATAAATTTTCTTTGTCATTTTGGTTTGTTTCTCGTGAGGAAAATATTTGTCGAAGTGTATTTCCTTAAATTTCCACCATTCCATATCTTATATTTTTTCTTCCTCCATGGTATTCTAGATCAAGGACCACCATTAATCAACATCACCCTTGATAAAATATAGACTATATACTTCCGACACTACCTTTTCATTTTCATTGCATCTCAATGCAATGAATATATTTTCAACGGACTTGATCCAATTCTCATCTACCAATGGATTAGTATTCCCACTAAAAGATGGGGGCCTCTACCACATGAAATGATATAACACAGCTGTATCATGGTTATTTGATTCAACTTGAGTAAGTTGTCCAAATATGGTCATAATCTGTTCCATTCCAACATTGACTGTGTTGACTTTCTCAATGGGGAAATACCTACATTGTCCATGAGTATTGATTCCACTTATTTAATTAGGATCCATTTCTAAATAATGGCATACAATATATTTGGTTATGAATCATAATTTATAATCTCAACTAGAAAAGTACATAGCATAAATTGAAATTATTTGCATAGTTAATCTTATAAATATGTTTTCTCTGTGGAAAATTTTATATTAAAGTCCTTCATAATGGATTCTAATGAAAATGTGCATTATCCTAATAATATCTTCTAGGAGTGTAAAACCAAGATAGAAACAAGTCCCATTGTCATTCACTAGGATACCTTGGGTCAATCCCAAAACACCTTGTCAGAGTTTTCACTCCTAGGTACATCTCTGTCAGAGCCACCTTGAATTTTTTGTATCTAGACCGGGATGTATTTTCTAGAAAGATCCACATAATATATACCTTAGAAAATTCCAAGACATTATTTTATATTTATCCTCATATACTACCTTAGGTATTTTTCCCTAATCTACATTTTCTATCCTAGTTTACATTTTTTCTACTAAACTTCCTCTAATACCAACTATAACACCCCAACCCCAGAAGCCCGAAATAGGTGCATTTCTTATTACATTGGAATGATTAAAAGGAATGAAATCCCAAAGGAAAATTATGTTCATTAGTCTTTAAGAAATTATATAAATACATGAAACTCACATTACATTGGGAAGGTAACAAAATAAAATACATAACAAAAACTAAAAAAAATTGAATCCATGAGAACTCAATAAATGGTCTCCTCCTCCTAACCTCTTAAAGGAAAAAAAATTAAATGGGTGACCTAAAATACTCAGTAAGGGTTAAAAATAGTGGAAGCATGAATTAACAATTATTGGATCACAATAAATTTCCATAGTCAATATGGCATTGGGGATAAATTAAAAACACACACCATTAGTAAACTGGTAATAAAACTACATCCATAGATTTTGTCATAGTGAAAACCAAATTTATATTAACAACTAAAAATTAATAAATATAATGATTATTAATTGGATATAATGTATTTATCACATGATATAACCATATAGTCTAAATGGTTTGAGTCTATGGGTAGAAACCCGTCTCATTTTTTGAAACAAACACGAATGGTTTGTTGCCTACTGATTTGTTTCATGAGACCTATCAATGTATCGAGGGGATATAAAAGGCCATGCCTATCACTGAAATTATAAATAATTCATTACACATATATTTAATACAATTACAATATGAATTCTTGATATCCTTATAGAGTAGAGGACACAAATTCATCAATATTACCATAGGTAAAACAACATTCCAAATAAACAATGTATGTAAAAGGGTATACGACTTAAGAAAATAATCATATCCATTAAAGGTGAATATGGATATATAATATATTTACAATTTAAAATGAAAATTTATCTCAAATTATCAGTGTAAACACCACATAAGAAAGATTAGGTGCACAATACCAAGTAAGTCTCACTGAAATGGAAATTGAGACAAAGTCTCTTACCACGTTGTAATCAATTGACTCGTATGACCAAAAATTAATAAAAACGAAATTAATCACATAATAACACAAATATAAAGATAATAATGATAATATATTTCAAATGTAAGTACACAATACACCACATGAGAGAAATAAGTGGTGAATAATGAAATTGTCATGGAATTAAAAGTGAGATAAGGAACCCCTTACCTTATGCCTGAAGGTGTTATCAATTAATCTTATTGACCTGAATAATCATATTTAGAGTCATTAGTTAATAATTAAATATCATTATCAACATGTGATTTATTTTCTATTACCTTATTAGGTTCATTCAGGTCCTTTTTTATGGGTTTAAGTGGCTCAATTTTATTATTTTCGAAGCATTTTCTCAATTGGTTTTCATGATCATTTTACCTGTATTTATGAATGTAAGTTCATTTGAAATATTTTTAAGAATACATAATTATTAATATATATTATTAGTGAGATAAAAAATTATATAATAAGTATTTATTTTTATATACCTTGACGATGATGCATTATTTACAATTTAATTATAAATGAATAGATTAACTTGGCGGTTTTATACATAATGAACTTGTTTTTTATTATTATTTTCTATTATGAGTGTGTAATAATTACAGAACATTTCATAAAATAAAATAAATATATAATGATCTGTTTAAACCATTAAAAGGGTTTCATGACTAGTCATGAAGATAGTAATAGAAAATGAAAACTTGTTGTCCTTGAGTGTGATAAATTAACACATCTCAGACAGTGTTTTCATTTTTTGTATAAGAGGAGGGGGAAAAGAAATATGATGATGAAATAATCCATTAGAATGATAAAATTATATTTCATTTAAGGCACTATAATTAACATAGAATTTGTATAATGTTAGATGAGTAGATAGCAACAAAAGAATGGAACATCTAAAAGAAGTTGAAAGAAAAAGGAAGTGAGGTTCACCTCTTGAGTATTCCTCCTTAAGAATCTCATTAAGGAATTTTTTTTGGACTTTTGGTGAGAGGACCAGACCTTGGACGTGGGGTAGGATCATAGGGGGATATTTTAGAATAATTTAGGCAAGTATTGAAGCTTCAGTGGTGTGGGAGGAAGAGGGGGTTAGGGGTAGATTATATAGTGGATAGGAGGAGAGTTTTCTTAATATTATATCCATTAATTTATTATTTCTCCACAAGACAAAAAATTGTGAGGATTCCATGATCTAGAATAGTAATAAGTGAATATGAGTTCTATATTTAGGTGCTTACATCACCCATGATTCTAGGAATAGAGAATTTAAATTATAATGTATTTATACAGTAAATTAATGTATTTTAATATTCACCAAAATTTCACGTATTTCCGAAAAAATCCCAAAAATTCACCCTAACCTTTTTTCGACATGTAGAATCCAAAAATTAACTACATATTTCAATATAATTTTCTAAATATGATAAATTTAATTTTTAATTAATATCATTATTTAATCAAAAAATACCAACACTTAATATATTCATCTTCATTATTATGGTGCCTAAATTTATTTATACTTTTGTGGGTAGGATACCATTAATAAGAGGTATATTACTATATATTAGGGTAAGTTATTAATAATAAGATTAATTTAACATTCATAAGTGTATGTTACCATTCACCAAAAATTATGTTGATTCTATCAGGATCTAAATATCACCATGATCACAACTGTATATGTCTGTTTTTTGAAATTGTAAACATAGAAGTGGAAAATTTATGTTTAATGGATATGTTATGACTATATCTTAAATAACCACGTGTTTTTTAAAGAAAATCAGTGCTATATGAAATATATGCTATCTAATGAATTGAAATTATTTAATAGAAACATACCATAAAATGTTTGTAGTTTAATATTATTCCCTCCTTCAAAAATTTTATCCTCAAAATTTTTCTTCTATAATGCTCCCTAAAAAGATGTGAGTGGTTCTTATTTGTAACATCCTCAAGTTCCCAAATTCCTTCCACCATTTTATGGTATCTCCAATGAACATTTACTATTTGAGTTATCTGATTTCTCAATAACTTATCCCTTGTGTCAAGAAACTCGATAGGCTCTTCATAGTTTAAAAAATCATGTTACAGCTCTATTTATTCATAGGTGTGTACGTGAGTTGTTTCTGGAATGTACCTATTTAACAATGAAACATGGAACACAATATGAACATTTGAGATACATTGTGACATTACTAATCAAAAAGAAACAACTCCAATTCTTTCCATAATTTCGAATGGTCTGATGTACATGGGACTCAGTTTCCCTTTCTTACCGAACCTTAAGACACCCTTCCACGAAGATACTTTTAGAAAGACATGATCTACAACATGAAATTAAAAATCCTTTCTTAGGATGTCAGTGTAACTCTTTTTCCTACATTGGGGTGCCTTAATATGGGCCTAAATTTCCTTTACCTTTGTAGTTGTCTCTTCGATAAGTTTTGGGCCTATAACCATCCTCTCTCCAACTGTATCCCAACAAGTTGGAGTTCAACACCTCTTACCATATAATGCTTCATATAGTGCCATTTTAATTCCAAAATGGAAACTATTATTGTAGTGAAATTCCACAAAAGGAATGTATTGATCCCACATACCTTGAAAATCAATAGATCATGATTTCAACATGTCTTCTAGTGTTTGAATAGTCTTTTCAGACTGTTCATTGATTTTGTGGTGATAAGATGTACTCATATGAAACTCAGTATCCATATACTTTTGAAGAAATTTCTAGAATTTTGATGTAAACCAGGGATCTCGATTAGAAAAAATCTATATAGGTGCACCATGAGGACTTACAACTTCATTAATATAAATTCTTTCCAGGTGTTCAAGTGGTAAATCCTCTCTTATAGCAAGGAAACATGCTGATTTTGTGAGACGATCAACAATTACCCATGTTTCATTATTTATTTTAGGTTTTGTTGGTAGTCATATGACAAAATAAATCATAATGTCATCCCACTTACATATAGTAATAGTTATAGGTTTCAAAACTCCACTAGGATGTTTTCTCTAAACCTTCACAATTTGAAAAACTAAACACCTGGATACGTAATAAGCAATTCCTTGCTTTATATTATCCCACAATGAAAATGTTACTTCAGATTGCTATATATATTTTTGATTCTAGGGTGTATTGAGAAATTTGATCTATGAGAATCGTCTAATAGTTCCCTTTTTAGATCAGGTACTGATGGAACACATAACCTCTTCCCACATTTCAGAACTCCATCCTCATACATGAAGTCTTCTGATCTTCTATCCTTAATTGCATTAATCTTATTTTGTACATTCTCATCATTAAATTGAGATCTTTTTATCTTATTTAGTAAATATGGTTTAGTAATCATTTGAAATAGGAAATATGATTCCCCTTCCTTAACAATTCCCATATCTATATTTAGTAGTCCATTAATATAAGATATCTCTCAATCCTCATTTGGGTCAGAAGCCCATGATCCTTCCTTCTTAATGCACCTGCCACCTTATTTTCTGTTACTGGGTGGTAGTTTATTAAACATTAATTGTCTACGAGTAACTCGATCCATCCCCTTTGCCTCATGTTGAGTTTTTTTGTGTAAAAATTTATTTCAAACTTTTTTGATTTGTATATATCTCACATCTTTCACCGTACAAATAATTTCTCCAAATTTTCCGTGCAATGATTATAACTACTAACTCAAGATCACGAGTAGGATAATTTTTTTCATGAATCTTCAACTAACTTGATGTCTAAGTAATAATTTTATGATTTTAAATAAGGACGCAACCCTGTCCATTCTTTGATGCAACATTGTATATCACAAATCCATCATTTCCAAATGGAAGTGTCAAAATTGGAGCATTGAACAATATTCTTTTCAATTGATCAGATATATTCTATACATTATTTCATCCATGAAAACTTAACCCCTTTACATTTGATCATTTTTAGTGGGTTATCCAGTTGGGTGACATTTTGAACAAAACATCAATAGAAACATGATAATCCAATAAAACTATGTACCATAGTTATGCACTTTGGTGTGGGCAATTCTTGGATTGCCTTTGTCTTCATAGGATCAACTATTATTCCATCCTTAGAGACAATATGTCCAAGAAAAGAAACCGATTGAAGCCAAAATTAACACTTTCTATACTTCCCATATAATTCATTTCATCTAAGAGTATTCATAATAATACGCAACTGATTCTCATGGACTTCATAGATTTTGGACTATACCAAGATATCATTGATAAATTCCAAAACAAAGTCATCAAGATATTCCTTGAGAACTATATTCATTAGATCCATAAAAATAGAGGTTTCATTAGTCAGTCCAAAATGCATTACTATAAATTTGTAATGCCCATACCTAGTTCTAAATGATTTCTTTTGAATATCTTACTTCCTCAGAAACATCTGATGATATCTAGATCAAAGTTCAATCTTCAAAAAAAAATTGTCCTCCAGGAAGTTTATCAAATAAATCATCAATTTGGGGTAGAGGATACTTATTCTTTATTGTAATAGCATTCATATCCATGTAATCAATGCATAGCCTAATGGATCCATCTTTCTTCTTGATAAAGAGGATAGGGTGTCCCCATGGAGAAACACTAGGTAAAATAAATCCTTTTTTCACTCAATTCCTCCATCTATTTCATTAGCTTCACTAATACCATAGTGTCCATTTTATAGGTAGTCTTTGATATAGGTTAGAAAAACAACCAATTCATACTGATAATTATATCCAAGTCAATCATTGGTATAATGATAAGGTTAGAAACTTAAGAACTTTTATGTATCATGAGGGGGAATGATCGACATGACTTTGTTGCAATGGTAGATCCCCTAAGTTTTTTGACTGAAAACTCCTTTATTAAATCAAATTTTTCATATCTAATTTTCATGGAAAACTAGATAGATATAAATGAATGTGATGATCTAGAATAAAATAGTACATTGGTTGTGTTTGAAGAAACAATTAAAGAACCTACAACCACATCATTAGGAACTTGAACCTCCGCGGTTGTAATCATATAAGATTTCCCTTGCAATCGTGGCCTTTTCTGAGGCAAGTTTCTTGGGCGCTTAGGAAACTCATTTTTATAGTGTCCCATATCTTTAAAATTGTAGTATTAAAAATAATTGACTTGTTTCTTCCCATTATATTTATTAGATCGATGACCCTTTCCTCCACACTTATAGCAGACTCCCATTCCTTTCAGGAAATTCCCGATATGATTATTTTCACTGTTATCGCATAATGGGAATTTCTTCATCCCCTTGTTCTTATTTGATGCTTCACATTTTCCATGGTTATCAGATTAATTCATCTTATTTGGTTTCCCTTGAACAAATTTGACCTAGAAGATTCAGTCTCTATTTTTATGGCACTTAAAACAATTTCATCATATGATGAAAATGATTTAGAAGCTAGTGCCCTCAGAATACATGGAATAAGACCTTCAAAGAAATGATCAATCTTGTCTTCCGACTCACATACATAATCTATGGTATACATGGCTAGTCTTGTGAGGTTATCCTCGTACTCTGCAACATTGTATTCTTCCCTTTGACTTAAGCTATGAAATTTCCGCTTCATTTCGGTTCATTGCTCACAAGGGAAATATTTGTCGAAGAATATTTCCTTAAAATCCCTCTATTTAATATCTTCTATTTCTTCTTCATCTATGGTATTATTGATCAAGGACCACCATTGATCAGCATCACCCTTAAGATAATATACTGCCAACACTACCTTTTCATTTCATTTCATCGTAATTCCATGAATTTATTTTCAATGGAATTGATCCACTGCTCAGCTACCATTGGATTATTAACCCCACTAAAATATGGGTGTTTTTTCCACATGAAACTATCCATCATAGGTGTAGTGTGGTTATTCGTCATAACTTGACTAAGTATTCCCAATATAGTCATGATCTGATCCACTCTAACATTGACTATGTTGACTTGCTCAGGGGGAAAATCCCAACATTATCCATGAGTATAGATTACCCTTCTTTCATTAAGAACCATTTCTAAATAATGGAATACACTATATTTGGTTATAAATCATAATTTATAATCTCAACTAGAAAAGTACTTATCATAAACTGAAATTCTATGCATAGCTAATCTCATAATCATGTTTTCTAAAAGAAAAAAATTACATTCAAATCCTCGATAATTTCTTGTAATGAAAATGTCAATTATCCTAAGAATATCCCTCTAGGAGTGTCAAACTAAGAGTGCAGCAAGTCCCTTTTTCATGCACAAGGTTACCCCGGGTCAATCTCAAAACTCCTTTTCAGAGTTTTCACTCCTAGTTACATTTGTGCTGGAGCCGCCTCTACTTGTTTCACTCCTAGGTACATTTCCTCTGATACCAACTATAATACCTTGACCCCAGAAGCTCAGAGCTGGTGCATTACTTATTAAATTGGTGTGATTAAAAGGAATGAAGTTCATAAGGAACGTTCAATTTATTAGTCTTTAATAAATTACATACATTAATGAAACTCATATTAAATTGGGATGGTAACAAAATACAATACATAACAAAAACTAAGAAACTATATTCACGAGAACTCAACAAATGGTCTCTTCTTCATATCCTGTTGACGGTAAATAAATAAATGGGGTAAGATAAAATGATCAGTAGGTGTAACAAATAGTGGAAGCATGAATCAACAAGAATTGGATCACAATAAAATTGGCATAGTCAATATGGCATGGTAAATAAATGAAACACGCACACCATTAGTAAACTGATAATAAAACAACATCTATATATTTTTTCATAGTGAAAAAATAATAGATAGTAAAAACTGAAAATGAATAAAGATAATTATTATTAATTGGACGTCAGGTTTCTTGCAAATGATACCACTATACTGTTGAAATAGTTTATGTTTGTGGATTGAATCTCATTTGATTTTTGGAAACAAACTCGAAGGGTTTATCACCAACTGATTTGTCACATGGGACCTGTCGATGCATCGAGGGGATAGAGAGGGACCCTTCCATCACTTCATGTCCAAATCATTCTATATAAATAGACTTAATACAATTACAATATTCCTTCTTAATATCCTTATAGAGTATAGGAAACATATTCATTAATATTTCCATAGTTAAAATAACATTCCAAATAAACACTGTATGTAAAAGGGTATATGGAATAAGACAATAATCATATCCATGAAACTAGAATATGGATATATAATATATTTACAATTTCAAATGAAACATTTTCTCAAATGGGTAGTAGATACACGACATAAGAAATATTATGTTCACAATACCAAGTAAGTCTCAACGAAATAGAAATTGAGACAAAGTCCCTTACCAATTTGTAATCAATTGAGTCGTATGACCAAAAATTAATAACCACCAAATAAATCAAAGAAAAACATGATTTTAAAGATAATATTGTCAATATATATCAAGTTTGAGTACACAATACACCACATGAAAGAAATAAGTGGTGAATAAGGGAATTATTATGGAATTAAAAGTGAGACAAGGAACCCTTTACCTTATGCCTGAAGCTGTTCTCGATTGATATTAATGACATGAATTATCAAATTAAGATTCATGAATTATTAATTATATAACTCCATAAATATTTAATTGATTTATTATAAACTTAGTAGGTTCATTCATTCCATTTTTTGATATGTTTAAGAGGTTCAATTTTATTGTTTTGGGAGTATTTTCTACCTAGGTTTTCGTGATCGGTTTTCTTGTATTTATGACTAGGAGTTCATTTGAAATGTGTTCAAACATAAATAATTATTAATATATATTATTATTGGCATTATAATTGATCTTATAATGATTTTGGGTTATATACATTGAGGATTACGCATTACTTAAAAGCTAATGATAAACGCTTGGATTAACTTGGCGGTTTTTTCATAATAAACTTTTTTTTGTATTATTATTTTATAATATGATTGTGTAATAATTATAGAACATAGAATAAGTTAAAATAAATATATTATGATCTAGTTCATCCGTTAAAAAGGTTTCATGACATTTCTTGACGATAATAATAGAAATTGAAAACTCGTCGTCCTTGAATGTGATAAATTAACACATATCGGATGGTGTTTTCATTTTTAGTATAAGAGGAGGGGAAAAGGTAGATGATGATAAAATAATCCATTTTAAAGATAAAATTCTTGTTCATGTAAGGTAATTTAATTATCATATAATTTTTAATAGGGGAGGTGAGGATATAGTAACTAAATAATGGAACATGTAAAAGAAGTAGAAAGAAAATGAAGAGAGGATCACCTCTTGAGTACTCTTCCTTGAGAATCTCTTTAAGGACTTTGTTTTTTGAATTTTGGTGAGAGCATCAGGCCTTGGACATGGGGAAAGATTTTAGGGAGATATTTTTAGTATAATTTAGGCATGTCTTGAATCTTGAGTGGTGTGGGAGGAAAAGGGCGTGAGGGGTAGTTTATACAGTGGAGGGGAGGAGGGTTTTCTTAATATTATATTCATCAATTTATTATTTCTCCACAACACAAACAATTGTGAGGATTAAATGACCTATAATAGTAATAAGTGCACGTGAGTTCTATATTTGGGTGCTTATATCACTCATGATGCTAGGAATAGTGATTTTAAATTATAATATATTTATAGGGTAAATAAATGTATTTTATTATTCACCAAAAATTCAAGTATTTCAGAAAAATCCAAAATATTCACCATAAACATTTTTTAACGTGTAAAATCCAACAATGAACTCCATTTTTAAAAAATAATATTTTATATTTTGGTAAATTTAATTTTTAATTAAAATCATTATTTAATCGAAAAAATCCAACACTTAAAATATTTATCTTCATTTTTAAGGTTCCTAAATTTATTTATATTTTGTAGGTAAGGTTACCATTAATAAGGGTCATATTATAATTCATAAGGGTAAGTTACTATTCATAAGGGTAAGTTACTATTCACCAATAATTAAGTTGATTCTATCAGACTCCATATATCACCCTGATCACAAACGTGTGTGTCCATTTTTTGAAATTCAAAACACGAAAGTGGAAAATTTAAGTTTAATGGATTGGTTATGACTAACTCATAAACAACCAGGTGTTGTTTCACAAAAACTCTGTGCTTTATGAAATATAAGATATCAAATGAATTCGAAGAGAAACATATCATAAAATGTTTGGAGTGTTATAGTAAACATCCCATGCCCCTAAGGAAACAACTCTCCAATTCCAATGTTCGAAAACTCTATCCACCTCCAAGAGGTCCTATCCATTTAATCAAACCTGGAATGATATAATCTACAAACACCTGAAGACACAATAGTTTGTGAGACAAATCATAGTATGATTACAACAAATATCCTACAATAAGATGTAAATATCAAATTAACTGATAATGTGATTTCAATTTTAAAACAAATAGATTTGGAATTTCGAATAGAATATTTTAAAAAATCATGCTTTACATTATAAGATATGGAAATAAATTTATAAAATCATTCTTTAAATTTTCATATGACGGAAAAACATTTCAAAAGATGGAATTCACCTTCAAATCAAAGGACTCCTTACACAAATGGAACTTTTCAGGAAATGTCTTAAAAAAAGACTGTAATATAAAACAATTTATATAAATTCTCATGGAATGTGAAATTTTTTAGAAAAATGGAATATACATTTGAAATAAAAAAATTGAGAAACATGGTCATTTGATAAATAGGTTTGATAGTTCTAGGCTATAGGGATCCAAAACTACTAAATGAAAAAGTATGTACATATGCCCTTTTGGGCCTAAGTCAAAGGGGACTCATCCCCATAGCCTAAGGAATGTGATGTGATGATATGATATTTTAGAAGATTATAAATTATAAATTTATAAAAAAATATAATTCAATAACTACCAAAGGCTTTCATGTTATCAAGTACAAACAATGATGGGAAATTTCTCTCAAGACTACTTAAAATACAATTAAATCCTATCTCAAATTTCAAATATTCCAATTTTCTCTTTAAAACCCATAATAGGTTTTTAATCAAAATCATGCTTTTTCACCAAGATGAAACCATAAGGATCCCATCAAAACATTTTAAATCCCTTTTCACTAACAAGGATTTGAAATCAATTCACCATTCCAGTTCATAATCCAATATCAATATTAAATTCATAAATTTAATTTTTATGCAATTCCATCAACATTATCAAAAATCCCCAGTTCAATGGAATTGGGGGCTTAACAAAATTTTCCAACAAATAAATTTCTTCAATTAAATTCAACAATTTAATTGATTCAGTTACCATCAAAACCAAAATTTAAATTTAACAATTTAAATCTCCCCAATTTCAAATTCCATTCCAAATATCCATTTTTCTAAAAACCCCAATTCATAGGAACATGGTTTTTCCAAAAACTAATTTAAATCCATATAATCAAAACTGAAAAAATTGAAACTAAATTAAAAAATGTGATATTTGATCAAAGAAATTGGGGTTATTAAAAATTGGCCGTCACAACGGAACCACCTACCTCGAGATCAACAGATCTCAGATCACCAAACACTAGCCAGGGTTTTTCAATGAAGAATGATAATAACTTGATCTAGGAGAAACAAGAATCAAACCTAGGTTTAGAACCATTAAAGAATGTATTATATACTCCAACAATAATGGGGATCTATAAAACCCTAGGGATAAAGAGAGATTTCATGGGAGATCAATAACATGAGGAGGATACTAACCAGATAAGGATCGACCAATGATCTCCTTGCTTCGGATCGTATCCCAGAGGGGTTAAGGGGTCCAATAATACTTCTTGGGAGTTCAAAGGTTGAGAGAAACCAGTTTGGGGTGAAGGAGTTTTTTCCAGGACAAAAAATAGGGGTTTAGAAATTTTTAACAAAAAATCAGATTAATTAAAATCACATCTGCAATGTTTTATAGGAAACAACATACGATTTGGTTAAATGGTGCTCGGGCGATGCACTCATTTTAAATGGGTCCCACGATTTCTCCTAAGAGACTCATCTTGACTAACCATGCACAAGTATTGTGGATCTATTTTTCTAAGTCCAACCGTTTTCATGTAGCATGGCACATGGTTTTGGAAAACTGTGTGCCAACTATGTGTCGACAGTGTTTAAACTGTGAACTAGACCAAAATTTCACGATTTATAAAAATTTCAAAACCAAGATACATAATCAAACCCAATAAAAGATTAAAAAAACAGGGTTTCAAAATAGCTAAAAGTAGTAACAAAATGTTAGAACCTGCCAACTATAAGAACTTTCTATCCCCAGAATTCCTATAAAGAAGTTTCTTCATCAAAAAGATGAGGCCACTGCTCTCTCATCAGTGCCTCCATCTCTAAAATATCACGAGAATTAGAACTGTAATTCCATAGGACATGAACTATAGTTATCTTCCATCCATTTAGTAATTTGGTCTCAGATTCAATAACCATGATTTCTCATTTATTCATAGATAAATCATGTTCAACATCAAGATCACACCTACTCAGCAGATGAGATGGATTCGATAAATACTTTCAGAGCTGAGACACAAGAAACACATTATGTATTGATGCCAGTTTCTGTGGTAGTTCTAGATGATACCCAAAATTCCCCACCTTCTCAACAACCTCTAAAGGTCACAAAAAAAGAGGAGAAAGTTTCCCTTTACTCCCAAGCCATCAATGACCCAACCAAGGTGAAACCTTTATGATAACATGGTCACCAACTGAGAACTCCAAAGGTATACAATGATGATCATCATACGACTAATACCAACTCTGAAATTTTAATATTATCTGACGAATCAACTAAATATTTTCCATAATCTCTTGGACCAAGCATGATTCAACTAAGGAACTCTCACCAATCTCTAACCAACACAATGGAGACTTACATGGTCAGCCATACAGGTCCCCAAAAGGATCCATCCTGATCCTTAGGATGGTAAATATTGTTATAAGAAGACTCAACCAACCCCAAATGATCATCACACACTCCACTGAAGTTCAAAACACAAGCGTGAAGCATGTCCCCAAGAATATGTATAGCTCTCTCTATCATGCCATCTGACTGTGGATGGAATGTCGTATTCAAAATGATGTGATATCCCAATGTCTCCTAGGGGACCTTCTAAAAGTGATAATTGAACTGAGGGTCCCTATCAAAGACTATAGAATATGGAACTCCATTAAGATGAACAATCTCTTTAACAAAGAGATTTTCAAACTCATCAACTTTGGCTATATCATGATTGGGAAAGAAGTTAGCCGATTTCATCATCCTATTAATCACAATAAAAATATCATTCTTCATTCTATGGGTATATGGAAACCCAACCTGAAATTACACAGAGATATCATCTCACTTACAAGTAGGGAAAAGAAGTGGCTACAGAAAACTCAGTGGTTTCTATTTCTCAACATTAACCTTCTCTCATGTATAACAATGAGAAACAAGCTCAGCAATTCCCTATCTCATACTAGGCCACCAGAACTATCACTGCATGTCATATAAACTTTTTTGTGGTTCCTGGGTGAAATTACCTCTTGTAACAATATAAATCCCCGATCACATTGAATATGGCACCAAATAGATGATTTCAATATAATAGAATGGCATCTTTGGAGAACGTCCACTAGGCCAGTGTCTCCCTACCATATAGAGAGTCTCTAATGATTAAAAACTCCTAGTCAAGATATTTTTCTAGTATAATCAATTATATAAGAGTGCACGTCAATTAAACATTGGAAAAAGAATCATCACCCTTATTCCACGGAAATCCAATGTCCAACTGTGCAAAGAGATCCATCAAGTTCCAATATTATGAAGATTCCTTCACCGCTGGGGTCAAGTGTTTCCTAATCAATGATTCTATAATGACGTTACCTTTTCCTTGGATATAAGTTATTTGAAAATCAAAACATTGTAGGTATTCCACCCAATGCCTCTAGAAGAGATTTAAATATTTGTGGGAGAAGATATAACTCAAGATTTTGAGGTTTAAAAACATAGAAATCATATCACCATAAACATAATGCTGCTAATTCTTAATTGCTTGCATCGTAGCTACAAGTTCCATGTCAGGGGTTGGATAATTATTATTGTGTGGAATAAGCTAATGAGATCCATAGGAAACAACATGGTTACCTTGTATAAGAACACACCCCAACCCCAAACCTAATGAATCATAAAAGACCACCTTACTATGCTTGACCTCTGAAAGATTCAACCCTGGAGAAGTAGTCAAAAGTTGTTTCATCTCAACAAATTAATTATGAAATTTCTCATCCCACATGAGCTTTACTCCATTCAGAGTTTGTATAGTCATCAGAGAATCCAACTTAGAGATGTCTATAACAAATCGGCGGTAATATTCATCTAATACCAAGAATCTCTGAATCTCAAAGACATTTTGTGGTTTCTCCAATGTCATAACATCTTTCACCTTCTCAGGATCAACTGATATTCCTTATTCTGACACCACATATCCCAATAATTTCTCTTCTCAAATAGAGGAAGCACATTTCAAATACTTAGCATAAAGTCTTTGATTTATAAGGAAACTCAGAACTATTCTTAGATGATTCATAAGATCCTCCTCAGAGTTAGATTTAATGAGGACGTCTCCCCCAAAGGAAACCACAAATGCATCTAAATCCTCATGGAATGTCCTATTCATTAGTGTTATTAAAACTGTAGGATAATTTCTTAGACTAAAAGGTATAATAAGACACTCATAATGACTGTACCTACTATGAAAAGTGGTTCTCTGAATTTCAGATTCATTTATTCTCAACTGATGGTAACCAAAGAAAATATCAATCTTTTAGAACCCCTTTGACCCTTTCAAATGATCAAATAGATAATCAATCCTTGGAAACAGATAATTTTTCTTTATGGTAACTCGATTGAGCTTCCTATAATCAACACATAAGCGAAGTAAACAATCCACCTTCTTAGAAAAGAGAAATGGAACTACCCAAGGAGACACGCTCAGGCATATAAATCATTTCTCAAGAAGATTTTCCAATTGGGACTTCTGCACTTTATGTTTAGCTGGTACCATGTTGTAAGAGGGAATAAAAACTGGTTGAGTATGAGGAAATATGTTAATGGAAACATAACCTCCCTAACTGATGGTAAAATAGAGATGTATAAAGGAAACATGTCACAAAACATGAATCGGACTGGATTGAGATCACCACTCAAATATTCTCTCCCCAGATCAAAGGAAAAAACTGATATTACTTTCCCTAACTCTGGATAAAAAGGTATGTCCCTGCTCATCTTTGAGAACCATTCTCATTGAAAGACACGAGACACCCCGCTAGATTTGGTAAAGGAGACCCATTATGGAAAATAATCAGTCTAGGATTTATTGGAGATGATCCAATCTCTTTAGAAAATGAAATCATGAGGTTTCATGTCGAAAACTTGAAAATCCAAATCTATCTCAACATATGATAGAGAGAAAACATAAGTGGGACTACAAAGAACCTGCTCTCTCTTCGTACCAAGGGGTATAGTATTATTCCTTATGCTAGTTAAAATCTACATAGGAAGATTAAGAAGATTAACAACACAGGAAGAAATGAATGAATGGGATTAACCAATATCAAAAAGAGAAGTCACTAATGACGAAGCTATAGTAATTGTATGTCCACAATCACTAGACTTGTTTCCACATCCTCTAGAGACTCAACCAGTATGTAAAGAAGCTTCGTTCTGGAAGCCTATGGCTGGAACCCTTATTGACATGAAGTGTCTGATTACCCAAGAGTTTTAAGGGGATCTGTATATCCTATTCCACTATGTAGAGTGGAATAAATATTGCGGAATCACTGCAATTTTACTGAACGGCCACAGGAGCCACATTAATTGGGTTCCTTAGTGAAAAAATTCTTCATATTTCTATCCTTTACACATTATAAGATAACCAAGAGACAAAATATAGGAACTACAAGAGGTCTAGAATGAACATTCTTCTGAGAACTGCCATGGGAATCATCATTCTTTCTCTTTCCTTTGAAGGAACTCATACTACCATTGGGAGAGGAAGAAACTCCCGATAAGTCTGGAATGTCAGCCATGTCCATTTCAACAATATGTTTTATATCCAAGACATCAAAATAAAAGGTATGGTTCAATAAGAAAACCTGAGAACAAATATCCTAATGAAGTCCCAACTTAATCCTTATAACCTTCATCCTATCATTTGATAACGTCTTAGTTTAGAAATGTGCAAGCTCAGCAAAATGGTTTTCATAACTGATCTTGTTCTTGTCTTCCTACACGAGTTCGAAAAACTCTATAGACTAGGAAAAAAACATCAAATCTAGATAGATCTAGTTAATGAAAAGAACATTGAATTCCTTCCACTCAAATCAATCATACTTTATCTCCATCACCATAGAGTCCCACAATCTTCTTCTCGGTCCTTCTAGAATGAAATTTGAACACCACACTTTGATATTTTTGGGTGTGTACAAGAACCCAAAAAAATGATCCATACTTATAAACTAGTCCTCGGCTTATGGAGGATCATTTGATCCTTTAAACAGTGCTATTTTCTAGAATAGAAATTATTGAGAACCATCATTGAGAACATCCCTATGTGGTTCTATTGTTGGAGCCTAAATGGGAACTAGAGGTGGTGGTTGTCCCAAAACATGGACAGTGCACATGATCACCTAAATTAGATTTAGATCAACATCATGATTCACCCACTGAGGTTCAGCAGCAGATTCCTCTTAGATCCAATTCACACATCTTCTCAGAGGCATGATTCTATACAACATCAACAGATTATCAAGGAATATATCAAATCCACACTCAAACAGAAAAATAGGTAATAATAATCCCAATAGATAGAACAACAAGATTTGGATCTCGTCTTATCCTAAGAAAAATAAAGAAAATACTAAAACTAATCCAGAAGGCATATTTCCCTAACTACCCATGGAAACTTAAGGTTTATTATAGTTAGAGTTGGCTAGGAACACAATTAAAACTACCTCCTAAGTCCCGAAAAGATTAGAAAAATGAATAATGATTTCAAAATAAAACCTCAACTTGAAACATTGATACCACTTTTTCACAAACCAATCAGGGTACCCTGGTAACCCAAAAACGGAGTTGGTCCTGACATAGCCCAATGGATGTTCAAGATCCCCATAGGTTAGTTACTAGAACATGGCTTCATACAAACTGAAAGTCGGAACAATTTTTCCACTAAGAATCTAGAAGTATAAGAGAAAAGATAGTATGAACATCAAAAGAATGTCCATTGGAAGTAATGTACCAAAATTTAACAATTCATAAACCATTACAAAAGTACTAAAACCTAAGTACCAAATAAGGAACACATTCCAAGTCATTATGTATATAACTCACCAACATTAAGGATCAACGGTTGGATCAACCTTCAAAAGATCCTTTCCCTTTACTCAAACCTAGATGGATAAAATCTAGAAACACACAAATTCACATGTATGGTGTGATCCAAATCCCAGTTGGATTTCACCTATGATTCTATAAAAATATTCCAATATCAAATTAACCAAGAATGTGCATTCAATTTTTTAACAAATAGGGATGGAATTTAAAAATTCATATTTAAAAATTTTCACTTTAAAATTTAAGAGATAGAAATACATTTAGCAAATAATGCTTTACATTTCATATGATGGAAATTTTTTCAAAATATAGAATTTACCTTCAAATCATAGGAGGCCTTACCCAAATGGTCATTTTCACAAAATTTATTAAATAAAAAAATTATATAATATAGTTTAAATGAACTATGAGGGCATTTGAATAATTTTACAAAAATGGAATATACATTTTAAATACAACAAGAAAGCAACATGGACTTGTGAAAATAGTTATGATAGTTCTTTGGCTATAGGGATCGAACAATGTGAAATAGAAAGTTTGTGCATACACCCCATTGGCCCTAAGGCAAAGGGGAATCATCACCATATCCAAAGGAATGTGATGTACTGATATGATAATTTAGAATGTTGTAAATTGTAAAGTGTCACCCAAGATAACTCCCTATCTACATAAGGATTAAATGTGATCATGTAAAAATAATTATGGAAAGTTTATTTAAATAATGCTTAAAATACAATTAAATCACATCTACCATTTCAAGTAAGCCAATTTTATCTTTAAACCCACAGTGAGTTTTTAATTAAAAACATTCAATTTAACCATGATGAATCCCTATGGTTCCCATAAAAACAATTTTGTTCCATTTTCATAAACAAGGATTTCAAATCAATTAACTATTCCATTTCACAATCCAATTTTGCAATTTCATTTTCATGCAATTCCATCAATTTTATCACAACCCCCAATTCACTAGAATTGGGGTTCTTCACAAAATTTTCAATCCAATAATTTTCTTTCAATTAAATTATACAATTTAATTTATTAAATTCCCACCAAACTAAAATTTAAATTTAACAATTTAAATCTCACTAATTTCAAATTTCATTCTCATAATCCATTTTTCTCAAAAACCCCAATTCAACAGAATCTAGTTTTTCTAACAATGAATTGAAATCCACATAATCCTAATCCAAAAAAAATCACATAAATTCAAACAATTTAAATTTTTACAAAGAAAGTAGGGTTAATATAAATTGGGCGTCACAATGGAATCACACTACCTCGGGATCAACTGATCTCAGATCCCTAAACCCTACCCAGGATTCATCAATGAAGAACAATAAAAACTAGATCTGGGAGAAATAGAAATCAATCCTAGGTTTACATCCATAATAGTGAGTATTGGATCCTCCAACAACAATAGAGATCTATAAAACTATAGGGATAAAGAGAGAGATATCACAAGAGATCATGAACAGGAGGATAAACTAACCAGAGAAGGATCGACTAACATTCTCCTAGCTTCAGATTGCATCTGAGAGGAGTCTGAGGGGACAATAATCCATATTGGGATCTCTAAAGTCGGAATAAACCAGTTCTAGTTGAATAAGGTTCATCTGGGTCCTAAAACAGGGGTTATATAATTTTTCACAAAAAAATGGTATAATTAAAATCTCATCTGCATGGTTTCCTGGGAAACGGTGCACAGTTTTTTTAATCAATGCTCTGTACATGAACCCATTATATATGGGTCACAATATTTCTCCAAAGATATGCATGTATTGACTAACTTTTCTCAAGATGTGAGGAACTCTCCATCAAAGACCTTATATTCTCAAATAGCATGGTGCACAGTTTTGGAAAATAGTGTGCCAACTGTGTGAAAAATGTGTACTAGACCTAAATATCAAGATTCATAAATTTTTCAACCCCAAACAACCCAAAAATAATCCAAACCAATGCTCAAAAAAAATGTGGGACTAGGATTATTAGAATATATTAACGAGATATTACAGAAATCATGCTTAGAAATTATGAATTCTTGTTAAAGGGAATAGAAATAGTCACTTTATCAATGTAATGATAAATCTAAAACACACTTCAACAAACAAATTATAATTTTCTGGTGAAAATAAATTAACCACCCATCTCTCATCTTACATAAATGAAGAATTCACCATTAATTGATAGGGTAATACAATAATAATTGGAATGAGAGTGCAATGAGCATACTTCAAACTTCATGCAATATTCACATTAAGGGATTCCCTTCTTCATAATCATGGAAATTGATGAAATTCATGATGGGAAACACTTATAATATAATTTCAAGGATGATATATTATAAAAAAATAAAAATATATAAAAATATGAAGAAACCTTCTTAGACATTAGAAGTAAAATTCAAACTGAAAATTGTCTCTCAACCTAGTCCATGTTTTTCTACCAATTTTAGACAACATACCATTGTTCATCCTGGTAATAGTTTATTTACATATAAAGGATGAAATGTCACCATTCATGTCTTGTGTATTTATATCAACATCCCACCCTAATTGTAGGCCTCATGATTTTTTATTAATCTACATGTTTTTCCAACATTATAATGTTTTGTACCCAAACTCATAGAAACACCAATAATATCAAATAAACCAAATTCAATTCATATTTTGAGTTATATGTATAGTTTTGTAGTTTTATAACAATTTTTACATTTATTGAAACCAACACTCTTTGTGAGACTTCTTGGGGAATAGTTATTCAGGAAAATTTTCACATCCTCCCTAGATGTGGTGGATTTAATAGTAATTTTCACCATCTATACATACCTTGAGTTTGGTTGAAATCATGTTCCAATTACATGAAACATTTTAGAACATAAAATAGTTTTCATGTTATGGGATAACATTTTCTTTGAGGGTGATCTCATACTCCTTTTGAAACCATTATTCTCAATACAAACATGTGTTGAAACATCTCTTTTTTCAACAATTTGTGAAATTTCATCATATGGTATTATTTGATTCTTAAATATTACCTCTAACTATAAAAACTTCATGTTGATAGATTTATTTTCATATTCAATTTTCTTTTTCTATTCCTCCCAATTATCCTTAATCTTATATATTTTTTATTTGTGCATTTTTCTTGACTCTTGCATAGAATTATCATGATCTTTTACATTGTAATATTTATCTTCAATGCATGGGATTTAAATTTTAAGATAATACTGGTTGAGTCCATTAATAATTAAAATTTATCATAACAGTTAATATATAATAATTTCTATGGTCACTATACAAAAAAGATATTATCAATGGCTATGACTCTTATTGGTCATTAAAATTCATGAAACTATATTTTATAACAGACAAAATTACCTATTTAGTTCATGTGGTTTATATAACTACATATATTAATATCTAATTTATTAATTAAAAAGGGAATTTAATTTATAAATGCTTAGTCCATCATAAACATTTTCAAAAAACTTGTTCATAGTTATAAATATTAGTTAAACCAGGTGCATAAAATATTCAAGAATTAACTAATTTATATGTATAGAAATATTATAATTGATGGTTCTAAAAGGATATAGATTTAGATAAGGTTATTGGGAGTGTATTTAATTAATAACATATTATTATTAATGATATTTGATGTAAGGAATGAACGAAGGACATGGTAAGGGTTTTCTTCTCAAATTCCTCTGTTTGAGAAATTCTTGGTATTATGTTTATAATTTCATTTATATGGTGTTTATAATTAAAACTCAATATTTCATATCATGAATTATATTTTAACTATGATATTTTATGTTTAATTTCATCCCCCTATTTCACATGATTTTGATTAAAATTTTACTCAAGAAGGAATCATTTTCATGGAATTAATTATGATTATTTGATGCATGCTAAATGTTCTATTTCATGTCTCCTTTGTATGGTGTTCAACAGATTTATTATCCTATGAATTTTAAATAATTTATTTCCTATTAATTTAGGTTTTAAACTAATAAAAAACATATTCTAATCATTAAATTATTTTTTATGATAATTTAAGTTATAATAAGTTACAGTTAATTATAATTAATAACCCTTTGTGATAGTATATGGTTTAATGTTAGGGTAACAATGAAGATTTATTTGTGGATTATGATTATATAGTATTATTTATACCCCTAGGGATAATTATAATAAATAATTATATGTATATGATAACATCCAGATGTTATATAAAAATAGTGAATGTGTTATTATCAATGAAATTAAATACCTGTTTTGATACTATAGGTGGATTTAGGATCTAGAATTGATATACCTAGTGATAATTAAACCATAAAGGGTCTATTGGGAACTAACTTGATAAACACCTAGTTTATAAGAAAATGGAATAGATACACATTTTTTCTTCCACTCATGGGGGATATTATTTGGGTAATTCATATTCCCTTCATGAACCATTAATAGGGATTTGGATATGTCTGGTTTAGGGAGCCTAATTGGGAAGTTACCATGTATAAAATATAATTAGATTTATATATTCATATTTTAATGCATATATTAGTTTATATGATCTATAATTTATTAAGGAGAATTTATATTTTGAGAGCATAGATTACAATAATTTGTGAGATAAGAATATTTTAAGAAGGTTCCATGTATTTTGAAATCTCTATTTTGATGATTAGTTAATGAATATTGAGATAAAAAAACTAAATTTATCTAAGGATTAAATTTGAATGATTTAGGAAAAATATATGGCGATCTCTATTGAATCGTTTCCAATAAAAGTTATGTTGGAAAACTATGGTCCAACATGATTGTGTAATAATGTGATACATATTGATGTTAAATTTTCCAAAGGGTGTTTGTTATAATTATATTATAACAATCATCACTCATGTTATATATTTCATTTTTGGTAATGTAATAAGTTAAAATGCACTACGTTAATAATGGTTTCTATGGACATTGTAGAAAATTCCCCAACAAACAATCTTAACTGTTAAGGCTCATAGTGAGAAATATTATAATTAGGAAAAATCCTATTATCAAGAAATATAATTAAAAACGAAAAAATATTATAAATATTAAACATTATAAAACAATAATATTTAATATTATAAAAGTTTTGGTGATAAATAAATGGAAAGAAACAAAATCAATTTCATTCATATCAAAAATGAAGAAATAATCATGTGGTAGAGTTCCTAAAAGGGATATGTAAATGATATTTTTTTGATGATGATTGTTAATAGAAACTCATGTGTTACGGTAATATATAATATAGAAATATATATTTGTACAATTATATGGGATTTGGGAATTATGAACCTCAATGGCCCAATCTAAGGGTCTACAAAGGAAATAGTCACCAATAACCATGAGTAAAATTAAAATCCTATGAAGCTACTAAAAATATTATGGATAGTGAGTTTTAACTACTGATTTTATAGTGTCCTATGTCATGTATTTTTTCAATAATTAAAAGATATTGGTTTATTAATAAAACCATATAAGGTTATTATTATGATATAAAAAATTTTCTAGGTTTGTGTGATTATATTACAATACATTATATTAAAATTGTATTATCTTGTGTACTACATTTAATCATAACATTTTTAAATAGAAATAGAAAATTTTTGAGATAAAATTATTGGTAAAGGAAACATATTACAATTGATGTTAGAAATAGAAGCACAAAATCAATAATATGGGAAGAGTAAAGAATCTGAATAATTTCATAAACAATTAATACTGATAGAATTGTATATCCATGAAATTCAATGAAACAATGTACAATAATAACTAATGATCTCATATTGACGTAATTCAATCTTTATAACATCAAAAAAAAGTTTTAAATACATATTATAAAGACACTATAATGATATAGTGATAGGTATACACAAAAATAGAAGATATTTTGCCTAACTTGGATAACCAATGAATCGAGGAGCTATAAAATATTAAGTCCCAGCTATAAATTGATTAATTTTATTTCATTCAAAATAGTATTAAATAATTTATTTCATACCATTTATAAAGGAACCACAGGGTGAAAAAACATGGGTGTCCATATGATGAAAAATATGGGATGTCAATACATAATCGACCCGTATAAACAGTAAATAATCATCCTGAATATGAATATTTTTTCCCATCTATATATAAGGGATAACATGATCATAAAACTTGTAGATAAATTTTTATGATGGTCATGATATAAACACAAATATTTCCTATGATCATCAGTATTGGTATAATAATATACGGAACCCCAATAATTTTCCACATGTTAATAAAAGTGATAACATGATCATCACCGATTAAGAGAAATATGGTTGATGTTTAAAAAATAAATATTTAAGTTTCCAAGAATAATTTTAATTATGAGTACAATATACATACTTCCAATAAATTTCCCCATATCGATAAATAAATATTTATTCTTGGTGAAAATCCTCATATCTGGATTTTTTAAAATTGTATGTTTGCACTATAGTGGGTACTAAGAATACAGTATTGTCAATTATAAAAAAAACAAGACCATAATACATCCATATAAACAATTTATATGGTTTAAAAATAATAAATCTCCATCACCGAAAACGAAACATTGAAGTTTGTTGACATAAATAAAAAACACCCTCACAAAATTAATATTCCAAGAAATATTACAAAATAAGGGATAAAGAATTGAATTATATGATTTTCTAAGGTTAACACACTTAATTAAAAAATATATATATAGTATAGAATAAATCATAAACCATAAATCCCATTAGGTTAAGTCATTTTGAAAATCATAAAGGAAATGAAAAAAAAGGCCTCTAAAAAAACATTTTTAACCTTCATGTAAAATTTAAATTTGCATTCAACTTTAAATTATAAATTTTGTAATTGTGAATCCACTAATTTTGAAAAAAAATTAATTTATTAATTATATCAATAATAGATCCTTGAAAATACATAATATTTTTGTAAAAATAAGGAACTGAGGTAAATAAATTGTAAATGATAGGAAAATGCATGTTTATATTCAATGTCCCTTTTTTCAACACTCACATTGTAATAATACTATAAAAACATTAATTTTTATTAAATTTATATTTTCCAAAAAATGATTATAAAATTTCATATAATTAACTATTATTTTATGAGAACACAATAATGGAAAATAAATTATTAAGATGAAACATTATAACTCAAAAAAGCTGTTTTTAGTTATCTATATCCCTTATGGGAAACATTAGACATGAATCATGAAACAATTTAATTCAAATATTTTATGCTTCATAGATAATGGTTCCCATAATGGATATTTTTAATTCAAACATCCTTTCCTTGAGTTATAGTGTTTCATTTATAAAAATGTTTTCTCACGGTTAGGATCTTCCGCCATAATATATTAATTTACAATACTTCTATTACTCTTTCGTAAAATGTTTCTTAAAAAATAATAATTTTTTACAGTAACTTTTACAATATAGGCTTCAAAAAAGGTATTTTTCAAATATATTAAAAGGGTTTTCATTTTACATTCATATATTTTAGCTTTCTTAACTCTTTTTTACAAGATAAACATTATTTATTTTAAATCCTCTATTATTGTAAAATGTTTTTTAAAATTAATGGTTTTAAAAATAATTCATGTCCCATTTTTAAAACATATCTTTTAATGTGATGTGTAAATATATATTTTAAATTAATGATAAAATTGATATTTTTATTATTTTCTTACATTACCATTATCATTTCCCAAACGGTTTACCCTTATGGTGTTTATGTTTCGTGATTTATCCTATAATATATGTATGTATATATATATAACTTGATCCATAAAAGTAATATTATGAAATTGTTAGATTCTTATTCCCTTATTTAGAGATATTATTCAAAGAATTATTTTCACTAAAGTGTTTTTCATTTATGTCAACACTATTTTAATTTTCCTTTATTTCAGTGGGGATAATTATTATTCAGTCATCCACCTTCTTACTCTAGATGGATTATGAACATTATGTAGATCATTGTCTTAACCGTTTACCACTAACATATATAGTTTTAGCTTGAGTAATGTATATACTAAATGATATTCCATTTACTAATTAGGGAAATATTGGGAGTGTGAGTAATTTTCCAAATGTAGATAATTAGTGTAATGTTAATTATTTATTTTTACCATCCACCTTCTTTCTATGGATGGGTTATGATCATGTTATATATTTTATTGACATGTGGAAAATTATTAACATTATTTATGTTATTATTCCAATATGGATGAATGTTTTCATGTTTACAATATATAATTTGACCATCCACCTTCTTTATATTGATGTGTTATGATCTTGTTAACCCATTTATTGAATTGGAAAAACTATTGAGATTATTTATGAATATTGACTATAAATGTTGGTTCATCATATAATGAAATTTTATATTTTTAATTATATGTAAATAAATGTTTATATTTAGTTGTAGGTTCCTTATGGAATGGTATGAAATGGATTAATGACTCTTATAGTGAATTAATTATAAATACTAATGTTATGGGTGGGGTTAAACATTTTATATCCCCTAGATTCATTGGAAGGTATCATAAGACAAAAAAGGTTTTTCATGTATAACTATCCATATATTAGTATAGTATCTTGAAATAAGGACTTGAAAACATGTTTTTGGTGTATCATATAATGAATTCCTTTAATATGAGATTAATAAATACTTAATACATGGTTTATTTTTTATTTTTAATGAAAAAACATGATTACATTTTTATTTTTATTCAATTAACCCGTTTTTTATTTTCATATTATGTATTCCTTATTTACATTTGTGATAGTTTGATTAACATGTATCCTATATTTTATTAAACTCTTATCACTATTAACATTCTATTCTCACCCCAGGGGTATCCCATAATGATTTCATTTTCAACATACCACTTTCTATTACGCATATGGTAAACCTTATTAGAAGAATAACAATCCTCACAAGCCAACACATGTTCTTATAGTGTGTTTTGTCCTTACCCAAACATAGCTTGAGGAACATACTAGGAAGTCACAAATCCTTTCATTACTCCCAACCATGCCTCACTGAATTTTACTGTTATAATGATAGTATTTTACATCTCACTTTTTGAGTGGTGTTCTACTCCCCCTCGACCTTTAAGGCATGACATACTTATTATGGACTCAAAACCTCAATCACAAGTATTTACTCTACACTTAAATTTGGGTAATGGTTCTAATAAAAATTTTCCTTAAAATCCCTTATCAAAACAAAAGCAAGGCTATCAAACCCCATGGGTCTCCCATAAAAAAACATTCTTTCATTCCTATCTCGCTAAATTATATTATCCACTAGGGACACCTAATCAAACTAATTTTTGTCCCGATAGTCTAAAATCTGGTCTTTTGTGTTACCTTTCCACACTCACAAACCCCTAGTGAAACATCACAGGAGGCCACCCATCTGGAAACTAAACCTATCCTAGCCTCTCTTAACATGGATTTATAATCATGTATTCTCCTTGAAATAAAGGTGAACTAAGTTGACATGTGTAGTAACATTTATTCCCATATGAATCACTTTTTTGGTGTGTTAAAATTTTATTATGGGGTTTTTGAGATCACAGCTTTTTTATGTTTCTATTTCCCTTGGTTAGGAGGAAAATCATTAAATGTGATATGACTAGATGAATAACATGTTTTTATGATTTAGAGGAAATAATAAAGGCTTATAATCGATTATTTAGTTTCTTATATAGTGTCAAAAAATTCCATTTTTTTGAATTTCATGGGATTTATTACTTTGTGTTTTTACATAACTATATAAAGATCAAAACCTATCGTCTCATGTAAATTTTTATAATATCAAACATAATATATCATCATTAATCATGAATTTTGTGAACTATAAATTCATATAATCTTAAAATGATATTTTTAGAAAAATACTTATCTAAACATAAAATAATCATTTTAATAATTTTAGGTAATCTGATTAAATTACATTTAGGTAATTCAATGTGAAGTTATTCTTGTTTATTTACACTAATTTAATGACATGTTTTTAACAGTAATACTTAAATATTCACAATTAATATAAATATATGATATTTTTATGTGTTGTGCAAGGAGTATGCAATAAAACTTGTTTCCCTCATATAAAATAAATGATATATTAAAATATTGGATTTTTATATTCTCCCCATTAAAATAAATTACCTCCTAAAAATTAAAATATAATGATGAGATTAAATTATGATGGGAACTCATAATTAACCATATATAGATAGATGAATATGATTAAATCTTGGATGTGGAATGAAATTTTCCTATATCAAAAACAATTTTAATAAAATTTTAATAATGATATCAAATACAATACAAATTTCAAATAGAATTATGCTATGGTAATAAGATATAGATTTTAAGGAGTAACATCCCTCAATAAATGAAATTAAATTATGTGATAATCATATGACAAGGTGTTTTTTTATAAACCAATATCCAGCATTAATGAAAATTTTCAAAATAAAAGAAAACTACAAAATCTAAATAGAAAACACATTATCTGAAACATTAGTTGAACTTTCAGAGAATATTCATTATTAACATAGTTTTTGGTGAATATTTCCTAAAATTTCATTTATATTTGGTCTATGAGTCACATAATTCCCAAATCTATTTAAATTTATACAATAGATTTTTATAAAATATATTTATCCCATTAACATTTGAGTCTAATGACCTTCATATACATTATTATAAAAAATTCCAACACCTTTAAGAAAATGTTTCCTACTCTTCTTCCCACATTTTCATGGTATTGAAAATTGAATCTTCTTTCCATTTTCATCATCAACACATAACATTATATGATAGTTTGTCCTTATCTTATTTAGGGTGCTTGGAATTTCAATTATGTTCATTTTTTAATAAAAGTTCTTGATTTCTATTTTAGAATAATAGAAATATTTTTAAATCTAACTTTGAACACGTAATGTTTCCCAATGGGGTAGTTTACACATTATCCATCTCATTCATTTCTAACTTGGATCCTTCAAGCTTCAACCATAACTAAAATAAAATGAAATATATTATTTTTTTATGTATGTATAGATCCACTAATTTTAATTATTGTTTTGATACTTGGTAGATAGATCTATTAAACATATGGGTTTTCTCAAGAGGTTGAATTCAAAGGCAGGAGAACACTTTATATAGGGTAGTCTTATGGAGTAAATTGTAAACATTCAACATAAATGGCTTAGGAATACCCCATAAGGAGAGTATTTTTGGTATAAATACCATATTTACATCGTAACCTTGGTAATCCTATTAAAAATAGATAAATTAAGTAGTTTTCATCCTCGTGTATTAAACATAAAATTTATTATTTTTCTATTACATGGTAGAAACCACCATTGTAGATCTTCTTCTTCTCTATCTCTAGTCATGGAGATAACTCCCTCATATGAAATCCGAATCACTCTCTATTTTTTATATTAGATTCATCCTGGTAATCTCTTCAATCCTTTTACTTCTTTATTTATTTGTCTCACCGTATATAATGATAAATAATTTTGGGATAATATGACATATTTTAGGGAATTCATATATTTATTTGATTTCTCTTGTTGTAGCTCAAGTTAAGGGGTGGAAATGGAGGACGATTCTGCTACCCAACTAAGGCAGGTGTTCACATTCTATTCCATAAATTATTGTCTATTTATTATATGTCTTTTTTTTCCGACAAAATTTAATTTCTTAATGTTTTTTCTAAAATTAAAAAACCCTATAATTTAGATGTTCTATAGTTCCATTATACATATATTGGGGTTTAAAACCTCAGTGAAATCCATCCCTTTGGGTGAGTTTAATTATAATCCTTAATTTTCTAGGTTTCCCTGAAGAAAGATACAATACTAAGGTGTGTTTGGCCTATAGTGGACTGTAAAATGAATTATATTGAATCAATTGAATTTTTATTAGTCACACGACATAAATTATAGAATGAATTGAATAAATGTCATGTGTAATGCCCCTTGGCCTGGATTTGTAATATCACATGGATGTGAATGTATTTCTACAATATAAAATGTAAATGATGATACATTATATTTAATTATAATTAAGGGACATGACATTCCATATTTCTTGTTTGGGGTTTCTAGACAAGGAGTACTGTAATTATTATTTAAATATGTTGGACATGATGTTCCATATTTATTATTTAGAAATAATGGGAATGAAATTCCTTATTAATTTCTAGTAAACATTGGAAATGATTATCCTTAATTATTATTTCATACTTAGTAGGTTTCTTAAGAGGTTGATGAAAAATGGAGTAGCGCACTTTCGATAGGATAGTCATATGGTGTAAATTCAAAACATACAGTGTAAATGGATCAAAAATAACCCAAAATAGAGGATCTATAGTGTAAATAACATATTTAATATATTGGATACCACATGAATCCTAATAAATAATTGTTAAATTACCCTTTAGCCTCCTATTTTTTTAAACATAAACTTTCTTCATCGTCTTCTTCTTCTTATTGAATTACATAGAAACATCCATATTTTGATATATCATCCCTATCTATCTCTAGTCTTGGAAATAACTCCCAATTATAACTTCAAAATCTATCTATATTCATCACATTGGATCCAACCTAATGAGCTCTTCAATCCTATTTCTTTTTTTTTATATTCATCTTGATTTATCGAATACTAAATCCATGAGGTCTAATATTCCCTATTTTTTGGGTGTTCATCTATTTATCTGATTTATATCATTTTATACCTATTTAAAATTTGATAATAGATAAGAAGTACATAACCCATCTAATGTATGTGGTCTCATGATTTTCCCCAAACAATCGGGTGTCAATTATGTGGGCAATTTATGTCACACACTAGACATTCCATAAATTACTTCTAATATTAAAAAACTATTAAAATAATTTTAGAATATTGATTTATACATGATATGGTGTGGTTATACATGGTTATTGGATGAAATCACCAACCTAAATCATCCCTTTAAGTGTGTTAAAATATATTCCTTAACAGGATAGGTTTCCATGAAGACCAAAACACATCTACAAAGTGTTTATCATGGAATTAGATAATAAAATTAATTAAATTAAATTAATATTAATATTATTCTTTCATAATACATAAATGACATAGTGGATTAAAGAAATGGAATAGATTATGTACCTTTTCCTTGATTTATAATATCACATTGATGTGAATTATTTTTTCCAATTTGAAATGGAAATAATGATCCATGATATTTAATTATAATTACTAGACATGATGTTCTATACATCTTATTCCAAATTAGTAGACATGGAGTTACATATTTATGATTTATATTTATGGGAAATTATTCATTATATTGTATATTTAGAATTAATGGACAAGATTTTACATATTAATTTATCATAATAAATGGAAATGACACTCATTAATAGTTATTTCATACATATGGTCAAGAATATCTTTATCAGTGTTGTTTATTAATATAAATGATATTTATCTTGTTTATACTTAATTGATGGACATGTAAATCTATATGGATTACAAATAAATATAAGACATGATGCACCATAACAATAATAATAAAAATATTTTTAATATTATGAATAAAAATAAATTATAAGAGGCATTTAGGTTGAGTGTGAAGTAGGTAGTGTTCAATGGATATCCCAAGGGGAATCCATACCAATGTGGTTTATTTATTTTCTTCTTTACATTGATTATTACATGCACACTTTTAATTGTATATTCAAGTAATGGATAATAATATACATTATTGGTGATGGACTAGTGATTTAATCTGAAAACCTATATAGGATGTCGATTAGAACCTAGATAGACTACATAAATATAGGTAGGGTCAACAGGAAACATCTAGGTGTGGGTGCCTAATTTTTTGTACTGGAATAAGGTATTATAGTATATGACCAAGAATATGTCGGTGATGCTATTGAAGAAATAACTTCGTGTATTTTTTATTTTTAGTATGACATGTTTTATATTCATGATGCATTATCACCCTTGTACCCCCATTTTTTATTACATCATGACATGATGTTATTTTGTATATGTACTAGATTTTGGTTTTTCTTATGGATTATGGTTGTATGTTTAGTATAACTAGATGATTTATTTTCTATTTTTGTTCATTACTATGTTTCCACTTTTTCTTATTTCTTATACTGATGTGTTCATAATTTGATACATGTGGGTATTTTCTCCCCACCATTCCATTAAAAACCTTCTTTCAAGTTAGAAACCTCTAGAATATGGGGAGGAATGCTTGAGGACATGTCTCAAACCAAGTTTTTTTACATATGAATGAACCAAGCCTAGGACATTAAAAAGTGGTGTTAGAGTATATATTTATTTTGTATTACTATTTGGGTTCATAGATAGTATATTTGGAATGTGTTATAATTTGGTAATGATCATGTGTCTGGCTGTAGAAAACCCGCGTGTAAGGGGAAACAAGAATAACATGGGATGGAAATTATTTTTTTAGATTATTCTTATTATAATTTTAATAATTTCACTAATGGGATAAACACATGATTTATATATTTTATTATTATTATAATGGATTCACCTTTTTGTTCTTGAATCAATACAAAAATGAGGTATATTATCATGCATTGTTATAGGAAACTGAGAATTCAAATTCCATTAATAATCCATGCCATTTTAACATTATTGCATACATTGACTACAATATTTTTTATATTCCTTGAATGATCTATTTTTTATTGACTTATATTTACAAAAAATTAATGACATAAATAATTTTCTATCAAAGGGTCTCCCTAAACCTTAATAGTGTTTTCCCATATAGATTCGAAGTGGAACCTTAATTTAACCAATTATCACATCTTTGATCTATGTAACTAGGGTTACATGGGATGAAATGTTGGTTGATTTAGATTACATGAATTAAAATTTTAATTTATAAATGTTTTCCCTCAATAAATTATGAATAATTATTCATAAAATCAAATAAAAATATATAGATTTGTATATGATGAAATTGGATATAAGGGTTAGGTTGAAATTACATGAAATTCCATTTTAAACTTGTAAAGTGTAGGAATGTATATCATTGGAATAAAATAGGAATTAAAGAAGACTATGAGTTATATATATATAAATTATGAATTCCAAGTCATCAAGGAAATTAATTCCATTAAATGGGTATGATAGTTACATATTAAAGAGTGTTTTCCACTATAATTTACAATTGAAACTCTATATATCAAAACCCATAATGCGAGACGCAAACATTGACACACACCCGAACATGGTGGTGGATAGTTCGGAGTGACTTTTGTGTGGGAAGGTGTACTATTTTTTATATTCCTTTTATCTATAATTTTTTAGTTATTGAATTCTATTTTGAGTCATGTTTTTGGAATTATAGTGATATGACACCCTTCCAACGTCAAGTCATGCACTAAGAGGTAGGAAATAACCATGATCTAGAGGTATTGGTCCCTGATAAAATAGTATTACCTCTTGCAGTGACACTTGTTTCACCTCCCTTTGTTTCCAATATAGGTTCTGATACTCAATTTATTGAGGGTTTCATGTGATTAGTAAATAATATACAGGGATCCCCAAAACCTAACCCTTATATGGATGAGTTGAATAAGGAGTTCTAATAACAACACCCCTGTAAATTTTTAGGGGAAGACGTTCTCCATGCCACTGAGTCATGAATGGATCATATCTTGTTGAAATTTGAGCATCTTGAGACACGACATGAGAAGAGAGTGAAACATGATACAAAAATGATCATAAGATCTGCTAAGATATTCTAGGACTTTTTAACTTAAGATGGTTGGATTTGGACAATGGTCTGGAGTGATTTTCAGACGGACTTCTATGATTATTTCTATACTGAGACTTTGAGACCATTCTAAGCTAGTAATTTTGTGCACTAAGAGAACAAAACATTATCTATTAGGGATTATTTGGATCACTTTATAGAGATTTAGATATGAACATAGATTCTTATGGGTGATGAGTCGTGCAGAGAAAGGTGATTCGAGGATTGATTTAGGTTTAACATTAGGTTTTAGGTGAACGTCTTCTAATTGATTACCATACCGGGGATACTGAATTAGGTTCTCATTACCAAGAATATTCTAAGAGTGAATGAGGGTATTTTACTTAGTTTTGCATCACAAGGACTAGAGCCTAGAGAATTCTCTTTAAAGTTGTGGTGGTCATAGAATCTGCATCGATAGGAAAGTATAACTACATTATAATGTTAAAGTTGGTCACTTGAAGCCTCATTTTCATTGATTCCCAATCAGCTTCCACGACTACATATGGATAGGGTATATTCAATGGTTTTGTATAATGTTCCCAACTATGCTTAGTGGGAGAGGATCTACACCAGCTGCATCCTTTGGTGCATTATATATGGATCCTCACCATACAGGTATCTAAAGTACTAAATATCATTCAAGATGAAGAGATGTTCTTGGCCAAGGGATATAGACATAGGACATTTAGTGCTAGTAGGTTGGATCTTCCTATGATATTGAGGTTGTATCTTAGGGCCACAAACCATGAAAGTTATATGAAATGCATTCGAAACCCCAAGAAGTATAGTGTCAATCCTTTTGTAGTTTGAAGTATTATTTTATTACCCTCTAATTTATTGTATAATATATTTGATATATGTGATTCAAATTCATTCATATCTATCAAAACGATGGAAATTATTAGCCTCGTGATCAAGTATTTATGTAGAGGAATGAATCTCAATAATCCATTGGTAATTTTATCAGAGAGTGAGTGTCCTTGTAAGGAATTATCCATTGAGATAGGTTATAATAGTTTAGTATATATCCTTTTTTTCTTTATATGATGATACTTGATATGATTATTATGATGGACTATCTAGTACCATATCATGTCTATATATACTTCTATTGAAGTTGGGTGTACTTTATATGACCCAAGGATAATAACCGTATTCATAAAGATGAATGGGATGACCAGAAAGATCTATGTATAATAAAGAATCATGGGTTGGGTGGAGTTATAGCTGATATTGTTAGTCTCTTTTGAGATTTTCCTAGAACATGTTAGAAAGACATCACTCCTGTAGTGGATCATTTTAGGGATGTCTTCCCAAATGAATTTTTTAGACTACCTCCTAAGAGAGAGGTAGAGTATAATAGTGAACTATTATTAGGAGAATTACCACTATTGATTACTCCGTATAGAATGGTTATTACTATGTTAAAGGGGATCAATATGTAGTTAGAATATTTGGAAGCCAAGGATATGACATTATACATCAACATGGGTTTCACAATTTATTTTCTCTAATGAAGTTCATATTGACCATAGGATTTTCAAGGATTTTCAGAAAATGAAATATATTATGATTAAGAATTGGTATTCTTTACCTTTTATTGAAGTCCACTCTGATTATCTCATAGGATCATGAGTCCTCTTTGAAGATCAATTTGTTATCTACTAACTATTAGGCATGATAAAGGCCATCATATATACCATGTACAACATTCCATAGTAGATATGAACAGAATAACTATTTTTTTTATGAAATTAGGTATCATAAACACATGTGTAATTTTTATTTCCCTAAATAATTGGGTCTTCCACCCATACATGGATTCCTTTATTATGTTTTTCATAGGTGTTATCTTAATGGATTATCATACTCAATGTGATCATGATAAAAAAAACTCAATATATTATTGAATAAACTGAGAAATCATAGGTTTTATTCCATGTTCAAAAAATTTAATTTATTTATTGATATAGTACTCTTCTTAGGGAACATATGCGTATATAAATGAGTATATGTTAACCTAGATAATTTGAGAGATGTTGTTTCCTGGGAGAATCCCAATATTGTTTTTGAAACACAGAGTTTTCTAGGGTTGGATAGCTATTATATAATTTTTATTTAGTAAATATCATTCCATTAAGAACATATTAATGTCTAAAATAAAAATTCTTTCATGTTTGTATGGTTTTAATCTTGATGGGAATCCTTTCTTGAATTTAAAATAAGGTTGAACTTCGCACGAATCAAGATTTTACTTGAACCAGGAAAACACTATATTGTTTACTTTGATCCACCAAGAATTTGGATGGGATTCATTTTGATATATAGAGTTAAAGACATGTATTACTATATCACAAGCTGATACATCATGAGAAGAATTACTCGAAAACATATCATGATCTAGAATTTGTTGTTCATGCATTGTTCTTTTAGAATAATTATTTTCTATGAGGTGGGGCTTTCATATTCATAGACCATAAAATTATAAAATACTTATTTTCTCATCTTAAATTTATAATTTTAAAGATACTATTATTGGAATAACAATATTAATTTGACATTGAAATGGATTATATTCCTGGGAAATAAAATTCAGTATCAAATGATGTGATAAGTAAGTCTCAAAGACAAGAATTGTTGGATGCTATTAGCAAGTTGTAGTTGTCAACATTATTTTCTGAGATGCACTTGGAGGCAAAAGAACATTAATGGTAGATTGTACATATATAAATATCAGTGAAAAATAAACTTTTGGATAGAGTCAATAAGAATTATCTTTTAGTCTCTAAGGTCTTAGTCATAAGGGAGATTGTTTTAAGTAAGGAATTAACTCTTAGTTGGTTCATGGATGAGGACAAGATCTTGTGAATCCATAAATGTTTCTGGGTTCTAGAATATTTAATATAATAGTTAACATGTGTGTTTCATGCATCTATATAATTTGTATATCCCAGTCTCCTAAATATGTATTTTGATCTATGCCACTAGTATTGGTGTCCTAGTGTGAAAATAGTGATAGCCAATTTTTTTACCCATTGTCCTACCTATTAGCCGGTGAAGGAAGAACACCAATGACCAATTGTACATTTATATAATTTTCTAATTCATGAGTATAAATGGTATAAAATGACCATGTAATTTATAAAATGTGTAACCAAGTCACCTCAAGGCAGTGATGCGGTATGGGTGATCATTGATAGGTTGATGAAGGTCTCCCACTTCCTGTCTGTTTGAGATACCTTTTCTATGGATGAGTTTGGGGGATTATTTTTTAGGGAGAACATATTACTATATGGATTTCCATGTACTATGATATTAGAAAGGTAAAATCACTTTAAATAATGATTTTGGTATGGGTTTTAGGGGTAACTAGGTTTATATGTTCTTTTTAAAATATCTTATCACCAACACACTAAATGGAAATATGCTCATATGATACAGGTGTTAGAGGACATTATTTGGGAATGTGTCATTTATTTTGAAGGTTATTTGGAGGAAAACAGAACTTATTTAAAATTTTATTAAAATAACATCATACAAATGACAATATATAAGGCTTCTTATGAGTCTTGATTTGGTATGTTCTTTTGTTCACCCTCATGCTGGTTAGTGGTTGGAGAGGAAGTACTGTTGGGGCCATGTCTTGTTCAATATAAATCATAGTAGGTATATATTTTCAAGAAGTGTATAGGTAAAAATCAGTATATAATAAAATCAAATGCCCATAAACTTCAATTACATTTGGGTCTGTTATTTATGATTGAGTATTTTTACGGGTCTCACATAGATTTTGGAATAGATGGATTTGAAGGTTGGGTAAGATTTCACCTTGATTCATCCAACCTTTTTTTGTTTTCAAGAGGGTTGGAGAAGTGTTTTGTTGATTATAACAACCATTCAAATTTTGGGGAATGCATGAACTCATGAATGTATCTCACCTTCATTGTTATCTTTTTTACTCATCTCGTTATTTTGATCCTGATGAAATAATGTTAGAGGTGAATTTTTATTTTTATGAGTATATTATTCATATTTTTTATCACATAACAAAGGCCCTTAAAGGGAGTTTGGATCCTTTAGTACATGTTCTATGAATCAATTCCATGTACAGGATGATACATGGGAGAGAGAGGTTGATGTGTATTCTTAGTGTTCAGAACTATTCTTAGATGATTCTCACCCATGATCAAAAAGGAAACTTAGGGATGAGTTCTTTTAAAGAGGGTAGGATATAAAATCTCATATTTTCAAAGTGATAAAAATCTATTAATTTCAATTCTTGGTTTGGTTTATTATAGATAGTTTTATTGAACTCATAATATTTATTGAGAGGTTAGAATAGAAATAAGTAACACACTATCTACATGATAGTTCATCGGTATAAATAGATTAGTCAAACTATCTAAAGAGAGGTTTTTTAGTGTAAATCATATCATTAAGCTATAAATAACATAGGTTTCCTATTAAAAAATGGTGAAATTACCTTTTTCCCTTCTCCTATTTAAAAACTAAAAATTCTTCTTCTTCTTCTATTACATAGTATGATCCCCCATTGGAGATCTCCTTCCTCTCTATATATAGGCTTGGAGAAAAATCTCCCATTAGATTTCATAATCATCCTCCAATCACCAAATATCATCAATCTTGGTGATCAATTCAATTCCCATATTCTTTTATATTTTATATATCATAATATGTAATACTAATTCCATACTAGCTAGTATGCCATATTTTTTGTGTATTCATCTATTTCTTGGATTTCTCTCATTCTATATCGATTTAAAGGTTAATAATAGACAAGGATCTTACTACCCATTTAATGTAGTCATTCTCATGAATTTACATAGTTGTTTCGGTGTTTATTATATGTGGTTTTTATGATTCACATCATAAATTCAAGATGTTTCTTCTAAAATTAAAAAACCATTAAATTAATTGTTTATCCTTGATTTAATGTGATATAATGTTGTTATAAATTGTTTGATGTTGAAAACCTCAACCCAAAACATCCCTTTTATGAGTTAAATTACATTCCATAATGTCATAGGTCTCCCTGATGACAAAAACACCACTAAGGTGTCTTTGTCTCGACGTTATCCAATAAAATTCACTATATTGAATTAATTTATTGTTGATCAATCATATTATTTAAATGATAGAACTAATTGAACAAATGGAATGGATTATGTCTCTTGTACTTGATTTATAATGTCACATGGATTTTAATTATTTCTTACCTTCTAAAATGGACATGAAGATCCATGATGTTTAATTCTAATTATTGGAAATGTTCTTCCATATTTATTATTTATAATTACTAAACCTATAATTCAATAATAGTTATTCATATTTTTGGGAAATGATACTTCATATTCCTTTTACAATTTTCTAAAAATAGTCTATATGTAAAATATATAATATATAAAAAATATTTATCTAAAAAACCTTTGAAAAATGTATCAGGAGACAAAAAATAAGCTCTATAATTTATTTATGTTAATAAAAATACATCCATATAGGTATTTGAATAATATGGGCATAGAAAAAAAATTAGTAATTAAATATATAAAACATTATAAATGATTTTTTAAGTTAAATTTCTCCTTACCTCAAATATCTCATTGTACATAAATTGTTTATACTTAGATATAATAAATATATGCAATTGTTTATTTTATTAATAATCATTTTCATGTTTATTAATATATTTATTTCACATATATACATGATATACTTAACTAATAAATTGATTAATTTCATGTCATATTTTTTGAGAATATTTGGTTTATAAGTTAGAATTGGAATGGGTAGGTTGAAAATGGCCAAGGGGTCATCATTCCATCATATAAAAATAGTAAACATTTATTAATTATCCTTTTTACACATTAAATAAAATTATACAACCATCAATTAGCTGTATTCATGAAAAAAGTTCACATATCCTAATAGAGGTGGTAGTGTACACTTACGTGTGAACGGAATTATTATTTTTCACTGGATGGAAAGGTAAGAAAATAGATGATATGTTATTATCCACAAATGTTAATTATGTAATTAAAATAATATATATTCACAATATTCATCATAATATCTATCCTTGATATGTGGTGCTAAAAAATGAAATACAAAACTTGATACATGACAGATGTGACTTATATCTTCTCATATTATAACCTCCTTGTCATACAAATTAATCATTCTAGATTTAGTTTTTTAGTGGTAAATGATCATCTAGGAAATTGGGAGATCTTTTGGGAGATATTTTTTTAGTAAAATTATTAACTAGAGTGCTATAATGGTTTGAATAATGGTGGAGATGAAGTTCCCTTTCATATATGAATGGAGGGGAACCCTTTGAAATACATTAATAATTAAATTAATATGAAATAATTTTCATAATCAGGAGGGAAAATGAAATATTTTGAATCTAGAATGACCATTAATCAAAACAATCTCATGTAATAAAATTTTGACATTTTTAGTTAATGGTTTCTACCTTATATATAAATTTTAATCCCATGATAACCGTATTGATGGTAACCATGATATCAATGTTTTATAATCTACTTGAGAAAAGAAAGTTTTTTAAATGGAAAAGTTACCCATAAGTAAATATTTTTTATATGAACAACTATTTTTCATTAAAATGTATAGTGATTTTATTTTAATTAATATAACAAATTTAAAATTATATTATTTAACATAATATATAATCAATGATATTTTAGAGATTATTAACATAGAATTAATGTAATGACATTATGATAGTAATATAATTATAATCTAAACTTATAAAAAAACACTAATATAATGAATTTTTCTTGTGTAACAAAATAATTCATTGAAATTTAATTAAATTTTATGCTTCTAAAACCATTTACTTGATTTTTTAACTACCTGTACAATCACTATATCATCCATTTGTAATAATTTAAGGTAAATATACCATTCAATAAAAATTTAAAATAATTTACCATGGAAAATATAATTTATTCATCTTTATACAACAAATTACAATTTAACATAACCTATTTTTATCCCTATAAAAAATATTATTGATATTTAAACAAAGAGAGTGACTTTTTACTGTTATTCATTACTTAAAATCATGTTAATTTCATACTCAAAGGGAAGATTCATGAAATAGAAACACTTTAGAACTATTTATTAATATGTTCAAAATAAGTTATATAATAAAATAAATACATGTTTTAGGGATGTTTTTTGTCTTTATAACATAGTTTTACACTAGTTTTACCCATTTTAACCTCACTGAAGTGAAAAATATTTGTGATGACTACTATTCAAAATAAAAAACATAGAATAAAAATATTTAAAAAATTTGAAGACCATGATTCCAAATATAGAATTTATTTTTTATGATTCAATTTTTTTAGTAGAAGAAATTAATGTCAATATAAATACCTAAAACACAATGAATTTTTTTTAGAAAAAAGTATTTTTAAGAAAAAAATGAACTTACACCAAAATCATTTATAATACTAAATCTAGCGTAATCAATTATATTATATCTAATTAAATAAAACTTCTGTTAACTTAAGGTAAATTTAAAAAAAATGAGAATTTTATAGAACTTTTTAAAATTAAAATAAATGAAATCATAAAAATATTATTATCCTTCATTATTCTCATAAAAATAGAGAGTTTCAAAAAATTAAAAAAAATAAATCTAAGATAATTTTTAAATTATGTCATAAAAAATTAAAATCATTTTTTAAAAATAAAATTATAATATTTAGAAATTAAAATTTTGAATAAAACTTTATAATGGATAATGCTCAATTTAGTTAAAATAATATTATTTTATATTTCATTTGAAAATTACTTAATATTTATATAGTGATGTAAAATATATGAAATATAATTCATGACTACATAAATGTAATAAAATTAAAATATTATCAAAATTAATTTTTTAAAATATATTCTTCTCTATCATCTATTTCAGAGGAATATTCTAAAGAAATCTCAATATTATTAACATGTGTAATCATTTTTACATAACATATTTATTTTATATTTTTCATTTAAAAATATATTATTGAAATAATAATTTATATAAATATTTATTCATAGAAAAATTAATATTATTATGCTATGGGGTAATCATTATTCACCTTTTCCCTTTTTTATCATGACAAATTAAACCATCAATCATGCATTTTTTGGGCTACCACCTCCACAATGCAACATGTTTCAATTTTCTTCCCCACCATATAATAATGGCATATATTGTGAATTTAATAAATAATTATGATATTTATATCATTTTTAAAATTCTGAAAGTATTAACCATGTTATTCCTTCCAACTATTCTATAAAAATAAAATCATAATATATGCATATGTGTGTACTACCTCCTCTTTTTAATGAATGGATTCTATATTTTTCATCATTATATTCCATTAATAGTAAGGAGGATGGGATTATAGGATAAATAGATTTTTTATTATATCATTAAGTTATAGGTATGTCAAATTGGAGAACCTATTAATGATATGGGAATCAAAATATTATCATTATTTCAATTGTTTAAAATGAGTGAACTAAGAGGATAATGATCTCTTCCTTCGAAGTAATGACTTTATCTAAATTATGTTTTCATTATTATATATTAAAATTATTATATATCGCACTAATAAAAACTATATAACATTATTATTATTCTGGTATAATTATATTACATCTAAACCATCTCATTATCATTCAATAATTATGGTGGGTTCTTAATTATGTTGGGTCTCTTTAACCACCAACGTGAACAAAATATTCATTTATAACCTGGAAAAATATGAGAAATTATATACTCATATAATATTATATAATTAAGTAAGTAATGTATATATATAAGTATGTTTATACTAACATTTAACTCATTAATTTAGAAAATACATTTCATTCATTAATAATCACAGAAACATGAACATTACTAATTTCATCTTCAGGGTTATAACCAAAACTACCATGGAAATGAAGTAAAAATTTTATAAATATAATGAAAAATATATTCCATGACCATTGAAAATCTTGATATGATGAACCTTTTTATAATAATTAATACCACCATCATTTTTATAAAACTAATTCAATGAAATAAGGATTATTAATACTTGATGTGGAAAATACATAAATAATTGCTAATATATATATAATGATTATAAATGATGAGTATAAATGGATATATCTAGGGATAAATTTATATTTTTATTTATCTAATGAACTTAATTTAATTATACAGGATGGTTGGTACATGTGTATAATGAATCGGAACTGAGGTAACGGTTATCATATAAAATTCCAATATTTGGGACATCCATGTTTTGATGAACATGGTATCATTTATATGGTGTCTATAAATCTTATTTGAGATAACATATAATTAATTATATTTTAATTATTTTAGTTTAAGTTCAATTATAATACCTCTCTTCTAAAGGGTTCGATTAAAATTTTATACAATCTACATATTTTTTCAGGGTCTCAAATGTGATTCTTTTAGATATATTATATATTATCCACAATGTTTCTTTTTATATTTTTATATTGACTTACAATCACATGAATTTTATCTAATTTATTTCCTTTTAATTAATGGGATCAACTAATCCAAATCATTTTTTCTATCAAATTTCTTTTAACTCGACTATTTCCCAATTCATCCATGTTTTTGTAACTCAATTATCATTCATTAAGTAATGATCATTCAAAAGAAATTATTTCATATAAATAGTATATATTTTTACAATGGATATTATCCTATGGTATCATCTCATTGTTCATATTTTTACTATATACAAACCTTTTTATATTATTCATTCTTCATGGTGTACGTTTCCCGTAAGAGGTATTGATAAAAATCTAATTTATTTAAATTAAATGAATAAAATTGATCATTTAATATTTCATTATATGGTATTTTATTATAATATTCTGAAAAATAATTTAAATATACAAGTGAATGTTTTTTAATCTTTTTACTGTGTATTTTTTAACATAAGTACTTTGAAAATAATAAAAAGTGTGTTTCCTTTAAACTTCATATCTTTTTTATTTCTATCGAATTTCTCCAAAAAAAAATATAGGTCTTTCTTAGGTTATATAATTAGTGATCATTTTCTAAATAAATTGTTTATAATAGATTTAATATTAAATTTATAAAATCTATATTTAAATTCTATAATCTTGTTTATATTTTACTTAAATGTTAAAAATATTTTGTTAAATATAATTTATGTTTTTTCTTTAATTTCAATTATCATTACACAAAATGATTTAACTGAATGGGTTTATTTTTCATTATTTATCGTAATATATAAATATATATATTATCATTTGGGATATTTAAATGAATGTATATAATAATTAACTTTTTGATCCCTTCTTTTATAATACCATTCGATGCATTATTTTGGGGGGGGGGGGTTTCATTTATGTCAAACACCTTATTTATTTATTTTGATTCAATTTCTATATATTTTTTGAAACCATTATCTTTTTTATCTAGATTTATTATACTCATATTATTCCAGTATTAAATATATATAATTTTAAACCTATATAGTGTGAAAATATTATTTTAAAAAAATTATTATTGAAGGATATTTTCCTAGAAATAACATTTATTTCATGACATGGGGAAAAGTATTGTTGTTGTGTATATTTTTATTCCAATAAAGTTTATTATTGGATTATTTATGATGTTTTTAGTTACCATCCATCATATTTATTTTAATGGGTTAAAATAATTTTAACCCTTTTATTGACATGGGAAATAGTTTTGAAATTATTAATGTTTATTGAATGATAGTGAAATTGGAATATAAATTGGCATTCTGTATCATTCATTAAATTTATAACCATGATTTTTATTATCCATCAGTTCCTTAAGAAATTATTTAAAATGTATTGATGTCTGTTATTAGGAATATACTAGACTTAATCAATTTATGGGTGGGTCCCTACAATATATAGTATTTAGACTCTCTAATGGCTCACATGAGGCCAAATTGATTAAGACTTCCTATATACCTATCAACATATTAGTATAATGTCTTTGATAAGGTAATTGAATATATTTTTCTATATTTGATATCCTCCACTCAATCAGAATAGGATAATTAGTGTCGATATACATGTTTTAATTTACATACACTGATATAGTATGATTTCATTTTCAATTCAATATATAATTATTCATATTATTTATTTTTTTCAAATCATCCCTGTCATTCTTAGGTTTTTGAAATATTCAGTTATATATTTCCATTATTGAGTGTTTGGTCCCATATATTTTTTTTCTATGTACTGAAGTCATAAATATTATTTACACGTGATTTTTCTAATTGGGTAGATTGTGTGAAGAATTTGTGGGAGCTATTGAAGACATATTATGTATTAAATATCCAATAAAGTATGTTGACAGAGTTGAAAATGATCAGTAAAAATCATTGAGGGAAATATCCCTTTTTCCTGAAATAATTTAAAAGTCATATAATTTATAAAGGAAGTCATTTAAAATATAGTTTTAAATCAAAGCTTCTCATACCACTTTGAAACATTTAAAAGGTATTTTAATTTTAAAACATTTATTTCTATATAAATAAAACCTTAAAAACCATTTTGAAAACATTGAAAATAATTAGAAAGGTTTAGAAGAATAAATCCTTAAAACATTAAAAATGATTTTGTAGTAATAGATTCAATTAAAAATAATCACTTTGAAAACTCTTTTATGAACATGGACATGGATAATAAATATATCCCAGTAGATACTTACGTAAAAACAACCTCGGATAATAAAGAGATTGTGAAATTAACCCTTACCTTGTACATTTCCTTAGTCGACGGTATGTTAACCTATTTTATAATGGGGAAATAATTGTTATTAAATTATAAAATTATCATATACATTATTATGATATCATATATGATCTTTTAATATTTCTTTGTTAATGATATTTTAGTAATATCATCGTTTCGGGTGTTCAATGATTCATTTTACTTTATATGATTTGTTAAGAAAGTCATGTTTGTTATGGATAAGATATATCTTATTCATATATAGAATTATATACATTCTTTAAACATTATTTATAATCATCAAATGAAAATTATTCTTGAATGGTTACGATGGGGAAGGACATCTCATCGTGTCGTGTAGATGGTAAGTCGTACATATGAACGAGCGAAAATATCATTCTTTTGATGGTGAAATAGAATATAATTGGATGGTATATAGTATATAAAGAATCATTAAAATTTTATATTTATTATTTATATCAGTTATACTCATTATTATACCCATCCAAATAATGAGGTGTTTGAATAACAAACTACACCACGACGTGGGGACGATAAGTTGTACGTACGCACGTCCGGTGACTTTGTCATTTATATGATGGATAGAATAAAAAATATGGTTGTACCATATTTATAATAATATCATAGTATGTAGGAGGTATTGGAGTTATTATTTTCTTATGGAAACAACCAAGAGAGGGGAAGTGGAAGAATAAAGAACTTGAAAGAGGGTGGTGAAATTATTACCACTTTTTTAGGTGTTTCCTTTTGATTTGAACAAAAGGGCTCCATAGGTTGGATTTAAGATCAAGTGAAGGCCTCTAGGTTGACGTGAGGGAAGTTGGGAGGATATTTGGTCAGGGTTTGGTCAAGAAAAATGGATTTTGAAGGGTATTTTTGAGGGAAGGGGAGGTTACCTTTTATAAGAGGGGTGAGGGTCACTTTAGGAAAATCTTGAAATATTATTTTATAATAAAATAAATTTCGGTTTATAATGGATAAAAATTGATTTTTATATAAGATAAGGTGGTTATGGGTCTAAATAATCTCAACCAATAGGTTTTAGACAAGTTTATGTCACCATATTAACCTTATCATTTAGATTTAACTATTAGGTAAATAGTTTAACTTTTATCGTGTCTTATTCTATTCTTACACTATATGGTTAATAAACTTACTCTAAAATTCCAAGAGAATGTCAAGTGGTTCATTAATGAAATATATAATATTATTTAAGACCTTTGGCTGAAACTTAGATTTTTAGGACAATTATATAACTTAATAAAATAGTATTTGTTTTAAAAACTCATTTATGTCAATTTTGATACTATTTTGAATTTGGTTTTTTAGAGTCATCACAACTTGATTACTTCGAAAATTATACATTGAATAAACCCAAACATGTCATATTCACCTATAAAATTATTGTACGTCATAAAAACTTTGAAATTTTATTTATTTTAATATTTATAATACCATTTATTTGATTCTTTCATGAATAAGGTAATTAATGCATCATCGTTGTATCATAAATAAATTTAATTATTTAATTTATAAAATTTATAAATAAAATACAATGATGTAGGAAATATTTTTATATTTCTAATGAGTATTTATAGTATAATTTATCTTAGGTATAACCCTATATTAAAAATGGCTAAGTTATTAAAATTTGAATTTAACACTTTTAACTCTTCTTTAAATAAAATAATAAGAAATGTTCTAATCTAATAAAAGTGGACCAAAGACGATCAGATTTTATTCCTATGGATTTTTAGGTCTAATTAAACTTATCCAATAGAATTATGACATGAGTTAGCATAATTATAATATCATTTTTACCTTTAATTACCCTATTTACTTTTAACCATGGTAAATACAAGTTAAAAGTTAATATTCACCAAAAATTATTTTTATCTTATTGAAACAAATTTTACTTACTGATGTCAATCGTGTCTCTCAGATTTTTTAAATTCAACTCACAGAAGCGGTAAAATTATGTTTTATACAAATTTGTAAATGCTCCTAGAATGTGGTAAAAAGTTTGATAAAAATTTATACATCTAATTTTATTATAAAATGACTCCAATGAATTACATTGAACTTATATAGGTATTATATATCTCTTTTGACTTAAAATAAATTTAAATAAAATAAATAATTATTTAAATAAAAAGTCGGTTTTAAACAATAACGTGGGGTTTTTCACTATTCATAAAAAATTGAATGTTTTCAGAAAAATACCAAAAATTCATCCTAAGATAATTTTGATATTACGAATTCAAAAAAGAATTCTATTTTTTCAAATTAAAAACATATAAGTTTAATTAATTAATTTAAAATTAATTCTCGTTGTCAAAATCAAAATGCGGATTTTTAAAAAGTAAAAACTATCAAAAGAATGACATGTGTTTATGTCAAATTTAAATGTGAAATTACTTATAATGACCTACATTATATTAATTGATAAAAATATAATCTAATTTTACTTCTAAACTATTAAAATTCATAATTTAACATAGTAAATTATTTTGATTAAAAAAGTTGTTTTCAATTGAAATTTAGTATTTTTCACTATTCATAAAAATATTAAAGTTATCAAAAAAGTACCAAAAATTTATCGAAACTAAATTTTTATGTCCTGATTCTAAATAGTAATTTTATTTTATCAAATTTAATATAAAAAAGATTCAAATATTTTATTTAAAAAGTGTTCTCAATTAAAAGGCGGTAAAATTTAATTTTCTGAAAAATACTTCTTTTATCTGAAAAATTGAATTTGTTTTTATATTATCTATAAGAAACACATAATATGGATGTTAAAATTATATGGAGTATATATAATTCAAAATGCAGTTAATACTATTCATAATTGTTTTTTGAACAGCTAGTTTGGTAATTCGTGATGTGCTCGAACTCGTTTTTCCATGTAGCGCAAGTTATTGAATTACTTTGAAGAGATAACATACTATGAAATCTTGGGGTGTTACATTTACACTCTTTAAAAATATTTATTTTAATTTTAAAAACTCTAATATTATATTTGTGAATATAATAATTATTTTCAAAAAACAATTTGTGATAGTTTTTTATTTTATATTTTCAAATTTTATATTATCAATTTTCCAAATTTAATCAAATGAAATAGATTCAAAATTTTTAATCTATTGGAGAAAAATTATTCAATAAGGATCACTATATTTTTAGGCATTAGGTAAAGAATAATAACCATTGTAAATTATAAATTGGATAAATTAATAATTCAAGGGGTAAGGGGCTTGAAAATTTATAAAAACGTGGAAATAATTTAGTGGATGAAAATTATATCATCCTTATATATTCATCAATGCATTATTTCTCAATTATAGATCCACAATAAGCATTAAACATGTGATTATTTTATATTAAGTCTAAATATTTACCGAAATTCAGTTCTGTCGACTTATAATAGGGTCCTCTCTCCACCCATCAAGAAATTCCTAAAATTTATCCTCGATCTGGAAACCCATAAATTTTTCGTTCCTATAGAATTCTTTAACACTCTCTTGAGATTATATTCACAAATTATTATCTTATTCCATCCATTTCTAATGGATTTTCAATATAAATATCAAAGTGATCAATGTAAGTAAATATTTTTACATAACATCTTTCACATATGTTTTTATTTTTAAATAATTATTTTTAAAAATATATATATACAATGAAATATTTATTGAATGTATAATTATTAATTTATTTGGGAAAAACCTAATTTCCTTTTCTCTTTTCTAGTATGGAAATGAATATGTTATTCATCCATTATGCGAACTAACTTCGCCATAGTGAAAAATGTTTATCTTTACTTGAGCAAATTTCAATAAGGCTCTAGATAGGAAATTAATAAATAATTATGATATTATATCAAGTTTATGAGTCTAAAATAATAATAAAAGTTATTCCTTCCACCCATTTTATGAAAATGAAATTAACATCAATGTGTAAAGGTATAATATCACCACCATGGAATGATTTATTTCATTCTTTCTTTCCATCATCGCCATTGATAGATGGGCATGAGGATGGTTTTAAAGGATAAATAAGAATATTATGATATCAATAATTTTATGGTATGAAATATTATAGAATCTATTTATTTTATAATAAATAAATGATTATCATATTTTATATCATTTAAAATAAGTAAAATAAAAGTATAATGATATATTATCTCTAAATAATTAAATTGTAAAAATTATATTCCATTTTTTAATTATTTATAATTTAGGTTTATAACCCTAATAAAAAATAAATTATATCATTCTTCTTATTTTATAATTATTTTAGAAATAATACAACAAATAATCATCAATTAATCATGTTTTGTTCATGTATGGGTCTGTTTAACAACATACCTGTATAATACATTGAATTTATATCATGGATGAAAATAAAAACTTATTTAAAAATAAATTATTATATAGATAGTTAAATTATATTTTTTGGAACTTTTATGTTTATGTCATCATTTATCTCGTTAATTACAAAAAACCACCTTTGGTTTATTAAGAATTATCGAAAAATGATCATCCAGGATTTAATATTCATTGTTTATAACCAAAAATAACTTAAAATAAAATTATAATTTCATAAATATCATGGAAAATAATTTCAATTTACTATAATTTTCATGGAATGGATAAATTTTTAATAAAAATTAATACTAACAAATGTTTTATGGAAAATGTTTTAATAGATAAGGATTAATTACTCCCACTGTTATAAATAGGTATAAAGCAACTAATATATATATATATAAGCATACAATTATTATAAATGAGAAGTATAAATGCATACATTTGTGGATAAAGTTATTGTGATGCCTATGATTGACTATCCTATATTTATTTCCACATACACGTACTTTATACTCATTATTTGATACAAATAATATATTCCAAAGAAAATTTATCTCATAGTTACATGTCATAAAGAATGTAATTCATTACATAAAGTCATAAGACCATATGTGTTATATATTGATGAATTAGGATAAAAAACTAATAATTCTATAGTATTTCTCAACCAATGTTTATTTTTACCAATATAAGAAACTAATTAAACAATAATATGTCTTTAACATCCTAAAAAAATCCCAAAACATTATATTATCTATGAAAAATTATGTTTAACACTTTTATTTATATCCTTAGGATATAGAAACATGAAAAATGATGATCTTAAACACTCAGTAAGGGTAACATGGAACTAAATCTATCAAAAAAATAGGAAACCCAATATTAATAGTAAATAATAAAAATAATTTGACAATCAATAAAAAACGATAGTATACTATATCCCTGAAAATAAATTAAAAATGGATAATAATTATTATTGATCTCATACTTTTGGAAATAATTATTAAAAACTTCAAAAAAATGTTATCAAGGCCTTGTGCTAAGGCACAACACTAATTTGGGGAGTGGTATATATAGAACCCCAAGATATTTTGACTCATGTGGCCTATCAATTCTTCAATAAGCTTTATAATTCCATTCCCCACCCATCCCATGATTATGTCAAAATATTTCACCATAACAATCAAGAAGATATTTCGAACCATTTCCAAAGGAAATACTTATTGAATAAATAAATATATATATCCATATAGAAAATAATATCTATTTTCATGACATAATCGACCGACATTAATAGTAAATAATCATTAAGAGTTTTAATGAAAATACCAATGTAAAATAATAATAATAATAATATAATAATTTTACTACGTAAAAATTTAATATATTATAAACTATAAATTATTCAACAAGTTTGATTGCTTTCTCTATATGCAAAATAGAATTTAAATGAAATAAAGATTAATTTTGACTATTAAAATCTGTCTATTTAATTAGTTTGAAAGTATAATACTATCAAATTTATAAAATATGTATAGAAATAAAATAAAGGATACTTTTAGTATGAGTGAAATGTAATTGATATAGCTAAAATGACTAATATGATCATTTTTTTCTTAAAAAATTATATTACTATATCTATCCATTATATGTGATAAGAATTTCTATTTTAAGAGACATGTCATTAATTGTGTAAATTATATTTGATATGAATAATTGGTTAATAATAATTTAATTATTATATAAAATGAAATATTAATTGGAATTTTTAATAATCTAATAAATCTATTTTTCGAAAAACAATATTTTCTTTATATGATGCATTTTAATTTAAAATTTAATTTTCCAAAGTTTAGAACTAATTTTGAGAAATTTTTTATTATTTTAATAACTATTAACACAATATTTTCTTAATAATGACTTATTATTTTTTTAAAAATATATTTTTTATTTGAAAAGTGAAAAATAAAATTTTTACAAATAAAATCGATTTTATCAAATTATTTTTATAAAACTAAGAATTTTAAATACATGAAATATTTTTTAAGGAAATATAATTATTTTAGAGTTTAAAATATTTTTTTAAATGGATTATTTTTAATTTACAATCACATCTTAGATTTATTTTTACCGTAAATAATGTTTTTTTAAAAATTAGTGTTGATATATTATGCATTTTGAATTTTAAATTAACATTTATCACTTTTATAAATTGAATAAAATTATTTGGATATAAAATTGTGAAAATTTTCATCTATATTACCTAATAATGATAATTTTTACCCATAAAGGATAAATAGCTAAGTAAAATCAAGTTACTGCCATATTTCTAAAAATGGTACAAGTAATAATTTATGTAGTAAATAGTTTAAAAAATGTTAAAAACATGTATAAAAGTTAGCGTATGAGTCATGTAATGACATTATATCTCCTCAAATCACTAATTTATGAATTTTTAATCAACTTCACTTTTTTTACATGTCCTCAAAGTTGAAATATTTATAAAAATGTCATTATCGCCACTTATAAAATAGTCCAATCATGGCCCCTTCAAGGAATCCTTAAAAATAGGTTTCCTCATTAAAACCTACCTTTTTTAATTCCCCTGGAATATTATTTTACCATCTTGAGTTTCTGGTCAGATTAAATTAGTATATTTCATCATTTTCTAAGGGAAATTCTTTAGAAATCTCATAGTGCTCAATGTGAGTAATCATTTTTACTCAACTTATTTATTTTCAATTTTTCCTATTTCAATTATAATTATCAAATAACTTTGAATTTAAATAATTATTGGTTATATACATAATATTATTATTCTATGATAGCTATTATTTTTCACTTTTCCTTTTTATATATGAAAAATGAATCCTAAATTTGTGTGTTGTGCGTACTATCACCTCCACAAGGAAACATGTTTCATTTTCCACCCCCAACATAAAAATTTTATAAAAATTAGGAATAGAATAACAAGTTATGAAATATAATTCAACTTTGTTGTTATATAAAAAATAAAACATATTTTCTTTTCTTCATGATCAATGAAAATTAAATCATCATTAATGCGTAAGTGCGGACTACTATCGCCATGGAATGTTGAATTCCGTTTTCCATCACCACCTTACACAGTAGGTCATAGGAATAGTTTTAATGAATAAATATGATTTTTTATATAAATATTGTTATTTTATGAATGATTGGATATCCTAGTAATGGTATGATCAATAAATGTTTATCTTTAATTGAATTGATTAAAATGAGAATACTAAGAGGAAAATGATCTCATATTTATAACTAAAGGATTTATATAAATCATATTCTATTTATATTAATTTATAAAATATTATATATCAGAAAAATAAACACCAAATAAGATCATTATGGTTCTATTATAATTTAATTACAACTGAACCATGAGTCTATTAATTATGGTTGGTTCATGTCTTGGTTAGTTTAACCACATACATGAATAATACTATTAATTTATATTATAGATGACTATGAGAAATAATTTACTGTTATAATAGGATATATGTAAGTAAATATATATTTTTATTTTGGTAATGTTATATAAAAATATGAGAAATTAATCAATAAATAACTCATCATACATTAAGAATCACTGAAACATGTATATCGCTGATTTTATACACATGGCTTATAACAAAGACTACAATTAAATAGGATTATAGTTTTAATAGATATATGTTAACATATTTTAAAATAACATATATCTGCTGATTTTGATAATATTTTAGAATAGAATGGACACATAAACCTATTTTATGAAACTATATCGAAGCGATAATGGTTACTTACCCATAATATTGAAAATCAGTAAAAAATAACTAATATATATAATGATTTTAAACATGGAGTATAAATGAGAATATTCTAGAATATAAATCTAGATTATATATTTAAGGAACTTAATTTAACTATTTAGGATATTAGGTTGATGTACATAGTGAATCAGGAATAACGTAAGGGATTTCATCTAAAATTCCTCTCTTTGAAATTTTTTTGGTATTGTGAACCTAATTTCATTTATATTTTTTATATAATTCCTATTTGGTATATCATATGATGAATTATATTTTTTTCATTTTTTTGTTAAATTAGAAAACGTATTTTTCATGGTGTTTTTTATGAAAATGTAACCCATGTTGTAATGGTTTTCTTTGCCTCAATTCTGACTCCTTGAGAAATGTTAGTGATGTTCCAAAAAGGTATTTTTTATTCCATTGGGTATTGATTAGATTATAAATTTATTATCCCCAGAAATCACCTTCTACTATGGTGTTGTAAATAAGATGTGCAGGGTCAAACCCACAAGGATGACTATCCGACAAGCCACCTGGCAATTAGAACCCCATAAAAGGATTCCTCGCGTTTACTATGAAGATTTTGGTTCACTAGAACTATGTAATTTGGATTTAGATAAAATAAAAAATAAGGTATCTTGGTCAATTTTAAGGAGTTAGTCAAAATATTATCCTTAATCTATCTTGGGATAGATTTATGGATTATGTTGTGAAGTGGTGATAGGGTCATCAAATAGTTATGTCAAACCAATTGGATCTTCCTCCACTGCAACTATCTTTTGGTCCACATAGGACAACAACCTAGATGAATTACACTTAGCTTCTATGATAGAAAATTTCACTGGATAATGGTCATAGAATGTTTATCCCCAATAAGGATATATTTATTAAAATGTACTTCACAAGGTTTGGGTTGTGTAAGATAATGCAATGAATAAATTTTTTTTCAATATTATTTGAAATAGGTTTACCAAGGTTCAATTATATATTCATTAGTCTCATAAAAACCCTTATTCTTGACCCATAACCCTAATTGGATTATATGTGGTTGATAGTGTCGATCAAAATCGATGTAATAGTAAAAACACTTAGCATAATCATAATCCAATTTAGAAATAAGAAGTCTAAACTTGAAATTTATAAATTATTAAATCAAACACTTACTTTGAATGATGAAAAATGAAATAAAAGTTCAAGTTTTGATGTCGGACAATGGTAAGTATAGAAACATGCACTGAAATGGGAGGTTTAAATGAATCAATCAATTAAAGGATATGGAATACCAAACAATACAAAAGTATTTAATAAAATCTATAAACTATTGAATAATGACTCAGTTCGTAGGGAAAATAGAGAATAAAAATATGAGAAAATGAGAAACAAATAGGTCCCCAACTCCCTTTTCCATGGTCGGTGTCACAAAAATATCTATCTTTATGAGAGTTATATGAATTTTAAGGCATTCACATCATATATTTACTTTTAGTGGACTGTATCTCAACATTTACACAATGTGAATTTTTTATAGGTCATATAATTCAGATCCAAAATATCCTATGATAATCACAAATCTTATGGGATCCTCAGGCATTATCTTTAACTAGATTGGATCCCAATATTTTTCACTTCATATAAATTATACACATCATGTATGTGATTCACATATTTTACTTTATGCACAATGTGTAATTATAGTGAGACTTTAACTTTTAAAATTATTAGGACATGTAATATATTTACAAATTGTTTCAATTCTTCACATCATGTAATTTTTCATGGAGTGGCCTTTGGTCTGTAGAGATTATGTGAATATGTAATACATATCATGAACTTATTTCAGAATATGTAAAACATATTTTCTCTACATTTCATCATTCCATGATTTCAGTCCAAATTACTAATTCCTATGAAAACAAACATAAAATTAGTGCATTATCATATAAAACATGAATATATCTTAAATAAATATATCCAAAAATGTGTATACAAATTTAGTTTATCAAATTTCCACACACATGAAAATTTTATTTTTCTGAAAAAAAAATATCAATATGGATTACAAATGAAACAATTTTTAATACAAGACACAATAATTTCAACCAGAATACAAAATATAAGTTCAAGAAGGAAAATTCAGTCCCCAAAAATCAATCCTATAGAGTAAATCATTCATGCCTCGGAGTTCAGTTTTTTATTCACATTGTTTATTTCTTTAATTATAGTTTCATAACAATTCTTTAGAAACTATACATGTATTTCAATTTACCTCAGAGTAAATTTTCTCTCATCGCTTAATGTAATTTCAAACTGGAGTTATTCTAATTCCCTAATTAGTTGTTATAAACCATAAGCTCACATTAGTTCTATGATCCCCACATTATAAATCCAAATACAAAATCAATAATGATGGAATAATCAATAAGTTTCAAATGTATATAATGCTTAGGGATACTGGTGATGTGGTAAAACAATCAAGATCAAAGTGGAGGGGAATATCTAAAGTATAATTCATAGAAATCATGAACATCTAAATAAATTATCTCCTCCTTCAAAAAATGTCTCCATGATCCAAATATCTCAATGTAAGTCCATGAATGAATCATGTCAATATCAATAACGTACCACATTCTTTTCTATTTATTTTTATTTTTTAATAATGTATAGGCCAGGTCTCATATCCATCACTTAACCACATATGATCTATCATAGGATTATTCATTTTGGTAATAGTTATTTTTGAAAATTGTAATAAAAAACCCAATGTCTTTTTCATTCTTTTTAAAATGAACTAGGAAACCATAAAAATTTAAAAAAGTTATCATGAAACAAATCATATCAATCTTGTCAAACTTCTACCATTTATATCCTCTGTATCAACATCATGTATAAGGATGAGATGAAAAATCCCCCATAAGTTTTCAAAATAAATCACTCATTGTACCAATATAATGGTAAAAAGGTATAATATGATTTAAATATATCTATCATAACAAGGGTTTTCATGGAAACTATGGGATAAACAATAAAATATGTACAAATTGGTCTTATGAAAATGTGGCTCACAAAGATTACCTCAAACATTTAAAAAGTGTATTTGTCCAATCATAACCTCAATAAGATCACAATGCATGCCTTGAGGGGTTTACATGTCCCATGTATCTCTCTATAAATATTCTCATAATAGAATATGATAGTGTAACTATAGAATCCTCTATGTAATGGGATTATACAAAAATAATTTGCAATCTCTTAGGGCATATTTTCCAAGAATTAGTCAATGAATAGAAATTGCATGTATCTAGAATTTTAATTAAATTAGTAAACTCAACAATAATGCTAATAATTTAAATATTAATTAATCATGGATTTCAATAGTCTACAAAAATTCTTTTATCTTTTATTTAATTTTTTTAAGGATATTTAAATTTAAAATATCGATTTCAATGAAAAATGTCCCATAGAATCGTGAAAATAGAAAATAATCCAATTATATCAACAACAAATCACAAGAAAGACTCCCCCTTCAATTAAAATGAGACAATTTTTTCACTTTTCTAAATACATTCATGGAATAGATATCAAATGTAACATATAAAAAGTCAAATGGAACTTGAAATTTCAAAATTAGGGAATTAGGAGCTCATTGTAGTGAATGTCATGCCATAAAGAAATTAATTTTTAGTCGATTGGAAGTTTGAAAACCTGTAAAAAATATTAGAATAAGATACATGCACTAGATAAACTATTATCCCACTGTGGTTAACCAATTTGGATGAAAATAAATTTGTTGTGTAATATAATTCACAGTATGGGAAAAGGCATAGATAAATGAAAGAGGTAAGTATACTGAATTCTGGTACAACCTAATAATATAATTTCTTTTAAAGGGAAAACCTATTTCTTAATAAATCAATGAAAATATAGAAAACAATATGGTTTGCCTCCCATAAATTGGTAATAATGTATTATTCATCTAGATAGAATGAAAAACAATCAATTAGTGCCTTTCATCCTCTGAAAAGACCTATTACTCCTATAATAACCAGTGTCAGTGTCATCAACACCATTATGCCACTTGGTGTGATTAACCACCTCATAAATAGGTCTGCCAAAAATCTCATCGAGAAATAATAGTTATTATTCACGTCATAGAGGGGCCTACTGCTGAGGATGAATCTTGAGATGGATCTCTTCAAGTGGGTTCTCAACATCAGCTAGATGGTGATACATATAATGTTAGAGGGAAAATTGTAGGCTTGACTGGTAGGTTAATGACCATATATTTGGAAGATGGGATGGACATAGCTAATGTAATTCTGTAGTAAAAAAATTAAAATAATCTTGTAAGAAGTAAATCAAGAACAAACTATATCCCATATATATATAACGAATAATACATATGTTAAAAATTTAATACATGGAAATAATAAACTGACACCAAAAACAAAGTACATCAGGGGAGGGGATGGGGAAACATTTAAATAGTCAATGCATGATCACTAGTGTTTGCATCTATTATCCCCTCCAAAATAGTGTGGTTTTGGATAATCTATTACCAATCAATCTCATTGATGGTCAAAGGGTGTGGAAGAACAAATATCATAACAGTTCTCATAGTGATGGAAGTAGACTCATTAAAGGATGGAGGAAGTGAGGTGTTTATCTATCTATATTTCATGTGTCTAGTAGTTGGATTGATTTGAGAAACCTCATACAGATTTGGAATGGAAGGACCCTTTCCCTATCAGACCTATTCCACTAGATATTCCTATATGGAAGTATTGTTGGTTAGATAAAAAGGAATATCTTCTTGGGTGATGGTGGTATTGGTAAAAAAGTAATGGGGGAGTAATGGTTGGTTTTGGGTGGGAAGATGAAGGTAGAGGTGGATGGTAAGGGTGGTGAAGTGATATGGTTTTGTGAACATGATCTAAAGATGATGAAAAATCTATCAATGGTTCTCTAATATGAATTATAAAAATTGATATAAATATATGGTATTGGGTGGTGGGGGCATAGATATGGTAGGGGTAGTGATGGTTGTTGTAATTTTAGGGGTATGCGTAGTGGTTTTGGATGCAATTATAGGGGTAGTTGTGGTGGATATATGCACATGGGAAGGTGAGGCTGGGCCAAATGAATGTTGGGTAGGTTCTTTGTTATCACCCTTAAAATATCATGACCACAACTGTTAGATACCCCCACTCACCATCAGCAACCCCATCTTGTGGATAAGAAGGATGATAATAATATCCATCTTTCCAAGGGAGGAGAGAGGCGGGGCACCACTGAAGGTTCCAATATGTCTGTCTAGATAGTTAATAATGATACCTTTGATCAGCATAATCTGGGTCGTACATGTCTAGGTATGGTAGAATAGAATGAAATTTCACGCCATGTTGATGGTTGGGCCACCCATATATAAGAAAATAATGATCACCCCAATCTAGCTCACAATCCAACAAGAATCATGTTAAGCCATCGGTCATGATATAGGGACCAGTGATGGATTCAAATAGAAGCACCTCTAAGCTAGGTACTCTTCATCATGAGAGGATCGTAATGTATATGTGGGTCTCTAGTTGTCCTCACCTAATGTCATGCAGTATCTGCATTTTTTGTATCTAGCTGTAAGATTTCGACAATTAGGGAGGAAAAAATATTGATGATTAAATGTTGAGGCTAACACCAATGTCAAAAATCTTGATCTCCCACAGTCTACCTCCTAGTCTAAATCTAAAAAAGTTAATGCCAGACTCAGAGGTGTCAAGGAACTCGAGGAATATCTCCCTCAAAATCTACCTGTTCACTTGGGTAATGGGGGAGAGGTGTACCTAATCAATGATGTCAATGAACTCAGGATAAATATATATCTTCTAGATCACATTGAGTTATATGCTATTTTTTCCCTTAATGTCTTTTAATAGAGTTGTACTAATCGTGCTTGTTTCTCATTTTCCAAGAAGTGAAGTTAGGGATGCTGGTGTGGGTGGGAAGCACCATGCAACCCATATGGTGAAGACTGAAACACCTCTTATTTGTTTGGTGAGGAAGAGGTGGAATAAAAAGAGGATATGTAAGTCTATACAGGTGATGGATGAGGGGTATCTATACAATTCTTTGGTGTCATAGGTGTCTCATTGTGGTTGGGTTCCCAATTAGAGGGTGAAGTGTATATTGTTTTGTAGAGGCCATTTTGGAAGGGAGAAAAAAAGTGGAGGAATAAGAGGTGATGTGGACTGACATTAAAGGAGTAGTAAGGAGGAAATATGAGGTATGGCTAGTGTATTAGGGTATTAGTGAGCTGATTATTATATGGGGTATTACATAAGAGAGAATAAAAGCTAGGGGTTGTTCCATAAATCTAGGGTTCACGAAAGTTAAAATCTGCTAGTAAGATTCACATCATGTAAAAAATAAAGGATGTGTAAGTCTTGGTATTAATTTTTTTTCAAAAATAATACATTTAGATGTAATGTAAATGGTACATGACATGTATTTGTAATTTTATAACCCCTTTTGAGTCAGGTCCACTTAACCAGCTTGAAGCGATGCCACCATCCTGTGATTTATACTATCATATTGATCCGACCCTGAGTTTCCACCCAATTAGTGATTCATTTAATATCATCAAATATACTTTTTTCGGTTATAAAATTATGAATGTGAAGAAATATCCCTTCTGTAATGTATCTTCATAGATTTTGTGTGTTTTTTTATTAACCTTGAAGGGTGGTTCTGTGCCTTTTTGAATCTTGAACGCCCTATAAAGGAATAATTTAATGGATTTTAACAGACCCAACCATTTGGATTTCATCTTTAAATGGAATAATTTTTATTGGGAATTGATTAACATAACATTATCCTATGGTGTGAATATTTGAATTGAAAGGCGTGGGCCATTCCACTTTATCATGTTGTCATTATAAATTTTGGCATTCTCATAGGAATCATTTATAATTTATTATATCTCATCAATTTGGATCATTCTTAGTTCCTTATCTTATTGAGTATCCATTTTCAATTTTTTCATTTCCTAGTAAGAGTGTCTCTATAACACCACTGGAATATGGAATGGCTTTCTATACACAACTCATAATGAAGTAGTGCTAAAGTGCATCTTGTATGTTGTATGATACACCCAATGTGTGTCATCTAATTTGATACTCCAGTTATTTATACACGTGTTTGCTTTCTTATCTTGGATATGTTTAGTTTCCCTATTCTAAATTTCAACTTCCCCATATATTTTTGGTTGGTATAGATTTATAGTGTTATAAAAAATTCCATACTTTCCAATTAGTCAACTGACAACATTATATGAAAAATGTGTCCCAGATCACAAATGAAAAAATGGTGGAATCTCAATCTTTAGAATAAATTTTCCTTTATAAAACTCATGACCATTTTTTTTATGTCATGGGTGGTCACCTCATCTTATACCCATTTTGAAATGTAGTCAACACTGACCAGTATATAAACCTTCCCATGAGAATTAGGGAATGGTCCCATACAATCAATTCCCCATAAATCGATGTGTTTGACATCCAATATGGAATTTTTCCATGGTATATTCAGGTCCATGATTCTCTCCTTATAGTGACATATGAAACATGTAGAGTACCCTTTGTATTTTTTTCTCTGGGATGAAACACCACATTAATCCATCAAAACATTTCTTAAAAAGTAATGTCTCATCAAAGTACTAATGTGAATCTTCGACTACAATTATCTTCCCCTATTGATAGGTGAGGTCTATTTTGAGTGGTCTCATAGAGAGATAATTTTAAATATCTAAAACCTATGGTCAGGCTTGGGTATTTATTATGATAGGGTTTCATCAGGGAATTCATCCTTGATGTAAATATTATTAAAATTTATAATTCATTTATGAGTAAATCTGAATAGATGATCAATGATGATGTTCTCATTGTTTTCCTTTCGAACTATATGTACTCTTGTAGTAGTAGTCTCCACCTTGTCAAAGAAAATTTGGTATCCTTTTTATTCAATATATATTTATGTGTTGCATGATTGGTGTAGATAACAACATTAGATTGGAATTGGTATGTGTAAAACTTTTCAAATGCATAGATGACTAAAAAAATTTCCTTTTACGTAGTCATATAATTTACATGAACATCATTAAACATCTGACTTGTATAGTAAATGGGTCATAAGATAATTCCAACTCACAATCCTAAGATATAACAAGTAGAGAAGTAGTTCGTTTCGCACATCTTCTCGATGTAATTTTACCAATTTGGTGAAATGATAGTTGGAGTGGACAGCCAAACATTATTTAGGGTATTAAATTCATGTCGAAGCTCTTCAATGCAGTTGAGAAGGGTGTATTTTTACAATAAGTCTTTCAAGGGGTGGGATAAGTTTTCAAAGTCATTGATGAAGTGGTTGTTGAATCCTATCTAGCCCCAAAATATCGTTATCCCTTTTACTATTATAGGATTAGGTAAGACTTTTATTACATCAATTTTTAATAGATCCACTTCCATTAATTTATTTGAGATTTTATTTATAAAATCTATGCCTCCTTGAAATTTATAATTACATTTTTTTCCTATTTAATACAAGTCATTTTTCTATATAGTTTTTTAATACTGGATACAAATTACTCAACCATACCTCAAATTATCTTCCATATAATATGAAATAATCTATATATATTTCAAGGAACCCCCCCCCCCCAATATATCATGGAATATATGTCTCAAGAAGCAATGAACAGTCACTAGTTCATTACACTAACAAAATGACATATATCTATAGGATACGGTTATGAAGGGACAAGTGAACATTGTTTTAGAGAAGTCATCAGGATTAACACCAATTTTACTGGATCCTGAATATCCATCCTACAATGAATAAAATAAATTCTTTAATAACATTTCAAATATTTTATCCATAATTGGTAGTGGTAAATGATCCTTTTGGGTTTCCGTGTTAAGGTTTGAATATTCAGTATAAAATCGTCATCCAGTGAAGGTTAGAGTTGAGATTATATCTTCTTCATTGTTTTTCCCAATGGTCATGTACACTTTTTGTAAATACTTGTAGAATACTCACCCATTCATTTTAATATATTTAAAATGTCATTCTAGAAACTATAAGTTGTATTACATTATTATCTTCTAGTTTTTCATTTGTGGGGTGAGTCACCTATCTGGTTTGAATTTGGGTTTATATCCTTCTTCTGATAATATATTATTGGTGAATATTATCAGGCTGATCCATTTAATATTAGACACTCCCCATTATATTGATCTCTTTTTTCTTTTTACGAATTAAATCAAATTTTACTCTTATATTTTGTTTAGATCTAAGCTGATAATGATTAGAAGTGAATATTTTGTCTATATAAACAAGTACTTGAGTGTTGCAAATGGTTATAGTTCCATCTTTTTCTTCTTAATGACTGAGAGTATTAATGGTGGGATTGTGTACCATGTCAATAGTTCAATGTAATTGAAATCTTCATGATTACTACCTTCGTATTCAAAAAGGGATGGGTTCTCTTTCTCATCCTTTCTAGTCATAAAATCATCTATCTCATAATTAAAAAATATGTCTTGATAGTTGAATGTGTCAAATATTTTTCTTGGAATACTTTACTATGTTGAACACATGATGTTCAAATACTACTATGAATATTTGTTTCCCTTGATTAGCATCAATTAGTTCCTTGTATGTGGAAATAAATTGGCATCAAAAAATAATGAGATCCTCATATTCTTCTTCAATTTCTAAATTGTGGATATCCAATGGAAAGATTAATGATCCAAAATTGACAAAAACATCCTTGGGGATTCATCGAGGGTACATTATTGATCGATCATCTTGATGTAATTACACTTTTGTTGGATTTAATTGTTCGAGCCCTAGATTTTGGAAGATGCTCAACGAAATAAGATTGAGGCTCATGCCAATATTGTATATAGATATTTCAATGTAGAATTCCCCCATAGTGTATAGAAATAAGAAATTTTTTGGGACACACATCATATAGGGAATCTTATGTTGAACAATATCTATAAACTCTCCATTTAAAAAAATGACTCTAATGTCTTCAAACTCCCTTTTCTGTAAATAAATTCTTTCAAGAATTTACCATAGTTAAGAATTTTAGTGATGGATTCTTTGAAGGGGGTGTTGATGTGTAATTGAATAAACATCACTAAATTTTTTTCATAATATCCCTCTATATTTCCTTTCCTCATTCAATCTAGGAAGGGAAGAGTGGCTTTGTAATATGGTGGGGTCACATATACTTTATCATTTCTAGGAAACTCTTTTGGTAGAGGGTTTTCAATAGCTTCTGATTCTAGTTTTTTTTCTCAACCATATTCCTTTTTTATTGGTGTTATCATCACGGATGAATATTTAACATCTATCAAGTTCTTCAGGCCTCTTTTATTTACCCAATAATGGTTTCTAAAAGTCTATAAATTCAGAAATTCTAAGAACCACTACCTTTTCTTCTTCTCTTGGGTGTGTCTCAGCTTTACTGAGAACCATACCTGGTAGTCGGTTTGATAAGTTCTTTGAAATTTGACCCATATGGTGATCAAGATTCTATAGGGAATATCTTTATTTATTCATGTATATTTCCTTTTTATTCATTTCTAATACACATTTAGAAAAAAATGTGGTGATCTTGTTTTCAATATTATTCGAAAGTGTTTGGGATTGTTGTGGTGGTCTCTATAGGGCTTGTTGTAATAGATACTTTGATCTAGTTGTAAAGGTTATTAAGGAATTTCTCATTGGGATGAGGAGATGGATTTTTATGTGGTAACCTAAGTGGTACCTAGTTTATTGGTAGTTATTGGATACTCATTTGTTAGAAATAAACTTTATTATTTTATTGTGGCTATTGAGATGACCTCCACTAGTAATGTTGCAACTATTTCTATTGTTGAGGTTGTTAGAATTGTTTTCCTTGTTACTTTTAATTGATGTAATTACAATCTTGGGCTGGTGGATCATCTATTCCAACTCTACATTCCTAATATGGCTGTACACCTTCACATATTTCACATGATTGAATCTTCATAATAGGGACATGATATTGCTATATTGGAGAGGGTTTATAAAATGACTCAAAATTCTATTTAAGGTCTTATACGTCAGATGATAGCCATTTGTTCACTTCCACTTTATGGATTCCACGCCGAGGTGGTCCTCGATCACCCTATCACATATTGAAATTATGGGATTCCTTGTGTAGATGTTCTCATCTGACTTTAGGTGTCCTATGCATGAGTCCTTCATCAGTAGTGGTGTTCACTACAGTTCATGCAGCAGGATGAAATCCCTGATATAACATTTTAATTTTAAGCGACACCTGAATTCTGTGAGTTTTTCATTTTCTATTTAGATCATTAAAATGAAAATAGGCTTCCCATACTGACTCTATATCTTTATGGGAAAATATTTTAATCACAATATAGGGATTCCAAGTCCATATCAAAGGGAAATGTTTATATAGGTACTTTTTAGCTTGATCTTCCCAAGTCATGATTGACTGAGGATCTTGTATTTTTTTCAAATCCTTGTCTCGTTCATGAATGGTTAATTGGAATAATCAAAATATAATTACATAACATGGCACACCATTGTTTTAAAAGGTAGCACAAACACCAAAAAAATAGAAATGTTATCATTGGGTTGTTTTCTTTGAAGTCCGATGAACCAAATCATGTTTTGGATCATATTAATAAGTAGAGGTTTTATCTCAAAATCATGTTCCAGGATATGAGGGAACACAATGCTGGGCCCATCACCACTTTTGGATGACAAGTTTTAATCTATAATGTTGCACTCCTTTAGCAGTGGATGGTCTACCTAATTGGTAGGTAGCACATATTTATTATTATGTGGGTGTGGCAGTGCAAGATCATTAATCTCAGCCAATGTGTACCAGTGGCATGCATCTAAATATAGATCAATCTAATTATTGAAAAGAAGAAATTATTGATTTGAGTGACTCTTTAAATGATTCATGGGACCCTGAAACATGCACTATTATAATCAAAAATACATAGGAAGAAAGTTCTTTTGAGGGAGAAAAATACAATAATAAATGGGGTGTGGTAATCCTATGTTCTCCCTAAAGGATACTACACCTAGGTGATTGTGTTCACTGGAATAATTCCAAAATTTGAAGTACCCAAATGTTATCATTGATTACTCCATTTTTTGATCATATTATAAATTTAGCATTAACAAACTAGAAATACTATTAAGGCATAGTAATGTGGTAGTGTGGTTTCAAACCCATAGGGACAACTATAAAATAAAAATCCTAGTGATTCAAACCCTGTAAAAGGATTCCTCACATTCACTCTGCAAATTTGGTTTCGTTAGAATTAGGTAGTTTAGATTTATATGAGATATCAAAGAATACATCTAGTTTAATTTTAGGGATTTGAGCAAAAGATAATCTGAAATCAATCTTGGTATAGTCGAATGGATTAGTTAGGGATGCGGTTCAAGGGTCACCAATTGTTTACGCTCAATCCAATTAAATCTACCTACAATAAAACTGTCCATTGGCTTGGGTATATGTAACAAACTAGATGATTTATTCGTTACTTAAATGGTAGAATGTGTCATAGGATAATGGTAATATCCTGATCAACTCAAATTATGACAGGTTCATTCAACTATACCTCAATTGGTAAGGGATATGAATGAGGATGTGATAAAAAGTATTTTTTAACCTGATTACTCACCACAGGGTTACCAAGGACCAATTATAGATTCATTACCCTCATAAAAAACCTTACTCTATCCCCTAATGCAAAGTGGGTTAGCCACACATGATGATGTTGATCAAAAGAAATTTAATAATAATAATACTCATAATTATAATAAAAACTGAGAAATAAGAAATACACACATGAAATTTATAATATAATAAATCAAAAATTTACATTTACTGAATAAACTGGAATGAACCATGAAATTATTGAAGCTGGAGAATTATTGTTTTCAAAATATTTAAGAAACCAAAGGCAAAAACAATTTGATCTCAGAACATATCTAGAATGAAAAATAATGAAAAATGAATAATAAAATGATTAAAGGATTGAATTAAAATAGTTTTTTAAAGAAAATAGAGAAGAAACAGAAGTTAAAATGATTGAAAACATAGGTCCATAGATTTATTATCCATTGAGGGAATCCCCAAAATATTTATACATAATATTTTATCAACATGTAAATCATTCACATCATGTATTTTATATATGTAGATTTTATCTTGAATTTTACACAATGTGAACACTTTACACCTCATTTACTTCAGATCCACAATTTCATCCAAAATTGTTGAATATTACGGGATCATTTGGATGTACCTTTGACTGGATGGGACCTCAAAAATTTTCATGCCATGTAAATTATATACATTGTGTATGTAATTTAAATCTTGTTTTTACTGCACGTTGTGTAATTTCATTGGGAATGAAAATTTCAAAATTATCATAATGTGTAATATATTAACACATCATGTAAATACTTCACATCATGTAATTTCTTATCAGTTTTAATTTGGTCTATAAGAATGCTGAAAATGAGGAATACTTCTCTTAAAATACTTTTAAAATGTGTAAAACCTATTATTTTTCAATTTTAATCATTTCAACCTTTTTTTACAAAGATCGTAATTCCTGAAAAAACAAACCAAACCCCAATTAATTATCTACTAAAAAATTAATGAACCTTAAATACATGTATCAAGAATGTGTATATAAATTCAGTTTATTAGTTGTATGTTATCCGTAGTGCTTCATTTATATGTTTTTCTATTAAGTTAATATTCCATAAATGTTCTATTAGATGTTTACTTTTAATTTATAAGATATACTAATCATATCCATGTTCTTTTCTTTAATTTTCAATTAATTGAAGTGTTACCCATGTCATAAAAGTTATTTTTAATTAATTTATAGTTCATTTATTTATGATAATTCACCTTCACCTTTTTATATATGTTAGGTATATTATACTGTATTATTTAATTAAAAGAAATTTTCTTATTTTTATTACATTTATACCATATAAACCCATTTTTCTGGTGTTTCATACTTCTTGGAGTATGTTTCCATAAAAGGATATTTATAACTCAAATCTACTTTATTTTAGATATAATGTTTCATCTTATATATTGATCTTAAATGAATGGATTTTCCAACACCAATTTTTTATTAAATTAAATTTTATAATACCATTTGCAAAAGGGATTTTTTAATACAAAATAATTATTTTTTACACTTCTTACAATGATAGTTTTGAACAAAGGTATTTTAAAAATAATTAAAATTGTATTTCCATTCACTTTTCTGTGTTTTCTATTTCACTATACATTTTTCCAAAATAAAATTTATGTATTTTCAAGGATATATTATTAGAGATAATTTTTACAAGTATTGTTTTCTAAAATATTTCACATCATATTTTAAAAAGTTACCTTTGATAGAAATATGTAAATTTGTATTTTACATCAATGTTTAAAAAAATTAAATATGGTTTTGAGTGTTATTTTCCTCATCTCATATCATTTTCAAAATAATTTTACCTAATATTGTTTAATTTCATGATTTTTCCCCAAATGGATACTTATATTTTCATTTATGGGATTTAATTTTTGTTATCAAATAATTAAATTTATAATCCCTTCTTTTGTTACACTATTTGAAGTATTATTTTTGAAAGGGGTTTTTTATTTATATCAACACTATTTTAGTTTAATTTATCATAATGGGATACATTATTTTGAAACTATCTACATTTTAACACTAGATAGATAATGATCTTGTTATTTTAGAATATTATTAATTATATAAACATTACACTATATGGTGTTAATTCTTATTTTATTAAATTCAGATCAGAGGATGTTTACCTAAAAATAATTTTTAGTTGATGGATTGAGTAGAACTATTAGTGTATCTTATTTTTTTATTCAATATATATGTCTATTAGAAATATTGATATGTGTTTTTTTTTACTATCCTGCCTCTTTCTGTACATTTTTTGTGATTATTTTATGCCTTTTATTAATATAGAGAAATTTATTTTGAATTCATATATTTATATTCCACAATGAATGATTATTGGAATTTTGACAGTGTATTTTTTTCAACCCACTTTATTATTTTGAGGGTTTATGATTATGTAACCCCTTTTACATACATGGGGAAAATTATAGAAAATATTTATGATTATTGACTGATAATGGAATTTGATAATGTATTTTCATTCTATATTTTTTATTATATGGATATCTATATTTTTTTAGCTAAATAACCCTTGGGAAATAGTATGAAATGACTAATAGTCTTTTATGGTGAATGAATTAGAAATAATGAACTGAAAGGTGTATCCTGACATTATATAACCTACAAATGCATCGATAGGACTCCATAGAAAAAATAGCTTGGGTTTTGGTGTATACCACTCCTCATATCACAATAGTGTCTTCTAACAAGGCACTAATAACATGTTTTTTTCAGATTATCAACTCCATTAGTTTGAGATCAATAATTATCATGATGCATGTTTTCATGAATTTATATATATATTAAAAGATCTCAATTTTAGTTGATTATAATATTATTAATTTTTTTACAAGTAAAAAATGTTTTAATAATAATGGGAAAATTACCTTAACTAGATAGGTATATTAATTAAGTGTGGAGATACAGGACATCAGTCACAAAGGTGGAAGGGATAGAGAGAATCCACAAAAAACTATTTCATCAATTAAAATAGTGTTTGTAATTATAATAATAATATACTAATAAAATTAAAATTAGGGAAATTGTAACCAACAATAATTTAAACAATGATAATCCTATGCATCCACAACTAATGGAGTGGATACCGAGTATTCACTCAACATTTATTATTATCTTATGTATTTTTTCCCTAGAAACTAGATATTGATATATAAATATAATCCCTTGGTGGTACGGTTTTCAAAAAAATCATTTTAAAGTTTTTAGGATGTTATTCATTATAGATATTCATCTTCTTCACTTAGAATAATTCATTTTGAAATTAGTATTTTTTTTTGGAAATTATTATAACACACTTATAATAAATATTTTTTCATATAGATTAAACACTTTCTACATCCTAAATAAACTTATCATCACCTAGTGGTGTATAACTAATTATGAGTTACCAAAAGGTATTAATCTGATATTATGAGTAAAATTTTGATGTTTAAATCTATATAAGGTGGGATAATAGAAGGAATTGAAATTTTAATATACCATTACCTTTATAAAAGTCATTGTTTTTTATATCTTTCTATGCAATCCAAAAAAAATGAAACTACAATATATTTAGAACATTAAAACATATTTTTTGAATTTGTAACAGAGAATATAAGTAACAATTTTATAAAATATTTATAATAATTAAATAGAGGATACTTTTAATATTAATGAAATTTAATTGGTATTGTTAAAAAGGAAAATATAATCATTTTATTTATAGAAATGTATTTTTATGATTATTTCCTTTCCATGTGATATTAATTTAAATTACAAGGATCTTATGATTAATGATGATAAAATAAATTTGATATGAATATTTAATTATTTAATTAGTAAAAATAGTATATTTCAATGAGATTGGTTAATAGTCCAAAAATACTATTTTCATATAAAAACAAATTTTCATTACATATCGCCTTTTATTGAAAATTTAAACTTCTAAAATAAATAATCTAAATATGAAAAAAAATTTAAATTATTTAATATTTATTATATTAATATTATTTTTATATTTTTAATTCAGATTTTCTAAAAACAATTATTTTTAGGTGAATAGTGAAAAATATCATTCTTCTAAATAACATGGATTTTAGAAAAATATTATTATATAAGAATGGATTCAAAATTAAGTTAACATATTTAAAAGAATAAATAGTTATTGTACATGTGATTTTATAAATTTAAAATAGATTAATTTAATTTACCAACAAATATTTTTTCTTATTGAACATAAGTATTATTTTATATGATATTGATTTCAAAAAACTACACATTTGTAATTTAATGTCAAATTGAATAAATTATTTAAATTTATTAAAATGAAATTTTTACCAATATTGGAATCATTTTTCCACAATTATTAATTTTTTATATTTTATTTAATCGAAGTAAATATAAATTACTATGTCAAAAAATATTTTTCAGAGTAAAAACATCATAGTAAAAATAATAATTCAAGGTGTAAATAGTTAGAAACATGGTAAAATCATGGTGATAATTTTGTGTATGGTATTTTGACTGAAATTATCTCATACTTACTCCAATATTTTCCCAATTTGGTATCCCCATAACAATTTAACATGTACTCCCTTTATACTAAGTCAGAATATTTACAAAAACACTATTCTCACCACTTATAAATCGTTATTATCACCACCATATCAGGGAAATGATAAAAATTTATTTTTATCATGAAGAAAAACCAATTTTTCCTTATACATATTTAATATTTCACCATCCTAATCTTCTATTAAAAATTAATGAGCCTATTCTAACTATTTCCAATGGATATTCATATGAAATATCAAAGATCTCAAAATGAGTGACCATTTTTACCTAAATTATTTTGTTTCTATTTTTTACTTCCCAATTATATTTTACAAAATAATATTAATGAAAAAATTAGTACATATATACTTAACATGTTTATTTACTAGGAATTACCATTAATACCGTTTTCCCATATTAGTTACGAAAAATGAAACTATTATTCGTGGGTTGTTCATAATTCTTCCTCCACGACGCAAAATGTTTCATTTTTATTCAACGCTATACATGTATTGTATAAAAGATAAATTTAATAAATAATTATAATATTTATATAATGTTTTTTATTATGAAATAATAAACCACATTAATCATTCCTCCCATACCGCTGAAATGGGATAATGTATTCTTTTTACTGTTATACCCTTAATCGACATGTCTTGAGAATGGGATTAAAAAATAAATATGATTTTATATGATATAATTAATATTATGGTATAGTAATTTTGATATCTTATTAATGATATTATCAAAAAATGATCTTTATTGATTCAATCATTTAATATGAGAATACTAAGAGGAAAATGATCTCTTCTTTCTAAGTGATTACATTTAATCATTCCTCCCATACCGCTTAAATGGGACAATATATTCTTTTTACTATTCTATCCATAATATACATCTCTTGATAATGGGATTAAAATATAAATATGATTTTATATGATATAATTAATATTTTGGTATAATAATTTTGATGTCCCATTAATGATATTTTCAAAAAATGATCTTCATTGATTTAATCATTTAATATGATAATACTAAGAGGAAAATGATCTCTTATTTCTAAGTGATTACTTTATATAGATTATATTATATTTCTAAAGATTTAAAATTATAATACATCAATCTACTAAGAATAATATATGATCATTATATATCTACTATAATAATATTAATATTATAACCCCTTATAATCATCCACTAATAATTTTCTATTGATGTTTGGGTCAGTTGAAACACCTACTTGAATAATTGGTAGTTTGTCAAACCCAAAGGTACAACTATAAAACAATAAACCTAGTGATTCAAACCCTATAAAAGGATTTCTCGCATTCACTATGCAAATTTGGTTTTGTTAGAATTAGGTAGTTTGGATCAATATAAGATATCAAAGAATATGTCAAGTTTAATTTTAGGGATTTCGGCAAAAGATAATCCAAAATCAATCTTGCGATAGTCTAATGGATTAGGTAGAGATGTGGTTCAAGGGTCACCAATTGTTTATTGTCAAACCAATTATATCTACCAAAAATAAAACAATCCATTAGTTTGGGTATATCTTACAAACTAGATGCTTTATTCTTAACTTATATGGTAGAAAGTGTCATAGGATAATGGTCCTAGACTACTCAACTCCAATTATGGCAGGTTCATTAAATTACACCTTAATTGGTAAGGTAATTGAATGAGGATGTTATAAAAAGTATTTTTTTAACCTGATTACCAGCCACAGGGTTACCAAGGACCAATTATAGATTTATTATCCTTATAAAAAACCTTACTCTGACCCCTAATACAAAGTGGGTTAGCCACACATGATGATGTTGATCAAAATAAATGGAATAAAAAACACACTCATAATTATCATAAAAACTGAGAAATAAAAAATACACACTTTAAATTTATAATATAATAAATCAAAAAAAATCATCTAATGAAGAAACTGGAATGAACCATGAAATCATTGAAGCTGGAGAATTATTGTTTTCAAAATATTTGAGAAACCAAAGGTAGAAACAATTTGATCTAAGAACAGATGTAGAATGAAAAAGAATGAAAAATGATATAATTAAATGATTAAAGGGTTGAATTAAAATAGTTTTTGTAATGATAATAGAGAAGAAATAGAGGTTGGAATGATAGAAAACAAATGTCCCTAGATTTCTTATCCATTGAGGTAATCCCCAAAATATTTAGACACAAGATTTGATAAACATGTAAATTATTCACATCATGTATTTTATTTATGTGGATTCAATATTGAATTTTACATAATTTGAACACTTTACACCTCCTTTACTTCAGATCCACAATCTCATCCAAAATTGTTGAATATTACAGGATCATTTAGTTGTACCTTTGGCAAGTTAGGAACTAAAAAATTTTCATGCCATGTCAATTATATACATTGTGTGTGTAATTTACATCTTATTTTTACCGCACGTTGTGTAATTTTATTTGGAATTGGACTTTAAAAATTATCATGATGTGTAATGTATTGACACATCGTGTAAATACTTCACATCATGTAATTTCTTATCAGTTGTACATTGGTCTATAGGAATGCTGCAAATATGTAATATTACTCCAAAAATACTTTAAAAATGTGTAAAACATATTATTTTTAAATTTTAATCATTTCATCTTGTTTTTAAAAAGATCCTAATTCCCGAAAAAACAAACCAAAACCCAGTAAATTATCTACTAAAAAAAGTAATGAACCTTAAATACATGTATCTAGAATGTGTATATAAATTCATTTTATTACTTATATGTTATCCATGATATTTCATTTATAGGTTTTTCTATTAAGTTAATATTCTGTGAATGTTTTATAAGATATTTTCTTTTAATTTATGAGATATACAAATCATATTTGTGTTGTTGTCTTTAATTTTCTCTTAATGGAAGTGTTACCCCTTTCATAAAAGTTATTTGTAATTCATTTATAGTTCATTTATTTATGATAATTCAATTTCACATTTTTATATATGTTAGGTATATTATAATATTTTATTTAATTAAAAGAAATTTTCTTATTTTTATTACATTTATACAATATAAACCCAATTTTCAGGTGTATCATGCTTCGTGGAGTATGTTTCCAAAAATGGATATTTATTACCCAAATCTACTTTATTTTCGATATAATGTTTCATCTTATATACTGATCTTAAATATATGGATTTTCCAAACCCAATTTTTTATTAAATTAAATTTTATAATCCCATTTGGGAAAGGTATTTTTTAATACAAAATAATTATTTTTTTACACTTTTTACAATGTCTGATTTGAACAGAGGTATTTTGAAAATAATAAAAATTGGATTTCCATTCACTTTTATGTGTTTTCTATTTCACTATACATTTATCCAACATAAAATTTATGTATTTTCTAGGATATATTATTATAGATATTTTTTAGAAGAATTTTTTTCTAAAATCATTCACATCATCTTTTAAAAAGTTAACATTGATTGCAATATGTAAATTTTTATTTTACATCAATTAAAAAAAAGTAAAAATGGTTTTGAGGGTTATTTTCCACATCTCATATCATTTTTAAAATAATTTTACCTAATATTGTTTATTTTCATGATTTATCCCCAAATGGATACTTTTATTGTCATTTATGGAAAAGAATTTCTGTTATCAAACAATTTAATTCACAATCCCTACTTTTGTTACACAATTTCATGTATTATTTTTGAAAGAGTGTTTTTTATTTATATCAACACTATTTTATATTTAATTTATCACAATGGGATACATTATTTTTAAACTATACAGATTTTAACACTGGATAGACTATGATCATTTTATTATAGAATATAGTTAATTATATACCCATTACCCTATATGGTGTCCATATCTCATTTAATTAAATTCAAATAAAATGATGTTTACCAAAAAAATAATTTTTAGTTGATGACATGAGTAGAAATATTAGTTTCTCTAAATTTATTATTCAATATATATGTCTATTAGAAATATTGATATGTGTTTTTTAACCATCCTACCTATTTATGTACATTTTTTGTGATTATGTTATGCCTTTTATTAATATAGAGACATTTATTTTGAAATCATATATTTATATTCCACAATGAATGATTATTTGAAATTAGACAGTGTATTATTTTACCACCCACTTTATTATTTTGAGGGTTTATGATTATGTAACCCCTTTTACTTACATGGGGAAAATTATAGAAATTATTTATAACTATGGAATGATAATGGATGTTGATAATGTATTTTAATTCTATATTTTTTATTATAGGGATATCCATGTTTTTAGTTAGCTAGATAACCCTTAAGGAATAGTATGAAATGGCTAATAGACTTTTACGGTGAATGAATTAGAGATAATGAAGTGAAAGGTGTGTCCAGACTTTATATAACCTACAGATTCATCGATAGGACTCCATAGAAAAAATATCTTGGGTTTTGGTGTGTACCACTCCTCATATAACAATAGTGTCTTCAAACATGTCCCTAACAACATGTTTTTTTTTTCAGATTATCAATTTCATTAGTGTGAGATCTATAAATATCAGGATGCATGTTTTCATTCATTATTATATATATTAAAATTTATAAATTTTTGTTGATTACGATATTATTCATTTTTTTACAAGAAAAAATGTGATAATAACAATGGAAAAATTATTTTAACTATATAGGTATATTAATTAAGTGTGGTGATACAATACATCAGTCACAAAGGTGGAAGGGATAGATAGAAGCAACAAAAAACTATTTCTTCAATTACAATAGAGTTTGTAATTATATGAATCATATACTAATAAAATGAAGATGAGGGAAATTGTAACCAAAAATAATTTAAACAATGATAATCATATGCATCCACAACTAATATAGTGGATACCGGGTATTCACTCTACATTTTTAGTGTCTTATGTATTTTTTCCCCTAGAAACTAGATATTGAGATATAAATATAGTCCCTTGGTGGTATGGTTTTCAAAAAAACATTTTAATGTTTTTAGGTTTTTATTCATTATATATATTCATCTTCTTCACTTAGTATAATTCATTTTGAAATTAATATTTTGTTGGAACTTTTTATAACACACTTATAATAAATATTTTTTTCATATAGATTAAACAATTTCTACATCCTAAATAAACTCATAATCACCTAGTGGTGTATGACTAATTATGATTTACCAAAAGGTATTAATCTGATATTATGAGTAAATTTTTTATGTTGAAATCTATATAAGATGGCATAATATAAGGCCTTGAAATTTTAATATACCATTACCTTTATAAAAGTTATTGTTTTTGATATCTTTCTCTATAAGCCAAACAAAACATAAAATGAAACTACGACATGTTTAGAACATTAAAAAATATTTTTTAAATTAGTAACAAATAATATAAATAACAATTTTATAAATTATTTTTTATAATTAAATAAGGGATACTTTTAATATGAATGAAATTAAATTGGTATTGTTAAAAAGGAAAATATAATCATTTTATTCATAGAAATGTATTTTTCTAATTATTTCTTTTCTATGTTATATGAATTTAAATAACATGGATCTTATGATTAATGATGATAAAATAAATTTTATATGAATATTTAATTATTTAATTAGTAAAAAATTGTATATTTCAATGAGAATGGTTAATATTCCAAAAATACTATTTTCATATAAAAAAAAATTTCATTGCATATTGCCTTTTATTTAAAATTTAAACATCTATAATAAATGATATAAATAAGAAAAAACTTAAATTATTTAATATTTATTACATTAATATTATTTTTATATTTTTTATTGGGATTTTTCTAAAAACAATTATTTTTAGGTGAATAGTGAAAAATATCATTCTTCAAAATAACATGGATTTTAGGAAAATATTATTATATTAGAGTGGATTAAAAATTAATTTAACATATTTATAGGAATACATATTTATTGTACATGTGATTTTATAAATTTAAAATAGATTAATTTAATTTAACAACCAATATTTTTAATTTTTGAACATAAGTAGTATTTTATATGAAATTGATTTCAAGACACTACACATTTTTAATTTAAAGTCAAATTGAATCAATTATATAAATTTATTAAAATAAAATTTTATCAATATTAGAATCATTTTTCCAAAATTATGTACTTTTTCCATTTTATTTTTACGAAGTAAATATAAATTACTAAGTTAAAAACCAGTTTTCTTAAAAACATTATAGTAAAAATAATAACTCAAGCTGTAAATAGTTAATAACATGGTAAAATCATGGATATAATTTAGTGTATGATATTTTAACTAAAATTATCTCATCCTTACTCCAATATTTTCCCAATTTGGTATCCCCTTAACAATTTAACATGTACTCCCTTTATAGTAAGTCGGAATATTTACAAAAAATCTATTCTCACCACTTATAAAAGGTTATTATCACCACCATATCAGGGAAATGATAAAAATTTATTTTTATCATCAAGAAAAACCCATTTTCCTTATATATATATTTAATATTTAACCCTCCTGATATTATATTAAAAATTGTTGAGCCTATTCCAACAATTTACAACGGATATTCCTATGAAATATCAAAGATCTCAAAATAAGTGACTATTTTTACCTAAATTATTTAGATTCTATTTTTTCCATTCCAATTATATTTTAAAAAATAATATTAATAAATAATTTATTACATATATAATTAATATTTTTATTCACTAGGAATTTCCATTAATAACCTTTTCCTATATTAGTTAAGAAAAATGAAACTATTATTGGTGGGTTGTTCATAATTCTTCCTCCACGACGCAACATGTTTTATTTTTATTCAGATCTATAAAAGTATTGTATAAAAGAGAAATTTAATGAATAATTATAATGTTTATATAATGTTTTTTATATGAAATAATAATCCACATTAATCATTCCTCCCATACCGCTTAAATGGTACAATGTATTCTTTTTACTATTTTATTCTTAATAAACATGTCTTGAGAATGGGATTAAAATATAAATATGATTTTCTAAGATATATTAATATTATGGTAAAATAATTTTGATATCCTATTAATGATATTTTCCAAAAATTATTTTCATTAATTCAACCAATTGATATGATAATTCTAAGAGGAAAATGATCTCTTCTTTCTATGTGATTACTTTATATAAATTATATTGTCTTTCAAAAGATTTAAAATTCTAGTACATCAAACTACTAAGAATAATATATGATCATTATACATATAGTATAATAATATTAATATTATACCACCTTATAATCATCCACTAATGATTTTCGATTGATGTATGGGTCGGTTGAACCACCTACTTGGATAATAATGTGCATTTACAACAGGGGTGACTACAAAATATTATTTAATTATATGATATGATATAATTAATTTAATAATGTTTTTTCAATCTGGTAATTTTATATCAATAGTTAACCAGTTAATTAAGAAATCCCCCTTCATTCATTATGATTTACTAAAACATTATTATTTCTATCTTTACCATCATTGATGTTAACCAGAACTATGATGAAAAGAAAATTTAGCTTTCAAGAATATATTAAAATATATATTCCAGTAGCATAGATGATCTAATAGAGATATAATTTTCAAAATCTTGATATTATCCCATTTTTATTAATATAGACCATGGAGATAAATTTTTCATTCACCTGATGATAAAAATTTGTAAAGACTATCATATAAATATATATAAAGAATTATTATAAATGAGGCGTATAAATGGTAATAGTTTTTAATAAGGTACATGGGTATGTATTTAATGAATATAATTTAATTGTTCATTTTTTGTAATTTTAGAATAGATCAAGACTGGGGTAATTGTTTTCATATTGTATTCCTCTCTTTGGGACATGCTTGGACTTAAGAACCAAATTTCATTTATTTAGGGTATATACTACCTATTTGAGATATCATATAATGAATAATATTTTAATAATTATATATTAAGTTTAATTACAAGACCTCCCTTTTAATGGGTTTTTAGTAAAATAAATTTCATTTAAAAAGGGTATTTTTAGTCTTAAATATAATTCTTTTAGACATGTTACAAATAAAACATGTTGTATTACATGTAACATGTCACAAAGAATATGAATTTTTACTAAGAAAACTCTTTTGTATAGAGTAAAATTTTAATAAAAATCCCACAGAATTTGATGGATTAAAATTGATCTTCATATACCATTACTAAAAGATAATTACTAATTTGATATCTCAAATTGGAAGTATATACACTTGATAAATGAAATTTGTTTCATAAAACAAAACATGATTCAATTATAATAATTTGAGAATAAAACCCCCACCTCAGACCTAATTTATTCTATTATTGGACAAAAAATCAAAAATAATGAAATCAAGTTCATCAAATCGATATCAAATAACCATATTCAAAACAATATTCATTTTTACTCCTAGTTTATAATCATTAGATACATATATTTATTATTTTTTTATTTTTTTACACCTTTTCAATAGGAGGTGAATGTAATAATTATTTATTTGAACTAGTTTTGTGGTTTAGGTTTGTTATCCCTTATTTTTTTAAATTCCATCACTATTTCATGATATTTTGTTCTTTAATTGTAACACATTGAAAATATTAATAAATAAAATTATGTTCTATAGTGTATACGACACACAACATTTAGCCTAAACAAACCATGATAGATTATTATTTAAATATGATAATTATAACCAACACCATAAATTGGTGTGTATGAATGGTATTAATTAATTTATAAAATATAAATAATGGTCTTAATTAATAAAAATGAATTGAAATTTTCTTAACAAATTATCACTCAATTTTTATTGAAGTCATTTTATGCTTCAAAAATACGGTTTCCTCAAAAATGATTTTTATTTATTTTTATGGGATAATATAATAAATAATTTATAGAATAATTTTGATTTTATTTTTGTAATAATAATATTATTTTTTATATTCAATATTAAAAAAATATGATGTATTTTGGAGAATATTCTTGAAGGTTGGATTTATAATGAATAGGGAAAAATACTGATTTTTATTGAAAACAAGTTTTTTTTTAAAATTAATTTAATGTAAAATTATATTTTTTATTTATATTAACATTTTATTAGTTATGTTAGATTAAAACAAAAAAAATCATTGTCCTTTTAGTGAATTTCACAGATGAACTCGTTATAAAAAACACTTTTATTCCTAAAAAGAAAATTTTCTAAAAAAAATTATCTCTTTTTTGGGTATAATTTTAAATTTAATTCTAAAAATTCTTTAAATTAAATTCTAAAAATAGATTCTATAGATTTAATAATAAAGTAAAAAATGTGGTAAATACGAAACTATTATTTTTATTAATTATGAATTGTAACTTTAATATTGTTTTCACCTCAATAAGGGTAAATCAAGAAATTATGGTTAAAAATAATATAATAAGTAGAAAATTATGAAACAAAAACTTTCCTTTATTTCATTTTATGGGTATATTTTTTCAATAATCATATTTTATTTGACTAAATGAAATTTTTTCATATGTTTGTGAATTTGATCTTTATAATATTCGAGTAAAACATAATGTAAAAATGACACTTTATTGCTTTTAATATCAATAATATTTTATGACAGTGATAACAACACCATATGTAAGGTTATAAATATTAATTTTAATGTTATATATTTTTATCATGGTAATTTATTTCTAAATTTTAGTGATTATATAATTATATTAAATTCTTATGCAATGTTTAAATAGTTCTTATTCAATTAATTTCGATAAAAAATAAATGATTTAAAAAATTTGAATAGTATTATATTACAAATGAATTATTTTTCCATGATTTTTGGATAAATATTTATTTTTAGGTATGTGTGAATGTATTATATTCTAATTCATTTTCAATCATTTTGTTTTCAAAGTCATATAAAATGAATAGTTCCAAAATTAAAATTAATGATTTTTTAAAATAAATATAACTTTATTAACTGATTTTAAATTCATAAAAATAATATAATAAACAATTTTATTCATATATGAGTGTAAATATCAACCCCATTTCATTTATTACCTAATTTCCCTTTTGTGGTAACTATTTATACCCATAAACAATAAAAACATTATTATCACCATAATTGTCAAAAAGGTCTATGGGGGAGGGGGTTAAAATAAAACTGTTTTGGTAAAAAATAATTTTAACCCTTACCATATTATAATGGATTAAATTTTGTTAATAATTATAATTATATAATCTAAATAAATCATATTATATCAATTTTTCTATGAAAATTAATATATATTGATTTAACACTTAATGTAATTGAAGAGTGCCCCTCCCCTCTCTGAAAAAAGGTTGCCTCTTCTCCTATTTTATTCATAGATAGATATAATTTTAGTTCATCCATAACCTACATAAACCCATTCATATAATACCTAACCTTATTCTATAGGTCTTAGTTGGCCAATAATCCATCTGTAGAGGTTTTATGGTGTCATGAAATGGAGGTTATCTGAAAAATATGTATAACTTTTTACTGAAAATTATAGTTTTATTTCTTCTTCCACCTCCATAAAATCTTATTCAAACATGGTGATATAGTAAAATATATATCTAAATAATACTGATATAATAGTATGTTAATGTAATATCTTATATCCATCTCTTTCTACCATAAAATGGGAAATTAAACAGAAGTGCCCGGATCAGTGTGATCACTGAGAGGGGGAGGGGGTGAATCAGTTATCCTTTAAAACTTTTTACTAATTTATTCTTTATCAATTAAACCTCGATGACTGGTTAAAGCCTCGATCCACTCTTCTTGAATCTCTCACCTTTCCTCGAATGATGTAGTAAATGTAAAGGCATAGGACACAATGATTTAAAAGGTTCGGCACCAAAGGCCTATGTCCTTTCCATGTTGGTTAAACACCCAAACATGGTTTATTCCATTATAATCTGTTAGTATTAAAATGGTCGATACAGAGTCCCACTGTATCTCTCATGAGTCCCACAGGAGGGTCTTTATACTGCGTCCACAGTGTTACCAGAGTCCCACTGGCCTGCTCCAGAATCCCACTAAAGACTTCTTCCACCCTGAGTCTCACAGGGGGCTTCTCCTGGCTCCTCGAGTCACACGAGTAGCTCTTCTTCACTTTAAGATTCTTCAAGTATCTTCAGCAGTCTGGGATAAAGACTGATGGCCTTGCTCTTCACTTCTGATCACTTGATCAGGTCTTCTCGTCTTGCTCAGGATTTATCTCCTTCTTCTCAGGATGACCTGGCCTCTCTCTTCAAGAATCTTCAACAGCCTCTGATAAGGTCTATTGGTCTTGCTCAAGACTTCTGATCACTTCAGTTGATCAGGCTCTTCTCAATTACTGAAAACTCAGGAAGCTGATGTCTTTAACTTCAGTCTGGCTTCAGTCTCACTTCGCATCATGCACTGAGTGCATGGCATCTCTGCATCCTCATGCACTGACTGCATGGATTCTAAATATTCTTCAAGAACTCTTGGTCTTGGACAACTCAAATGCATACCACTGATTTAAGCTTTATTCACGTGTGCACGTGCATGCATTCATGCATGCACTCCCCTTCTTCTACTCTTGGTGCAATAAACCCACAAAGGGTGTAAACTGTTTTAGCACACACCTTTCTTCCTCCTTCACACTCTTTGTTCTTTTTTTTACACACTTTAAAGTGTGTTATACTTTAGTGTGGGTCTTCTACTTCTTCTAAGGGTACAAAACCACTTTTCACAAACTTAGGCTTCGACCTCCTTGTCTCTTAGCACACACTTCTTTCACTTTAGCACACACAACACTTGGCCTACTTCACTTGCACACACTTGGATTGGCCTACTCCTCCTCTTGCACACACAAATACCCACGGCCTTTTCCTTCTTTTGGCACACACACACAAATGAGGTGTGATATTCACTTGGTGCATGCACAAGGCATTAATCCTCACCCTTCCTCATTGCTAAGCACCCACAACCCGTAGGGTGTGGTCTTCTCAACACGAGCCCCTGCCTTAGTGAAGGCGCGCAAGGGGTGCGGCCACTCTTGTCTTCAAATTCTGCGCAAGGTCAAAAGATTTCAAGGCGCGCAAGGCTCTTGGGTGGCTTCTGCCGCGCAGGGTTCAAAGACCACAAGCGCAAAGGGTGCAACACCACTGTGGGCACACAAGTGCAAGGGCACAAGCGGCCGCCAAACACCTCTTGTCGCGTAAGTCCGTAGGCAGAGAGGGATGCAACCACGGGCGTGCAAGGATGCGGCCACGGGTCTTCCTGTCGCGCAGGGGACTCCCTAACTCTTCTTTCATGCAAGGGGTGCGCAAAAGGGACCTTAAGGAGGTAGGGGAGCTCTGGGCTTCTACCGCGCAAGTGGTGAATTCAGGTTCGGCTTCGTGAGATTTGGAGCTCTCACAAGACTTCTCAGATTATCAGCCAGCTTCTCCAATGCCTCGGGCTCTCCTTTTATAGGCAAGGTAATGCCTTTGTCATCCTATGAGATATAACTAAAATTCCAGAAATTCTCGGGTTTTCATGATTTTTTGAAATCTTGTTTTTATTCTTTGTTCTCCGCGGGTTCGTTATTTTTAGCCTTATTCACGTGCATGCATATTAGAACGTTTGAATGGCCTCCTTTAAGTCGATTCATGCAAAACATAAACCCCACATGGCCTCGGCACTTCGTATTCCTCGGCCTTCTTCAAAAATCTAGTCTCGTTCCATGCGTGATTATTTTTATGCATGTATGAGTTCCTCCTGGCGAGACGAACTCGAAGGTGTCTTTGGCTTTATCAAAAGTGGTCGGGAGCTTGAATTATTCATTCGGGAGGCCTCTGGTTCAGCGGCGGCTTCGTGGGGTGGTCTTTGGCTGAGCTCGAGGAAGATGAAGTGGCAGCCGTCGGATCAGCCCTTTAATAACATTTGGACGGCCTCGATCAGAAGATCGCATGAGGGATGCGATGAGCGGCTGTGATCAGCCGTGTGATTGGATGGGTGGCCATGATCTCTTCCGCGGCAAAATCCTGCGTCCCACATCGAAATGGCTCCTGTTTTTTCTGCGGTTTATCAAACTCGCACTCCCCCTCTATGTCAATTGTATCTTCTCCCTCCACGGTGCCGCCCTGCACCGTGTTCTCTGTGGTAACGCTCTTGCTCCCATTGCTGCCACTCGGGCGCACCACTGGCACCCACTATGCAGACACGGGCACGCGCTCTGGTGCCCCGGCTGCACGGGCTTCATCGCTGCGTGGCCTACGGGCTTGTACACGGCCGCGGACTCTTGGGCTGTCCTCATGGGATCCCCCTTGGGCGTGGCGACCTCGAGTCCCACATGTGCCTTGGGGTTGAACCCTAAAGGCTGGCCCTTGGTGGATTCTTTTTTCCTGAGTATAGAACAAGTCCTTTGTTTAAAAACAAAGTGTCCAAGTTCAAATGCCAAATGCCACATCTTCCTCTAATCCATTATCCCTTCTTCATTTCTTCTCTTCTATTCTTCTTAAGAATTCCTCCATTCCTCTTAAACATTTAATCTTCCCTTAGGAGTGAAATTCTCGAATTTTCATCTTCAACCGAAGGTCCTGAATCAAATAATTCTTCAACATTTTTCAATGATCCAATCAGAGATCAAGTTGGATCATCTTGAATTCATCATTCACTAAGTGATTGTGCATGGACTTCATTAAACCACTTCATCCACTTAGAACTTGTGGATGGATCATATTCAACTCCTCATGCAGTGTGAAGACAATGCATGGTCTTCTAACATTTTTGTGACATTGTATCCACTTGATACAAGTTCTTGGAACTTAAAGATCATCTCATCAATCGTCAGATGTAATGATGCTCCATCATCATCAATCCTTCTTTCCATCATGATCATTTATTAATAGAAGTGTTACTCATGCAGGTGTATGACCTACCATCTCAATGATTGTATAGTTGTTCATAATTAATAACCATTATTTATAGTTGATTTTAAAAATATATTCAATATATAAATATTTTAATTATATCTTGATTAAAATTCTATAGTTAATGGAATAAATACCTCTTTGACCATGTCAATCTACTAAATTCATTTTTAACATATTAGTCAAATTTTTTCAGACATTCTACATGAACTTAATTTATTAAGTAATTGATTTTAACGTTATAAAAGAAGTATTAAATATGGAAAATTTTCTAATTAAAGTTATTATTTAACACAATTTTATTATTATTGAATATAAGGAACTTACATGATGATTCATATTAGAGGTAAGTGAAACGTTACATTAAAAAATATTGTTATAAATATTTCCAAGACTTATTTTATAATAACTTTATTCCATGCCCATAATTTTAAAAAATTTATATTAATCAATTTATATGAACAATAATAAAATATAAATGTCACCTTATATCTCTTTTAACATTATTTTAATGGTTTTCAAAAGAAATATTATTAGTTATTTTATATGATTTTTTTTTATAAAAACACAATTATAATTTTCCCTTTTAAAATATAAGACATCAATAGTTTTTAACACCACCATACTTGCTATTCAATATTTTACATATTTTATAATATTTTTTAGGATAATTTTTTATGTGTTTTCATGACTTAAAAGAGATAACTTTGAGTATAATTTTCTCCTTTAAGATTTATTATGACTTGTTTTATAAAAATAATTTGGAATAAAAGTTTATTTCTTAGGTAAAAGTATATTTATTTTAATCATAATTTCATTCAGAAAGGAAAACCTTTTGTGACTATTAAATGAAAAACATGTTTCTATCATTGTTTTAATTTTCCTTATTGAGATTTTCGAGATCATTGGAAGTTCTAAAATGGTTTACATGGAATTTTAAGGATGATTAAGTACATGTATTATGTCAAGGTAAAAGTTTTTTGAATTTTTCATATTGTATTTTGAAACTATTATATTGTGGGAAATGGACATTTTTAAGAATTTTCCAATTTGTGGTGTAATATTTTATTTATGTAACAGTGATGACATAATTATATAAAATAGAAAACCTAAATGATCATTAGGAATGAAGGAAAATTAATTATTCTATAAAACACAGGATTATATAATGTTTAAGGTTGTTTCAAAAAGAATTTTATCATTTTAGGATTTATACAACATTAGATATTAACATGTTTTCATGAGAGGATATCCTAAGAGTATATGATATTATCATGGGTTTATAAATTTAGAGTTTATAAAAAGTTAAAAGTCTTAGACAACCCCTTATTATATTTTTTAATGGGATTTTAATGTAACTAATGACATTTTGGTAGAAATTTTATTGGGCTAAGGTATATGACACCCTTTGGTTTAATGGGAATATTTATTTTCAGAAGAATGCCTTTAAATTTGTAGAATTAATTTTGATGGTATTTAGGAACATTATGGTTTATAATATCTTCAATGTTGAGGTATTTATGGGTTATTATAAATTGGTATAGTATTATTTATCATATATATAACCATGGGAATGAAAATTATTTTAGAGATTATGTGAACAAGGTTATTTCTGAAGAAGATCATGATAATTTTGGAGAAACTTATATGATGTTATTGTATTTTATTTAAGGAATCAATAATGATTTATGATTTAGAATAACATATTATTTTAATGTGTCTTTATGGTGATTCGTGTTATTAATGGAAGCAATTATCATATTTTGGAAAATATATGATTAGGTTATATAAAAGTTTTTTGTATAAGACTTTATGAGTGAGTATTGTTAATTATGAATAATGTTTAATTAATCTATGAAGAAAATTTTACCAAATCATTCTAATTTAAGTATTTTGGTCATATTTTATAATATTTTTTATATATATTAATGAATGTTATTTGAAGAATTATTTAGTTTGAATATTGGTAATTACCGTTGAATTTTATAGATTAATGTATTATTTCATTACATAATGATTTAGTTATTTTTTTCAATATATTATATGGTGACAAAAATTTTGGTTTATTTAACTCATAATAAAATGAGGAATATCTTATGTAATAAAATAATAGATTATAAATAAATCATGTTAACATTACTTATGACGAATCTATGGTATTTTTTATATATCATGTATTTATGCTCGTGAGCTATTAAAATTCTCTTGATCATTCCCATTTGTGTTATCGATGATCTATAACAATATCCATCATTATTTGGAAATTATTTTTCATTTATATTTCTATATTTTCACTTCCACCGATGTTCTCTTATATGGAAACCTAGTAATGTTTTATTCCAATTAACCATTATATTTTATTCTCCCTCATTTTAAGAGGATGTTTTATTAACACTATTTATGATATGGGATTTTGATAAATGTATTTTAAAATTTTCAAACATGTTAATATTGAGATAAAATTTATATTTTGAGGATGTAATAAATTATGGGGTGGGAGAATGTAACAGCAGAGGAATTTTAAAAAATAAAACTATGTTTGATATAATATACTACATGAAAAAAATATCCTAAATGAAACATGAAATATTATTATTACAATATAACCATTATGACATAGAAATTAAATTTAAGGGTATTAAGAATATTAAATTATCAATTAAATATATATATATATTTGTTCTACAAAATAAAAATATATTGATAAATTCTTTTTAAATAAATTCTCAATTTGTAAAAAAGTCATTTTATGTTTCAAAAATATGTTTTCTTCAAAAAAATTATTTTTATTGAAGTCTATTTTAATTAACATCTAAATTTTTTAAAAAAAAATTAATTGGTGAATTTATTATTTCATAATTATATTAGGATGAAATTTAGACCTTTTCTAGAAATTTTTTAATTTTTAATAAATAATGAAATATACTTATTTTACTAAAAATTGTATTTAATTTAGTTTATTTATAAAGTCAAATTCTAGTTTGGATTTTTTTAAAATATAATTAATTCCTTTATATTAAACATAATACCAATATATCCCTTTGAATAAATATTATTTATTAATTTGGTATAAAAACATTTTTAAACTTAAAAATGTATATTTTTTTTAGAAATAGATTTTTGTTCTGTTTTTTGTGTAAAATTTTAAATTAAATTATTCCATTTTGGTGAACTAAATATTTAAAAATAAATTTTATACTTGCAATCAATATTTTCAAATTTGGTAAATATGTACATTTTTTTGTGGTGATTATGAATTGTAATCTTAAATTTTTGTCACATAATTAAGTGTAATTTGTGTAATTAATTAAAAAAATAACATTATATGTAATAAAAAAATACCCAAACATTTACATTAGGTTACTTTCCAATATGTACATTTGGAAAAAAAAAATTGACTATGATTTGGTTGATTCTTTATTTCGGGGTCATTTTAGGAGTTTTCATAAAATTTTGGAACCCCTAGGGCTATGTATGGTTAGTCCATAATTACGGAAAACTGTGTGATTTTTCCCAACAAACTATATCCCCATGGATGGTCTACTAGAAGGGGGTGTGTAGATATTCTAGACTAGGTGCACATCCCTATAAAACATACAACCCTAGGAAGAGGGGTTACAAATAGTTGGTGCATGTTTAAATTAACTGTGTGGATAAACTGTGCACTGCCAACATGATCTCCATATAGGGAACACAATTAGGAAACATAGTTGCTCCTAATACTATAGACCCTCCAAAAAAACATTTGTACTGACTTTTAATGCTCTTAATTTCTAATTAAAAAATTCAGGGAGTCCACTTTAACCACTAATGACCCCCTAATCTCATATTGTTTTGACCTAATCTTTTTCTAGTAATCAAGGTGAATCTTCATTCGGTTTCTACGTGTATTTAAATTTTTCTTGATAGATCAACTCATACTATGATGTGTTTTTTGTAACTCCTCGACCCTAGAAGACCAGATTTGGTGCATTATTTTAATACATTGGTATGATCACAGGGGATAAAATTTCAAAAGACCGATCAGTTTAGTATTCTTGGAAGTACTATATACATACATAAGTTTTACTTGACATTATAAAATGAAAAAAAAAACATTTTGTCTCTTTTGAACACATTCATATCCTTTAGAATATCCTTTCAGGTCAGTCATAATATACATCTTTCATCTTGGAAAAAATAAAACATAGAAAGGGGTGATCTCAGATGCTCAGAAAGGATAACAAGATAGTGGAAACTATTATAAACAATCATAAACATTTAAGGAAATGTAAAAGACTCAAAAAAAATCCTTTTAAACATAAACGTCATCATAATATGGAAAAGATAAATCAAATAATGACATTTACTTATTCACATGTATATTCTACTAGCAAAATAATCACATATAATATCAATATCTAATTTCATAATGATGGAATGCATAATGTCGAACATCATAGCCACATACTCAAGGCCTTGTTCCAAGACTAAAAACAATATTTTTTCAAGGACTTGTTCCAGGACACTAGTTTGTCTCATGAGACCTACCAAAGCATCGAGGAGCTATAAATGGCTCCACCCATCACTTACATAGTATAATGCATTCGTCATATGAAAAGTTTGAAACATAACATAAACATTAGTATTAAAACTAGCATATTAAATGTTAATAATTTAACCATATACCAAGAATGGTATAAAAATAACATATCCACCATCAAACATATCACAAAACCTTCAATACAATATGGAATATTGTATCATAATAATTCAACTTCAAACAAGTGTAAAATCCATCAAAGGATGTTGACATAGATGAAATCAAAACTATTTGATAGAAATATATCTTTCTATATTGAAATCATTTAAAAGTAAATTAATTATAAAAGAAACATTTATTTTGAAAATATTCTTATAAGATTGTAAGAGAATATTCAAAGGTGCTATAAAGGTGAAAAATAGTCACATGAGCCGTATAAGTTAAAAAAACATTCTTACATTAATTTGTTGAAAAGGTCATAAAGTACCTTGTTTGGAAAATGACAGAAAGATTCCTTTCAAAATATTTTATAAAACATCAAAAAAGGGTATAAATGAATTTAACTTATATTCTAGGAAATAGTAAAAAAAACTGAAATACATTTTTAAGAAACATGGATGTGGATGATAAAGAGGTCCAAGTGGATACTCATGTATAAACAACCTCGGATAATAAAGAGATTGTAAAATTAACCCTTACCTTGTACTTTTTCTTGTTAGAGGGTAATTTAAACTCATTTATAATAGTTAAATAATTTTTATTAAATAATATATGAACCATATACATAAATATGATATTATATATGATCTTCTAATATTGTTTTGTTAATAATATTACAGTTCTATCATTATTTTGGGTGTTAACTGATTCATTTTCCTTTATATGTTTTGCTATGTAAGTAATGTTTTTTATGGATAGGATGTATTTTATTCATATCCAAAATGATATTAAGTTATTAAAAATTATATAAAATCATAAAATGAAAATTATTCTTGAATGGTTATGATGGGGAATGAATCTCATCACGTTCGTGGAGACAGTAATCTGTAAGTACGCACGAGCAACAATATCATTCTATTGATGGTAAAATTGTCTGTAATTGGATGGTATATCATATATAAATAATCATTAACATGTTATATTTATTATTTACCTCAATTATACTAATTATTATACCCATCCAAAAAATTATTTGTTGAATAACAAACTACACCACGACGTCGAGACGGTAAGTCGTACGTATGCACGTATGGTGACTTTGTCATTCATATGACGGCTAAAATAATGAATATGGTTTTACCATATTTATAATAAAATCACAATATGTAGAAGGTATTGGAGTTATTGTTTTGGTATATAAACAACAAATAAAGAGGAAGTGGAAGAAGAAAATAACTTTGAAAGAGGTGATGAAATTATTACCGCTTTTTCAAGTGCTTCTTTTTTATTTGATCAAAAGGGATCCTTAGTATGGATTTCTGATCAAATTAAGGCCTCTAGGTTTAAGTGAGGGTATACGGGATGATATTTGATCATGTTTTGGCAGATCTAAATGGATTTGGAGGTGTGATTTTGAGATAAGGGGAAGTACCCATTTATAAGAGAGGTGAGGGTCATTTTAGGAAAAGCTTGAAATATTATTTTATTATAAAATAATTTTCGGATTATAATGGATTAAAAAGGATTTATTTCGAGTATAAGGTGGATATGGGTCTAAAACATCTCAACCAATCAGTTTTAGATATGTTTAGGTCACCATATTAACCTTATCATTTAGATTTAACTCTTAGTTAAATAGTTTAACCTTTACCATGTGTTCTTGTATTATTATAATAAATGGTTAATAAACTTACTATAAAAAGAAAAGAGAAGCAAAAGTAGTTAATTATTGACATATATAACATCATTTAAGTTCTTTGGCTGAACCTTGTATTTTTATAAAAATTATATCATTTAATAATATTGTATTTATTTTAAAAACTCATTTAAGTCAAATTTGACACTATTTGGTATTTTGTTTTTGTGAAAGTCATAGAAACTTTATAACTTCGAAAAAAATTTATTTAATCAACCCTAAAATTTCATATTAACCTATAAAATTATTTTAATTCATCAAAAGTCTCAATTTACATTTATTTGGATATTTATGATATCAATTATTTTAATCTTTCATTAATAAGGTAATTACTGCATCATCTTTACGTCATAAATAAATTAAATTATTTAATGTATATAAATTATAAATAAAATACCATTATGTAGGAAATTATTTTATATTTATAATGAATATTTATAGTCAAATTTATCTTATGTATAACCTCATATTAAAAATATTTTATTTAATAAAATTTGAATTTAACGCTTTTAACTATACTTTAAATAAAATAATAATAAATGTCTCAATCTAATCCAAGTGGATCAAAGAGGGTAATATTTTATTTATAAGGATTATTTTTGTCGAAATACACTTATCCAATATAATTAGGGCGTGTTTTAGGGTAATTATAATATCATTCTTACCTTTAATTACTCTATTTACTTTTGACCGTGGTAAATAAAATTCAAAAGTTACTATTCATAAAAAATTATTTTCATCTTATTGAACCACATTTTACTTACTGTTGTAAATTGTGTCTCTCAGATTTTTGAAATTCAATTTATAGAATTGGTAAAATTACATTTTATGCAAATTTTCAAATGTTCCTAGATGGCGAGTAAAAGATGTTAAAAATTCGATAAAATTTTATACATGTAATTTTATAATAAAATGACTCGGATGAATTACATTAAAATTATATAGGTATTATGTATCTATTTTTACATAAAATAAATTTAAATAAAATAAATAATTATTTAAATAAAAATCCAGTTTTAAACAATAATGTAGTGTTTTCACTATTCATCAAAAATTGAATGTTTTCAAAAAATACCAAAAAATCACCCTAGACTAATTTTGATATTTCGAATCCAAAAATGAAGTCCATTTTGAAAAATAATTTTTTTAAAATATCAACAAGTGTGTTTTACTATTCATAACGTCTAGTTTGATTGGTTACGGTGTGCTAGAACTCAAAGTTGCGTACAAAGAATGCTATTGTATTATTCTAAGAGAAACGTATTTTGGAAACTTGGGGTGTTACATTCTTCCGTACTTTAAATAATTTCATCCTCTAAATTTCTATAATACTACTACATAAAAAGATTTGGGTGGTTCTTCATCATATGTTCCTCGAGTTCCCACGTTTCCTCTTTCATCATATGGTTTCTCCATAGAACTTTTACCAGATGAGTCGTCTGGTTTCTCAATACTTCTTCTATGGTATCAAGAATATTGGCAGGCTCTTCACAATAAGATAGATCGGTTTCTAGTTCTATTTCTTCATAGGTGAGTACATGTATTGGTTCAAGCACGTATTTTCTCAATAATGATAAGTGGAACACATCATGAACTTTGGAGAGACTTTGAGGCATTACAAAATGGTAAGATACAACTCAAATTCGTTCCATAATTTTGAAAGGTCTTTTATACCTGGGACTTAATTTACCCTTATTACTGAATCGTACAACACACTTCCATGGAGATACCTTCAAGAAAACATGATCTCCTACTTGAAATTCCAAATCCTTTCTTCAGTTATTAGCATAGATCTTTTGCCTACTTTGAGATGCTTTAATGTGGGTTTGGATAATCTTCACCTTTTCCATTGTTTCTTTAACAAGTTATGGGCCTATGAGTTTTCTTTCACCAACATCAACCCAAAAAGTTAGTTTGTGACATCTCTTTCTATATAACGCTTCATATGGTGCCATATAAATACTTGAATGGAAGCTATTATTATAGAAAACTCTACTAGAGGTAAATATTGATCCCAAATACCTTGATAGTCAAGTGAGAAAGATCTCAACATGTCTTATAAGGTTTAAATAGTCCATTCTAATTGTCCATCAGTTTGAGGATGGTAGGTAGTGCTCAAACGAAGTTTATTATCCAGATCCTTCTGAAGACTTTTCTGGAATCATGATGTAAAACGGGGTTCACGATAAAAAATAATCGATAGGGGTACTCCTTGATGTTTTAAAACTTCATTAATATATATTATTCCTAAACGTTCAAGTGGTAAATATTATCTTATAGTAAGAAAATGTGTTGACTTGGTAAGACGATCAACAATGACCCATATTTCATCATTATTTCTAGGAGTCTTTGGTAGCCTCATGATAAAGTCCATCGTAATATCATCCCATTTCCAATCAGGTATGGGAAGAGGTTGCATGACTCCTCTGGGATGTTGTTTTCCAGCCTTCACCTATTGACAAACCATACATCTTGACACATAATCATCAATCTCCCTCTCTATGTTGTCCCACCAAAAAATGTTCCTTCAAATCTATATACATCTTAGTGCTACCAGGGTGTATAGAGAAATTATAGCTATGATCATCATCCAAAAATTCTCTTCTTAGATCAGGTGTGTTAGGAAAACAAAGTCTCCTCCCAAATTTCAAAATTTCATTTTCATATACGAAGTCAATCAATCTCCAATCATTCACAGATTTAATTTTCTTTTGAAACTCCTCATCATCGGTCTGAGAACTTTTTATCCTTTCTAGTAAAGATGGTTTGGAAACTATTTAAAAAAGTATTAATGTTTCACCTTCCATGATTATTCCCATATCCATCTTTCCTAGATCCATGAACATAGGATCCCTTTCAACTCTTATCTTTCTCAAAACATCATGATCATTTCTTCTTAAAGAATCTTCCGCCTTATTTTCCTTCCTCAAGTGGTAGTGTATAGTGCAATCATAATCCTTGAGTAGTTCAATATATCATATTTACCTCATGTTTAGTTATTTCTGTGAGATAATATACTTCAAACTCTTGTGATTGGTATATATCTCACATTTTTCACCATTGTGATAGTGTCTCCATATATTCAATGAAAATATTATAGTTGCTAACTCAAGATCATAAGTGGGATAGTTTTGTTCATGAATTTTTAGTTTTTATGATTCATAGGAAATAACTCTATCATTCTTCATAAGGACACAACCATGTCCTTTCTTCAAATCATCACTATAAATAACAAACTCATCATTATCTGGTGGTAGAGTTAAGATAGGAGCATTGAATAATCTTCTATTTAGTTATTCAAAACATTCTTCACACTCTTTTGTCCAAACAAATTTAACCCCTTTATGTGTGACCTTGGTTAATTGGTTATCCAATCGGGAAAAATTTTGGACAAAACACCAATAATAACCTATTAAACCAATAAAACTGCATACCTCAGTTATACTCATCGGTGCTGGTAATTCTTGTATATCTCTTTTCTTTGAAAGATCAAAAGAGATTACATCCTTAGAGACAATATGGACGAGAAAAGAAATCTCCAGAACCCAAAATTCACACTTACTAAACTACCCATATAATTCATTTATTCTAAGAGTGTTTAGAATATTACAAAAGTGATTTTAATGATATTTATATCATTTGGATTAAACAAATATATCATCAATAAATACCACTACAATGTCATCAATATAGTCCTTGAAAACTCTATTCATTAGATCCATGAAGACAGAGGGTGTATTAGTCAGTCTAAAAGGCATTACTGTAAACTCATAATGCCCATACCTGGTATAAAATACTATCATTTAAATGTCTTCCTTCTTCACACACAACTGATGATATCCAGATCTAATGCCAATCTTTGAAAAATATTGAGCTCCATGAAGTTGATCGAATAAATCATCAATGTGAGGTAGGGGATACATGTTCTTTATTGTTATATGATTGATCTCCTTATAGTCAATGCACAACCTCATAGATCAATCTTTCTTCTTATCCAAAAGAGCAGGGGCTCCCGTAGAGAAACAATGGGGAAAATAAATCCTTTATTACTTCATTCCTCTAGTTGTTTCTTTTGTTCTACTAATTACACAATGTCCATTATATAAGGGGTCTTTGATATGGGCCATAAACCAGGAATTAAATCAATGGAAAACTCAATTTCTTGTTCTGAAGGATGTCCACGTAAATCCTTTGGAAACACATCAACGTATTCTTATATAATAGGTATATACTCTATTTGAACATTCTTTTCCTCACCCATAGTTATTTCACTCTCTTACTCCCCAATAATTGAATTTAGTATAGCTACTGGGGTTGGATCTAGATGAGAATCAGATGGTGACGTTTCTGCTCTAAATATAAGGTATTCTTTGTCATCATTGAAAGTTGTAACCTCCTCCTTCTTACAATATATTTTCACATCCTGGTATGAATAAAAATATATACTGAGGATTATATTAAATTCAATCATGGGTATGACAATACGATCAGTAGATAAAGCACATTTATATTCCCTAATGGTAACTGATTTACAAAACTTTATTGCAATGATACTTACCTAAGGAGTTTTGACTAACAACTCACTTATTAAATCAAATTAGAAATATCTAATTTTCTTATAAAATTGGGAAGATATTAAACAATGCGATGATCCAGAATCAAATAAAGCATTAACTAAATTTGAGGAAACCATTAAATTACCTTCCACCACATCATTCAGAGCTTCAAAATCAGCAGTAGTGATCACATAAGCTTGGCCTTTATCCCTTGGCCCCTTTTAAGGTATGTTTCCTTGTAGTTTAAGAAATTATTTTTTATAATGCACTGTTTCTCTACAATTGTAGCATTCAACATTGACATCCACTTTCTTTCCCTTACAATCACAATCTTGGTGGCCTTTTTAACCACACTTTTAACGGACTCTCATTCCGTTTAGGAAAGTACCAGGGTGTTTCTTCCCGCATTTACTACAGGATGGGAATTCAACTTTTCCATTCTTTCCCTTGTTTCCATTTCCCGAGTGTTTAGAAGATCTCTTCTTCTCTTTATTTTCTTTAAAGTCGTAAGACATAGAGAATTTCTTTTCTGTATTGATAGAACATGAGACAATATCTTCATATGATGATAATGATTGTGAGATTAATGATTGACAGAGAAATGGTTTTAACACATCAAAGAATCGATCAATCTTACTCCTTGGGTTATGCATACAATCTTATTCATGACTTGCTAACTTTGTAAAGTTAGCCTCATACTTTGTGACATTCCCATCCTCCTTTTTCCTCAGACTCAGAAATTTTCTTTCCATATCAGCTCAATGGTCACAAGGAATGTATTTTTCTAAGAAAATATCTTTAAATTCTCTCTATTCTATATTTGATACTTCTTCATCCTCCTTTGTGTTTCGAATTGATGACCACCATTGATCTGCATCTCCCATGAGATGATAAACTGCTATGAATTTTTTTTCCCTTTCACTACTCCCCAAAGCATGAAATAATTTCTCAAAAGAACTTATCCATTGCTCAGCTACAAATAGATTTGTAGTCCCATTGAATGTTGGTGGTTGTTTCCTCATTAAGCGGTCTAACATTGATCGTCCACATTTTGGACCAGGGTGCTCCGTACGGGTATGGTTATTATTCATAACCTGAGTTAGTTATCCCAGTATGATTATAAGTTTTTCATCACTGGTTTCATCACTAGGTCCACTATAATTATCTTTAGTAAGATGGAAATCCCTACATGGATTACATGTGTTGATACGGTTTCCATTCCTTTTGTTAGGCGCCATTTCTAAATAATGGCATACACTAGATTAGTTTATGAATTGCAATACATAATTCCAAACTAATAAAATACCTAACCTAAATTGAACAATTTATGCACATATTCCATAATCATAAAAAAAATATTTGAGGAGTTATTTACTCATAAATCCTTCATAATGGTTTATAAAGAAAATATAAATTATCCTAAACATAGCCCCCAGGAGTGTCAAAACCAAGAGTGCATCAAGGCCCGTTGTTGTGTACCAGGATACCCCAAGTTAAGTCCGAAACTCCTTTTCATAGTTTTCACTCCTAGGTACATATGTGCCAGAGCCGAATCTACCTTCTCGTGTCCATACAAGGATGTACTACTTTGAAAATTCACAAACTCTCTTCATTACCAAAATTATAGGAAGTTCTTCTATACAAATCCTCAAATTCAATATTAGGGTAATGTTCTCTAATTAGAGTTTTTCTAAATATAGTTTCCAAGGTTTGTACTAAACTTCCTCTGATACTAACTGTAACGCCCTGAACCCAGAATCCCAGAGCCGGTGCATTATTTTAATACATTCTCATTATCACAAGGGATCAAATCTCAAAAGACTGATTAGTTTAGTATCATTGGAAGTACTAGATATATACATAAGTTTTAGATTATATTATGAAATGAGAAAAAATGAAATTTTGTCTCCTTTTAACACATTCATATCCCTTAGACTATCCTTATAGGTCAGTAATAATATACTTCTTCACATCCTGTAAAAAATAAAACATAGAAAGAGTTGATCTCAGATGCTCATTAAGGAAAACAATATAACGGAAACTATCATAAATAAGCATAAACATTTAAGGCAATGCATAAGACTAAAACAAAAGCCTTTTAATCATAAACTTTCGCATAATATGGAAAAGATAAATCAAGTAATTCCATTTACTTATTCACATGGATATTCTACTAGTCGAATAATCACATGTAATATCAATAGCTAATTTCACAATGATGGAATGAAAAATGTCAGATATCATAACTACATAGTCAAGGCCTCATGCCAAGACTGCAAAAAAATATTTTGTCAAGGCCTTGTTCTAAGAAACTAGTTTGTCTTATGAGACCTATCGATGCATCGAGGAGCTATAGAGGGCTCCACCCATCACTTACTAAGTCCAATGCATTTCTTATATAAAAAGGTTGAAACATAACATAGACATTCATATTAAAACTAGCATACAAAATTTTAATAATTTAACCATAAACCATGAACGGAATAAAAATAACACATCTGTAGTCAAACATATCACAAAAATTTCAATACAATATGGAATATTGTATTATAATAATTCAACTTCAATCAAGTGTAAAATCCATCGAAAGATGTTGACATAGAAGACATCAAAACTATTTTAGAGAAATATCTCTTTCTATTTTAAAATTATTTAAAAGTCACATAATTATAAAATAATTATTTTGAAAATATTATTATACTCTTTTAAGAGAAGCTTCGATGGTGTTATAACGGTGTAAAATTGTCACACCCGTCGTATATGTTAAAAAACATTCTTACCTTAATTTGTCGAAAAGGTCATAAGTACCTTTTTTGGAAAATGACGGAAAGATTCATTTCATAACATTTCATAAAAAGTAAAACAAGGGCATAAATAACTTTAAAAAATATTCTAGGAAATAGTAAAAATGTTTTGAAATTCATTTTTAAGAAATACATATATGGATGATAAAGTGGTCCTAGTAGATACTCACGTATAAACAACCTCAGATAATAAAGAGATTGTAAAATTAACCCTTACCTTGTACTTTTCCTTGGTCAAGGGTAATTTAACCTCCTGTAAAATAGTTAAATCATTGTTATTAAATTATACAAGAACCATATACATAAATATGATATTATATATGATCTTCTAATATTGTTCTGTTAATAATATTTCTATAGTGTCATTGTTTCGGGTGTTAACTGATTCATTTTTCTTTATATTTTTTTCTACGTAAGTCATGTTTGTTATGGATAGAATGTATTTTATTCATATCCAGAATGATATTAAGTTCTTAAACATAATTTTAAATCATAAAATGAAAATTATTCTTGAATGGTTATGATGTGGAATGAATCTCATCGTGTTCGAGGAGACGGTAATCCGTACGTATGCACGAGAAAAAATATCATTCTATTTATGGTGAAATGATATGTAATTTGATGGTATATCATATATACAAAATAATTAACATTTTATAAATATTATTGACATCAATTATACTAATTATTATACCCATCCAAATAATTAATTGTTGAATAACAAACTACACCACGACGTGGAGATGGTAAGCTGTACGTACGAACGTATGGTGACTTTGTCATTCATAGGATGAATAAAATAATGAATATGGTTGTAACAAATTTATAATAACATCATAGTATGTATAAGGTACTTTATTTATTATTTCTGTATGGAAACAACAAATAAAGAAGAAGTGGAAGAAGAAAAGAACTTTGAAAGAGGTGATGAAATTATTACCTCTTTTTGGGTGTTTCCTTTTGATTTGATCAAAAGGGCTCCTTAGGTTGGATTTATGATCAAATTAAGGCCTCTAGGATTCATTTAGAGTATTTTGGAGGATATTTGAGTAGTTTTTGGCCAATATAAATGGCTTTGGAAGTTTGATTTTGAGATAAGGGGAAGTACCCTTTTATTAGAGAGGTGAGGGTCACTTTAGGAAAAACATGAAATATTATTTTATTATAAAATCATTTTCGGTTTATAATGGCTCTAAAAGGATTTATTTCAAGGATAAGGTGGTTATAGGTCTAAAACCTCTCAAACAATAGGTTTTATATAGGTTTAGGTCACTATATTAACCATATATTTTAGATGTAACTCTTAGTAAAATAGTTTAACTTTTACCACATATTCTTGTATTATTATAATAAATGGTTCATAAACTTACTATAAAAAGACAAGTGAACCCCAAGTGGTTCATTATTAAAATATATAAAATTATATAAGTCCTTTGGCCGAACCTTATATTTTTATGAATAATATATCATTTAATAATATTGTATTTGTTTTAAAAACTCATAAATATCAATTTTGACACTATTTGGTATTTTGTTTTTTTGAAAATCATAAAAACTTTATAACTTCGAAAAAAAATTATTTAATCAACCCTAACATGTCATAGTAACTTATAAAATTATTTTAATGCATCAAAAGTCTCAATTTACATTTATTTGGATACTTATAATATCAATTATTTTAATCTTTCATTAATAAGGTAATTACTGCATCATCATTCTGTCTTACAAAAAATTATTTATTTAATGTCTAAAAATTTTAAATAAAATACAATTATGTAGGAAATACTTTTATATTTCTAATTAATATTTATATTAGAATTTATCTTGTATATATCCCCACATTAAAAATTTATTAGTTATTAAAATTTGAATTTAACACTTTTAACTCTTTTTTAAATAAAATAATAATAAATGTCCTAATCTAATCCATGTGGATCAAAGAGGATCATATTTTATTCCTAAGGTTTATTTTGGTCAAAATAAACTTATCCAATAGAATTAGGACATGTGTTTGGGTAATTATAATATCATTCTTACCTTTACTTACCCTATTTTCTTTTAACCGGGATGAATTAAATTCAAAAGTTACTATTCAAAAAAAAATATTTTAATCTTATTGAACCACATTTTACTTACTAATGTCAATCGTGTCTTTTGGATTTTTTAAATTCAATTCACATAACCAGTAAAATTATGTTTTATACAAATTTTCAAATGTGCCTAGAAGGTGGGTAAAAGATGTTAAAAAGTTCAATAAAATTTTATACGTATAATTTTATTATAAAATGACTCCAATGAATTACATTGAACTTATATCGGTATTGTGTATCTATTTTGATTTAAAATAAATTTAAATAAAATAAATAATTATTTAAATAAAAAGTCAGTTTTAAACAATAACGATGTTTTTCTCACTATTCATCAAAAATTGAAAGTTTTCAGAAAAATACCAAAAATTCACCCTAAGATAATTTTGATATTCTAAATCCAAAAATGAAGTCCATTTTGAAAAATAAAATTAATAAAATTTCAAAAAGTTGGTATTACTATTCATAACGGCTAGTTTGATTGGGCGTGGTGTACTAGAACTCGAAGTTGTGTATAACGCAATCTATTGCATTATTCAAAGAGAAACGTATCGTGGAAGCTTTGGGTATTACATTTTTTATCCGGTTGTTTAAATTTCTTCATATATCGTCATTTAATATCTTAACTTATCATCTTACAGAACCCAAATAGAAAATTTACATAGGATAATAAGGGTTTAAGAGTGGATTGATGTGCTTATTAGGGATCTAGGATCATGAGGACTTAATCCACTGTTCCTCAGTCTCTATTTTTAAGAGTGGTTAGTTCAACCTCCATTATGGAGGTATATGTTTCAATAAAAGGGATAATTCTTTTAATTTCTTGTTGTTCCTATATATTCCATTAGTATATTAATTAAATTATATTTATTTGTGATTACTTTGAATTTTTTTAAAAAGGAATCAATATTGCATTATGGATTTTCATTAAAAATGATTTATTCACACAAAGTGTTTTATAAAATTAATCAATGGTGGTCATGGATTAAAAATTGGGTTTCAACCAATGAAGAAGATTTAATTTTGTTTGAAAATGTTTTATAAATTATGAGAATGGATTTTAAAATGTTTTTCTACAAAATTATAACCTTGGGTAACCTTAGGTGCATCAGGAATAGATATGTCACTCATAGTTTTAGTAATGACACATAATATTTTCTTTCACATTAGTGTGTGTAATTCCACTATATATTTCACCATTTTGATCTTCATAGGCCTATATTTGGTCTTTATTTTTTTATGTACACCCATAGGGTAGATCCCAAACGGTGTTCTTTTTATTTTATGATTGGATTATCACATGATGGATTAGTCATGGTTATTTTCTTATATTTTTTCTTGTGTAATATACATGGATTTTATTGATTAATATTTTATTCTTTATTACTTTTCATATTAAATTATTTGACAATATGAATGGAATTTTTGAAAAACCAAGGGATGATTTATTAATGGTTTCTATATTTTAAAATTATTTGTAAAACTATAATTATTATAAATCTACATTTGACTTCATTTTAATATTAGACTTTGTATTAATTATATGGTGGAATACATCTGGGATTTGTTCTCACATCCTACCTTTTTAGGATGTTTTAGACATTGTTTTATAGGATTCTGGAAAAGGCAAGGTCATTTTATGGCATGTAAAATTCTCTTTTCAACACTGTATTTCTAGTGGGATGGTATGAAGGTGATAGTTGGTAACATGGATAATTGTTGGTCTTACCTTATCTTAAATTCTAGTTTAGATGGTTTATCTTGGATTTTATATACCTTGGATATATCCCTTTATTCCTCTTTTTACATTGGTTGTATATCTCTTTTAGTTATATACAAGACATGTTTCCACTATGTTGTGTACATCACCACTGTGATGGGTCTAATTGGGTGGCTTGTCCAATTTTCTTATGTTGGTTTATTACCGAATAATATTAGTGGGAAATTATTAGCCCAAAGTGTGCTAACACTGCCTGAGTTTCATTTTGTGTCTTGAGAAGAAAGTATTTGGGACCATCGAGATTCAGTTCATAAGTGCGAGAGGATTCTCAAACATCTCACTTCTATGTCTGAACTCGACATACCATGGGTGGTCGAAAAATTTTCAATTATGTTTGAGACATGGTGTTTGATGTCATATTAATGAAATGTAAATGGAGTATATTTAAATGGACCCATTCCTATTTGAAGTGTTGAGTTTTGTCGATGCAATTCATATTTCTCCAAATTCATTTTGTTTTATGGTGTTGACTAGAATTATTGATGTTGGTCCAATTATATAGAAATTTTTCTCAGTAAGTTGATTGGTTATTGACTTTTGATTATTATACGATACATCCTAGAATACATCTTCTTAATCTGGGTGAGGATGATGTTCCATATGAAAATACTCTGATAGATACTTCAATGGTAGAAATATTAATCCATGCAATTCATACACTAGGTCAAGAGGGTCTCGGGTACATGCGATGTGTATTGGATCATCACTCAAAATCCACTATGTAATTTCCACCTAACCTCTATAGTGTTAAAGGGACCTTGTTATATATAGAGTGTCTATAGTTGATATATATGTTCATCAAATTATTGTAAACTCCTAAAGAAACTAAGGAGGTTTTATCCATGTACATGATTGAAGTACCTGGGAGGAGATTCCGGGACACTATTGTGCTTGTTATGTTTTCTGAAGATCTTACCTGGACTTAGTTGAATAAAATATTCAATCAAAATTTTTTTCCTATGGTGTTACATGAAGTGAAGATCTAGGAGTTTCTGAACTGGGAAGAATGTGATTGTACTATTTTAGAGTACTCTATCCTGACCCCCTCAAGGAAAAAGTGTCACAATTAGGGGATAGAGATAATTAACCTCTAGTACTACCTATGGTGGGACCTATTTTGGTGAATGGACCCAAGGGTATTAAAAAACCCTAAAATTTGAGGCATTTCCCTCTATACTAATATAGTATCCAGGAATAAGATGTATCATCTATAAGAAACTCAATGGGGTAATATAAAAAGAAACCAAAACGAACACACAATGCTTGTATAAATTAAACTGATACGGATAATAGTATCCCAAATAAAATAAATAAAATAAAATCTAATGTAGTGACACATACAATGTACAAAAAAGGTTCAATATAGTACAATCCAGTATAGTCCATGTAATAATTATGGATATCTAAAAACAGTTTTATATACAAAGGGTGGACATAGAAGTATACTCTTTAAAAAAAACAAAAGTCTCACATGCATATTTGAGAGAAACATACAAATGCACCATTTATAAAAACCAAAGAACTAATTGAATCAAAATAGGTTAACTATCCATCCCAAGCTCACTAAGGCACACTCACCAATTATCACACAAAAATTATAATAACATAACAAAAAGCATATCGATTAAGGGTAATCGGTACCACTTTCCCCATGATTTTATGATCTCACACACCAACATAATATGTCTTGTATCTACCATATCTTATGAATAACATATACCACCCCCCCTACATCATAGTCACATCAAATCTATCCCATACCCTCCTAGCACACTGCCCCACAACACTCTGACATCACATCTTTCCCACAAACACATGGTCCATCACATCGCAACCATAATAATAGTGGTAGGGTATCATGAACATGAAGGGAATAAACCTCGTGCCACCTTATAATATGAAAGACCAACTCCATAAGACAGTCATACCATCTTCATATCACATCATCCCAAAAACACCTAGTCCACTATAGTCATTGCATACTTCCTGAAGACACATGAGCCACTAAACCATTGCAAGATCATCACATCCCACACAAATACACCTAGGACATAACCTATTATAATAAAATAGATTCATCCATCACAAAATGTGCATACCTACTCACCTAGAAGAGAGAGCATGGGAGATTGGATAACCAAACACCCATCACCACCACCAGGATATTGGAAAAAACCTCCCATGTGAATATATGGGTGTCATCATATAGAGCCCAATGTGGGTGATGTGCATATATAAATCAGAAGTATTGTACTGGTATATATGTATATCCACACACAATCCTAACCTATAAATTCAAAACCAAACACTAAATCAAAAAATATCCATTTTAAATTCCACCTTAAAATGCATAACACCACACAAAATCAAATCCACATCTCACACCACCAATGAATCTCATTAACTATGTCACTCATTTTAGTATTACTCATATACCACATTAAACCACACAACCCATCATTTATTTATTCATTATCCATTTACATCCCATTAACTGAACCAAACCCCAATCATTTAATTCATTATTAATTAATTATTTATTCTATATCTACCCAAGAAGCTTTCACAACACATCCAAACATCACAAGCATATTATCATCCCCATTGAACCATCATCTTTCCCCACAATAGCATAGGAAAACCAACAATCACCCCATCTCCCCAATATCACGACCAAACTACCATAACCCCTTTTCCCCAAAAACATGGACAAACATCCACCACCTCTCCATCCCAAAAGCAAAGTAAAAAGACCACCACCTAAATGGCCCAAAAGAATGACCAAACAACCACCACCACACTGCCCTAAAATCCAAAACAAGCAACAACCACATCACCTCCTCAAAAACATGTACACATCCCAAGAATAAGCCCCACATTGCATTGAAAACACATATCACTACCCCATAAGCATGGTAACACATGAAAAATCATCAAATGCCATTTTACAGATTAAAAAAATGGTCTTTTAAGAAATTTCACATTATTTTAGGGGCATTATCACATAATATACAATCATGGGGAAATCATTTTATTATCTAAATATAAGTGGTTATCCAATTTTCATTTAGGGTGATATCAAAAAAATATCCATATAAATAGAAATCACAGAAAAATAAATTATAGTGAAAGAAACCGCCAATTGACACAATTTTTAGTGGGGAATTAAGCCCTTACAATCCATCATATCACAAAAAACATTAAAACTGTAAAATAAGGAGAATCATTCCCATCTTGCCTTTAATTTAAATCAACCAACTATTCAACTTTTATTAATCCAAAAAACCATAAAATATAGATTTTCAATGTAACACCCCAAGCTTCCACGGTACGTTTCCCTTCGAATAATGCGATAGCGTGTGTTGTACGCAACCTCGAGTTCTAACACACACCACAACTAATTAAACTAGCCATTGTGAATAGTAATACCTAATTTTTGAAATAATATATATTTTATATTTCAAAATGGACTTCATTTTTGGATTCGGAATATCGAAATTAGCCTAGGGTGAAATTTTGGTACTTTTCGGATAACTTTTATATTTTGATGAATAGTGAAAATTACTAAATTTTAATTAAAAACAACTTTTTTAATCAAAATAATTAATAGTGATAAATTGTGAATTTGAGTGGTTTTAAAGTATATTTAGAATATATTTTTACCACTTAATATAATGTTGGTCATTGGACATAATTTTAAAATTAAACCGAACATAAACAAGTGTCAATCTTTTGATAGTTATTATCTCTTAAAAACACGCTTTTTATTTTGACAACGGGAATTAATTTTAAATTAATTTCTGCCACTTCTGTGTTTTGAATTTAGAAAAATAGATTCCATATCTGGAATCAGGATGTCCAAATTGTGTAAATAGGTAACTTTTATTTTTAGACATTTTGAATAATTACTGCGGTAAATATTTTATTTACCATGGTTAAAGGTAAATCCGGAAAATAAGGGTTAAAAAATAATATTATAATAATACAAAATTACCCTAAAACGTGTCCTAACCTTATTGGTGGACACATACCCGACCATGGGCATCCTTGGGTCGATTTGGGGACCCCATGGAGCCACTTGTATGTGGTAGGGACACATTATATTAATAAAGTTAAAATAAAAATAAAAATGGCATAAGCTTACATCTTTTAGAAGAATAATTTTTACATAGGGTTATACATGTTGTATTTTCGATTATAAATATTCATTATAAAGATAAAAAGATTTCCTACATAATGATATTTTATTTATAATTTTTAGACATCAAATAATTTAAATTATTAATGACACAATAATGATGTAATGTTTACCTCATTAATAAATCATTTAAATAAAAAAGATTATAATGATTAAAATATTATCTAAAACCTGTCAAATTCTTATTGGTTGATTTTATTTAGAATATTAGTCATCTGATCTTCGACCTCAATGATTTTTGGACCATTATAAACCGAATATAATTATATTATAAAGTAATAATTTCACTCTTTCCTAAAGAGCCCATCCTCTCCCTTATAAAAGGAGACCACTTCTACTCATTCCTCACACCTCTCAAGCCACTTGGCTCGTCCAAACCCTGCCCAAATAAGCTCCCCACATCCCTCTCCTCATCCTTGAAGCTTCCCCTTAGGCAGAAATCATTTCAAGAAGTCCTTTGGTTCCAACCAAAGTGAGTTACCTAAATTAAAGGTAACGTTTGCTCTTAAATTATTTTCATTTATTTTGCTTCTCCAACCCCCAAACTCTTTTTATTTCCTTTCTTTTGTAACAACACCAGTATCCACAATATACTAGGATGTTGTTATAAGAAGGATTCAAACTACACATACACACAACTCCATCTAATGGATGATGAACATAATGTTTCTGTGGATGGAAAACTAACGCCTCACGAAACGATGATTGTTCAAATACATCTTACCGCCTCTCATGGTGGCCATTATGATGGCACTGTAATTAAATATGATATTAATGATATATATTTTATATATAATCTTCTGTAATTCCATTTTATTTCATACCATTATTCGTTTCAGGTTGTATATACATACGATAATTTCATTTGAGGAAGTGCGGACTACCGCCCCCTTAAAATGATATGACTCGTTCATACCACACATGGAACGAATAAATGATGGTGTTAATGAACTTATGTAACATATATAAAATATTATATTATACTGGAATAGTAATATACCTATGTATCATTTGGATTCGATTCTTTTAAAATAAAAATTAAATGGAAGTAGCGTTCGTGCGTACGTACGGACTACCGTCTCCACGAACGTGATGAGATTCATTATCCATCGTATCCATTCAAGTATAATTATCATTTGATGATTTAAAAATGATGTTTAAGGACTTGATACCATTCTGTATTTGAATAATACACATCCCATTAATAACGAATATGGCTCACATAACAAAGAATATAAAGTAAAATGAACCCGTTAACACCCGAAATGACGATAATTCTAAGATATTATTAACAAATCAATGTTAAAAGATCATATATGATATCACATTAAAGTAAATGATTCTTTTATTATTCAATAACAATTATTTCACCATTATACAGGAGGTAAACCTACCATCGACCAAGGAAAAAGTACAAAGTAATGGATTCTCTTATCTCACTTTCAATTCCGTGAGATTTCCATTGTTCGCCACTAAATTATTGAAAGTGGTGTATTGTGTACTGCCATTTGATATATATTCATGATTATATTTATATTCATGTTATTCTGTAAATCATTTGGTGGTTATTAACTTTTGGCCATACGACTCAGTTGATTAACGTGGTAAGGGGTTTCTTATCTCACTTTTAATTTCGTGAGATTTCCATTGATCACCACTTAATTATTGCATGTGGTGTATGTGTACTGCCCATGATTGTATTCATTGTGTAATATACTTTAATTTATGGGTATTTACATCATCATGGTATGATACTTCTTTCATAGGTGTATGTTTCGTATGTTACCTAATCGATAAGGGAATTTGAGATTTCAATTTCCACTCATTTGGCTTTACGCATATCTCATTGATTATATTACCCCAAGATTATGTGTGGAATCACTATTAAATTGATTATGTCATAATTTCCACTCCCCTTCCTGTGGATATAATTTTGATACACATAATCACTCATTGGTAATTCTCAAGTCATTGATATGAATTTGATAAGAGTAATTTTAACTCATTCACCATTTGTTGAGTTAAACATCCAATTCGTTGGTGTTGTTTTTACAAGAATATGTGTGAATATCCTTTGATTGTTTTACACTGAATATCCAATCATATTTAGTATATTTATATTTTTCACACATAATTATGTTGTTGATTTATCCTTAACCTAAGGATATGGCCTTTATGAGAGATTTCATCTCAACTTACATTCCATTGAGACTTCTTTGTTGATATACACCAAATCACTTTTATGTGGTGTATATAATGTACTTTGACATAGTATGTCATGAATTCCCTTTATTCTCATGATATTACAAAGTTTTGATTACCTCAATTATTTTCATTCAAGTGTCTCTCTTTTGGTTAGAATCTCTAACTAAAATACCATTTTTAAATGTTTTAAAGACTTATTCGTCTAAATCTTTCTCATTAATGTCCATGTTTTAAAAATGGTTTTAAGGATTTATTTATATGGACATTAAAGTTTTGAAATTAAAAATCCTTTTAAAAAGTTTCAAAGTGGTATGGGACACTTTGATTCAAAAATCTATTTTTAAATGGCTTCTTGACAAATAGTGTGACTTTTAAATGTTTTCAAGAAAAGGGGGATATTTCTCTCAAATAGTTTTGATGATTATTTTCATCTATGTCAACATCCTTAATTATTCTTGATTAAGGTTAATGTGATACAATACAATCTTCCATATTGTATCGAATGAGTTATGTTTGACTGTGGATGTGCTATTTTTATACCATTCATGGTTTGTGGTAAAAGTATTGACATTTCGTATGCTAGTTTTAATACGAATGTTTATGTTATGTTTAAACCTGTTCATATGAGGAATGCATTGGACTTAATAAGTGACGGGTGGAGCCCGCTATAGCTCCTCGATGCATCGGTAGGTCTCATGAGGCAAACTAGTGTCTTGGCACAAGGCCTTGGCAAAATCTTATTTGTAGTCTTGGCACGAGGCCTTGGCTATGTGGTTATGATAGTCTGGCATTATGCATTCCATCATTATGAAAGTGGTTATTGATATTGCATGTGATCATTCGACTAGTAGAATATCCATGTGAGTAAGTAAATGGCATTATTTCATTTTACCTTTGCCATTTTATATTGAAGTTCAAATTTAAAAGGCTTTTGTTTTAGTTATAAATTGCCTTAAGTGTTTATTCTTATTTATGAAAGCTTCTGCTATAATGTTATCCTTACTGAGCATCCGAGCTCACCCCTTTCAATGTTTTATTTTTCCCAGGATTATGAAGAAGTAATTTATGAATGACCTGCAGGGGTAGTATGAGGGGATATGAGGACAAGATGTTTTTTTTATGATGTAATGTAAAAAATTATGGATGTATCTAGTTATTCCAAGGCTACTAAACTAATAGGTCTTTCGAGACTTGATCTTTCTCGTGATCATGCCAATGTTATGTAATAATGCACTGACTCTGGGTAACTAGGGTTGGGGCGTTACAGTTGGTATCATAGGAAGTTTAGTACAAACCTTGGAAGCTAGATTTAGATAAACTCTGATTAGAGCACGTAAACCTAAGATGAACTTTGAGGATTAGTATAGAAGAACTTCCTAGAATTTTGGTATTGTAGAGATTTTGTGAGTTTTCCGAGCAATAAATCCCTGTCTGGATACGAGCAGGTAGAGGCGGATCTGGCACAGATGTACCTAGGGGTAAAACCCGAAAACACCGCTTTGAGCTAGACTCGAACGGGAACTGGTGCACGACAACGGGCCTTGCTGCACTCTTGGTTACGACACTCCCGGGGGATATGCTTTGGTAAATTCACATGATTAGTATAAACCATTATTAAGGGAATACAAAAAAAAATGCCCCTAAGAATATATGTCGGCAAATAGATAGTGGATAATCTAGATTTTAACATAGGGTACCCCAAGTTAGGATATATTGTTCAATTACAAGATTATCCTATTATGTCTATTTTTTTTACATTCTTATTAGATAAGTATTCAAAAACCCTAATTGTATTTTCTTTTGTTAGTTGAAACATGGAGGGAGCAAGATCACGAACAACTCTTCTCTCTCTTCCTGAAGAACTACTTACAATTATTATCCAGAAGTCATGCGCAGACGATGTTGAAACTTTTTCAAATGTCCATGTTACATGCAAACAACTTTATGAGACATCCAATACCTCTAGCATTGCACGATTATTTCAAGGATCAAGTACAGACTATGGGATAATATTGCGCTCTCAACTTTCTTACCACGCTAAGAGTGGGAAGTACCATCAGGGGCTTTTCAAATTATTCACATTATCTCAAAATTACGATGCACTAAATGATTTTCTAGATGCTGCAGAAGAGGGAGACCTTCGAGCAGCCTATATGTATCAAATTATATATTTATGTCTTTTGGGATATACGAATACTGATTTACCAAAATCTTATTTTGAAATATTTGAAGATGAATCAGTGAGAATTTTTCTAAAAAAACATGTTAATGACGATGTCTCAAAATTATATATAAGAAATACCTATTTTTTTATGATGCATCGATGCTTCCATCGATATAATCCAAAATGGATGAGGAGTTTTTGGGTAAAGGAAGTAGATGATTTTGAAAAATTCCTGAGGTACCATTGTGACACATGAACGCATTCTACCAAAAGGCAAATCCACCTAGTCTCTCCAGAGTTCATGTTGTGATCCACATACCTCTAGTGACAAAATACATGCCTGACACAATGCATGTACTCACCTATGAAGAATTATAACTGGAACTCGATCTATCTTATTGTGGAGAGCCTATCAGAATTCTTCATACCAAAGATCAAGTGTTGAGAAACCGGATGACTTGTCTGGTAAAAGATCTATGGAGAAATCATAAGATGGAATAGGCAATGTGGGAACCCGAGGAACATATGATGAAGAACCTATGTGTAAATAAATGGATGGTGAAATGATTAAAAGTGTTAGTGCTCTTTATTGATGGGTTTACTTTGGAATAATTTTCTCTTGTATTTGTAACCCCATAGTTTGCCATGTGAGAATGATATTTGAGGAAGAATTGTCTCTTCTATTGTGGATATAGGTATAAATAACCATTTGGTTTTATATGATCATTGAGGTTTGAGAAAATGATAAGTTATTATAATTTGGGATGAAAATGCAAAGTATGATATAACATTTGAGGTTAAATTATGTTATTTTGAGGAATTTATCTCATTTTGGTAATATTATAAAATATAGTTTTTGAAAAAGGACAACACGCAGACCGTATGACAACCAGTCGCGTCGGACAAAGCTGTGGGAATCAAACCCACATCCAAAGTGCGATTGGGATTTATCGCCTACCACTGGACTACGTGAAGTCCCTGGTTAGTGTGACTTTTTTTTGTTGTTAAATGATTTTATTGATCAATAATAAGATGATTTGGGTTCTTATTTCTTATCAAATGAATACCCTTGGTATAGGAAAATGATTTGGTGATTAAGTGATAAATGTTATTTTGGAAGATGTTCACTTTGTTGGGAACACTATATGCCCAAGGAAAATCGAATACAATGGGGTTTCATTTGTAGAGTAATGGTAGATTTTTATCTACGTTTTTATTGTTGATTTATAGTGATTTGGGTTATTTATGGAAATGATTAACCTATAACAGAGAATATGTGATAATGTTAATTACTTTTAAGTATGTGACTTTAAGAGTATTTGATGTCATTTGGAGATACAATGTAACATGGGAGACTACATAATCAAATTCTTCTATGTTTTGGGTTTCAATATTAGTTTGGATTATATTAAAGGATTTTAAGGACAATTGGTTATTGAATGGTATCTATTTAACTTTGGGGTATTGTTGGTTTAATTTTAGAAAATTAAGATTAGTGCATATTTATCTCAATGAATATCCTTTTGGGGGATCATTAGATCATTCACTAACCATTTTGGTTTTGATTAATCTTCAAAGACAATGTAAATATATGGTTTATCCTGCATGGATCATGTGATTCTATAGAAGTTATTCTAGCTCTTCCAGTGTGACCAAGTCTTCTTGAATACTCATCGTTTAAAAAAAAATTGAGTTAGTGGTGGAAATTTATTAAAGAATGAAAATCTACTTAAAATGTAAGTATATCTCATGATGTTCTTAGTCAATATCATAAATGAATTCCTCTTCCTTATGTAATGTAACTTAAAAAAAATGTTGTCCGTTTACTTTCCTACTAGGAGACTAATGGTCGTTTGTCCCAACACAAGTTTGTGGTTTTCTCATTATTAACTTTCTCCTGATCATGATTTCTATCCCTCTCCATCAGAACTTGACACTTAGTTTATCATCCTTATCCATGTTTTCTTACATGGAATCCTAGTATGGGTTATCTTGGATGACCCTTATACCTCTCTTTCATTCTTTTAAAGTGATAGTTTTATTGACTCTTTTTCCGATGTGGGACCTTCCATTGTATTCCCAAGCAAAATTCTAAAAATTGCGAGGATGCAATTTATTGAAGGAGGGGAGAATGTAACACCCCAAGCTTCCACGGTACGTTTCCCTTCGAATAATGCGATAGCGTGTGTTGTACGCAACCTCGAGTTCTAACACACACCACAACTAATTAAACTAGCCGTTGTGAATAGTAATAACTAATTTTTGAAATAATATATATTTTATATTTCAAAATGGACTTCATTTTTGGATTCGGAATATCGAAATTAGCCTAGGGTGAAATTTTGGTACTTTTCGGATAACTTTTATATTTTGATGAATAGTGAAAATTACTAAATTTTAATTAAAAACAACTTTTTTAATCAAAATAATTAATAGTGATAAATTGTGAATTTGAGTGGTTTTAAAGTATATTTAGAATATATTTTTACCACTTAATATAATTTTGGTCATTGGACATAATTTTAAAATTAAACCGAACATAAACAAGTGTCAATCTTTTGATAGTTATTATCTCTTAAAAACACGCTTTTTGTTTTGACAGCGGGAATTAATTTTAAATTAATTTCTGCCACTTCTGTGTTTTGAATTTAGAAAAATGGATTCCATATTTGGAATCAGGATGTCCAAATTGTGTAAATAGGTAACTTTTATTTTTAGACATTTTGAATAATTACTGCGGTAAATATTTTATTTACCATGGTTAAGGGTAAATCCGGTAAATAAGGGTTAAAAAATAATATTATAATAATAGGAAATTACCCTAAAACGTGTCCTAACCTTATTGGTGGACACATACCCGACCATGGGCATCCTTGGGTCGATTTGGGGACCCCATGGAGCCACTTGTATGTGGTAGGGACACATTATATTAATAAAGTTAAAATAAAAATAAAAATGGCATAAGCTTACATCTTTTAGAAGAACAATTTTTACATAGGGTTATACATGTTGGATTTTCGATTATAAATATTCATTAGAAAGATAAAACGATTTCCTACATAATGATATTTTATTTATAATTTTTAGACATCAAATAATTTAAATTATTAATGACACAGTAATGATGTAATGTTTACCTCATTAATAAATCATTTAAATAAAAAAGATTATAATGATTAAATTATTATCTAAAACCTGTCCAATTCTTATTGGTTGATTTTATTTAGAATATTAGTCATCTTATCTTAGACCTCAATGATTTTTGGACCATTATAAACCGAATATAATTATATTATAAAGTAATACTTTCACTCTTTCCTAAAGAGCCCATCCTCTCCCTTATAAAAGGAGACCACTTCTACTCATTCCTCACACCTCTCAAGCCACTTGGCTCGTCCAAACCCTGCCCAAATAAGCTCTCCACATCCCTATCCTCATCCTTGAAGCTTCCCCTTAGGCAGAAAGCATTTCAAGAAGTCCTTTGGTTCCAACCAAAGTGAGTTACCTAAATTAAAGGTAACGTTTGCTCTTAAATTATTTTCATTTATTTTGCTTCTCCAACCCCCAAACTCTTTTTATTTCCTTTCTTTTGTAACAACACCAGTATCCACAATATACTAGGATGTTTTTATAAGAAGGATTCAAACTACACATACACACAACTCCATCTAATGGATAATGAACATAATGTTTCTCTGGATGGCAAACCAACGCCTCACGAAACGATGATTGTTCAAATACATCTTACCGCCTCTCATGGTGGCCATTATGATGGAACTTTAATTGAATATGATATTAATGATATATATTTTATATATAATCTTCTGTAATTCTATTTTATTTCATACCATTATTCGTTTCATGTTGTATATACATACGATAATTTCATTTGAGGAAGTGCGGACTACCGCCCCCTTAAAATGATATGACTCGTTCATACCACACATGGAACGAATAAAGGATGGTGTTAATGAACTTATGTAACATATATAAAATATTATATTATACTGTAATAGTAATATACCTATGTATCATTTGGATTCGATTCTTTTAAAATAAAAATTAAATGGAAGTAGCGTTCGTACGTACGTACGGACTACCGTCTCCACGAACGCGATGAGATTCATTATCCATCGTATCCATTCAAGTATAATTATCATTTGACGATTTAAAAATGATGTTTAAGGACTTGATACCATTCTGTATTTGAATAATACACATCCCATTAATAACGAATATGGCTCACATAACAAAGAATATAAAGTAAAATGAACCCGTTAACACCCGAAATGACGATAATTCTAAGATATTATTAACAAATCAATGTTAAAAGATCATATATGATATCACATTAAAGTAAATGATTCTTGTATTATTCAATAACAATTATTTCACCATTATACAGGAGGTAAACCTACCATCGACCAAGGAAAAAGTACAAAGTAAGGGATTCTCTTATCTCACTTTCAATTCCGTGAGATTTCCATTGTTCGCCACTAAATTATTGAAAGTGGTGTATTGTGTATTGACATTTGATATATATTCATGATTATATTTATATTCATGTCATTCTGTAAATCATTTGGTGGTTATTAACTTTTGGCCATACGACTCAGTTGATTAACGTGGTAAGGGGTTTCTTATCTCACTTTTAATTTCGTGAGATTTCCATTGATCACCACTTAATTATTGCATGTGGTGTATGTGTACTACCCATGATTGTATTCATTGTGTAATATACTTTAATTTATGGGTATTTACATCATCATGGTATGATACTTCTTTCATAGGTGTATGTTTCGTATGTTACCTAATCGATAAGGGAATTTGAGATTTCAATTTCCACTCATTTGGCTTTACGCATATATCATTGATTATATTACCCCAAGATTATGTGTGGAATCACTATTAAATTGATTATGTCATAATTTCCACTCCCCTTCCTGTGGATATAAGTTTGATACACATAATCACTCATTGGTAATTCTCAAGTCATTGATATGAATTTGATAAGAGTAATTTTAACTCATTCACCATTTGTTGAGTTAAACATCCAATTCGTTGGTGTTGTTTTTACAAGAATATGTGTGAATATCCTTTGATTGTTTTACACTGAATATCCAATCATATTTAGTGTATTTATATTTTTCACACATAATTATGTTGTTGATTTATCCTTAACCTAAGGATATGGCCTTTATGAGAGATTTCATCTCAACTTACATTCCATTGAGACTTCTTTGTTGATATACACCAAATCACTTTTATGTGGTGTATATAATGTACTTTGACATAGTATGTCATGAATTCACTTTATTCTCATGATATTACAAAGTTTTGATTACCTCAATTATTTTCATTCAAGTGTCTCTCTTTTGGTTAGAATCTCTAACTAAAATACCATTTTTAAATGTTTTAAAGACTTATTCATCTAAATCTTTCTCATTAATGTCCATGTTTTAAAAATGGTTTTAAGGATTTAATTATATGGACATTAAAGTTTATAAATTAAAAATCCTTTTAAAAAGTTTCAAAGTGGTATGGGACACTTTGATTCAAAAATCTATTTTTAAATGGCTTCTTGACAAATAGTGTGACTTTTAAATGTTTTCAAGAAAAGGGGGATATTTCTCTCAAATAGTTTTGATGATTATTTTCATCTATGTCAACATCCTTAATTATTCTTGATTAAGGTTAATGTGATACAATACAATCTTCCATATTGTATCGAATGAGTTATGTTTGACTGTGGATGTGCTATTTTTATACCATTCATGGTTTGTGGTAAAAGTATTGACATTTCGTATGCTAGTTTTAATACGAATGTTTATGTTATGTTTAAACCTGTTCATATGAGAAATGCATTGGACTTAATAAGTGACGGTTGGAGCCCGCTATAGCTCCTCGATGCATCGGTAGGTCTCATGAGGCAAACTAGTGTCTTGGCACAAGGCCTTGGCAAAATCTTATTTGTAGTCTTGGCACGAGGCCTTGGCTATGTGGTTATGATAGCCTGGCATTATGCATTCCATCATTATGAAAGTGGTTATTGATATTGCATGTGATCATTCGACTAGTAGAATATCCATGTGAGTAAGTAAATGGCATTATTTCATTTTACCTTTGCCATTTTATGTTGAAGTTCAAATTTAAAAGGCTTTTGTTTTAGTTATAAATTGCCTTAAGTGTTTATTCTTATTTATGAAAGCTTCTGCTATAATGTTATCCTTACTGAGCATCCGAGCTCACCCCTTTCAATGTTTTATTTTTCCCAGGATTATGAAGAAGTAATTTATGAATGACCTGCAGGGGTATTATGAGGGGATATGAGGACAAGATGTTTTTTTTATGATGTAATGTAAAAATTTATGGATGTATCTAGTTATTCCAAGGCTACTAAACTAATCGGTCTTTCGAGACTTGATCTTTCTCGTGATCATGCCAATGTTATGTAATAATGCACTGACTCTGGGTAACTAGGGTTGGGGCGTTACATTCAAGAGTAAACTGGTCCCACACGGTACAAAATAAAGGAAAATGAGGGATTTTCTATCTCAAAGAAGCATTTTCAACTCACTATACATCGTATGGTGAAGAAGAAACAACTACAAACCACAACCACATGAAAAAACCGTGGAAGAACATATGTTTCACCAAATGATCATAAAATCATAACCCAAAACAAAACCAAAACCAAAGAAACATAATCAGAATGAATCCTTAAGATAGAACAAGAGAAAGTCATGGGGAAAAGAGAAAGCACTCTCCATAGATCACCAACCTTCAACCGTCAGAACCAATGGATCAAAGTGGAAGGAAGTGAGCTATAAATTCATCCCAAGGAAACGTGGGATCTTCCAAAATAGAATATGGAGGGAGTGGTTGAATGAATTGAAATTGTTAAGATGGTTTATAAAATAACATAAAATCCTCCAGTTTCACATCATGTAAACATTACGTCGAGTGTAGTCTATAAAATTTATAAAATTTCAACATTCACAAAAAATGAAATTGCCTTACAAATTTATTAAATTAAATTAATGAATTCCACTTAAACAACATGTAAATAATCTTATAGTTTCACCCCTTTTATTAATATAATCTATGAACTAGCCAGATATACAAGTCGTGGACCACCATATCAAATTATATAAATAATAAAAAATGTTTATATCATGTAGCTTCTCTTTTGTAGATCTTACCTAAAAAAACTCATAAAACCTAACCCAAACACCTTTAACAACCATTAATAGAAACGTAATAGTCCGAGAGGGTCTGGCCTTTTACATTGGATACCTCTCAAACAATTCTCACCCTAAAAAATACAAAACCAATCTCCGAAAGAGAGGGGTGAAAACATCCACCGCATGATATAACTCTCAAGGATATTTTTATACATAAAACTTTACCACCATCTAAAAACACCAAACCAATTTCCATTAAACACCTCTTACAACCTCATAATGACAAAACCAATTCACCAAAACTATCTAACCTCTACCCATACCAAACTAAAAACAGGTGCCAACAAGAAAACTAATTTTCCTGAATATATGAATTAGTGGAAACCATCCTCCAAACCAAGATACTATCTACTTTCTGTGAAACTAAATTTCCCAAAATTGTATAATTTTACCATAGCATAATGCATCTCAGTTAGGAATCAAGTCATCCACTTTTCATATGTTGGATTTTTATAAAACATAATACATTAAGGGAAAAATCACATACCATAATATAGAAGGGTCTAAACATCGAATCTCCATAGAAAATAGAAAAAATAAAATCTCAAAACAACTTTGGAAACTGGGAATATATTTATGTATCTCGCTCCCATGTACCCTCCTCTAGGACACCATTTATCCACAACACACAAACCAAAGGAATGGTCTTCCCACAAAACACATTCTCTTGGAAATATTGGATCTATATTGGACATTCTATGAACATTGCATCATCTTCAATGTCATGTTATCCCAAGTTAATGAAATGGGATTCATCGTGAAGATACAAAAAAAGATGAGAGATATAGATGATTTCATGGATTCTCTCTATCCGCAGAGGTAATTCCCAATGATAAGTGACCATACCAACTCTCCCCAACTTCAAAAAGGGCCAAAAAAAGATAGGATAAATCTTACACACTCTTCCAAACCTCCACTACACATATCAAGGGGAAACCTTCCAGAACAAGTGGTCCCCAACCTTGAACGCAGAGGGAATCCTCCTACGACCCACATATGAATTATTAGGGTCATAAAGTGCATTAATTCTATCTCAAAAAAAAAAGGAACCCTTTATGTCAGACTCAGCACCACATTTGGACTAAGAACTACTACCTCTAAAACCACCATAAAACACAATAGAGAATGAAATGGCCTCCTGTAAAAAGCCTCAAATGGGGCAATTACAATGGATGAGTTATAACTGTTACTCTAAGAATACTCATCCAAGAGAAATTTTCACTCCAACAATCCATCAAGGTCCTTTGCACCTGACTAAAACATATCCTATAGAATCTAGATGGTATAATTTGTTTTCTCATCCTCTTGAGGGTTGAAGGCAGTGTTGAAGCATAACTAAATTCCAATAGAATGTTGTAATCCCCTCATGAATCAAAAGGTAAAATGTACATCTTGATATATGAAAATGGACCTCAAAACTATATGAAACCACAAAAACTCAACTACATACTACATACCCAAAGAACACCAAAATTCTTTAATGCTAAAAAGTGTTCCAATTTCGTTAATCGAACCATGATCACCAAGATAGAATCGCATCATACCTAAGATCAGGGTAACCCTATCATGAAATACAACAATATGTCTATCCATTATCAATTTGGAACATCAAAAGGTTGTAATGAAATTACAGGAACATGATTCTCATCCTTTACTAGTTAGAAAACCAATCACATTTCCATGAACTCTTCCATTGACGATTTCATCTAGGGCCACAAAATTTGCATCCTCAAGAAAATATACATCTTGGAAAATCTTGAGTGTATAGAAAAAGGTGGACTATTGATGTGGCCTTATTTTGACACAGTTTTCCACATCTTTTTAATTAGTTTTAATGATTTATTTAATAATTTTACACTATTTACTAAATAATCACACTTTTTTATTTTTTAATTAAATTTATTAATTAATCAATTTTTATAACAAATTATGTATTTTTGTTCTTTAAAATGATTAAGTTAGTTTTACTAATTTTTATAATCTTGTAATTTACCAAATTGTGTTGTTTTTTTGAATATGCTTGACTTTTCATATGAAATTTTCAATTAATTGTTTTATTTTCATTTAAATTAAGTTAGTTTTTTATTTAATATTTTATTTTATAATTTTTATTAATTAAAATAAACTAACTCTATTAATTATTTTAGTCTAATTGATTCTCTTATATCTATTAATTTGCATCCTTTAAATAATTGGTAAATTAATTACTCTTTTAATAATTTAGGTAGTTTTTTATATAAGAAGTTAAGTTTTATCTTAATATAATAACGTGTTATTCATTTTTAGTCTTCATGTTGTTAAATAATTAAATATTTTATATTTATAAATCATTAATTTTTTTTAATGTTTTAATTTCATAAATTTTGAAACATGTTTATAGATAAAAACTTAAGCCACTGACACCGCACTTTTGCAATTGTTGTTGACTCAATGAGTCACCAGAACAATTCCATCCCACTCACCTTTTACTCTTCCTTTAAATAATTTATTTCTATTTAATTAATTATTTCTATATTTTTATCTTTAATCTATAGCTTTTGTAAATTTATCATTAACCAATTTTATTAATAAATGTGATTAGAATTAATAGTTTAATTCTGTAATGTTGGTTGATTAATTTTTAATCCAATTTCATTGTATATAGTTGACTCTATTTAGTTTTAAATTTTGTTTAAGTATTTTTTACTTTTATGTTTTAAATTAGTTAATGACTAATTAATTTTAACAAAATATTAAATTATTTTAAGTTTCTTTTGTTGTTATAATTAATTTAAATTTATTTATTTTGCAGTAACAAACATGATTCATCGATAGATGTGAGTCTGTGACCCCTGTTTCCATCCTCCTGATATTGTCGATATTACTCTTTCTACTAACGTGCTACCTCCCCTTGTCAGTCTCACCAACAACCCCTTTCTCTCATACACAAATAGCCCCTTTCTCTCACATCACTTCTTCTAGCTCATTTAACGACATCTCCTTTTGTAGCGTCCTACCAACACAACCAATTCGATCACTAACCCACTGGAGCCTCGCTACCCATTTTCTCTCACAAACACATCACTATTCTTTCCATCGGCAGCTCTCATCTTCAACCGCTTACTGCAAACTAGATCCATCGTGAAATTTTGTTCCATAATTTGATCTATAATTTCAGAATAGAAAAATTAAAATCATCACAAACAAGAAGTTGTTTCCAAATTTGAAACTTAGGCTAAATCACAAAACATCACTCTTCCTTCCATTGGTAGCTCACATCTTCAACCGCTTACTGAAAACTAGATCCATATTGCAATTTTGATCCAGAATTTGATCTATAATTTCAGAACAGAAAAATTAAAATCATCACAAACAGGAAGTTGTTTTCAGATCTGAAACTTAGGTTAAATCACAACATATCACTCTACCTTACATCGGTAGCTCACATCTACAGTCGCTTACTGCAAACTAGATCCATCCTACAATTTTGATCCAGAATTCGATCTATAATTTCCAAACCAAAAAATTAAAATCTTCAAAAACTAGAAGTTATTTCCAGATCTGAAACTTAGGCTAAATCACAACCTTCCCTTTCAGATATAGAAATCAGGCCCAATTCCGCGACCATTGTCGGTCGTCGCACGTGATCAGGGAGCTTGCTGCAATTGAATGGAGGAGTCGCGCGAGGAAATTCTGTTGAGATGAAGAACTTGCTGCCGCATTGGGAAGCCCAGAAACTGTGCTCCAATGTGGTGTTCTGAGGGACATGACACCGCTGAAGATACCATAGCTAGAATTATGCTGCAGAGGAAGAAGTTTGGACCGCATGCCACAGCCACCTAAGGAGCTACATCTAAGACCTAACCTAAAGAAATTGCCAAGGCCTAAGAGGAGGTCACCTTCCACTCTGAGATGTTAAGCAGGGCCGCACTGGAGCTGAAGAAGGGAGGAGAGATCACTGCTGGGAGATCCATCCGTCCCTAGATTTGGGGAACCCCTGCGCCGAAATTGGGGGAGGAAGAAGACCTAAAGAATAATACATAAATATAATAAATAAACAAAAAATTAAATAAAATAATAATTAATAAATTATGTTAAATAAACAAATAAATAATATATGATTATTATAATATATAATAATTATAATATTTAATATTAGATAGATAATAATAAAATTTCATCAATTAATAATGAATATTAAATTAAATATCTAATAATAAACTAATTAAATAAAAAAAAGTAAATTTAAATAAATACTTTAATAAAAATAATAATTATAATTTAACATTGAAAATAGAGTTAACATAATTAAAATAATTAATTATAATTATAATACAAAATTTAATGTAATTGATTTAAATAAATAATAATCTAATAAAAAATATAATAACTAATTACTAGTATTGTTAATAATAATATTAAATATTAAATTATAAAATTAATAATTTTATCTAATTATAAATTCAATAAATTAACAAATTTTATAATAATAATAAAAAGAGTTTATTTTCTTTTTATTTTATCAATGTTATAACTTTTACTTGTACTCTTTTTCGTTCAAAGGTTCAAGTAGAATTTTAAAACGCATTCAAGTGCACTTAACTAACTCACCGGGAGTTATTTACATGAGGAAAACTAAAACGATGTGTGATTCACTGAAAAATGCATGTGTGCAGTCAGAGATAGAAGAACCAACCTTTTTCGGTGGAGAGCAGTAATGACATGCAGCAGATGACAGTTTGGATAAAATGCAGAGCAGAATTAGAATTAGGAAAGACTTATTCACTTTTCTTGACACAATATTTTGGAGAGCGAAGACTCCCAGAAGATAGTAGGAGATTTGGAGTTATAGGAACAAGGCAATGAATCCAGATCTTCATTCCCAGAGGTAGTATTATTCTTCCTCTTTTTTTTATTTTTACACATTGTATTTGCTGCTTTTGAATTGAAAATGATATTAGCTTAATTTCTTGTTCAGAAATTTTTAATTTCTATTGTTTCATTTTTTTCTTCTTCATTAAAGTTCATCCAATGAGAGTATAATTCTTTTGTTGATATTGAATCTGATTCTAAAATCTAAAATTGAATCTTCACCTTCATGTAATTAAAATTCAAATCCTTGATCTTTCAGTGAGATTGATATTAGAATCATTTTATCAAAGCATTAATGTTTAAATACATCAGAAACTTCCAGTGAGGTCGTTTTTTCTCTTAACTTTTTATTCGTTTTCTAATTGAATATTCTTGAAGCGGTGAACGTAATGACTTCAATGTGGAGTGTCAATTCTTATAGAAAGGATGAATTCATCACATGATATTGAGGTGTTAATTCAATCAAAATGAATAATCATTCTTCTAAGCCAGTAGATTTCAAGTATCTCGAGAAAACATCTGAATCAACTCTCAACACCCAATCTGTTCAACTTTAAAATAAAACAGGCCATTAAATTTGAAGTTGTATATGAATCAGTTCAGCTTCAATCTAATTGGTAAGAAAATTTACTCACTTCTTTATTTTCCAAATGTAGTTATGTTATCTAATGTGTGTGTTTATTTTTTAGTAGTGATTGTGGCATTCACTTGATCAGATACCTTCAAGAATGGGACAACATGAAGAAGATGTGAGACTATACTCATGTAATTATTTTACACCTATTTATATAATTTCTGTGTCCTTAATATATAGATAATGTTTCATTATATGTTTGTAGATTCAGCTACAAACGAAAAGGGTTGATTTACAATGGTGGTTGGTGAATCATGGGTGCAATGCAAGGAGGAAAACGTTTTTAGAGGAGTTGTCTAGTTAAAAACAGAATTTCTGGGGGAAACGGCTGTAAAGTAAAATATTATTGAGTTGCTGGAGTTTGGTTGATGTTGGTGGGTGTTCGGTTTGGTTCTATTGTGACTATATTTATTGTATCAATGATGTACTCTCGTACGGTCACTTTTCATTTTTTGTTGAACCAGGCATATTGAATCTACAATGTCATCAATTTCATTACAATAAAAAGGTGTGTTATGTAAAATTCATACTGTTATTTAACTTTTCATGAAAACCCAATAAAAAACATGCAGTAGGTCTGTTAAGAAGAATTCACGGGGCTTAAACACCAAAACTGCACACTAAAACATATTTATTTCCTCTCAACATTTACCTACTTGCCCACTCTAACATTCCCTTGTTTCGAAACATATTCGGCAGCATACATATACTTGGATTTGGATTTCTACACCTTCTCATGAGTCACCAACATCTTTATAATGATTAAGACAACACTTCTGTGGTAGAAAATACATTTCCATCATTTCGTTGGTATATATGAACACATTAAACAATAAAAAAGTGCTACAATCTATATGTAAAATTCGCAGACTTTTATTTCACTTTTCATGAACACCAAATCAAAAAACCTACAACATGTCTATAAAAATCTGGAGCATCCACGTAAAAACATGGGAAGTCACTGTTAAAATCGGCAATTTATGTAACACCTCGACCCTAGTTACCCAGATTCGGTGTATTATTACATAACATTGTCATGATCATAAGGAAATCATGTCTCGAAAGACTGATCAATTTAGTATTATTGGAAACAAGATTCATACATAAGTTCAACTTTATAGCTTGAAGAGAAATACAACACAAATATATTTTATTAAAAACATCCAATCCTCCTAGATTATTCTTGTTGGTCACTCATAACTAACTTCTTCATATCCTGTGAAAATGAAACATAAGAGAGGGGTGATATCAAATTCTCAGTAAGGGTAAGTAATACAGCAGAAAATGAAATAAATATTAAGCATGGTAAATAATTGAAACCACATGCCTTTACCAATAATAAACATGAATAATTTTATGGAAGGAATATGAGATGAGTAAATAATTCCATAATGAAAAATAATCATGGGTATTCTACTAGTCGAATGACAACATGAACCATCAATATTATTTCCATGATGAGGGAATGTATAATGCCAGACATTCTGAAACATTTTGTCAAGGCCTCGGCCAAGATGTCTAAAAATGATTAAGGCCTCGGCCAAAACCATAAATCAAATTGGGAAAGGGCCTTGTCCAATTCCACATCTAGTTTTCTCATGAGGCCTACTGATGTATTGAGGATCTATAGTGGGCTCTACCCATCACTTACTAAGTCCAATACATTCATCGTATGAAAAGGTTTAAACATATCATAAACATTCATATTAAAACTAGCATACGAAATGTCAATACATTAACCATAAATCCTGAATGGTATAATAATAGCACATTCATAGTCAAACATATCAAAAATCCTTCAATACAATATGGAAGTTTTGTATCATAATAAATCAACTTCAAATAAACTTAAAATCCATCAAAGGATGTTGACATAGATGAAATCAAAACCCTTTTTAGAGAAATATCTCTTTTTATTTTGAAATCATTTAAGAGTATCATAATTATAAAATAAAACATTTACTTTCAAAATATTCTTATAAGATTGTAAGGTAATATTCGACGAGTTTGTAACAGTAGAAAATAGCCGCACCCTCCGTATAAGTTAAAAAAAGACATTCTTACCTTAATTTTGTCGAAAAGGTTAAAAAGGACCTTGTTTGGAAAACGACGGAAATATTCCTTTATAAACATCTTATAAGAAGTCAAAAAGGGTATAAATGATTTTAATCCATAGCATATAAAATAGTAATAATGTTTTGAAATATATTTTTAAGAAACATAGATGCGGATGATAAAGAGGTCCTAGTAGATAATTACGTATAAACAACCTTGGATAATGAATATATTGTGAAATAAACCCTTACGATGTACTTTTTCTTGGTTTAGGGTAGTTTAATATCCTGTATAATGGTGAAATAATTGATATTAAATTATACAAAAATCATATACATTAATATGATATCATATATGATCTTTTAAAATTACATTGTTAATATTATCTTAGTATTATCATCATTTTGGGTGTTGACTTACTTTTTTTATTTTAAATGTTTTGTTACATAAGTCATGTTTATTATGGATATGTTGTATCATATTCATATCCATAATGATATCAAGTCCTTAAACATTATTTTTAATCATCAAATGGGAATTAGACTTGCATGTATACGATGGAGAATGAATCTCGTCGCGTTCGTGGAGACGGTAGTCCGTACGTACGCACGAGCGACAATATCATTATTTTGATATTAAAATAATATATATTTGGATGGTGTATCATATATACATAATCATTATCATGTTATATTTAATATTTACATGAATTTCACATCATTATTATACTCATCTAAATAATAATGTTTTGAATAACAATTACACCACGTCGTGGAGACGCTAAGCTGTACGTATGCACGTATGGTGACATGTCATTCAAAGGATGGATAGAATACTGAATATGGTTGTACCATATTCATAATAACATCAAATTATATAGAAGATACTGGATTTATTCTTTTATAATGGATATAACAAAGAAATAAGAAGTGGAAGAAGAAAGGAATTTGAAAGAGGGTGGTGAAAACATTACCTCTTCTTCGGGTTCGTCCTTTTGATTTGATCAAAAGGGATCCTTATATTGGATTTATGATCAAACTAAGGCCTCTAGGTTGAAGTTAGGGAAGTTTAAATAATATTTGGGAAAGTGTTGACCAATCCAAATGGCTTTGAAGGCGTTAATTAGGGAGAAGGGTGGTGCCCTTTTATAAGAGGGGTGAGAGGCACCTTAGGAAAAGCTAGAAATATTATTTTATAATAACTTAATATTATGTTTCTAATGGATCCAAAGTGGATTATATAAATTTTAATGTGGGGATAGTTTTAAAACCACTAATCCAATAGGTTTTAGATAGTTTCGGGTCACTATATTAACTTTATCTTTTTGATTTAACTCTTAGTTAAATAGTTTGACATTTACAAGGTATCTTTGTATTTCTACATTATATAGTCAATAAACATACAATAAAATTCCAAGAGACCTCCAACTGGTCCATTAATAATACTCCTATCATTATATATATCGTTTGGCTAATCCTTCGATTTTTAGAAATAGAATATCAATTAATAATATAATATATGTTTTCAAAACTCATTTATTTCAATTTTGAAAATATTTAATAATTGATTTTTGTTAAAGTGTTAATAAATTTATTAATTCAAAAAAATTCATTTAAGCAATACTAACATGCCATATTAACCAATAAAATTCGTGTATGGCATCAAAACTTTCAAATTATATTTATTTTAACATTTATAATACTAATTATTTGATTCTTTTATTAATAATGAAAATATTGCATCATTATTGTTTCATATACAAATTTAATTATTCAATGTCTAAAAATTATAAATAAACTACCATTATGTATAAAACTTTCTAGGTTTCTAATTAATATTTATAGTCTAAAATATAACAAATATAACCCTATGTAAAAATTGTTTTTCTAAAAGATATATGCTTAAGTTATTTTTGTATTTACTTTAAATTAATTAATATAAAGTGTCATTACCATTTACAAGTGGATCCATGGGGTCCCAAAATCGACCCAAAGATGGTCAAGGTCGGACATGTATCAACCAATAGGTTTAGGACACTTTTTAGTGAAATTTATTGTTATTATAATATTATTTTTTACCCTTATTTACCGGATTTACCCTTTAACCATGGTAAAAAAAATATTTACCGAAGTAATTATTCAAAATGTCTTAAAATAAAAGTTACCTATTTATAAAATTTAGACCTCATGATTCTAAATATGGAGTCCATTTTTATAAATTCAAAACCACAGAAGTGGCATAAATTAATTTAAAATTAATTCTCACTGCCAGAACAAAAAAATTTGTTTTTAAGAAATATTAACTATCAAAAGATTGACACTTGTTTATGTCAGGATTAAATGTGAAAATTACGTACAATGACCAAAATTGTATTAAATGGTAAAAAAATATTCTAAATATACTTTAAAACCACTCAAATCCATAATTTATCACTGTTAATTATTTTGATTTAAAAAGATTATTAAATTAAAATTTAGTAATTTTCACTATTCATAAAAATATGAATGATATCTGAAAAGTACCAAAAATTCACCCTAAGCTAATTTCGATATTCCAAATCCAAAAATTAAGTCTATATTGAAATATATAATTTATAATATTTTAAAAATTTGGTATTACTATTCATAATGTCTAGTTTGATTGGTTATGGTGTGTGTTAGAACTCGAAGTTGCATACAACACACGCTACTGTATTATTCAAAGAGAAGTGTATCGTAGAAGAATGGGGTGTTACATTCTCCCCTCCATCAAATAATTGCATCCTAGAAATATCTATAATACAACCGCATGGAAATACTTGGGTGGTTCTTCATCATAAGTTCCGTGGGTTCTCATGTTGCCTCTTCCATCTTATGATTTTTCCATAGAACGTTTACCAGACGAGTTATCCGGTTTCTCAGCACTTGTTCTCCAGTATCAAGCATCCTAACGGGATCATCGCAATAATACAAATCAGGTTCCAGTTCTAATTCCACATAGGTGAGTACATGCATTAGTTCAGGTATTTATTTTCTCAACAGTGATACGTAGAACACATCGTGAACTTTGGAGAGATTTGGCGGCATTGGCAAATGGTAAACTATAGCCCCAATTAGTTCTAGAATTTCGAAAGGTCTGAAGTACCTGGGACTCAATTTTCCCTTATTACTGAAACGTATAACACCCTTCCATGGAGATACCTTCAAGAAAACATGATCTCCTACCTGAAATTCCAAATCCTTTCTTTGGTTGTCAGCATAGCTCCTCTAATTACTTTGAGATTCTTTGATGTGGTTTTGGATTACCTTCACCTTTTCCATCGTTTTCTCCACCAGTTCTGGGCCTATGAGTTTTCCTTCACCAACATCATCCCAACAGGTTGGTGTGCTACATCTCTTTCCATATAACGCTTCATATGGTGTCATCTGAATACTTGAATGGAAGCAATTGTAATAGGAAAATTCTACCAGAGGTAAATATTGATCCCATACACCCTGAAAGTCAAGTGAGTATGATCTCAACATGTCTTCTAAGGTTTGAATAGTATGTTCTGATTGTCCATCAGTTTGGGGTTGGTAAGCAGTGCTCAAATGAAGTTCAGTATCCAAGGATTTCTGAAGACTTTTCCAGAATCTTGAAGTAAAAAGGGGATCATGATCTGAAATAATTGATAGGGGTACTCCATGAAGTCTTACAACTTCATTAATATATAGTCTTGCTAAATGTTCAAGTGGTAGATCTTCTCTTGTAGAAAGAAAATGTGTTGACTTGGTAAGATGATCAACAATGACCCATATTGCATCGTTCCTTCTAGGTGTCTTTGGTAGTCCCATGACAAAGTCCATCGTAATATTATCCCATTTCCACTCAGGTATGGGAGGAGGTTGCAATACTCCACCAGTCTATTGCCTTCCAGCTTTCACTTGTTGAAAAACCATATATCTTGACACAAAAGTAGCAATCTCCCTCTTCATGTTGTCCCACCCAAAATGTTCATTCAAATATCTATACATTTTGGTGCTCCCATGGTGTGTTGAGAAATTGGAACTATGATCATCATCCAACAATTTCATTTTTAGATTCGGAATATCGGGAACACAAAGTCTCTTCCCAAACTTCAAAATTCCATCTACATACAAAAATTCACTCAATCTCCCATCATTCATAGCTTCAATCTTCTTTTGAAACTCTTTATCACCAATCTGATAACTCTTTATCTTTTCTAGTAAAGATGGTTTGGCAACCATTTGAAAAAGCATTGATGTTTCACCTTCCATGGTTATTCCCATATCTATCTTTACTAGATCCATATATATAGGATCCTTTTCAACTCTCATCTTATTCAAAACTCTATGATCCTTTCTACTCAAAGCATCTTCCACCTTATTTGCCTTCCCCGGGTGGTAGTGTATAGTATAATTATAATCCTTGAGTATTTCAAGCCATTTCCTTTGCCTCATGTTGAGTTCTTTTTGTGAGAAAATATACATCAAACTCTTGTGATCAGTATAAATTTCTCATTTTTAACCATAGAGGTAGTGTCTCCAAATCTTCAAATCAAATATCACAGCTTCTAACCCAGGATCATGTGTAGGATATTTTTACTCATGAATTTTCATTTGTCATGATGCCTAGGCAATAACCCTATCATTCTGCATAAGGACACAACCAAGTCTTTTATTCGATGAATCACTATAAATAACAAACTCATCATTCCCTGATGGTAGATTCAATATAAGAGCATTGAATAATCTTCTCTTCAGTTCTTCAAAAAATTCTTCACAACCTTTTTTCAAAACAAATTTAACCCCTTTACGTGTGAGCTTCGTTAATGGGTTAGCCAATCGGGAAAAATTCTGGACGAAACGTCGATAATAACATGCTAAAACCAATAAAATTGTGTACCTCAGTTATACTCATTGGTGGTTTCCATTCTTGGATTTCCTTGGTCTTAGAAGGATCAACATAGATTCCATCCTTAGAGAAAATATGGGCAAGAAAAGAAATACCTTCAAGCCAAAATTCACACTTGCTAAACTTCACACATATTTCATGTCTTCTAAGTGTCTTCGGGATAATGCGCAAGTGATTTTCATTATCTTCGTAGCTTTTGGAGTATACCAAGATATCATCAATAAATACCACCAAAAAATCTTCGAGATATTCCTTGAAAACTATATTCATTAGATCCATTAATACAGATGGTGAATTAGTCAATCCAAAAGGCATTACTGTAAACTCATAATGCCCGTACGTAGTTTGAAATGTTGTCTTCGGAATGTCTTCCTTATTCACAAACAACTGATGGTATCCAGATCGAAGGTCAATCTTTGAAAAGTATTGATCTCTATGCAGTTGTTCAAATAAATCATCAATGTGAGGTAGGGGATACTTGTTCTTTATTGTTATAGCATTGATTTCCCTATAGTCGATACATAACCTCATAGATCCATCTTTATTCTTAACCAAAAGGATAGGGGATTCCCATGGAGAAACACTAGGGAGAATAAATCCCTTATTACTCAATTCCTCTAGTTGTTTCTTTAGTTCAACTAATTCCACAGTGGACATTCTATAAGGGGTCTTCAATATGCGCCTTGAGCCATGAATTAAATCAATGGAAAACTCAATTTCTCGTTCTTGAGGATGTCCAGGCAAATCTTCTGGAAACACATCAACGTATTCTCTCACAATAGGTACATCCTCTATTTGAACATTCCTTTCCTCACCCATAGTTATTTCATTATCTTCCTCCCCGATAATTGAATTTATTTGAGCTACTGGGGGTGGATCTAGATACAAATCATGTAGTGACGATTCTTCTCTAAAGATAAGGTTTTCATTGTCATCATCATAAAAAATCATAACCTCCTTCTTTTTACAATAAATCATCGCATCATGGTCCAAAATCCAATCCATACTGAGGATTATATCAAATTCAATCATGGGTATGACGATAAGACCAGTATATAAAGAACATTTATGTGCTCTAATGGGGACTGATTCACAAAACTTTGTTGTAATGATACTTCCCTTAAGAGTTTTGACTGACAACTCCCTTGTTAAATCAAATTTGAAATATCTAATTTTCTTAGCAAACAAGGAAGATATGAAACAATGCGATGATCTAGAATCAAATTAAGCATTTTCTAAAATTGAGGAAACCATTAAATTATCTTCCACCACATCTTCCGGGGCTTCAACCTTAGCAGCAGTGATTGCATAAGCTTGGCTTTTTCCCTATTCATTTTTTGAGGTAAGTTTCCCTGACGCATAGGACATTCATTTGAATAATGTCCCATCTCCGTGCAATTGTATCATTGAAAATTGGTAGTGTCTTTCTTTCCTTTACAATCACCAGCTAGGTGGTCATTCTATCCACATTTGTATCATACTCCTTTTCCTTTTAGAAAGGTACCAGGGTGATTCCTTCCTCAATTATCACTGGATGGAAATTGAATTCTTCCCTTCTTCCCTATTTCCTTATTTCCTTTCCAAGAGTGTTCAACAGATCTCTGCTTCTCTTGATTTGATTTAAAGTCATAAGACTTAGAGAATTGTTTTTCTATCTTGATAGCACATGAGAAAATATCTTCATATGATGAGAAAGATTGTGATACTAATGCTCGACAGAGAAATGGTTTTGACCCATAAAATAAACAATCAATCTTATTTCTTAGGTTACGTATATAATCTGCAGCATTTCTTGCTAACCTTGTAAAGTTAGCCACATACTTTGAGACATTCTCATCCTCCTTCTGTCTAAGACTCAGAAATTGCCTTTACATATCTGCTCGATGGTCATGAGGAAAATATTTTTCTAAGAAAATATCTTTGAACTCCCTCCATTCCATATTTGATACTTTATCATCTTCCTTTTTGTTTTGAATCATTGACCACCATTTATCAGTATCTCCAGTGAGGCTATAAACCTTCATGATAACTTTTTCCCTTTCACTACTCCCCAAGGCATGGAATGTTTTCTCTAAGGAATTTATCCATTGCTCAACCACTAATGGATTTGTAATCCCATTGAATGTTGGTGGTTGAATCCTCATGAAGTGATCTGACATTGATCCTCTAAACTATGGATCTTGGTGCTCCATACGGGTAAGGTTATTATTCATAACTTGAGGGAGTTGTCCCAGTATGGTGATTAGATTATTAGCACCAGTTGCATCACTAGCTCCACTATAATTATCTTGAGAAGGAGGTATATCCCTACATGGAGTGTGTGCATTGATACGGTTTCCATTACTTCCACTAGGCACCATTTCTAAACAATGGAATAAACTAGATTAGTTTAGGAATCGAAATATATAATTCCAAACTTCAAAAACACTTAACATAAATTCTACAGTTTATGGATATAATCTATAATAATAAAAAAATGTTTTCTTCGAGGAATTATATACTCATAAACCCTTCATGATGGTTTGTAAAGAAAATGAGAATTATCCTAAGCATATCCCCTGAGAGTGTCGTAACCTAGAGTGAAGCAAGGCCCGTTGTCCTGCACCAGTTCCCGTTGGAGTCTAGCTCAAAGTGGTGCTTTCATGTTTTACCCCTAAGTACATCTGTGCCAGAGCTGCCTTTTCCTGCTCATATCCAGAAAGGTATGTATTTCTTGGAATACTCACAAAATATCTACAATACCAAAATTCTAGGAATTTCATCTATACGAATCCTCAATGTCTATCTTAGGTCTATGTGCTCTAATTAGAGTTTATCTAAATCTAGCTTCCAAGGATTGTACTAAACTTCCTATGATACCAACTATAACACCCTGACCCTAGTTATCCAGAGTCAGTGCATTATTACATAACATTGGCATGATCATAAAGAAATCATGTCTCTAAAGACAGATCAGTTTAGTATTATTGGATACAAGATTCATACATAAGTTGAACATTACAGCTTTAAGAGAAATAAAACACAAATATATTTCATTAGAAACATCCAAGACTCCTAGATTATTCCTGCGGGTCACTCAAAACTAACTTCTTCATATCCTGGGAAAATGAAACATAAGAAAGGGGTGAGCTCAAGCACTCTGTAAGGGTAAGTAATAGAACGGAAAATGACATAAATATTAAGCATGGTAAATAATTTAAACCACATTACCTTACCAATAATAAACATGAATACTTTTATGGAAAGAATATGAGCTGAGTAAATAATTCCATAATAAAACATAATCATGGGTATTCTACAAGTCTAATGACCATATAAACCATCAATATTATTTCCATAATGAGGGAATGTATAATGCCGAACATTCTGAAACATTTTGTCAAGGCCTCGGTCAAGACGTCTAAAAATGATTAAGGCCACAGCCAAAACCATAAATCAAATTAGGAAAGGTCCTCATCCAATTCCATGTCTAGTTGTCTCATGAGACCTACCGATGCATCGAGGAGCTATATCAGGCTCCACCTGTCACTTACTAAGTCCAATACATTCCTCATGTGAAAAGGTTTAAACATATCATAAACATTCATATTAAAACTAGAATACGTAATGTCAATAATTTAACCATAAATCATGAATGGTATAAAAATATCACATCCACAGTCAAACATATCACAAAACCTTCAATACAATATGGAAGTTTTGTATCATAATAAATCAACTTCAAATAAACTTAAAATCCATCAAAGGATGTTGACATAGATGAAATCAAAACCCTTTTTAGAGAAACATATCTTTCTATTTTGAAATCATTTAAGAGTCACATAATTATAAAATAAAATATTTCCTTGAAAATATTCTTATAAGATTTTAATGGAAGCTTCGACAAGTTTATAATGGTAGAAAACAGCCGTATCCACCTTATAAGTTAAAAAAAGACATTCTTACCTTAATTTTGTCGAAAAGGTTAAAAAGGAACTTGTTTGGAAAATGATGGAAAGATTCCTTTATAAACATCTTATAAAATGTAAACAAGGGTATAAATGACCTTAACCCATAGTCTATAAAATATTAAGAATGTTTTTAAATACATTTTTATGAAACATGGATGTGGATGATAAAAAGATCTCAGTAGATAATTACGTATAAACAACCTCGGATAATGAAGAGATTGTGAAATAAACCTTTACCTTGTAATTTTCCATTGTTGAGGGTAGTTTAAACTCATTTATAATGGTTAAATAATTGTTATTAAATTATACAAGAATCATATACATTAATATGATATCATATATGATCTTTTAACATTACATTGTTAATAATATCTTAGTATTATCATCATTTCGAGTGTTAACTTACTCATTTTCTTTAAAATGTTTTGTTACATAAGTCATGTTTATTATGGATAGGTTGTATCTTATTCATATATAGAATGATATCAAGTCCTTAAAAATTATTTTTAATCATCAAGTGAGAATTACACTTGCTTGGATACGATGGGGAATGAATCTCATCGCGTTCGTGGAGACAGTAGCTCGTACGTACGCACGAGCGACAATATCATTCTTTTGATATTAAAATAATATATAATTGGATGGTGTATCATATATACATAATAATTATCATGTTATATTTAATATTTACATGAATTATATATCATTATTAGACCCATCCAAATAATAATGTTTTGAATAAAATTAAACCACAACGTGGAGACGGTAAGCCGTACGTACACACGTATGGTGACATGTCATTCAAAGGATGGATAGAATACTGAATATGGTTGTACCATATTTATAAAAACATAATAGTATATAGAATATAGTGGAGTTATTATTTTAGAATTTAAATAATAAATAAAGAATAATTTGAAGAATAAAGGAACTTGAAAGAGGGTGGTGAAAACATTATCTCTTCTTCGGGTTCTTCCTTTTGATTTGATCAAAAGGGCTCCTTAGGTTAGATTTATAATCAAACTAAGGCCTCTTGGTTTAATTGAGGAAAGTTTATAGAATATTTTCATAGGTTTTTTCTGATCCAAAAGGCTTTGAAGGTGTTAATTAGAGAGAAGGGGGAGTGCCCTTTTATAAGAGGGGTGAGGGGCACCTTCGGAAAAGCTAGAAATATTATTTTATAATAAATCCATATTCGGTTTATAATGGCACAAAAGTGGATTATTTAAAGGTTAAGGTTTTTATAGGTCTAAAACCACTCAACAAAAATGTTTTATACAGGTTTGGGTCACTATATTAACATTATCATTTTGATTTAACTCTTAGCTAAATAGTTTGACATTTACCATGTCTCTTTGTATTTTTATATTACATAGTCAATAAACTTACTATAAACTTATAAGAGACCCCCCAAGTCGTCCATTAATAATACACCTATCATTATATAAGTCATTTGGACGAACCTTAGATTTTTAGGAATAGAATATCAATTAATAATAAAATATTTTTTTTAAAAACTCATTTATGTGAATTTTGACAATATTTAATAAATGACTTTTTTTAAAGTCTTAAAAACTTTATTAATTAGAAAAAAATTCATTTATGAAATAATAACATGTAATATTAACCAATAAAATTTTTTATGGCATATAAACTTTCAAATTATATTTATTTTAACATTTATAATACTAATTATTTGATTCTTTCATTAATAAGGAAAAAATTGCATCATTATTGTGTCATAAATAAATTTAATTATTAAATGTATAAAAATTATAAATAAAATACCATTATGTATAAAATCTTTTTATATTTCTAATGAATATTTATAGTTGAAAATATAACATATATAACCCTATGTAAAAATTGATTTTCTAAAAGATATTTGCTTAAGTCATTTTTTTATTTACTTTAACTTAATTACTATAAAGTGTCATTATCACTTACAAGTGGATCCATGGGGTCCCAAAATCGACGCAAAGATGCCCATGGTCGGAAATGTATCAACCAATAGGGTTAGGACACGTTTTAGTGTAATTTAGTTTTATTATAATATTATTTTTTACCCTTATTTACTGGATTTACCCTTTAACCATGGTAAATAAAATATTTACCCAAGTAATTATTCAAAATGTCTAAAAATAAATGTTACCTATTTACACAATTTGGACCTCATGATTCTAAATATGGAATCCATTTTTCTAAATTCAAAACACCGAAGTGGAATAAATTAATTTGAAATTAATTCCCGCTGTCAAAACAAAAACTTGTTTTAAAGAAATAATAACTATCAAAAGATTGGAACTTTTTATGTCCGGTTTAAATGTGAAATTATGTACAATGAACAACATTGCATTAAATGGTAAAACTATATTCTAAATATAATTAAAAACCACTAAAATTCATAATTTATCACTATTAATCATTTCGATTAAAAAAGTTGTTTTTAATTAAAATTTAGTAATTTGCATTTTTCATAAAAATATGAAAGATATCTGAAAAGTACCAAAAATTCACCCTAACGTAATTTCGATATTCCAAATCCAAAAATGAAGTCTATTTTGGAAGATATAATTTATTAAATTTCAAAAAGAGGGTATTACTATTCATAACGGCTAGTTTGATTGGTTGTGGTGTGTGTTAGAACTTGAAGTTGCATACAACACACGCTATTGTATTATTCAAAGATAAGTGTATCGTGGAAGCTTGGGGTGTTACAATTTATACCATTTAAACATATTGAAATGATTAATACTTTAGAATGTCATACACCTTCCACAATTCATCAATTACATTACAAACACAAGTGATTTTTCAATGCTCAACATCATTATAAGTGATACATGACCAAAATTAAGAAGAATTCATGGGGATTAAACACCAAAACTCCAAAAAAAAAACATATTTCTTTCCTCTCAACTTTTACCTCCTTTCCCGCTCTAAAATGTCCTTATTTTGAAACATATTCAGCAGCATATGTAAACTTGGATTGGGAATTCTACACCTTCTCGTGTGTCGCGAACATCTTTACAATGATTAAGAAAACTCTTCCATAGAAGAAAATACGTTTCCACCATTTTGTTGGTATATATCAACACATTAAACTATAAAAAATTGTTACAATATATATGTAAAATTCATAGACTGTTATTTCATATTTCATGAACACCAAATCAAAAAACCAGCAGAAGGTCTGTTAAAATCTTGAGCATCCATGTTAAAACCTAGGAAGTCACTATTAAAATCTGAAATTTATACCATCTAAAAATGTTTAAATGGTTAATATGTTAGAATGTGATACACATTCAACAATGCATCAATTACATTACAAACACCAGTAATTTTGTGATGCTCAACATCATTGTAAGTGACACATGACCAAAATTAATAATAATTCATGGGGCTCAAACACCAAAACTATACACAAAAACATATTGTTTTCCTCTAAATATTTACCTCCTTTCCTGCTCTGACATTCCCTTGCTTCGAAACATATTGGTAGCATACACAAAAAACACCACCCTTTAAAAGTTACCACATCAAGTTGGATCGGTATTTCTACACCTTTTTAATGTGTGACCAACTTCTTTACAATGAGAACAATGATAAAACTACTTATTTTGAAATTGAGACTCAGTACGATTACGAGATGGTCTACTAGGAGGATGAGAAGTCTTCAGTTCTTGAAAAAAAGTTTCATCTATATAATCATTATACGTCAATGCATTCAAATGTGGCATGTCTTTGGTCTCAACCGGATTCATAACTCCAAGATAAAGCTTTTGTTGGGTGTTGACCATATATCAATATTATATATATCTGTACAGGTTACCATGTACTTTTCATATTGCTTCACATGCATGAGCACAAGGGATCCCACTCGTTTTCCATGCAGGACAAGTGCATTCACGACTGCCTAGTTGTACAGCGATATCCACATTACCAGTCCAAAATAAGAAAACATTATATCTATATTGCTCTATTATAAACATTTCAGCCCTTAACACATTCTTTTTCAACTTTGCCTCCATATTGGGACCAACTCCATTTATCCACTTTTTCATGTCTTCCTTGGTGCTAAAAACGTTTTTACTCAATTTATCACGATGTTCATTAACCAATACACAGATATTTTGTCTTCTCTCCTTCACAATCCATGCAGTTAATGATTCAGCTAAATTCATTGTAATATGATCACATCGATGTTGTGGAAATCGAGACATTTACCACCTATCAACATCACCATACATTTCAACCCATCTAGACCATTCTAGATAAAAGCTTGTCAAATTCATCATAGCAACATTGAAATCATTGTCTAAGAGAGAATAAGCAATGACATCCAATAATTTTAATGCCCTTTCCTTAGTTCCTCTTCCCATTCCCCTACATACTCTTGTTATTTCACAACTAACATTTTCTTTCACAATAGGGTAATAATATGAATGTCTATTTCCACAAAAAAATTGTTTAACCGCAGTTGTAATTACGTTGTGTCAATCAGATACAATAACCAGTTTAGTAGAACCTCTAATTTCTTTTATGTTGTTTAAAAACCATATCCAATCATCATATGTTTCACCCCCAACAATTGAATATTCCAATGGAAAAAGGTTTTCATCTACATCATATGTCGATGCTGCCAACAAGGTACCTTTGTAAGGACCACTAAGGTGACACCCATCCACAAACAACACAGGACAACCGCCTAATAAGAAACCATTTATGCAACACCCATAACCAATGAATAATCTTTCAAATAAACCATTTTCTAAGGATACTAACTTCGCTACTATTTCTGAATCAACTTCCATTGGTCTATTACATATCCAGGGGATTAACATATATGACTACTTTGGAACCCCATATATTCCACCAACTGCTTTTTCCTTGGCTCCTAATGTTTGACGGTATGTAAGTGATATACCATAGTCTCTGTACAAGTCAGCTTTAATTTCATTGGAAAATTTTTCCACATTATACTTCACCTCATAAGAAATGATAGATGACACTAATGATGCCCTTAATTTGTGACTAATTGCAAGTCTATCTTGGGTTGAGTTCATATGAGCATTTTGAAAATATTTAACACAAATAAATGGAGTCGAGTTCCCCAATCCATATGCTCTTAACTTCCAAATGCAATTCTCAACATTGCATTTTGCAATAATTTTTTGTGGAATATTCCAGACATATTAATAGTCAAACCCATGTGCAATGTTGTACTTGAAAATTGTCTCCCTTAGTTCTTTGGACGAAGGAAAAATCTGACCAACATTCACCAATAATTTATTCCACTTTGAAGTATTTTACTGTAGGATCGAACATGGAACACTGCTAATTGCACAATGTAGCATTTTAAGATCTCCATCGGTAGATAAAATTTGTTCTAAATTCCCACCAACTAATTCAACACTACAAATTAAATATCAAATGTAAATACATAACATGTGAACAAAATATTAATATAAACAATTTTGACATTTCATTACCTTTGATCTACATCCAGTCATTGATTTACATCCATTTTCGATTGAAAGCATTCATCCAACCTCAAAATAATGTAGACATGAGCAAAACTATCATTGAATCTGAACAACTGGTCAACTCCTTCATCATCTATAAGGTCTACAAAAGTACCATTGTCAAAATTTAATGTGTATTTTAAATCAAATGATGACACATCACACTTTATATTTGACGATGCTAATCTTGATATCTCATCAAATGAAATTATTTCTATTAGCACTCTACCCATCGATCTTCCACCTTCATAATGAATTTTTCCTTGTGAACCACCAACAAGTGCCCCATCAAAATGAAAATAACAAAACATTTCTTCTTGAAAATAATTTGACATCATATTCTGTCAATCAACCTAAATCATTAATGAAAATAAGGTCCTAAAACTCATTCTCATTTATTATTTACATCCATTAACAAAATAAATCAACCAAAAAATGTGTAGCATAGAATTTACAGAAAATATGGTTTCTTGGTGCTAGGAGAAGGGGAACACTAATAGAATGTTGCTAAAAGTAGAGATGACTCAGGGGAGCCTGGGAGAAGATGTTCCTGTTGGACGACCGCCGGAGAAGATGTGTGGCGGGAGCAACGTGTGGGAGTGGATGTGTGGCGGGAGGAGTGCGTGGGAGGAGGCAACAATGGGGATATAGTTTTTGGGAGAGGACGACGACATCGCGGGAGATGAGGGCGACGCCACGACCGTGAAATATGAGGGTGGTGGCACGGAGGAGGCGACGCCGAACTAGGGTTTTCGGGAGAGACGTGGACGAGGAGTGAGAGGGCGACAACGCGAGATGAGGCGATGGGAAGCAGCGGGAGCTGTAATAGGGGTAAAAATTTTAAGGGTATAATTGTCATTTGGATACCCGGTTTAATAATCAGGGGTCTCCATTTGGTATTTCCTAAATATTTGGTGAATATCCCGAATTACCCCTCTCCTTTGTTCTGTAATTGTCATTCTCTCTTCTCTTGATGTTGTGTTTCCTTCCCTTGCCAGTCTCACCAACAACCCCTTTCTCTCATACACCAACAACCCCTTTCTCTCACATCTCACCAACAACATTGCTTCTTTGCTACCGACGCACTGCTTCTAGCTCATCTACCAACAGCTCCTTTTGCAGCATCCTACCGACACAACCAATTTGATCACTAACCCACTGGACCCTTGCTACCCATTTTATCTCACCAACACATCACGATGACTTCCATCGGTAACTCACATCTTCAACTGCTTACTACAAACTAGATCCATCTTGAAATTTTGATCTAGAATTCGATCTATAATTTCAAAATAGAAAAATTAAAATCATTACAAATGAGAAGCTGTTTCCAGATCTGAAACTTAGGCTAAATCACAACCTTCCCTTTCAGATATGGAAATCAGGCCCAGTTCTTCCACCATCATTGGTCGTCGCACGTGATCAGGTAGCTTGCTACAATTGAATGGAGGAGTCATGCGAGGAAATGCTGTTGAGATGAAGAACTCGCCGCAGCCTTGGGAAACCAAGAAACTATGCTCCGCTGTGGTGTTCTGAGAGACGTGACATCACTGAAGATGCTAGAGCTAGAAGTATGTTGTCGAGGAAGGAGGCTGGACCGCAAGACACCGCCACCTAAGGAGCTACATCTAAGGCCTTGCCTAAAGAAATTTCCAAGACCGAAGAGGAGGTTGCCTTCCAGTAGGAGATGTTGAGTAGGGCCACACCGGAGCCGAAGAAGGGAAGAGAGATCGCCACTGGGGGATCCAGCCATCACTAGATATGGGGAACCCCTGTGCCGAAATTGGGGGAGGAAGAAGACCTAAAAAATAATACATAAATATAATAAATAAAAAATCAATTAAATAAATTGTAATTAATAAATTAAGTTATACAAACAATCAAATAATATATGATTATTATAATATATAACAATTATAATATATAATAATAGATAGATAATAATAAAATTTCATCAATTAATAAAGAATATTAAAGTAAATATCTAATAATAAACTAATTAAATAAAAATAAAAAATTTAAATAAATACTTTAATGAAAATAATAATTATAATTTAACATTGAAAATAGAGTAAATATAATTAAAGTAATTAATTATAATTATGATACTAAAAGTAATGAAAATGATTTAAATAAATAATAATCTAATAAAAAATATAACAACCAATTACTAGTAATGTTAATAATATTATTAAATATTAAATTATAAACATAATAATTTTATCTAATTATAAATTAAATAAATTAATAACTTTTAAAATAATAATAAAAAAGAGTTTATTTTCTTTAAATTTTAACAATATTATAACTTTTATGTGTACTCTTTTTCATTCATAGGTTCAAACAGAATTTTAAAACATGATCATGTGCACTTAACTAACTCATCAAGAGTTAGTTACATGGGGAAAACTAAAGCGATGTGTGATTCACTGAAAAATGCATGTGTGCGGTCATAGATAGAAGAACCAAACTTTGTCGGTGGAGAGAAGTCATGACATGTATGTAACAGCCCAAGATTTTATAAAAAAATATTCTTTTTAATTTTATTAATGTCTTGTGTTGTACGCTACACCAAAAGGATCTTGCACAACACGCATCCTTGACTTGCCTTGCATTACACGCAATCGCGACCTTCCTCGATAGCGTGTGTAGTACGCAATAACGAGTTTCACTAAACAACGATGTGATATTAAAATATTATTAAAACTAGCCGTTATGAATAGTAATAACCACTTTTTAAAATTCTGTAAATCTTATTTTTCAAAATGAACTTCATTCTTGGATTCGGAGTATCGAATTTAGCCTAAGGTGAAATTTTGGTACTTTTCGGATAACTTTCATATTCTGATGAATAGTGAAAAATTACTAAATTATAATTAAAAACAACTTTTTTAATCGAAATAATTAATAGTGATAAATTATTAATTTGAGTGGTTTTAAAGTATATTTAGAATATATTTTTACAATTTAATACAATGTTGGTCATTGGTTGTAATTTCACATTTAAACCAGACATGATCAAGTGTCAATCTTTTGATATATATTGTTTCCTAAAAACACGCTATTTATTTTAACAGCGGGATTTAATTATAAAATTAATTAATGCAACTTCTATGTTATGAATTTGGTAAAATAGATTTCATTTTTGAATTCGGAATATGAAATATAGCTTAGGATGAAATTTTGGCATTGTTCTGAAAAACATCAATTTTTGATGAATAATGAAACTACTAAGTGGTAGTTAAAAAAACTGAATTTTTCATAAAACTTAATTTTGCCGCTTCTGTGAATGGAATTTCGAAAATCCGAGAGACACGGTTAATATCAAGGACTAAAATGTGGTTCAATGAGATGAAAATAATTTTTTGGTGAATAGTAACTTTTTACTTTTTTTACCGCGGTTAATAGTAAATAGGGTAACTAAGGGTAAATATGATATTAATATTACCCTAACACATGTCCTAATCCTATTGGACAAGTGTATCTCGACCAAAAACAACCTTAAGTGTAAAATATTATCATTTAGCCCCACTTGGATTAGATTAGGACATTTATTATTATTTAATTCAAAGAAGAGTTAAAAGAGTTAAAATCAAAGTTTATTTACTAAAACATTTTTAATATGGGGTTATACATAAGATAAAATCGATTGTAAATATTCATTAGAAAGCTAAAAAGATTTCCTACATAATGGTATTTTATTTGTAATTTTTAGACATCAAATAATTTAATTTATTTATGACACAAAGATGATGCAGTAATTATCTTATTAATGAAATATTGACATAATTGATGTTATAAACACCAAAATAAATGTAATTTGAGACTTTTTATGAATTCCACTAATTTTATAGGTTAATATGATATATTAGTGTTGATTTAATCAACTTGGTTCGAAAATTTAATTCTTTTATGACTTTCACAAAAGTCATATATCAAATAGTGTCAAAATTGACACAAAATAGTTTTTAAATCAAATATTATATTATTAATTGTTATTTTATTCCTAAAAATCTAAGGTTCGGCCAAATGACTTAGATAAGGATATATATATTAATAATAAACAATTTGGGGTTCGTTTGGCATGTTATAGTAAGTGTATTAACCATATAGTGAAAGAAAACAAAAAGACATGGTAAAAGTTAAATTATTTAACTTAATGTTAAATCTAAATGATAAGGTTAAAATAGGAACCTAAACTTGTCCAAATTCTATTGGATGAGAGGATTTCGACCCTTCCCCACCTTATCTTCGAAATAAGACCCTTTGGAACCATTATAAACCGATTTTGACTTTAATATAAAATAATGTTTTTAGTTATTCCTAAGGTGCCCCTCTCCTCCCCTATAAAAGGACACCTCCTCCCCCTCCTCCTCACACCAAATTGAGCACTCAAGCTCGGCCAACCCCTGCCATTTTCTCCTCTCCACTTCCCTAGAATAATCCTAGAGGTCCTGGTCTTCTCCAAAGACCAATCTTAGTTCCTTAAGTGGAGGATTCAAAGAGGCGTTCTAAAGAAGAGGTAATATCCATTACCGATCTTTTCAATTTCTTTCGTCTTCAACTTCTTCTTCTTTAGTTGTTTCATGACTAAGTAATAACATCAGTATTACTTACATACTGATATGTTATTATAAATATGAAACAACCCTAATTCACCTTCTATCCATCCTACGGAAAAATGAAATCACCGCGCGTGCGTACGTACGGAATACCGTCTTCACGCCGTGGTGTAATCTATTTTCCACCACCACCTTACATGGATGGGTATAATGGTGTAAAGAATAACTATACATAGTTATTACAACATCATATTGATTCTGATATATTGTATAATACACTCCAATTCAATTCAATATTTATAGAAATGATATCATCGCTCGTGCGTACGTACGGAATACCGTCTCCACGACGCGATGAGATTCATTCTCCATGTTAACCATTTAAGAATGATTATAATATATATATAAGAAATAATAATGAAATATATGACATTATAAAGCTACTGATTTATGTATATATATACATATGTATGTCATCTACTTACTTCCATTTCAAGACAATAAGGAAAGGAAAACAGCGTTCATGCGTACGTACGGACTACCGTCTCCATGAACGGTGTTTTTTTTATTTATCTACCTATTATATATATATATATATACTGAATATATATGATATATAAATCATATTTTATATTGTGGAAGTAAGTAAATCATGATATAAGTAATAATGATGTCAAGAACAACAAGTCAAAACACCTACGATAAATGAAACGATTTTACCCAAAACGCTTCTTTAACATGGAATTTACAAAAGAACGGGTAATATAATGTCATAAGTGAACCATATATGATATCATAACAATTAATATGATTCTGTAATAAGTCAATAACATGATTTAAATCATTATACAGGAGGTTTGGACACTTACAAAGCAAGTCGGACCTAAGGTAAGGGAAATATCACAATCTCATTTTTATCTGAGATTGTTTATTCGTAAGTATTTACTGGGGTGTATTTTATCATCCACATCCATGTTCCCTCAATATGTAATATTATTTCCATCCACCTACAATTGTTTAAATCCAATTTTACCCTTCTATGAGTTTTTAGTAAAGGATATGAAAGGAATCTTTTTTCGTTTTTCGTACGAGGTACTTTTTGACTTTTCTGACAAAAGTACGAAGAATGTTTTTTTTAACTTATACGGCACGAACGGATTTATACTGTTTTATAAAGCCTTATTTCATGAAGCTTCCTCTAAAAGATTTCATGACTATTTTCAATAAAATATCTTTCTTTTAAAATTGCATGATGTTTTGTGAAAAGAAATTGATTTTAAAGAAGAAAGGATATTTTCCTCAAGAATTCATTTCAAGTGTTTTATCAAAAGTATTTTCCATCTAAGATAATAAAGGGTTCTGTTTCTATCCATATTTTTACATTGATTTGACTATGTTGTGATGGAATTTTGTTTATGAATTCCTTTATCTTATATGAATGGTTTTATGATGTCATGTTGTTTAAGAATCCCATTTTTATTACATGGGTTATGAAATGATGTATGATTTATGATTTTGTGGCACACATAAGAATGGTATCATTAAGAGATGGGTGGGACCTATATCTCCCTCCAATGCATTGGGTAAAGATTTCATATCTCATGAGATAGACATGGCTGGAATGGTAGGTTATACCGGTTCAGTGAAACAGGACTGAAACGAGGATTACTCGATTCAGAAAGGGACTTTGTCCACTAAGATAGTCTTGGCAATGAGTCTTGACTAACAAGAAATGATTCTCTATGATTATGTGTGTATGCCACAATGAGTAATGTTTTAAGTTATGGTTTCATTTTCACTACTATGATTTATCCCATGTTATGAAATTATGCTCTCTTTTGCAGGTTAAGATTTCCAAAAATGTTATGTTCTTATGAAAATTATGTGATTGATATTTTTTTTTGTTTACCCTTACTGAGCATTTGAGCTCACCCTTTTATGTTTTCTTTTCCCCAGGATATAAAGAAAGGTTTTAGGTAAAAAAAAAGATCTTTATGGGAGATGTTGAAGATCTTTCACCACGTTTAGAAGATTACGTTCCGAGTTTCCAAAGACACTAAACTATTACGATCCTTGTGTGTGTGTTTTTGTTATGTACTAAGTATTCCGCAAAAGTAATGTAATGTCCATGTACGTCAGGCTATGGGTCTCTACAGTTGGTATCAGAGGAAAGGTTTAGTCAACCTTTGGAAACTAGGATGCGAAAACGTTAGTGAGATCCCTAGAGATATTTCTAAGGTATGTCTAGGGATGTCTCTAAGGTTAAGTATACGTATAGGTTATAGTACTAGAATTACGCTAACGATCATGGAATTAAACCTAAGATGTTAGATATTGAAGGTACTCCCCATTTATTATGTTGTTTTCCCTAGCATGATTTTTGCCTCTCACACTATTCTTTTTGGGTTTTAGACGATGGCTGGAACCCGAAGGAACCGTGTTGATCATTGCAATGGACAATGCAATGATTGCCCTCCTGAACAAACAAATGTTATGGGAGATGGAGTACAAAATCTTATTGCTATACTTACACAAGCTATGAATCATTCTGGACTTCCAAATGAGCAGAGAAGGGAACAATATTCTATTGAGTCCTTCATGAGGCAACGTCCACCTTCTTTCAGTGGGACTTCCGATCCACTTGTTGCTGAACAATGGATCAGTACCACTGAAAAGATATTTTCAGTTCTTCAATGTTCTGAACATGATAAAGTCATCTTAGCAGTATATCGTTTGGAAGGTGAAGCTAATCAATGGTGGAATCTTATCAAGAATACGAGGCCAAGAGATGAAATTGAGTCCATTGAATGGGACGAGTTCAAGAACTTGTTTTTCAGTAAGTACTTCCCTCGTATTCTTCGAACAAAGATGGAGAAAGAGTTTCTTGAACTGAAGCAAAGGGACGATGAATCTGTTGGTACCTATGAAGCAAATTTTACAAGACTTGCAAGGTATGCTTCTGGTATTATCATCCAACCTGAAAGTAAAGTTGATCGATTTTTCAGTGGCTTAAAACCAAGTCTTCGAAGGGCATTAGCTATAAGAGACTTCAGTAGCTATGAAGAAATTGTGCGTTGTGCTATCAAGGTAGAAATGGAAGTTGGTGTTACATATCCATCTCATGGTTTTGACAAGAAACGAAAGATGGAGTTCAAGGAGAAATCTCAGAATAATGGTGAAAAGAAGATGAATGTTTCCTTATGCACAAAGTGTGGAAAGAAGCATGGTGGAGATTGTCTAAAAGGGACTAGAAAATGTTTTAAGTGTGGAAAAGAAGGTCATCGAGCAGCTGAGTGTCGAAGTAATGGAAAAAGGGTTTCTAATGATGTGAATAAAGCAAACACTACAGAGAACGCACCGCCAACACTTCAATGCTTCAAGTGCAAGGAAATGGGGCATTATGCTAATAATTGCCCTAATCCAAGGGTTAGTGATGATCAACATGAGCAACCACTGAAGGCAAAGGACAAAGGGAAATCACATGCGATCACTATTGGCAATGTTGAATATGACAACGATGTGGTGGAATGATTAAGTGCTTATGTAATGGGATTCCAAAATAATGTTGTATCATTGAGTATTGCAATATTTATTGATGTGGTATTCAAAGTGATTGAGATATTTTTTTTGGAAATAAGATGATATGCGCATAATGAAGACGAGAAAATGAAATGTTTAATAGTATTCATGAGCTCATGATTGATATAAGGACTAAGTGATATCATGGTTTGAGTATATAGAATTTTGAGGATTTTGGTATGTGGAAAGTGTTAACTTTTAACTGCACTCATGTTTTCACTAAGGTATTCAAGAGAATACATGATTATGGCCTTTGAATGTTTGGAATGTGACCAACAAGACATATCTTATGATATGTGGGGATCAACGACAGTATTAAATCTCTGGTAATCGTTGTCACTATATTATGAGAGTGGACTGCAGTATTATAAGCCTAAAGATTAGACTGGATTATGTTGGACATAAGTTAGTATTGTTTAAGGATAGAAGATTTTCGATATTATTGATGGGATGTTATAGTAACATAGTTTTAGAAAAAGGGACAACCTGCAGGATGGGCGACAGCCCATCGCTTCGGACAAGGCTGTAGGAATCGAACCCACAACCGAAGTGCGACTGGCCTTTATCGCCTACCACTGACCTACAGGAAGTCCCTGTTTAGTAGAAACCAGTTTTATTATATTAAGCAGTATGATATATGATGTATGAGTCAATTTTAGGAACCATATATGATTAATCTCACTATAGACCGACTTATGTATATAATTTTTGCTAGCCTTTTGTCTGAGATAGATGGAATGACCCGTCGTTCTATCACATGATCTGCTAATGCTTCACGAATAACAAATTCAACTTCATTTCTTTATGATATGAAGTGGAAATTGTTCAATTCCCGAACAACAGTGAGATTGTAACAAAATCATGTAAGTATTTCTTTTAATTCATCAACTTTAGTGAAATGATCTTGAAAACCAAAAATGTTGTCCTAGTGATCTTATACCCGATGAATCAGATGGTACCCTAGATCATCACAAATTTATGGCTTTGTGATTGCTAGCTTTTCCATAGCCATGTTCTCTACCACTCTCCATCAGAACATGATGGTTAGATTTCTCTTCCATATCCATATTTTCACCTATGTGGAAACCCAGTGATTAGTTTATTTGGGTAATCGTTACATTTCATACTTTAGTTTTTAAAGCCAAGTTTTGGTATTCCCTTTTACGATGTGGGTTTCTATTAAAGAAACTTTCAAATAGTAAACCATTTATAACCCCGACGAATTTCGAGGGCGAAATTCATTTTAAGGGGGGTAGAATGTAACAGCCCAAGATTTTATAAAAAAATATTCTTTTTAATTTTATTAATGTCTTGTGTTGTACGCTACACCAAAAGGATCTTGCACAACACGCATCCTTGACTTGCCTTGCATTACACGCAATCGCGACCTTCCTCGATAGCGTGTGTAGTACGCAATAACGAGTTTCACTAAACAACGATGTGATATTAAAATATTATTAAAACTAGCCGTTATGAATAGTAATAACCACTTTTTAAAATTCTGTAAATCTTATTTTTCAAAATGAACTTCATTCTTGGATTCGGAGTATCGAATTTAGCCTAAGGTGAAATTTTGGTACTTTTCGGATAACTTTCATATTCTGATGAATAGTGAAAAATTACTAAATTATAATTAAAAACAACTTTTTTAATCGAAATAATTAATAGTGATAAATTATTAATTTGAGTGGTTTTAAAGTATATTTAGAATATATTTTTACAATTTAATACAATGTTGGTCATTGGTTGTAATTTCACATTTAAACCAGACATGATCAAGTGTCAATCTTTTGATATATATTGTTTCCTAAAAACACGCTATTTATTTTAACAGCGGGATTTAATTATAAAATTAATTAATGCAACTTCTATGTTATGAATTTGGTAAAATAGATTTCATTTTTGAATTCGGAATATGAAATATAGCTTAGGATGAAATTTTGGCATTGTTCTGAAAAACATCAATTTTTGATGAATAATGAAACTACTAAGTGGTAGTTAAAAAAACTGAATTTTTCATAAAACTTAATTTTGCCGCTTCTGTGAATGGAATTTCGAAAATCCGAGAGACACGGTTAATATCAAGGACTAAAATGTGGTTCAATGAGATGAAAATAATTTTTTGGTGAATAGTAACTTTTTACTTTTTTTACCGCGGTTAATAGTAAATAGGGTAACTAAGGGTAAATATGATATTAATATTACCCTAACACATGTCCTAATCCTATTGGACAAGTGTATCTCGACCAAAAACAACCTTAAGTGTAAAATATTATCATTTAGCCCCACTTGGATTAGATTAGGACATTTATTATTATTTAATTCAAAGAAGAGTTAAAATCAAAGTTTATTTACTAAAACATTTTTAATATGGGGTTATACATAAGATAAAATAGATTGTAAATATTCATTAGAAAGATAAAAAGATTTCCTACATAATGGTATTTTATTTGTAATTTTTAGACATCAAATAATTTAATGTATTTATGACACAAAGATGATGCAGTAATTATCTTATTAATGAAATATTGACATAATTGATGTTATAAACACCAAAATAAATGTAATTTGAGACTTTTTATGAATTCCACTAATTTTATAGGTTAATATGATATATTAGTGTTGATTTAATCAACTTGGTTCGAACATTTAATTCTGTTATGACTTTCACAAAAGTCATATATCAAATAGTGTCAAAATTGACACAAAATAGTTTTTAAATCAAATATTATATTATTAATTGTTATTTTATTCCTAAAAATCTAAGGTTCGGCCAAATAACTTAGATAAGGATATATATATTAATAATAAACAATTTGGGGTTCGTTTGGCATGTTATAGTAAGTGTATTAACCATATAGTGAAAGAAAACAAAAAGACATGGTAAAAGTTAAATTATTTAACTTAATGTTAAATCTAAATGATAAGGTTAAAATAGGAACCTAAACTTGTCCAAATTCTATTGGATGAGAGGATTTCGACCCTTCCCCACCTTATATTCGAAATAAGACCCTTTGGAACCATTATAAACCGATTTTGACTTTAATATAAAATAATGTTTTTAGTTATTCCTAAGGTGCCCCTCTCCTCCCCTATAAAAGGACACCTCCTCCCCCTCCTCCTCACACCAAATTGAGCACTCAAGCTCGGCCAAACCCTGCCATTTTCTCCTCTCCACTTCCCTAGAATAATCCTAGAGGTCCTGGTCTTCTCCAAAGACCAATCTTAGTTCCTTAAGTGGAGGATTCAAAGAGGCGTTCTAAAGAAGAGGTAATATCCATTACCGATCTTTTCAATTTCTTTCGTCTTCAACTTCTTATTCTTTAGTTGTTTCATGACTAAGTAATAACATCAGTATTACTTACATACTGATATGTTATTATAAATATGAAACAACCCTAATTCACCTTCTATCCATCCTACGGAAAAATGAAATCACCGCGCGTGCGTACGTACGGAATACCGTCTCCACGCCGTGGTGTAATCTATTTTCCACCACCACCTTACATGGATGGGTATAATGGTGTAAAGAATAACTATACATAGTTATTACAACATCATATTGATTCTGATATATTGTATAATACACTCCAATTCAATTCAATATTTATAGAAATGATATCATCGCTCGTGCGTACGTACGGAATACCGTCTCCACGACGCGATGAGATTCATTCTCCATGTTAACCATTTAAGAATGATTATAATATATATATAAGAAATAATAATGAAATATATGACATTATAAAGCTACTGATTTATGTATATATATACATATGTATGTCATCTACTTACTTCCATTTCAAGACAATAAGGAAAGGAAAACAGCGTTCATGCGTACGTACGGACTACCGTCTCCATGAACGGTGTATTTTTTATTTATCTACCTATTATATATATATATATATATACTGAATATATATGATATATAAATAATATTTTATATTGTGGAAGTAAGTAAATCATGATATAAGTAATAATGATGTCAAGAACAACAAGTCAAAACACCTACGATAAATGAAACGATTTTACCCAAAACGCTTCTTTAACATGGAATTTACAAAAGAACGGGTAATATAATGTCATAAGTGAACCATATATGATATCATAACAATTAATATGATTCTGTAATAAGTCAATAACATGATTTAAATCATTATACAGGAGGTTTGGACACTTACAACGCAAGTCGGACCTAAGGTAAGGGAAATATCACAATCTCATTTTTATCCGAGATTGTTTATTCGTAAGTATTTACTGGGGTGTATTTTATCATCCACATCCATGTTCCCTCAATATGTAATATTATTTCCATCCACCTACAATTGTTTAAATCCAATTTTACCCTTCTATGAGTTTTTAGTAAAGGATATGAAAGGAATCTTTTTTCGTTTTTCGTACGAGGTACTTTTTGACTTTTCCGACAAAAGTACGAAGAATGTTTTTTTTAACTTATACGGCACGAACGGATTTATACTGTTTTATAAAGCCTTATTTCTTGAAGCTTCCTCTAAAAGATTTCATGAATATTTTCAATAAAATATCTTTCTTTTAAAATTGCATGATGTTTTGTGAAAAGAAATTGATTTTAAAGAAGAAAGGATATTTTCCTCAAGAATTCATTTCAAGTGTTTTATCAAAAGTATTTTCCATCTAAGATAATAAAGGGTTCTGTTTCTATCCATATTTTTACATTGATTTGACTATGTTGTGATGGAATTTTGTTTATGAATTCCTTTATCTTATATGAATGGTTTTATGATGTCATGTTGTTTAAGAATCCCATTTTTATTACATGGGTTATGAAATGATGTATGATTTATGATTTTGTGGCACACATAAGAATGGTATCATTAAGAGATGGGTGGGACCTATATCTCCCTCCAATGCATTGGGTAAAGATTTCATATCTCATGAGATAGACATGGCTGGAATGGTAGGTTATACCGGTTCAGTGAAACAGGACTGAAACGAGGATTACTCGATTCAGAAAGGGACTTTGTCCACTAAGATAGTCTTGGCAATGAGTCTTGACTAACAAGAAATGATTCTCTATGATTATGTGTGTATGCCACAATGAGTAATGTTTTAAGTTATGGTTTCATTTTCACTACTATGATTTATCCCATGTTATGAAATTATGCTCTCTTTTGCAGGTTAAGATTTCCAAAAATGTTATGTTCTTATGAAAATTATGTGATTGATATTTTTTTTTTGTTTACCCTTACTGAGCATTTGAGCTCACCCTTTTATGTTTTCTTTTCCCCAGGATATAAAGAAAGGTTTTAGGTAAAAAAAAATATCTTTATGGGAGATGTTGAAGATCTTTCACCACGTTTAGAAGATTACGTTCCGAGTTTCCAAAGACACTAAACTATTACGATCCTTGTGTGTGTGTTTTTGTTATGTACTAAGTATTCCGCAAAAGTAATGTAATGTCCATGTACGTCAGGCCATGGGTCTCTACAATGTAGCAGATGATAGTTTGGATAAAAGGCATATCAGAATTAGAATTAGGAAAGACTCTCATTCACTTTTCTCGAAATAATATTTTGGAGTGTGGAGACTCCCAGGAGATAGTAGGAGACTTGGAGTTGTAGGAGCAAGGCAGTGGATCATGATCTTCATTCCCAGAGGGGGGATTATTCTTCCTATGTTTTGTTATTTTTACGTTGTATTTGCTGCTTTGGAATTTAAAATGATCTTAGCTTAATTTCCTGTTCATAAAATTTTAATTTCTATTGGTTCTTTTTCTTTTTCTTCTTCATTAAATTTCTTCTAATGAGAATCTAATTCATTCGGTGACATTGAATCTGATTCTCAAATCTAAAATTGAATCTTCACCTTCATGCAATTAAAATTAAAATCCTTGATCTTTCAGTGAGATTGATATTGGAATCATTTTATCAATGTATTAATGTTTAAATACATCAAAAAAATCCAGTGAGGTCATTTTTTATGTTAACTTTTAATTACTTTGTTAATTGAAGATTCTTGAAGCGGTGAACTTCAGGAATTTGATGTGGAGTGTTAATTCTTCCGAAAATGATGAATTAATCACATGATATTGATGTGCAAATTCAATCAAAATGAAGAATTGTTCTTCTAAGCCAGTAGATTTCAAGTATCTCGATCAAACATCTGGATCAACTCTCAACACCCGTTTTCCACTGTTAGACATAGTTTCTTTAGTTTCCTCTTTTATCTGTTTCATTTCCAGTTTAGTAAATAGGAAGTTTATAGAATTTGTGTCATTTGGTTTCACCTCATCATAAAACATAATATAAAAAAAGCTAAAAAGTTAAAAAAAATCCCCAATACCGACAACGAATTCTAAAAAAATCATAGAATTACTCATTTGTCTTCCATTTGGACGGACTCTACACCACTGTGCTAGTATAGGTTTTTAAATATAATTTTGAGTGTCAAAACCTTCATCAAACCGACACATAAACAACTCAATCCGATCTGTTCAACTTTAAAATACAGCAAGCCATTAAATATGAAATCTGGTTTTATGGTGTTCTTCGCAGATTTGAATCCCTGCGCCATCTCGGTTCCGAAGTTGCACCGCCAGTCTTGCGGATGAGCCATCCACCACCGTCGCGAAGAGCGTTGGTGGGAGTTGTCGTCGGAGGAAACCGCCTCTAGTCCTGAGCCCTGTACCCGCCCTTGTGTAGCACTACTACTGGACGATGGAGGTTGTGCCGAGCTGGTGTCGTGGAGCCGCCACCTGGAGACGAGCTGAAGGAACCCATGCATCACCGTCGCTGTGATTCAAGTTCCTCCATACTGTAAGTGGAGTGGAGGCGCCATTGCTGAAGCCAGGTGACGTCGTCGCTTTAATAATGATTTATTAAATTAATTATCTAACTAAATGATACTTAAACATTTAATTATTTATTATAACATAACTTTTTAAATTATGAATTAATTATTATTATAATAACAAAATTAATAAATAAAATAAGGTAATTAAATAAATAATAGTTTTATTTAGAAATATTATAAAGTTATATAACTAATAGCTAATAATATTTAATAGAATTATCATATATTATATATGAATCTTAATAATCTTATCTTATAGCTTAATTAAATAATAACTTTTTTTATAATTCTAAAATAATATTATAAGGTAATTTAAATAATAACTTTTATAATTAATAATTAATGTATTTTTTTGACTAAATAAATTAAATATTAAATTAAAATTTATATTAATTAATGAATACTAAATTTTAAGTAAGTAGTTTAACTTTAATAATAGTAATCAATAGTTTATTATTGTGTTTTTAATAATTGTTTACTTTTCCTTGTTTTCTTTTCTGTGCAGGTACATTTATGAGACAAAAAGACGTCCAGGTTCTTTTAACTAACCCGTGTGGAGTTATTTAATTGGGTTTTGCTCAGACGACTTGTTGTTCACCATAAATTGCCTGTGCGTGGTCAAAGATTGGAGAATAAAACTAAGTTAGTGGAACTCATGATGTGAATTGGAGAAAATGATAGAAACTTTAAAAAGTAGAGCAACCCAAGGGGATGAGGGAGGATGAAGAGGTGAGGATGATCAAACCCTCATTCAACAACTTCTCACCAATAGACGGAGTAGGGCAGGCCTGAGAGGACCTCTCTGAGAACCGTTCATGGAGACCTGGGGACCAGGAGCAGTAGTTGTTCAATCTTGGAGAGGGAGATCTCTTCCTCTGTTCTTTTCAAATTTTATTTCTTTTTAATGAAATGATTTTAGTTTATGTAATAGAGATGATTGTAGGCTATATTTTACTAGTTCGGGGAATTTAAACTACCTAGTCCATCCATCTCTTTAATTATTTTGTTTTCTTCAAAAAAAGAGGTGGATTCAACTGGCGATGTTGAATCTCACTCTTAGATTTTAAATTGTTTTTATCCCTCGTGAGCTTAAATTCGAAAATTCCCTGATCTTTTGGAGAGATGGATCATGGACTGCTTTCTTTTCAGATTTTTATTTTATTTCTACTTGATTAGATCGGTGAGATTTATTCCATTATCTTAAATTCAAAAAATGTCAAAATTAGGTGACTCTAGTGGCGGAGAGCTCCTATTTTCATTTATATGTGAGATTAATCTCCTGGTGAAGGAGTTTAATCGATCATTTCTTAGAGGTCGTGGATACAATCGTAAACAACTGAAGAAGACAATTATTAAACCAGTAAAGTTATATTCTTTGGGCTGTTTAAGATTAGAAGTTTTTATTCTATGTTTCTGTGTTTTAATCACTATAAAGTTGTTAGTCATCTTTTTTTGGTATAGACTTAGTTCTTCTTACAAAAAAAATAAAAAAATATAAATGTTAAAATATATATATATATATATATATATATATATATTATATAAGAAGTCTCCCCTCTACTGACAATAGTGTGGTATTACAAAAGTTTTCTAAAGAAAAGTGGTTACCTTCCTTCCCGGTGGATTCGACCCTACTTTCCACTAGACAGTAGTTATAGGAAAACATAAATTTTAAACATTGACTCTATTTCAACGACAGTCGTGTCAGTTTTTGGTGCCATTATCGGGGAGGTACGCGCTGAGTGAACTAGGGTTAGAAAAGTAAAAAAATAAATTTAGAAACATAAAAAATCATATATAAAAAATATTCTATTTTTTTCTGTGAACATTTGATGCTTGTGTTACTCGTTTAAATTATGTTTGAATTTTTGTGTGTGTTTAATATAAAATATTTCAAAAAAATATGGAAATACATGAGTACTGGACTCATCTTGAACTTTATTGTTTTATTGTGTGGAAATTATGGTCACACTGCCAGACAGTGTGTCTATAACCAGCCACAACAAGATTCTTTCATTGAAGAGGATGAATAATTTGAACCCAGTCATGAAAGACTAGATAATGATGACCTAGTTGAATCTAAATTGGATGCTAGTATGGAAGTTTTGAACACTTGGTTAAATCAAGACCATGAAATTCAACTTAGATATTCTCAAGAGCAGGATCAAAGAATGAAAAGATTAGAAAATATGATCTTGGAATTACAAATAAGGGTTAAAGAAAAAGATGAAGCAGAAATGAGTGAAAAGGAAAGTGTTTATAAATGATTTGAAAATGGAGTTGAAGAGCAAAGTCATAGTGACACTATGAAAAAAAACAATTATTCTAAATATTCTGATTCTGTTGAACTAAAGTTTGAAATAACCAAATCTCTAAATCATGAAAACAACATTGAAGATCCCAAAATTAACTTAAATGAAGATGAGTTTGAAAATTTTGAAAATGAACTAAAACAGATTGAAAAGGAATGCCTAGTTCTCTTCATGGTTCCTACATCAGAGAAATATCATTGTTTTAGATTTTTTGAGAACGAAGTCACTCGGGTTGAAGTCAAACTTAAAATTAAAAACATAAATGTTAAAAACCCTTCACCCAACATTAACGAAATCTTAAACAATGAGCCTGAACTTGATATTAGGAATGCTTTGGAAGAGAAAATTAAACTAGAAGGCATCAAATCTGTAATTTTTGAACCTGAATTGAAAACATCTTTTTCACTATTTTGAAAAAAACCAATGATTTTGGAAATGATGCTGGCTGATTTAGAGGATGAAGGAATAATATTTGAAGAGAAATTAACTTATGTGATTTCACTTCCATATTCTCACATTGATCACATTTCTGAAACTTTTTGTAGTCAGATTGAAAACTGTATTGATATACAAGGGGATAAATGTTTAAATTTGAACAATCTAGAATCTCAATTTATTGATGTTAAGTTGAACATTACTTCCCCTGATTTGAATAATTTAGAACACACTACAGACATTGTTTTGGAATGTGATCCTTTTGATAGTGAACATGAAAAAGTGGTTGAATACACATTTGATTTAGGAGGAACTGATTTTGTAGAAGTAGTAGATGTTGAGTGTATGTTAACTGATGGGGACTTTTTGGAAGAGATTTATAACATTGTAAAACCTGAATCTGTGAATGATCAAATAAAATCTCTTCCCAATTATCTAACTCCATCCTCAAATGTGTTGGGTATTGAATTTTTTCATGATACTGATAGTATTTATGTAGGGGAGAAAAACATGAGATCTAGTTTCTCTAATTTTGTTTAGCACACTATTGATTCCATTATTAAATATTCTATTCACTATTCACCCACAAGAACCCATGAATTTGAATCTATTAATGTTGTAGTTAAGAGAGATAGTTGTGATGACAATGACACACCCTTTAAAGAACATAATTATTTGTTGTTACTTTTCAATAATGTCAATTGTTTCAAATCTGAACATATTTTTGAAGTGGACAACACTATGCCCACAACTGCTAACAGGTATTTCGTAGGGACATTTGGAGATAATGAGAGTTTGGTCTTTGTTTTTTTAAGTATTGGTTCCCAAAAAATTCACCATTCTGTTAAAAATAAATGGCCCAAACACATGTGGTGGTTCCTATTAAGGAAACCACACCCACCTAGTGACTACGGTTTGTTCTAGGTGAGTCCGACTGGGGACTTTAAAACTAGCCCTTCATGGAAGACAACCCCCGATTTTTGTTTTGTTTTTAATAAAACAACTTTTGTAATTAAATAAAGTATGAATGGATACTGAAAAGTCAGTTCATCATGGGAGTCAGCCCATGCTCTTTCTTTGTTTTCACTTTTGAACTGTTTTTTTAATAATTTTCTTTCTCTATCATTTTTTGTTCTGTTTTTGTAGGATATGTCTTCTTGGTTCTCGTGGTTCTCCATTTCAGAAAAATAAGTATGCTATTGTCGTTGTTATCAAAACATGTTTGAATTACCTTGCTATAGGATTACTGATAAACTTTAATTCAGGAAATTAATCTACTCTTATCTTACTTCCATATTTTCTTCTCTATTCACTTTAATAAAAATTACTGATAAGTCGTATTTTTAATATTATCGGTGAGTCACTAACTCACTTATGCACTTGAACCACAGATTACCTACTGTCAGTGACTCAATGGTAGTATTTTCAGTGACCTAGTTAATGTTACTTTAAAAAATTCTTCTTTTACTGGAAAGAAGTTGTGTTGCATGTCTTCTTGCTGAAAATCCTACTATATGTTTGTTTCATTACTGCTATTTAAAAAATTCTTCACATTCCCTTTTGCTGGAAATTTTTTTCAACTTGTACTGGAGTGTAAAGATTATAATTTTTCATGCGCCTCATTTCAGAAAACTAAATTTCATTATTATTAAAATCATTCCACTTTTGGATCTTAAGTGTGGGGTGTACATGTATGCGGGATGAAATTTTATTTTATTGAATCTAATTGTCTCTGTTTTGGTGTTTTAGCATAAATATTTCGGCTCAAATGGTTTTCTTATTGAACCCAATCTATTTAACTTGCTACACACTATTCCTTATGCACCCACATGTCTCACATATAACTGTTTGAATTGTATTGAAAATTTTTATCACTACCTTCATGTAAATTCATGTGAATATGAAGTATTAATTAATTATTTTGGAAAACACTTATTTATTTAACTTTAATGAGACCCTTTAACATGTCATTAATCTACTCAATTTAAAATCTATTTTTAGCTTTAACTGATTAATTGTTCTTCTCCATATTTGGAATTCAAATTTGTGGATGAAGGTAGGTTTTAAGTGTGGGGGAGGGGTCAATTCTTGACTGAGCTAAACTGTGCTTAAATGAAATCCCTTTAATTCCCACTACATTTAAAAAAACGGGTAAATTTTTCAAACTTCTTCCAAAAAAATTTAGGCTTCACACTATTTCTCAAATGGGTCTTGCCTAAGGAAAATATCTTTTTGGTAGTTTATAGTTTCTTTGAATCTGAAATTAATGCGGCTGAATTATTTTTGAGTGAATTTACATTGTGATTTAATGAAAATTTTGGATTAGGAACTACTTTTGAGAGTGATATGGGTTTTGTTTTTGTGGAATTAAAATCACAACCCTTGGGAATGGAAGTCTGAACATGATTCTAGGGGGCTCATTCTTCTTTTAATTTATTCAATGTAATAACCTTGGTGAGCCAATATAATTGTTTTTTATATACATCTTTTGGAACTAGAGTAAGTTGGGGATTTGGTATCCCATGATGAATCTCTGGGATCCTAGATGCTGGGTGCATTTCTGTTTACTATAAGCCCGCTATACACTTTGAATAATTGCATTGCACATTGGTCAGCATATGATACATGGCTTGGAAATAAAGTGTCTAGGTTCAAAAATGAGTTCATTAAGGTGAGGGGAATGATGAACGCTGAATGGAGAAGGGGAAATTGGTTTATATGGGAGTCATTTAGGTTATATCACTAAGGGGATTAAAAAAATGTTTATTTTCGGAACCTAGGAGTGAATCAAAGTACAAGGTTCTTTTGGTTAAGTTTCTAATTCCACATTTATTAAACTTGTTGTCACTCTTGGACTTAGAACATGTGATTGGATTGAAATGAGTCACTAAGTATAATCATATATTAGGCAGTACATCTTTATAGTGGATGATTCATTAATCTATTTATTACCTTTTGAGTATTTGATTTAAGTTAAGACATTATTTGAAGTCATATTTTAAAATGCCTAAACTCAGTTTTACTCCTCTGTTTTATGTTGCATACATGTAATATTTTGAGATATGAAATATTAAACACACTTTTCTATTTTTCAAGGATAATATAATGTGTGATTGTTTGAGGAAAAACAATTTTTAAGAGTGGGGGAATTTAATGTGCCCTTATTTTGACAGAGTTTTCCACATCTTTTTAATTAAATTTTAATGATTTATTTAAAAATATTACACTATTTACTAAATAATCACACTGTTGTATTTTTATAATTAAATTTAAAAATTAATCAATTTTTATAAGAAATTATGTATTTTTGGTCTTTAAAATGATTAAATTATTTTTACTAATTTTTATTGTCTTGTAATTTACCAAATTGTGTAACTGTTTTTAAATCTACTTGACTTTTTATATGACATTTTCAATTAATCATTTTATTTTCATTTAAATTAACATAGATTTTAATCTAATATTTTATTTTTTTAATTTTGATTAATTAAAATAAACTAACTCTATTAATTATTTCAATACAATTGATTCTCTTACATCTATTAATTTTTATCCATTAAATAATTGGTAAATTAACTACTCTATTTAATAATTTATTTAGTTTTTAATTTAAGTTAAGAAGTTAAGTTTTAATAGAATAAAATAATGAGTTATTCATTTTTAGTCTTTATCTTGTAAAATAATTAAATATTTTAGATTTATAAATCATTAATTTACATAATTTTTTAATTTCATTAATTTTGAATCACGTTTGTAGATAAAAACTTAAGCAACCAACACTTCACTTTTGATACTGTCGGTAACTCAATGATTCCCCGACGCAATTCCATCCCACTCACCTTTTCCTCTTCCTTTAATCAATTTATTTCTATGTAATTAATTAATTCAATATTTTCAACTTTAATATGTAACTTTTTTATATTTATCATTAACCAATTTTATTAATAAATGTGATTACAATTAATAGTTTAATTCTATAACATTGGTTGATTAATTTTTCATCCAGTTTATTTGTATTTAGTTGACTCTATTTAGTTTTAATTTTAGTTAAGACTTTTTTACTTTTATGTTTTTAACTAGTCAATGAGTTAATAATTTTAACTAATTCATAAATTATTTTATGTTTCTTTTATTATATTAATTAATTTAAGTTTATTTTTTGTACAGTAATAAACTCGAGTCATCGATAGATGTGCTTCGGTGACTCCTATTGCCTTTCTCCTGATACTGTCGGTAGCACTCTTGCCACCAATGTGCTTCCTTCCCTTGTCAGTCTCACGAACAACCCCTTTCTCTCACACACTAACAACCCCTTTCTCCCATGTCTCACTAACACCTCCACTTCTCTTCTATTGATGCATTGCTTCTAGCTCATCTACCGACAACTCATTTTGAAGTGTCCTAACAACACAACTAATTCCATCACTAAACCACTAGAGCCTCCCTACCCATTTTCTCTCACCAACACCTCACTCTACCTTCCACCAATAGATCACATATGAAACCACTTACTGAAAACTAGATCCATACTTCAAATTCAAAAAAGAATTTCAGAAGAAATAATTTAAAATCATCACAAATAAGTAGCTGTTTCAGATCTGAAACTTAGGCCAAATCACAACCTTCCCTTTTAGATCAAGAAATCAGGCTTAGTTCTTCCACCATCGTTGGTCTCCATACATGAGCAGAGAGATTGCTGCAATTGAATAGAGGATTTGTGCAAGGAGAGGTTGTTGAGATGAAGAACTCACCGCTGCATTGGGAATCTGAGAAACTGTGCTCCGTTGTGGTGTTCCAAGGGAGGTGACACTGCTGAAGATGTCGTAGATGGAAGTGTGTCACAAAGGAAGGAGGCTGGACAGAAAGACGCCACCACGTGAGGAGATACATCTGAGACATCACCTGATGAAATCACCAAGACCAAATCAGAAGTCTCATTATACTGAGAGATGTTGAGCAGGGCCATGCCGGAGACAAAAAATGGAGGAGGGCCATACTGGAGCTGAAGAAAGGAGGAGTGCTTTCCACCTGGTGATCCAGCCACCACTGGATTTGGGGAAGACAACCAAAATTCCTCCCCCTGTACTGATGTTATGGGAGGAAGATGACCTAAAAAAATAATAAATAAATATAATAATAATTAATAAATTAAGTTAAACAAACTAATTGTTCATAACACCCCATGCTTCCACAGTACGTTTCCATTTGAATAATGCAATAGCTTGCATTGTACACAACTTCGAGATTCTAACACACCGCGACCAATCAAACCATCCGTTATGAATATTAATACCCACTTTTTTAAATCATATAAATTTTATCTTTTTAAATGGACTTCATTTTTGGATTCATAATATCAAAATTATCTTAGGGAAAATTTTTGGTATTTTTCTGAAAACTTTCATTTTTTGATAAATAGTGAAAAAACACTACGTTATTGGTTAAAACTGACTTTTTATTTAAATTTATTTTAGGTAAAAATAGATACAAAATACCTATATAAGTTCAATGTAATTAATTGGAGTCATTTTATAATATGTTTAGATATATAAAAATTTTATTGAACTTTTTACCGTCTTTTACCCACCTCTTAGGAGCATTTGCAAATTCACATAAATCTTAATTTTACCGCTTCTATGAGTGGAATTTCAAAAATACGAGAGACAAGGATGATATCAGTAAGAAAAATGTGGTCCAATAAGATGAAAATAATTTTTGGTGAATAGTAACTTTTTACTTTTATTTACCACGGTTAAAAGAAAATAGGGCAATTTAGGGTAAAATTGATATCATAATTACCGTAACACATTTTTTAATTCTATTGGATAAGTATAATTCGACCAGAAAAAACCCCAGGAATAAAATATGATCCTTTAGGTGCACTTGGATTAGATTAGGAAATTTATTATTATTTTATTTAAGGAAGAGTTAAAAGAGTTAAAATCAAAGATTAATAAATAAACTATTTTTAATACAGGGTTATACATAACATAAATTCTACTATAATATTCATTAGAAAGCTAAAAATATTTCCTACATAATGGTAGTTTATTTATAATTTTTGAACATTAAATAATTAAATTTATTTATGATACAATGATGATGCAGTAATTACCTTATTAATGAAAGATTAAAATAATTGATATTATAAACATCCAAATAAATGTAATTTGAGAATTTTGATGAATTCCAATAATTTTATAGGTTACTATTACATGTTAGTATTGAACATATGAATTTATTTCAAAGTAATAATCTTGTTAGGACTTCAACAAAAATAATTTATTAAATAATGTAAAAATTGACAAAATTGAGTTTTTAAAATAAATACTATATCATTGGTTGATATAATATTCCTAAAAATCTAAGGTTCTGCAAAAATGCCTTAATAATATTATATGTGTCATTAAAGAACCTATTGGGGTTCTCTTGGTAGTTTATAGTATTTTTATTAACTATATAATGTAAAAATACAAAGAGACATGGTAAATGTCAAACTATTTAACTAAGAGTTAAATCTAAAAGATAAGGTTAATATGGTGACCCAAACCTATCTAAAACCTATTTTTTTAGTGTTTTTAGACCCATCCACACCATAGAATTTAAATAATTTATTTTGGATCCATTAGAAACTGAAAATGATTTTATTATAATATTATATTTCAATATTTTCCTAAAGTGACCCTCACCTCTCTTATAAAAGGGAACCTCCCCTTCTCTCAAATCCACACCTTCAAAGCCATTTGAATCCGCCAAACCCTTCACAAATATCCTCTAAACTGTCCTACCTTCATCATAGAATAATTTCTTTAGTCGGAAAGCCAACTTAAGGATCCCTTTTGATCAAATCAAAAGGAAGAACCTGAAGAAGAGGTAAATATTTCATCACCTCTTTCAAGTTATTTTCTTCTTCCACTTCATCTTTCATTGTTGTTTCCATTCTAAAATAATAAATAAAGTATATTCTATATACTGTGATGTTATTATAAAAATGGTACAACCATATTCATTATTCTATCCAGCCTATAAATGACAAAGTCACCGAACGTGCGTACGTATGGATTACTATCTCCACGTCGTGGGGTAGTTTGTTATTCAAACACTTCATCATTTGGATGAGTATAATAATGTGTGTAAATGATGTAACTAATAAATATAACATGATAATGATTCTGTATATATGATATACCATCCAATTATATATTATTTTAATATCAAAATAATGATATTGTCGCTCGTGCGTATGTACGGATTACCGTCTCCACAAACGCGATGAGATTCACTCCCCATCGTAATCATTCAAGAATAATTTTCATTTTATGATTAAAAATAATGGTTATGAACATAGTATAATTTTTTATATGAATAAAATACATCCTATCCATAACAAACATTACTTACGTAAAAAATCTTATAAAGTAAAAAGAATCAGTTAACACCTGAAACGATGATACTACTGAAATATCATTAACAAAGTAATATTAGAATATCACATATGATATCATATTAATGTATATGGTTATTTTATAATTTAATAACAATTAGTTAAAAATTATAAAAGAGGTTAACCTACCCTCAACCATGGAAAAGTACAAAGTAAGAGTTAATTTCACAATCTCTTTATTATCTGAGGTTGTTTTTACGTTAGTATCTACTAGGACCTCTTTATCGTCCACATCCATGTTTCTTAAAAATGTATTACAAAACTTTTTTACTATTTACTAGACTATGGGTTAAAGACATTTATACCCTTTTTTGACTTTTTATAAGTGGTTTTCAAGGAATCTTTCCATCATTTTCCAAATAAGGTACCTTATGAGCTTTTCGACAGAAATTAAGGTAAGAATGTTTTTTCACTTATACGGAGGGTGAAACTATTTTACTCTATTATAACACCATCTAAGATTCCATTACAAGATTATAAGAATATTTTCAAAATAACCATTTTCTTTTATATTTATATGACTTTTAAATGATTTCAAAATAGAAAGAGATATTTCTCCAATTTTTTTTGATTTCATCTATGTCAACATCCTTTGATGGATTATAAGCTTATTTGAAGTTGATTTATTATGATACAAAACTTTCATATTGTATTGAAGGTTCTGTGATATGTTTGAATAAGGATGTGTTATTTTTATACCATTCATTGTTTATAGATAAGTATTGACATTTCACAGTCTAGTTTTAATACAAATGTTTATGTTATCTTTAAACCTTTTCATATGTGGAATGCATTGGACTTTGTATGTAACGGGTGAAGACCACTATAGCTCCTCGATGCATCGATAGGTCTCATGAGACAAACTAGTGTCTTGGAACTAGGCCTTGACAAAATATTATTTTTAGTCTTGGCACAAGGCCTTGACTACGTGGTTACGAAGTCTGGCATTATGAATTCCATCATTATGAAAGCAGCTATTGATATTGCATGTGATTATTCGACTAGTAGAATATCCATGTGAATAAGTAAATGACATCATTTTATTTTATCTTTTCCATATTATGATTAAGTTCAAGTTTAAAAGTCTTTTGTTTTAGTCTTACATTGCCTTAAATGTTTATGATTATTTATGAAAATTTCCGCTATATTGTTATCCTTACTGAGCATTTGATCTCACACCTTTCTGTGTTTTATTTTTCCCAGGATGTGAAGAAGTATATTATGACTGACCTGTAGGGATAGTATAATGGATATGAGTGTGGTCTATGGAGACTATATTGTTTTAGTTTTTCATTTTATAATGTAATGTAAAACTTATTAATGTATCTACTATTTCCAAGGCTACTAAACTAATAGGTCTTTCAAGACTTGATATTTTGTGATCATTCCAATGTTATGTAATAATTCACCAACTCTAGGTAACTAGGGTTGGGGTGTTACAGTTGGTATCAGAGAAATTTTAGTACAAACCTTGAAATCTAGATTTAGAAAAAACTTTATTAGAGAACATTACCCTAAGATAGACTTTGAGGATTAGTATAGAATAATTTTCTATAATTTTGGAACTATAGAGATTTTGTGAGTTTTATAAGAAATACATCCTTTTCTGGATATGAGCAGGTAGAGGCAGCTCTGGCACAAATGTACCTAGGGGTAAAACCTGAAAACAGCGCTTTGAGCTAGACTCAAATGGGAACTGGTGCACGAGAACGATCCTTGTTGTACTCATGGTTACGACACTCCCCGGGAATATACTTAGGATAATTCTCATTTTATTGAAAAACCATTACGAAGGGTTTATGAGTATATAATTCCTCAAAGAAAACATTTTTATGAATATGGATTATATCCATAAACTATTCAATTTATGTTAACTGTTTTACAAGTTTTGAATTATCTATTGTGATTCATAAAATAATCTAGTGTATGCCATTGTTTAGAAATGGAACATTGTGGAAGGAATGGAAACTGTATCAATGCACGTAATCCATGTAGCGATTGTCCTCCTACTCAAGATAATTATAATGGTGCTAGTGAACCAACTGGTGATGATTATCTTATCATCATACTGGGACAACTCAATCAGGTTTTGAATAATAACTATACCCATATGGAGCACCCTGATCCACAACATGGAGGATCAATATTAGAACGCTTCATGAGGCAATGACCACCAACATTCATTGAGAGTACAAATCCATTAACAGCGGAGCAATGGTTAAATTCCTCAGGGAAAATATTTCATGCTTTTGGGAGTAGTGAAAGGGAAAAAGTTGTCATGGAAGTTTATCGCCTCACGAGAGATGCAGATCAATCGTGGTCATTGATTGAAAACACAAAGGAATATGATGATGTATCAAATATATAATGGAGGGATTTTAAATTGATTTTCTTAGAAAAATAATTTCCTCGTGACCATCGAGTGGATATGGAAAAACAATTTTTGAGTCTGAGGAAAAAAGAGGATGAGAATGTCGCAAAATATGAGGATAACTTTACAAGGTTATCGAGGCATGCTGAAAATTATATACATAACCCAATGAGTAAGATTGATAAATTATTTGATGGGTTAAAACCATTTCTCCATAGGGAATTAGTCTCACAATCCTTCTTATCATACAAAGATATTTTCTCAAATGCTATCAAGACAGAAAAAGAATTCTCTAAGTCTTACGACTTTAAAACAAAGCAGGAGAAGAAGAGATCTGTTGAACACTCTGGAAACGGAAATAAGGGGAAGAAAGGAAAAGTTGAATATCCATCCGATAGTAAATGTGATAAGAAACACCCCGGTACTTTCCTGAAGGGAATGAGAGTCTGTTATAAGTGTGGTGTAAAAAGCCACCAAGCTCATGATTATAAGGGGATGAAAGAGGATGTTGAATTCTACAATTGTAGAGAAAAGGTTCATTATGCAAATTAATGTCCTAAGCGCCAAGGAAACTTACCTCAAAAAAGGACAAGGGATCAAGGCTGAGATTATGCAATCACTAATACCGAGTTTGAAGCTCCAAAAGATGTGGTGGCAGGTAATTTAATGGTTTCCTCAAGTTTTGCTAATGATTTATTTGATTTTGTATCATCACATTGTTTCACATATTCCTAGTTTTCTAAGAAAATTAGATATTTTCAATTTTAATTAACAAGGTAGTTGTCAATCAAAACACGTAAGGGAAGTATGATTGCAACAATGTTTTGTGAATCAGTTCCCATTAGGGCATATAAATGTTCTTTATTTGCTGTTATCATCATCATACAAACGATTGAATTTGATATAATATTTGGTATGGATTGGATTTTGGATCATGATGTGAAAATTTATTGTAAGAAGAAGGAGTTTACAATTTTCAATGATAATCAGTACCTTATCTTTAGAGCAAAAATGTCACCCCCTAATTCTTATTTAGATCCACCCCAATAGCTCTAATAAATTAAATTATTGGGGAGGATGAGAATAAAATAATTTTGGTAGAGGAAAAGAATGTTCTAATATAGGAAAAACCTATTGTGCAAGAATATGTTGATGTGTTTCTAGAGGATTTACCTGGACATCCTCCAGAACGAGAAATTGAGTTTTCCATTGATTTAATTCCTGGTTCAAGGCCCATATCGAAGACCCCTTATAGAATGGAAACTATGTAATTAATGGAACTAAAGAAAAAATAGAATAATTGAGTAATAAGGGATTTATTCGCCCCAGTGTTTCTCCATGGGGAGCCCCTGTCCTTTTTGTTATGAAGAAAGACAGATCTATGAGGTTGTGCATTGACTACATGGAGATCAATTCTATAACAATAAAGAACAAGTACCCCTACCTCTCATTGATGATTTATTCGACCAAATTCATGGAGCTCAATATTTTTCAAAGATTGACCTTCAATATGGATATCATCAGTTGTGTGTGATGAAGGAAGACATTCCGAAAACAACATTTCGAACCAGGTACAGGCATTACGAGTTTACATTAATGCCTTTTGGGCTGACTAATGCACCCTCTTTTTTCATGGATCTAATGAACAGAGTTTTCAAGGAATATCTTGATGAATTTTTTGTGGTATTTATTAATCATATCCTAGTATAATCCAAAATCTATGAATATCATGAAAATCACTTGCATACAATTTTGAAAACCCTCAGAAGAAATGAATTATATGGGAAGTTTAGAAAGTGTGAATTCTGGCTTCAAGAGATTTTTTTTATATATATTGTCTCTAAGGATGGAATATCTATTGATCCTTCAACGACCAAGGCAATACTAGAATGGCTAGCACCGAAGAGTATAACTGAGGTACGCAGTTTTATTTGTTTAGAAGGTTATTATCGACATTTTGTCCAGAATTTTGCCCAATTGGCTAACCCATTAACCAAGATCACACGTAAAGGGGTTAAATTTATTTGGACAAAAGAGTGTGAAGAATGTTTTGACGAATTGAAGAGAAGATTAGTAAATGCTCATATCTTAACTCTACTATCAGGGAACAATGGGTTTTTATTTATAGTGATGCTTCAAAGAATGGACTTGGTTGTGTCCTTATACAGAATGATATAGTTATTTCCTATGCATCAAGACATCTAGAAATTAATGAGCAAAACTATCCTACTCACGATCTTAAGTTAGCAGCTGTAATCTTTGCTCTGAAAATATAGAGACACTATCTCTATGGTGAAAATGTGAGATTTATACTGATTACAAGTGTTTGAAGTATATTTTCTCACAGAAAGAACTCACCATGAGGCAAAGGTGATGGATTGAACTAATCAAGGATTATGATTTCACAATACACTACCACCTAGGGAAGGAAAATAAGGTGGAAAATGCTTTGAGCATAAAGGATCATGGAGTTTTGAACAAGATGAGAGTTGAAAGGGATCCTATTTTCATGGATCTAGTGAAAATGGATATGGGAATAATCTTGAAATGTGAAACATCAATACTTTTTCAAATGGTTTCCAAACCATATTTACTAAAAAGTATAAAAAGTTCTCAGGATGATGATGAGGAGTTTCAAAAGAAGATTAAAATAGTGAATGATGGGGGATTGAGTGACTTCATATATAAATATAGAATTTTGAAATTTGGGAAGAGACTTTTTGTTCCCAATATACCTGATCTAAAAAGGTAATTATTAGATGATGCTCATAGCTCCAATTTCTCTATACACCATGGTATCACTAAGATATATATATATATTTAAAGGAATATTTTTAGTGGGACAACATGACGGGGGAGATTTCTGATTTTGTGTCAATATGTATGGTTTATCAACAAGTGAAAGCTGGAAGGCAACAGTTTGGAGGAGTCATGCAACCTCTTCCCATACCTGAGTGGAAATGGGATAATATTATGATGGACTTTGTCATGGGGATACCAAAGACTCCTAGAAGGAATGATGCAATATGGGTCATTTTTTATCGTCTTTCCAAGTCATCACATTTTCTTTCTATAAGAGAATATTTACCACTTGAATGTATAGAAAGACTATATATTAATGAAGTTGTAAGACTTCATGGAGTAACCTTATAGATTGTTTATGATTGTGATCCCTATTTTACATCAAGATTCTGGAAATGTGTTCAGAAATCCATGGATACTGAACTTCGTTTGAACACTTCCTACCACCCTCAAACTGATGGAAAATCAGAACGGACTATTCAAACCTTAGAAGACATGTTGAGATCTTTCTCACTAGACATTCATGGTATGTGCGATCAATATTTACCTCTGGTAGAATTTTCCTATAACAATAGCTTCCATTCAAGTATTCAGATGGCACCATATGAAGCATTATATGGAAAAAGGTATCGCACACCAACTTGTTGGGATGATGTTGGTGAAAGAAAACTCGTAGGCCCAAAACTTGTTGAGGAAACAATGGAAAATGTGTAGGTCATCCAAACCCACATCAAAGAAGACCAAACTAGGAAAAATAGATATGCTGATAACCGAAGTAAGGATTTGTAATTTCAAGTAGGAGACCATGTTTTCTTGAAGGTATCTCCATGGAAGGGTGTTATATGTTTCGGTAAGAAGGGTAAATTGAGTCCCAAGTACATCGGACCTTTTGAAAATCTAGAACGAATTGGAGTTGTAGCGTATCATTTGGAAATGCCTCCAAGGCTCTCCAAAGTCCATGATGTGTTCCACGTATCACTGTTGAGAAAATACATGCCTGAACCAACGCATGTACTCACCTATGAGGAAATTGAACTGGAACCTGATTTGTCTTATTGTGAAATCCTATCAAAATTCATGATACCAGAGAACAAGTTCTGAGAAACCGGACGACTCGTCTGGTAAAAGTTCTATGGAGAAAACATAAGATGTAAGAGGCAACGTGGGAAGCAGAGGAACTTATGATGAAGAATCACTGGAATCCTTTTGTGTAGTAGTATTATAAAAATTTTGAGGATGAAATTATTTTAAGGACAGAAGAATATAACACCCCAAGCTTCCATGGTACGTTTCCCTTTGAATAATGCAATAGCTTGCATTATACGCAACTTCAAGATTCTGACACGCCGTGACCAATCAAACAAGCCATTATGCATATTAATACCCATGTTTTGAAATTTTATAAATTTTATCATTCCTAAGATACTTCATTTTTGGATTTGGAATATCTAAATTATCTTAGGGTGAATTTTTTGTATTTGTCTAAAAACTTTCAATTTTTGATGAATAGTGAAAAAACACTGCGTTGTTGGTTAAAACCGACTATTTATTTAAATAATTATTTATTTTATTTAAATTTATTTTAGGTCAATATAGATACATAATACCTATATAAGTTCAATGTAATTCATTAGAGTCATTTTATAATAGGTTTAGATATATTAAAATTTTATTTAACTTTTTACCGTCTTTTACCCACCTCCTAGGAGCATTTGAAAATTTGCATAAAACTTAATTTTACCCCTTCTGTGAGTTGAATTTCAAAAATTCAAGAGACACAGTTGATATCAGTAAGAAAAAAGTGGTTCAATATGATGAAAATAATTTTTGGTGAATAGTAACTTTTTACTTTTATTTACCCTGGTTAAAAGTAAATAGGGTAATTAAGGATAAAAATGATATCATAATTATCGTAAAACATTTAATAATTCTATTGGATAAGTATAATTCGACCAAAAAAACCTTAGAAATAAACTATTATCCTTTAGGCCCGCTTGTATTAGATTAGGACATTTATTATTATTTTATTTAAAGAAGAGGTAAAAGAGTTAAAATCAATGTTTAATAACTAAACCATTTTTAATATAGGGTTATACAAAAGATAAATTATACTATAAATATTCATTAAAAAGATAAAAATATTTTATACATAATGGTATTTTATTTATAATTTTTATACTTTAAATAATTAAATTTATTTATGACACAATGATGATGTTGTAATTACCTTATTAATGAAATATTAAAATAATAGATATTATAAATATCCAAATAAATGTAATTTGAGACTTTTTCTGAATTAAAATAATTTTAAAGGTTAATATGAAATGTTAGGATTGATCATATGAATTTATTTTTAAGTAATAAAGTTGTCAAGACTTTAACAAAAATCATTTATTAAATAATTTCAAAATTGACATAATTATGTTTTTAAAACAAATACTATATTATTGGTTGATATAATATTCTTAAAAATATATGTTTCATCCAAAGGGACATAATAATATTATATATGTTATTAATTAACCTATTGGGTATCTCTTGGCAGTTTATAGTAAGTTCATTAACTATATAATATAAAAATACAAGGAGACATGGTAAATGTCCAACTATTTAACTAAGAGTTAAAACTAAATGATAAGGTTAATATGGTGACCAAAACCTATCTAAAACATATTGGTTGAGAGGTTTTAGATAAATAATCACCATAGACTTTAAATAATTTATTTTTGAGCCATTATAAACCGAAAATGAGTTTATTATAAAATAATATTTCAAACGTTTCCTTATGTGAAGCTCACCTCTTTTATAAAGGGGCACCTCCCCTTCTCTCAAATTAAAACCTTCAAAGCCATTTGGATTGGCCAAAACCTACCCAAATATCCTCTCAACTATTATTCCTTCATCATAGAGGCATTAATTTAGTCGTAAATCCAACATAAGGAGCCCTTTTGATCAAATCAAAAGGAAGAACCCGAAGAAGAGGTAAATATTTCATCACCTCTTTCAAGTTCTTTTCTTCTTCCACATCCTCTTTATTTGTTGTTTCCATTATAAAATAATTACTCCAGTATATTATATATATTTTGATGTTATTATAAACATGTTAAAACCATATTCATTATTCTATCCATCCTATAAATGACAAAGTCACCATACGTGCGTACGTACGGATTACCGTCTCCATGTCGTGGTGTAGTTTTTATTCAAACATTTAATCATTTAGATGGGTATAATAATGAGTATAATTTATGTAAATAATAAATATAACATGATAATGATTCTGTATATATGATATACCATCAAATTATATATGATTTTAATATCAAAATAATGATATTGTCGCTCGTGCGTATGTACGGATTACCGTCTCCACAAACGCGATGAGATTCATTCCCCATCGTCATCATTCAAGAATAATTTTCATTCTATGATTAAAAATAATGTTTATGAAAATAATATAATTCTGTATATGAATCAAATATATCCTATCCCTAACAAACAATACTTACGTAACAAAGCATATAAAGGAAAACGAATCAGTTAACACCCGAAACGATGATACTACCGAAATATCATTAACAAATTAATATAAGAAGATCATATATGATATAATATTAGTGTATATGATTCTTGTATAATTTAATAACAATGAATTAACCATTATACAGGAGGTTAACCTACCCTCTACCAAGGAAAAGTACAATGTAAGGGTTAATTTCATAATCTATTTATTAACCGAGGTTGTTTTTACGTAAGTATCTACTGGGACCTCTTTATCATCCAAATCCATATTTATTAAAAATTTATTCCAAAAACATTTTTAATATTTACAAGACTATGGGTTAAAGTCATTTTTACCCTTTTTTAACTTATTATAAATGGTTTGAAATGAATCTTTCTTCCGTTTTCTAAACAAGGTACCTTATGACCTTTTTGACAAAATTAAGGTAAAAATGTTTTTTTAACTTATATGGTGGGTGCGACTATTTTCCGCCATTATAAAATCACTGAAGCTTACCTTGAAATATTATAAGAATATTTTCAAAATAAATCTTTTCTTTTATATTTACAGGACTTTTAAATGATTTCAAAATATAAAGAGATATTTCTCTAAAAAATGATTTGATTTCATCTATGTCAACATCCTTTGATGGATTGTAAGCTTATTTGAAGTTGATTTATTATGATACAAAACATCCATATTATATTGAATGTTTTGTGATATGTTTTACTATAGATTTTTTATTTTATATCATTCATGGTTTATAGATAAGTATTGGCATTTTGTATGCTATTTTTAATTTGAATGTTTATGTTATGTTTAAACCTTTTCATATGAGGAATGCATTGAACTTAGTAAGTGACGAGTGGAGCCCGCTATAGCTCCTCAATACATCGGTAGGTCTCATGAGACAAACTAGTGTCTTGGCATAAGGCCTTGACAAAATAATATTTGTAGTCTTGGCACAAGGCCTTGACTATGTGGTTATAAATTCTAGCATTATGAATTCCATCATTATTAATGTGGCTATTGATATTGCATGTGATTATTCAAATAGTAGAATATCCACGTGAATAAGTAAATGGAATTATTTGATTTTATCTTTCCCATATTATGCTGAAGTTCAATTTTAAAAGGATTTTGTTTTAGTATTATAGTCCCTTAAATGTTTATGCTTATTTATGAATGTTTTTTCTATATTGTTATCCTTACCGAGCATCTGAGCTCACCCCTTTCTGTGTTTTATTTTCCCTAAGATGTGAAGAAGTATATTATGACTGACCTATAGGGATAGTATAAGGGATATGAGTGTGTCCTATAGAGACTATGTTGTTGTAGTTTTTCATTTTATAATGTAATGTAAAACTTATGAATGTATCTAGTATTTCCATGTCTACTAAACTAATCGGTCTTTCGAGACTTGATCGTTTGTGATCATGCCAATGTTATGTAATAATGTACCAACTCTGGATAACTAGGGTAGGGGTGTTGCATTGTCGGTCAGAGTAGAGTACTCAGTAGGGGGGGGGGGGTGAATTGAGTATCAAAAAAAAATTTCTGTTTAAAAAGTATTCCTAAAAGGTTCCCCAATAAATTTAAAAACAGCCTAGTTAATCAAAGCAATATGGTTATGAAAGTTTTACTATTTAAATAACTTCTCAAAAGATTGATAAATTCCTAGAAATCTTTATATCAGTTATTAATATTACTTTTGAAGCTATTCTAATAAGGAAAACAATTATAATTTCTTTCCAAGATTAACTATCAAAGTAAAGTTAGTAATTTCTGAATTATACAGTAAAACAGAGAAAAATAATTTGTACAACACAGAGGATATAAAACAAGTAGTTCAGTCTTAAGACGAGACCTAATCCACTCCATTTGGTGATCAACTTCCACCAAGAAGTTTATATTAATAAACATGATCCACACCCTGTATCGGGGTAAAAAATAGTATACATGACTATCCAGGTCACACGAAATCTTCCATAGTTATTCATGGGTATGAACTATCATGTCTCATAGAGACCTCTTCAACAGTTATCCATGGGAATACACAAGTGTAAAAAGCTCTATCATAAAGGATATCTTATATTTTTTAATTTAATGCAGGATGCAGTGTGTGTTTTTATACAGACACACACACTGCTCGAAAGCTAAAAACAATACACAATAGAGAAAAGATGATGAGATAAGGTTTGAAGTGCTCTAAGTGTTATTCTATGCAGCTTTGGACTTCTAGGATGAAGAATATGTAGGATTCAAGTCCTCTTGAAAAAAGTATCGCAAGTCCACTAGATCTAGCTCGTGTTCTTCATGGAGTTGATAGTGTGAACAATGGTCTCGACTATAGGATTTGAGCATGCTTCGTGTTTTCTTCAGAAGTGTTGAGTTGCATGTGTCAGTTCTTCTTTCAAGAATGCTTATGATTTTTTGTTATCGCACACACACTTGTTTCTCTATCATCTCTTCTTCATTTCTAGCCATGCTGTTATTTTTAATCTTGGAGTGAATGTGTTAGAGCCAAAAGGATTCATGTATTCTGCACCTCGTACCTCATACTATCAGGTGACATGTCTACAAAGAAACATTAAATATTTCAGTGTATTTAAAAGCTTAAAATATAAATGTTATATATTAAATTGAAAAACGAAAAAATAGATTAATAAAGGTGTCATAGTATATCTTAAATGGTGTCTCCATGAAACAATGTTTTTTTTGAAATGGATTCTTCTTATTTGTATTTTAGCGGTGAGACAATTATGATGGCATAGTTGTATAGAGATCTGGAACCGATAGCACAAATGCGATGTATGATCATAGTGTATGGTCATGGTATCTGATTCACAGTGTTTGATCATGGTGTCTAGGTCACAGTGTCTGAGTCACATTGTTTGGGTCATGCTGTCAGGGTCATAGTGTCTAGGTCAAGGTATCTGGTCACGATGTTTGAGACTTAGACAAATATCTATATACAGACTTAAAAAGTGATATCCACATAATAAATTAAACTTAATTATTTATTAAGGAAATACATTATAACACAAACTAAAAATAGTTTATAATAATTATTTAGGGTATAAAGAAACTAATCATCTGTACACATTATTTGATACAGATTACACGGGATTAACAAGTTTTATAGAATGTATAGGATTTGTGATCATTAAAACATGAATAACACATGAGGATTCCAAAAATATCCCCCTTTTTGATGATCACAAATCATGTGAGTGAGAGATCTATTCTTAGTGGATGTGTTTTGTTCTTTTCCTTAGTGTGAATATCTCTCCCCCTTTTGGGATTATAAAAAATAATACAATAGTAAACAAAAGAATAGATAAGAAGATTACACAATGCATTAGATGGATAAAAAGTCTCATTAAAAATAGTAAGCAACAAAAATACAAAAATCATCCCTATCAAAAGACAGTGTTCAGTTTTCCTTAGCACTAGTTGTCTTCTCTTTGCCCTTGGCAGTAGCATCTGAAGAAGCCGCATGAGTAGATGTAGAAGTTGAAGAAGGAACGGATCCAACGGAAGGAGAAGGTAAAGGTAGTCCTTCAAAAAACAAAATGGGCCAAGGTAGGTGCAGTGGAAGACTGAGGAAAATTTTGATCAAGGATAACAGGTTTTATCTGGCTCAGATCCTGAGAGACAGACATAAGGGTATAGGTAAGGGAAGAGGATGAGAAGGTAGGAAAACTAGGTATCAAGGGTGCTCCTATAGGAGCCACAATAACAATACTATGTACATGAATATAAGGCCTAAAATTCTTTATGAAGTCATCAATAATATCTCCACCATACTGCATGGATTTCTCAAAGTCATCTTTGTTCTCCATAAACTTTTCCAACAGAGGAGTGAAATCTTTGAGCTTTTGGACTTGAGTTTTGAAAGCATGAGTTATAGGAGGGATTCTCAGATTCTTCACTAGGTACTTGAAATGTTTGGTCATGTCATTCTTCGAGAAGATACTATTGAAGTATAAGTCCACCTTCATAGTAATCTCTTCTTTAGCATCATTTACAATTTTGGAATGAATTCTCACCAAATAAATAACTCTTTCATTATTCTTGACAACTTCAGATAGAGACTCTTTGTCAAATCCACTGATCACAGACTGAACAATTTTATGGAGACAACCCTTATACTCATCAGTCAACTTGACAACTTTAGTTGATTTATAACATTCTAGAGACAACCCTTATACTTATCAGTCAACTTGTTAAAACCAATAACAAGATCACACATTTCTTAAAAAAATTCTTGTTTCTTTTAGCTACCTTGTCAGCCAAGGAGGTTAGATTAGGTTGAATTAGGGAGGAAAATTCCTATGGAATCTTATTAAGAACATCTTCAATAGGATGAGAAACATGTTCTGGTCTTGATTTCAGCACTCTCTGCAAATCTTCAACCATACCTCGAAGAGACTTAACTTCATCACTTAACTGTTTGTTATCAATTATGGTCTCTTGAATCTCTTGAAGCATCTTAGGCTGAATCCTCCATATGATCTTATCTAACAACAAGGCAACATCTTTTTCACTCAAATTGGTTATAGGAGTCAGTTGGGTATTCATGACTTTTTCAACTCCAGCCAATATGGTAGTTTCAAAAGCTTTCAAATCATCCTTACATACCAAGGTAGAAGGTTATTGTGAAGGTTCGGGAATAGGGGTTGGGGATGTCTGAGGTTCCTTCGTAGAGACAAGATTAGAGATTGATTTCAATTGAAACACAGTAGAGAGGTCAATTCCTTTAATTCAAACTTCTTGGGAATTAGTCACATCAAAATAACTAAGGAATTTATACCATGTATCCACTGAGATTTGATCAACTGGATTAGGAACTTCAACAAGTCCTAGATTCGGGTTCTTCTCTCCCTCAATAGGTGTATCTTTCTTAGGACTAATAGATATAGATACTTTATCTACTTCTAATATTTCATCCCTAATATCCTTACCCATTTATTTTATAGCCAACTGAAAGGCTTGATCCATTCTCTCTTCAGCAGATGTAATAATTTCAGGAACAACTTGTTCATCCACATGTTCCTCATAAGCAGCTTCTAGAATAGGATAAAGATCTTATTCTATATGCTCTTATATAAGATCCTTTTCCCTTTCAACAACAACAGATTCTTCTTTAGAAGTAGGTTGTTCTTACAAATCAAAAACCTCTTCAGGAACATGAACTTCCTTCTCAATTAATTCTTGGAGAACAAGTTCACTGTTTTTTTTATCCAGAACAGTTTCCCCTATAGGTGAAACATCTTCTTCATATTCTTCCTCATTAGAATACTAAACAATATCATCTGGTTCCAAACTAGGATCAGAAATGTCTTTAGGTCTTGAAGAGTGCTGAACTGGATTGAACATTTCATAAACCCTCTCATTATCTTACACCCATGCTTTTCTCCATGGATTCAAACTTATTTTCATTCTCTTTACTGTAACTTTTGTGAGAAATAATTCATAGTCCTTAATAACTTCTTTATCTAGTCCAACCAACCCTTTTCTAGGAAGCATAGCTGAGATATTCCTTGAATAGAACATGGAGGTTTACTTGGAGGTTGTTTTGATCAACTCACACATATAGAGTATAATATATTTTCATAGGTTCATCCAATGTCCATTTTTTATGATGTGTATCAAGAATAAATCCTGATATTTGAGTGTAGAAAAATCACTATTTCTGGGGCTAATCAGATTCTGAAAAAATTTAAACAGATGTATGGTTTCACCATCTAGATCAGCAGCTATAGCTCTCCTCTTTGTTTTATTCATAGTTAAGCTTCCCAATGCTTCTTCCAAAACAAAGATCTCACTTAGTGGTGGAGGACCCCTATGGTAGTCCTCACAAACACCCTCATGAGGTATCATTTGGCATGCATCCCATAACCTTGAAGAAAATGTGCATCTCTTTCCATTGATCCAAATTCTCACAATAAAGTCATCTACTATATTAAAAGAGAATTGAACATACTGATAGAACTATGAAACTAATTTCAAGTAAATGAGACTATCCTCCTTTTTGAACCAATCCATACATAGTTGCACTCTAATTAATTTTAATACTAGAGACTTACTTGACAACAGCCACTCTGGGAAGATTTCTTTTTTAGGGATGACTACTCTGTTCACCAGGTTCAGATTCAAAGTACCTTCGGGTGCTAACTTTGGAACTATTTTCATCTTCTTCTTTGAACTGCACTTTTTAGGAGTTGATGAAGATGGCGTTTCATCCTGGGAATTCAACAAAGGTTCGAGAGAGAGAGAGAGATAGAGAGAAAACTGAAGGGTTGAGAACGAGATTACAGTTTGAGAGAAGAGAGCTCGAGTGAATAAAGGAGTGAAACTTCTTTCATTATATCATTTAGGGATATCAAGTGTCATGGGATAAAAAACATGAGAAAATAAAAGGGTAAAATAATTAATTACCACAATATGGGTTATAATATGTAAATAAAACAATAAAATCTCTTTATGGTGAGAACGTAAACGACTTTCAAGGTGAGATCAGAACAATATTTCATGGTGAAAACATAACAGGATTTTAAGGTGAGACCATAACTGTGTGATTTCTAAACTATACAACCATATTTTTTCAGACAATAGGTTCCAGACAGTAATTGTGTGACTGTAAACATGAAACAACAACTTTTAGGATAGTAAAACGATAGAACTATTCGAGTTAGACAGCAGTCTCAAGACAGTGACTTGTGAAACTGTAAACTATCAAACAGTAAGATGTGAAATCATACACTTACTACTTAAGATTTATCATTTCCAATTCATGTATGATGTTATCTATTCTTTCATAATTTAATGGTTTGGTGAATATATCAGTGAGCTGATATTCAGTTCCAATGAATTCCAAAGTGATATCACCTTTTTGATAATGATCTCTCAAAAAGTGACGTCTTACATCAATATGTTTTGTCCTAGAGTGTGAAACATAATTTTTTGTGATGTTAATAGAACTTTTATTGTCACAATTTATAGGTAAATCCATGAATTGATATCCATAATCTAGTAATGTGTGTTGCATCCACAAAATTTGTGTACAACAACTACCAGTAGCTATGTATTCAGCTTCTGCTGTAGATAATGAAACAAAATTTTGTTTCTTACTACACCATGATACTAGTGACTTGCCTAAAAAGTTACATGTCATAGAGGTTCTTTTTCTATCTATGTTAAAACAACTGAAGTCAGTATCAGAATAACTCACTAACTCAGATGATTGTTCTCTGCGATAGAATAGTCCTAGATTGGGTGTATGATTGAGGTATTTGAGAATTCCTTTAACAGTATTTAATTGAGATTTCTTATGGTTTTCTTGAAAATGAGCACACATACATACACTAAACATAATGTCAGGCAGGCTAGAAGTTAGGTAGAGAAGACTTCCAATAATTCCTTTGTATGTGGTTTGATCAACAGATTTTCCATCTTTATCAAAATCCAACATACAAGTAGTACTTAGTATAGTGTCACTACTTTTAGTGATTACAAATCAAAAAACTTTATACGATCTTTAGTATATTATCTTTGGTTTAAAATAATTGCATCGTTGTTTTATAATATTTTAAATCCAAGAAATAATTTTAGTAAACCCATTAATCTCATTTCAAATTCATTTTGTATCATTTTAGAAAATTCAATACATAAATAATTTTTTGAATATCCAAAGAAAATGTCATCTACATAAATTTGAACTACTAAAACATAATTAGAAATTTATTTTATAAAAAGGGTAGGATCATCTATTCCTTTTTTTAAAACCTTTGGAAACCAGAAAAGTACTTAATCTATCATACCGGGATCTTGGAGCTTGTTTTAAACCATATAAAACTTTTGATAATTTAAAAATATAATTTGGAAAATGATGAATTGTAAAACCAGGGGGTTTCTCAACAAAGACATCCTCAGCTATATACCCATTTATAAATTCACTTTTTAACTTTCATTTTATATTGTTTGAAATTTAGATGTGCAACATAAGCAAGAATAATTCTGATCACTTCAAGTCTGGCTACTAGTGCAAAGGTTTATTCATAGTCAATTACTTATTCTTGACTATAGCCCTGTGAAACCAATCTAGCCTTGTTTCTAACTATGTTACCATCTTCATCTAATTTATTTCTAAACACCCATTTAGTGCCTATGGTAAATGTGTCTTTAGGTTTGTTAATAAGTTTCCAAACTTTTTTCCTTTCAAACTGATTATGTTCTTGTTGCATACCCATCACCCAAAATTCATCATTGATAGCATCATTAATGTTTTTAGGTTCACGTTGTGAAAAGAAGACTTGATGTTCAACTTGATTTCTAAGAGAAGCTCTAGTTTGAGTACCTTTGTCTAAGTCTCCTACAAGAGCATATAAGGGATGGTTTTTAAGAGTTCTAACAGCTCTAGAAAAGGAAGGAATGGTGATTTTAGGTTCATCAATAGGTTTAGGTTCATTTTTACTTGAGTCTATGGAATTTCCAGAATTGGATGTTTTCATAGATTCCTTCATAGGATGGTTTGAGGATTTTGAATTAATTTCCAGATTTGATACATCATCCTACAGGTTCTCTGGAATGGTTTTAGGCTCATGTAGATCTATTTTATGAAATTTGACATGGATAGATTCACCCACACATTTAGTTCTTTTATTGAACACTCTACAGGCTTTACTAGAAATTGAATAACCTAAAAAGATTCCTTCATCACTCTTGGATGAAAATTTTCCAAGATTTTCCTTAGTATTAAGGATATAGAATTTTCAACCAAAACATTGAAGTAACTAACTTTGGGTTTTCGATTTTTTTAAATCTCATAAAGAGTCCTTTTAAGAATAGGTCTATTCAATACTCTATTGATTATGTTGAATGTTGTATTTACACCTTTAGACCAAAAATAAATAGCTATGTCATATTAACATAGAATTGTTCTAGAAATATCTTGTAGGGTTCTATTTCTTCTTTCTACAACTCTATTCTGTTGAGGTGTTCTAGGGGAAGAGAAATTGTTACTATATCCATTTTGTGTGAAAAAGGATTCAAACTATTAATTTTCAAACTCACAGCCATGATCACTTCTCAAGGATTTAATTTTATGTACACTAAGATTTTCTAAAGACTTAGAATATTTGGTAAAGTAAGAGCAGGCTTCACTTTTACAAGCCAGAAAGAAGCTCCAAGTATATTTAGATAATTCATCTACAAGAGAATAAACATTATGCTTCCCATTTAAACTAGAAAATCTATATAGTCCAAAAAAATCCATTTGAACTAGCTCTAGAGGTTAAGAAGTTGACACTTCTTTCTTTGGTTTGAAGAAAATTTTGTGTTGTTTTCCCTTTTGACATGGATTACACACTTTATCATTTGGAAACTCATGTTTGGGTAGGTCTTTGACTAAGAATTTTCTAGTTATCTTTCTAAGATGGTGAATATTATAGTGTCCTAGTATCCTATTCCAAAGCCAAGACTCCGTGAAATACACTTAAACATGAATTATTTTGACAAACTAAAGAATCTATGTTAATAGAATAATCATTTTCATTTCTCAATTCATTAAACACTAATTCTTATTTGGAATTAAAAACATTGCAAGCATCATTTTAAAATATAACATGAAATCCATCATCAAATAGTAGTGAAATACTAGGTAGATTATTTTTCAATCCATCAACAAAAATTACTTTGGAAATCAAAACTAAGTTAGAGTTACTAATTTGGCCAAGGCCAATAATTATTCCTTTGTCATTGTTACCAAAGGTGACATGTCCACCATCAATATTTGTTAAATTCTTGAAGCATGAATAGTCTCCTATCATGTGTCTTGAACACCCACTATCCAAGAACCATATGCTTTTAAAGGATATCTTTAAGAAAAATTCCTACCAAATGGTCAAATAAAAATATATTTTGGTACCCATACCTATTTGGGTCTAGTAATATTAGTGACTAGTGATTTAAGAACCCATATCTGTCTCATAGGTCTCCTATAATCATTATGTAATGTATTTGAAAAATAAACTCTATTTGGTCTAGAAAATATTGAAACAGTATAGAGTGTTTCATTATTTGAAATAACTAAATGTTTTCCATAACTAGGAGTAAAGAAGTATGTCCAATATTTTGAAACAAAATTAGTTCTTCCAAAATTTCTTTTATTAGGTTGATATCCAATTCCAGTAGTATATTTAGGAGCAATCTGTTTACCTAGAATTTGTACCAAGTTATCTATACTATTTTTAATTCATTCAAGATCCTTTTTCAATTTCTCATTAGATAGTTTTAGTTCATTGTTTTCTTTGAGTAATTGGGCATTTTTCTCCCTTTATACACTAAGTTCAGTTTTAATAGTTGAGGTAAGAGAATTTTGTTAATTTAAAGACTTGTATTTAACTCTCAGTTCCTTGCATGTCTCTTCAAGCATATTACAGTACTCAAGCATTTCTTCATTAGACATATTTTCAAAGTCACTCTCATCTCTAGAATAATATGAATTTTGTACAGGAGATTCTAGTGTTACCTCATATGTTTTTGTTATAAAACAAATATTGGATTTTTTATCCTGTTCATCATATGAAGATTATAAGTCACTTGAACTATCCTTAGAAGCACTCCATGTTTCTTTCATTGCATTTTTATAATTTCTATCTTTGTACTCATATGTCTTTTTATTCTTAAGCTTGGGACAATAAGACTTTATATGTCCCTTTCTCTTACATTCATAGCAGACTATCTCATCAGAATTGACACTTCTTTTCAAATATTTCTTCTATCTTCCTGTTTGATTATATCTTCCTTTAAAGTTAGGATTTATAAAAAAGTTATTATTCTTGTAAAATATCTTAAACCTTCTGTCTAATTGAGCCATCTCCTCATCACTATCAGGTGATGATTTTTTACTGCTATAACTTTCTACAAAGACTTCCAATTTTCCGTTCTCCTTGTGTTTAGATGTGGTGGTCTTAAATGTAACTAATTTTCTTTCAGGTTCATCCTCCTCTTCCTTATTGACTTTCAGCTCCTCTTCATACATCATCAATTTTCCAATGAGTTATTTTACATTTAACTTGATGATGTTGCATGATTCTATAATAGAGATAGAGGTGCCTCTCCATATATCAGGTAGGCATCTGAGAATCCTCATGATCTATTCTTTGGAAGTAACTTCTCTTCCAAGAGAAACCATTGTGTTGAAAATTTCTTTGAACCTGAGATTTATGTCAGAAATAGGCTCATCGGGTTTCATTTTAAAGTTATCATATTTAATAGTATAATTATTAAGTCTCATTTATTTTACACAATAAGTTCCTTCATGTGAAACAGACAAGGTATCCCAAATTTCATGGACATTTTTACATGCAGTAATTCTATTAATTTCCACATCTCTTAAAGAGAAATATAAATCAATCATAGCTTTTCAATTGTTATTGTAGGTAGTCTTGGTAGGGATATCCCAAGTGATTCTATTAGTAGTAGTAATCTTATACTCATCTATAATTGAAGACCGGATATCAAAACTCATAATTTCTAAATGCATTTTCATTTTAATTTTCCATTGGGAACAATTAGTTCTATTAAAGAATAGTGGTCTGTTTGTGGCAACACCTTCCAATATATTATCCATGATAAAAAATTAATTTGAAAGATATATAAATTTAGAATTAACAGAAATTTATAAATCTTTAAAGTACAACTAAAATCACAGATAAATAGGGTCAAAAACAGAGTCTTAATAATAATAAAAAACACTCTTTGATACCAAATGATGGTCGGAGTAGAGTAATCAATAGGGGGTGAATTGAGTATCTATAAAAATTTCTTATTTAAAAATTATTATTAAAATGTTCCCCAATAAATTTAAAATAGTCCCGATATTCAAAGTAAAATGGTTCTGAATGTTTGACTGCATAAATTACTTCTCAGAAGATTGATTAATTCTCAGTAATGTTAATGTTAATTATTAATATTAATTTTTAATCTATTCTAATAAGGAAAAAATAATAATAACTTCTTTCCAATATTAACTGTCAAAGTAAAGATAGTGATTTTTGAATTATACAAAAAAACATTGAAAACTAATTTCAACAACAAAATGGAGATAAAACAAGTGTTTTAGTCTTAAGAAGAGACCTAATACACTCCACTTGGTTATCACCTTCCACCAAAAAGTTTATATTAATAAACATGATCCACACCCTAGATTGGGGTAAACAATAGTACACAGGACTGTCCAGGTCACACAACCTCTTCCAAAGTTTTTCATGGGTATGAAATGTCAGGTCACATTGGGATCTCTTCCACACTTATCTATGGGAATACACATGTGTAAAAAGATATTTAAGAAAGGATATATTGTATCCTTCAGTTTAATGCAGGAGACAATGAGTGTTTTTACATAGACACACACACACACTGCTTGAAAGCTAAAAAAATACAAAACAGAGAAAAGATGATGAGATAAGGTTAAACGTGCCCTAAGTGTTATTCTATATAGATATGGACTTCTATGATGATTTAGTTGTATGAATCGATTCCTCTTGTGGAAAATAGAGTATGGAAAGTTAGATAGATCTGGATCGTGTTCTTTGTGGAGTTGATAGTGAAAAAAATGTTCTTGACTCTAGGATTTGAGTATCCTTTGTGTGTTATTCAGAATTATCGAGTTGCATGTGTCGATTCTTCTATCAATAATTCTCTTGATTCTTCGTTATCACACACACACAATTTTTTCTCTATCGTCTCTTCTTCCTTTTTGTCCACGATGTTCTTTTTAATCTCGGAGCACATGTGTTGGAGCTGATAGGATTCATGTATTATGCACCTCATAACTTATACTTTCAGGTGACATGTCTACAAAGAAACATTAATTATGTTAGTGTATTTAAAAGATTCAAATATGACTGTTAGAGATTAAATTGAAAAATGACAAAAAATATTAAGAATGGTGTCACAATCTATTTGGAAATAGTGTCTCCAGGAAACATCGTCTACTTAAAATGGTGTCTCCTTATTTGCCTTTGAGTTTTGAGACAAATTTTGATGGCAAAAGCAGAGATCAGGTACCGGTAGCACATATACAGTGTTTGATCACAGTGTCTGGTCATGGTATCTGATTCCCGATGTCTGTTCACGTTGTCTGGGTCATGGTGTTTGGGCCACAGTGTCTAGTCACGGTGTCTGGTCAAGGTGTCTGGGTCACGGTGTCTAGTCACTGTGTCTGAGTCTTAGCCAAATAACTGTATACAGACTTAAACAGGGATATCCATGGAATGAATTAAACTTAATCATTTTTCGAGGAAATCCATTATAACACAAACTAAAAATAGTTTACATTAATTATTTAAGGTATAAAGAAACTAATCATCTTTACACAGGTTTTGAGATAGATTACATAGGATTAACAAGTTTTACAGAATGTATAGGATTTGTGATCATTAAAACATGATTAACACATGAGGAGTCCAATACAAATAAATAATATATGATTATTATAATATATAACAATTATAATATTTAATAATTGATAGATAATAATATAATTTAATCAATTAATAAAGTATATGAAATTAAATATCTAATAATAAACTAATTAAACTAAAATAAATAAATTTTAATAAATACTTTAATAAAAATAATAATTATAATTTAATGTTGAAAATAGTGTAAATATAATTATAATAATTAATTTTAATTTAAATAATAAAATTAATGTAATTGATTTGAATAAATAATATTGTTAGAAAACAATATAATAACCAATAACTATAAATATTATAATATTATTAAATATTAAATTATAAACTTAAATTTTTTATCTAATTATAAATTAAATAAATTAGTAAATTTGATAATAATAAAAAAAGAGTTTATTTTATTTTTTTAACAATGTTATAACTTTTAAATATACCTTTTTATTCACAGGTTTAAGAATAAGTCAAAAACATGTCCAGGTTTACTCAACAAACTCATCAGGAGTTAGTTATAAGGGGAAAACTAAAGAGATGTGTGATTCAATAAAAAATGAGTGTGTGTGGTCATAGATAAAAGAACCAACATTTTTATGTGGATATAAGTCATGACATACAGTAGATGAAAGTTTTGATAGAAGGAAGAGTAGTAGTAGAATTAGGAAATAATCTCATTAAATTTTCTCAATACGATCTTTTGGAGAGTGGAGACTACCGATAGATAGTAGGAGACATGGAGTTGTAGGAGTAGGGAAGCGAATCATGATCTTCATTCACAAATGGAGGATTCTTCTTCCTATGCTCTATTATTTTTATGTTGAATTTGATACTTTTGAATTAAAATTGATATTAGCTTAATTTCTTATTCATGAAATTTGAATTTTTATTGGTTCATTTTTTTCATATTCATTAAATTTATTCCAATGAGAATCTGATTCTTTCAGTGAGATTAGATCTGATTCTCAAATCTAAAATTGAATCTACATCTTCTTGTAATTAATATTTCAAATCCTTGATCTTTCAATGAGATATATCTTGGAATCATTTTATCAAAGATTTAAAGTTTAAATATATCAAAAACCTCAGGTGAGGTTGTTTTTTCTATTAACATTTAATCAATTTGATAATTAAAGATTATTGATGTTGCGAACATCAAGATTTCAATGTGGCTTGTTAATTTTTCTGGTGAGGAAGAATTAATCACTAATTATTGAGGTGTGAATTCAATCAAAATGAATAATCATTCTTTTAAGCCAATTTTTTTATATATCTCGAGAAAACATCTACATCAACTATTATCACTCATTTTACACTATTAGACACAATTTATTTAGCTTTTGTAGTTGTTTCATACCCATTTTAGTAAATAAGGAATTTATAGAATCTTTGTCATTTTTTTCACTTCATCATATAAAATAATATAAAAAAGTAAAAAATTTAAAAAAATCCCCACTGCTGACAACAGCGGGCTTGTAAAAAAACCTTAGAATTACTCACCTGTCTTCCCTATGGATCCACCCTACACCACGGTGCTAGTGTAGGTTTTTAATTGTAATTTTGTGGGCCGTGAGGACATCAAACCTCATCAACTATTAAAATAAAAAATCAATACCTCATTCCTCACAATTGAAATAAAATACTTCCCACGAAACAACATCTAGTTATGCCTATCCAACTATCATCACTATAGAGCATCACCATAGCCAACATGATCACCCACATTATATTCCTCTAAGTCACCCCAATCATACTCCTACACCTACTATATCATAGAATAATTTCCCATTATCTAAAAAATATCCTCTACCATTATCCACCATTTATTCAAAGTGAAAGGATAATAAATCCTGTATTTTTCTCCAAGTATCCATAGACACCCAAATAACATCCATCCATGACTTTTATCTTAATGAAACAACCAAATCATTACCTATTACTAAGGCATCAGAGATCTCAAAATAATAATCCAATAGAAACAGTATCCAAATTTGATAATATAGATTCAAATTATGTTGAAATAATATATACCTCAAGATCTTGTGATTCCTGAAGACCACAAAGCACTCCCCAAGGAGGTAATGTTGCCACAAATTGAGAACAGACGCAATCGTTGCAAGATTCATACCATGGGTGGAATAGTTTTTCTCATGGGGATGTAAATCCAAGAACTATAATATATCACTTCCATCTACTACATCAAAACATATCATAAACTAAGATAGGAAGTGTCCCAAAACACCTCAAACATCACACCCACCTCAGGAAACTGAAGAACTAGAGAACTAACAAAAATTACCTTAAGGTAACCAAATACTTTCTGGAACTTATTAGTCCACACAAATACTGGGATTTTCTAGACAAATCTGTTAATGGTGATGAAAATCAATATAAATTAGGAATAACCTCTGATAATATGCTATAATAAGAAGAAAACTGTGAATCTATTCCATGTTATTAGGTTCTATACATGAAAAAACATCTTCTACCTCTATGGGTATACTTTTACACCCTACTATGACACCACATGATCGAAGAAATGCACATAAAATTTCCAAAACATACACTTGGAAAACATTTTATAGATCTGGCGGTGTTGAATATTCTATACAACCACTCTAAGATGATTGACATGCTTCTCCTCTGACTTTAATTAGATCAAGTTGTCATCGATAAATACTGTTATGAATAGGTCAAGGATTTCATAAAACATGGAGTTAATAAGTCCCATGAACATTGATGGTGTGTTCATTACACAAAAAAACATGACTACAAAATAGGAGTTCCCATAACTGCATCCGAAGGTAGTTTTGATGATAACATCCTCCATCACCTTCAACTAGTGATATCTAAACTGAACATTGATCTTAGAAAACTAACATTCCATAATAAACTTATATAAGTGATCATATATCCTCGGGATAGGGTAATGGTTCTTTAATATTACCTAACATCAGACTCTACTTTCTCCATCTCTCCATGATGGAGAAATATCCCTCTGAACCTACAGTTGAAATTGTCACACAGAAAATTGATAATGAGGCTCGTACTGAACCTATGAACGTCCCCTAAACTGATCTAGGGAACCACATAGAATTGTATCTAGTGATGGCCATCAATCCCACAGTAAAAACCCACTAGCCTATTATCTCCATGAAATTATTTTAAAGCACTATCCTCAGAAGGTTAAAATGGAAACTATTGAGCTCAAATCCCCACCTGTCGAAACAATGTATGTCCCAGTGACTGAGACCTTATGCTGATATCCCTAATCCTTGAGAACCCCACTGGTTCCCCACTTATGGTAAACATATTCAATAGTTCATCCTTTAGATCACCTCCACCTTCTTATGAAACTCTAGATAGGTTGAAAATGTAAAAGGATTAACTACATATAGGATAGAAGGATGAAGTTCCTCCTCAAGATGTATCATATGAGACTACTCATCTAAAAAAGATCTAGGGAAAATCACAGAATTTCCTTAAACATAATTCCCAACTCCCACACTGACATAGACCCCCATCGAAGAGAAATAATCCCCCTCCACTTTTCTGCCTTCATGGTTAATTAAAGGAACTCCTCCCAAAACTCATTCTGAAAGTCAACCCATGAAACATCTACCTCCTTCCACTCTCCCAGATACAACACCCCCATAATTCATAGAAACTACCATCTAAATGAAATTAAAATGGATCTAATAGTTGGTATATCCTTGAATCAAACTCAAAGTGACCTTGAGATCCTTGATCCATCTCCCTATCTCAACATCTAAAACACATCTCTTGTACTTCCCTAAATCATTCTCCTACAAAAATCATTACTACCTCTGTGAGGCATCATCCTCCTCTTCCGTATAAACCCTTATGTTATAAACCAGATCAATATTCCAAACCTCATCTTTCTGATCCACATCTCAAAGATTAAATAGATCCATAACTTAAAAGAAATAATCAATTTTCTAATCAATATATTATATAATTTTATTATTATTTGTTAGTTTATTTTATTAATTTTAAACTTTTCAAATAAACCCAACTCAAACTAGAACATAGTTCATGATGATGAAAATACCTCTCATAGGTATGTTCCCTAAATATAAGTCCACTTTCCTTGGTTATTAAATAAGATGAGATCCCATGCAATGAATCAAAAGGGGGGATAAAATCCTATTTCCTATCTAGTCAGCAAGGATTATGTCATGTAAAAATGTCAACGGGAACTACTACCATAAAAAACCATGAAATCATCACTACTCCTAACTCCAAACTCTATTTTATCTCTCAACTATAAAATCGGATACCACTCTATCATATATCCCTCCTACCAAACTTACCACAATGAGGGGAGTGATATAATGACCCTAGAGTCCTGTATCTAGTTAGCCCCATTTTGGAGACTATCACCAAGGTTCTAAAAATATAATAAAATGACAGTCATTACTCTCTGTAATAGTATAATGTCGGGAGATATGAAGAATCATACATAATAAACTCTATGACATATTATAAAAAGAAACCAAATCCATACCACAATGCATGTATAAATTAAACTGATAGATATAATTTTCAATAAAATAAATTACACAATAGAGAAACTAAATAAGTGACGCAACAATTATTAAAAAAAGGTCCAAGCTAGTACTGTCCAGCACTATCTATGTAATCCTCCTATAAACCTAAAAATAGTTTTATATGAGTAGTGTGAGAGTGCATGTATGCTTAATATGAAAACCACAGTCTCTCATGCACATGTTAAAGAAGAATAATAATCTTTCCATGAGAAAATAGAAGAAACAAAAACACCTAAATAGTTCAACTATCTATCCTAACCTCACCAAGGAATACTCCCAAAATAAGACAAGTAGATTATAATTCCATAATAAATAGAATATCGATAAAGGGTACCCTACACCACTTACAACATAGATTTTCTAATATCACACACCATCATCATACATCTCGGTTATCCCATCTATTATGAATAACATATACCATTACCCCACAACACACTCACATAAATTCTCACCTGTGGATTCCTGGGCCACCACCCAACAATATGGTGCCATTACATCTTTCCCAAATACACATAGGCCATCACATCACAATCATATACAGATTAGTATGTTGTCATGAACATGAAGTAAATCAACCTTGTTCCTTCATCTTACGATGTATGACCACCTCCAAAAGAGTCCCTTAGCATCGTCATATAACATCTCACCTAAAAGAAAATGGGCCACCACACCACAACATGATCATCACATCCTACCAGAAGACACCATAACCGTCACCCCATAGCATGGTCATTACATCCTACCTGAAGAGACATGGGCTACCACATAATGCACTAACAGACCTCCATCTATCAAAACCTTTTCATATCTACTTTCCTAGAAGAGAGAGTGAAGAATAGTGGGAATCCGTCCATCCATCATCACCATAGGGATTTTAGGAAAAAACATCCCTTGTTTATATATAGGTTTCTCCACATAGTTCTTGACATAGGTGGTTGTGTAAAGAAATTACATGGAATGTAAATGTATACATGTATAGACACACATTATCCCAACTTATATGTTCGAAACCAAACAAAAAATAACTAAAAAAATCAGAAATTTTGCTGAAAAATATAAATTCATAACAACACAAAAATCAGAAACCAAATCTCACCCCACCAGCCACTTACATTATCCAACCATTCCATTTCAGGGTTAATCATCAAACACATTAAACCACACAACCTATCAATTATTTATTTATTATACAATTACATCCTATTAAAAAAACCAAATGGTAACCATTTAAATCATTATTAAATAATTATTTATTCTATATCTACATAGAAAACTATCACAATGCAATCACACAACACAAAAAGATCAACATCCCCATCATACTGTCTCCCCTCTTCCCCAAAAGCACTACAAAACAAACGATCACCCCACCACCCCAAAATCATGGTCAGACAAACATCACCCCACTGACCTAGAATTATGGAAAAAACCCACCACCTCACCACCCCAAAATCATGACCAAACAACCACCACCTCACCATCCCAAAAGAATATCCAAACAACCACCACCTTATTTCCCCAAAATAATAACCAAACAACAACCACCTTACCCACACCAAACGCAGAACCACATCTCACCCATCAGCCCAATATTTCATCTCTACCACACATATCCACCCCATAAGAATGACTACAAATCATAACACATCAAAGACCATTTTACAGGTTTTAAAAGAGTATTTTATCATATTTTACTTTATTTTTGGGGTGTTATCACACGATTCATAATACGGGGGTAAAAATTTTATTATCCAAATATAAGTGTTTATCCAGTTTTCATTTTATGGAAATATCAAAATAATAAAAATAGATATATCAATTACAATATATATCATGTAGAACAAATAAATCCCATAATGACTACATTTTTTATTAGGGAATCTATCCCATAAAATCCTTCATATCACAATAAAATCAATGTTGTAAATTCATGAAAATCATTACCCTTTTTCACATAATTTTTAATTATCCAATTATTTCACTTTGATTAACCCAGAATAACCACAAACTATAGATAAAAAATGTGAAACCATCCCTCATGACACACAATAAATATAAATGGGTGATTTCCTACGTTAATGAATAATTACCAACTCATTGTGCATTGTAGCGAAAAGGGAAAATACTCATAATCCATAACCACGAAAAGAACCCATGGGTTAACCTAAGATACCCCAAAAGGATCAAAACAATGTTTCCCAAATCTTATCCTAGACAAAAGATACCTCACCACAGTGAATCCCCATGAAATAACAATAGAAATCAAGGGGGAAAGGAGAAATAACATAGAGCAGATTGCCAAGAAACAACAAACTAAACCAAGGGATTGAAGTAGAATGAAGGGGATAGAAGATCCTATCAATGTACCTAAGACTATTAATTTTTTTATAGGAATGGAGTTTAAAAATATAATAAAATACAGCTGGTATGATTATAAAAAAATGTAGAATTCCCTAGTTTCACATAGTGTAAACATTACATTTTGTGTAATGAATGTTTTTATAAAATCAATAAATTCCCTGAAAATTATGTTCCCTTCATCCTTTATTTAATACAAATCATGAAATTTATTTACCTAATTTATAATACATATCATGGTTTCCCCCCTTATAAACATAAAAGTCAAAACTATCTAGCTACACAAGCCTTGAACCACCATTTCATTTAGTGTAAACAATATACGGTGTCAACTTCCTATGGACACTATGCTGCTACTCTAGCTTCCATTGAAAACCCTTGAAATATCCTAAAACTCCACTAAACACAAAAACTATAAATTAATGGTCTAGGACGGTACAAGTAGTTAAATATTTCACTGATTTTTCTAATTTGGTTAATTTTAGACCAGAGGTAGTCAACAATGAGTACAAAAAGTCTTTGATGATTGCATTGGGACTGAATAATTATATTATATTGATATTGAATATAATCTTCCCTTTGAACTTTATAGTAGTATTTTAAAAATTATCTTTGGAAAAAGGATTATACTGATATAAATATTGGTTTAGGTATAACTTTAGTTTGTTCAATTTTTAGCCATGGTGTGTCTTTGTTCCTGAAAAGGAAGAACAAGGCTAGTTATTTTTCTTCAATACCAATTAAAGGGCATTCATAAGTATAGAAAAAGTTCATCTAAAAAAAATTTAGAAGGTGTGGTTATACGAATATTAACTATATATAGACTCATAATACATGTCATCATTGATGATTATCAGGAAATCTAAGGTATTTTTGTGAAAGGATGTCCCTGGGTAGTAGGGCTTGGTTCACTCTCACCAGGGTTTTAAAGGTTCATGTGGATGCATCAAAGGTTATTTGGTATCATCCTTAGGACAAGGTGAATTTTCATGTGGATAATACCATATAGTTTTATTTGAAGATTATGATCTACAAGAATATTAAGTAGAGATAAATATTGTTTGAGGTACAATGTTTATTTCATATTCTATGGTGTTATATGTTTTTGATATAAGTGCTACTCATTCTTTTATATCATCACGATTAGTTGATATTTTGGTCTCAGTTTCAGAAATTATATCGTTATTGTTTGATCTTTACATGAATTTGGTAAGGAGGCATGCACAAGGTTTCACGCGTCTAGTATAATGGATGTTGATAGCCGACATTGAGGTGGTGTGGGTTGTTTTAGTTATTGATATTGACATCATTCACCAGATACTTTGAATGGATTGGATGATTAGTGTTATAGCCATGATAGACTATTATCATCATCAGGATTATTTTTTTCTCTTTTTATGGGGGTCACTAATGTTTTTCAAGGTAAGTGAGACCCTTGTTTAGGAAGGGTGGGGCCTATTAATCATTTTTATTTGGTAATCACATTTTATTTTTCAAAGATGTTCCTTGATGTTGTTGAATATTTTTTGTATTTTCCACTTCCTTCAGTGTTTTGGGAATTCCCTGAGGTCTTTTCAGATGATTTTTTTGGTTTACCACCATATAGAGAGGTCGTGTTAACTATTTACATTATCTCTAACATGATGACCATTTATATTACATATTATAAAATGGATCCTAAAATGAATATGTATCTTAAAGTCTTACATGATGAACTAGATTCTAAGGGATTTATTTATCGTAGCATGTCACCATGGGCTTCACATTTCCTCTTTTCTATATAGTAATACACGCTTCTTTGAAATTTCATAGATTATAAAATTTTAAATCAGGTGAATATTATTAACAAATATCATTTTTCAGGGATTGATGATCTATTTGAATGGCTTAGAAGAAAAATTTATTTTTAAATGATTGAACATCATTTGGAGTACATCTAGTTGATATTTCAAGATGAAAATACACCTAGGCCATATTTTAGGAGTTGGTATTTGAATTTCTAGTATCATTTTATGAATTTGTTCTAAATAACAGCCATGTGGTATTTATGAATATGATTAACCGAATCATTCATCAATTATTGTAAACTTTTGATATTGTGTTTGTGGATTATATTTTGGTGTACTAGAATCATTAGTGTTTTTTGGGTTTGGCTGGTTAATATATGAGTTTTTTAGGATTTATCCAAATGACTCATGTTCTTTGAAAAATTTAACACATAAGGGTGTAATGTATTAATGTAATTAAAAATATAGGATATCTTTTAAGGAGGTCAAGGTGAGGTTGAATTCAATAACTATTTTTATTTTTTTAGAACTATGATTGAGTTATATTGTTTTCTAAGATGTTTTTTGGTATAGGTTTGGGATGTTTCTTGATATAGGGGAAACAAGTCATCACCTATGACACTTGATTGTTACACCCTAATGAGAAAAAATACCCTACCCACAATATTTAGTTAGTATTAGTTATGCATGGACACAAAATACGGTCTCACTATCCCATTAGGGGGATATTTACAATTTATTATGATAATAAGAGCATAAAATATATTCATACTCAGAGGGATGTGAACACACTATAGAGATACTTGGTGGAGTATCCTTTAAATTTTTTATTTTGATATTTCATACATTCAAAATAAAGGTAATATGTTTTCCAATGACTTGAGTATAAAATTACCATCACAAGCCAAGAAGAAATTAGTTGAGGTGTGAGCTCTTTTGATTTCTTTAGTGAGATGAGATTTAGAGTGGAAGTGGCTAGTTAGCAGGTATTATTGGTATTTATTAAATCTGAATCATATTTTAATTATCCATTTCAGCTCTAGATTATGATTGAAACTAAGTGATTACCCTATGTTAAAATTTTTTATGGAGGGGAGTCCTTTAGTGAGTGGTCTCAATCACCTGGTGGAGCTTTTTGATTCCAAATAAGTTTGGTTATTCCAATTTCTCTAAGGCACAAGTTGATAGAAAGTTGAAATTGGTGATGTTGGATTCTACTCCTTGGGGATACCATGATGTACCATGACTATATATTTAAGTGTTGGTGGAAAGGTATGATATTTTTTACTGTATATTTTGTATTACATTGTTTCATTTCTCAAAATATTAAGGTATAACACCAGATACCTACTATTTTTTTCAACCATTTTCCATTTCATTATCAAAGATGGATAATATTTTTATTGAGAAAATCATTTGTTTACCCTGGACTCCTAGTAGGAATTATGATTCTAGGGTGTTCAGTGATCAAATTATGAAATCATCTCATTTATTACCAATCAAGGATATGATGAAATTGGAAAAAATCGTAGACTTGTACATCTGAGAGATTGTGAGACTTCGTTGGGTTACCTATGTGATTATTTCTAATAAGGAAATTATGTTCACACAAATGATCTAGAAATATTTTTAGAATGTTATGGTTTCAAAATTGAGATTTATAATGTATTATTATCCATAGATGGATGAAAAAACATAGAGAGTTTCCATGTTCTTAAGTATTTTCTTTGGGTTGGAGGGCCTGATTTTGGAGGATTATGGGAAAATAATTTTCCTCTGGTGGAATTTTCAATTAATTGTTTTTATCAAGAATATATAAAAATGAATTTTTTATTCATTTTATGGGTTACCATGTAGGTCTCCCTTGTACTGGATAGAGTTGGGAGAGTATTCCATGTTTTGGCCGAGTCTCAGTTAAGCGATGATAGATAATTTGCAGTTAATCAAAAAGATCTTGTTTATAGAACAAATCAATAAAAAATATTATATTGATCATAATCACTAGGCTATTGAGTTTGAGGTAGGTGATCATGTTTTCCATAGAGTTTGACCTCACATGGGACATCATTAGTTTGTTATGCAAGGAAAATTGGCACATAGGTTTATTAGCCTCTTTTTTATCATAGAGTGAAATGGAAAGGTTGAATATCAGTTGTACTTAACATATAATTTTAATTTCAGTCATGATATGTTTCATGTTTCTTAGCTAGGTAGGTATTGACCATATCATTCCCATTGTATTAAATTGGAGGTTGTCGATCTTGAGATCAATACCACCTTTGTTGAGCTACCAGTTCAGATTATGAATCACTCGTATAAGGTTCGGAATGATAAAATGATAACCTTCTTATGGGTTCCATGGAAGTGATAACGAGATAGAAATGATATTTGGGAGTGGGAATAATTGATATGGCAGTAATCATATTCTCTTTTAGTGATTTCATAATAATGAAAACATTATAAGGATAGAAAGGATTTGTGGTGTGGAGGTTGTAATATTCCATTAGATTATTAGAAGTACTTTTTGACCCATGATTTGATCATTTCTTGGTTGGGTCTTTCTTTGGGTTCATTTTGGGAGTTTTTGGAATATTTTGGGATCCCCTGAGCCAATTAATGGTTGGAAATCTATTTGGGAAAACAATTTTGTTTTTACTAGGAAATAGATCAGTGAAGCATGGGATACTGAAATGGGGCACACATTTTTTCTAAACCTTGCAACCACCCGTCCAAAATGTTAACCCCTAGAATGTGGGATTATATATGGTTGGAACATAGTTGATGTAACTCTATGGCAATATTTTGTATCCCAAACATGATCTCTATATAGGTCTCATGGTTTCAGCACACAATTACTCCTAATTGAGTGGCCTATCTAGTAACATTTTCTTGTCAACTTTCAATCCTATGGAATTTCAATTAAAGATCACTAAAAAACTAGTTTAACCTGTACTTAACCCTTAAAACCATATTTTCATGACATAATATTTCTTTAATTATAAAGATACATATTATTTTGATTTCTATGTGTATTTCATTCATTCTTAAAAGATCAACTCAGGGTATGTTCTGTTTCTTTTCAATTTTTCATTTTATTCTTAGATCAACATTTGATCTCTTCTCCTATAATCCTTTGGAACAATAAGGGTATGTGTATAATGAATATGAGTGGTTTTATATAGTATTTATGTGTTTATAATTGATATTGGATCATGAGGACCTGATATACTCTTCATCAGACTCTTTTTTCGAAGGCGATTATTTCTACCTCTGTTCTTGAGGTAGGTTTTTATATAAGAATGGTTAATTATATGAAATACTTGTTTTTAGGGTAAATTATTTCTATTTATTAATAAAATTTATCTTATTTGTGATTATAATGGATTTATTTTAATGAAATTATGTTTTAAGGGGGGTTTTAAAAATTGATTATGCAAACAAAGTGTTTGATAAATAGCATGAATGGTAGTTTTCGTATAAATATGGATTTTCAACAACCTATGTGTATTAATATTTCATTGAAAATTATTTATATATTGTGATGGATAATATTTAAATGTTTTTGAAAAAACATATCACATTTGGTAACCTTGGTTTAATTGGGAATATACATGTCACTCATAGTTTGTGTAATTCCACTTAAGGTTTTCTTTCAGTTTAGTGAGTGTAATACTACTAGATGTTATACGAGTTGCATCCACCATAGGCCTAGATTGGGGATTTCATTTTTATGTCTAGTAATTATACCCATTGGTTAGATACCAACTGTTGTGCTATTTCATTTATGATTATATTATCACATGATGGATTTTTCATGGTTATTTAGTCACATGTGTTCACATAATGGAGTGGCCATGGTTATTTGATCACATGATTTCATGTGATTGATTGAACATGATTAGTTGACTGAATGTTTTACTTTCATTGTATCCATTGATTATATTGAATAATATTTAATTATTTATCTCTTATCATATTCATTTCTATGAGAATATGAACAGATTTTTTGAAAAACCAAGGGATGATATACAAATGGTTTTGATATTTTAAAATTCATTGTAAAAATGTATTTTTATTAAATATAAAACTACAAAAATCATGATATTATAATTTTTTTATATTCTATTATAGAATTATAATAGGCTTTTTTCTCACATCATATTTTTTTTTCTTTTATGTAGATGTAGACATTGACTTGTGGGATTCAAGTAATGGGAAAGGGAATTTTGTATCATTTTGGATTATGTTTTCTTCATATCCTTTATAGAGGGATAGTTTTCAGGAGATCATTGGTCACATGGAGACATTTTGGTGTTTTATTTTCAGAATTTTTGGTTTAGTTGATTTTTATTGTGATGTACAGACCATGGATGTATCGGTTTCTTCTACTTTTTTTACACTAGTTTTATGTCTCTTTTGTTATATATGATAATTATTTTCATTAGCCTATTGTTCCTCACCATCGTGATGGCCATATTGGGTAGAATTTCTAGTCAAATTAGGATAGTTCATTAAACTAACGGTAGAATTCATTTAATTGGATGATCCTCTTTCATCCATAAGCATTTGATCTTAGAATATATGACATTTTGTATCTATTTTTATGTTAATTTCACCTTTATAATATTTAAGTAGTAGATAATGTCAAAACCACCACTCTACTACTTTTAATATCTATAACATTTATGGATATGTATAAAAATAACTATTTTTTGGTAATAAACTGTATTTTGAAAGTTAATTTGATGAAATGTTAATTTATTTATTATTTTTTATGATGATATAATTACCTTAAATTCTTACAAAACCCCAATATATTCTTTATTTGTTAAAAATAAAAATAAAAAAATTAATTTTAAAATTATCAAAAGTAATATAATTTGAATTAATTATCATTTTACACAAATTTTGTATACACATATAACATATCAGGTATGTGTGAATGAATTATATTGAAATTTCATTCCTATCATATTTTTCTCAATATGAAATTAAATTAATTGTTCTAAGATGACATTAATGATATTTTATAATAAATACTAATTTATTAAATAATTTAAAATTACTAAAAATCATAAGAATATCTTTGGTTAATATATTGACCATTTTTTACATATAAAAAATTGTCCATTTATGATCCAATATTATATTTATAATAACTATTTTGACCCCTAAATAGTAAAAACATTATTATCACTGAAATTTTCAAAAAATCTAATTGGGGGGGGGGGGTTAAAAAAATATAATCATAAAATATTAGTTAAAAATTTTAAAAAAATTTATATGAGATTAGTTTGAACCATTCTCCTTCCAATGTTTACAATTTTTATTAACTTATAAAAGTGGTCTAACGCCCGAAACATGTCATGGTGGCCTAATGTAGTGAAAACCTAAGGGGTAAACGAAAACTAGACAAAAAAACATGGGGGGATGATTACCATAAAACTAAAATAATACAAGGGTTTACATTTGAAGGCCATCAAGTTAGGAAGATTTTGAATTTTGTTTCATTTTATTCATGTCTGATTATGATTAATACTATTAAGAATAATTCTTCTACAATTATATATTAAATAAGTGACCAACCATAGAGTACTATATACACCTTGAATTGACTGTAGAAGAACCATGGAGTCAGTTTCAACCTGATGGATAGTAAAGTTGTGGGAGTTACACAATTCCACTCCCTTGAGCATCATAGAAAACTAATCTATGAGGGAGTCACCTTTCCCTAACCACAATCTGAATGCAAAAAACCCCTGAACCCAACAGATCTTGGACAACGCCTCCACCCCTTATGAAACCATTAATACATGAACCATCAATGATAAATTTAAATCATGATGTCGGGGGGTTCAAGTGAACCAAATTCCCCAGATACAACACTCTAATAGATTCAAGGTAAAGTTTTTTGTATCCCATAAGTCTCATCATAGAGAGAGAAATATCACCCCACTTGAGCAGTGTCGTGATATTCATCGCTAATGACCTATCCCTAGCCACCAAAGCTATTATGGTGCTAGAGAGTCCCTTATTCATGAACAAATTATATTTATACAATAAGATATACTAGCCTATGAAAATCATCATATCCCTCACCTTATATTCATGTATATATTCCGCTGACCTGAGGAACCAGGATTAGAGAAAGTCATCCACAGAGAGACCTGGCTCCTCCAAACCCATAACGTTTCTAAAGATGGTCTCAAAATACCCATAAAAATCATTCTTGAAGAAAATATATATGAAATACTATTCCTTAGGTCCTCAATATTAGTATTATTTGGAGACAATATAAACTCATTTCAATATACCTATTCATTTTTGGAGAGAGCCCCATTGTGTAGGCACCATACAAGGAAGTTCAGTTTTTTTCAGAATTTCATTACACCAAATAACCCCTCCCCAAGTATTGTGACCATAATTATCCTATAAAACTCCACAATAGTAATTTTCTAAGAGGTAAATATATATGGAGACCATGAACACCAACTGATCTAGTTAATTAGTAATAGTAATATTGTGAAACAAATCAAGAAGGGAAGGGTTGGGAATCACATTGGTGGAGGAATGGAATGAGGTGGCCTACAGGAAAGAAATGTCTAGTACCAAGAAACCCAGAAATCCAATGATACACCTAGACCAATTATCACTCCAAATATTGATCAAACCCTCTCCAAAAATCCATCATGAATACTTTTATAGATTAACAATATGATGGAAAGAAGAATCACAAGGCTTGTATCATATCCCACTGAAAACATGAAACTAAGATCTATATTTTTAGTGGAATATTATTCCTATTAAGACTCCCCTCCAAAAAAACTGAAGGCATCTTTTCATGCATGTAGGACATAGAGTCTGAGAATATCTTGTGGTTGATGCTACCATTCTCAACACCATGATCCAATCTATGCCATGAGGCCTAATCATATCTTCGGTCCTCTTGAGAACCCTAAAAAAATCAACCCACAATTTTCTCAATATTACAATGAACAATATTGGGGGAAATAGTTGTCGATAAGACATGCATGAGGATAGATGTTAACAAATTGTTGACCAAGGAAATTTTTACCTATAAGTAAAGGAATTGTTTTTTCCAATTGAGGATATGTGTGGAAATTTTATCCAAAATACCATCAAAATGGTGAATTTAAATATTAAGTTGTGAAATTGTAGATCCCATGTAATACATGTGAAACTACCTTTGAGAAACACCTAATTTATATTCAATCATTTTAACATTATTCTTGAGAATTGTTTTGATATATTTACACCACTCTTCCCATTATTGATGAACTGTCCACTCCAATTGAAATAAACATAAAGAATATGATTGATCTATTGAATTTTCTTGATACTCTCATTGAGGAAAATAATAAGGTTATCCAAAAAAAGAGTTGGGTAGTACCAGGTAAATTTGGCTTTCAACAGACTGGCTAGACATTCCTTTCATATATTATTTTTCATGTATCTACAAAAAGTATCTAAAACCATGATAAACAAACTTGGTGAGAGGGGATATCCATGTCTTATCCCCCAATTAAATTTAAATAATCCATAGATTTTACCTATAATAGTGACATAGAACCACAAATACCCAATTCATATGATGAAAAGATCCACCTCCTTCTCATATAATCACATACATATCATGGCTCTAATAATTAATGTCCACTAAACCCTATCATAGGTTTCTAATATATCATTATTAATGTAAATGTTTGAGCCCAAGACTTTCTTTTTTATATCTCCTAGAATTTACTGATCCATGTCAGTAGTTGATTGGGTGGACCTATACTGAGTGAAACCCTACTGCTCATCTGATATCCACTTATGGAGGTAAAATGAAAGTATTCAATTCATAATGATGTCAATAATATTATAGGGATAATTTCACATGCTAATTTTCATAAATTAGTTTAAATAGGCGGGATCATTGAGTTTGGGAATGAGAATAATAGTGGTAGCACATGCCACATGAGGAAGATTCCCCCACATAAATAATTTGAAATGTAGTCAAAAAGTCCATTTTTTTTATGTCCCATGATGTGAGATAAAAATATTGTGGAAATCCATTAGGATTGGGGGAACTTTCAACCTTAATTGTTGAGACTAATTTCCCTAGATCTTGCTAATCTGAAACCCGTTAAAAATTCTAATTGATTTTATGTAAAACCACATGTGGGGTGGAGTTAAAAAGGATAGAGTGCCATGTGGGGTAACCATCCTTCTTGGAAGGGTTAATATCCTCATGTAAGGAATGAAAATGGTACCCAACCATAACTCCAACCACCTATGGGTTTTTTGTGAATGATCCCTATTCAAGAAGGATATATGGATATATGGATCTATTCCTATCTTTGATGAATTTGTGGATAAAGGAAGTATTTTTCTCAACATATTTAAGACAAGTCACCCAAGATCTCTCTCTAGCACTCCTTTCCTATTCCATGAGAAGGTCTGAAAGCTAATTCTCGAAGCACATAGGATTTATAAAGACATCATCATCCTATTGAGATTTAGGACCCTTCATAGAATATCCAATATTGGATTTCATGGTATCCAAGTCCAGGAGGTGAGAAGGTTTGGAGCTCTTCCATAAACGAAGATCCTCCTTCAACCTTCAAATACTACTGTGAAATACCACCCCATAGATCTCATGCATGGGTTTTCCCATAATGATCGGTCTACATGGATGAAGCGAGGGTCATCCTCCCAACATCTAGAATAGAAAAACATTCTTGGATTATATTATTACCTGTAAGGAAAAGTATGATAGGCGAGTGATCAGAGACCTCAAAAACTAAATTCTCCATCATGGTTCTATGAAATATAGATATCATCTTTAGATTATCTAATAAGTGGTACAAAAAACTGCATATATGATGGATTCCCTTCTGGTTGTTGCACCATGTAAAATTTTCCCTAGATAATACAAGATCAAGAAGGCTTGTTTGAGCCATGATGCCTATGAATGAATTGATATCCTATAAAGGGTATTCACCTCCACCATTTACTTCATATGAATCAATAATTTAGTTAAAATCACCATCAATGAACCAAGAATCATCGGTTGTATTGATATCACTCAAATATTTCCAAAGAAATTACATGTCCTTCAGGTTTAATTTTGTATAAACAAAGGAAAATAAATATGAGAACATACCAAATCTGGCCATCACAAATTTTTTTGGTTAGATAGAAAAACCTTCTGGATTGAAACAGAGTTATTACAAAATATCTATATGTACTGTTTATCCTAGTCACCATTAATGAAATTATGAAATCTAGTTTTATTAAAAAAATCCAAGAACCTTTCATCTTGTTTCTTATGCTCAAATATTTATACTAAGTCCACATATATACACCTATTCTCCCACACCAATGAGTCAATATTTACCCAAAAACCCAGTCCTTGGGCATTCCAGATAGGTTATGAGATGATTTAAACTAAAGGAACTTTTTTTGGCCCCCAAAACCAAAGAGAACTTTGGTTTAGCAAAAGAGGAAGACTTCTCCTGCTTAGATTGGGCTCAGATACATACTATGCTATAAGAGGGGGAGAAGAAAATAGAATTCATATATGAATCCATCATCACAAAAAGGCTAAAATTATTTAATGGTGACCGAGTACTTGAAGTTTGGGATCATGAACTGGTTCCTTTACTTTAATGTGACCTGGATTCTAAAGGAAAAGAGACTCATATTCAATGGATGAATGTTTATCTAACAATACTTTCACATCTTCAAATCTAGAGTGAGTTCCATAATTAATTAAAATAGATAACCAAGTCAATGTAGGAATCCTGATAATAACTAACATCCATATTGACCATGGAAGAGGACTCCATCTTGGAAATAAAATGTTGAATAGGGATGAAACAAGTTAAAGGGGTTGCAGGTCACATACCATAACCAAATGGGGTGAATAACGGAAGACTTTATCCCCCCACATCATAGGCTCATCTAGGATTTGGGGATTCCTTGGGAGGGGACCAGAGGACATGAACATAGCATTGTGAAAAACCTAATGGGAATGGACTTGTAAATAACATGTTATACAGATTCATGTAAGAGAGATATACTTGAGATCATTCCACCAAGTCAATGATTTACATTCCCCGAAAAAGATGTAGGCCGAGTAGGATGAGACAAATTCAGCTCAATGAAAATATGATCCACTCCCACATTTGGATATTGTGGAGTCTGATCGTCAGCATGAATAAAATATTTGAGGGAATCTCCAATACCCAAAAGGAATGGATGGTTATGAAACAGAAGGGGGTGTCTAGGTAAATTCACAAAGGCCACCTCTTTAAATGAATCTCTACTAAAATGATCTTCTATAGACCACTTAAAAAGTTTGAATCTCTACTTTCCAATTGACCATGGGATTTGAGGACATGCTCTCACAAAGTTGTCATGTGAGGCCAGCACAATGAAGAATGCTTTTACATTCAAAACATAGATTCCTTCTGGTACCTCAAGTCCCCAAGATGATAATAGGGTATATAAGAGGGATTTAGGATGCTTATCCACTCCAAAACGAGCAACCATGGTCCACCAGTGTAACTAAATATCCGATTGGAAGGCATGTAAAGGGATATAAACTATTAGGGATCCATCAACAGAGGATGAATGTATATAATAGAGGGTTAAAAATATATATATTATAGGCATGAAATATTTTTCATTCTATAAATAAAATATATCATGATGTCTTTTACAATTCAATCCACTGAAAAAATGATAAGTTCGTTCGCGCGTATGTGTGGAAAACAACCTCTGAAAAGTAATGACATTGATTTTTTTTCAACAAATCGTATGTATAAAATATATATGTTTATTGAGAGAGAAAATATTTTATTTATGATATAAATATCATTATGAAAATAATAAATAACACTTATTTTTTTTCCATCATGATCATTGAAAAATGGAAGCGTTACTCATGCGTATGTACAACATATCATCTCCATGATTGTAATGTAGTTCATTTTTAAAAATAATAATTAAGAGATGGATTTGAAAGTATATTTTATAAATAATTTCTTAACAATTTAATTATTATTTTTTGGAGATGAGTGAATAATTACCACTTTTACCATATGTGTTACACCCTGATATTTTTTACAATAAAACTATGTTTGATAGAGTGTCTGGAAAGAAACAATGGGATTAAATGGCCAACAAAATATATAATAATTATAACCAAGACAATAAATTGGTAGGTATGAATAGTAATAACTAATTTATTAAATATATGAATTTACCATGAAATATAAAATATTTATAGATTCTTAGTAAAATGTAACACCCTAAGGTTTTGCAAATAAATTTAATATAGAATGTAATGCATGAAACATTGAGTCACTATGAATAAAATACTTTGTTATTATAAAAAATATGTTAAATATAATTTTTCTTTATATGTGTTTTGAATTTTAAAAAATGGACATACATAGTTGCGATCAGTAAGATCTTTAGAGCTTGATAGGATCAACTTACTTTTTTGGTGAATAATAACATGACCCTTATGAATATTAATATACCCTTATGAATAATAATATTACACATATAAAAAGTAAACTCGACCATGTAAGTATAAATAAAATTTAGTCACCTTATAAATTAGAGTAAATATTTTAAAAATTAATAAATAAGTTTCGGTATTTTTGTGAGTAATAAATATTCAATTACAAATTTAAATTAATAAAATAATTTAAAATAAAATTAATTTTCATAAAATGTGTTCTTAAATAAATACCTTGTTACCCTATGAATTTAGAATAATTTTATTAGGCCTTAGTTGACTTATGAATGTGTTATAATATCAGTTTTAAAATTAAAATCTATATTTTTCAAATAAATAATGATTTTAAAAAAAAATCACATACTTAGAAAATTATTTTGATAAAATTGAGTGCATTTTATAATTGTAAATTATTGGAAAATGGTTGTGGTTAAATTTATTTATTTTTCTAAAATACTTGAATTTTTAGTGAATAGTAAAATACGATAATTTATGGTATAAAAACATTAGAAGCTAAATAAACTATTCCTCGATCCATCACTGATATAAGAGCACTTGGTTAACATGCACATGCACTTATAACTATTTTTGGACACAAGAATCAACAATATTGTTTTTCTTGTGAAAAATAATAAAATAATCAATAAGATATTCAAAAATCACCCCTCTCCACCATTATAAAACCCAACCTCACTCCCTCTTCTCCTCACTCCTCTTATGCTTGAATCTTCTCAAAGATCTCCCCAAATACTCTTCTATAGTATTTAACCACATCCATGTGCTCTTGGGATTTCTAAAATAACTAAATCCCTTCCCTTAAGAAGGTTCCTAAGGAGGATATTTCAAGAATTAAACCCACACCCTTTTTCTTTTAATTTCATTTTCAATTTATTTTCTTCTTTATCATCTCCACACCTACTATGTCCAAATGATCATGATGACTACAATATAATATATATAATTCAATTATATCATTTTAATGGAATATCCTTCTTCAAACTACTATATCTCTCTCTCTTTTTACTAAACTGAAATCATCATCCGGGAGGTTTCTATTTATGACCATCACATATGACAAACTTTTGTTTTCAATTTCTACATCAAGGATGGTCAAGAAACCATTTTTATGGTTGAAATAGATTATTAAACATGTATTATTTATTTTGTTAAACTAGTATATATACATAATACTAATTCATACGGAAAAACTAATTCGTAAGAATCAAAATATTACCAAAATAATCTAAATGATTATCACTAATATTATATATAATAACTTATCCTCATACCATATAAATAAAATAATTATATCACCATTTAATATTTTTTATGTTCATTAATATCACATAAATTTAATCTTGGATAATTATACTAATTCCACATGAGCTTCCAAACTCATATACAATTTTACTAATCATGAAAACCAAGGAATTGAACACTCCTGAGCGATATGATTGTATCTTAATACCCATCCAAAAAGCAATAAATGAAATTAATAAAATTATGATAAATCAAATACATGTATATAATTTTACTAATTAATTAATTAATGGATTTATTTTTATTATCATGTACATTAAGGTAAATCAAAAAACTTATTCAGACATAAGGTAATGGTTTTCTACACAAACCACCATTTTCATTAAGGTTACTCTTTATCTCCCTTAATATCAATTAAATACCTAATTATTATTATTTAAAACTAATAAATTATGGGTTAATGTTATATATATATTTGAACCAATCAAAATCCTTCTTTATTTTATGGGGATTCAAATGATTTAAAAGGATATTTCTCAATTCTTCCTGAGAAACAAGCTTGATTCAATGGAACTTCTCAAATTATTACATATTTTTAAGTGCACTATATATACTATTTTAATATACCATTATATTTTTAAAGCCACTCATGTCATCATGAATAAACAACATTATTTTATTTCTGGTTTTAAGAAATAATTTTTCCAAAATAACTCTTCTTTTTTAAAATGTATTTCTCTAAAAAATTCCTCGATGATTTTATTAGAGTATTTTTATCCATTTCAACACCTATATTGAATTTTATGTCTTATTGAAGTTAATATATTATTTTTTATCATCTAAAATATTTTCTTAAATGGTTTATGATCAGTTTGACTATAGATATGATTTCATTATACCATTCACCATACTAATCAGAATGGTTAGTGTTTATGTGTATAGATTGGGGAAAGTTATTTCATATGTTCATGTTGTTTATGTTTAGAACCTTTCATATGAGGAATGAATTGGACTTAGCTAGTGATGGTTGGGTCCTTCTATATCCCCTTGATGCATTAGTAGGACTTATGAGACAAAAAAGAGTTGGATTTTAGCCGATGCTTTACCTTAGCATTTTTAGACATCTTGGCCGAAGCCTTGAAATTATGTTTTAGATGTCCGACATTATGAATTCCCTCATTATGGTATTATTAATTGATAATCCATGTTATTATTAGACTATTAGAATATGAATGGTTATTTTTCATTCTCTTATGATCATTTATACGGCCTTATTTAATCACCTTTCATTCCTTCCATATTATGATCAAGTATATTTTTAATGGTGTGTGTTTTTAGTTGTTCACCATGCCGAGTGCTTATTTTCATGATAACATACATTTTATTACTTACCCTTATTGTGAATATGATCTCACCCCTTTTTAGTTTTTAATTTTCCATAGGTTTTGAAGATGCATATTATGAATGATATGTACTTATAATCTATGAGTCATAGATGTGTCCAATGGAATTTGTATTATGTATTTCATTTCAAGCTGTAATGTTAAAATTATGTATTTATATTGTTTTCCAAAACTACTAAACTATTTGTTCCATTGTGATATTAATTTCTTGTAATCATTCCAATGTAATAAAATAATTCACCAACTCCAAGAAACTAGGGTTATGGAATTATAGTTGGTATCAAAGGAAGATTAGTAGAAAACTTGGAAACTAGATTTAGAAAATGTAGATTATAGAACAAAACCCTAAGATGGAATTTGAGGATAAGAATACAAGAAAATCATAGAATTTTGGTATGGTACAAATTTTGTGGATATTTTTATAAAATACATCCTTCTCTAGATATTAAAATAGGAAGTTGTTCTGGCACAGATGTACCTAGGAGTAACAACCCTGACAAGGTGTTCCAGGCTTGACTCTGGGTAACCAAGTACATGACAATAGTCCTTACTGCACACATAGTTTTACACTCATGGGGGATATTCTTAGGATAATTCATAATTTATTTATAAACCATTATAATGTATTTAAATTTAAATATTTCTTTAATGAAACCCCACTTACGATTATTAAATTAGACATGCATAAAATTTAAATTTGTGTTATGTTTTTTTCTAGTTTGGAATTATACATTATGAATCATAACCTAATTTAGAGAATGAAATTATTTATAAATATCACCTAGTAGAAGTAATGGAAACCACATGGACTCACGTATCCCAATGTAGGGATTTCTATCCTATGAAAAATAATGATGTTGGTCCGGAAGCTGCTAATGGTGCTAGGCATCTGTTGACACTCTTTTTCGTCATAGAGTCTAATGACTAAATAAGGGGAACACCTTATCATAAAGAGATTCATCCTTTTAAGAAACATAAAAAATTGACAAAGGCATGAACAAAGATTACATTAAGTAAGGGCCACACAAGTTTCTTCATGGTCGTGCAAGTATACTTACGCGCAACATTTTGGGCGCACAGGTGACTTGTGCGCCCTATTTGATTTTCCCCAAGGTCTTCAGTAGCCTATAAATACCCCTTATGGGCCCCCCATTTTGAGGACGAAAAATTCCAAAAGTACGATTTAAGATCCCAATGCCCTAGTCTCTACTTGAAGTCTTATGATCACTTCTAAGGTAATTTCTTACCTAGAACAGAATATCTAAAGAAGAGGAATAAGGCCTAAGTGTTGAAAGTCATCAACACCTACGCGCCTAAGTGTCCAACCCTTATGGGAAATGGTCACACTTGTGCGGTGCCTTATCCCTTCAACAGAACCTGCGCACCACCCTTTCAGAAGCCTTTAGAGATTTTACTAAGGCCTTTAGCAAAGTCTCTCCGAAGTATTATCCTATGGGTTGACCGTTGCGTAAGTACACATGTGTCGCGCAGGTATACTTGCGCTACCAGTACTTGCGCGCCCAAACCGGACCTGCACGCCTACCTCCTTTTGGGTGCCCCTCCTTCCTATTCAACTCATTTCTTCAAATCCACCTCTCCTCTTCAAGATTTAGCCTTAAAAACCTTCTTTAATTTCATTTATGGCATGTTTCCTTTGTTGGATTCTTTATCTGAAAGGGATTATGTGGAATATCTCTCAAAACCTAGTGATTTACATGTCTTTATTTCACTAGGGTTAGATATTTTATTCATTCAACCTCATTTTTTAAAATGAGAAGATCATTAATATGGGAATCCACCTTAGAAGTAAGTCTTAATAGTTAGTGTATCCAAATCTCCATAAAAGCACATATACCTTTATGGACCTTGTTCTAGGGCTTCTTCTCTGAAATAAATCCCGATATTTATCTATTTGGGCAATCATACATACGTAAGCCCCATATCATTCCTTATGACCGCCACTTTCATGGCACAAATCATCAGGTTTACTGATACCTCATGTTTCTCACACCGAGCATGACTCACGTGAGTTTAGAGTGTAAAAGTAACCACGACACATCTCTTTGGGCCGTTAATCATACGTAAGCCCCCACAATTCTTAACCGAACTACGTGGACTTTGATCTCTATCTTAAAAGTAGAGTACATAGGAATCCTTTCTAAGGTTCAAGACTATCATCCATTAATTATCATCTGTCCCATATGATGTTAAACTATATCTTAATTCCCGAACTAAATGGGTTCTGATTCCTTTTATAAATAAGGATACGTAGGTAGCCCATTTGCATGTACGATCCCAACTCTAAAAAAATCTATGTACTTCTGAATGAAAATTAACTTCAAGTGCCCCACTGAGTGGCTTTAAAACTAGTATGGCTATCATAATGACCAAGATATTTATATATAATGTGTTGAAGGATACCAATGACTAAGAGTATCTAACAAATACAGATGATTCTATATTGATGAAGAACCTCAAATACAGATAAAAGATTCTCTAAATCTCATACATATCAATCATTGATTGTTAGATCTAAGGAAATATCATTTTCATACTTGGTAATGTAATAAGGATTCATGAACATAACTTAAATCTATAAAGAGAGTCCCGGAGTAGACAATAATTCCCCCAAAAAAGGTGTGATGAGTCCGACCTCCCATCCTCTCGACCAATGCAAATTATTAAGCCTCATCGGTCCACAACTAGTGAGAACCTACCTTTAGAAAGTAGGTCCAAATAAATATATAATCATTGGGTGTTTTCGGTTCTACAAATAAACCCGTTAGAAACTGATTGGAATGTTTGAACCTTAAACAGACAAGGTCATCCCCATTTCCAGAGGAAAAAAAATGGTGAACCCGATGTGAATCCTTAACCAAGTTAAAATGATATTTTACTTATTTGTTGGGCCCCTATTTAAACTCAATGAGAGGGACAAAAAAACAATCAATAACATATGTGCTCATCCAAAAGATGTAGTGGCAAAAATTATTTTGATTATGTCTATTATATAAAATAGGCACTCATTTCCAGGATCTTTCTGCATTATAGAAATGGATTCTCTAAAGTTCACACCTGGGAATGCATCTAGTACTACTCTTGCTGGATCTTCGTCCACTCTGAGGATGACATCACCTACTCAACATCTTCAACGCTGGGTCTCAAATGAAATGGTTAAGGAATACCATCTAAATAGTACCATTATGACACTGGAGGATACTCGACAAGACCTCCAAGTCAATAATCCACCCTCGTTGTCTGGACAACGATGAACAGTGATCAAGAAACAGGTGGTGCCAACCACCGTCTCCAACTGTTTCAGGTCGTTATCCCTGGAACACAATCACTAGTCCCTCCCGTATTATGAGGAGGTGAATGAGAAGGTCAATCAATTCCTTAATTCAAGGAGACATGAGTCCTTCCTGAGGGATCCCATCAACAATCGCCGCCAGACTCATGCGGCAGTGCACCCTCAACTTGATGAGGGTATCACCTTTAGGGGTTCGGCTCAGGTCCCTCGGAACTGAGTCCGCAATATGAACCGCCAGAGTCAAAATCTGGTCAACAGGGAGAAGGTTCTTATTTCTACCCCCTCTGGAGAAGTCCATCAAGCCAACTTGATGTCAAGCAACGAGCGGGCACATACACCTGTCCGTTCTAATTCCACTGTCTAGCAGACTCGTCTGGCAGAAACCCACCAATCCCACCAAGAAATTCTGGTAGAGTATTATAGGTAGGAATATACACCTATTTATAACTCATCAGTTAGTCAACAGGCTCATCTGACTACAACTAAAAAATCCCACCAATCTGATATGGCGTCGGCTGATAAATTGGAACATACACCTGTTTACAATCAACAATTATGTCAGTAGTCTTGTCTTCTAGTATTGAAGGAAAATAATCAACCATACTTGACAAGGAATACACAGTAGGCACATACACCTGCCAATGTTAATCTAGCCTGCCAACAGTCTCGTTTGGTAGTATCCAGAGAAGTCAATCGGAAAGCTCCGATGACAAATTTGGTGCAGACTCAACTCTCTGCCCCCAAACATGAGTACTGTCAGAATTCACTGGCAGGAAAAGGAGGACAGAATCAGGAATACATACCTACTCCAAGCATGAAATGGACGCATATTACCATTCTAGCAACTGAATTCACCAAGCACATTCTGATGATGGTGAAAGAGCAGAAGCAAATCCCTACTCATATTATGGATTCCTGTCAGAAATTTATAACAACTTCAGCATCATCATAGGGAAAGAAACACAAATCTATCCCAACCAGTGGAGTGTCACATCAACATGTCACTCCGAAACAGATACACACCTTTGTTCTAGTACAAGAGGGTTGTGGGGTATACTCCCCCATATCATACGGACAATCAAGTCAAGAAAATACACCTCATTTGAATGGAGATAATCAGCCTAACTTAATCATTTCTCCTGAGCAGACACATACACCTGCCCATAATAACCTCTTTTGTCAACAAGTGGTTCCTAAAGTGAGTAAGAATCTATCTAAGAAAAAGAATCGTCTAATACAGTCAAGAAATCGAGAGTCGATCTGTAATAAGGCCTTTCTCGATGCTGGAGTTCTTGATGCACTCAGACAATTATCTATTGCAACTCAAGATTCTAATCTCTCATTTCCCAATAGCGGGAACATTAATTCCGAAGGTCTGCATTAGAAACTTCCTCATGATGGCTTTCTTCATGATAGATTGGTCTATCTCGAAGTATTATCTTCGGATTAGATCCATGATAACCCTCTGTGTGGCCAAAAGACTAAGGAGCAGGAGGTTTCATCTTTTCCTCTAAACCCACCATGGAGGTTCTCCCGATGATGATGAATTTAGCTGCGAAAGTCCTATCCATAGTATTAATTCACATTGCCTGTAAAATTCTTCAAAGGAAAATGTTGTGACGAGAAAGACCTCTTATCTTAAGGAACTTGCAAATGTGATGCCAGTCATGTCTGATGCTTTACCACTAGTAGGTGAAATACTTTCTCAATCAGAAGATAGCCTGGGGTGTAGGTCATTCTCCAAACCACCCCTGGGTCATTCATCTTCTAGTTTGATAAATGAATTATCTACCAATCTTGTTGAATCAGATGAAGCAACAAGGAAGCACCATATCATGTCTAATCAGGTAGAAGAATATTCATTGAATGATAAAGAGGAATTTCTGAATATGATAAAACAACTGGAGAAAGGTGAAGTGCCAGTTATGTTTTGGACTTTGGCTGACTCTCAGTATGACATTCTAGATATGTTGATGAAATATTTTATTCACGATATTCGTCTCAACATGTGGAAAAACCTTTGTCAATTGAACAAGAAAATATTATCTTATGATGAATATGAAAATCATGTTAAGATAATAGAAGGGTTGCAACACCAAATTGACTTCTAATCTCTCTCAGTCTCCTGATATCCGAAGGCTGAAAAGTAGCAGAGAACCCTTCAACGTTCATGCCTTGGCGCACTTAAAAGGTTGCACCAGTTAATTTCCAATTCCCCATATTGTATTTATTTCAGGGGATGGGGTGTTCCTGGGGCACTACATTTCACTGTACTCTACAGCCAACAAAGCCCTCCAAAAATGGCCTCATGCAATGTTATTGCCCTTCGCCGTCCACAACCAATTGGCATTGTTTGTAATCAAAGGCTCTCTCAAGAACATGCCTCAACTAGTTCTTCTCAAAATCAGACATACAAAGAACAAGTTGTCGAATTACTCTTGCATTAGGAAAATGAGAATATCAAACAGGCTTCTCATCTAAAGCGTGCACATCATTAAGTGATAGACGTGTCAGAAATCATCCAATGGTCTTTTGAACCAGGATATTTGAGTGGATGTAGGTTAATGCATCTAGCCAATTTCCGAACTAAACTCTGCAATATCAGGAGAGATTTTAAGAAAGTCTCACATATAGAAACTTAAGAACCTCCCCAGCTTTCCAGAATGGGGACTCTTTTATCCCAACCCTCAGAGTCAACAAATAGGATTCTAGGAGTTGAGCATGAAAAGGGGGAATAGCCCCAGTCCACAGGACTGGGGACTTTTTCAAATCCTCAATCCATTCCTCAGCGGAAGTTAGTCTTCTCTAGATTCAGGAAGAAGCCACAAGAGGAACAAAGAGATGAATTATCAATAGATTCCTTCCAAATTACGGTTCTTCAAGAATTTCCTGAGGGATCAACTCAACAGAAGGCAGTGTCTCATCAGGGACATGGAAGAAGACAATATCGTAGAAATTCTAAAAGAAAGGATGCAATGTGTTATGCATCAATAAATGTCATCAATGCTGTTGTTTCTGATCCTCCAGAACATGAGGCTCACTCAAAGGGATCATATGAGGAAGTTCCTGCTTAATAGGTTGTGCACACGGAAGCCAATGAAGAAGGTGTGCATACACGAAATCAAAGGATTACCTAGAATCTAGGTATTCCTTCAATAACCAACTTCCCCTCTATGAATGGAATCCAATAAGGGGAAAGGAAATAATCAGGTTACGTCCCACCCTTCCTCTGTAGAAGGCAAATCTCTCTCACTTGAGCTAAGGTTTGCACAACAGGAGAATGAAATGAAGGAGTTAAGACGGTTGAATACAGGACTAGTTTAAGGTAGTCTTCCTCCTAAGCGTGCTAGAGTCAGTCAGCCAAGGGAATTTGTTGCAGTTTCTAAGATGGATCAAGAATATACTCCTTTACCAGTACACCCTCATAGGTATAAACAATAATCGGTGGTGCTACCATCAACTGCAGTACCAGCCACTACACCTGTCCAAGCTCCAGTTATTTCACCTGCTCAGGTCCAAGATCAACCAGGTGTTTCTCAAATGTTAATAACTTCCATTGAGTCATTAACAGCTCAGTTGGAAGATGTGGAGGGAAAGAGTGAAAATATTAAACCAGAAAAAAGAGCTTACCCTGAATGGGTTGATGCAATTCCTCCCCCATCAAATTTTTCAAGTACAACATTTCAAATATTTAATGGTCCGGAAGACCCAGAGCAACAATTAACACATTTTGTTTCTCATTGAGATCCTATGATGGGAACCCCTCAATAACAAGAAGAAGTTAAGCTCATGTGTTTTGTACAGTCATTCGAAGGGCCTACTTTTTACTAGTATACAAGCTAGTAATCCCGGTCAATAACCAGATGGGAAGATCTCCATCAATGATTTTTTCTTCAATTTAGCTGAACTTTTCCAAAGAAAATAGTTTTTGATCTTACAAATTGTAATCATAGGGATAATTAAAGGGTTTTAGATTTCATTGCTCGCTGGAAGTGATTAACATATTCCCTAAGCTTAGAACTCCCTCAAGAAGAATTGTTTCCAATCTGTGTGGAAAATTTTCATGATGAGTTACGCACACCATTGATCCCTGTGAAATACACAGGAGGGTTTCAAGACCTTACTTCGATGACTCAGCATATCAAAAACTCTCTTACAAAGACTATGTATAAAACTTGTTTAATTCCATTAGCTCTAGGAAGAAGAATGGGTAAAGCAGATACTGCTACAGTTACACTTAAACAAGCACCTGTACCTGCTTCTACTTCATAACCTTCATCTTATCGAAGGGCTCCACCTCCTGAGCGTCAACAACATAAGCCATTTTGTCAAGATGATCAAAGAGATCAAAGATGGAAACAATTCGAAGATCTAAAGAGAAAAGTTTACTCTTTCTGAAATGAACAAGTTCCTGGTTACTTAATTTTGGCTCTGGAAAATAATTTAGTTCAATTGCCAAGGCCCAAAAGGACAAATAAAGAAGGAGATAAAGACCATCCCAACTATTTCCCATTTCATCAGATGTTGGGGCATCCCATTAAAGAGTGTTTTGTCTTGAAATACCTCCTACAAAAGATGGTGGACTCGGGACAGGTAAAAATGAAAGGTTCTTCAGCTCATGTATCATGTGTTACTGCTACAAATCTAGAGGAAGAAAGCGAGTGGCAAGAAGTAAAAAGAAAAAATACGCAAAAAATATAAGGATTGGATGGTAACAAAAATGATCAACCGAACTCATACCAATTTATGAACGCAATTGAAGAAACCAATTGTGTCTTCTACTATGAATGCCACAGAAAAACCTTTTTCATTAGAGGGAAAATACTCAAAGACACGACATAATTCAAAGAGAGATGAACAGTTAGAAGAAGATGAGATCATGTCAAATCACAAGTTGTATTTGAATCTGGATGATTTTATGCCATCTACTTCAAAGCCATGGGCACCGCCCCACCAAACGACACAACCTAAACTAGCTAATCAGGAAGATCCTTCCTTAGAAGAAGAGTTGATCTTTGGTTCTATTGACATGATTCATTTAATAGATCCTTATTCCAGTCACAGTTTCGATCCTGATGAACCTGAGTTCCCTGTATCAAACAAATGAATTAGAGGGAGTTCCAGAGGGCTGTGATATAGAGGAAGACATGGATATCCCAGAATCCACTATTCCAATCCTACCCCTGCTAGAACTGTATATGCAGTAGAAACTCATGGAAGATCCCTTCAGCGAGCTCAACAAGAACAAGAAAATTCTTCCACCAATAGCAGATTCAGTCCTGGCACAGTTATTTTCGAAGATCGGTTAGAAGTTACACCTTCTTCCTCTCGGAAAATAAATAGACCTAGTCAACCTAATCTTCCTAAGCCAGGATCATTTTCAACTCCTACCCCGATACAAGATGCATATACTTCCAAGGAAACAACTTCTTAGGCACCTAAAAAACCACATGTTCTTGTTGGAAAACACAAACCTTTGGACCAAAAATATGATGTCTTGAAACATTTGTCCCAAGTACCAGCGAAGTTATCAATTCTGGATGCCTTGAATTTATCAAAGTATCTTTGGGAGGCACTCATTGAGGATTTTTCAAGTCCTCTGGAATTCAAAATTGAAATTTCTACGGCTGAAGTCTACCATGTTAAGAATGGTCCTGCAGAATGACAAGCAGTGATATCTTTTACAGATGAAGATGAATATGATGTTGTGCATGGACATATTAGACCTTTGTATTTATCTGGAAAGGTCAATGGTGTAGATATCTGAAGATATTTCATTGATAATGGTTCATGAGTCAACCTCATCCCCATTCGTACACTTCATCGATTGGGACTCATAAAATCTGATTTATCTCCTTCTACTTTGATGTTAAAAGGATATGTTATAAAATGAACAGGAACCACTTGGAGAGATTACACTCGAAACTCAGTTTGGAGATTATGTATCCAATTCAAATTTCAGGATTTTTGATCATGATACAACCTTCAACGTTTTTCTTGTATGACAATGGCTACATCAACATGAAGTTATCCCTTCATCATACCATCAATGTCTTAAATATTGTTTCAATGGACAAATCGGGACATTTTATGGTGATAAGGCCCCATTAAAAACATGTGAATCTCAATACATTGAGGCTGAATTCTATCACATGGAGGGTAGGGAAAAATCCACAATAAGAATGGTTACCAAGGTTAATGCTCCATATGGTTTGGAAAAGATTCTAATAAACTGATTCATACATATGAGTACAGATTATGTATTGCCTATCAGTCAAATTGACAGGATAGACCCAAATCCAAGTACTCTTATTGAAACTTCCATAATGTCAATTACGGAAATCAATCCAGACAGCATGGGAGAAAGTGGTGATCCACCAAGAAATGATGAAAGCTCAAATGGAAATGTCTTCATTTCATCTTCTAAAATCCAGCAAGTCTATACTTCACCAACCAGGCCAGAAGAAGTTATAGCAATGTTGGAGGTGAACTATGATGTCAATTCTAAATCCATCATCTCCTCATTATTACCTAAGGATGACCCTTCATCATCAATATGGGCAGAAATAGAAGCCTCTTCTTCAAGATGTTCAAATTTTAACATCTATTCTGATCATGGAAATTATGCTTTATCATCTACTATGCAAGTAGAAACACAAGAAGTAACACATGTTGAAGAAGAAGAGGAAGATCTCAGGGATGCTCCTCCATCATTTGAAGAGGGTATATCCATTACTGTGGATGAACTCAGAGAAATAAATCTGGGTACAAAAGAAGATCCACACCTCACTTTAATTAGTGCAGCCATGACTTTAGAGTAGCAAGAAATTTATATTTCTTTTTCAAAGAAAAATCGAGATATATTTGCTTGTAATTATACAGAAATTCCAGGGCTTGATCCTGATGTTGCTACTCATCATTTGGGTTTTCCAGATGAACATTGAGGATTCAAACAAGCTGCAAGAAGAACACACCCAACTTATGCTTCCAAAATTGAAGCTAAAGTGGATAATCTTATCAAATATAACTTCATCAGAGAAGTTCAATATCCCAAATGGTTGGATAATATTGTACCTATGAAAAAGAAGAATGGAAAAATTAGATTTTTCCTTGATTTTAGAGATCTTAATCGGTATTGTCCTAAGGATGATTTTCCAGTTCTGATTACAGAACTCTTAAGTGATGCAATAGATGTCTATGAATCACTTTCCTTCATGGATGGATATTCTAGATATAATCAAATCTTAATGGCTCCAGAAGTTGTAGAATATACAGGTTTTAGAGCCCCTCAGGGTGTGTTTTTCTATCGGGTAATACCCTTTGTCCTGAAGAATGCAGGCGCAACATATCATCATGCCATGCACCATATCTTCAAACCCTTTTTAGGGAAATTTTTTGAATGTTATGTGGATGATTTGGTGGTTAAATCCAGACAAAGTTCTAATCACTTGGATGATTTAGAAGTCATATTCCACAAACTTCTACAACACAATTTGAAGATGAACCCCTTGAAATGTGCTTTTGGGGTAACCTCAGGAAAATTTCTCAGTTTTTTTATATGACATCATGGTATCGAAGTCGATCCTGAGAAGACAAAGTCAATCCTTGGAATTTCACCTCCTCGGAATTTTAAATAATTGAGAGGACTTCAAGGACACTTGGCCTATATTCGGAATTTCATCGCCAATTTGGAAGGAAAAAGTTTACCCTTCACAAAATTGATGAAGAAGAAATTCACTTACCAGTGGACTGAATAATCTCAAGAAGAATTCAATATTCTCAAGAAATATCTCTTGAGTCCACCATTATTAATTCCACCAGTTGAAGGAAGGCCACTTATTCCTTATCTGACAGCCTTAGAGCGATCCTTGGGAGCCTTCCATGCCCAAAAGAATGATACTGGGAATGAAAACAACCTTTATTATCTCAGTCGGACTATGCTTTAAGTAGAAACACGATATTCAAGTATTAAAAAGTGCTTCCTAGAATTAATATTTGCAGTTCAAAATTTGAGACACTACCTGAAACATCATGAATTCCGTTTGGTATCTCGCAATAACCCGCTCAAATTCATCCTCTGTCGTCCAATTCTTACAGGACATCTAGCAAGGTGGGAAGTTATTTTGAAGCAATTTGATATCCAGTATGTGTCTCAAAAGGAAATAAAGGGCCAAGATCTAGCTGATTTCCTTGTTGAACACCCTTCAGTAGAAGATACATCTTTAGATATTGAGCTTCCTGATGAGGAAGTATTCTATATTAAAGATAGTATTCAAACATAGGAAATGTACTTTGATGGTGCTTCCAGAAGTCCAACAGGGAAGAAAATGGAAGATCATAAATTAAACAAAGATGGGTAGGGAATTGTGCTTATTTCCACGAAAAAGGATGTGCTACCTTATTCCTTCTTATTGCAGGAAGGTGGTACAAACAATGAAGCAGAATATCAAGCTCTCATTGTAGGATTAGAGTTGGCGCTTAAAGCACAAGTGAATCACTTAAAAGTGAATGGTGATTCAGACCTGATAATCAAACAAGTCAATGGGGATTATGAAATCAGAAAAGAAGATTTAATCCATTTGTATGATTAAGTCAGAGAGTTAATGGTGGAATTTCCTTCGGAACTGACACTTTCTTATGTCTCGCAATCAAAAAATGCTCAAGCTGATGCATTGGATAATATAGCTATAGCTCTGGCAGAACCAAATCGTGATGAGACAATCATTAGTATTGCCCACTGTCGTACAATTTCTCCTTTTGTTAAAATCAGAATAGAAAAAATCAATGAAATTAATCCCATTTCTGAACCATATGGTCATACTACATGATGTATGACACATATTAGGGATTAACTTCAGAATGGAACACTCCCACCTGATAGATCAGAGAAAGAACATATCCGGCGACGTGTGGTCAATTTTACACTTTATGATAGCCCTGATCACCTAGGAGAAATTCTATACAAAAGAGGTTTTGATGGAGTTCTCTTCAGATGCATTGATGGTGAAGAGAAAATGGCTGTCATGAAAGAACTACATGTAGGAGCCTGTGGTGCCCACCAGTCTGGACAGAGACTGTCTGATCAAATTTGAAGGCTTGGATTCTTTTGGCCTTCAATGATACAAGATTGTGTTGATTTCACGAAGAAGTGTCATTCATGGAAAGTATGTGCCAACTTCATTCATCAACCCCCATAGTTGCTTCATACAGCTAAATACTCGTGGCCATTTTCCACATGGAGAATGGATGTAGTGGGACCTTACCCTTCAGCTACATCTAAGCAGTTTAAGTACATTCTTACTGCTAGTGACTTCTTCTCCAAATGGGAAGAGGCCATAACTCTTAAAGTGGTTAGTTATAAAACCATTGTTAGCTTCATCAAGTCTAACATCATTACCAGATTTGGTGTCCTTCATACCATATTAACGGACAATGGAACCAACTTCTGTTCATCCGAGGTAAAGAAGTTGTATCAAGAATACACCATAAAATCCAACCATTCATCTCGGTATCATGCAGCTGCCAATGGCCAGATATAAGCCTTTAATAAGAATCTTTCAAATATACTAAAAAATATTGTGGATAAAGATAAGAAATCATGCCCTGATAAACTCTTTCATGCTTTATGGTCTTATCGAACCACCACCCGCACTGCAACACGGTCAACTCCATATTCATTAGTATATGGAACAGAAGCAGTCTTGCCCATTGAGGTTCAATTACCCTCACTTAGGGTATCCATTTGGGATTAGTCATCTATAGATGAACAATATCAAAAGAGATTGGATGAATTGGAATGATTAGATGAGAAAATATTGTGCACCTTGCACCACTTGAAAGTCTATCAGAATCGAATAGCACGACATTTCAACAAAAAAGTTCATCTTCATTCATTCGTTTAGGGATAATTGGTATTGGTTCTCATAACTCCAATGATACTAAGAAATAAGCCTCCAAAACTTGAGCCAAAGTGGGAAGGACCTTACTCAATACATAAGGTCTACTCCAATGGAGCTTATTCTTTAATCTCAATGGATGGTGGACTCATTACTTCTCCAACTAATTCCAGATTTCTGAAGAAAAATTTTGTATAACATAAATACATCACTCTGGTCCATGCATATGTCCTTAAACTATTCTCACCATCATGCAACATGACGTTAAACAGTATTGTTGCCATTTCGTCCAACATGACGATAAACTGTGCCATCGTACAATATGACATTAAACTGTTCCATCTTCCAACATAATGTTAAACTATATTATCCCTCATATATCCTAGCTACATGACACTAAACTGTATATAAACCTTATTCCCAACATGACGTTAAACTATGGAAAAGTCCCTAATACATCCAACATGACGTTAAACTATGTCCCCATTGTCCTCACTGCAAGACATTAAACTGCATAGCCATACGTCATAGCTACATGACGCTAAAATATACAACACCCGCCCTTGCTATACGACGTTAAACTATATATCCCTTCTTTTTTCCTTACTACATTACATTAAACTACGTAGTCCCTACCTAAGTCCTTACTGCATGGCATTAAACTGCACAGTCCCTTCTTCGTCCAACATGACGTCAAACTGTGCATCGTTAGGGTTTTTTCTACCTCTTGTTTCTCACACTGAGTATGAATCACGTGAGCTTAGAGTAAACTTCAAACATAACACCCTTTCTAGGATGCTAACCATATGTAAGTCCCAACACCATTTTTGGGTCGTTGTCCTCAAGAACAACTTGAAAACCAATTCATTCTTCAATCGAACTATACGGACTTTGATCCTTGCCTTCTAGCCCTGGTACATAGGCAACCTCCAGAGGTTCAAGCCCGAAACCAATATATTCACATCGGTTCACCTCCATCTCATACAGTGTTGATTCATGAAACCTCCCCCAGAACCTATATTTTTTACATTGGTTAACCATCATCCTTGCTATATGACATTAAACTATTATCACTTTTGTCCAATACGACAATAAACTAAAACATTCTTTGACACCCTCACCTGAGAGGGAATCATAATTTACATTGATCTCCAATCATGTTATATTCCAAAGACTACATGAATACATGGAAATGTCCAAACCATTAATCTTGGGTCAAACTATCAATGCACGAAAGTCCCCTTTCACCCTTCATATGTACGAACCAAATCTTTACAAAAGGGTATTTCAAGAACTATGTGTGGCTTGATTCCCACCATTATGGGACACTTAGGAATGTTCAAGCATCCCTCGAATCAAGCCCCATGTTTTTGGGCCTAACCCCAAATTTCACTTTCAGTCCCTTGGCTAAAAATTTCTCCTCTGAAAACATGAATGTTGTATGAAAACCCTAGTTTTCATTCACATCAGGTTTATAAAACACACAATGTGTATTTCTTATTATGGTCTGAGATCTATGACCCTAAACTAAGATCTCTTACACTATTGTCCCACATTACGTTAAACTGTATTTCAAGAACAATGTATGGATTGATTCCTATCCTTATGGGATACATAGTGAAGTCCAACACCTCAATTCAGGACCTAGCCACATCATGATTATGGTTAGCATTGATCTTTGTATCTCAACATATATTGGACAATGCCCATTTTTGATGTGTTATACTCCTAAACTTAAATACTTTCATATCTCCATAACCCTTTTCCTGACTTCTAGTCACAAAATGTTTGATACTTGGTAATTCTTTTGTTTGACTATGTACCACGTGCCCTTAGGTGGCCTTGCATAATTAGTCTATATAACAGACCTGTCAGCCAAAAGATGCTATTATTTGACTATGTAGTTAATGAAATTAGGTGGACCTGCATAATTCAACCCCCTAACGGGGTTGTCAAATAATGGTGACTTCATTCTTGTGAAGAAAACCTCTTTTATCCTTATTTGTCTTAATTACAATATATAGGGATCTTAAAAAAATAGCGATCCATAACATACTTGTCCCATATTATTTTTCATGATCTAAAAGTATTCAAGTCAATGGTTTATATTTCCTTTCCATACATTTGGGTCAGACCATCGTAGGAGTGACATGTATCCAATTCTTTAACAATCATGATGGGAAATATCCTCTCCATATTCAAGTACCTCTCTCCATACAGCAGACTCTATGCTTTGGAAAATTTGAATCTCCATAAACTTTCATTGGCTTTTTAGCAATAGAAAAGTAAAATTTCTGAGAGTTCTTTTTCCTGATTATGCAGCACGTGCCCTTAGGCGGCCTTGCAAAAGTATTCTTCATAACAGACGTGTCATCCAAAAGATTCTATTATTTGACTATGCAGCCAATGTCCTTAAGCGTCCCTGCATAATTCAACCCCCTAACAGGTTTGTTAAATAGTGGTAACTTCATTCTCAGTATGTACTTCTTCTAATTCCTTTTATCCCTTTTTCACATCATTCCTCAGAGTCAAAATCTCTTAAGTCATAGTTTACAAGTTTTTCCCCATACTTGAATATGGTAATATGTTTTCAGATAAATTATCAAAGAATTGCGTCAATTTATATCCATTCGGTCAAAGCTATTTCAACCTTAAACATTAGCCTTTTTTATGTCTGACGTGCATGACTTTAAACTTCCCACAAAATATAAGGGAACTCTGAACAAAATTCAAGTACCAGCTCACTAAACATACATTTTTTATGATTTAGGTAATATTGATAAAATAAAAAGATTAAATGTTGGTAGGGTTATTCATAATAATCCTAGAAAAAATAAAACTATGCTTACCAGGCCCATTGGCATAGGTAAAAATTTAAAGCAGGTAACAAAAGAAGGAATGCACAAATGATTGAAGATGAACATGTTTTTCATTTGATGCACAAGAGTTAGAAAGACATCCACAGACTGGAGTCTCTTCTCTTTTCCAAGAATTAAAATATACTTTCAACATAAGTCTTCATTTGATTTATGACATCCCGATCTTCATCAGCAGCTACTTGAAGATCACGCACTCGACCAACTTCACTCTTTTCGGCTTGATAGAGTGATTTCTTGGCTTCAACGATGGCTTTCATACCATTTGTTTGAACTCCTTCTAGTGAATTGTTAAGCTGTTCAAGTTCCCCAGTAACGGCATCTAATAGTTGCTGAAGGTGAATCTGCTGGACAACATTCTCCATGAGCTTACACCTCATCTCCTTCAACTTGGCAGCATGATCAGCCTCAACTCGGGACACCTCAGCCTCAAATTCCCTGATATTGACTGACAACCTTACTCTGGTTAGGTCTTGATGGTACCTCTGCTCCTGCTCCCTTCTTAAGATGACTTGTTTCACTGCGGCATGGATCTCTTGATATCCAAAACCACTCAGTCCCAAAATGACGAACATGGATGATAGTCACGGGATCTTTGAAGTCAACACTTCAATAGGTACTTCAGATATGATTTTCCATATGTTCTATCATGTCTTGTGACGTGAAAATTGGAGAGCCTTTTATACCTCTGGGTCTGACTCAGCATCACTGTCACAGGGGGGAATATAATCTGGGATTAATGAACTTAGAGAAGTTCCCTATTCTGCTCCTTCCCCCTGACCCATTTTACTTCACTTCCTATTCCCATTGGGTTGGAGGCTGAGGCTTCACCTCCAGATCTAGCCACTGAAATTGACGGCCCTGCATATTCAATTAAAAGTTTTTAGTTAGTTTCAAAGGATGAAAAAAGTTGATTAAGTTGTCTTTCAAATTAAGTACAACCACAAATATTGTTATCTTTTACCCAACGGTAGATCAACAATAGGAGAAGGCTCCTCCCCATATTTTCTAGCTTCAACAGGATTTTCAGGATGAGTTTGAGGAAGCTTTACTGGGTTTAGATCCACTTGAGCTAGTGTCTCTGCAATAGCAGGGTTGTCCATACCCCCTTCAGGCATTGGCAGTTCAGCAACTTGCTCAGATGGAACTGCACATTTTTAACAAATCATAGTCAGAGATGTAATAAGAAGTTAATTTAACAGGACGAAGGATAACACTCACGTCCAAAATATTATAAATTACATGGTAATTTAACATGATCTAAAAATTCATCCAAAGATGGGCCATGTTCCATCATTTCATCCAATGTTATCTCAGATTCATGGTTAGTCTCACCAATGGGAGCACTCGATACGTCTTCTTGGAGACCTTCATGCTGCGGCCTCTGACCCTGGGTAGCATCTTCAGATAAAATTGCGGTGTCAGTTGCAATGTCCGCTAAATGTTCCGGTGTAGGTGTTGAACCTAAATTATCACAGAATGAAATTCAATTGATGTTTTTATTCAAAAACTTATGAATCATTGTTAATTTACCAGAAGAAGGATCTTATCTTTTTGTAGTAGCAGCAGGAGTGGTACTGGGAACAGACAATGGATCCTCTTCAAGAGAATCCAAGCTAGCATGAACTTTTGATTGTTCACCCGCACCCGCTATTGTTCTAAGAGGAGGGTCAATCCTCTCCCTAAAAGGGGAAATTGAAGAAGATCCTACAATCCCAAGAATTAGGAGCAATCTTTTCATGGATTAAAACCCATGAATATCTGAAGGACTTACCACTACTGATGAAGTGTTTAGCTGTTGAATTATTCCTTCGATGCCTTTGCTTCTTTGGATTCTTAGAAGTGTTGACATCATCATCTCAAAATAGAGGAATTGGAGAATGAAACGCCATGTCTAACTCCTCCTCCATGGATTGCTGTCCTGGAGATATCTTTCTTGGCTCATGAGGAGATTCATTAGCCCCGATGGTAGTACCAACATGGCTATACAATGGTGAAGGAACCTCAACGGTTCCTTTATTTTAAAGCTGTAGGATGAAGAAATTAATTTCCTTGAGTAAAAAATCTTTAACTGGAATCAAGTTACAAATCAAATAAGGAAAGAGACTTACATATTCAGGAGCCACGTAATCATGCCACTCCTCATCTCTGAAAGCACCAGTCCCCTCAAAGGTTCCACGATCTATCATTTCTTTCACTTTCTTGGTGATAGGAATAGAATAATCTGTGGCATATATGAGAATCTCCAGCTCCCTGATGTAATCCCGCACTTCATCGGGGGTATCCTCGAAACAGATATCGGTGGAGCCCCGATGATTCCCTATTCTAGGGATGTGTATCCCCTTGCACAAATCCAGCCAGGCAGTTTCATCATCTCAATATAAACTCCACCATGTCTGGATAGCCTCTGGTCATAGATATTCAGCGTGTGTATCAGAAGGCTGCAAGGAGGGTCCTACAATCTTAGACTTCAGCTTCTTCACAGCTCCTGCAACTACAGATAATGTATAAGAAAATAAGACTTGTTTCTCTATAAAGTAATAGTGATTTAATTTCCCCAATGAAGTGACTCACTAGGAGTCGATGGAGTGGGTATCTTGATTATAACAGGAGGATTATATCTAGCACGCGGTCGCTTCGACACATGTCGTGCCTCATCATCCCCATCATGGGAATCCAGTGAGTCAGCCCTGGGCAAGGAACCTGGTGAATCAGCTTCAGGTGGGGAAGAGTCACATTCCAGATGAAGGGTTTCTTTCTCTATAGTTATTTTCTTTTCCCCACCTTATGAACCGAATGATTCAGCTCCCTTTCAGGGTATGATGCTATCAAGTTCTCGGCATACCATGTAGTCAAGTTACTCATTGCTTTAACAACTGGTAGATCTAACACTGCCCCGGTCTTCTCCATAAATGTCAGCAACCATAATTTTCGGGAAACCATCAGATGATGATCTGAACTGACATGCACCAGAGGAGATACAACAGTATACTACAGAAACTGTAATTGGCATGCAAATTTGTATGGAGCATAGTCCTCACATATACTCTCTCAGTCAGTCCTGGTGGCCAATACACCTTGTCTACAAGCTAGCATGTATGGCCTCAATTTGAGGTCGGTTGTTCCATCATCAAAAAACCGCCCAGTTGGAGGGTTTCCATAAAGAAAAGAAATTGAATTCCTTGAACATGCTCAGCCTCACCTTCATATGATAGGGGTTGAGGCCTAACGGAGCAACTCTAGAAAATGCATGCACTAATGGCCTGAAAGAGCTTCCAGGAACCTGTACTCTATTCTGTACAACATATTTCCTGAAATGAGTGGCGATCCATCCCCACAAAACTTGGAATGGTCCCACTATTATCAAAGGAGACTTACCCATAAAGACATGGAGTAAACTCCTGTGAATCTTCACCAAAATAAGGGTGTCTAACCCAACCATTTTCTTCTCATCCAACTTGGCTGCCACAATGAAGGTCCCTGGCCTGATGCCTCCCTTTGAATCCCTGACTAGAAGAAGATAAACCCTGAGCCACAAGGATATGAATCCCACTAGACGGTTATTTTTTGGGATTTTATGATCCACTTCGTACCCCTACTTCTCAAATTCTCCTGCTTCCAGGGTTGGCTAGAATGTGCCAAAAGCACCCCTCTTCTCTGTTCTGGGGCAGGTAGTAGGAAGAGTACAGGTGGGACCCTTCACCTATTTCTTGGTAAGAAACATATCCATCCAATCCTCTATATGAATATCCTTTCTAGAATGAGTTTTGGAGGTCTTTAAGTTCTTGATCTTGTAAAAAAATTTCAATAATTCCCAAGACAAAGCCAGAGTCTTCTCCGAATCATTCCAAGTTTCCTTGGGGGGATAAATTCATCATACATATCACCTAAAATTGGAGCCCCTATGAACTTGTAGACATCCCACAAACTAATGCCTACTTATCCATGTGTCAGATGGAAAGAATTTTTTTCTGGGATCCAACGGCTGATTAGCTCCAACACAAAGTCATCATTCCTGTAGATATATGTCTGCCCAGCCCAAATATATTCATATATTGAAGCTCCTTTCAGATCCTCGAATAACTCTGCATAGTTTTGTCACACCCAATATGCCCACATCCAAGTTGGATTCACACCTCCTCCAAGATGGAAGTCCCAACTCTTCTTCCAGCCTTTGGATTGGTCCATCTGAGAATTTCAGATGATTGAAGGATAACAATGTGGTTGCAGCTCGGGCTTGTGAGGTTTTAGATCTGGGGAACATGGTCTATGATGCATTATGTAGGCCTTCTCTACTGTTCCATTATTTACAAATGATCCTCCCATTGAGACATTTTCTAAAGAAAAACTGGTGTATGTTTGAAAACAAGAATGTGGAAGATAATTCTTTGCCTCTAGAATGTTGAATTCTTGTAGATGACCATGCCCATACATAGGCAAGTAGATGCTCTATGGAAAATTACCATGATACTTCTTCAAGTACTTTGCAAGATCTGGAAGAGTGTTGTCGCATATATCATAATAATAATGGAAAAAATGATCATCATGTCATCAATTCTCTTGCTATCCAGTTCATCAGCCGTTCCAATTCTTCTAGGAGCCATTAAATCTGCACAATGTTCAAATAATTAACTCTTAAGTGAGTTTATTTTTCATAAAATTTGTGATGAAAATTGAAAAAATGGATAAGTCATTAAGGCACACAAGTCCAATATTGGCGCGCAAGTATAACTATGTCACACAGGTTTTGGCGTGTAGGTATCACCACACAAATCCAAATACCTCTACAGAAGCGCGACATGAACAGAAGCAATGAAACCGAGGAAAATCAGTCACATGCGCAATGAGAGAAACCTGCGTAGAGAGAGATCAGTAGCGTTCAAAGCTGGGTGCTTAGCGCAAAAATGGGGTGCATATTTATTGGCCAGGCTGCACCCCTATGCGCCACAGCCAGTGCGACTCTCACCTGCGTGCCGCTACCTGCGTGCTCAAAACTTGTGCGCCACCCTTCCTTGGTTTTCTCCTTTACCTCAGAGTCAAATCCTCATTCCTTTCGGATCCAACTCTGAGGGGGGAATTTTTTTGATGCTCCTTTTCTTCAGAGAGTAATGACTGAAGAAGGAGAATACCTTAGCTTAAAGAGATTCATCCTTTGAAGAAACTTCAAAAATTGACAAAGGCATTAACAAAGATTCCATTAAGTAAGGGCCGCTCAAGTTTCATCATGGTCATGCAAGTATACTTGTGCACCACATTTTGGGAACATAAGTGACTTGTGCGCCCTATTTTGTTTTCACCCAAGGTCTTTAGTAGCCTATAAATACCCCTTGTGGGCCCCCCATTTCGAGGACGAAAACTTTTAAGTCAGATTTATGCTCCTGGGGCCCTTGTCATCGCTTGAAGTCTTCCGATCACTTCTGAAGTAATTTCTTACCTATAATGGATGATCTAAATAATATGAATAAGCCCTAAGTGTTGAAAGTCATCAACACATGTGTGTCTAAGTGTCCTGCCCTTATGGGAAATGGTCACACTTGCGCGCCACCTTATCCCTTCAATAGAACCTTAACGCCAACCTTTCAGAAGACTTTAGAGATGATAATAAGGGCTTGAGTAAAGTCTCTCCCATGTATTACCCTATGGGTTGACCATCGCAAAATTACACATGTGTCGTGCAGGTATACTTGCGCGACCAGTACTTGCACACCCAAATAGGACCTGTGCACCTACCTCCTTTTGGGTGCCCCTCCTTCCAATTCAACTCATTTATTCAAATCCACCACTCCTCTTCTAGATTTAGCCTTCAAAACCTTCTTTAAAGTCATTTATGGTGTGATTCCATTGTTGGATTCCTTATCTGAACGGGATTATGTGGAATATCTCTCAAAACCTAGTGATTTACATATCCTTATGTCTCTAGGGTTAGAGATTTTAGTCATTCAACCTCATTCTTTAAAATGAGAATATCTTTAAAATGGGCATCCTCCTTAGGAGTAAGTCCCAATAGTTCCCTTAACCTGGGCGTCCACCTTTTCTGGAGTAAGTTCTTGTCATGAAATCTTTAACCTGGGCCTCCTTTTCAAAAATAAGCCCCAGTCCGGGTTCTTTAAAATGGGAATCCTCCTCAGGAGTAAGCCCCAAGCTCCCAAATATGGGCATCCTATTTAGGAGTAAGGCCCAATTCCCCTCCTAATTTGGGAATCTTACTCAGGAGTAAGCCCCAAGTTAGAGTATCAAAATCTCCATAAAAACACATTTACCTTTTTGGACCCAGTTCTCGGGCTTCTTCTCTGAAATAAGTCCCGATCATTATCTATTTGGGAAATCATACATACATAAGCCCCATATCATTCCTTGTGACCACATCTTTCATGGCACAAATCTTCAGGTTTACTGATACCTCATGTTTCTCACACCGAGCATGACTCATGTGTTCTTAGAGTGTAAAAGTAACCACAAAACATCTCTTTAGGACATTAATCATACGTAAGCCCCCACAATTCTTAATCGAACTACGTAGACTATGATCTCTACCTTAAAAGTATAGTACGTAGGAAGCCTTTCTACATTTCAAGCCTATCATCCATTAATTATCATTTGTCCCATATGATGTTAAAATATATCTTAATTCCATAACTACATGGGTTTTGATTACTCTTCTAAACAAGGATATGTAGGTATCCCATTTCCGGGTACGATCCCAACTATGAAATAATCCATGTCCTTCTGAATGACAATAAACTTCAAGTGCCCCACTGAGTGGCTTTAAAACTAGTATGGTTATCATATTGACCAAGAGATTTATATATAATGTGTTGAAGGATACCATTGACTAAGAATCTATAACAAATACAGATGATTCTATATCGATGAAGAACCTGAAATACATATAAAATATTCTCTAAATCTCATACATATCAATCATTGATTGTCAGATCTAAGGAAAGCTCATTTTCATACTTGGTAATGTAATAAGGATTCACAAACATAACTTAAATCTATAAAGAGAGTCCCGGAGTAGAAAATAATTCCCCCAAAATGGTGTGATGAGTCTGACCTCCCATCCTCTCGACTAATGAAAATTCTTAAGCCTCATCGGTCAACAACTAGTGAGAACCTACCTTTGTAAAGTATGTCCCAATGGATATAAAATCATTGGGTGTTTCCGGTTCTATGAAGAAACCCATTAGAAACCAATTAAGATGTTTGAACAATAAACAGACAAGGTCATCCACATTTCTAGAGGAAACAACATCTTATAACTATACTAAGATAGTTGACTCATGTTATAAACAATAATCTTACCCGTATGGAGAATCTAGATCCACAATGCAGAGGATAAATGTTATACCACTTTATGTGACAATAGCCTCCATAATTCAATGGGACTACAAATCTATTCATAGCAATGTTGTGGATAAGACCCTTAGAGAATATATTTATTTCATTGGGAAGTAACAAAATTGAGAAGGTTGTCATGAAAGCTTATCATTTACCATGAGATGCAGATCAATAGTGTACATCAATTCAAAACATAGAGCAAGAGGAAGAAATAGAGGAAATGGAATGGAGGGACGTTAAGAAAATGTTCATAGAAAAATATTTTCCATGAGAATGGAGAGCAGATATATATAGGAAATTCTTGAGTTTGAAAATAAAAGTGGATGAAAACATTGAAAAGTATGAACTAAATTTTAAAAGGATATAAAGTAATGTTTTGGACTATATATGTTATATAAGGATCACAATTTATCAATTATTTTATAGTTTAAATCATTTCCTCTGAATGGCACTGGTTTCCCAAAATTTCTCATCATACAAAGATATAGTCTCATTTGTAATCAAGATAGAGAAATAATTCTATATGTCTTATGAATTTAAAGTAATGAAAGAAAATAAGAGGTTGTATAAGGAATTAATGGATAAAGGGAATAGTAAAAAGCTTTTTTTATAACATTTCAAACTTATGGAATGTAATACCCCAGACCTTGCTTAAAAGGAAAATGAGTCTACTATAAATGTGGAGAAAGAGGCCACTAATCGCATGACTACAAGGGAAAGAATTTATCTACCAATATTCAATACTACAATTTTAAAGTGATGGTACATTATACCAATTATTTTCCTAAGAGTAAAGGATACATTACCAAAATAAGTCCAAGGAAGAAATTCCAAGCTTAGGCAATCAAAACTGCTAAGGTTGAAGTTCCTAATGATGTGGTGGAAGGTACGTTAATTGTTTCTAAAACATAGCCAATTATTTATTTGATTCTAGATCATAAAAATCTTTTATATATTCCCAATTTCCTAATAAAATTGGTCATTCAAAATTTTATTTAATAAAAGAGTTGTCAGTGAAACTCCTAAGGGAAGTATCATTGGAACAAAGATGTGTCGATCAATCCCCTTATGAAACTTAAACATGCTTTAGTTTCTAACATTATCATCACACCCATGGTTGAATTTGATATAATTCTTGTCATGAATTTTTTTTATGTTATGATGTGAAAATACATTGTAATAATATGGAATTTAAAATTTATGAGAATAATGTAGAATCACTTATCATTAGAGTAGAAACTACGTCATTTGATTCTTATCTAGATCCACCCCTAATAGCTATACTAAATGAAATTCTTGGAGAGGAAGATAAAATAATATCTATGGGTGAGGAAAGAAATATCGAAATTTAGTTTGTACCTATTGTGAAATAATACATTGATGTATTTCTAGGGGATTTTCATGGACATCCTTTAGAGTGGGAAATTGAGTTTTATATTGATTTAATTTTTGGTGCAAGGCCTATATCAAAGACTCCTTATAGAATACCCACTACGAAATTAGTAGGACTAAAGAAACAAATAGAGGAATTTAGTGATAAAGGTTTTATTCGCCCCATTATTTCTCCATGGGGATCCCCTATTATCTTTATCAAAAATAAATATGGATCTATGAGGTTGAGCATTAACTATAGAGAAATAAATCTACTATATTAAAAAAGTATCCCCTATCTTGGATTGAAAATTTATTTGATCAACTTCAAGGAGCCCAATATTTTTTGAATATTGACCTTAAATATAGATATCATCAGTTGCATGCGAGTAAGGAAGATATTACAAAGACATCATTTTGAACCAGGTATGAAAATTATGAGTTTACATAAATGCCTTTTGGACTGAATAATGTATCCTCTATTTTAATGGATTTAATGAATACAGTTTTGAAAAAATATCTTGATGAATTTTTTGTGGTATTTATTGTTTATATATTGGAATAATCTAAAATTTATTAACATCATGATAATCACATGCATGTTATTATAAAGGTTCTAAGAAGAAACAAGTTATATGGGAAGTTTTGCAAGTGTAAATTTTGGATTCAAACAGCTTTATTTCTTGGCCACATTGTCTCTAAGGATGGAATCTTAATTAATCCTCCAAAGAAAAAGGTAGTTCAGGAATGGCCTACTCTAATGAACATAACCGAGCTATATAGTTTTATTGGATTATCAAGTTATTATTGATGTTTCATTCATAACATTTTATGATTAGAAAACCTATTAACCTAACTTACTCGTAAAGGGGTTATGTTCATATGGAAAGAGGAATGTGAAAAATATTTTGAATAATTGAATAAGAGGATAGTGAATGATCCATTCTTGAATATACCATTAGGAAATGGTGGATTAAAAATTTATAGTGATGCATTAAAGAAAGGACTTGGCTCTATCCTTATGCATACTGATATATTTATTGATTATTCATCAAATGAAGTTAAGAATTCATGAAAAAATATATCCAGCTCATGGTCTTTAATTAGTAGTTGTAACATTTTCTCTGATGATATAGAGAAAAAATCACGATGGTGAAATATGTGAGATATATACATATCACAAGAGCTTGATGTAGGATCGAAATAACGATGTAGATTCTCAATATACAAGTTGGGGGGGTGAATTTTACACTTTAAAAATTTCCTTAAACAAGGAAAGATCTATGTTTAACAAAGTTAAACTAAGCAAATTCAAAACACCTCTAACACCAATTAGATAATTGGAACAAGGTATGAAGTTATAAACATCAAGTTCTTCACACATTCTTAAAACTGGAATGTGATTCCAAAAAATTGGTTCCGAAAATATGGATCTGGAAATTGAAACTTAACCCATGTTTTTCAATATGAGATTCTACCTTAAAGTGTATAGAATCTAAAAAAAGTCAGAGTACAAGTGTAAGGAAATATAAGAAGGTTATATTTTCCTTACAATAAAAAATGCAGCAGTAAAACTTGTAACAAAAACAAGTAACAAGATATAGATCTTTTAACCCCAAGAGAAGGGTATCCAACATCCTTGGATAAAGGTCCCTTGATTTATACTTTCAAGAAAGTCTGTCTTACCCACACCCGGGTAAGCCCTCGATACGAAGATCAGAATCACTGTCTTGCTATCCCCGCAAGCCCTCAACTTCAAGGTAGTTGGAACCTATGTCTTCCTCAGCAAGGAAGACCTCGAACTTCAAGGTAGTCGGGACCTCTGTCTTCTTATCCCCAGAAGCCCTCAAATACAATCACCAACATTCGGAGTCACACGAATAAATTTGAACGAGAAGTTATGTACGCATAAGGTATGAAAAGCTTCTCTCTCTAGTAATCACCTTAACAACATGTGGTCTATAGAGTGATAAACTTTAGTATTGAGATCTTTCAAATGATCTTCTATTTATAGGCTCGGTTGTAACGGTTAACTCCCTCTTCCAACGGTCCTATTTTCCTTAAATTTCAGATGGACCTGTACATGTGTCACTAAACCAACGTTTAGTTAGAAACAGAATTGACGACATCATTTTATAATGAAACAAGTATAAGTATAAGAAAAACTGAAGTTCGGAATGTAAGAAAATAATAGTTCTAAGTTTAACCAAAATGAGATTCAGAGTCTATAATAAAGAGATATTCGGATTTTGTCTTGTACAAATTAGGAACCTGAATTCTGTGGAAATTCGGAGTCTGAATTTCTAAGGAAATTTGGAGCTGGGTTTCACTAGAAATCAGAATCTGAACTTATAGATTTCGGAGTCGAACTTGTAGAAGTTCGGAGTCGAAATAGTAAAAGTTCGAAGTTGAACTCATAGAACTTCGGAGTCGCACTTATAGAATTTTAGAGTCGAACTAGTGAAAGTTCAGAGTCGAACTCATAGAAGTCCGGAGTTGAACTTATAGAAGTTTGGAGTTTATCTAGTTAATGTTCAGAGTTGAACTTTGTTAGAGTTCGTATCCAGAATTTGGAATAGAACTTTATTAGAGTTCGTATCCTGAAATCAGAATGGAACTTTATTAGAGTTTGTTTCCTGAATTCGGAGTAGAACTTTACTAGAGTTTGTATCCTAAATTCGGAGTGGAACTTTATTAGAGTTCGTATCCTGAAATCGAAGTGGAACTTTATTATAGTTGATATCCTAAATTCAGAGTGGGACTTTATTAGAGTTCATATCCTGAATTCGGTGTGGAACTTTATTAGAGTTCATATCCAGAATTCAGATCCTAAAACAGAATTCTTCATATCTTAGCATTATATGATTATGAGATTTTGGGTATGAATCCAATTTTTATATTTATGAAAAATATTTATATGTATAAAGAAATCTGGGTTAGGGTAAATTTCCTTAAGGAAGGAAATTATCCTTAGTGAAGTAAAATATTGATTTTCTTAAGTATAAGGTGTTTGTGATTTTCAAAACAAGAAGGAATGAAAAAGTCATAAGGAAAACCTTATTGACTCAACAATATCCCCCTTTTTTGAAAGCAAAAACAACCATATGAAAAAATATAAGGACTTTGAAAATTTTTATTAGACATTGAAATTAAAACTTATCTCCCTTTGTTCATAGATGATGATGAATACAACTAACTCCCACTTTGGCATTGAAACTCTAAGGATTGTATTTGGAATTTCCGAAGTGGAGTTCTCATTATCATGGGAATGAAAAACTTAGTAATGAGAAACTCCCCCTTACTTTAAGGATATCTTCACTTATAAATTTTTTCTTCTCCATTTTAAATGTTTCCTTCTCCCCTTTTAAGTAGTTCTTTTTTCTTCTCCCCCTTTGTGATTTTCAAAAAGAATTTAATGGAATGGAAAATAAATATGGTACCTGAAACATTAGTATATAACAACAAAACATATAACCAACCAAAATTTCATTAGAGTTGGAAAAAAATACAAGGAAAGACAAATGCAACAAAAGATCGGATTTGTATATTTTTCTTCCTTTTCCTTCGGGATTAGCTTCTTCAACAAGGTTTTCAGCTTCATTAAATCATTTTGATCCCCTTCATCTTGCCTCTCCAATGATTTTATCCTTTCATCTTGAGCTTTCAAAAATTCTGCCTTCATGGATTCTTCCTGCATCTTCAGTAACTCATCTTTCTTTTCCAGCTTCTCTTTAAACTCAATCTGGAAATCTCTTTCCCCTTTCCAGTTCTGAGAAACCGAGTTAAGCTTCCCATTCAGATCTCTGACCTGTTGATTCTGAGAACTTTTCTTAATGATCAGCTAATCCTGAAGATTCTTAATCTTTTTATTGTCGGTGTCAAAGGAATCTTTTACATCATTCTGAAAATGATCAAAGTCAGCTATGTCTTCTTCAACTTTCATAGACCACAAATATATTTTGCTACATGATTTTCTGTGTACATCATAATTAATAAAGAAATTTCTATGGTCAGCCTCAATCTTCACACACTTATACATCACCATAGATAAGGATTCTGACTTCTAATTCAAACTTTGTTGCGGAATCTGGCATCTAAAGTCAATAGTGGGAAATATAAGAATGGTGTCCGCCAACTTTTTCAAAGACTCGACAACAAAGTCATGACCACATCCTGATGACTCTGAATATGATAACTTTTTTGGGGATTGTTCTTATTCAATATGCACCAATTTCCTTTTATATGAACCCCCAACTTCTTTCTTCTTGATGATATCTTTTGTTGGTGTATCCATGAACACTTTCTTTCCTTTATCAGTTTTTGGAATGGGTTCCTCATTAATATAATCTTCCTCAGATTCAGATACTTGAACAATCTTGTCTTCATCTGGGTTTTCCTTCTCTGTTCCTTCTTCATGATAATGCTTCTCATAACTTACTTCCTCATTAGATAATTCGTTTTCTTTCTCTTCTTCCTCAACTTCATCTCTCTTTTCTTGTTTGTCATATCCCTTTCGCGGAGTGACTAATTTTGTAGATTCATATTTTTCTTGATAATATTCTACTTGTTTGATCAATTCATACATATCATCACTTCATTCTTCTTCTTATTCTTCAAAAAAACTCTTCCTCTACTTATTCATCAGCTGTTTTCTCTACTTCTTCAACAATCTATTTTCCTTTGGACTTTTCCAGAGTGAATTAATTTTTCCCAGGAGTCTCTGGTAATGGTTAAAAATCAAAAGTTTCTAGAATATGAATCTTCTCAGAAGCCATATCTATTGATTTCAAAAGAGATTGAATAATCTCTTCTTCTGACATCTTCTTCTTCATCATCTTTTTATCTTTTTCTTGTTTTTCTAACTGTTGCAAAACTTTTTCTCTTAAGGCCTTAGCCTCAGCAGGGTCCAATCCGAACTGTGGATCCCCTTATTTTCTCTTATCCTTTTCTTATCTCCATTTAGCAGCTACCTCATCTGGATATGCTTTCTATTTTTTCGGCTTTGGAGGTGCAGACTGGGATTCTTTAGCTTTGGGGGTTTTGTCTTCAACAACCACTTCCTTAAGCTTCCTCTTCTTAATAACTTTCTTAACTGGCTCATCTTTTTCCAAGTTTTCCGGAATTATTTCAGCCTCTTCCTCTGGAAAACTATAAAACTATCATGTTTCCTTAGAAAAAGCCATATTCATTATTTTCAGCGTGTCATCACTGACAAGCATAAGCTTTCAATTCCAAACCTTAGACTTACATGCAACCTTGAAAGAATCTAAGCACCTAACTATCAGCTTTGAAAGTAAGGCACGGTACATGATGATTTGAGCTCTCAAGTTTCCTTCCTTGATGTTCTTGATCATCACAAGGACATGCCTCATCAAATTTATTTTTCTTAGATTCACTACGAAGTCTATGAAATATATGTCACTTTTCTTCAGGGTATCTTTATCACCCTTTCTCAGAACCAAGAATCCTTATTCCCAGAGCTGAAGAATCCAATTATTAGGAGATAGGTGAGAAATATTTGCTTTCTTGACATCAGCAAGTCCAAGACATTGTAAGGCCTTAACCTTAACAAAACTACCTTGGGCATCTAGGAGTTTTTGTGAACAAAATTATGCTTCTCCTTCGTATGCTTGCCCCACCAATGTTTCCACCTTGGTGTAAGTAAGTTTTTAATTCTTGCCATAAGACTTGAAATAAAACTTTTCTCTTCCCTCTTCCTCATAAAAACTTACTGATTCATAGAATTCTATAAGTAACTATGAATAGACAATATCTTGATCACTTGTCTTGGACACACATGCATCTTCCCAACCATTCAGCTTGATATTCTTGGAGATGATAGAATCATACATGTAAAAGTTCAAATGGACCAGTATTTCTCTATATAGTTTCCATTTTGAAATTGGATTTGAGGTAGAAATATCTTGGGGAGTAGCTTCAACAGATATATAGAATGAAGAGTTCTGGAAGATTCGGAATGGGCTTAATAAAGATCGGAACAGCCTTAATAAGAGAGGCAGAGCTTCGAGACTCAAGAGCTTCGAAAAACTGATGTGGGACGACCCTCGGGGGTCCCTTTATATAGGCGACGGAGTTGACCTTTGAACTTACAAAAACCATCTAATTGTTGAAAAAACCTTTGATCTGATCTGAAAATTGAAAACATACCCGCAAGGAAATCTTGAATCTGATCTTTTGAGGTTTTAAGAAAAAAATTCGGATTTAAGAAAACTAGAATCTGAGACATTTTTAAACCTCATAGGAAAATACCAGCAAGAAAAATATGACTACCAAAACATAAGTAATGAAATTATACCTTTCAGATTATTTTGGAAGTTTATTCATAATAGGTGATATTCTTCTTGAAGAAAAAAATTTGACTACGAAAAACTATCTACGAAAAACATAGAGTTGAAAAGACTTTGAGTACCAAAATTCCACTATGACAAGTATGAGTACAAAAATCTCAGTACGAAAAGTATGAGTACAAAAATCTTAGCACGAAAAGTATGAGTACGAAAATCTCAGTACGAAAAGTATGAGTACGAAAATCTTCATTAGGAAAGTTTGAGTTCCGAAAATATCTATTACGCAAATTTCAGTTCCGAAAACTTCATTATAAAAGTAGCAGTACGATAATTTCATTACGAAAATTCTAATTACGAAAAATTCTCATTACAAAAAATTCAGTACGAAAATTTTGATTACAAGGGCTTGAAAAAAAAACTGACTACAAAAATTTTTATTACAAAAGCTTGATAAACTTACTACAAAAATTTTTATTACAAAAGCTTGAAAAATTGACTATGAAAATTTTATTACAAAATCTTGAAAAACTGACTACAAAAATTTTAATTAGGCTAACAAGAAAATGTACTCCCCCTATGAAAAGTAGTTTATTACTGTAAGGAAAATTTTTCAACAAGAATTTAATGAAGAAGGATTACCTTACAGTTATCATTCCTAACTTCTATTTAATGTATTCAAATCTATCGAAGGGTAAACATTTTGTGAAAATTTCAGCATGTTGATCTTGATTTCCGATAAATTGAAGAATAATATCTATTTTAAGTGTGTGATTCCAAATAAAGTGATGCCTAATATCTATGTGCTTTGCACGAGAGTGATGTGCAGGGTTTTTACTAAGGGAAATGTCACTTGTGTTATCACACAAAATTTGAGTCTTAGTAAAACTCAAGCCATAGTCTGTGAGTGTGTGTTGCATTCACAACACTTGAGCACAACAACTTCCAGCTGCTACATATTCAGTTTCAGCAGTGGAGAGTGCTATTGAGTGTTGCTTCTTATAGGACCAAGAAACCAATGAATCTCCTAAGAAATGAAAAGTTCCGGATATACTCTTTCTATCTATTCTACATCCACCGAAGTCAGCATTTGAAAAACTCTTTAAGATAAAATCATTTCTAGAAGTATAGAATAATCATAGATCCATGGTTCCCTTTAAGTAGCGAAAAATAATTTCCGTACCTTTAAATGAGATTCCTTAGGATTGGATTGATATCTGGAACATAAGCATACATAAAAATTCAAGTATGGTCGACTAGCTATTAAGTAATGTAGACTCCCTGTCATACCTCTAAAAGATGTTTGATCTACTAGTTTCTCATCTTCATCAAGTTCAAGTGTGTTTGAGGTACCAATAGTAGTACTTATACTCTTAGTGTTGTCATACCCATACTTTTTAAGAATATCTTTAATATACTTATGTTGAGATATATAAGTTCCTTCTGATTTTTGAGAAATTTGAAAACCAAGGAAAAATGTTAACTCACCCATCATACTCATTTTAAACTCAAATTTCATTAGACTTGCAAAGGAATCAGTTAGAGATTACTGAGTTGAACCAAATATGATGTCATCAATAAATATTTGAACAATCAAAAAAAATTTCTAATCTTTCTTTATAAAAAGGGTTGGATTTTCATTTCCCTTAACGTAGTTATTTTGAAGCAAAAAACCTGTAAGTATATCATACCAAGCTCGTGGGGATTTTTTAAGGACATAAAAAGCTCTGGTAAGTCTAAAAACATGATCAGGATATTTTCTGTCTTCAAAGCCAAGAGGTTGTTCAAAAAAAACTTATTCTTGAACATAACCGTTAAGAAAAGTAAATTTCACATCCATTTGAAAAAGATTAAAATTATAGAATGATACAAAGGCAAGTAAGATATGAATATATTAAAGTCTAGATACTGGAGCATAGGTTTTTTTCATAGTCTATTCCCTCTTGTTGATTAGAGCCTTTTGCAACTAGTCTAGCTTTATTTCTAACAATGAATCCATTTTCATCACACTTATTTCTGAAGACCCATTTTGCTCCAATTACAGAAGTTTCCTTAGGTATTTCATCCAAGGTCTAGAATTTATTCCTTTTCGAATTCATTTAGTTCATCTTGTATGGATTTTATTCAATCATCATCACCTAAAGATTCATCAATGCTTTTTAGTTCCAATTGGGAAAGAAATGATAGATGTTCTACTTCATTTCTTAAAGAACTTCTAGTCCTTACAGGTTGATTGACATCAACAATTATACTATCACTGGGATGATTCTACAGAAATGACTGATTTGGGTTTTGTAAAACTTTTTCATCAACATAGGGTAGGAAATATTCTGGGGTAAATGTTCAGAAGTATCTTTTTGAACATTTTCCTTATCAGAAGGATCCTATAACAAAGGTTGATAATCAGTTTTTGAAAACACATCTAAGGATGGAGGTTGGGATGATTTAAATACAAAAGGATCAGATTCATCGAATTTTACATGCACTGTTTATTCAATAGTACAAGTGTTTTTGTTGGAAACTTTATATGCCTTTGAAGTTGTGGAGTAGCCTAAGAAAATTTCTTCGTCAGATTTTGGTGAGAATTTTTGTAAGTTATCATTAGTATTAAGAATGAATAATTTTCATCCAAAATCCATAAAGTAGGAAAGTCTAGGTTTTCTACCATTCCATAACTCATAAGTAGTTTTATTAAGAAAAGTTTTAATCAAAACTCGATTTATAGTATAAAAAGCAGCACTTATAGCTTCAGCCCAAAAATGTTTGGATACAGAATATTCAATCAACATGGTTCTAGTTATCTCTTGAATAATTCTATTTCTTCTTTCAACTACACCATTTTGTTGAGGAGTTCTAGGTGCTGAAAAGTTATGAGTAATACCTTTTCTACTAAAAAAAGTTTCAAAATCAGAATTTTGAAATTCTCCTCTATGATCACTATGAATAGTTTTCAATGGAGGGTTTTTCTCATTTTTAACTTGGGCTCTAAAAAATTTAAAATAAGAAAAAGATTCAGACTTATTTGCTAGAAAATAGAACCATGTAAATCTAGTGTAATCATCAACTAAGACAAATACATAATACTTTCCCCCAATACTTCCAGTTTATGTTGGACCAAAATGATCAATGTGCACAAACTGTAATTCATCAGTTGCTGAGACTTCACCGATTGATTTAAAACTAGATTTATGTTTCTTTCCATATTGACAAGGATCGAAAAATTTAGAAGAATTAGATCTATGCTCCAGTAGATCCTTAACTAAACCTTTCTTATAAAGTTTTCTTAAGTTCCTAAGGTTACAATGTCCTAAACTTCTTTTCCACAACCATGAATGATCTTCCATTGCACATAGGCAAGGTAGGTCTAGGCTTTTAAGGCCTTCTAAGTTCAAAGTGTATACATTCTCTTTCCTATGGGCAGAGAGAATAAATTCTTCCTTGGAATTGTGAACTAAGCATTTATCATTCCAAAAATTCACCAGGTATCCTTCATTACATAACTGACTTATGCTAATGAGATTGTTCTTAAGACCCTTGACAAACAAAACATTTGAAATAAAAGTTTTACAAAGAAGAACAATATTACCTATACCAATAATTTCTCCTTTAGCATTATCTCTGAAAGTTACTTTTCCTCCTTTTGTCTTGATAATCTTTTCAAAATAGTTTTTGTTACCAGTCATATGTCGGGAACATCCACTATCCATGTACCATGTATTTCTATTAGTACTTCCTTTATTTTCCTAAAAATAAGAAAAGAATTAGACTTTCATAATCCAAAATTTTTTGGATCTGAGATTTTTAGATAACAAAATTTTGGGTACCCACATCTTCTTAGAAAAGTATGCCTTATGAAAACCTAAATATTGGGTTTTGTTTAAAGAACAATTCTTTTCCTAGTGACCACCACATTGACACTTTTTAAAAAATGGGGCACTTTGGGGAACAAAATAATTTTTACTAAAAGTTGGTTTGGCATGGGTATAACCAAATCCGGACATGTTTCTTAAAGGTCGTATTTGTGAATACATCTTATAAAAATTTTCTTTACCTAAGGTAAATTTTGACAGACACTTCTTTAAGGAAAATATTTCGGACTTGTGTTTTATAACCAAGTTTTTATCTTCAAAATCATTAGATTTGGAACTACAGATAGGCTCAAAAACACTTTTCTTAGAAATTACTTTTTCTAGATCCTTAGAAATTTTATTCTTCCCATAATTCACTTCATCAAGACTTTTTTAAATACTTATAAAATCAATATTTATTTTTATCAAGATATTTAGAAAGATCTGATATTTCCTTTGTAAGAATAAACTCCTAGAGTTTTCCTTATCACGATTTTTATTGAGTTTTGAATTCTCAATCTCAAGAAGATCAGAAAACCTAGAAACTTCTTCATAGGTAGGTAAAATATTTTCTTCATCAGAAGAGGATTCTTCATCTGAAGAGTTATAATATTTACTATCATTAGCATTTAAATAAACATTGGTTAATGATTCAACATTGTGTACCTTAGCCATAAATCAATGATTGTTAATATGTAATCTGGCTATAAGACCAAGATTCTTCTATCCTGGAGATTCATAATCAGAATATTCATCTAAAGAGTCACCACCACTGGCACTCCAAGTGTCCTCAGCTTTCATAACTTTCTTAGCTTTATCATTATATGACTTTTTCCTATTCCTTTCAGAATGCCTCTCTTATCTTTCTTTCTTTTTAAGAATAGGGAAATCAGGTCGTATGTGTCCACTTCTCTTGACTTCATAGCATGTGACCTCTGAATCTTTCTTATCTTTCCTTTCCTTCTTCTTATACTTGGATATCAAATATCTATGTCCAACTATCTTTTTCATCATTTGAGAAAGATTTTACAACTCATTTTCTGAGACTTCACTCTCACTGGATTCAGATTGGATCACAACCTTCTTAGACTTGGATCTAGTTACTCTCTCAAGAGTCTTAGCTTTCATGTGATTTGATGTTGTAGTAAAAGGAACAGTACCATTCCCATTCTTCTTTTTGATGCTGTCAGCATCTCTCTTCATCCTTGTTTCATGTTGGAGAAGAGTTCCAAATAGCTCATCTATGGAAATTTGAGTAACCTTCCTATTCTCATCAATTGATGTTCTCTTTGATTCCCACTCATTGGGAATAATATAAATGATCTTGTCAATAAGAGATTCATCATCCAGACCTTTCTCTCCCATATATTGTAAGCTATTCACGATAGTCATAAACCTTTGTTTCACCTTACAAATGGGTTCTCCATAAAGAAAGTTAGAACCACGATACTCAGCTATAGGCATATCTCTTCTAGTCTCAATCACTTTAGATGTACCAAAATGTGTAACTTCATGTTTCTTCCATATACAGTTATCTTCTTCACAAGAAGAAATTTGGCTATATATATTCCTAGTCATTGAACATAGTAAAGTATTGCATACCTTATAGTTGAGTTGATAATCATGCTTCTCTTGGTTTGTGAAAGTACTAACTTACTTATCAGGAATTTGATAACCTCCAGTAAACATAACAAAATTCTCTACTCCAGTATTGATAACGAATGTCTTCATTCGATCTCTCCAATAGTCATAGCCACTACCATCAAAAATTGGTGGTCTTGTAGGATTTAGGTTGTCGATGGAACCAATATTAATTCCTCCCATCTATAAGAAAAAAATTCATTTCCACACAAAAATTTGTTAATAAAAAAAGTTAGGATTCAAGGAGAATATTCATAAGGAAAATATAGAACAATGAAAAAATGAGAAAGAAAAACTTATATGTGAGTATAAGTATTTCAAGATCCTACTCTGATACCAATTGTAGGATTGAAATAATGATGTAGATTCTCAATATACAAGAGAGGGGGGGTGAATTGTACACTTAAAAATTTCATTAAACATGGAAAGATCTACGTTTGACAAAGTTAAACTAAGAAAATTCACAACACCTATAACACCAATTGGAGAATTGGAAAAAGGTATGAAGTAATAAACTTCAAGTTCTACACACTTTCTTAAAACTGGAAAGTGATTCCGAAAAATCGGTTCCAGAAATATGGATCCATAAATTGAAACATAACCAAAGTTTACAATATGAGATTCTACCTTAAAGCGTATGGAATCTAAAAAAAGTTAGAGTACAAGTGTAAGGAAATATAAGAAGGTTATATTTTCCTTACAATAAAAAATGCAGCGGTAAAACTTGTAACAAAAACAAGTAACAAGATATTGATCTCTTAACCCCAAGATAATTGTATCCAACAACCTTGGATAAAGGTCCCTTGATTTATACATTCAAGAAAGTCTTTCTTACCCACACCCGGGTGCACCCTTGATACAAATATCAGAATCTCTATTTGCAATCCCCACAAGCCCTCAACTTCAAGTTAGTTGGAACCTATGTCTTCCTCAGCAAGGAAGCCCTTGAACTTCAAGGTAGTCGGAACCTCTGTCTTTCTATCCCTGGACGCCCTCAAATATAATCACCGACATTCGGAGTTGCACGAAGCAATCTGAACGAGCAGTTCAATATGCACAAGGCATGAAAATCTTATCTCTCTAGAAATCACATTAACAGCGTGTGGTTTCTAGAGTGATCAACATTATTATTGATATCTTTCAAATGAGCTCCTATTCATAGGCTCGGTTGGAAAGGTCGTATCCCTCTTCCAACGGCCATATTTTCCTTAAATTTGGGAGGGACATGTACATGTGTCACTAAACCAATGGTTAGTTAGAAACAGAATGGATGACATCATTTTATAATGATACAAGTATAAGTATAAGAAAAACTAATGTTCGGAATGTTAGCAAATAATAGTTTGGAGTCTAACCAAAATGAGATTTAGAGTCTATAATAAAGAGATATTCAGATTCTGTTTTGTTGTAATTCGGAACCTGAATTCTATGGAAATCTAGAGTCTGAATTTCTAGGGAAATATTGAGTATGGTTTTACTAGAATTCAGAATCTGAACATACAGAGTTCATAGTCGAACTAGTAAATGTTCGGATTCAAACTCATAGAAGTTTGGAGTCGAACTTATAGAAGTTTGGATTTGAACTAGTAAAAGTTCGGAGTTGAAATTTTTTAGAGTTCGTATCCAGAATTCGGAATGAATCTTTATTAGATTTCGTATCCTAAATTCAGAATGGAGCTTTATTAGAGTTTGTATCCTGAATTCGGAGTGGAACTTTATTAGAGTTCGCATCCTGAATTCGGAGTGGAACTTTATTAGAGTTCGTATCCTGAATTCAGAGTGGAACTTTATTAGAGTTCATATCCTGAATTCGGAGTGGATCTTTATTAGAGATCGTATCCTGAATTAGGAGTGGAACTTTATTAGAGTTCTTATCCAGAATTAGGATCCTAAAACATAATGCTTCATATCTTAGCATTATATTATTCCAATATTTTGGGTATGAATATGATATTTATATTTAAGAAAAATATTGATATGTATAAGGAAATCTAGGTTAGGGTAAATTTCCTTATGGAAGGAAATTTTCCTTAGAGAAGGAAAATATTGATTTTCTTATGTATAAGGTGTTTGTGATTTTCAAAATAAGAAGGAATGGAAAAGTCATAAGGAAAACCTTATTGACTCAACACTTGAAATATATCTTCTCATAGAAATAACTCAACATGATGGAAAACTAATGGATCAACCTACTCAAGGATTATGATTGTTCCATACAATACCATCTTGGGAAGGAAAATGAGGTGGAAGATGCATTTAGTATCAAAGATCATGGAGTTATGAAAAAAATGTGGATTGGCATGGATCTTCGGTACATGGATCTTTCAAGGTTGGATATGGGAATTATCATAGAATGCGAAGAATAATTTCTTCTTGAATTGGTTTCCGAACAATATTTATTGAAAATAATTAAAATTTCTTAATCTGATAATGATAATATTCAAAAGAAAATTAAATCTATGAATGATGTGATGTTTTCATATTTCATGTATGAGGATAGAGTTCTAAAATTTGGGAGAAGTCTATGTATTACCTCTATACCAGAGCTAAAAAGGTAGTTATTGGATGATTCCCATCATTCAAATTTCTCTATACACATTGGTAGCACTAAGATGTATAGATATTTGAAATAACATTTATTTTGGGACAACATGAAGTGTGAAATTGATGACTATGTATCAGGATGTTTATGCTATCAATAGGTGAAGGTTGAAAGACAACATACTAGAGGATTTATCAACCTCTACATATTTATACATAAAAATGGGATGCAATAACCATGGATTACCAAAAAAATAAAACAAGTAATGATGAAATATGGGTAATTGTTGATCAAATAACCAAATATTCACATTTCCTCACCATAAAGAAGGATTTTCCCCTGGAGTACCTTTTAAGACTATATATCAATAAAGTTGTAAGACCTCATGGAGCATCTCTCTAAATTTAATTTGATTATGATCCATGATTTACATCAACATTCTAGAAAAGCATCTAGAAAGATTTGGATACAGAGCTTGATTTGAGTACTTCTTATCATCCTCAAACCGACGGTCTGTTAGAAAGGGCGATCCAAACTTTAGAATACATATTGAGATCATGCTCACTTGATTTTCAAGGTTTATGGGATCAGTATTTATCTTTGGTAGAGTTTTCCTACAATAATATTTTCCATTCATGTATTCAAATAGCTTCATATAAAGCATTGTATGGAAAGAGATTATATACACCAACGTGTTGGGATGATAGTGGTGAAGGTAGCTTATATGCCCAAATCTTGTAGAGGAAACAACATCAAAGTTAAAGACTATTAAAACCCATATCAAAGTAGCTCGAGGAATGAAAAAGAGATATGAGGATAATTAAAGGAATGATTTGGAATTTATTATGGTAGATCATGTTTTCATAAAAGTAACTCTATGGAAGAGTGTTATAAGATTTGGGAATAATGGGAAACTGATCCCAATGTACATAGGTCATTTTGACATTCTGGAGAGACTTGGAGCTATGGATTATCATTTGGAATTTCTTGCTAGCCTCTCTAAGGAATACAATGTGTTCCATGTCTCTTTGTAAAGGAAGTACCTGCCCGACCCAACACATGTACTCAGTTATGATGGTATAGAATTGTAATCTAACTTATCTTACTGTGAAGAGCCTATCCAGATTATGGACACTAAAGAACTAGTGTTAAGGAATCAGACGACATAGATAGTAAAGGTACTTTGGAAAAATCATAACATTGATGAGGAAATGTGGGATCCTAAGGAACATATTATGAAGACCTACCCAAATCATTTTATATGGTAACATTTTGGAAATTTTGAGGATGAAACTTTGGAATGGGGTAGTTTGTAACACCCCAAGGTTTAAAAAGTAAATTTAATATAGAATTTAATGCATGAAAAACTGAGTCTCTTAAAAACAACACATTTTTATTATAACATAGACGTTATACATACTTTTTTATCCTATGTGTTTTGAATTTCAAAAAACAAACATACATGGCTACGATTAGTAAGATATTTAGAGTCTGAAAGGATCAACTTACATTTTTGATGAATACTAACTTGACCCCTATGAATAGTAATGTAACCTTATAAATAGTAATATAACCCTTATGAATAGTAACCTCACCCATGTAAGTAAAAATAATATTTAGGCACCTTATAAACGAGAGTGAATATTTTAAAAAATAACAATTAAGTGTAAGTATTTTTGTGAGTAATAAATATTTAATTACAATTTTAAATAAATAAAATTATTTTAAATAAAATTTTATTTCATAAAATGTGGTTCATAATAAATATTTTTTGTCATATGATTTTAGTATAATTTATGAGATCTTATTTTATTTATGAAAGTGTTATAATACCATTTTGGAAATTAACATCGATATTTTTCATGTAAATAATGATTTTATTTAAAAATTAATTTCATTTATTTAGAAAATTATTTTGATTAAATGGAGTCCATATTTTGATTCTACACATAAAAAAATGGTTGTGGTGATTTTTTTGGAATTTTCTAAAATACTTGAATTTTTGGTGAATAGTAAAATACAATAATTTGCGGTATAAATACATTAGAAGCTAAATACACTATTCCATGAGTCATCTCTAATGTAATCACTCTTGGTTTGAAATAAAATAAAATTATTACTATTTTTGGTAACTATAATAAAAATTATTTCTTGTCTTGAAGAAAATAATAAAATAATTAATAAGATATTCAAAAATCACCCCTCCTACACTATAAAACACACCCATCACCAACTCTTATACATAATCCTATAATATTTGAATATTCATAAAGTTATTCTAAAATACTCTTCCCTAGTATATCCCCACATATAAGATCTCTTGGTCTTTCCAAAATACCCAAATCCCTTCACTTAAGAAGGTTTTCATGGAGGATATTTCAAGAGGTAAACCCTCTTAATTTTTTATAATTTCATTTTCAATTTATTTTCTTTTATTATCATATCCTCACATATCCTATAATAATTATGAATTAAAATTAAGTATAATATATATACTATAACGATATCATGTTAATGTAATATACGTACTCAAACTACTATCTCTCTCTCTTTTTTAAAAACTGAAATCATCGTCCGGGAGGTGCCTATTTACAACCGTCATTGACAAAAAGAATTTGTTCTTATTTTTTCATTCAAGTATGGTCATGAAACAATTTTTATGGTTGAAACATATTATAAAATATCTATTATTTATTATTTAGTGTTCTAAAACCAGCATTTATAAATAATACTAATTCGTACCACAAAACTAGTTCATAATAATCAAAATATCGCAAAAATAATCTAAATGATGAGCAATAATGTTCTATCTAATAACTCATCTTCATAAAATATAAAAAAATTAATTATATCAAAATTTAATATTATGAATCTTCATTAGTATAATATAAATTATATTCTAGAGAATTATACAAATTCTACATGAACTTCCATACTCATATACAAGTTTACCGATCATAAAAACCATGGAATTGAATGCTCACAGGCAATAACAGTGTATCTTAAAACTCATCCAAAAGGCCATAAATGAACATAATAAAATTATAGTTAATCAGATACATGTATGTAATGTTATTAAATAATTAATTAATTGATTTAATTTTATTATACATGATGTTAAGGTCAAGTTCATAACTTATTCAGACATAAGTTAAGGGTTTTATACCCGAACCGTCAATTTCTTCCAGGTTATTCATTGTCTGTCTTAATCCTAATGAAATTCATAATTCTTATTATTTAAACATTATAAATTCAATGTGAATATTCTATATATATTTACCAATCATAATCAATTTTAATTTTATGGGGATTTAAATGTTTTATAAATATCTTTATCAATTTTTCCTAAAAAACAAGCCCGATTCTTTGGAACTTCTAAAATTTTTACATATTTTTTAAGTGAATAATATAATCTGCTTTACTCAACCAATATTTTCCTAAAAACAATAATTCAATAATGGAAAAACTATATTTTTTTTTCTCATTTTATGAAAATATTTTTTCAAAAGAACTCTTCTTTTTAAAAGTGTATTTCTCTCCAAAATTCCTCAATGATTTTATTACGGTATTTTTGTCTATTTCAACACCTCTATTGAATTGTATGTCTTATTTAGGTTAATATATTATGTTTATAATCTACCATATTTTATTAAATGGTTAATTACCAGTTTTACTGTGTATGTGCTATCTTGATACCATTCACCATACTATTCAGAATTGTTAGTGTTTATGTGTACAAATTAGGGAAAGGTATTTCATATGTTCAGGTTGTTTATGTTTAGCCCCTTTTATATGAGGAATGAATTTAAAATAGAAAATGATGAGTGGGGCCCTCTATATCCCCTCTGTAAATTGGTAGGTCTCATGAGACAAAACATAATTTGGTTTTGGTCGAGGCATTACCCTGGTATTTTAAGACATCTTTGCTGACCCCATGATATTAGGTTTCAGATATCCCACATTAGGCATTCCCTCATTATGATACTTGTAATTGATAAAACATGTTATTATTTTACTAGTATAATATTAGTGGTTATTTTTCATTCCTTAATGATCATTTATATGGCGTTATTTAATCATCTTTCATTCCTTCCATATTTTTCTCAAGTATATTTTTAAAGGTATGTGTGTTTTGTTATTCACCAAGCTTAGTGTTGATTTTCTTGATAACATTAGTTATATTACTTACCAATAATGAGCATCTGATCTCAAAAAATTCTTATGTTGTATTTTATCTTAGTATTGAATATTAATACTATGAATGATATAAAGGTATAATCAAGGATTCATAGATGTTTCCAATGGAATTTCAATTAAGAATTTCATTTTAAGTTGTAATGTTGAACATATGTTTGTATATTTTTTCCCCCAAAAATACTAGACTATTAATTACTTAAAGATAATAATTTCTTTTAATCATGAAAATGTAATAAAATAATTTATTATATCCAAGAAACTTGGTTCCGGGAATTATATAAACCGTCAAACAATTTTTAGTAAAGTAATTATATTCTTCAAAATTAGGTTTTCTTGAAAAATTTTATTATTGATTTTTGTGAGGAAATATAATAATTATTTTCTTAAACTTTTCGAAAATATATTTTATAAAAAAAAATATATATTTGAAATCATAAAATCATAATTTACTTTGGGTAAAATTTGGGATCTTTCAGAAAATATTTATCTTTTGGTGAATATTGATAAATAATGATTTTTCTAAAAATATCTTTTCTTTTCAATAAATTATTTAATTTAAAAGTACCATTATGTTTTTTATTATTATTAAAAGTTAAATTATAATATATTTTTATATTCATTCTAGTTAAATTATTTTTAATCAACTGAATATTTTATTTTAGAATAAATTTATATATTTGTTTAAAATGGGTTTTTTCTGAAAACTGTTTTAATGTGCATATTTTTTATCATTTTTAATCAATTAAATTAATAAATAATAATTAGTATTATAGATGAAATTTATAAATTAAATGTAAATATATTTTAATTATTATTTATAAAATGATGATTATTATTCATAGATTTAATATATTGTTTTCTTAAAAAATACACTTTTTAGACCCTTTTATTTCATCACATCATTGAGATTTGATTAAAATTAATATTTTACAATTTTATGAATTTATATTTGAAAAATGGATTCCATATTTTTAATCAGTTTAATTTATATTATATAACAAATTTAAATTTGTTTTTAACCATAATGAATGGTGGAAATAGTAAAAAATAATTATGGTTGTAAAGTTAAAAATGGATTTACTGAGGGTTAAACTAAAAAGATAAGGGTTAAAATTACCTAAACACATGTATAATTTATATTTTATAGAAATATTTAATAATTAAAATTTTAAATTTTTGATAATGGTCCACTTTAGAGTGATTTTATATTTGATGAATGTGGGTACACCCATTTCTTTTAAAAAATTACTAGTGTGACACTCACCTCACTTATAAAAGGCCGTCTCCTCCCTTATCCTCTTCATAATATCAAAGATCTTTTTTATTTGAAAATAAATTCCAATATTCCTTCCAAAATGAAATAACCACGATCTATAGAACATATTTTTATCATAAATCCCTCATATGATGGATTTTTATGCATTTTTAAGTAGTTTATCTGAAGAAGGTGTATCATGCTTGACTGGGAATCTTAATTTTTTTCTTACGCCTTATTAAAATAAAAATAAATTATTCACATATAATAAAAAATATATGAACCATATAATAATATATTTTAATTTTAATGGAATAACCTATATTTATCTTCTATCCATCAAACATGATAAAAAATCATCATTCTTGTGTATAGTGGACTACCACCTTGCAAAGCGATGTCATTTATTTTCCATCATTGATACTCATAGATAGTTATAATGATGTATTAAAAGTGTATATATATGATATGTTTGACATGTTTATAGTTATAGAGTTATGATTCCACATATAAATTTCTAATTTATATTCCATATAGAATAATATAACATCTCCTATGTATATGATAGACCACCGCCTCATGATGTGATGTGATTATTTTTTAACTAATATTTTACATGTAAGGTAATAAAAATAAATGTAAAAAATACGTTATATTAATTAATTAATTATTATATTAATTTCATATTTACAATTATAAAAATATAATATATCATTTTCTTTCTTATATTGAAAAATAATAACATCATTCGGGCATACGTGCAGATTACAACCTCCACAATGAGAAGTGAATTTTTTTCATTACTAAATCACATGTATCATATCTATAATATTATTTAAAGATTTAATATTGTATTTTTGATATGATGATAACTATGTAAAGAAAAAACATTACTTACCTTCAATATATAATGATCACTGAAAAATGGAAACATTACTCATGAACATGTATAATCTAACATCTTGTCGATCTAAATGTAGTTCATTTTTAATAACCATCATTCATGATAGGTTTTAAAATTATAATTTATATATGAAAATGATAATTATTTTATATATGTTGAAATAATGACATCCTTGATCATAAAATACCTATCAAAGCTGTTTTTGACATATAAATTGAATACCATCAAAACATCCAGACATAACATAAATAATTGTCTAATTGTGTATATAATGGTAAATGGTAAACTAAAATAATCATAAACCTAAAAAATATTATTAATAAAATAAATATTTAACATAATGTTTTTATTCAGGATGATAAAGAACATTTTTTAGGAGTCAGACACAATTTAAGGGACTTCTTCTCAATTTTCATTCATTAAGGTGTATTTTGATTTTTTAAAACTATATTCTTTTATGAGGTGTATATAAATAGTATTCTTAATATCATATCATGAAATTATCTTTTCTCATGGTATTTAATATTTTTTATGTTATTATTTCATTCAGATTACAATTCCAATTTTTCCAATGCGATAAGTGCATTTTATTTTAAAATATTTCTTTTAATGTTTTACTTATAACACTCTTTTTATTTCATTTCCATGTTTTTAAATTAATTGATTTATTTTTATGAGATATTTATAATATAAATTTATTCTCTTATTCAATTTTTTAATAGAAGTTATCATTGTATTCAATTTTTTATTTTATTTACATGCGAAAAAAATGTTTTGTTTTAATACACAAAGTGACAATTCCATTTTCCACTACTGTAAAATAAATTTGGAAATTTTCATCATTTATGATATTTCATTTTTCCTTCAAATAAAAAAACTCTTTCCCTTTTTATGTGTATTTTTTTATTGAAAATTAGTTTTAAATGAAAATATTGTTTAAATATATGAAATCAATTTATAAAAGGTGTTCAAAATACTTTTTCAAAGGGGTTTTAGGATGAAAATGTGAAATCATAAAATTATTTATTCATGATACGGTATATGATTATCATGAAAAAGTGGGTGATCCCCATAAGACATTTACGATAGGTTGATCCCCATTTTATCTCACAAGTGAGCTTGATATATCTTATATGAAGCATTGCGCCCCATTATAGCCCTTGAAAAATATGGGAGGACAATATAGGTTATATGAAGGGAGTTCCCCATTATATTACTCCAATGTATTGGGTAATGATTATGTTCCCTGGAAAATTATTTGGAATGTTATAAATATGGTTATTACAAGTGAAATAGTTTTAAAAGGGTTTATAAATATATTGCACTATGATTCCCAAATGAGGTTTTATTTTTATTCTATAGGTTTTTAATTCTCTCATTGATCATTAAGTTTGTGTGTTTTCATGGGAACAATATTTATTTTATATGATGAAAAACATTTATAATAATGTTAAACATTAATTAGTTTTCATGTGTTCAATTAGATAAATGATTTGTATTTGTTTTTATGTCCCTTTCTGACCATTTTTCACTCGAAATTTATTTTATAAATATTTTCACATTTTTTAAGGATAGTTAAGGGAAATTTAGAAGATAAGTTGAAAGTCATGTAGTTCTCCCATGAAAATAAATAATGATTTATCTTAAAAGTATTATATTATGGGAAAATGGATACAAATCATAAGAATCCTCTTTTTAATGTATGTTTGTTATTATGCAAGTGTTACGACCTAGATCTATAAAAATATAATAATAAAAGCTATTTGGGAAGGAAAAAAGTAATTTCTAGTTAAAATTAACTAAAATATGTAATATTTTTGGTTTATTCCTTATATAAGGTATCAAATAATTATTCAGATAACTTTTGAGGTTAGGATGATATTAATTAACTCCTTTGAAAGATTTAAATTGATGGTTAAGTTAAAATGATATAAAATTTTCATATTACTCGGTTTCTTTGTCTAAAATATGTTTTTTTGGAATGGTTTTCTATATAGGAAATATGGAATCTATAGTGGGATGGAACATAGAATAAAATATCCTTCTTAACGACTATCCTGAGATAGTTGGAATTGGAACAGAACAGTTTTTTATAGTGATGGATCATTTGAAACAACATATAAATTACTTTGGAATCCATGATATGGAGAATACAGATCTACCACAGAGGAAAGGTATGATAATAAATAATTTCATGAGATATCATCCCCCATAATTTAGTGGATAATCTGACATAGTGATTTCTAATGTATAGACCAATTCCTTTGATAAGATATTTACATTCATGGTATATACAGAATATTAAAATGTATTCATTGAAATTTTTTGATTTCAAAGTGAATTTGATCGATGTTGGCATTTGGTTAATATTACTATAGTAAAAAATAATATTGATACTATTGAATGTAAAGAATTAAAGAATATTTTCTTTGAAAAATATTTTACTATGATTGGTTTTCATTGGATGGAGAAACAATTCATGGAATTGAATCAAAAGGATAAAGATTCAGTGGATGAATATGAAGAAAATATTATATTATTGGACTGGTATGTACCATATTATATCCAAGGTTATGATAGTAATATTAATCGGTTTTACTCTGGTTTTGAAACCATGTTTACAAAGAGATTTATCCATATGTTAATTTGAATTTTAGGAGTTTTTTTTGTTTTATTGAGAATGTTTATATGGGTTTTTATGAAAATTATATGACATGAGAAGATATAGGTAAGAAATTTTAAAGGTGGTAGTATATAGGGAAAAACTAACTAAGAATACTAAATGTATGAACCAAATATGTTCTACGTGTGGTAAAATAAATTGTTTTGAATGTTTTTTAAGATATAAAAAGTGTTACCAATGCGTTAAGTTTGGGTATAAGGCTAGTGAATGCAATTAAAAGAGTCCTGAATAATAATATAATGAGATATTTGATTTACATTCAACTATGAGTTGTTTAGCTATAATGAGTTTGGAAATTATTCTAATGTGTGTTTATAGATTTTTATTCAGGGTGGAAATAATCATGACAAAAAACCGAATGGTGTAGATTTTGGTGATCCATTATATGTTTATTTTACTACTTCAAGTGTCAAAAAATCATCTTGGCTTCTCATCATTGGACTAAAGATGATGTTGTGTTGGAAATTAATTAATTGGGGAAATTATCTTCGAAATGTAAGTATATTTCTTATGATTTTTGTCAAAATAGTAATGTAATTACTCTACTCTAAGAAAATGTACATTATGATTATATTTTTTTCCTATTATGTTAATTTATGATAAACTAATGGAATTTTTACTCATCATAGATTTATTATTTTCAGGTCTTTAACTTTACATTTATCATTTAATTTCTTATTATCAATGATATCTATCAACATGTATCATATTGTGGTCCTTAATAGTTTCTTCTATGACCATATATTTTTCCCCCATTTATATTCTCCTACTTGGAAACCATGTTATGTGTTATTCTAGATGACCTCTGAACATCCTTTTCTCTCTTATCAATAAGATGTTATATTGAATATTTTTTTGATAATGTTCTTAAAAAAGGTATGTTCAAATATATGACCCATGATTATTGAGATAAATTTAAAATTGAGAGGATGAAATTTATTAAATGATGAAGGATGTAATAGCCCGATATTGTATAAATTTGAACTATGTTCATTCGTGTGTTCGATGCGCAACATCGAGATGAAACGACAAAAAAAAATATATAACCATTAAAACCTAGAAATTAAATTTGAGTTTAGGAATAGTATTAACTAATTTATTGAAAAATATTATTAATAAATTAAAAGTTATTGATTAATTATTCATAAATGATCAATCACTTTTTAGTAAAGTAATTTAATTATTCAAAAATAGGTTTTCTTTGAAAATAAATTTTATTACTTTTTGAGAAGGAATATTATAAATATTTTTTTGAAATTGATAATATTTATTTGAAAAAATGATCTTAATATTTAAAATCATCATATAAAAATTCAAAAAATATAAAATATTTGGGGGTTTTCAAAAAATGTTTACTTTTTGGTGAATAGTGAGAAATACTGTATTTCCAAAAAATGTAAATTAATTTCAATAAATTATATAATTTAAAATAAAAATTATGTTTTGAATATGATTTCAAATAAAATATTTTTTATTTAATTATATATAATCCCAAAAACATATTTTTAATCAACTACATATTTTATTTTAGAATAAATTGAATTTTTGTTTTAAAAATGATTTTTCTTAAAACTGGTTTATAGTGCACGATGCTTCAAATTTTTAATTAAATGAAATAATAAATAATTTTGAATGTTTTAATCTAAATATATATATTTTATATCTATAAATATTAATATTTATTCCTAAAATGATTATCATGAGTCATAT